>CANXME010000511.1:5000-1487265 GCA_948144175.1 Closterium sp. NIES-65 | reverse complement strand
CCACTGGGACATTCTTGCTTCCACAACAATATTATTAATCAAAACGTATATGGCACACCAATGGCAGCCAAGGTAGGCTGAATATCCCGCAACTCCTCTTCCTGCCCCCCCCTCCCAGCCCACGTTCGACGAGGACCACAGATTCGTCGAACTGGTGGTGCGACTTGCACCATGAACCGAACTGCGATTCGTTTTTTACTATAGCCTACCTCCCACCGTGCTCGTGTCATCTGCCAATTGGGTTGACCGTGTGTGCTTGCTGTCATTCGGTTCATGCACTCTAATCTCATCTCCTTACTTGTTCTGCCCCAACCCATAACACACACACGCACGCACGCACGCACGCACGCACGCACGCACGCATGCACGCACGCACGCACGCACGCGCGCACGCACACACGCGCACGCGCACGCCCACGCACGCACACGCACACACAGGTCTCTTTCAAACACCGCTTTGACTGGATCCATTCCCAGTACCATTCTCTGGCTTGATGATCTCACTTATCTGTAAGAATCTCCTCCATTGAGCCTGGTGCCTGCTAAGTATGCATGGTAAAAAAACACATGACCTGAAAATCACGCGAGAGAATATCCTTGGTCGTATAACCTAGATGCGACATGCAATCAAGAAAGGAAAGAGTTTTGGGTAATCATAACATCCCACAATTCCTTTTTTTTTTTTTTGGCCCTCCCCCTCCCATCCCAGCCCGGATTTGGCGAGAACCAGAAATCCGTCAAGCTGCGAGTCGAAAGAGTTCCGAGCAATTTGAGTCGCACATGAAACCATTTGCCCCAAACAGAACCGCGATATATTCTTTACTGGTGCTTTCCAAGGCAAAAAATACAATTTTTGTACAATACGATCCTTTCACACTCGCATTTTAGTGCCAAAAAAAAAAAAAAAAACGTTCATTTCTTTGTTATAAAACTTTGGGCACCAAATTGAAGGTGTTTTCAATCATGGACATGAGGGGCAACATGCAAGAAAGAGCTAATTACAACCATTTCGATAATGTCGTTTTCTACGGCCGAAATCCAATTTACCTACGACGAATGGTCACTCAAACTCGAACACGTATTGGTTTGGGTAAAAAAACACTATGTGCTCGAACCAAACACAATAATGGTAAACTGTACAGTCGAACACTCGAACCCTACTTCTGCAAGACTCTATTCGACAACATCCGAGCTCGTTCAGTTCAGGTAGTACAAAACATTTGAGTAAGTTCGCAACAAACTAGTTGTAGCTGCCTCTTGATCGTGCCACCTCCCACCATTGCCGTCTCATCCCCCAATTGGGTCGAGCATGTGTGGTTGCTGTACCGTACCTAAGTTCATCTCATCAATCATTCCAAACCAACCTTTACCGTTCACACACAGGTCTCTTTCATACAACGGTTTGACAGGCTTCATTCCCACTGTCATCGGCAGGCTTACTCGGCTCTCTTATCTGTAAGAAGCACCTCGTCTAAACTTGATGCTAAGATGCATGTTTTATGATCACCTGAAGTTCAAAACCCGCGAGAGAAAATGCTTAGATGCCACAAGCAAGCAAGAAACCGGAGTTTCGGTTAATGAAACTGTATATAGCCATGCAATGGGCAGCCAACCAAGGCTGAACCTCTTCCTGGCCCTCCAGTTCCCAGCCAGGTTCAACTACCGTATGAGAACCACAAACTGTGTGTGTGACTCGAACCGGTTTGGGCAACTAGAGTCGAACATGAACCCATTCGCCTCCAACCAAACTGCGATTTAGTTTTCACTCATGTCGAATGATCCTTCGTTTATAAAAGGAAGGGCAGTAATATGTGATGTTTTTTTTTGTAAAATGCATCATGTGTGCGGTGTACTTTTTATATCATTCTTTGGTGTAGTTTGTAGCTTGTGTGGGTAGGGTGTACACCCACATCCCAACCTAACCCAAATGTTATCAACTGAGATCCTCCAACCCACCAATTTGAGATTTTAGTCGATGTTATTAGGACTGCCCCCCGATTCCCTACCCATCCATCTGCTGCCCATATTTCGATGTATAATCATTGAGCTCATTACCTAATGCATAAGGACTCACGGCACGTATACCCGGGGCAGAGCAAGGAGGGCAGAGGGCTAAGGCAGAGAGCAGAGGTCTAACCCCTCTCTCTTTCTCTCTCATGTTTTGTTGACACTATTGGGATCTAGAGGCTACTAAGCACACCTTTAATTCACACTTAACAGTCCCCACGGGGTCACCTCCAAGGGTCCTTGGGTGCCTGGCAAGACCAGCCCCTATCCAAGGTCCGTGTTATGTCGAGGGACACGCTAAGTATGAAAACAATCGCGTGCATTAGAGCATTCCCAAAACTCCTGGCGCAGCGTTGTGACGACGAACTGGTTGTGTGCAGGAAGTTCTCTTCACGTCAATACGATGATAGAGAAAAACTCCACTCAAAAAGATTGATTACAATTGAACACAGGCATGCATTTATATTTCGCCCAACACAAGAGCATAAGAAAGCACAAAGCAGTTGTTTAACTAGACTTCAGGACTTCCCCAGCTTGTCCTTGAAAACGGTTGTCAAACCCCCGTCGATTTTGGCTTGATTCGCCTCTGTAGAATAACTGTCTTCAAAGTTCATATCTGCCAAACGCCCCTGCTGACTCCTCTCACGAACGTTCACGAATTCGGATGACTAATTATGAAGACTCGTGTGGGATTACCGTTTTCACGAACGTTTACAGTTGAAAAACGGATTTCACCGTTTTTCTCCTGTACCGAAATTGTCCCTTCACGCGCGGTGCTTTCCCGCGAAATTTCTGTGTGCCACGTACAGTAAAAGACGAGGCTCAAGATTCAGTTGTTTAACTGAAATCTTGAGTCAAACCCGAGACAAACCCGAGCACCCCTCGGAATCCCGCAGCACCCCCCGAAACACTCGTGCGCCCTTGCCAGCGCAATCATAGCATGACCGATATTTTCGGTCGTGCTCTACAGTGCACTGACGTGCGCTGTCTGTTGCGATCATGGGCCTTGTGCCCTCGCGCAACAGTACCGAGCCACACGCTCGCAACAGTTGCGAGCCACACGCTCGGGCCCTGAGGGCCCACGCGCAAAAATCTAGACCACACGCGCGGTCAAGATTCTGGCGCCCTTGACCTTGACCACCACAAAACTATCTCGCGAACACTCGCGACTCTTCACGAACACAAACGAAAACAGAAAAACGAAAACTAACATGAACGCTCACAAACATTCATGAACAATGCACAGACTTCACGGAATTTCACAAACACTATCACGAACACAGAAATTCACGAACATAAAATCAACGCACAGTTATGAGAACTCACAAAGCAACGCGAACGCACACGAAGTCTCGCATTCACACACAGACATTCGCGAACACTCAGAAATGCAACCTTTCACGAAAACTCACGTAACTCATGAACCGTTGAGGCGATTCACGAGCCGTAAACACAGAAACGCAGCTCACGAAAAAGCGCAACTCTCACACAACAAATTACCTTCAGAACAAACACCTCACTTTCACTCAACGTCGACAAATAGGCGGTAGGTTGTCGTGCAAACCATGTATTGCACTCAACATGTTTGTCTCCCAGCATGCTCGTGTCACCCCCCAAATGGGTCGACCGTGTGTTCTTGCTGTCGCTCAGACCATGCCTCTATTCTCATATTATCACTTGCTCCGCTCCAACCCATGCCACGCATGCACAGGACTCTTTCAAACAACAGATTGACGGGCTCCATTCCCAGTGACATATTCACGCTTCCTCAGCTCACCTATCTGTATGAGGCACCTCGTTTAAGGCTGGAGCTAAGCACGCACGATGGTGACACCTGAAGTGGGCTGTGTAGGAATTTCAGCTCCATTACTTAGAAGTCCGTTCATATCACCGCATCCTGCAGTCAATGCCCATTCTCACTAATCTCATATTCTCACTTCCTCACCCCCACCCATATCACACGCACACAGGTCTCTTACAAACAACAAATGAATGGTTCCATTCCCAACAGCATCTCCATGCTTTCTCAGGTCACCTTTCTGTATGAACCACCTCGTTTCAGCCTGGCCCGAACATGATAGAAGATGGCATGAACCCTAAAACCCTCGAGAGTACAACCTAGGTCGCATAACTTTGATGTCAGGCACAAGCAAGAAAAAAAGAATGTCTAAGTTGTAAAATTCATACCTGTGCATGACGAGAAATCTGGAAGCCAAGCAAGGATGAATATCCCACAACACAACTCCTTCTCCTGGCCCTCTTCCTCCCAGCACGAGGTCCAACCACCCAAACGCGTAGAACTGGGTGTGTGACTTGATTGAACCAGTTCGGCTAATTCGGGTCGAACATGAACCGGTTCGAACAGAGCAGAACAGAGCTGCGATTAGGTTTCTACTCATACCTGCCTCCTCCCATGCTCGTTTGATCGTCTAACTGGGTAGACCGTGTGTTCTTGCTGTCCCTCAGTGCATACCCACTATTCTCATCTCCTCACTTCCTCCACCCCAACCCACGTCACGCACACACAGGTCTCTTTCAAACAACAACTTGACGGGTCCCATTCCCAACGGCACCTCCATGCTTCCACAGCTCATTAATCTGTATGAAGCACCTCGTATCAACCTAAACATTATCAAAGAGTATATCAACTCTATAACCCATGAGAGAGAATCCTCACTCACATAACGTAGATGCCACACGCAAGCAACACAATTGGGATTTCAAGGTAATTTAAACGTAGATGGTCACACAGTTGGCAGTCAAGCCAGCCATCACAGGCCCGGCCGGACTCGACAAGAGCCGAAAACTCGATGAACTGGGGGTGCGACTTGAAATGGTTCGGGACCGGTTTGCCAATTAGAGTCGAACATGATGCTGTTTGCCAATTAGAGTCGAACATGAAGCTGTTTGCCTCCAACCATGCTGCCTTCGACCATGACGGTCTCATCTCATCCCTCAATCGGTTCAATCATGTGTGCCTGCTGTCCTTCCATCCATGACCACTATTCTCATCTCCAACTTGTTCCATAACCCAGAGCACACACTCACAGGTAGGTTTGTGCAATGTCCCGAGCTGCATTTAGTTTTTTTCTCAAAAAGGGTTCGACTCAAACCTATACATGTTGGGTTTGACCATTCAGTTCAATTTGACTGTGAGTGCTGAGCCACGGCAAGCCAAAAAAATATTATGAGCTGCTTGTTTTACATGTAGTCGTTTATCCACTGCCAATTTGACTCCAGGTAGAAGGTTCGAGGTCAAACTTTGAACCCAAACCCACCCATCTTGTTTCCATTCATACTGTGAACGGCTACTTGCGTCACGGGCATTCTCCCTTGTGACATTCTCTGTAACCCCCCTTGTGACATTCTCTGTAACCTTGGATCTGATGCAATCGATGATTGCTTCCACTCAGTTGTAGCATTGAAATTAGAGTGTTTTTGAGATGTTTTCAAAAACACTCCTTTCTCGCTTCACTGAAGCAAATCGCCTGCCAGGTCGTCTTGCTCTTCCCCCCGTCATCTCCCTCTCCTTCATCTTGCATGGGCTGCTTTTCATGGTCGACAGGCGTATACAAGGAAATCGCCTGAATGGATCTATTCCATCATCTCTCAGCCGCTTGATCAACCTGGTTAACCTGTAAGTAGATATGAGCATCGAACCGAACTTCGGTTCGAGATAGCTCAAACCGAACTTTTTTTTTTTCGTGAAAAACGTTCGCGCAAACTTCTCTGAAGTTCGCGCGAACTGTTCGTGCGAACATTTTGGGTTCGAGATAAGCACCTCGAACCAAACAGGTTCGAGGTTCGAATCTTGTTATTTCAAACCGAAAGGGGTTCGAGATAACCTCCTCCCGCGCCACGGAAACACTTGCGACTTTCCTGTCAAAATCGGGAAAGTCCTAGTGTTGGCTGCCATTTCATGGCAGCCAACCCTAGTCTCGCTGAGTTAGTGGACTAGATCTAGATCTACTCCTACTCTAGGCTCTAAGCACACAACCATGATTTTTCTAGATCCTTTCAAGCATTCCGTCAATTACATAAGACAGATCAGTGCGCCTTCTTCAATTTCCAGAAATTAAGGGTTTCTTAAACCATTAGACATGCATGTGTTGTAGAATAATAACATGTGCATCATTTTAAACCTCAAACCTGCTAAGGTTTGAGCAAACCTTTAGGGTTCGCCATTGTATTCTCAAACGTCAAACCTTAAAGTTTTGAAAAAAGTTCGAGCAAACCTGTTCGGTTCGGTTCGAGCAACATGCAAGGTTCGAAAAGGTTTGCACAAACATGTTTGAGTTCGGTTTGTGCTCATATCTACCTGTAAGTACCATGATTCCAGTACTAGGCTATCCCAGCTACTACCATTGGCTTGTTGACAGCACTGGAGAACTGACTAAGTGGCTGTACATCATTAGTATCACTCCGTTGCCATGTTTATACAATCTTAAAACTCACGACTTGTGTGCTGTGCGGCCATCCATCCGCATGCCATGCCCATTTCCAGATTGATCCTCCTCTCAACCTCCATGCTCCGTTGACATAGCCCCACCTTTCAACAGCTATTTCAATTTCCCTTTCTTGCCCTCCACCCTCCCTCCTTTCATTTACTAATGCTTTCTTCCCCTTGTTCCCAGTCCAATGCTGTTCCCTCTCCTCACCTTTGCTCCCCAACAAGACTCGTCACATTTCCTTTGCCCGCTTGCATGTGCTTCCTAACTGTCCTGCCATGCCTGCTATTCAAATTTCTTCAATTCCGTTCAACCCACACAACACAATGCACAGGGATCTCTCATCCAATGCCCTGAGTGGCCCCATGCTCACCAACTTCGCCTTCCTTGATGGCCTCACCTCTCTGTACGAAGCTCACTAGAATCACTGTTGTATGTGCCGGGCCAGGGCTGCACCGCACTCTCATGGGCCAAGCCTGCACCGCACTCTCATGGCCAAGCCTGCACCGCACTCTCATGGGCCAAGCCTGCACCGCATCTCATGGCAAGCCTGCACCGCACTGGCATGTTCCATGCCTGCACTGCGCTCTCAGCCATCAACTCCCTTTCATCATTGCTGTGTGGCCCTCCCCATGCTTCTCACCCCATCTGCTGTTCCAAAGCATGCTGAGATGTGCTGTGACCAGATCAAAGGTGCACTGCACCTTGTATTCTAGGTTGTAAATATTATCTCCATCGTATCGTACCAACCTGCCATCTATAGTCACTTGTGGTTGGATGCACGCTGCTGCTGTGACCAATTCAATGGTGCGCTGCTCCTTTTACTTGCTGCCATGCATGCATCGTTTCTCTATATATTGCCTCTTTACATACTTTTCCCATCCCGTTGTATCAACCAACATGCCATTAATAGTCTTGTGGAATGGATGCATGCCTTCATGTGGATGGATGAATTCATGCCTTCATGTAAATCGGTGGATGCATGTCGCTGCATTCCTGCATTCCTACCAGGGCTTACACTGACACTTTCCGTCCGACCATGGGAACAGAAACCTCTTTGATAACAACCTTAGTGGGGAGATTTCGTCTGAGATGGGAGGCTCACTAAATTGAAGTACTTGTGAGTAGACTTGAGCGAGTAGCACCCCAAGCCAGACTTTCAACTTGTGAGTACGCTTGAGCAAGCCCTGAACCTGAATCGGACCTGGAACTCTTCAAACAACTTGAGCCTGTACCGGATCCGAATGGACTTGTAAGCAGAGCGAGGGAGGCTGATCTAATGCTGCAATGAAGGCTCATGGTTGGCTTAAGGAGAGCAGTGTCTCAGGAGTTACAATGACTTGGAGTTTTTGTCGGGGTGCAGGCAAGGTAATGTCTCCATGGCCAACCTAGACACCATCCCCATGCCGTTCCCACCTTGAGAACGCCTACTGTGGTTAACATGCCTACCCCAAATAGCCTACCACTATTTTGGTTGAACCTGAACTGAATGTCTGTGTAGCTTTGCCCATACTTCCGCCTTTTCATCTCCCCTTTCCTCCGCAGCAACATCTCTGGCACCAACCTCACATGCCCACCGACAACTCCACCTGTGGCGTAAAACAATCTCCCAAAACTTCATTTTGCCGCACGTGTAGACCCTTCTGCAATACTTGCACCAACCAATCTGCAGGCAAGTCAATACACACCAGAGGTATCAGTGCTAGGCTATCCCAGGGTATGTAGCAAGAGATGCATTGCAACGCATGGGATTGCACGGTGCTGTAAAGTACAAGGCATGTTGATTGCACGGTGCTGTAAAGTACAAGGCATGTTGATTGCACGGTGCTGTAAAGTACAAGGCATGTTGATTGCACGGTGCTGTACAGTACAAGGCATGTTGATTGCACGGTGCTGTACAGTACAAGGCATGTTGATTGCACGGTGCTGTACAGTACAAGGCATTTGATTGCACGGTGCTGGACAGTACAAGGCATGTTGATTGCACGGTGCTGGACAGTACAAGGCATGTTGATTGCACGGTGCTGTACAGTACAAGGCATGTTGATTGCACGGTGCTGTACAGTACAAGGCATGTTGATTGCACGGTGCTGTACAGTACAAGGCATGTTGATTGCACGGTGCTGGACAGTACAAGGCATGTTGATTGCACGGTGCTGGACAGTACAAGGCATGTTGATTGCACGGTGCTGTACAGTACAAGGCATGTTGATTGCACGGTGCTGGACAGTACAAGGCATGTTGATTGCACGGTGCTGTACAGTACAAGGCATGTTGATTGCACGGTGCTGTACAGTACAAGGCATGTTGATTGCACGGTGCTGTACAGTACAAGGCATGTTGATTGCACGGTGCTGTACAGTACAAGGCATGTTGATTGCACGGTGCTGGACAGTACAAGGCATGTTGATTGCACGGTGCTGTACAGTACAAGGCATGTTGATTGCACGGTGCTGTACAGTACAAGGCATGTTGATTGCACGGTGCTGTACAGTACAAGGCATGTTGATTGCACGGTGCTGGACAGTACAAGGCATGTTGATTGCACGGTGCTGGACAGTACAAGGCATGTTGATTGCACGGTGCTGTACAGTACAAGGCATGTTGATTGCACGGTGCTGTACAGTACAAGGCATGTTGATTGCACGGTGCTGGACAGTACAAGGCATGTTGATTGCACGGTGCTGGACAGTACAAGGCATGTTGATTGCACGGTGCTGTACAGTACAAGGCATGTTGATTGCACGGTGCTGGACAGTACAAGGCATGTTGATTGCACGGTGCTGTACAGTACAAGGCATGTTGATTGCACGGTGCTGTACAGTACAAGGCATGTTGATTGCACGGTGCTGGACAGTACAAGGCATGTTGATTGCACGGTGCTGTACAGTACAAGGCATGTTGATTGCACGGTGCTGGACAGTACAAGGCATGTTGATTGCACGGTGCTGGACAGTACAAGGCATGTTGATTGCACGGTGCTGTACAGTACAAGGCATGTTGATTGCACGGTGCTGTACAGTACAAGGCATGTTGATTGCACGGTGCTGTACAGTACAAGGCATGTTGATTGCACGGTGCTGGACAGTACAAGGCATGTTGATTGCACGGTGCTGTACAGTACAAGGCATGTTGATTGCACGGTGCTGTACAGTACAAGGCATGTTGATTGCACGGTGCTGGACAGTACAAGGCATGTTGATTGCACGGTGCTGTAAAGTACAAGGCATGTTGATTGCACGGTGCTGTAAAGTACAAGGCATGTTGATTGCACGGTGCTGTAAAGTACAAGGCATGTTGATTGCACGGTGCTGTACAGTACAAGGCATGTTGATTGCACGGTGCTGTAAAGTACAAGGCATGTTGATTGCACGGTGCTGTACAGTACAAGGCATGTTGATTGCACGGTGCTGTACAGTACAAGGCATGTTGATTGCACGGTGCTGGACAGTACAAGGCATGTTGATTGCACGGTGCTGGACAGTACAAGGCATGTTGATTGCACGGTGCTGTACAGTACAAGGCATGTTGATTGCACGGTGCTGTACAGTACAAGGCATGTTGATTGCACGGTGCTGTACAGTACAAGGCATGTTGATTGCACGGTGCTGTACAGTACAAGGCAGTTGAATTGATTGCACGTGCTGGACAGTACAAGGCATGTTGATTTGCACGGTGCTGCTACAGTACAAGGCATGTTGATTGCACGGTGCTGGACAGTACAAGGCATGTTGATTGCACGGTGCTGGACAGTACAAGGCATGTGATTGCACGGTGCTGTACAGTACAAGGCATGTTGATTGCACGGTGCTGGACAGTACAAGGCATGTTGATTGCACGGTGCTGTACAGTACAAGGCAATGTTGATGCACGGTGCTGTACAGTACAAGGCATGTTGATTGCACGGTGCTGGACAGTACAAGGCATGTTGATTGCACGGTGCTGTACAGTACAAGGCATGTTGATTGCACGGTGCCTGTACAGTACAAGGCATGGGATTGCACGGTGCTGTAAAGTACAAGGCATGTTGATTGCACGGTGCTGTACAGTACAAGGCATGTTGATTGCACGGTGCTGTACAGTAACAAGGCATGGGATTGCACGGTGCTGTAAAGTACAAAGGCATGTTGATTGCACGGTGCTGTAAAGTACAAGGCATGTTGATTGCACGGTGCTGTAAAGTACAAGGCATGTTGATTGCACGGTGCTGTAAAGTACAAGGCATGTTGATTGCACGGTGCTGTACAGTACAAGGCATGGTTGATTGCACGGGCTGTACAGTACAAGGCATGTTGATTGCACGGTGCTGTACAGTACAAGGCATGTTGATTGCACGGTGCTGGACAGTACAAGGCATGTTGATTGCACGGTGCTGGACAGTACAAGGCATGTGATTGCACGGTGCTGTACAGTACAAGGCATGTTGATTGCACGGTGCTGTACAGTACAAGGCATGTTGATTGCACGGTGCTGTACAGTACAAGGCATGTTGATTGCACGGTGCTGGACAGTACAAGGCATGTTGATTGCACGGTGCTGGACGTACAAGGCATGTTGATTGCACGGTGCTGTACAGTACAAGGCATGTTGATTGCACGGTGCTGGACAGTACAAGGCATGTTGATTGCACGGTGCTGTACAGTTACAAGGGCATGTTGATTGCACGGTGCTGTACAGTACAAGGCATGTTGATTGCACGGTGCTGGACAGTACAAGGCATGTTGATTGCACGGTGCTGTAACAGTACAAGGCATGTTGATTGCACGGTGCTGGACAGTACAAGGCATGTTGATTGCACGGTGCTGGACAGTACAAGGCATGTTGATTGCACGGTGCTGTACAGTACAAGGCATGTTGATTGCACGTGCTGTACAGTACAAGGCATGTTGATTGCACGGTGCTGTACAGTACAAGGCATGTTGATTGCACGGTGCTGGACAGTACAAGGCATGTTGATTGCA
Source organism: Closterium sp. NIES-65 (assembly GCA_948144175.1). Lineage (NCBI taxonomy): Eukaryota > Viridiplantae > Streptophyta > Zygnematophyceae > Desmidiales > Closteriaceae > Closterium > Closterium sp. NIES-65. The sequence continues at coordinate 1,475,849 of CANXME010000511.1, read as the reverse complement.
CGGTGCTGTACAGTTACAAGGCATGTTGATTGCACGGTGCTGTACAGTACAGGCATGTTGATTGCACGGTGCTGGACAGTACAAGCATGTTTGGATTGCACGGTGCTGTAAAGTACAAGGCATGTTGATTGCACGGTGCTGTAAAGTACAAGGCATGTTGATTGCACGGTGCTGTAAAGTACAAGGCATGTTGATTGCACGGTGCTGTACAGTACAAGGCATGTTGATTGCACGGTGCTGTAAAGTACAAGGCATGTTGATTGCACGGTGCTGTACAGTACAAGGCATGTTGATTGCACGGTGCTGTACAGTACAAGGCATGTTGATTGCACGGTGCTGGACAGTACAAGGCATGTTGATTGCACGGTGCTGGACAGTACAAGGCATGTTGATTGCACGGTGCTGTACAGTACAAGGCATGTTGATTGCACGGTGCTGTACAGTACAAGGCATGTTGATTGCACGGTGCTGTACAGTACAAGGCATGTTGATTGCACGGTGCTGGACAGTACAAGGCATGTTGATTGCACGGTGCTGGACAGTACAAGGCATGTTGATTGCACGGTGCTGTACAGTACAAGGCATGTTGATTGCACGGTGCTGGACAGTACAAGGCATGTTGATTGCACGGTGCTGTACAGTACAAGGCATGTTGATTGCACGGTGCTGTACAGTACAAGGCATGTTGATTGCACGGTGCTGTACAGTACAAGGCATGTTGATTGCACGGTGATGTACAGTACAAGGCATGTTGATTGCACGGTGCTGGACAGTACAAGGCATGTTGATTGCACGGTGCTGGACAGTACAAGGCATGTTGATTGCACGGTGCTGTACAGTACAAGGCATGTTGATTGCACGGTGCTGTACAGTACAAGGCATGTTGATTGCACGGTGCTGTACAGTACAAGGCATGTTGATTGCACGGTGCTGGACAGTACAAGGCATGTTGATTGCACGGTGCTGGACAGTACAAGGCATGTTGATTGCACGGTGCTGTACAGTACAAGGCATGTTGATTGCACGGTGCTGTAAAGTACAAGGCATGTTGATTGCACGGTGCTGTACAGTACAAGGCATGTTGATTGCACGGTGCTGGACAGTACAATGCATGTTGATTGCACGGTGCTGGACAGTACAAGGCATGTTGATTGCACGGTGCTGTACAGTACAAGGCATGTTGATTGCACGGTGCTGGACAGTACAAGGCATGTTGATTGCACGGTGCTGTACAGTACAAGGCATGTTGATTGCACGGTGCTGTACAGTACAAGGCATGTTGATTGCACGGTGCTGTACAGTACAAGGCATGTTGATTGCACGGTGCTGTACAGTACAAGGCATGTTGATTGCACGGTGCTGTACAGTACAAGGCATGGGATTGCACGGTGCTGTAAAGTACAAGGCATGTTGATTGCACGGTGCTGTACAGTACAAGGCATGTTGATTGCACGGTGCTGTACAGTACAAGGCATGGGATTGCACGGTGCTGTAAAGTACAAGGCATGTTGATTGCACGGTGCTGTAAAGTACAAGGCATGTTGATTGCACGATGCTGTAAAGTCAAGCAGGTAAAGGCATGTTGATTGCACGGTGCTGTAAAGTACAAGGCATGTTGATTGCACGGTGCTGTACAGTACAAGGCATGTTGATTGCACGGTGCTGTACAGTACAAGGCATGTTGATTGCACGGTGCTGTACAGTACAAGGCATGTTGATTGCACGGTGCTGGACAGTACAAGGCATGTTGATTGCACGGTGCTGGACAGTACAAGGCATGTTGATTGCACGGTGCTGTACAGTACAAGGCATGTTGATTGCACGGTGCTGTACAGTACAAGGCATGTTGATTGCACGGTGCTGTACAGTACAAGGCATGTTGATTGCACGGTGCTGGACAGTACAAGGCATGTTGATTGCACGGTGCTGTACAGTACAAGGCATGTTGATTGCACGGTGCTGTACAGTACAAGGCATGTTGATTGCACGGTGCTGGACAGTACAAGGCATGTTGATTGCACGGTGCTGGACAGTACAAGGCATGTTGATTGCACGGTGCTGTACAGTACAAGGCATGTTGATTGCACGGTGCTGGACAGTACAAGGCATGTTGATTGCACGGTGCTGTACAGTACAAGGCATGTTGATTGCACGGTGCTGTACAGTACAAGGCATGTTGATTGCACGGTGCTGTACAGTACAAGGCATGTTGATTGCACGGTGCTGTACAGTACAAGGCATGTTGATTGCACGGTGCTGTACAGTACAAGGCATGGGATTGCACGGTGCTGTAAAGTACAAGGCATGTTGATTGCACGGTGCTGTACAGTACAAGGCATGTTGATTGCACGGTGCTGTACAGTACAAGGCATGGGATTGCACGGTGCTGTAAAGTACAAGGCATGTTGATTGCACGGTGCTGTAAAGTACAAGGCATGTTGATTGCACGGTGCTGTAAAGTACAAGGCATGTTGATTGCACGGTGCTGTAAAGTACAAGGCATGTTGATTGCACGGTGCTGTACAGTACAAGGCATGTTGATTGCACGGTGCTGTACAGTACAAGGCATGTTGATTGCACGGTGCTGTACAGTACAAGGCATGTTGATTGCACGGTGCTGGACAGTACAAGGCATGTTGATTGCACGGTGCTGGACAGTACAAGGCATGTTGATTGCACGGTGCTGTACAGTACAAGGCATGTTGATTGCACGGTGCTGTACAGTACAAGGCATGTTGATTGCACGGTGCTGTACAGTACAAGGCATGTTGATTGCACGGTGCTGGACAGTACAAGGCATGTTGATTGCACGGTGCTGGACAGTACAAGGCATGTTGATTGCACGGTGCTGTACAGTACAAGGCATGTTGATTGCACGGTGCTGGACAGTACAAGGCATGTTGATTGCACGGTGCTGTACAGTACAAGGCATGTTGATTGCACGGTGCTGTACAGTACAAGGCATGTTGATTGCACGGTGCTGGACAGTACAAGGCATGTTGATTGCACGGTGCTGTACAGTACAAGGCATGTTGATTGCACGGTGCTGGACAGTACAAGGCATGTTGATTGCACGGTGCTGGACAGTACAAGGCATGTTGATTGCACGGTGCTGTACAGTACAAGGCATGTTGATTGCACGGTGCTGTACAGTACAAGGCATGTTGATTGCACGGTGCTGTACAGTACAAGGCATGTTGATTGCACGGTGCTGGACAGTACAAGGCATGTTGATTGCACGGTGCTGTACAGTACAAGGCATGTTGATTGCACGGTGCTGTACAGTACAAGGCATGTTGATTGCACGGTGCTGGACAGTACAAGGCATGTTGATTGCACGGTGCTGTAAAGTACAAGGCATGTTGATTGCACGGTGCTGTAAAGTACAAGGCATGTTGATTGCACGGTGCTGTAAAGTACAAGGCATGTTGATTGCACGGTGCTGTACAGTACAAGGCATGTTGATTGCACGGTGCTGTAAAGTACAAGGCATGTTGATTGCACGGTGCTGTACAGTACAAGGCATGTTGATTGCACGGTGCTGTACAGTACAAGGCATGTTGATTGCACGGTGCTGGACAGTACAAGGCATGTTGATTGCACGGTGCTGGACAGTACAAGGCATGTTGATTGCACGGTGCTGTACAGTACAAGGCATGTTGATTGCACGGTGCTGTACAGTACAAGGCATGTTGATTGCACGGTGCTGTACAGTACAAGGCATGTTGATTGCACGGTGCTGGACAGTACAAGGCATGTTGATTGCACGGTGCTGGACAGTACAAGGCATGTTGATTGCACGGTGCTGTACAGTACAAGGCATGTTGATTGCACGGTGCTGGACAGTACAAGGCATGTTGATTGCACGGTGCTGTACAGTACAAGGCATGTTGATTGCACGGTGCTGTACAGTACAAGGCATGTTGATTGCACGGTGCTGTACAGTACAAGGCATGTTGATTGCACGGTGATGTACAGTACAAGGCATGTTGATTGCACGGTGCTGGACAGTACAAGGCATGTTGATTGCACGGTGCTGGACAGTACAAGGCATGTTGATTGCACGGTGCTGTACAGTACAAGGCATGTTGATTGCACGGTGCTGTACAGTACAAGGCATGTTGATTGCACGGTGCTGTACAGTACAAGGCATGTTGATTGCACGGTGCTGGACAGTACAAGGCATGTTGATTGCACGGTGCTGGACAGTACAAGGCATGTTGATTGCACGGTGCTGTACAGTACAAGGCATGTTGATTGCACGGTGCTGTAAAGTACAAGGCATGTTGATTGCACGGTGCTGTACAGTACAAGGCATGTTGATTGCACGGTGCTGGACAGTACAAGGCATGTTGATTGCACGGTGCTGGACAGTACAAGGCATGTTGATTGCACGGTGCTGTACAGTACAAGGCATGTTGATTGCACGGTGCTGGACAGTACAAGGCATGTTGATTGCACGGTGCTGTACAGTACAAGGCATGTTGATTGCACGGTGCTGTACAGTACAAGGCATGTTGATTGCACGGTGCTGTACAGTACAAGGCATGTTGATTGCACGGTGCTGTACAGTACAAGGCATGTTGATTGCACGGTGCTGTACAGTACAAGGCATGGGATTGCACGGTGCTGTAAAGTACAAGGCATGTTGATTGCACGGTGCTGTACAGTACAAGGCATGTTGATTGCACGGTGCTGTACAGTACAAGGCATGGGATTGCACGGTGCTGTAAAGTACAAGGCATGTTGATTGCACGGTGCTGTAAAGTACAAGGCATGTTGATTGCACGATGCTGTAAAGTACAAGGCATGTTGATTGCACGGTGCTGTAAAGTACAAGGCATGTTGATTGCACGGTGCTGTACAGTACAAGGCATGTTGATTGCACGGTGCTGTACAGTACAAGGCATGTTGATTGCACGGTGCTGTACAGTACAAGGCATGTTGATTGCACGGTGCTGGACAGTACAAGGCATGTTGATTGCACGGTGCTGGACAGTACAAGGCATGTTGATTGCACGGTGCTGTACAGTACAAGGCATGTTGATTGCACGGTGCTGTACAGTACAAGGCATGTTGATTGCACGGTGCTGTACAGTACAAGGCATGTTGATTGCACGGTGCTGGACAGTACAAGGCATGTTGATTGCACGGTGCTGTACAGTACAAGGCATGTTGATTGCACGGTGCTGTACAGTACAAGGCATGTTGATTGCACGGTGCTGGACAGTACAAGCATGTTGATTGCACGGTGCTGGACAGTACAAGGCATGTTGATTGCACGGTGCTGTACAGTACAAGGCATGTTGATTGCACGGTGCTGGACAGTACAAGGCATGTTGATTGCACGGTGCTGTACAGTACAAGGCATGTTGATTGCACGGTGCTGTACAGTACAAGGCATGTTGATTGCACGGTGCTGTACAGTACAAGGCATGTTGATTGCACGGTGCTGTACAGTACAAGGCATGTTGATTGCACGGTGCTGTACAGTACAAGGCATGGGATTGCACGGTGCTGTAAAGTACAAGGCATGTTGATTGCACGGTGCTGTACAGTACAAGGCATGTTGATTGCACGGTGCTGTACAGTACAAGGCATGGGATTGCACGGTGCTGTAAAGTACAAGGCATGTTGATTGCACGGTGCTGTAAAGTACAAGGCATGTTGATTGCACGGTGCTGTAAAGTACAAGGCATGTTGATTGCACGGTGCTGTAAAGTACAAGGCATGTTGATTGCACGGTGCTGTACAGTACAAGGCATGTTGATTGCACGGTGCTGTACAGTACAAGGCATGTTGATTGCACGGTGCTGTACAGTACAAGGCATGTTGATTGCACGGTGCTGGACAGTACAAGGCATGTTGATTGCACGGTGCTAGACAGTACAAGGCATGTTGATTGCACGGTGCTGTACAGTACAAGGCATGTTGATTGCACGGTGCTGTACAGTACAAGGCATGTTGATTGCACGGTGCTGTACAGTACAAGGCATGTTGATTGCACGGTGCTGGACAGTACAAGGCATGTTGATTGCACGGTGCTGGACAGTACAAGGCATGTTGATTGCACGGTGCTGTACAGTACAAGGCATGTTGATTGCACGGTGCTGGACAGTACAAGGCATGTTGATTGCACGGTGCTGTACAGTACAAGGCATGTTGATTGCACGGTGCTGTACAGTACAAGGCATGTTGATTGCACGGTGCTGGACAGTACAAGGCATGTTGATTGCACGGTGCTGTACAGTACAAGGCATGTTGATTGCACGGTGCTGGACAGTACAAGGCATGTTGATTGCACGGTGCTGGACAGTACAAGGCATGTTTGATTGCACGGTGCTGTACAGTACAAGGCATGTTGATTGCACGGTGCTGTACAGTACAAGGCATGTTGATTGCACGGTGCTGTACAGTACAAGGCATGTTGATTGCACGGTGCTGGACAGTACAAGGCATGTTGATTGCACGGTGCTGTAAAGTACAAGGCATGTTGATTGCACGGTGCTGTAAAGTACAAGGCATGTTGATTGCACGGTGCTGTAAAGTACAAGGCATGTTGATTGCACGGTGCTGTACAGTACAAGGCATGTTGATTGCACGGTGCTGTACAGTACAAGGCATGTTGATTGCACGGTGCTGTACAGTACAAGGCATGTTGATTGCACGGTGCTGGACAGTACAAGGCATGTTGATTGCACGGTGCTGGACAGTACAAGGCATGTTGATTGCACGGTGCTGTACAGTACAAGGCATGTTGATTGCACGGTGCTGTACAGTACAAGGCATGTTGATTGCACGGTGCTGTACAGTACAAGGCATGTTGATTGCACGGTGCTGGACAGTACAAGGCATGTTGATTGCACGGTGCTGTACAGTACAAGGCATGTTGATTGCACGGTGCTGTACAGTACAAGGCATGTTGATTGCACGGTGCTGGACAGTACAAGGCATGTTGATTGCACGGTGCTGGACAGTACAAGGCATGTTGATTGCACGGTGCTGTACAGTACAAGGCATGTTGATTGCACGGTGCTGGACAGTACAAGGCATGTTGATTGCACGGTGCTGTACAGTACAAGGCATGTTGATTGCACGGTGCTGTACAGTACAAGGCATGTTGATTGCACGGTGCTGGACAGTACAAGGCATGTTGATTGCACGGTGCTGTAAAGTACAAGGCATGTTGATTGCACGGTGCTGTAAAGTACAAGGCATGTTGATTGCACGGTGCTGTAAAGTACAAGGCATGTTGATTGCACGGTGCTGTACAGTACAAGGCATGTTGATTGCACGGTGCTGTAAAGTACAAGGCATGTTGATTGCACGGTGCTGTACAGTACAAGGCATGTTGATTGCACGGTGCTGTACAGTACAAGGCATGTTGATTGCACGGTGCTGGACAGTACAAGGCATGTTGATTGCACGGTGCTGTACAGTACAAGGCATGTTGATTGCACGGTGCTGTACAGTACAAGGCATGTTGATTGCACGGTGCTGTACAGTACAAGGCATGTTGATTGCACGGTGCTGTACAGTACAAGGCATGTTGATTGCACGGTGCTGTACAGTACAAGGCATGGGATTGCACGGTGCTGTAAAGTACAAGGCATGTTGATTGCACGGTGCTGTACAGTACAAGGCATGTTGATTGCACGGTGCTGTACAGTACAAGGCATGGGATTGCACGGTGCTGTAAAGTACAAGGCATGTTGATTGCACGGTGCTGTAAAGTACAAGGCATGTTGATTGCACGGTGCTGTAAAGTACAAGGCATGTTGATTGCACGGTGCTGTAAAGTACAAGGCATGTTGATTGCACGGTGCTGTACAGTACAAGGCATGTTGATTGCACGGTGCTGTACAGTACAAGGGATGTTGATTGCACGGTGCTGTACAGTACAAGGCATGTTGATTGCACGGTGCTGGACAGTACAAGGCATGTTGATTGCACGGTGCTGGACAGTACAAGGCATGTTGATTGCACGGTGCTGTACAGTACAAGGCATGTTGATTGCACGGTGCTGTACAGTACAAGGCATGTTGATTGCACGGTGCTGTACAGTACAAGGCATGTTGATTGCACGGTGCTGGACAGTACAAGGCATGTTGATTGCACGGTGCTGGACAGTACAAGGCATGTTGATTGCACGGTGCTGGACAGTACAAGGCATGTTGATTGCACGGTGCTGTACAGTACAAGGCATGTTGATTGCACGGTGCTGGACAGTACAAGGCATGTTGATTGCACGGTGCTGGACAGTACAAGGCATGTTGATTGCACGGTGCTGTACAGTACAAGGCATGTTGATTGCACGGTGCTGTACAGTACAAGGCATGTTGATTGCACGGTGCTGTACAGTACAAGGCATGTTGATTGCACGGTGCTGGACAGTACAAGGCATGTTGATTGCACGGTGCTGTACAGTACAAGGCATGTTGATTGCACGGTGCTGTACAGTACAAGGCATGTTGATTGCACGGTGCTGGACAGTACAAGGCATGTTGATTGCACGGTGCTGTAAAGTACAAGGCATGTTGATTGCACGGTGCTGTAAAGTACAAGGCATGTTGATTGCACGGTGCTGTAAAGTACAAGGCATGTTGATTGCACGGTGCTGTACAGTACAAGGCATGTTGATTGCACGGTGCTGTAAAGTACAAGGCATGTTGATTGCACGGTGCTGTACAGTACAAGGCATGTTGATTGCACGGTGCTGTACAGTACAAGGCATGTTGATTGCACGGTGCTGGACAGTACAAGGCATGTTGATTGCACGGTGCTGGACAGTACAAGGCATGTTGATTGCACGGTGCTGTACAGTACAAGGCATGTTGATTGCACGGTGCTGTACAGTACAAGGCATGTTGATTGCACGGTGCTGTACAGTACAAGGCATGTTGATTGCACGGTGCTGGACAGTACAAGGCATGTTGATTGCACGGTGCTGGACAGTACAAGGCATGTTGATTGCACGGTGCTGTACAGTACAAGGCATGTTGATTGCACGGTGCTGGACAGTACAAGGCATGTTGATTGCACGGTGCTGTACAGTACAAGGCATGTTGATTGCACGGTGCTGTACAGTACAAGGCATGTTGATTGCACGGTGATGTACAGTACAAGGCATGTTGATTGCACGGTGCTGGACAGTACAAGGCATGTTGATTGCACGGTGCTGGACAGTACAAGGCATGTTGATTGCACGGTGCTGTACAGTACAAGGCATGTTGATTGCACGGTGCTGTACAGTACAAGGCATGTTGATTGCACGGTGCTGTACAGTACAAGGCATGTTGATTGCACGGTGCTGGACAGTACAAGGCATGTTGATTGCACGGTGCTGGACAGTACAAGGCATGTTGATTGCACGGTGCTGTACAGTACAAGGCATGTTGATTGCACGGTGCTGTAAAGTACAAGGCATGTTGATTGCACGGTGCTGTACAGTACAAGGCATGTTGATTGCACGGTGCTGGACAGTACAAGGCATGTTGATTGCACGGTGCTGGACAGTACAAGGCATGTTGATTGCACGGTGCTGTACAGTACAAGGCATGTTGATTGCACGGTGCTGGACAGTACAAGGCATGTTGATTGCACGGTGCTGTACAGTACAAGGCATGTTGATTGCACGGTGCTGTACAGTACAAGGCATGTTGATTGCACGGTGCTGTACAGTACAAGGCATGTTGATTGCACGGTGCTGTACAGTACAAGGCATGTTGATTGCACGGTGCTGTACAGTACAAGGCATGGGATTGCACGGTGCTGTAAAGTACAAGGCATGTTGATTGCACGGTGCTGTACAGTACAAGGCATGTTGATTGCACGGTGCTGTACAGTACAAGGCATGGGATTGCACGGTGCTGTAAAGTACAAGGCATGTTGATTGCACGGTGCTGTAAAGTACAAGGCATGTTGATTGCATGGTGCTGTAAAGTACAAGGCATGTTGATTGCACGGTGCTGTAAAGTACAAGGCATGTTGATTGCACGGTGCTGTACAGTACAAGGCATGTTGATTGCACGGTGCTGTACAGTACAAGGCATGTTGATTGCACGGTGCTGTACAGTACAAGGCATGTTGATTGCACGGTGCTGGACAGTACAAGGCATGTTGATTGCACGGTGCTGGACAGTACAAGGCATGTTGATTGCACGGTGCTGTACAGTACAAGGCATGTTGATTGCACGGTGCTGTACAGTACAAGGCATGTTGATTGCACGGTGCTGTACAGTACAAGGCATGTTGATTGCACGGTGCTGGACAGTACAAGGCATGTTGATTGCACGGTGCTGGACAGTACAAGGCATGTTGATTGCACGGTGCTGTACAGTACAAGGCATGTTGATTGCACGGTGCTGGACAGTACAAGGCATGTTGATTGCACGGTGCTGGACAGTACAAGGCATGTTGATTGCACGGTGCTGTACAGTACAAGGCATGTTGATTGCACGGTGCTGTACAGTACAAGGCATGTTGATTGCACGGTGCTGTACAGTACAAGGCATGTTGATTGCACGGTGCTGGACTGTACAAGGCATGTTGATTGCACGGTGCTGTACAGTACAAGGCATGTTGATTGCACGGTGCTGTACAGTACAAGGCATGTTGATTGCACGGTGCTGGACAGTACAAGGCATGTTGATTGCACGGTGCTGTAAAGTACAAGGCATGTTGATTGCACGGTGCTGTAAAGTACAAGGCATGTTGATTGCACGGTGCTGTAAAGTACAAGGCATGTTGATTGCACGGTGCTGTACAGTACAAGGCATGTTGATTGCACGGTGCTGTAAAGTACAAGGCATGTTGATTGCACGGTGCTGTACAGTACAAGGCATGTTGATTGCACGGTGCTGTACAGTACAAGGCATGTTGATTGCACGGTGCTGGACAGTACAAGGCATGTTGATTGCACGGTGCTGGACAGTACAAGGCATGTTGATTGCACGGTGCTGTACAGTACAAGGCATGTTGATTGCACGGTGCTGTACAGTACAAGGCATGTTGATTGCACGGTGCTGTACAGTACAAGGCATGTTGATTGCACGGTGCTGGACAGTACAAGGCATGTTGATTGCACGGTGCTGGACAGTACAAGGCATGTTGATTGCACGGTGCTGTACAGTACAAGGCATGTTGATTGCACGGTGCTGGACAGTACAAGGCATGTTGATTGCACGGTGCTGTACAGTACAAGGCATGTTGATTGCACGGTGCTGTACAGTACAAGGCATGTTGATTGCACGTTGCTGTACAGTACAAGGCATGTTGATTGCACGGTGATGTACAGTACAAGGCATGTTGATTGCACGGTGCTGGACAGTACAAGGCATGTTGATTGCACGGTGCTGGACAGTACAAGGCATGTTGATTGCACGGTGCTGTACAGTACAAGGCATGTTGATTGCACGGTGCTGTACAGTACAAGGCATGTTGATTGCACGGTGCTGTACAGTACAAGGCATGTTGATTGCACGGTGCTGGACAGTACAAGGCATGTTGATTGCACGGTGCTGGACAGTACAAGGCATGTTGATTGCACGGTGCTGTACAGTACAAGGCATGTTGATTTGCACGGTGCTGGACAGTACAAGGCATGTTGATTGCACGGTGCTGTACAGTACAAGGCATGTTGATTGCACGGTGCTGTACAGTACAAGGCATGTTGATTGCACGGTGCTGTAAAGTACAAGGCATGTTGATTGCACGGTGCTGTACAGTACAAGGCATGTTGATTGCACGGTGCTGTACAGTACAAGGCATGTTGATTGCACGGTGCTGTACAGTACAAGGCATGTTGATTGCACGGTGCTGTACAGTACAAGGCATGTTGATTGCACGGTGCTGTACAGTACAAGGCATGGGATTGCACGGTGCTGTAAAGTACAAGGCATGTTGATTGCACGGTGCTGTACAGTACAAGGCATGTTGATTGCACGGTGCTGTACAGTACAAGGCATGGGATTGCACGGTGCTGTAAAGTACAAGGCATGTTGATTGCACGGTGCTGGACAGTACAAGGCATGTTGATTGCACGGTGCTGTACAGTACAAGGCATGTTGATTGCACGGTGCTGGACAGTACAAGGCATGTTGATTGCACGGTGCTGTACAGTACAAGGCATGTTGATTGCACGGTGCTGGACAGTACAAGGCATGTTGATTGCACGGTGCTGTACAGTACAAGGCATGTTGATTGCACTGTGCTGTACAGTACAAGGCATGTTGATTGCACGGTGCTGTACAGTACAAGGCATGTTGATTGCACGGTGCTGGACAGTACAAGGCATGTTGATTGCACGGTGCTGGACAGTACAAGGCATGTTGATTGCACGGTGCTGTACAGTACAAGGCATGTTGATTGCACGGTGCTGGACAGTACAAGGCATGTTGATTGCACGGTGCTGTACAGTACAAGGCATGTTGATTGCACGGTGCTGTACAGTACAAGGCATGTTGATTGCACGGTGCTGTACAGTACAAGGCATGTTGATTGCACGGTGCTGTACAGTACAAGGCATGTTGATTGCACGGTGCTGTACAGTACAAGGCATGGGATTGCACGGTGCTGTAAAGTACAAGGCATGTTGATTGCACGGTGCTGTACAGTACAAGGCATGTTGATTGCACGGTGCTGTACAGTACAAGGCATGGGATTGCACGGTGCTGTAAAGTACAAGGCATGTTGATTGCACGGTGCTGTAAAGTACAAGGCATGTTGATTGCACGGTGCTGTAAAGTACAAGGCATGTTGATTGCACGGTGCTGTAAAGTACAAGGCATGTTGATTGCACGGTGCTGTACAGTACAAGGCATGTTGATTGCACGGTGCTGTACAGTACAAGGCATGTTGATTGCACGGTGCTGTACAGTACAAGGCATGTTGATTGCACGGTGCTGGACAGTACAAGGCATGTTGATTGCACGGTGCTGGACAGTACAAGGCATGTTGATTGCACGGTGCTGTACAGTACAAGGCATGTTGATTGCACGGTGCTGTAAAGTACAAGGCATGTTGATTGCACGGTGCTGTACAGTACAAGGCATGTTGATTGCACGGTGCTGGACAGTACAAGGCATGTTGATTGCACGGTGCTGGACAGTACAAGGCATGTTGATTGCACGGTGCTGTACAGTACAAGGCATGTTGATTGCACGGTGCTGTACAGTACAAGGCATGTTGATTGCACGGTGCTGTACAGTACAAGGCATGTTGATTGCACGGTGCTGTACAGTACAAGGCATGTTGATTGCACGGTGCTGTACAGTACAAGGCATGGGATTGCACGGTGCTGTAAAGTACAAGGCATGTTGATTGCACGGTGCTGTAAAGTACAAGGCATGTTGATTGCACGGTGCTGTACAGTACAAGGCATGGGATTGCACGGTGCTGTAAAGTACAAGGCATGTTGATTGCACGGTGCTGTAAAGTACAAGGCATGTTGATTGCACGGTGCTGTAAAGTACAAGGCATGTTGATTGCACGGTGCTGTAAAGTACAAGGCATGTTGATTGCACGGTGCTGTACAGTACAAGGCATGTTGATTGCACGGTGCTGTACAGTACAAGGCATGTTGATTGCACGGTGCTGTACAGTACAAGGCATGTTGATTGCACGGTGCTGGACAGTACAAGGCATGTTGATTGCACGGTGCTGGACAGTACAAGGCATGTTGATTGCACGGTGCTGTACAGTACAAGGCATGTTGATTGCACGGTGCTGTACAGTACAAGGCATGTTGATTGCACGGTGCTGTACAGTACAAGGCATGTTGATTGCACGGTGCTGGACAGTACAAGGCATGTTGATTGCACGGTGCTGGACAGTACAAGGCATGTTGATTGCACGGTGCTGTACAGTACAAGGCATGTTGATTGCACGGTGCTGGACAGTACAAGGCATGTTGATTGCACGGTGCCGGACAGTACAAGGCATGTTGATTGCACGGTGCTGGACAGTACAAGGCATGTTGATTGCACGGTGCTGTACAGTACAAGGCATGTTGATTGCACGGTGCTGTACAGTACAAGGCATGTTGATTGCACGGTGCTGTACAGTACAAGGCATGTTGATTGCACGGTGCTGGACAGTACAAGGCATGTTGATTGCACGGTGCTGTACAGTACAAGGCATGTTGATTGCACGGTGCTGTACAGTACAAGGCATGTTGATTGCACGGTGCTGGACAGTACAAGGCATGTTGATTGCACGGTGCTGTAAAGTACAAGGCATGTTGATTGCACGGTGCTGTAAAGTACAAGGCATGTTGATTGCACGGTGCTGTAAAGTACAAGGCATGTTGATTGCACGGTGCTGTACAGTACAAGGCATGTTGATTGCACGGTGCTGTACAGTACAAGGCATGTTGATTGCACGGTGCTGTACAGTACAAGGCATGTTGATTGCACGGTGCTGGACAGTACAAGGCATGTTGATTGCACGGTGCTGGACAGTACAAGGCATGTTGATTGCACGGTGCTGTACAGTACAAGGCATGTTGATTGCACGGTGCTGTACAGTACAAGGCATGTTGATTGCACGGTGCTGTACAGTACAAGGCATGTTGATTGCACGGTGCTGGACAGTACAAGGCATGTTGATTGCACGGTGCTGGACAGTACAAGGCATGTTGATTGCACGGTGCTGTACAGTACAAGGCATGTTGATTGCACGGTGCTGTACAGTACAAGGCATGTTGATTGCACGGTGCTGGACAGTACAAGGCATGTTGATTGCACGGTGCTGGACAGTACAAGGCATGTTGATTGCACGGTGCTGTACAGTACAAGGCATGTTGATTGCACGGTGCTGTACAGTACAAGGCATGTTGATTGCACGGTGCTGTACAGTACAAGGCATGTTGATTGCACGGTGCTGTACAGTACAAGGCATGTTGATTGCACGGTGCTGGACAGTACAAGGCATGTTGATTGCACGGTGCTGTACAGTACAAGGCATGTTGATTGCACGGTGCTGGACAGTACAAGGCATGTTGATTGCACGGTGCTGGACAGTACAAGGCATGTTGAGAATGGAACCTTTCGCATGTTGCTATCTCTGTGAATGATCAGCTTGCAGCAATCCCCACTGCTTGCGTGGACCCATGCTCATGTCATTCGCAGAAATCAGCAAAGGCAGCAGCGGCAGCAGCAGCACCAGTTTCAGCAACAGCGATTCTCCTTCAACAGGGGATGGAGGTGGAATGTCAGTGGGAGTCATCATTGGCATTGTTGTTGCTGCTGTGGTCCTTCTCCTGCTTCTGGGCGCCACTCTGCTTTACGTCCGGCGCAGGAAGGGTATACTCTGATTAACCAAACTCTGTTGATGATGCAGTTGTGTGTGGCTGTTTGCAACATAGCGTTAAGAGGAGTACAATGTTTTCACTACATAAGCGGTGACATGACCATGCAGGTCTGCTAGTATAATCATGCTCGACTCACAACTACTCAATCCAATTCGTGCTCAAGCCTATCTCCCTGCACCCCTCTGCCCTTCTTTCACCTCTGACACCATGAGCAGGCACTGGCAGCAGCCTGGCAGCCTCGCATTGCACGGATTTGTCAATAGAAGAGGTCGTCAAGGCCACCAGTGACTGGTCCCATGACCACCAGCTGGTCTCATGTGCCTCCTATCACCTCTGACACCTTGAGCAGGCGCGGATGGCAGCCTGGCAGCCTCCCACTGTACGGAGTTCTCAATAGAGGAGGTCGTCAAGGCCACCAATGACTGGGCAAAAGACAACCAGCTGGGCTCGGGTGCCTTTGGCGATGTGTACAAGGGCATGTCTCCCCGCGATGGCACCACCGTGTGGGCTGTGAAGCGCGCCAGGCTGATTGACGTGGACTTCCAAAGGGAGGTAAGTGAGGCGCGGATATGGTGCTCAGTGATCTGTGGTGAGCCACGGTGAACCATAATACAATGGCGTGTCTCTGTGGCCTAAGTGACATTTCCCATTCCTTGCCTAGATATTTTTGTATACTCACAATGCATCGGTTTCTAGTCTATATATAAATTGTGTCTTTCCTTCTTCGCTTTGCATTTGCATCCTTGGTTGAATGTGTTTGTTGGTCCCATTTTTCAATCTGTTCCTCTTCCCTGCATCTCACCCTTCCTCTCTGGCTGTGTGGGTCAGATCCAGCAGATGGCCGACAAGAACCATCCCAGCATTGTGAGGCTTCTTGGGTTTGCGATCGGAGGCGACTTGAGGTCACGGCCGGAGCAAGTTCTCATCTATGAATACGTGCCCAATGGCGACCTTCGCGAATGGATTGATCCAAGTAAGGGGGCCACTCCACTCCATTGTGATCTCTTTTTGTGCCTCGCATGTTTTGATGTGCCTGTCATATGCTGTGCCACTCATGCTGTGCCACTGATATGCCATCCGCTCATTTCCAGTGCCTCTCATATGCTGTTCCAAATATGTTGTGCATCCTTGCACAAGCAGTGTGTCCCTCTGGCTGTGAAGCAGCTTGCCACAAATACGCTGTGTCACAAAGATGTTGTACCACACATCCTTGAGATGTAGCCTGCCCTCTGCCACTCATCCTCTGCCACTCATCTTCTTTGCCACTCATGCTGCCATTTATTTTTTGCAGATGCCGAGCGCCCGCTGACTCTGAAGCAGCGGCTGGACATTCTCATCGGCTTGGGACGGGGCTTGGAGTACCTCCACAGCTTTGGCATCGTGCATCGCGACATCAATCCTGGCAATGTACTCATCACCGACGACATGCAGGCAAGCTTGGTTGCGGACGATCGTTTGAATACCATAATATTTTTTTTGGCGAAGGCATAGTTGTTTCAAAATGGGGTGCCCGTTCAACCTAATGGGCATCACGGGTTAACCTTTGATGGCCCAGTTACGTGGTGTGCTTTGTGGGGAGAGTCACTCCACTTCGACTATCGTAGCGTTCCGTGTGTTCTTTAGCACTTGTGCGTTCACAGGGCAAAACTGCAAGAGTTGCCACCACTTAAATCTCTTTCCGAGGCATGTTGAATGAGTACCCCGGTTTTTTTAATTTGCCAGCATATGCATTCGAGTCTGGAAAAGGTACCTAATGAGAACGGGACCAAATCCTGAGTGGCACAGCGAAGTTGAGCATAATCCAAACTCAAGCGTGTTTGCCTCGAACCCTTACGAACACTTACGAAATCAAACTGAACGCATTCGAATTCAGTTTCGCCACGAACAATTCTTCTCAGAATAAAGTGTTTATGTGTTTGAGGTTACAAGTAGGTATGGGTAAGATGTGAACACGAACACTTTCAGGAAAAGTGGTGTTTTGGGAGCTAACACCTTCATGTTTGCCCCGAGCATGAAGTCATGTTCTGTTGTGAATTTTAACACATGCAACCATCTATCATGCTCTGCTCTTCATCCCTCATGCTACAATGTCTCTCATAACCAGGCAAAGATTGCAGACTTTGGGCTGGTGAGGATGGAAAAGGGCACTTCTGTAAGCACGACGCGTGTCATGGGCACACCGGGCTATGTGGATCCGGCCTACTTCAGCACATGCAAGGCTACCACTGCCAGTGATGTGTACAGGTGAGGCAGGGATGTGTACAGGTGAGGCTAGGGATGAGCAAATGGCGAACTCGAACACGTTTGGGTTCGAGTTCGCTCGAACATCATCTTTTCCCGAACCGAACAAAGTTCGGTTCGGCGAACACTTTGAGCAAAAAATGGTGTTCGCCGTTCGCCTGTGAAGGCGTGTTCGGGCGAACCTCGAACAGTGTTCGTGTTCGTCACGGGCAAATTGCAGCGGCGGCCCGAACACGAACGTGTTCGGGCGAACATCGAACACTGTTCGGCGAACATTTTAAGCAAAAAAAAAATACCTGTTCGGTTCGCCTCGAACACGTTCGAGGCGAACCGAACAGGTGTTCGCCACCTTGCTCATCCCTAGGTGAGGCTGGAGACCCTTAGAAATCTTAACAGGATATCCTATAAAAGCATTTGAGGAGGCTTCAAGTGCTATGTGTGCACATGTGCAATCCATTAACATTTGCAATTTATGAACATGTGCAATCCATGAACAAGTGCAATCCATGAACGAGTGCAATCCATGAACAAGTGCAATCCATGAACAAGTGCAATCTATGAACCTGTGCAATCTATGAACAAGTGCAATCCATGGTCAAGTGCAATCCATGAACAAGTGCAATCCATGAACCAGTGCAATCCATGAACCTGTGCAATCCATGAACAAGTGCAATCCATGATCAAGTGCAATCCATGATCAAGTGCAATCCATGAACCAGTGTAATCCATGAACCTGTGCAATCTATGAACAAGTGCAATCCATGATCAAGTGCAATCCATGAACCAGTGCAATCCATGAATCCGTGCAATCCATGAACAAGTGCAATCCATGATCAAGTGCAATCCATGATCAAGTGCAATCCATGAACCAGTGCAATCCATGAACCCGTGCAATCTATGAACAAGTGCAATCCATGATCAAGTGCAATCCATGAACAAGTGCAATCCATGATCAAGTGCAATCCATGAACCTGTGCAATCCATGAACCTGTGCACACTGCATCTAGGTGGCAAGGTTTATGTGAAGTGCCTCCATCTCTGGCTCTTACTCTGCATCGTGTGCTTTGATCATCATGTGCATTTTAACTCTTCTTCTCAGCTTTGGAGTGCTCATGCTGGTCGTGTTTACGGGACGCCCACCATTCGTGGAGGCTGATGGAGAGGGCCAGCTGATCACAAAATGGGTAAGCATTCTCTATATAAAATAGAGACCAGGTATTTGTGATGATGTCCTCTCAATAGCAGAAGGGAACAAAGGTTTGAGGCACCTCAAAATGGGTAAGCATTCTATCCAAGAGACCAGGTGTTCTGTGATGGTGTCCTCTCTATAGCAGAAGGGAACACCAAGTTGAGTTCTGAGTGGACTCAAAAGTAAAGATGGGTAAGCATCCTATCCAAGAGACCAGGTTTTCTGTGATGGTGTCCTCTCAATAACAGAAGGGAACAACCGTGTCCGCTGCCTAGTGGTTGGTTGTTGTTAAGTCTTATGCATCGCCACCTGGAAATATTTGGCGGGAAAACACTTTGCTACAGTCTGGGCAGGTGAATTCTGTGGTTACCACCCGGGCAGCAAAATAAATCCCCGTAATTGCGCGGCTTGTGCGTGCTCTGGGTCCAAAAACGAAGACGCCTCACAGCTAGAATGTACAAAAGAGCTCAGGTAGCACTTTCTCAATGATGCCAACCGGTGTTCTGTCCACACCTTGTTGACCTTGCTCACCTTACTCTGATTTTTATTTCTCCCGCCCGCTCCACTCCCTCAGGCATCCAACTGCCTCTCCTCGGAGGACTTGGGCAGCCTCAACCACCCCACCATGGACGCCCCTGCAGACGCTGTGCTGCGCGTGGCACGGCTCGCCCTCTCCTGCACTGCAGATCGCTCTGCAACCCGCCCAAGCATGGCACACGTCGCCAACGAGCTGCAGGCCATCCGGGAGGAGGTGGTGGGGAAAGAGGAGCTGAGCGCGGCTGTCAAGGTGGATGCACAGGTCCAAGAAAAGGAGGTGGTTGCCAATGTGTTAAGCTTTGACGAGCAGCTTCAGATTATTGAAGACAACTTGGCTGAAGGATAAGGTATGTTTCAACATTGACAAGTAGCAATTTCCGTTCGACAGCTGAGTGTGAATGTCGAAAAACGCTACCATACCAATATTGTATTTTACCGGAAAAAGTACCCTAGGGTATTATGAGGTATATATAAATGATATGTACGTATATGTGCGTGCGTGCGTATGTGTGTGTGTTTTTTTTTCCAATTTGGGGTTCTATGTTGGAAATCCGAATACAATATAGCGAATACTGTATACTGGTGTGCTCTTTGGTTTTAGTGTAGTCCCCTTTATAAGCCTCCAAGACCTACAATAATTGTCACAATTATTGTAGGGCCAGAATAATTGGAAGTCAGCATTATTGGAGGGTAGAGGGTACAATTATTGATACACGATTATTGGTGTGAATGGGTCATTCTGAAGGGGTAGCTGGATGCATATATACCTTGCTATGTCACTTCTTCATCATCATTGAGTAATCATTGTGTTATCATTCTACTTTTCAGTGATCAATGCAAGATTTCTATCTTGTTCTTTTCTACAAACACGTTTCCGCTACGTTGGCACTATGCCTTTCTAGCATGGTATCAGAGCTACTCTAAGGGGCATGCTGCCAAAACTGGTTTAGGAATTTACTGGCATTCACTTCGGATAGGTACCTGCATACAGTTAGAGTACCGGACACCCGGTCTACGCTTTCGTACACCTGGTGTTCGCTGTTGGTTACAACCGCGCGTTTACCGCACACTTGGTGGACGGCAGGGCCTCAAATTCGTTTTTAGCTTGGCTGAGACATCAGCCTTAGCAGGCTACGCTAGGCTGATCAATCAGAGTTGGTTAAAAAAAACAATTCTGAAATTTCAGACAAGTCACCTAAAAAAACGCTGACTAATCAGCCTCACTAAAAAAACGCAGGCTGATCTATGTTTAAGCACTTTGTTCATTAAGTTTAGCAGGTGCTGTGCTGTGCTGCCCTGGTGGTTGGTGAATGGCGCATAAGTGATGTGATTGGTTAAATAACCAATCACATCAATTGAAGCATTCTGTCGGTGACAACGAAGCAACCGACTCGTCGGGGAAATTCGTTTTCCCGCCGCGTCGGCGCTGTACGTGGCAACTTTTGCGTGATTGACGGTGGATGTACCCGGACAGCCGAAAAGCACGGCTCCGGCACGAATCTCTAATAGCGTGAGTTCAGCCTACACTCTCGTTACAAGTCTGATCAATCAGCGGACACTTGTAAAAAAACGCTGGAAAATCAGCCAATACTTAAAAAAAAAACCTGAAGAATCAGCCAACACAATAAAAAAAAAAACTGAATTATCAGCCAACACATCAGCCATATGTTTGAGAAATCAGCGTCCAGACCCTAAATCAGCCTTTTTTCGCTGACTTCTGAGGCCCTGGTGGACGGCTTTGTCAAGGTCATGGCGCACTTCGATGGCGAAATGGATCCTGGATATGCGGCTATTGAAGAAGACATCATGGCTCAGCATGAGCACATGGAAAGCATGATTGCAAAGGCACCACCAGCACTCTAAGCTTCGTTAAGGGACAAGTTTGGAATAACAATCCAGCCAAGGACAACGTTATCTCATGAGTCCAACAATCCGTCCACACGTGGACACTCTCATTCAAGCACTCCACGTACTAACCAAACTCGTGCAAATGTTCATGCAGGAATTGATGGTGAAGGGGAAATGGGTATACCTGAATGAGGAGAGTCATCCAAATAGAGGGATGCATCTGTCCAAGGAGAGGAGAGCGCCAATCCCGAACCTCAATCATCCATGCAAAGGGAAGCACGGGGGAGGAATGATAAGTATGGGAGTGCAGTGCATGGTGGAATGAGAAGTGGACAGATTGAGCATCAAGGTGACGGAAATGGTGAAGTGGGCGTGGAAGGTGTGGGATTCGCCTCCTACACTATTGGTGCTCCCCCACTACGACGACTTGCGACCAACTCCCATCCCATTGGAGTTCCTCCCATGGCCAGGTCTCACCTTCATGGCGGCTATGACGTACCTCCGCGTGCACCACGTCCACCTATAGGCGCACACTATGTGGACAGCATGGGGCGGATGGGATACGGAATGCAGTCAAGTGGCGCCATGCAACGTGATCAAGTGGAAGTGCTGGAACGTCAACTTGGAAGACAGAATGGGAATATGCGGCACACGGTGCAGCTACCTCGACCGTCAACCGTGCCTACTTTTAGAATATATCTGTAACTGCCTGTAGCTGTAGTTAGTGTAGTTATTATAAACTTTGTTAGGTGGTGCACCTTCTTTGTTCCTTTGCTATATGTTCTTGCAAACCTACAGTGAAGTCCCTCATTCTCCTTTTCAATTCTCTCGATACTCAACTCTCTCGTCACTCTCGCCTAGGTCAAACCCTAGGCCCCTCAACTACTATTTTGATAGGCTATCAGAGCAAACTACGTTCCTGGCCTGTTGCTTCCGCTGCTACTCTGTGTACTGCACGCCCCGTGGCGTGCCCCTCGCGAGACCCTTAGTGGCCCCTCGCGACCCCCTTCGCGGCCCCGTCGCCGCCCTTCGAGGCCCTTCGCGGCCCCTTCGCGGCCCCTTCGCAGCCCCGTCGCCGCCTTTACCGGCCCGTCGCCGCCCTTCCAGGCCCCTCGCAGCCCCTTCGCGGCCCCGTCGCCGCCCCTATCGGCCCCTCGGCTCGGCTCTGCCCCGACCCTGTCGCGGCCCCGTCCCGGACCTGCCCTGACCCCGGCCCTGCCCTGACCCTGTCGCGGCCCTATCGCGGCCCTCACCCTGCTATGCCCCGACCCTGCCTCGACCCTGCCCCGGCCTTGCCCCACCCATGCTCCGTCGTCTGTCGCGGCGCACCGGGGGCACGTGCACCGCCCCCCCCCCCCTCTTTTTCCCGTCGCCTGTCGAGGCGACCTGAGGGGGCCGCGTGGGGGGGGCGAGCGTCGCCCCTTCTGCCGCCTGCTTTGGCGCCCTGGGAGGCCGCGCGTCGCCCCCCCCCCCCCCCCCCCCCCCTCCTCCTTTCGTTCCCACTGCTGCAGCTGCCACAGTGGGGGAGGGTGTGAGGGTGTGGGGGAGCTAGGGGAGTGGCATTGGGGTGGCGGGTGTGTGGTCTCCCCTTCCCATCCTCCTCCTTTCGCCCCCCCTCTGTTGCTCCTGCAGTAGTGTGGGGGGGAGGGGGAGGGTGAGGGGATGGAGTGGGTGACCAGCCAGCGCCAGCCCGCCTCCTCTCTCTCCATGCCGCCCCTCCTGTGGTCGGGGGGGGAGGAGAGTAAAGGGGTGGCAGGAGTACCTGCCCCCCCCCCCCCCCCCCCCCCCCCCCCTTTGTTGCTGTACCTGCTTTGTAACCTTGCCTGTTGCCTGCTGTTGCTGTTTTCTCAGTTCGTGGTGTACCCATCCAGGTTGTATCACTGCACAGACTCCTGCTTTTGGCAGTTATGGGGGAGTGTTAGAATATATCTGTAACTGCCTGTAGCTGTAGTTAGTGTAGTTATTATAAACTTTGTTAGGTGGTGCACCTTCTTTGTTCCTTTGCTATATGTTCTTGCAAACCTATAGTGAAGTCCCTCATTCTCCTTTTCAATTCTCTCGATACTCAACTCTCTCGTCACTCTCGCCTAGGTCAAACCCTAGGCCCCTCAACTACTATTTTGATACCTACTCTCTTCGACCCCGCTCCACGTGAATATACGGAAGAAGACAAGGAACTACTGTCACGCAAAATGATTGGAGAAACCGTGGACAAGGCGTTCACCACCACTCCGTTTGATGGCTCCAACTTCCGGGAGTGGGCACTACGGTTTCGTATGAACGTTCGTGTCACGAATCTGTGGGAGTTCTTTGTGACCCTGCAGTATCCGGTTACCATGGGAGATGGTGACATTAACGACGCTATGGAGCGGCTGGAAATGCTACAAGCGGATAATTCACAGCGTGCGGTGCTCGCTTTTTGGGTCCTACTGCACAGCGTGAGCGCCACGATTCAGCTAGAGCTGGACATGTTCTAGGAATCCTACAGCCCGTCATATGAAGCTTGGGAGTACTTGATGCATACTTACCAGGCCAAAGATTCGGTGGCGAAGGTCGCTCACTTGAAGCAGTTGGACAACATGAAAATGGGGAGTCAAGAGAGAGTGGAAGAGTACGTGAACCGCGCAACTGCAATCCGGGAAAAGTTGGCACTAACGGGGAAGATGGTGGATGAGGACACATTCACATTGAACCTGCTTACCGGACTACCGGCATATTGGGAGGAGATGAGGCACTCGGCAATGCTACACAACGTGACGGACAGCTTCACTTTGCAACGGATGATGATTCAGGAGCAGATATATCATGACCTCATCACGAAAGATAATCGTGACCGGCGTCCACCTCGCATGGCTGGACAAGCACGTCGAGACCGCTCACCTTCTCCAAGTGCTAAGGGCAATAGCAGGAAGGACGGGTCCATTGGGGAGAAAACGCATGGCAAGGATGGAGATGCAAGTCGCTCATCTCTCGTGTGTTGGTAATGCAAGGAGCCAGACCATCCCTTCTTCAAGTGTACCAAGGCACCGCCTGGCTGGTCACCACCAAGGTGGAAACCGCATACCCGCGGGAGGACAAAACTGCACACCAGCAACAACCATTCGTTCTCTCCACGAAGGGGTTGCAGCCCCAAGCGTGACAACGATGTGTCAAAATAGCAAGGGGCAAGTGAAGGGGACAGCAATGTTAGTCTTAGAATGCACTAGCCTAGCTACTAATCGCCTCTTACAACATTACAAGCACTCTCCTTGGGGTCACCTCCAAGGGTCCTTGGGTGCCTGACTAACGTTAGCCCCTATCCAAGGGTTCGAGCGTGTAGAGAGAGTAACTTGCAGATTGTCAAAAACTTTGAAGACTGGTAGCGTTGTTGCAGCAGGCGTGGGAGGAAGAATCAACTCAAGTTATGTTTTGAACAAGCAAACACAAATTGTTTTATGCCTAGTCTATTCTAACCTTTCCTATCCTGTTCTACTTTTCCTGTTTCAGTTTACGCAGCGCGAGCACATATTGAATTTCCCTCTAATTTCTTTCCTGACCTGGCAAGCGCGTCGACGGAACATTTTGAAGTTCGTGCGTCAACAAACTCGACGATGGCGATCCGAGAAATATTATTCGCGCTCAATCCGAACGGTTGCGATGAGGCCCGTTCGAAAGTTGGTCGCGAGCTCTCGCTTTCAACGAACTGTGACTCGCCACATGTGCCTCTCGGTGTCGAGGCGTGAACGTCCTTTTGATCCGAACTGTCAGTGCTGTTCAGAACAGAACTTATTCGAGCATCTCGCTGGTTTCGCCACCAGCACTAAAAACGATTCGCGAGCAGGTAACACTCGCGCTACTCTCCACGTGGCATGAGCAGTTGCCCACTCAAACACTTGAGAGCAACTGCCAACTCGATCACCAGCCAATCCAAACACCCGAAATGTAGCAGCGCGAGTAGCTGCTCTCTAAGCGATGAACGCTTCGCATGAACAGCAGCCAATCACAGCTGCAGAAACAATAATGCAGCGCAAACAGCTTCTGACTCCTCTTGATCAGTTTGCTGCTTACTCAAAGTCAAACTTCCGTTTTGAACAACAACCCCTCCCATTGGTCAATGTTCATTTCGCCCCTCCAACTCAAAACACCACGTTTTTTTATCCGCGCCTTGCTCCCATTGGTCGAAATCAAGAGGCTGAACCGAATTTCGCCTCTCCTGCTCATAACACCACATTCTCCTCCGTGCTTCACTCCGATTGGTCGATTCCACACCCAGCTTCTAGGGATTTGCCTTTTGCCTCAGCTGCCATTTATATTTCTTGATAATAGCCAGTAGGTTGACCAAAGAATATATGAATTCTTTATTGTACCCAACAAGCAAATACATCGTCACATGCATAGCGGAGGTGCGATCGTCACAAGCTACCTTGCCACCAACTAAAGCGTCATTTTGGATGCTGGACAGTGGATGTAGCCAGCACATGAGTTCGAATACTTGTTGGTTTGAGGAGTTACACGTGTTGGACGAACTTGTTTATGTGGAGCTCGCTGATGGGAGCGAGCTGAGCAGCACGATGACGGGAACGACCAGAGCAACGGCACCTGATGGGACAACCGTTCGGTACACTGACGTCCTCTACGTACCTGGCTTGAAGAGTAACCTGCTCTCCAATTCTCAGCTGCTGAAAACGGGAGCGCATTTCAATACTATTGCCAATGGAGACACGAAGGTCACCATGACTGATGGAGAGGAGTATGTGCGGCTTGGACTTGGCAAGAACGTGGATGGAGTGCTCGTGGTGCAACATGAGCATGCACTTACATCTGCATGTGATCTTGGTCAGTCCCATGATGATGCGTCATCAAAGAAGCATGGTCGTGAAGGGGTTACACTTTCCCGCACACCTGGTGTGCACTTGGACGCACATGGGAGCACGGTTTTCCGCACACCTGGGATGCACTTGATGTCGAAATATGTTATTCATATTTATATAATTGTCTGTAGTGTTAGTGTAGTTATGTTTCCCATTTGGTGGTGCACCTCATTACCCTAGTTCTTGCCTATATCTTTGTACCTTTGCTCTTTATTGAACCCTCTTTCACTCTCGACTTTTCCTAAACTTACTCGAACTCAACTTCTCCTACCTCTCTAGCCATGGCTCCTTAGCCTTGCTAGATATTCTTCACACTTGACTGGCCAGTCTGCACATGCGTCTGTCACATACCGCATGGCACACAACGCTTGCATCGTGCGGAAGCAGGCACATGATGATACCACAGATGAAGTCTCACCCCAAAGTGTGGTGTGGACTTCAAGGGGAGAAGGACAAAGGTCCGTGGTGGATTCGGGAGGAGATGGAGCAGACCTTGTAGAACATGACTCATCTGGAGCTGATGAAGCTGATGCAATCCAAGGAAGTGGAAATGCTACAGCAGATGACTTACCTGCAGCAGGAGTGATTGTACTAGAGGAGGTTGAAGACAATGATGCGGAAAACGCCGTGGGATGTGGAACAACGGGCGTACCATCTGCTGATGATCGCCAAGTCAAGGAGTCTGGAGTTGTACTCACGTGTGCGGCCTCCTCGAGCTGTGCTGCACAACATGGCACCACCTAACTACACTCTCACGCATGTGCTTGTAGCTGTGTATGCGGATGTCTACAAGCACATGTGTGGGAGGAGTTGGGGTGTGGAGTGTATTTGGTGGCACAGGAGTGGGATATGGAGTCAAGGAGCATAAGAGGAAGACCTACTCACCAAGGGTTGCCAATAGGCAGGGGGAGAAGGCAGAAAGGATGCAGCCGATCAGCGTCATCCGTCGTGATGAAGCGGTATTGTGCAATTGGTTGCTGCAGATGAACGGCACCATCTGAGGGAATGATGGAGAACATACATGGGAACACGCATTACTGCATACCTAGTGTGCGCGTTTCTCCATACTTGGTATGCACATCTCGGCATACTTGGTGTGCACTGCACACATGGAGTGGACATTTCTGCATATATGGAGTGCAGATTTCAGGGATACTTGGAGTTTGTCGGCATGCGCAACCCTCCAGCTGATGGAGTTCGACAACTTCGGCTGCAACCGTGTGTCTGCTGGAGTGTATGGGGAGCATCACAGGGCAACATGGGTGAAGTTTGAGCAAACTTGGCAAGATTGCCAAAGCATGGGGAGAAAGGCTTACGAAGATGCAGCAAGGGCGGACAGGCAAATGATGCAGTAGGCGCGCAGCAGATCGTCAGCCGCTGAAGAACGCAAGGTTGTCGCTTCTATCGCGCGAAGTGTGTGCCCGCCAATGCAGTTCCGCGCCAGCCATACGTCATGCGTTATCCGCTACCGATTCGCGTCATCCGCAACCCTGATTGTCGCAAACGCGCGTCAAGTGTAGTCGTCGCGTCATCGCGCAGTAGGCGTGCGATAAAGCTTACGGTTTCGGAAATTCTGCGTGCGCTAAGGGCATTCCGTCACGACGATACACGCATTCCGCCATGGTTTTGAGGAGATTTCGCCATGGAGCTTCTACGAGTTCCTCAGCAGCAGCCACTACTCTCTAGATCTCGATCTAGAATGTCGAGATTGGAAGGAGGGATTGGAAAACGTGAAGGAATGTGGTTTGGTTTAAGTTTGGAAGGCCCAAAGGTTGGGAGGGGAAAGGTGATACAGTGACAAGCAGCTTGGCCAACACCAAACCCTAGCTTGGTTTGGGCGCACCCCTACCTTGTGGTGGTACACCACCTCGACCACCCTATCCTCCAAGGAAAACGGATTCACCAAAACCTACAGCAAGGGGGAGTGTTGGAAATCCGAATATAGTATAGCGAATACTGTATACTGGTGTGCTGTTTGGTTTTAGTGTAGTCCCCTCTATAAGCCTCCAAGGCCTACAATAATTGTCACAATTATTGTAGGGCCAGAATAATTGGAAGTCAGCATTATTGGAGGGTAGAGGGTACAATTATTGATACACCATTATTGGTGTGAATGGGTCATTCTGGAGGGGAAGCTGGATGCATATATACCTTGCTGTGTCACTTCTTCATCATCATTGAGTAATCATTGTGTCATCATTCTACTTTTCAATGATCAATGCAAGATTTTTATCTTCTTTTCTACAAACACGTTTCTGCTACGCTGGCACTATGCCTTTCTATCATTCTAAACATAGTATAAGATGATGATAAGATTTGAGGCCTAAGATATGGATATAATTTTGGACCGTGTATTTGAATGTTCTCATGTACGGTAAATGAAGTGTGTCGTTTTTGGAATCCTAAAAAGGTGCACGAAAGCAAGTCTACGGTGACAAAGGCACGTCACACACAAATATTCCTTGGACTAGGGCGCAAAATATTTGGGTTAAATGCCCTTTCTACCCTTTCTAGAGGCTGCTTTTCTTTACTTCCCTTTTTCCAACAGTGTGAATGTTTAGTTGCCCTTCATCTGAAAGTGTGGTCTTTTATATGTTTACACTTGGAAAAAACATGTTATGTGTTATTTTTTTTCCTATACTGGGTCCAAAAAAAAGGTTACGGTACATTGATACCGGATCTATTTTAGCGACGATTGTCAGAACCATATTGTAGGCTGTAGTGGGGCACTCTTTATGGGGTACAGTATTGTTAGGTTTTGCCTATACAAACCTTGTACTGCCCTGTTTCTAGTCATTCCTCGCTCTTATTCTCACATGGTATTAGAGCAGAATCGTTCCTAGGGCCCACTGAACGTTCCGCCCTGCCCTAACTGAATTTTTTTCTTTAGCTGCCCCTTCAGCCGCACTGCCCTTGCAGCCCACGTGGTGCCCCTGCGACCATGCTGCCCCTGCAGCCCGTGGGCGCAGCCCTTGCAGCCGTGCCTGCCTTTGCAGCCTGTGGGCGCTACCTCTGCAGCCCGCGCGCCGCCCTGTCGGGCCGCGTGTCGCCCCTGCAGCCCGTGGGAGCTGCCTCTGCAGCCCGCGCGCCGCCCTCCCGAGCCGCGCGTAGCCCATGCAGTCCGTGAGCGCTGCCCCTGCGACCCGCGCGCCGCCCTACCGAACCGCGCGTCGCTCCTGCTCGTCTCGACGCCCCTGCGGGACCCGCGCGGCGTCCCCCCCCCCCTGCTCGTCGCGACACCCCCTGGACGCCGCCCCTACTCGTCGCGGCGCCCCCGGGGCGTCGCCCTTACTCGTCACGGCGCCTACTGGGCGCCGTCTCTGCTCGTCGCGGCACCCCCTGGGCGCCGTCTCTGCTCGTCGCGGAGCCCTCGGGGCGACGCCCTTACTCGTCGCGGCGCCCACTGGGCGCCGTCTCTGCT
Source organism: Closterium sp. NIES-65 (assembly GCA_948144175.1). Lineage (NCBI taxonomy): Eukaryota > Viridiplantae > Streptophyta > Zygnematophyceae > Desmidiales > Closteriaceae > Closterium > Closterium sp. NIES-65. The sequence goes on along the minus strand of CANXME010000511.1, from coordinate 1,446,453 downwards.
CGTCGTGGCGCCCCCTGCGCGCCGTCTCTGCTCGTCGCGGCGCCCCCTGCGTGCCGTCTCTGCTCGTCGCGGCGCCCCCGAGGCGTCGCCCTTACACGTCGCGGCGCCCACTGGGCGCCGTCTCTGCTCGTCGTGGCGCCCCCTAGGCGCCGTCCCTGCTCGTCGCGGAGCCCCCCCCACCCCCCCTTGCATCAGTCGTGGCCCCGCCCTGCAGCAGCTGGCGTGGAGCCCCCTGCAGCAGTCGCGGCCCCGCCCTGCAGCAGCTGCTGCGGAGCCCTCCCGCCACTGTCGCGGCCCCGCCCTGCAGCAGCTGCCGCGGAGCCCCCTGCCTCAGTCGTGGCCCCGCCCTGCAGCAGCTGTCGCGGAGCCCCCTGCCGCAGTCACGGCCCCGCCCTATAGCAGCTGCCGCGGAGCCCCCTGCCGCAGTCGCGGCCCCGCCCCGCAGCAGCTACCGCGGAGCCCCCACCCTGCCGCCGTCGCGGCCCCGCCCTGCAGCTGTCGCGGCCCCGCCGTCGCCGCCGTCGGCCCTTCCCGCCACTGGTGAGCACCTGCCCTACCCGCGCTTCCTGCGTGCCTGCCTTACTAGCGCGCTGCCACGCCGGCCTGCCTGCCTGCCTACCGCGCCTACCTGCCAGCCGAGCCACGCCGACCAGCTGAGCCGCGCTGCTCAGCCGCGCCGAGCCGCCCCGCCGAGGCGCATCGTGCTGCCGAGCTGTGCAGCCCTGCTCTACTCAGCCGCACCGCCTTGCCCGTGCTGCTACTGCTAATGCTGTTGTTCCCGCTGTTACTGCTACTGCTACTACTACTGCTACTGCTGCAATTGGCGGTGGCCAGATGCAGCTCCAGCGACGTCCGCGTGAGTCCCTCACGCCCCAGCAGCTTCGTGAGTGGTACACTAGTTGGGGTTGTCGGGGTGGCCGTGGTGGGAGTCGCCCTGGAGCGGGTCGTTCGGGAGCTTCTTGTAGTGGCCAGGTGCAATTGTAGCGGCGTCCGCACGAGATCCTTTCGCCCCAGCAGCTTCGTGAGTGGTACACTAGTTGGGGTTGTAGGGGTGGTCGTGGTGGGAGTCGCCCTGGTGCGGGTCGTTCGGGAGCTTCTTGTTGTGACCAGGTGCAGCTGCAGCGGCGTCCGCGCGCGACCCTTTCGCCCCAGCAGCTTCGTGACTGGTACGCTCAGAGTAGAGGGTCACGGAGTACTGCTCGCTGCCCGTACGTCATTCGCACTAGTGCTCAGGCTGCTCAGCCTTGCGGGACGGTTGGTCACACAGAGTCCCGCTGCTTCTCCTCTCTGAGCGACGCCTGGCGTGCAGAGCTTGGCGACGACGCTTAGCTCCCCTCTTGGCTGGAGCTGCTTAGGCGGAGGGTAGATGTCTTTGCTCTTGACTATGATGTTATCCTCACTGCCATGTATGCATTGCATACTAGTGCTGAGGGTGCCTGTTACCTGTGTGTGCCGCCTAACCCAGGTATAGAGTCTGCTGCTCTAGGTGCTGGTGAGGCTGCTGCTCTAGGCGCTAGTGAGTCCACTGCTCCAGGTGGTGGTGAGTCTGCTCTCTCTGGTACTGCGCCTGCTGCGGCCTTGCACACTTTCATCCTTGACTCGGGTGCTTCCCGCTCCTTCTTTCGCGACTGCACCACTCTCGCCGCTCAGTCGGCCAGTGGCAGTCTCTCTGGTTGACCCCTCTGGGGGTCCGGTCCTTGCACACTCCTCCACGGTTCTGCCGTGTCCGGCGGTCCCGTCTGGCTCTCTATCTGGCCTCCACCAACCCTTGTTCTCCACGAACTTGGTGAGTGGAGCTGACCTTTAGGACGTGTAGGTTGACCAGTTCACTCCTGGAGGTCAGCGGGTGGCCCACTGTTCCTGTACTCGGACGGGCCGGCACCTGACCACGTTCACCCGTCAGCCTGGGTCGAGCCTGTACACCTTGACTACCGTGTCTCCTCCGGTTGCTGAGTCTGGTCAGGTAGCCGCGTCGGGTCAGGTGTTTGCTGCAGCGTCCCGGTCTGGTCCTAAGTCTGCCCCCTGCTCGTGTCGCCTCCTGTCTCACCAGACTCTTCTCTGGCACCACCGCCTTGGTCAACCCTCCCTGCTGCGGAGATAACTGCTACAACGGGAGCAAGGCTATGGGCTAGGCACGTGTGCTCGTGTGATCTCTGCGTTCGTTAGTTCTTAGTCGTTTTCCTTGTGCGCACACTACTTGCTAGTTCACGGGGAAAGTTGGCAAGAGTTCCACTAGGAAAAGTTCAGAACAATAATGGTGCAATGAAGTTGGCATAGCAAGACTACATAAGAGCAAGCATTCAGGTCGGCCAACTGCCAGCGCAGCTTGGTCGACCGCGTTCCAGCACGACTTGGTCGACCGCGCTCTAGCAAGGCAAGGTCGACGGCGTGCCAACGTCGCAGGTTGACGGCGTGCCAGTGTCGCTCACGTAGGACAGCAGTGCACCCGCTTTGCAGGTGCATGCAGATGATTGGCGTGCAGAGTCTCGTCACCTGCACAGCGCACACACCACGACAACCTCGAGCTGACGACTGCCTCTGATCCGCCACGACGACCTCTGGATACCACCATCGAGGTTGGGCTCGCCAACTTTGCCTGGGCGACCGTCACACTCCTCCGCAGCACTTCGTCACCCAGGTAACCTGGTCGACCGGGCGACCACGTCGACCAGCAGCTCTCGTACGTGCCCGTCGACCTCCCAAGTCGACGACCACCTCCACGTCGACCTCACCAGGTCAACCACACCCCTCGGTCGACCTCCTCCAGGTCGACGTCCCTTCTGGTCGACCAGCTCCACGTCGACCAGCACAGTCGTCGGCCGACCACCCACGTCGGCCACCCGAAGTTGGCGTCACGAAGTTGACGCCCCGCTACTTGACGCCCAACTGCTCGGCGTCCTGAGTCGGGGTCGACGTCGGCCCCTCCTTCGTCGACCACCAGGTCCAGTCGACCACCAACAGGTCGACCAGCAGTCCGTCAGCCGACCGCCGAAGTCGGCTTCCCCAAGTTGATGTCACCAAGTGGACGTCCTCCGCAGGTCGACTCCCAAGTCGACCTCCCCGAAGTTGGCGCCACCCTGAAGTTGGCGCCCGTGCAGTGGTCCCCCGTGCAGGTCGACCTCCTCGTCAACCAGCTCACCCATTGCTGCAGGTCGGCTGCTCCCCTCACACCCGACCACGAAGTCGGCTCCGCCCAAGCGAGGACGGGGCCAATACCCAACTCCCGTTGACACTCCCCTGCCGCGTTCACGCTTGGGCCCCCCAGCCCACACGGCAGTACTCCTCGGAGACTAGCTCGTCGACGTGCACCCAACACACAGCACGTCGTCCACCGCACCAGCCATGCAAGAGGGCATGGCACCTACTGCTGCACATCGTTGTCGCCGTCATCCACGTCGGCCAGGCGCACCTGGCCGATAGCGACGGAACACCGGTTGAAGGCCGGATAGTGCAGCGCCTTCGTCAGGAAGTCGGCTGGCTGCTCAGCGGTCGGGATGTACTGCAGCGAGAACTTCCCGCGCTTCACCATGTGCTGCAGCCAGGCCTGTCGCCGCTCCATGTGCTTGAGGTTGCCTGTCAACCCCATGCCCTCGGCGACCGTGATGGCCGACTTGTTGTCCACGCGCAGAACAGTCGGCTTTCCGGCGTCCAGTTGCCGGAACTCGGCGAGGAGGAAGCGAAGGCGGCGTCCCTCCTTGCCAGCTTTAGTGGCCGCCACGTACTCTGACTCGGTCGACGACAACGTCGCGCACTTGATGTGCTGGCTCGACCAGGAGACTGCAGCCCCTCCGTAGACGAACACGTAGCCGCCCGTGCTCGTCCTGTTCTGCTTGTCACCAGCGTCGTCGGCGTCCACGTAGCCGACGAGCTCCAGCGACTCAGGTCCACCGCCGAACTCCAGGGCGGTGTCACGTGTGTTGGCGAGGTAGGCGAGGCAGCGGTCGACCTCGCGCGAGTGCTGGTCGCTCATCACCGTGAGGCCGCTCCCCAGCTTGCTGTAGGCGAAGGCGATGTCCGGCCTCGTTGTCGTCGCTGCGAACTGCAGTGAGCCGACCTTCTGCCGGTACTCCTCCTCCTGTTGCTCCTGCGCCTCCTCGTCGCCGAAGGTGAGCTCGGCGTAGGCGTCGACCGAGACCGGCGTCTTCGGGGTGCGCCCGGTCTGCTCCTCGTCAATGAAGCGCCTACGCAGCTTGTCGGCGTAGCCCTGCTGGTGCAGCCACAGCTTCCTCGCCAACCTGATGCGGACGATCTCCAGCCCGAGGTACTTCTGCACCGGCAAGATCTCGCGCAACTCAAAAGCGGCTTCCAGCAGCTCCTTCAGCTCCTTCAGCATCGCGGCGCTGCTGCTGGCGGCAAGCAGGTCGTCGACGTAGACCAGCACCCAGCAGGCCACTCCACCCTTGCCGACCTTGAAGTAAAGAGCCTCGTCGACCTGGCTCTTCTTCCACCCGGCGCCGACCAGCACATCGTTGAGCGCCAAGTACCACAACAGCGGCGACTGCTTAAGCCCGTACAGGCTCTTCAGCAGCATGCACACCCGGCCGGTTCCGTCGTTGAAGTAGTCCGGCTGGGACATGTACAACACCCGATCGAGCTTGCTCTGCAGGAAAGCGTTCTTCATGTCGAGCTGCATCAGGTTAAAGTCGAGGACGGCGACGATGCTAAGGAAAATCCTCAGCGTGACGTAGCTGCCCACCGGCGCGAACGTCTCGTCGTAGTCGGCGCCGTACACCTGTGTGAAGCCCTTCACGACCAGCCTCGCCTTCTCACGCTCGACGGTGTCGTCGACGTGGTACTTCGTCGTCAACACCCACCGGTTCTTCATGACGTTCACCCCCGGCGGGCGTTCGACCAGCTCCCGCTGGGGGTGCTGGCGCGGTCCCTACTGGTTCTGGAGGCGCTGTGCGGCCGCGGCCGTACTACGTTCCGCTCCTTTAGCAGGTTCTTGGTCTTCCACCTTCTACTGGTCCTGCTCCTTTCTTAGAGTGTCCACCGCCTGTCCAATCGCAGTCACAGTTGCAACCCGCCTCCCCACTGCCTGCTCCTTCTCCTTACACTGGTCTAACCGGAGGTCTTGCTGAGCGTCGTGAGCCTGCTTCTCGTCCTGCGTCACGTGTTCGTGCTGCTAGCACTAGTTGTCTTGGTTCGCGTCAGCGTCCTCCTCCTGTCCCTGGCACGCATCGGATGGCTCTGCGCCCTTCCACTACTCCGCAGCGTGTCCCTCTGCCATCTCCTCCTGCGTCCTCTCTTCCTGCCCTTTCTGACCCGGAGTCTGACTCCCTTCGTACTGCTAGTCCTACTGTCACACGTCTCCTGGCCACTGTTGTTACTGACCCTTCCTTTGAGTCCACTGCTGCGTCTGCCTTAGTTGCTGAGCTTGTCGACTTTGCTGCTCAATGTCGTCTAGACTGCGCCGCGAGTCTTGTTGCTGAGTCTGTCTGTCCTCTGTCTGTCCTCCGTCCGTCGGGGGTGAGTCTGCTCTTGGCACGGACGTCCTGGAGGACAGGCAGGAGGACTTTGAGTGCTTTGCAGCCGCTGTACCTTATCTCGTGTCTATGCTGATTGCACCTGAAAAAGACCCGGATGTACCAGACATCCCGACCCCGCGCTCTTACGCAGAGGCAATAGAGGGTCCCTACTCCTCTTAGTGGCAGTCAGCCATGGACGCAAAGATGGCATCCTGGAAGTCCACAGGCACCTACATCGACGAGGTTCCCCCACCTGGGGCGAACATCGTCAGTGGCATGTGGATTTTCAGGGTGAAGCGGCCGCCGGGCTCTCCGCCTGTCTTCAAGGCGCGTTACGTTGCTCGAGGCTTCAAACAGCGATAGGGAGTTGACTTCTTTCAGACCTTCTCCCCGACCCCGAAGATGACCACTCTCCAGGTTCTGCTGCACGTAGCTGCTCAGTGTGACTACGAGCTTCACTCTCTTGACTTTAGCACTGCTTTCCTACAAGGCAGCCTACACAAGGAGATCTGGCTATGCCGCCCACTTGGCTTCACTGGGTCGTTCCCTCCAGGTACCTAGTGGAGCCTCCGGCAGCCAGTCTACGGTCTCCGCCAGGCGCCCCGCGAGTGGCGCAACACACTAAGGACTACGCTTGCGGCTCTTGGGTTTGCTCCTTCTACTGCTGACCCGTCGTTGTTTCTCCGCACCGACACTACTCTGCCGCCGTTCCACATCCTCGTGTACGTCGACGACTTGGTCTTTGCTACTGCTGACACTGCTGGACTGGCCCATTTGAAGTCGGAGCTGCAGAAGAGACACACGTGCACAGACCTGGGTGAGCTGCGTAGGTATCTTGGCTTGCAGATCACCCGGGACAGAGCACGGCACATCTTTACCTTGACTCAGTCACACATGGTGCAGCAGGTCCTTCAGCGCTTCAAGTTTACGTACTCCTCGCCTCAGGCCACTCCTCTATCTACTCGCCACACGCTCTCAGCTCTGCCTTCGGATGAGTCCGTAGAGCCGAGTGGCCTGTACCCAGAGCTTGTTGGCTCCCTCATGTACCTGATGAGCTTCACTCGACCGAACTTGGCATTCCCTCTTAGCATCTTGGCTCACTATGTTGCTCCTGGGAGACACCGACCAGAGCACATGGCTGCAGCTACTAGGGTGTTGCGCTACCTGTGCAGTACGTCGGGCATGGGGCTCGTGCATGGAGGACGGGCTCGAGTTGTCCTCACTGGTCACGTAGACGCTTCTTGGGTTGACAACTTGGCTACGCAGCAGTCGTCACAGGGTTACACCTTCAGCCTTGGTTCCGGCTCTGTTTCGTGACGGTCTACCCGCTCGTCCTCTGTTCTCAGCTCCAGCTGTGAGGCTGAGATCTACGCTGGGGCCATGGCTGCACAGGAGTTACGCTGGCTCACCTACCTGCTTATCGACTTGGGAGAGGCGCCTCGTTCTCCTCCAGTTCTGTACGTCGACAACAAGGCCATGCTGGCCTTGTGTCAGGAGCACAGACTAGAGCACAGAACGAAGCAAATTGCTCTGCGCTACTTCCTTGCTCGAGAGTTGCAGAAGCGTGGTCAGCTTCGTCTTGCTTACGTGTCCTCTCGGGTCAACACTGCTGATATCTTTACCAAGGCACTTCAGCCTTGTGATCATCAGCGTTTCTGTACTATGCTAGGTCTTGTGCCTACCGGGCCTCACTTGCTTACCTCTTGACTTTGCTTGTACTGTGATCTATATATATCTGCACTTGCATGCTTACCCTTGCTAGGTTGAGATCAATGTCTTGCTTGTTCACCTTGATTTATAATCCTGCTTGTGAACTGGCCTTGTGGCCTTGAACTTGTGCTCAGAATGTGTGGTGACGTTGTGATCCACCCTGAGCTTGACCTTGCCTTGTTCTCTTGCTTGTCCCCCTCTTTGCCTATGGGGGTGTGTCAGAACCATATTGTAGGCTGTACTGGGGCAATCCTTATGGGGTATAGTATTGTTAGGTTTTGCCTACACAAACCTTGTACTGCCCTCTTTCTAGTCATTCCTCGTTCATATTCTCACAAGGATCTTCTCGAGAACCGTGTGCATTTACCACGTTACGCTACGGACCCCCACATGTAATCTCTATCCTCCTTAGTTGGGAGTAAAAAATAACCACCGTCATGATGCGAAATCCTCGCATTGGTGGCTTTGGCATCATTCCTGCCAATGCACCCAAGATACCTGCCACCGCATTTGATAAAAACCGCCTTGTTGCCAACCGTGCCTGGAAGCATGCCAAGCCAACATATGAATGGCGTGAAACGTGTTGTGCTGTCCACTACTGCACGTTGCAATCCTGCGTGCAAATTCACAACCACGCAAGCGCCGCGCTTCTAGGGCATCAATCCAGTCGAGTGTGTTTGGGGTGGATCTTAGGAAGACCCCGTGTTGTTCAGCCTTGTGTTCCTGTGCGCGAGGGTCTTTCCTCCTCGATGAGTTGTGTTTGCAGGCATTTTTCAATCATGCATGCTAAGCAATATTCCGAAAATTCTCGGTGTCTTACCCAATTTGTCTTGACACTATAGCAATCCCGTTGCCCAAGTGCATCGTAAAACCTCTCCTATGCGGCACGTCGGCATAGTGTACCCGTTTGATCCACAAAATTCACCAACTACGCTTGAGCCAAACCCCTCACGCCTGCTTTTTCCTAACGGTGGGGAATGATCGTCCAAGCCAAGCATGGCAACACCGTCAACTGTAAACAACGATCCCGTGAAACGACAGCGGGTCAGTGTCAAGTACGTGCAGTAGAGGCTATGGGGCGCCCCACCACCCCCTAAGGAGGCATTACCGCAACGCATGGTAGCTCCTTGCAAAGAAGGGTCTGCAAAGACAACGGCGGAGGCTAAGTACGATGTTATGAAGCATCGCTTCGACAACGGAGTGGTCTGGGAAATTTAAGTGGTTGCTTCTTCATTGCGTGACCAATGGTAGGCCTTTGTTCAAATGTGCGCTGTGTGTCAAATTTGGCAATCCAAAAACACACACAAACAACAGTGTGAGGGGTGAAGGGGGGCGAGACCTGCAGATTGAAAGCATCCGAGCTCACGCCTCTACTCGAACATGATGGAAAGCGTGCGAATCTGGAGAGCGTAACAAGAGATTAAGTCCGCCGACTTCGACGAGCCATTGCGTGCAGCTCAATTAACCTATAAATATAAGCAGGTACGCGTTGGAAAGATCTTAATCTCTAGTTTCCAGAATGATAAAGCACGCCTTCAACCAAGATCCAGGCCGATCGCTATCGCGGTTTATGAGCGACAGGGTATCCTGGCGGAATTACTAGGCATCCATGGATTAGTTCAAGAAAGTAGCTTTAGCAAGAGTTCAGATCTGCAAAGTGACGATTTGTTCAAGCCCTACCAACCCAACCCTCACCCTACAACAATCCCCAACAACCCAAAGTGCTAAATTAGCAACACCAATGGTGTTGTAGTGAATAGCAAAGCTTTGTTGGTGCTTGTTGGGTGCGAGATCAATTCCAGCCCGCAACAAGTCTAACCACCACATTTTGCCCAAACCCTTAGCCCACAACCAGCTAGAGAAAAATGCCACAACCACCTACACAATCAACAGAACACACAAGAGGACACTAAAGGTCGAGGCTGATGAGGAGGCGGCCAAGGCGAAGCAGGTAACGCTTTAGCGGTGGCAGACGACGGATGCGTCTACGCATCACATAAATCATTGTCTGCACATTTTGCTCTTCGTCTGGAAGGAAGAGGCACCAATCACAATGTTCGTGCTGCTCTACTGGTTCATGGCTAAGGGGCGTATACGTGACCTTCCACCTGAGGGCGGCTATGGCGCGCATTACACAGAGTAAGTGCCTGTTGGTGTACTTTCTGTTATGTGATTGTCATAATAACTGTGCAGGAATGATTGACTGGCTGCCGGAGGCTCCACTGTGTACCCGCAGGAAACGACCCAGTGAAGCCATGTGGATGGCGCAGCCACATCTCTTCGTGAAGGCTGCCCTGCAACAAAGCAGTGGAGAAGTCAAGGGAGTGCAGCTCGTAGTCACGCTGTGCTGCAACATGCAGCAACACCCGAAGAGTAGTCATCTTCGGGGTGGGGGAGAAGGTCTCGAAGAAGTCGACCCCCTGTCGCTGTCTGAAGCCTCGAGCAACGTAACGCGCCTTGAAGGCAGGCGGAGAACCCGGCGGCCGCTTCACCATGAAAATCCACATGCCATCGACTATGTTCGCCCCAGAAGGAGGAACCTCGTCGACGTAGGTGCCTGTGGACTTCCAAGAAGCCATCTCTGCGTCCATGGCTGCCTGCCACCCGAGATCGCCTCAAGGTAAGAGCGCGAGGTAGGGGTGTCAAGTGCATCCGGGTCTCCCTCAGGGCGAAGCAACATGGATGCGAAACGAGATAAAGCGGCCGCAAGACACTCAAGCTCAAATTGCATGTCCTCAAGGACGGCATTGCTAAGGGCGGGCTCACCCCCGACGGACGGAGGACAGACAAACTCTGACTCAGTAACAAGACTCGCGACGTAGTCGAGACGACTTCGAGCTGCAAAGTCGACTAGCTGAGTGACTAGGGAAAACGCAGCAGTAGACTCAAAGTCAGGGTCAGTGACGACAGTAGCGAGGAGACGGGTGACAGTAGGACTTGCAGCACAAGCAAGGTTGGACTCAGGGTCAGGAACATGCGGAAGAGAGGACGCAGGAGGCTCAGGCAGGGCAACGTGCTGTGGAACAGAGGAAGGACGAATTGCCATACTGTGAGTGCCTAGGACAGTAGGAGGACGAGGACGGGCGACACGATGAGCACAAACAGGTGTGGAAGCACGAGTCTCAGGCTTACGACGCTCAGTCAAGGACTCAGTCACCTCAGTGTGAGGAGCAGGAGCAGGCAGTGGGGAGCTAGGCAGTAGCTATGGATGAGAGGAGTCTATCGGTGGACACAAGAGAAGTGGAGTGAGGCCAGTGGAAGACGGGAGACTAAGAGCCTAGCGAAGGACCAAATCCGGCAGCAGCAGGGACGACTGCGGCTGCGGGTAGAAAAAACGGTCGTTGCGAGGCAGTACCAGCAGCTCGAGCTCCTCCAGCACCAGCAGCACTACCACCTCCAGCACAAGCAGCTCCAGTAGCACCTCCAGCACCAGCAGCACCACGAGCTCCGGCAGCGCCATCACCTCTAGCACCAGCAGTACCTCCAGCACCTTCAGCGCCAGCACCTCCAGCAGCACCTCCAGCACCAGCAGCACCACCTGCTCCGGCAACTCCAGCACCTCTAGTACGCGCACCTCCAGGACCAGCAGCTCTAGCACCTCCAGCGCCTCCTATACCTCCAGCAGCACCTCCAGTACCTCCAGCACCAGTAGCACCACCAGCTCCGGCAGCTCCAGCACCTCCAATACGAGCACCTCAAGGACTAGCAGCTCCAGTACCTCCAGAACCTCTAGCTCCAGCGCCTCCAGCACCGGCAGGACCTCCATCACCTCCAACACCAGCAGCACCAGCACCTTGAGTGCCAGCTCCAGCACCTCCAGCACCAGTAGCACCTCTAGGACTGATAGCTCCGGTACCTCCAGGACGAGCAGCACCTCCAGGACTAGCAGCTCTAGTACCTCTAGCACAAGCACCACCTCTAGTACCTCCATCACAGCACCAATAGCACCTCCAGGACTAGTAGCTCCAGCACCAGCAGGACCGTACCCTCTACCACTAGGACTACCTCGCCGAACGATCCACGCACGAATCGCCTGCGGCGAGAGCGTCTGAAGTAGATCAGGTTGCGGTGGATGTCCAGCTCCAGGACCTCCAGCAGGGTCACCCACAGCTCCACCGCCACTAGGACTCGCAGCACCCCCAGTCGCAGCACCCCCAGAGCCCTCACCCTCTTGTCTCAGCACCCCTAGGCTCAGCGCCAGCAGTCTCAGCTCCAGAGTCCATAGCAGCAGGCTGCAGAGGCGGCGAAGACGGCCGGGGCGGAAAACCAGGGGGGGTCTCCAAGCGTGGAGAGCAGCGAGTGGCCGCCGTGTCGTCAGCGCCGGGATCACCCCCCTCAGCTGGGCCAGAGGAGTCAAAAGAGATCTCCGAAGGCTTGACCAAGGGGGGTGGGTCTACCTGAGACACACGTAAGGGAGCAGGACTCTGTGGGGGGAGGGGGTTTACCGGGGGGGGGGGGGACTAGTACCAGGAAGAGAGGCGCTAGGGGGACCGGGTGGGACGCGTGCGGGTGTAGCCTATACAAACAGCCAGACTCGTCAAAGGTGACGTCCTGGGAGGAAAAGACTCGACGCGAGCGCGGGTGGTAGAACTGTCATGGCGGGGCGTCGGTGGGGAAGCCAAGGAAGGCGCAGCGGAGAGTGCGAGAGGAGAGCTTGTTCGCTTTGGCATCGCGAAAAAGGGAGAGCGCGCCCCAGACCCGAAACAACGACGCATCGCCAACCTTCTCTCTCCACCAAAGTGTGGGCGAGGTCTCTGGCTCAGAGACACGGGGCCAGAGGTTGAGCTGATGCGCAGCGTATTGGACCGCAAATGGCCACAGAAAATGGGGAGCAGCCGCATGGATCATGTAGGTACAAGCAACCTCCATGATCAAGCCAATGCACCGCTCAGCAATCCCATTTTGCTGAGGATAGGCAAGAAGCGTGAACGTCTGGTGGATGCCCTCATCTTGACAGAACTCCTCAAGGAGGCCAGAAGAAAACTCAGCGCCCCTGTCAGAGTGCAGACGTAGGACTGGCAAGTCCCGCCGAAGCCGCTTGCGCAGCTGGCGGCGAGTAGTACGGATACAGGGGATCAAAACAGCGCTGTTGTCTGCCTTGCGCCGCAAGGGGAAGACGGTGGTGTAGCGTGTGTAGTCGTCAACAACCAGCAGGGAGTAGCGCTCCTGGTCCGTTCCACTGACGGGGGGCCGGGCCCCACATGTCCACGTGGAGAGTCTGCGGAGGAGCAGTGGTCGCAGGAAACTTGGAGGAGTGAGGAGCGGCACGCTGCCGCCCCTCGACGCAAGGAAGGCACGGCAGGGCATGCGAGCGTGGGAGGGGGGGCAGGTACCTGGGAAGGCCAGAGACAAGGAGACGGGAGTGCATGCTGCGGAGACACGGCAGTGAGGGGTGACCGAGGCGGTGGTGGCAGAGAAGAGTCTGGTGGGAGAGTAACCGACACGAGCAAGACACAGACACTTGACTCGACGCAGTCGCATGGCCTGATGCAGCCACCTGTGCAGACTCAGTGGTCAGTGTCTACAGACCGGACCCAAGCTGACGAGTAAATGTAGCAAGTTGACGGCCAGTCCGTGAGCACGTACAGATCGCCACACGCTGTCCTCTAGGAATAAAGGTATCAACCCATACATCCTGGAGAACTGCGTTGCTCAACAAGTTCGTCGAGAACGCCGGGAGGTGGAGACCTGAGAGAGACCCAGAGGGGACCGCCAGACACGGGAGGACAGTGCAGGCTCGCGCGACTACTGGGCCCCCAGTAGGGTCAGCTAGTGAGACTTGGACAAGTGCTCCGAGTGGTGTGATTGTGATGCAATCACGAAGCAAGCAACGTGACGCGCCTGAGTCAAGTGAGAAAGTGTGCAAGGCCTCAATTGAGGCAGGACTGTGGCTGTAGACGCACTAGCACCTAGAGCAGAGGCAGACTCATGAGCACCTAGAGCTGCAGCAGACGCACTAGCACCTAGAACAGCAGCCTCTACACAACCAGGGACGCATCGCTGAGAAGCACATTCGCGAAGCTGCTGAAGGGAGAAGGTGCCCCGCGGCCGCTGCTGCCGCCGCTATGCAGTACCCATAAAACCAAAATCTCCACCACCAGGACTGCCTTGCTGAATAACCGACTCACAAAGCTGCTGAGGGGGGTGGGGTCGTCCGGGAGAGGCAGTGACTGCTGCTGTCCACCGCTAGCCACTGCGACTACCGTGATAGTGGTCATGACAGGCAGTGACAGTCAGTAGCCGCACCTCCAGCACTCCCGGCAGCACCTCTAGCACCTCCAGCACTCCCAGTAGCACCTCCAACACTCCCGGCAGCACCTTGAGCACCTCCAGCACTCCCAGCAACAGCAATAGCATCAGCAAGGCAGCACGGTGGGGCTGGCAAATGAAGCAGGGCGGTGCAGCTCGGGATGGGCAGCGCGGCTCGGCCTGGGCGGCGCGGCTCGGCCTGGGCGGCGTGGCTCGGTAGGGCTGGGCGGCGCGGCTGGGCGAGGCAGGGCGCGTTGGGCTGTAGGGCGCACTGACGCGCTGGCACTGTGGGCTGCGGGGCTCGCTGGCGCGCTGGGCAGCAGGGCGCGCTGGCGCTGTGGGCTGCGGGGCGCGCTGGGGCAAGGGCTGCGCGCAGCCAGCAGGTTGCTCGCGGGTTGCAGGGGCGCGCGAGGCAGGGGCTGCTCGTGGGCAGAAGGGGGCGGGCGGGGCAGGGGCTGTTGGAGGGCAGCAGGGACGCGCGGGGCAAGGGCTGCTCGCGGGCTGCAGGGGGCGCGCGGGGCAGGGGCTGCTCGCGGGCAGCAGGGGGCGCGCAGGGCAGGGGCTGCTCGTGGGCAGCAGGGGCGCACGGGGTAGGGGCTCCTCGCGGGCAGCAGGGGTGCGCAGGGCAGGGGGCGAGCGGTTATATAGATGCCGCACATTGGCCTCACCTACTCCACAATCACGACCCGCACATTCAGCCTTGTCGGTTTTATAGATGCCGATCATGCAGCATACCCTGGTTATCGACGGTTACGAACTGGTTTCCTGTTTCGCCTCGAGCTCACCAGACCAATTTTCAGGAACTCCCTTGCACCATTACTGTCAATTATGTAGCGATTCAAAAACTATTCTACAGATTGAGCCCATACCCAATCACAAGCAACCTTCTATTGCCTCACTCTGTGCGACCAAGATGAGCCGATTTTATAAAGCCTCACTTTATTTTTTTGGAATTATTGGGATTATTGTAAAATGATTGGACCCAACCAAGGCTAATTTTTTGTTTTAAGCAACCCTTATCATCAGTCCTACATCTTTGCAAAACCATGATTATCAATGTGACCCCGTGGGAAAAAAAATATCCATCAGGGTTTTCCATAGTTCTGAACAAAGAGACCAGTAACAAGATTCAATCTCGGGTCTTCATCCTACCGAAGACCAATCTACTGACCGGGACACTTCAACGTGAGTTTCTAATAACATAAGTTTTCTTCATATTGGCCTTCAAGGGGAGAGAGATGCGAGGGCAAGTTGAGGGGGGGTTAGTGAGGGGGGGGGGGGGGGGGGGGGGGGTCTGGTATTCGCTTCACGGTAAAACTCACTAAGAAGAATGGAAACCCTGGGGCGACAGTGTGCCTTAAGTGTAAACCCTGGCATATCAGGAGAACCTAAGCTCCATAAAAAATTACCCTAAGGCATCAGTGTGACAACCAAAAACCACCCTGATTATCAGTATATCAGGGTGATTTACATTGATAAAATTAGCCCTGGACCCAACCGGAGGGGGGGGGTTACTAGTGGACCAATAGAAGGGCTATAGTGGAATTACTGGTACCGTCATCGCCCGAATAGTAGACATATATGTCTTATCTTGTACACTGGAAAAAATGCTTGGGTTATCTTGTATTTGGGATGGTTTAGGGTGTCTTATAAGTCTTATAAATGGAAACTTTTTAAACTACTTGGAATATTTTTCACACATCTTGAAAAGAGTTTTTCATAATGACCGTGGATGTTGCGAAGGTGCCACTTTGGCAACCATTGTTCAGGAAGCTGTTAGAGACTAAGGACGGAGTCTACGAAGATTAGGTGCCTAAAATTCTCAAAATCGTTGGCTTAGAATTCTGGACAGAAACGTCGACTTCACAAGAAACGTTGTCGACAAAAAGTGCACCGTTAGAATCTCACGAAATTCGACTATGTTGTAGCCCTAGACCGTGGCTACATTTCCCAATTTACATCGTATCAAAATATGAAGAATATCTCGAGTTATGCGTTTTGGCGCACTAGGGGGTATGCTGCCACAGAAATTTAACTCAATCACAATTAACTCACAAGTCCCACAAAAGAACATTAGAGTAGCACTAAACCTGATATGAAAAGAAAAGGAGGACGAGAGGGAAGGTCCCAAGAGAGAGTCCCCAACCAAGGAAACCCCATGCCACACAATTTCCTTCCCCATAGGCAACAAACTTTGACCTTTGTCACTTTCCAACCCATGCCATCCACCTCACCACAACTTGGCCACACTTACCAACCTGGTTTGGCTTCACCCAACCTCTTGGCAGCATCTACAGTGATGGGTTCGAATTTCCCAACCCCCACAAGTCTGTACCCCATATTGAGTCAATGCCACAACTTCCCAAAGTAGCTGCAACCAAAATGTATAAGCATACGAACTCCAATGTTCGTAACTTTCTTGGTTGTGCTCCGATCGCGACGATTCTTGGTTTGTCGGAAAGCTCTTGAGTAGAGGAAACACTTCAGATATCTGCTCAAGCCAAATAACATACACACACACACACACACAGAAAATCCAAACCACACAAGACACAAATTTCTTGCACACGCTCACACCACGCATGCAACGCACAAACACATGATGGGAGGCAGACAGACGTGAATGCATATGGTTGCATCACACAACAAACTCCCCCTCTGGCTGCCAAACATCATCCCACATGCCATAACTCAAGCATGCACCCTCAATGCACACTCATTCCAGCAAGCTTCATGCCCTTCCAATGCTCAGATTCAGCCAGGCGCTTGGTGAGAATGTCAGCCGCCTGCTGATGGGTCTTCACAATCTCCAGCCGCACCTCCTTATCCAGGAGCCTCCTCACCCAGTGCCACTTAGGCCTGATGTGTTTGGTCAGCCCATGAAGACAAGCATTCTTCGCTAGCTTCACCGCCGACTCATTGTCGCAGAAAATTACAGTCGGCTCCCTCTGGCACACTCCGATCTCCTCCAACAAACGCCTCAGCCACACCACCTCCTTTGCCCCATGATGCAGGGCCATGTACTCTGTCTCACACGAGGACTGCCCCACCTCGTTCTGCTTCTTGCTGCGCCAGCTCACTGCACCTCCTCCAAACAGGCACACATAGCCTCCAATGCTGGTGCCATCCGCCTTCACAGAGTTGAAACTGGCGTCGGTGTAGCAAGTCAGAAGCATCTCCCCCTTGCCCAAATCAGCTGCACCCCTTTGCAGCCTCTGTCTCACAGCACTGTACTCCAAGCCCACTGATGCTGTAGCGCTCACATAGCGGACCAACCTCTTGGCCACTTCCAGCTGCTCATGACTGGGGCGTGCAACCACACTGGCAAGCCTGGATGTAGCAAAGGCAATGTCAGGCCGTGTGTGGTTAGCCGCATATTGAGTGCCCCCACCATGGAATGAAAAAGCTTACTGTCACTCTCACCCACCACCTCCTCATCAGCACAGGGCTCCACTGTGAACCCTGAAGGCAGTGGGGTGGCTGGCTTCCTTCCATTTTGCAGCCCATACTTCTCGGCCAGCCCCTCACAGTACTTCTTCTGGTGCAACCTCAACACTCCCTTGTCAAGGTCCCTCTCCACATGCATACCAAGGTAGTACTTCACATCTCCCATCTTGGAGCACTTAAACTGCATCTCCAGCATCTCCTCCACACGCTCAATCATTGCAGACAACTCAAAGATGAGCAGGATGTCGTCCACATACACTAGGAGCATGAGAAACTGCTCCTTCTCTTGCAGCAGGAACAGGCTGTGGTCACACTCACTCTTCTTGAACCCCCCAGCCAGCAGAGTCTCCTCTAGCTTGTGGTACCATGCACGAGGAGCCTGCTTCAGGCCATAGATGGCCTTCTTCAGCCTGCACACCCTGCCGCTCCCATCATCCAAACCCTCAGGCTGTAGCATGTACAGCTCCTCCAGAATGATCCCATTGAGGAATGCAGTGATTATGTCCATCTGCTTAATCTTCCAGCCACGGTTTGCAGCCATTGCCAACATCGTCCTCAGTGTAGTGCCTTTCCCTACAGGAGCAAAGATATCATCAAAATCCTTCCCCTTTGTCTGCTGAAACCCCTTAGCCACAAGCCTTGACTTGTAGCGGGTCAGCGCCCCATCAGGTCCGTACTTGTGCCTGAAGATCAGCTTGGAAGAAATGGCCTTCTTCCCAGGTGGCAGCTCACACAGCTCCCACGTCTCATTCTCCAGCAGAGAGTCATACTCCTCCTTCACACTCTGCTTCCATTTTTCAGCATCCGGCCTGCTCAATGCTTCAGCTAGCGTCTTGGGCTCGGGAACGGCTGTCCAATAGCAGTGTGCTATCTCCTCTTCATCACACTGCTCAGCCACACTCCCAGCCCTCACCACCTTTGGCTTGCCAAAGCTCGGATAGGTCAGCCGGTTAGGAGGGCGCACATCCCTCCTAGGACGGTCAGCCGGACGTGCGGCACCTTGTGGAGCACCTTGCTGCTGCGGCTGCTGCTGCTGCTGCTGCTGCTGTTGCTCCTCCACCTCAGGTTCTCCCCCATCCTCAGTCATCCCAGAAATCTCCTCCTCTGAGACAGTGACCTGCACTTGCCTCGAAGGCCGCTGCATCTCATCAGCCTCAATGATCAGCGGTGTAGTAGGAAGCTTCTGCTGCTGCTGCTTCCACTCCTTGTAGTATAAGGACTCGAGGAACTTCACATCCCTCGACACAGTCAGCTGCTGGCTGGTCAAGTCCCAAATCAGCCAGCCTTTGTGATCCTTAGCAAGCCCCAAGTGCACACCCCATCTCCCAGAAGCCTCCAACTTTCCCCTCTTCTCCTTAGGCACATGAAACACCACCATGCACCCAAAGGCTCTCAGCATGTTCACTGCTGGTGCACTCCCATACCACTTGGTGTAGGGGACCCACTGCTTGTCCCCCACAGTCGCCAGCACCCTGTTCTTCACGAGGGCGACCTGTCGCAGTGAAGTCACCCAAAACGGATCCGGCAGCCCTGCACGCCCAAGGAGTGTGCGAGCACCTTCCTGCAGGGTCCGGTTGAACCGCTCAGCCACGCTTTTCTGCTGAGGGTTGTAGGGCACTGTGAGCTGATGCTGGATCCCCTTCTTCTTTAGCACCGCCTCAAAATCAGCGCCAATGAATTCTCCCCCATTGTCGGTGCGAATCACCTTCACCTTATGTCCGCTCTCCCTTTGAGCTCTTGGCATCCACTCCTTGAGAACAGCCGCTGCCACCTCCCCCTTAGTCTTCAGAGGGTAGACCCACACCGCACGTGTGTGGTCGTCCACAATGGTCAGGAAATAGCGGCTGCCCGAGAGAGAAGGGGCCCTCGTGGGGCCCACCACATCCATGTGCACAAGTGCAAGTGGTGCCTTGGCTGGTCCTGTGCTGCTGCTGAAGGGAAACTTCGTGAACTTGGTCTCAAGGCATGTAGGGCAGCTCCCAATCTCCTTTGCTGCCCCCTTCACCTCCAGCCCCTTCAAGCACCTATCCTTCACTAACTTCTGCAGCATAGGGATGTTGATGTGACACATCCTCTCGTGCCACGTCTCCCAATCGGCCTCACCACTCCCAGATGAAGCCTTTGCCCATGCAGCTGTTGCATCCACACCAGCAAGCACCTCACCACGTTGTTGCTGTGACTGCTGCACCTTCTTGACTGTATCCAGGGCCCCAGCAGTTGGTGCAATCTCCTCTCCTCCCGCAGTTGCCTTAGCCTCTGCAGCTGCCTTTGCCGTTGCTGGAGGTTTCCCATTCCAAGGGATGATGGGCAGCTGCCACAGGTCCTTGATGCAGCTGCTCTTCTCCTCCAAATCCCACAGCAGCAACTTCCCAAGCTTTGCACGGCAGCTGGTTGGGCCGAATGTAACTTTGGCCTTGCTTTTCTGCAGCCGGCGCACAGAGAGGAGGTTAGCGGATAAACCTTCAACCAACAGCACATTTCCCAGCCCCACAAGGCCCCCATTAGCTCCCATAACCTTGGCATTCCCAACACCAATCACAGGGAGCAAGGCACCTGAAGCGGCAGCCACAAATTTTATCTTCCCAGGGTGCTTCACCTCATCAAGCAAATCAGCCCGTGGAGTCATGTGACTCGTGCAACCTGAATCGATCACCCAATGAGTAAGGGGGTGCATCACAACCTTCCCAACTGAGCCCACATCACCCCCACTCCCTTGCACATCCTCAACCATGAGGAACATCCCAGGGTCGGCTTTACCTTGTGCACCATCACCTTGTGCACCTGAACCTTGCACAGCACCACCTCGTGCACGTTCACCACTTGGCGGCTTCATGCCTGGAGGGGCCCATCCCTCAGGCCGGCTGAAACACTTGAACCACGGGTGTCCAGCCTTCTTGCAGTACCAGCACGCACCCTCCATTCGGGTGCTCCCCCTGCCACCAGAGCTCTCATGCCCCTCATTGTAGTCACCTCGGCCTCTTCCTCTGCCAAAGCCTCTCCCACGGCCTCGGCCTCTCCCTCCCCCTCTCCCCCTGCTGCCTCCTGCAGCTCCATACCCCTCAGCAGTTTTGTTGGCAGCACCACCTCCCGTGTGGCGCCTGCGGAAGTCCTCCTGCAGGATCTGCTGCCGTAGCCACTCAGGCGTCCACTTGTCCTGCTGAGCGTTGAGGGTGGGGATAAGGTTGTCCCACGAGTTGTCAAGCACCGAGATGATTTTGGTGCACTGCTGCATTTCCGACACCTTGCTGCCCGCCGCTGCCATCCTCGCATAGGTGTCCTTGATCTTGTCAAGGGCCGGCTTCACATCATCTCCCGGCCGCATGGAGAGGGCAGCCAGCTCCTTCTCCAATACGATCACCATCGGCAGCGTGTTGGGTTGAACCACGTCGCGTAGCAGCTTCCACGCCTTCGGTCCCGAGTCATCGAGCTCCACCAAATCCTTGATGTGCTGGAACATGTCATTGTTGACCGACTGTAGAATCAAGTCGTACAGCACCGCGCTCCGCTCAATCCATCGATCGCGGGCATCTCCTTCCTCGGGCATCTTCTTCTCTCCAATAGCCAATTTCAGCAGCTTGTAGCGCTTGAAGGCGCTCCTCATCCGCCCACTCCATTCTTCATAGTTGGAGCCATCCAATGCCTCAATCTTGGATGGTGGCGGCTCACTCTTCTTCTCAGCTCCTTCTCCACTCCCTTGATTCATCTTCTCTGCTCCCAATCAGAGGTTTCAGCTCCCCCCTTTGCTGGTCACAATGTAGATCCACACAATCTTCACAAGTGTCGGCGCCAACGAAATTTCGGCAGAGTTTCCCCTTAGTGGAAGTCACATCCAACCTTCAGAACTCCACTTAGGCACGCCCACAGGCCATGGTGGGTCTTGGAAGGACTTCACACTTCAGTAGACTCTCCACAAAGTCCTTAATCTGCTCTGATACTACTTGTTAGAGACTAAGGACGGAGTCTACGAAGATTAGGTGCCTAAAATTCTCAAAATCGTTGGCTTAGAATTATGGACAGAAACATTGACTTCACAAGTAACGTTGTCGACGAAAAGTGCACCGTTAGAATCTCACGAAATTCGACTATGTTGTAGCCCTAGACTGTGGCTACATTTCCCAATTTAAATCGTATCAAAATATGAAGAATATCTCGAGTTATGCGTTTTGGCGCACTAGGGGGTATGCTGCCACAGAAATTTAACTCAATCACAATTAACTCACAAGTCCCACAAAAGAACATTAGAGTAGCACTAAACCTGATATGAAAAGAAAAGGAGGACGAGAGGGAAGGTCCCAAGAGAGAGTCCCCAACCAAGGAAACCCCATGCCACACAATTTCCTTCCCCATAGGCAACAAACTTTGACCTTTGTCACTTTCCAACCCATGCCATCCACCTCACCACAACTTGGCCACACTTACCAACCTGGTTTGGCTTCACCCAACCTCTTGGCAGCATCTACAATGATGGGTTCGAATTTCCCAACCCCCACAAGTCTGTACCCCATATTGAGTCAATGCCACAACTTCCCAAAGTAGCTGCAACCAAAATGTATAAGCATTCGAACTCCAATGTTCGTAACTTTCTTGGTTGTGCTCCGATCGCGACGATTCTTGGTTTGTCGGAAAGCTCTTGAGTAGAGGAATCACTTCAGATATCTTCTCAAGCCAAATAACATACACACACACACACAAAAAATCCAAACCACACAAGACACAAATTTCTTGCACACGCTCACACCACGCATGCAACGCACAAACACATGATGGGAGGCAGACAGACGTGAATGCATATGGTTGCATCACACAACAGAAGCCACGTCATGGAAAATACTTGCAGAGGCAAATTTGGTAGTACCTGAGTCAGCACGTGGAAGAATTCGCGCATCGCAAAGGTAAAAAATATACGCGGTATTTCAAGTTTCACTATAAAATATTGCAGTTTTGATTATAAAACACATGTCTTATCTCGTACACACAAATAGATGTCTTATAATAAGGCTAGCCTGTTTATAAGAGACACCCGGATAATAGGCAACCCCTGTATACTAATCAACACTGTCTACTATCCGGGCGATGACGGTAGTTCTAGGACAATAAAAACTATAGAAACTGTAGTTCTTGTCTTCAGAATTATAGAATTATTGTATAATAGTTACCCCCCCCCCCCCCCCCCCTAGTTGGGTCCACTTGAAGTTTTAACGTTTTGGAAAGTTGGAAGTGTTATGTTTTTTTTCCTTTTGAAACACGTTTGACATTGATCGGGTCGTCACTGATTTTGTCAAACAAAAAACGTCGCAAGAATGTGCAATTCACGCACATGTGCAATGTGCCGCAAGTTTGCGACGTGCAAGTCCTATTCCCATTCCACTGTCTATTGCACAGATTGAGGCATGTGCAATTCACGCATAGCAAACGCCATAAACAAGAACTTGCTATGGTGGCAAAAACAGCATAGGAAAATGGAAGAAGGGGAAAAACAGAGAGTTTCAAAGAGACGAGAGAAGAAAGAGATAGGGCGACTGGAGGGCATTTCAGAAATGGGTGATGGGGGGGAGAAACGAAAGGCGATGGGCGGGCATTTCGCGGCGAGCACGAGGGCGACGAGGTGGGTGATGGGAAGGGAGAGAGGAAGGGCGCGGGGAGGGCGTTCGAAAGTGAGCGCAAAGGCGACGAGGTGGGTGATGGGAGGAGAAACTGGGTGGAGGACGAGAGGTTGTTTCAATAAGGGAGGGACAGAAATCACGCACAAAAAAAAATGTAAAAAAAAATATATATATAAATATATATTAAAAAACAACGAAATGGGAGAGGAGAACGAGAGGGAGACGGGACGATTTGGGGGGCGACAGGGCTACGACGTGGGTGATGCAAAGGGAGAGAAGAACGGCGATATGAGGCGAGGGCGACGGCGGCGAGGAGGGTGATGTGAGGGGGGAGATGAAGGGTGACGCGATGGTGACGGACGATATGAGGGAAGAGTGTGAGGGTGATAAGAGGGGTGATACAAACGGAGAGAGAGAGAGAGAGAGAGAGAGAGAGAGAGAGAGAGAGAGAGAGAGAGAGAGAGAGAGAGGGCAACGAGGTAGGTAATGGGAAGGCGGCGATGAGGGTGCCGTGAGGATCGACGAAAAAAGCGAGGGCACATGTGACGGGGAGAGTGACGTTGGGAAAAGCGAGAGGGGGCGACGATCACGGGGCGACGGGCAGGCATTTCGGGGCGAGCGCGAATGTGCCGAGGTGGGTGATGAGGCGGGAGAGATGAAGGGAGATGGAAGAGAGGAAGAGCGACGGGAGGGAAGGGGCGACAGGAGAGAAGACGGGTGACGGGAGAGAGGATATGAGACGGGAGAAAGAAAGGGCGACGGGAGAGAGGAAGGGCGACGGGAGGGAGGAAGGGCGGCGGGAGAAAAATAGGCGACGGGAGAGAGGAAGGGCTGTCATAATAACTGTGCAGGAATAGCTGAACTATGAATGAGTTGGGTACAAGTACTAACCGTAAAGTGTTGTACCCCTTGTAGGCTAACCCACTATAGCCTAGAGAGAACACAGACAACAGTTTGACACACCCCCATAGGCTAAGTCGGAGAGAGCAAACACAACAGACGGTCACAAGACCAGTCAAGCAAGAGAACAAGCAAAGCAAAGCTCAAGGTGGAACTTAAGGACACCATACAATCTGAGCACAAGCAAGCGACCACAAGGCCAGTTCACATGCAGAGTTATAATAGCAAGGTTGTACACTGATCACAACCTAGCAAGTGTAAACTTGCAGGTATAAAAATATATAGCAGTGTACAACAAGGACAAGTCAAGCAACCAGCAGGTGAGGCAGAGTGGGCACTAGCCCAAGAGTAGTGCAGAAACACTGATGATTACCAGATTCAAGGTCATTGGTGAACACATCAGCAGTGTTGGCCCGAGAGGCCATGAAAGCAAGGCACAGCTGACCACGCTGCTGCAGCTCCCAAGCAAGAAAGTAACGAAGATCAATGTGCTTCGTTCTGTGCTCCAGTCTCTGCTCGCGACACAAGGCAAGCATGGCCTTGTCGTTGACTTACAGAACAGGAGGAGAATGAGGCCGCTCCCCCAAGTCGGTCAGCAGGTAGATCTCAGCCTCATAGCTGGAACCAAGCAGAGAAGAAGAACGATTGGACCTCCACTAGACAGAACCAGAGCCAAGACTGGAGGTGTAACCCTGTGACGAACGCTGAGTTGCCTGGTCGTCGGCCCAAGACGTCGGAGTGTCCTGTGTGTGAAATTAGAACGAGGAATGATAGCATTGACCAGCATAAGGAGTACAAGTAGGAAACCCTAAAGTGTTGTACCCCATATGAACTACCCCACTACAGCCTACACAGACTATAGCATATAAGTTTGACACACCCCCATAGGCAAAGTGGGGGAGAACAAGAGGTCACAAGACCAGTCAAGAGAAGGAAAGCAAGCTCAGGGTGGATCACGAAATCACCACGCATTCTGAGCACAAGCAAATGGCCACAAGGCCAGTTCACATGCAGAGTTATATAGAGGCGAACAAACAATACAGTGATTACAACCTAGCAAGTGTAAGCATGCAGGTATATGTACAAAGATCACAGTACAACGAAATTCAAGAGGTAAGCAAGTGAGGCCCAGTGGGCACAAGGCCTAGAACAGTACAGAAATGCTGATGATCACAAGGTTGAAGTGCCTTGGTGAAGACATCAGCAGTGTTGGCCCGATTGGCCACATAAGCAAGACGAAGCTGACCACGCCGCTACAACTCTCGAGCAAGGAAGTAACACAGAGCGACGTGCTTCGTTCTGTGCTCCAGTCTGTGCTCCTGACACAAGGGAATCATGGCCTTGTTGTTGACGTACAGCACTGGAGGAGAACGAGGCGCCTCTCCCAGGCCGGTTAGCAGGTAGGTGAGCCAGCGGAACAGAGGACGAGAGGGTAGACAGCCACGAAATAGAGTTGGAGTCAAGGCTGAAAGTGTGACCCTGTGACGACCGTTGCGTAGCCAAGTCGTCAGCCCAGGAAGCGTCTGCGTGACCAGTGAGGACAACTCAAGCCCATCCTCCAAGCACGAGCCCCATGCCCGACATACTGCACAAGTAGCGCAACACCCTCTTAGCGGCATCTATGTGCTCCTTCCGGTGTCTTCCGGGAGCAACATAGCGTGCCAGGATGCTAAGAGGGTATGCCAGGTCAGGTCGAGTGCAGGTCATCAGGTACATGAGGTAGCCCACAAGCTCTGGATACGGGCCACTCGGCTCTACGGACTCATCTGAAGGCAGAGCTGAGAGCGAGCGAGTAGGCAGAGGAGTGGGTTGTGGCGAGGAGTACGTGAAGTTGAAGCGCTGAAGGACCTGCTGCACCATGTGTGATTGAATCAAAGTAATGGTGCGTTGTGCTCTGTCCCGGGTGATCTGCAAGCCAATATAGCTACGCAGCTCACCCAGGTCTGTGCACGTGTGTCTCTTCTGCAGCTCCGACTTCACATGGGCGAGTCCCTCAGTAACAGAAGTAGCAAAGACCAAGTCGTTGACGTACACGAGGACGTAGAACGGCGGCAAAGAGGTGTCGGTGCGTATAAACAGCGACGGGTCAGTAGTGGAAGGAGCAAAGCCAAGAGCCGCAAGGGTAGTCCTCAGTGTGTCGTGCCACTCACGGGGTGCCTGGCGGAGACCGGAGACTAGCCGCCGAAGGCTCCACTGGGTACCAGCAGGAAACGACCCAGTGAAGCCAGGTGGGCGGCGCAGCCATATCTCCCCGTGCAGGCTGCCCTGTAGGAAAGCAATGCTGAAGACAAGATAGTGCAGCTCGTAGTCATGCTGAGCGGCGACGTGCAGCAGAACCCAAAGAGTGGTCATCTTCGGGGTGGGGGAGAAGGTCTGGAAGAAGTCAACTCCCTCTCCCTGACTGAATCCTCATGCAACGCCTTGAAGATAGGCGGAGAATCTGGCAGCCGCTTCACCCTGAAAATCCACATGCCTGACGATGTTCGCCCCAGGCGGGGGAACCTCGTCGACGTAGGTGCCCGTGGACTTCCAAGAAGCCATCTCTACATCCATAGCTGTCTGCCACTAAGAGGAGTAGGGACCCTCTATCGCCTCTGTGTAAGAGCGCGGGGTCGGGATGTCCCTCAGGTGCAAGTAGCATGGACACGAGATGAGGTAAAGCAGTGGCAAAGCACTGAAAGTACTCCTGCCTGTCCTCGAGGACGTCCGTGCCAAGAGCACACTCATCCCCGATGGACGGAGGACAGACAGACTCAGACTTAGCAACAAGACTAGCGGTGTAGTCTAGACGATAGGCGGCAGCAAAGTCAGCAAGCTAAGCAACAACAACAGATGCAGTGTCAAGACTAGAGTCAACCGCTACCTTGACAGGCTCGACAGCGTCTACCTGGGACACACCTGAGGGAGCAGGACCCTAAAGGGGGAGGGGGTCTACCGGAGGAGGACCTAGGGCAAGGAAGAGCGGGGGGGGGGGGGGGGGGGAGAGAGAGGCAGTGCGGTAGGGGAAGAGACGGTAAAAGGGAACCGGCTCGTCGAACGTGACGTCTTGAGAGGGCAGGACACGGCGCGAGGTGGGGTGGTAGAACTGCCAGCTAGGCGCGTCAGGGACAAAGCCAAGGAAGACGCAGGGAATAGTACGGGCAGAAAGCTTGTCCGCGGTAGTATCGCAGACAAAGGCACGAGAACCCTAGACCCGAAACACTGACGCGTCGCCGACCTTCCCCGTCCAACGCAGTGTGGGCGAGGTCTCCAGCAAGGAGACACGGGGCCAGAGATTGAGCTGATGCGCAGCGTAGCGGACCGCAAACGGCCACAGAAAATGGGGGGCAGCCACATGGACCATGGACGTACGAGCGACCTCCATGACTAAGCCAATGCGATGCTCAGCAATCCCATTCTGGTGTGGTGAGGCTGGGAGCGTGAACGTCTTGCGAATGCCCTCCCCACGACAAAAGTCCCACAGAAAGTCAGAGGCAAACTCACCACCTCTGTCAGAGTGCAGACGGAGGACGCAAACGTCCGTCCCAAACCGCTCGCGGAGCTGGAGACGGGCAGCGCGGATCCAAGGGATCAAAACATCAGGGACCTCACCCTTGGTGCACAAGGGGAAGACCATGGTGTAATGCGTGTAGTCGTCAACGACCAGCAAAAAGTACCGCTCGCGGTCCTGTCCACGAACGCGGGCTGGGCCCCTCACGTCCATGTGGAGGGTCTGCAGGGGAGCAGTCGTTGGGGGAAACGAGGAGGAGTGAGGAGCGGCGCGCTGCTGCCCCTCGACACAGGGAAGACCGGGAGGAGCAGGCGAGGGTGGGAGGGGAGGGAGAACCCTGGGAAGACCAGAGACAAGGACATGGCGGTGCATGCCACGAAGGCGCTGCACCAAGGGGTGACCAAGATGGTGGTGCCAAAGGACGGTCTGGTGCGACAAAGTGCGACACGAGCAGGGGGGCGCTAGCTGACCTGACGCAGACGTGGACGCAGTGACCTGGGGGGACACAGTAGTCAGTGTGTACAGACTCAAACCAGGCGCACTGGTAAACGTGGCTAGGTGTCAGCCCATCCGAGAGCACGTACAGTTGGTCACCCGCTGACCTCCAGGAGTGAACTGGTCAACCCACCTATCCTGGAGGTCAGCTCCACTCACCAAGTTCGTAGAGAACGAGGGGAGTTGAAGACCCGACAGTGAGCCAGACGGGACCGCCGGACACGGCAGGACCGTGGAGGAGTGCGCAAGGACTGCAACCAGCCGACTGAGCGGCGCGAGTGTGGTGCTGTCGCGAAAGAAGGAGCGAGAAGCACCTGAGTCAAGTGTGAAGGTATGCAAGGCCTCAGAAGGCGCAGTATCAGAGAGAGCAGACTCACCAGCACCTAGAGCAGCAGCCTCACCAGCACCTAGAGGAGCAGACTCTATACATGGGTCAGGCGGCACACACAGGTAACAGTCACCCTCAGCACTAATTGTCACAGCATACATGGCAGAAAGCATAGCATCATAGTCAAGAGCAAAGATATCAACATTCTGCCTAACCAGATCAGCCCAGCTAGGGAGCTCAGTGGCGTCAGGAAACTGTTCGCGCCATGCGTTGTCGGAGAACCTTCTTCCTAGCCCTTAGTCTTCTCCTGCACCTGCTCTTCTCCTTCTGTCTCCCTTGTTTCTTCGTTCTCCGTGTGGTCTAGCCTCACTCACCCACAATGAAAGTGCTTAGTCCCTCACCCCGTAGGTTCCCTCTTAGTGACGTGCCTCAGTATGCTAGAGCGAAGATGGCAGATTTCACTAGTTCGAGAGAATTACAATCGCAAAAGCATCGAGGGGTTGGACGTGAGTGCCCTTACCCAACCCCAGGCTGCACATTTCCAAATGTGCGGCTCGGGGTTTGGGATGGACTGGTTTCACATTTCGCCCTTTGGTGTCTTTTCCCCCTTTTTATCCCAACCGCTCTTATCCCGTTTCCCCTCTTCTACACCCCATTCTAAACAGTCACCTCGCTATATTCTACACATTCTACACCTTCAGCTATTTCTCTTCTATCTTATTATATCCAGCTATTCTTCCTGTGCTAGCAACCTAGAGCCCCTGCCAATACCCTTACCCTACTATTATGGCATATGCATTAGGTGCATATGCTGTGACAGCTGTCGGAGAACCTTCTTCCTACCCCTTAGTTAGTCTTCTCCTGCACCTGCTCTTCTCCTTCTGTCTCCCTTGTTTCTCCATTCTCCGTGTGGTCTAGCCTCACTCATCCACTGCCCCCTCCCGTGCTCGTGCTCGAGCTGCTTGGGCTCGTGTCACAGGACCAACCTGTTGAGGCTGAACCCCTTTTACCATGGCTGTGATACTCTGGTGCTCCTTCAGAACTGCCCCCTTCTCATTTTCCAACGCCAGTACCCCCGAGGGACGGACCTCCTTCACTCTCCACCGCTCAGAGCCCACCCCGACATCCAGGGTGTCTTGCTTTGCCCGTTTCAGGTACACCTCCTGCCCGTGACTCACTCCTTTCTTTGCTCTTTCCCCCGCCCCTTGCTGCTGTCGCTGCTCGTAGCGCCGAGCATCTCTTAGTTGTGCGGTGTGGAGGTTTTCCAAGGCAGCCGGCATCATGACTCGCAGGTACCTTGCGCTGGCCTCTGACAAAGCCACCCATTTCTCTATGGTGTCTGCCGTCACTGTGTCTGTGAGGACCCGGGTTGCTCCCACCGGCAGCAGTGGTTCACATCCATATAAGAAACTATATGGAGAGTGATCTCTTAGGGCCGCCTGTTTCCCAAACCTGTACCCTGCTGCAATCCAGTGCAGCTCCTCATCCCAGTCGTGCTTCCTCTTCTCCCCAGATGCTCGCAGCCCCCGCTTCAGGGTTTGCACCAGGCGCTCGGTCAGCCCATCACTCTGTGGGTGGTACCGCGAAGTGCGCCTGTGGGTGATCCCTGTCTCCTCCAGCAGCTTCTTGAACTCCCCTTGGAACTCGGTTCCCTGGTCTGTG
Source organism: Closterium sp. NIES-65 (assembly GCA_948144175.1). Lineage (NCBI taxonomy): Eukaryota > Viridiplantae > Streptophyta > Zygnematophyceae > Desmidiales > Closteriaceae > Closterium > Closterium sp. NIES-65. Next base: position 1,417,101 of record CANXME010000511.1, on the reverse strand, counting down.
AGGACCTCGGCACATGCCCCGAACCTGCATATCACCTGCTCCTTGAACGCTGCTGCCACATGCCTAGAGCTCTTGCTCGGAATAGCCCTCACCTCTAGCCACTTGCTCACGTGCTCCACCATAAGCACAATATACTGCTTCCCCCCCCCCCCCGGCTTAGCGGCAGCTCCCCCGCCAGATCCAAGGACCATCTGAACCCTAGGCCTCGGATGGGAAGAGACTGCAACTCAGCATTGGCTTGTGTGAGGTTTGCCCTGCTCCTCTGGCATGCCTCACAGCCTTCCACACACCCCTTTACTTGCTTCCGCATCCCTTCCCACCACCATCCTGTTTTCAACAGCTGCACCGTTCTCTCGTGCCCAAAGTGTCCCAGCTTTGTGTGTACCTCCTTGATCACTGCCTCCCTCTCGCTTGGCACTGGTACCAGCTTCCATCCGTCCTCTGTCTGCACCTGCAACTGCTGCTGATACCACCTGTAGTGCTGTCCCCTTGCCCTCACCCGCGCTGTCAGCTCCTCGTCCTCTCCTGTCTCTCCTTTCACCCACCGCATGGCTGGTCCATCCTCCCAAATATCTGCTGGCCCCTTCTGTCCCTTGGCCCCATTCATCTCCACCAGCCTGGCCAGCAGTGTCAGAGTCACGGTGGGCTCCTGCAGTGGGGGGTTCCGGGAGAGACCATCCACATGCTGCAATGTCTTTCCCGGCCTGTGCTTGATTTTGAAGTCATACTCCTGCAGCTTCATGGCCCACCGTGCATTCCTGCCCGTCAACCCCGGTGTTGTCATCAGCCACGTCAGGGGCTGGTGATCCGTCACCAAGGTGAACTCTCTCCCCTGCAGGTACACCCTGAAGTGCCCCACAGCCCATACAGCCGCCAATCCTTCTCCTATGTAGGAGCTGTACTCTGCCTCTGCCGAGTTACAGCTCCTACTCGCATATGCCACCACCTTCTCCTCTCCCTTCACCTCCTTGCAGAGTATCCCTCCCATCCCTTGGCTGCTCCAGTCGGTGTAGAGTGTGAACGGGTGATCAGCGGCAGGCAACTTAAGCACCGTTGCTGTCTTTACTGTGGTCATTAAGTCCTGCAGTGCCCCCTTCTGTGCTTCTCCCCATTCCCACGCCTTGTCTTCCTGCAGTAGCCCATTTAGGACCGCCGCTCTCTTGCTGAAATTCGGCACAAACCGCCTATAGTAGCTCAAGAATCCCAGCACCTCTCTCAGTCCTGACCTGTCCTTAGGCTCCCTCAGCCTATCCAGGACCTCTACCTTGGCCTGTTGTATCCCTATCTGCCCCCCTTTCACCTCGTAACCCAGGTATTGCACTGTCTGTTCCCCCCATCTGCATTTCTTTGGGTGGCAGGTGAGCCCCGCCGCCTCTATTGCTGCCAGTGTCCTTTCCACATCCTGCAGGTGCTGCTGCTCGGTTGTGCTGAAGGTCACCACATCATCGATATAGCAGGCCGCACATTCCACTCCCCGCAGCACGCTGTCCATGACCCTCTGGAACACGGCTGAGGCATTCCTCAGCCCAAACGGCATGTACAGCCACTCATAGAGCCCGTCCGGCCCATGAAAGGCCGTCTTCTTGATGTCCTCCTCCCTTATCTTGATCTGGTTGAACCCTTGCCGCAGGTCCAGCGTCGTGAAGAACACTCCCTCTGCTAGCTTGTCAAATATCTCTTCCGCCATGGGCATCGGGTACCTGTCCGCTATGGTGATCTTGTTGAGTGCCCTGTAGTCCCCACACATCCTCCTACTCAACACCTCCCCTGTTAGGTCCCGCCTGGCAGCTACCACCGTGGGCGTAGCATATTCTGATTCTGACCTCCTAACCAGTCCCGCTTCCAGCATCTCCTTAATCTTTTCTTTGCAGATTTCCTCATCTCCGTGTGGCATCTTTCTCCGGCGGTGAAATACTGGTTCCGTGCTGCTCAACTTCAGCTCCATCTCTTTCACCTTGCATCTCCCTAGTTCTTGCATGGTGAAGGCGAAGCACTTCCTGTGCCTGGCCAACAGCTGCTGCATGGCCTTTTTCCCCTCCTTGCTCATCGCCTCTCCCACCACCCATTTTTCCTTCTCCTTCTCTTGGCAGCTCCACGCTCCCCGAGGCACTGCCTCTACCTCTCCCTCCCCCTCCTCGTGCCCCCAGCTTACGACCGTCTCTCGCCACATCCGCTGGATCAGCCACCTCAGCGCGTGGCCATCCATTGCATTTCCCAAAGCCCTCCTTCTGTCCGCCTCGCTCACCCCTGGGGCTGCTGCTGCATCTTCCCTGTACCCCACAGCCAGCTCCCACTCTAGTGTCATAGGTTCCTCCCATTTCCGTCTCCTGTGATCATACACCATGCCCGGCCCCGGCTGCCCTGCTTCCCACTTGTACCCTGATGCTCCCGTGTACGCCACCAGGGTAGGCAGGGCTCGTCTCTCCTGCCCTATTTGGTTGCAAGGATAGTGCCTGTGGTAGCTCTTGCGACACACCGGTGCCGGGGTCCGCCCTGGTGCCAGGATGTCCTGCACCTTCTGTTCCATTGCTCGCTGCACCCCATTCATCTCTTCCTGCAGTTTCATGGCCGGGACCACATTCTGCCAATACATCCTGAGCCGGTGTGCATAGGACCCGGTCCTGGCCGCATCACAGCTCACCCCTTTCCCCAGCTGCCCCTTGATTCTCTCTCTCACCAATCGGATTGGCTCCCTGCTGTCTCCTTCCAGATCCAGGTTTTCTAGCAAGTATGCCACCCTGCCCTGCCTCTCCTGCAGCCACTCCATGATGCGGAACAGGTCTTCCATCAACCTTGTCCTAGGATCCTCTCCTCCCCTCCCCTTGCCTGCCCAAGACACTCCTTGGAATTCCCACCCTGCCACCAGCAGATCCACCTGCCCCCAGCTCGCCACCTCTGCCTCTCCTATCTCCTGCACGTCATGGATGCTCCCACCCATGGCTTCTTGAATTACCTTCCCACTCAGGAGTTCTGGGAACTCCGCTTGTAGCTGCCTCGCATGATGCTCCGCCATCCTCCTCACTTGCGGCTCCTTCTCCATGTAAGTCCACTTCTTCACTGCTATTCCACTCCTTACCACTGCTGACAGACCTGCCCCTATCCCCCCAAATAGCTCCACCAGGTGGATGGGCTGCTGCCAATCACTCTGCTGCCTTGGCTCGTTCAACCACTTCATTCTGGGTCCTGCTGCTGACCCTGCTGTTCTTCCCTGCTCCTCTGCTTGTTGCTCTCCAGGCAGCTGTTCACCCACGGCCTGGTATGCTCTCTTGGGCTCCACCTTCATAAATCGCACCGGCAGCTCGCCCAAAGGCCCTTCCTTCTTCCAGTACCGTGTTCGAAACTCGACCTTCTCGGTCCAAGTGCATATGGTCATTCCCACCGCGAACACTAGCTCAGTGCCCACCAACACATCGAAGTCCTCTGACTCTGAAATCCCACACCTCATGCGGATCTTGGTCTCATGCTCCCCCCCTGGCAGCAGCGTCACTTCTATGGGCGTTCGGGTTCATGGCATCCACTTTGGTTCCCCTCCCTCCGCCGTCATTACCAGCATCCCCTTGGCCACATGCCTCTCTGGCGCTAGCAACCCCAGCCTCTCAGCCATCCCCCTTCCTAGCATCACACTCTGTGCTCCTGTGTCTATAATTGCAGTCTTCACCTTCTCTCCCTCCACTTCCATTGCTCCCTTTTCTAGCAACAGCGCTGAGGTCTGGCATGCTAGTCTTTCTTGGGGATGGCGTGCTGGGGCTCGTTCCAGGGCCGGCTCGGCTGGCTTCTCTCCCTTCGCTTGTTCCTTCCTTCCCTGCTCCCGCCTGCCGTCCTTCCCTCCGCTCCTCAGCCCCATTTCTTCTCTTCCTCTCCATGCCATGAGCGCACACTGCACATCTTGCTCCACCTCCTCCTCCCCTTCGTCTCTGGCATACATCCCTGCCTCGGCCTCCCCTCTTAGCCCTGTTGCCCTCAGCTGTGCTTGTAGCCTGCTGATCTGCCGCTGCATCTCCTCTGGGTGCCTCTTAGGCCCTCCCTCTCTCTGGTAGCAGTCCTTTGCCTCGTGTCCTCGTTTCTTGCAAATCTCACACCTGGCTGCATCTGGGCATTCCCGTTTCCTATGCCCTGGCTTCCCGCAACCGTCACAGTTCTTGCAGTCCCTGCGTAGATGTCCTGGCTGCCCACACCTGTGACATGTCCTGGTGTCAAGTCCTGTCTCCCCTCGCCCCTCTATTCTTCCTCCCCCCTCTGGTATGATGGCCGCTGCCCACGTCGGCCTCCTGCTTCTCTCTGTTGGCCTGGAAAGATAAGCCTCGTACTTCCTCTGTGCGAGCTCCACCCTTTCTGCCAGATCAAACACCTCTTCTAGGCTTGCCTCCACGCCCAGCCCATACACTCTCATCCTCAACCCCCCCCCAAGAGCCTCGTCTAGGCCCCCTAGGAACTTGCTGATGAGAAGGCTGTCCGTGCATCTCACGTCTTCCGCCACGTTAATCAATCTGTTGTAGTAGGTCAGCAGTGACTCCGTCCGGCCCCTCCTAAATTCCTGGAATTCCCTTATGCGCTCCGCCGTGTGCCCTGGGAATTGCCGCTGCAGTCTCTCCAGAAATGCCTCGGTGGGGTCTTCTCCATACCTCCCTGCCCTCCAGAGTAGTTCCTCCATCCTCATGCGGTACAGGGTCTCGGCCTCTCCCTCCAATGTGTTCGGTAGGCTCGGGAAGAAGTCCACCGGGTCCATATCGTACCTGTCGCAGCGGTACCGCACATTCCTCACTTGCATCAGGTAATTCTTGAGGGTAGGCCCCGCGCGCTGATCTCCCGAGAACCTGGCGGGCACCTCCACTCGCGGGGTGCTGGCCGCACCCCCTCGCCCCTCTCCCCATGCCTCACTGGCTCCCCTCTGCCAGCGTCTCTCAGCTCCTCTCTCCCTTGCCTTTTGCATGCCTTCTTTGGCCTCTCGTGCCCGTTCTGCGCCGTACACCAGGCTTACGCCCTCCGCTCTGCTCTCTTGGCGGCTCCCTTCCGCCCCGCGGCACCTTTCCCTCGGCCCTACCCACTCTTCCGCCCATCCCCATTGCTGCGTGGGCGGGTCGTGCGTCCTCCGCCCTTCCCACCTCCTGATGTTGCGATGCTGCCGCCTCTCTGGTGACGGTGACCGGGTGCCTTCCCTCCTGCTGCGCTGCTGGTGGCGCTCTGGCGAGTGCCTTTCTCTTCCGTACTTCTCCCTCCGCGGGCGGCGCCACTCGGGCGAGCGGGACCCGCTACCATCCTTCTCTTCTCTCCGCCTCGGCCGACCCGGCGAGCGCCCCATGCCACTGCATTCCCCGTGCTGCTCACCGCGGCGCTCCTGTGACCCCCGCTCCTCCCCGTGCCTTCCTTCCTGGCGCCCGTGCGGCTCAGGTGAGTGCGACTCATCCTTCCTTCTACCACCGTGCGCTCGCTGCTGTTCTGGCAAACGCACGCCGCCGCCGCTCCAGCCGTCCTGCTCCTGTCGTCTACCATGCGGGCATAAGTTGCCTACGCGCCATTCCCCATGGTGCGGATCCTTCTCCGGCGTGCGCGACCGCTCTGCCCTCCCCTTGCCATCATGATGCAGCCTCTGTGCCAGTGCAACTCGAACACCGTCGGCTGTCGTCACTCGCTCCTAGCGCAGTGAGCCTTTCGCGCACTGCTCTTCCCCACGGCTGACGTCTCGGTCGCGCGCTTCCTACGGTGTGGCCCTCGATTCTTTGGCTGCCGCCTGGCTCGCGCCAGTGCTCTCGTCTGCCTGCGCGGTTTCAGCCTCACCTGTTCCCGCTGCCTGGTCGTCGCCGTCATTTCCTTCATCGGCCTCCTCGACCTGCAGCCCCGGGTGCTCCTCCTCTTCTTCCGCGCCTTGCTCCGCTGCCACGTCATGTGCCGCATTCTCTTGCAGGATCCCCACTTGGTCGTCGCCACCCATGTCTCCTCCCCGTCCCCGGGGACGTTCCCCGAAACCTCGCCAACGACCTCTCTCATCCCGGCGCCGCTCTCGCTCTTCCGGAGAGCGGAACACTCCTGCGTCGCGGCGGGTTCCACGGTCCTCGCCAGGTCCGCGTGCTCTCCCTTGCAGCCACGCGTCTCTATCCATGCAGCTGCCGTGCCCGTCGTCGCCTGCTCCCACGCCCGTCGATCCTTTGTCTCGACGGTCCCGTGCGAGAGGGATTCGATCCGCGCAAAAGGCCGGGCGGCGCGGCGATCGCTCCAATGACCGCCCTCGTTCACGTGATGGCTCGCATTGCGGCCGTTCCTCCTCCCGGCGGCTAAACATCCTACCCCAACGCAATTCGTACTTATCCATATCTACTCTACTCGTTACTGCTCGAGGCCCGCTTTTGCGATTGTAATGAAAGTGCTTAGTCCCTCACCCCGTAGGTTCCCTCTTAGTGACGTGCCTCAGTATGCTAAAGCGAAGATAGCAGATTTCACTAGTTCGAGAGAATTACAATCGCAAAAGCATCGAGGGGTTGGACGTGAGTGCCCTTACCCAACCCTAGGCTGCACATTTCCAAATGTGCGGCTCCGATTTTGGGATGGACTGGTTTCATATTTCGCCCTTTGGTGTCTTTTCCCCCTTTTTATCCCAACCGCTCTTATCCCATTTCCCCCCTTCTACACCCCATTCTAAACAGTCACCTCGCTACATTCTACACATTCTAGACCTTCAGCTATTTCTCTTCTATCTTATTATATCCAGCTATTCTTCCTGTGCTAGCAACCTAGAGCACTGCCAATACCCTTACCCTACTGTTATGGCATATGCATTAGGTGCATATGCTGTGACAGCGTTAGACAAGCGACCAAAACAGCGCTGCGGCAAGTGTGGCAGGCCGCACGTCTCCCCACGGCGCCCGCCGGTGCGGAGAACGTTCGTGCAGGGATCAGCACCCCCAGACCTCCCACGCCCAGCGTACCACTCACGAAGCTGCTTGGGCGACGGGGTCTCGCGGGAACGCTGCTGCTGCTGGCGCTGGCTACCGCCAAAGCCTCCACGCTGCGCAGCTCCACCCTGACCAGCACCATCGCCGCCGCCACCTGCACCGCCGCCGTTGCTGCCTCCACCGCCACTGTTGCTGCCTCCACCAACGCTGCCGCTGCCTCCACCACCTCCACCGCCGCCACCGACGCCCCCACTCCCGCCACCACCCTTGCCCCCACCCCCACCCCCTCGGCCTCCTCCACCGCCACCACCGCCGCCCCCGCCGTCCCCTCCACCACCCTTGCCCCCCTTGCCCTTGCTGCTGCGGTGCCTCCCACTGGGAGCAAACTGCAGGTGAGGCAGGCGCGAGGCGCGCGACGGGGCAGGCAGGCACGGCAGCGCGCTTCGGGCAGGGCAGGAAAAAAAAAGTTCGTGGTGGGTCCTAAAAAAAAAGCGTTCCCACTAGGAAACCTGCTCTGAAACCATGTGAAATTAGAACGAGGAATGATTGCATTGACCAGCATGAGGAGTACAAGTATGAAACCCTAAAGTGTTGTGCCCCATATGAACTACCCAACTACAGCAGACTATCGCAAATAAGTTTGACACTGTGAGTACCACTGAACCCTGTCCTCCAAGCACGAGTCCCATGCCCGATGTACTGCACAAGTAACGCAGTACCCTCTTCACAGCATACCAGTGCACTTTTTAGTGTCTACCAGGAGCCACGTAGCTAGCCAGGAGGCTTAGAGGGTACGCAAGGCCAGTTTGTTTGCATGTCATCAGGTACATGAGGCAACCCACAAGCTCTGGGTATGGACCACTTGGCTCTACAGACTCGTCCGAAGGTGGAGCTGAGAGCGAGTGACCGGTAGGAAGAGGACTGGGGTGTGACGAGGAGAAATGGAAGCCAAAGCGCTGGAGGACCTAGAACACCATGTGTGACTAAGTCAGGATGATGGTGCGCCGTGCTCTGTCCCGGGTGATCTGCAAGCCAAGATAGCTCCGCGACTCAACCAGGTTAGTGCAGGGGTGTCTCTCCTTCAGCTCCGCCTTCACTAGGGCCAGCGCCTAAGTGTCAGTAGTAGCAAAGACTAAGTCGTCGCCGTACACGAGAACGTAAAACGGCGGCAGGGTAGTGTCGGTGCGTAGAAACAGCGACGGGTCAGCAGAGGAAAGGAGAAAACCCAAGAGCCACAAGCATCGTCCTCAGTGTGTCATGCCACCCGCGGGGCGCCTGGCGGAGACCATAGACTGGTCGCCGTAGGCTCCATTGGGTACCCGCAAGAAACGACTCAGTGAAGCCCTTTGGTCAACGCACCCAAATGGCCTCGTGAAGGCTACCTTGCAAGAAAGTTGTTAAGAAGTCGAGGGAGTGCAGCTTGTAGTCACGCTGTGCTGCAACGTGTAGCAACACCCGAAGAGTAGTCATCTTCGGGGTAGGGGAGAAGGTCTGAAAGAAGTCAACCCCCTATCGCTGATTGAAGCCTCGAGCAACGTAACGCGCCTTAAAGGCAGACGGAGAACCCGGCGGCCGCTTTACCATGAAAATCCACATGCCACGGACGATGTTCACTCCAGGTGGGAGAACCTCGGCGATGTAGGTGCATGCGGACTTCCAGGAAGCCATCTCTGCGTCCATGGCTGCCCACCACTGAGAGGAGTACTCGCTCGAGATCGCCTCTGTGTAAGAGCGCGGGGTGGGGATGTCAAGTGCATACGGGTCTCTCTCACGGCAAAATAGCATGGATGCGAAACGAGGTAAAGCGGCCGCAAGACAATCAAGCTCAAACTGCCTATCCTCCAAGACGTCATTGCTAAGGGCACGCTCACCCTCGACGGACGGAGGATAGACAGACTCTGACTCAGTAACAAGACTCGCGATGTAGTCGAGACGACTCCTAGCTGCAAAGTCGACTAGCTCAGTGGCTAGGGCAAACGCAGCAGTAGACTCAAAGTCAGGGTCGGTGACGACAGTAGCGAGGAGACGGGTGACACTAGGATTGACAGCACGAGCAAGGTCGGACGCAGGGTCAAGAACGTGCGGAAGAGAGGACGCGGGAGGCTCAGGCAGGACAACACGCTGTAGAACAGAGGAAGGACAAAGTGCCATACCGTGAGTGCCTAGGACAGCAAGAGGACAAGGACGGGCGACACGACGAGCACGATCAGGTGTGGAAGCACGAGTCTCAGGCTCACGATGCTCAGTCAGGGAATCAGTCACCTCAGTGTGAGGAGAAGGAGCAGGCAGCGGGGAGACTGGTAGTAGCTGTGGTTGAGACTCGTCTGTCGGTGGACACATGAGAAATGGAGTGAGGCCAGTGGAAGACGGGAGACTAAGAACCTGGTGAAGGACCGAGTCAGGGGGCGGTAGGGACGACTGCGGCTGCGGGTAGAAAAACAGTTGGTGTGGGGCAGTACCAGCAGCTCGAGCTCCTCCAGCACCAGCAGCTCCAGTAGCACCTCCAGCACCAGCAGCACCACGAGCTCCAGCAGCGCTAGCACCTCTAGCACCAGCAGTACCTCCAGCACCTCCAGCTCTCCTAGCAGCACCTCCACCAGCAGTAGCAGTACCACGAGCAGCAGCAGCAGCAGTAGTTGTAGAAGTAGGGCGGCTCAATGAGACTAGGCGGCAGCACCTCCAGCACTCCCAGCATCACCTCCACCAGCAGCAGCAGTAACACGAGCAGCAGGGCGGATCGGGTGGTGCAGGGTGGCTCGGGATGAGCGGCGTGGCTCGGCCTGAGCGGCACGGGCAGCAGGGCGCGCACTGTGTAGGGCAGCAGGGCGCGACGCGCGGGCTGCAGCAGGGCGCGACGTGTGGGGCAGCAGCAGGGCGCGACGTGCGGGGCAGCAGTGCGCGACGCGCGGGCTGCAGTAGGGCGCGACGCGCGAGCTGCAGCAGGGCGCGACGTGAGGAGTAGCAAAGCGCGACGCGCGGGCTGCCGTAGGGCGCGACGAGCGAAGCAGCCGAGCGCGACGCGCGGGCTGCAGCAGGGCGCGACGTGCGGGCTGCAGCAGGGTGCGACGCGTGGAGCAGCAGAGCGCCGCGCGGGCTGCAGCAGGGCGCGACACACAGGGCAGTAGGGCGCAAACCCTGCAGACGGGGCGCGTTGGGGCAGGAGTTGCTCGCAAGCAGAAGGGGCGCGCAGGGCAGGGGCTGCTCACAGGCAGCAGTGGCGCGTGGGGCAGGGGCTGCTCGCGGGCAGCAGGGGCGCTCGGGGCAGGGGCTGCATACAGGCAGTAGTGGCGCGCGGGGCAGGGGCTGCTCGCAAGCAACAAGGGCGCGCAGGGCAGGGGCTGCTCGCAAGCAACAAGGGCACGCAGGGCAGGGGCTGCACGTGCGCAGCAGGGGCACGCAGGGCAGGGGCTGCTCTCGTGCAGCAGGGGCGCTCGTGACAGTAGGCCAGTGCATTAGGAAGGCAGTGCGAGTAGCTGCACGGCAGCGTGACACTGTGCAAGAGGGCCGGACAGCGCTAGGGCGCTTCAGACAGGAACTTAGCAAGACGATCATTGGGCCCTAAAAACTTAACAGGTTTCCTGCTCGGAATACTATGTCAGAATCACTGTGCAGGAATGAATGAACTATGAATGAGTTGGGTACAAGTACTAACACCAAAATGTTGTAACCCTTGTAGGCTAACCCAATGTAGCCTAGAGAGAACACAAACATAAAGTTCGACAAGGGCGACGGAGAGATGAAGGGCGACGGGATAGTAGGAAGGGCGACGGGAAAGAAAGGCGACGGGAAAGTAGGAAGGGCGACGGGAAAGAAAGGCGACGAGAGAGTAGGAAGGGCGACGGGAGAGTAGGAAGGGCGAAGAGACGGCATTGGGATGGACGGAAGAACTAGTAGTACTTCACCCATGCCCAACTTGAACCCCAAGTTGGGCAAAAAATCGCAGGGACAAAACGATCGCAGTGCTTCTTCTATGCGGCTCCCCAAACAGAGATGCGACGCCTACCGTGCTGTCTTCATTTTCTCGGTTTTGGCGGGAACCAATCAGATATGTTCGATCTGTTCAATCGCTCTCAATGAAACAGTGCAAACTTGTCATTTTGGTTTTGAAAATTGTTTCGCTCGACAAGCTCTCTTTCAAGCTAGAGACAGGTTCACTATTTTGCATTTCGGTTTTAAGCAGAACGTTTCTACAGTGCTTTGTTAAACCAACTAAGGATTTTACTGACTGCTCCCATAGTGAGCTGTCTTGTGCACTCCACCTCAGCTTTCCAGCATGGGTAAACCTCAATTTACGTCCCAATTGGCACGCCAAGTGGGCATAGCCTTAGAATAACTCGGCAGGCTGGCATCACACGAATTGTCGACGTGGACATTGGAAACGGATTTGACGGTGTGGCAACCAGCTTTCTGTACAGTAAACGATCAGCGTGTGTGGTGATATGGGGAGTCGCCTGGATTCTGGTGATCGATGCCCCAATTGCAACCCGCTCGCAGGTGGTGATCGGTTGTTGTACTGTACTGCACTCCGGACTTGCGTTTTGAATTACAGCTCCAATTGTCTGCTAATTGGAATGGAGGCATACCAGCTCCCCCACCACGTCGCTGCTCACTCTCCATAATTCACACTCGCACTTAAAACCCTTCATGCTACATGTCAGAGTCCTATTGCTTCCGCTTTGCGAGTGGGTGTTTTTCATGCTCGACTCGACTTGTGTGCCATTTCGGGAAACACGTTCTCGGTATGCAATCTAGTGTCTAGTGCAGCTTTGGCAAGAAATCCGCGACTCGACGGAACTCTCGACGCTGGGAATTGGCGGCACGGGCCACCAGCTGGCTTGTTTTCAGCCAGTACCCCTTGCCTTCGCCCCAAATCCCAGCAAGCTGTTCCTGAATATTTTCAGTACGGTTGAATATATTTTGAAGCATTATACATAGCTTTGTAGACTTGTTTGGTAGGGTTGTGAGCAAGTCAGAGATTGTAGGAACTTTGGAGTGCCCGTGGACAATGCTGTTGTTGACATGTTTCGCGCCAGCGTTTCTTGGGTTTTTTTGTGTGGCAAGCCAAGAAACCATCAGCAATTCAGCTCAGCGGGCTAGCGGGCTCAAGGCAGATCAAGAAGTGCTTGCCTTCATTTGGCTTTCCTTCGTTTTTGGATCAACTTCCGAGCAAAATCTCGACAAGAACGACCCAGCAACTAGCTGACGAATCTAGTTCTCATTCACCTCCAGGTCTCCTGATCCACAGAAGACTTCTCCGTATCTCAAAACCTTTTCCATTTTACACTTTCATTTCGAAAGTAGTAATTATCCACGCTTTTGTACAGTTCGTCATGGCGGACGGCAAGTTCTTCGCGTACGCGTGTCTGGGCCCCAAGCATAAGTTTGAGCCGTTTCACTACGAGCCGGCCCCGCTGGGACCCAACGACGTGCAGATTAAAGTCACGCATAACGGCCTGTGAGTCGCTCGTAAAAGCCTGTGAGTCAGCTATAGTCGAGGATTTTCAGCTCCCTTGCTTGCGAGGTCAGTCGATTCGAGTTCCCCTCGCTTTTACGATGGCGTTCAAAATGAAATGCCTCAGACGATTGTCCTGAATTTCCCATTCACGTGCGTAGGAACGGCATGTCATTGTGGTCGAGTTATTCTGCGTGTGTTCTTGACGTCCGGTGATAATTTGGAGATGTCTCAAAAAGAAAAGACATCGTCACTCAGTCAAGTCGGCGGTAGTCGTGATGTGCTCATTGCTGTTGGTTTCTGTATGACAGATCCTGTGGTGGTTTTCGGTAGTCGTCGCTCCGTACCCGTTAGAAGCTTGTCCCGCTTACGCCATCCGTCGTCTTGACGTTTCGCGCAGGTGCCACACGGACCTGCACATGCGTGACAACGACTGGAACAACGCGACGTACCCGTTAGTAGCAGGCCACGAGGTGGTGGGCATAGTGGAGCAGGTCGGCGCCAACGTCACCACGCACAAAGTCTTAAGTAACTATTTATCATTTGCTCACTTCGCTCCTATCCGTTCAACTGAGGAGACGGGTGAAATTGAACGAAAATCTTGATTTTCTGCGAGTCATCGACTCAGTAGTGCCCGAGCGGTACGGAATTTCAAATTTAACTGTAATTCGAAGTCTGTAGTAATGTCGTCTCACCCTCCTCTCGAATCGGAGTGACTTCTGATCCTGCCGCGCGCTGAGAGACTTGTGTATGCGCCGTATGAGCATAAGCGCCTGTTCGAGGGATGAATGCGGGGTGTGGAGAACTCCCGCGTGCTGAGGGAAGAAACGCGCGGAGCTCATCCCCCCCCCGCGCTGAGCTTCCGCGCCCCGTGCTAAAGCCCAATCGTGTTCCTCCTTGTGCAAATGCAGGGGGACCACGGCGCATGGCTCCGCGACTCCTACCGGAACTCCTTTTGCCCCATTTCACCCATCCGCACCCATCCTTCTCTACCCATCCCACCCATCCGCACCGATCCACATTCATAAGGCGACCATGTGGCCTATGGTTCGCTACACGATTCCTGCCTGTCGTGTGTCCGCGGGGAGGAGAACCTGTGCGCGGAGGGCTACACGGGGCTCATCCCCTCATCCTCCTCTGCCCATCCCCACCCATCCGCACCCACAGGACGACCGCGTGGCCTACCGTTGGCTCCGCGATTCCTGCCGCTCGTGCCTCTCGTGTGTGCGCCGGGAGGAGAACCTGTGCGCTGGAGGGTAGGGGCACACGGGGCTCATCTCATCCTCCCATCTCTCTCTGCCCATCCGCACCCACAGGGCGACCGCAGTGGCCTACGGCTGGCTCTGCGATTCCTGCCGCTCGTGCCTCTCCTGCGTGCGCGGGGAGGAAAACCTGTGTGCGGAGGGCTACACGGGGCTCATCCTCAACGGCAACAAGGGCGGCTTCCAGCCGCACCTGCGCGCCCCCGCTGACTTCGCCATCAAGTTGCCTGAGGGGTTGGATTCGGTTGATGCCGCTCCTCTCATGTGCGCTGGTGAGTACCGAACTCCTGTAATGATGTGTGTCTCATCGCCTCTCGTGCGCCCCCTTGGGGATGCGCCTGCGCGCCCCTGCTGACTTTGCTGTTATGCTCCCCGATGGGTTGGACTCGATTGATGCCGCTCCTCTCATGTGCGCCTGTGAGTGTCTAGTAATGCACGGATCATGGGGGCTGGGGGCTAGGGGCTGGGATTAGGGGCTCATGGGTGGGGGACAACAAGGGCGGCTTCCAGCCGCGCCTGCGCGCCCCCGCTGACTTCGCCATCAAGCAGCGAGATGGCGCGGGTTCCGTGGACGCTGCTCCTCTTATGTGCGCTGGTGTGGCGCGTGTTACTGCTTGCTTGCATGCATTCATTTGCCCCTGTCGCGTGCCTGCGCTCCCCCTCGCACCCTCGCTTCCTCTCTTCCTTGTCCTTTTCCTCCTCCTCACACCCTCGCTTCCTCCATTCCTTGTCCTTTTCCCCCTCTCCCCTCTCCCCTACCCTCCTCCCCTTCCAGGCATCACCGTGTACAGCCCTCTACGTGCGCACATCACCCGCCCCGGCATGAAAGTGGGCGTCATCGGCATTGGCGGGCTGGGCCATCTCGCTTTACAGATCGCGCGGGCCATGGGGGCACACGTGACTGCCTTCTCCACCTCGCCCAGCAAGGAGGAGGAGGCCAAGAGAATGGGCGCGCAGCAGTTTGTGGTGTATGACGCCCAGGCTGCGCCAGGAAAGGGACATCCAGAGGTGCCCAAGAGCGCGCACGTGGATGTGCTGGTGAACTGCGCGCCTGTGCTACCTCCTCAAGGCGATTACAGGAACTTCATGAGCCTCCTGGGGCCCGATGGCACGTGAGTCAAGGCTTGGGTAGGGATTGGGTTGGTAGGGCTGGGATAGGGGAATGGGGCAGCCTTCCCCGCATTAGCGAGGAGCATGGGCGCACAGCAGTTTGTGGTGTATGATCCGAACGCTGCGCCTGGAAAGGGGCATCCCGAAGTGCCCAAGAGCGCGCATGTGGATGTGCTGGTGAACTGTGCTCCCGTGCTGCCGCCCTATGGGGATTATCTCAACTTCATGAGCTTGCTAAACCCGGATGGCACGTGATTGTAGGCAAGGGTAGGAGTGGGGTAGGGGTACGGTAATGGGCCGGCCTTCTCTGCGTGGGCGCGCAGCAGTCCGTGGTGTATGACACGCATGCTGCCCAAGAGCGCACATGTGGATGTTTTGGTGAACTGTGCGCGCCTGTGCTGCTGCAACAAAGATTAACGCAACTGTTCTGATTTTCCTCATCCCTCTTTCCCCTGTCCCTCCTCACCCGTTCCCTCTTGCCCCCCCCTTCCTGCTCTCCTCTCTCCCCCGTACCCTTTTCCCCTTGCCCATTCCCCCTCCCCCCTTCTCAGACTTCTCCTGACCGGGATTCCACCAGATGCTGTCGGGCAGGTGGGCCTGCTGGATCTGATTTTCGGGCAGAAAAAACTTGCAGGATCGGTGGTGGGCGGGCGGATGCTGTTGAAAGAAATGCTTGACTTCTGCGCTGCTAACAGCATCAAGCCCGTGACTGTGGTGAGTGTGACTGTGGCGGTGTGACTGTGGTGAGTGTGACTATGACGAGTGTGAGTGTGGCTAATGTTATTGTGGTGTTCAAGGGTGTGGGGGGGAGAGTGTTGGTGGGTGTGAGTAGCATTGTTCGTGTGAACAGAGCTGCTTGTGCAGGTATGGTGATTTTTGTGCACATCACAACCTGGTTACCACCCTGCCATTACCTGGTTACCACCCTCTCACCTCCCTTCACAACCCTCTCACCTCCCTTCACAACCCTCTCACCTCCCTTCACAACCCTCTCACCTCCCTTCACAACCCTCTCAACTCCATTCACAACCCTCTCACCTCCCTTTACCACCCTGTATCACTTACAGACCCGCCCGCTGTTGCAGCTGAACGAGGCTATGGATTAGGTGGAAGCTATTCCTCGCTCACAAACTCACCATCCCTCCCATCATTGCCGCTCACCTACCTTTCATCTCTCTCCCTCTCCCCTCCCTCTTACCACTTGTTACAGACGCGTCCACTGTCGCAGCTGAACGAGGCAATGGACGCCGTTTTGGCCAACAAGGTCCGCTACCGTGTTGTGCTGCTGACCGATGCTGAGTAGATTTGGGTGTGTGTGGATAGATATGGACTGTTGCGGCTCACTTGAATAGATACAGATGGGTGGATGGCTACACTGTATGTGGGAGGGTGCGTGAGTGGGTGGGTGGGTGGGAGGATACTCTCACCGCCTGGATAGTATGTGTCGTATCTTATACTGCTCTGAAAAATGTATGGCCACCCTGTAACAGAAGGTTATGGGTGTTCTAATAAATCTTATAAGTAGTCGTTTTTGTAAAAGTTATTTGTACCATGTTGGTCATTGAATGTGTGGGCGATGTAGGTGTGTTATGCATGTGACGGCATCATTATGCCATGTAAGTTTTGCATAAAGTTTTGCTTCCTAGCAGAAATTTACTGAATCAGGTGAAATAAGGATGAAAATGAAATATGATTTGTATTAAATACTAGCACATCTTCCCGTCATGATGTTGTTTAAAACAAATTTGTATTGAGTCACCTTTTTGAAAGTGTTGAGTTCTGCAAAATTCCAAGCCCTAAATTATCGCAGAACATGCATAACGGCGATGCCCGTATTCGCTACTGGTTTCGGGTTCTGGTGGGACCCACACGAGCCCACGCTCGCTCTGCCATACCTCCCCCTCCTCCCCTCCACTGTTCCGAAGTGGCCCTTCTCTCACAGTCGTTTCTGTCCCAACAGATCAAAATAGCTAGTGCTTGGCTTGAGGACCAGTAGAAAGTTTGTGCTTACAGGTTGCGTTAGTGAACTCTCCAGCGTCTCTCGTGACTTCCTTTTGTGTGCTTTATTTCGACATTCTGCTCGGTTTGCACACGAACATTCCTCACAGGCATGTTTGCCTTGTCATTTCAGTGCATATTGACTGGATTTCGCTTGCGTGAGTGACGATCAACAAATATTATGATAGGAAGACCAGAAGTGCTTGCTTTCAGCTGGCGCTTATGCTGTTATTTCGATCCAGCTGACACGCATTGCATTGGAATCCTGCCAACGTAATAAGCCGTCACTGCATTCGTTTCCGCTCATTCTTTACGCCAACCCCAATGCATTTCGTTTCAGTTTTTGCTTCGTCCATCCATGACGGACGCTCTCAGTCCTTTTCTTCCTGCGCGTGACGATCCCGTAGGGACATCGGAGCTCTCACAAGGAGCACTGACCGATCCAATACACGGAATTAATGGGAATCTCTCTGATGCAGGAGCCCGCATATACTCGGATCTTCCCACCTTACGCTGATGTGTTGTGTTGAACCGTTTCTCAACTTTCCCCTCTACCCTTTCTCCTTATACCAGTCTTAGGAAGTCAAAGCATGCGTTCTCCTTTGATGTGGGTTTCCCTTATCACCCTTTCCCTCTACCCTTTCTCCTTCCAACATACCAGTTTCAACCAAAATCTCAGCCTACTGTAGCACGTAGAGTGGCTGAATGGATACATATTGTGCACAGAAGCATTGAGCGCAATAAAACCTTTAAAAATCATGTTTGTAATGTAAAGGAAAGCAATCATTAGCACGACCTGTGGTTAAGCTAGCTAGCTGGTCACAAAGGCTCTTTAAACAGAAAATAAGAAGCACAAATCAACCTACGCATTCTCAAATACATTTATACGCCACAGGTGCTCACCTAACACAGTAACAGCACAGCACGTTTCTCCTGGCAGAACAGCACGACTTTGTTGGCTCTTTGGCGGCTCGCTTCGCTATCCATGCCAGTCCCGATGCGTTGGGCTGGTTGCATTGCACAGCCTGGTATATCTCAACGGGACGTAGCAGGCGCGCTAACGACAAAGTCGTCTCGATAAGACGACAAACTGCCCGGGCAAAAAAAAATAAACCCCAGACGGATGGCATGCCGTTCGAGAGCCTCAACCCTAAAATTTTAGGGTTAACCCCATCGGGATGGCATGCACCCTTCGGGGGCCTAAACCCTAAAAGTTTAGGGTTGAGGCTCCCGAATGGCATGCCATCCGTCTGGGGTCTATTTTTTTTTGCCTCGGGCAGCTTGTCATCTTGTCGAAGCGGCTTTGTCGCTAGCGCGCCTTCTACGTCCCGTTGAGATATACTCGGCTGTATCTCTCAACGGAACCGGGGGTGACGCTCCGTTTTGCCAGGGGTGACGCTCGGGGGTTGCACGCACGATACAAGCCCCCTGTTTGATCGCAGCCGTTGAAGAGACAGCTTATCACGCTGGCATCCGTCCGTTCGTGAGATATTTTGAAGAAGCTGGTTACATTTCTTCACCTGCCCACTACAGTCCCGATTTTTCCCGTGGTAAATGCTAGCGAGGAAGCGAAATAGGGCTGCTCACTAAACACCCAAATGATGGGAAAAGTTGTGGGAGTCAAACGCGCTTCCTGTGTAGTCGAGAAGTAGAAATCAATTGGCGCCGTGCACAGCTTAGCAGACTCAGTTTCAGAGGAATTCGGTCAGCCTGGGTCGCGAAGAAGCGTGGGCGATTCGACGAGAACCATGTGATTCAACAACCGTGACTATACGAGCTGTGACTAAACGAGCCCATGAAAAAACGAGCCGACTAGCCGAGCCGTGACTGTAAATGCTCCAGATATCAGCAAAAGACCGCGCATGTTTCAACCTTTAGACAAGGTGACGATTGCTGCAGAGGCGCACACTCACCGACTGCTCGCAGCAGAGCAAGCAGGTCTAGCAGCAACTGCGCGTCGCCAGCAATCGACACTCACCGATGCTCGCAGCAGCTGCGTGTCGCCATCTGCCGCTCTAGTAGGAGCCGTGACTGTAGGGGAGCCGTGATTGTCGGGGAGCCGAGATTGTAGGGGCGGCGAGTGCAAAAGCCGCCTTGATTGTCCCACCCTGCAATGGACTGCACATTGAAGGGTTTGGATAAGCTGACGATTGCTGCCGAGGCGAACAGCATCCCAAAATTCCCTCTCGGGGCCCGAGCGAAAGGGAAGACGAAGTGCGTACTTCGCGTGCTCGAGTCAAGTACTGCTAGGGTGTAGAGTGGGCAGATACAGTGTAAACCCCCCTCCTGGTAGCGAGTGTACTTGCACAACCAACTCGGAAGCGAAGTATGGACAATGAAATTAGGGTGGAGTACAGACACACTACACTCGACACCTCCAGCCTGCTCGTAGACCATTGGAGGGTGCGATGTGCATACTCACCCTAAAAAACAGCTCTCCACACAGAAACAAGTGTGTATGTACTTCAATGCATCGCTTCCAACGCCCTTGGAGTTTAGAGGAGGGGCTAGTCATTTTTTACCCTACTCACACAAACGATAATCTCAGCCGTCGATTCCATATCTGTTAACCATTGCATTCGGGGCTGCCTATGATTCGTTCCTCACAAAAGGTTGGAATGTGAGCCGTCGATTGGTTTTTTTTCAGTCGTCGATTTTTAGATGCAAAGGCTGAGTACTACCGTCGATGAGAAACAAAGGGGACGGTCAAGATTAAGCACCAACATTAGAAAGGTTGGAATCGCAACCGTTGATGGTCCTAACTTCGAACGATCTAGATTTCAGGTGCATCAACCTGCTATTTCGCTTGACAGCAGAAATTACGTGAGTCTTTCAGCTGTCATTGTGTGATTGGCTATTAAACTGTAATTGTAGATGTATTCAGGCGTTCAATGGTTAAGATCGAGAGATGCAGTGAGTTGGCACAAGATATTGAGATCTCGATTCGGATTGGTTCATGTTCAATCAGGCTCAGATTTCGGGGGAGGAACGCACTGCTTGACTTGGTATATTCTGAGCACATCTTCATTTCCTCCTCCCCTTCATTGCTTGCAGCTCTCATCTTCCATCGCGACTGTCTTTCCGGCCTTAGTTGCCTTCTTCGAGTTCCTTACCGGCAACCACGCTCCCGTCGAGTTGGATCCTTCAGTCACCTTCAAAATATTAGGCGTTAGTTCAAAGCTTCTCTTCGATTTTCACGTATTTTTAGCCACCGTGTACGCATGACATTGGCCACAATGGCGTGCGTGCAGCGACACCATGGTTAGTACTTAGAGCTTTGCTTCACTTTAGAGCCCGTTTTCTTAGCACTAACGAGACGTGAGTGTGTCGTGGTTTTGCAGGCGACTGGTTTGGCAGTCCAGCATACCCTATTATGCTGTATTTGACCTCAACTGTATTCATTTTCCCACAGTTGTTGGCAGCTAATTGGTTAGTTTCCAGCGCTTATTTTAAACGTCGTACGTTGTCTCCTGTTTTTTCAGGGTGGGTTGGTCGTGTCTGCCAGCTATCGATGATCGTGAAGATTCATGCCTGTGAAGGCTTTTACCCATTCGACGGTTTAATGTTGAGTTTAGTTGGTTGTGTTCTTGTGTGTTGTTTTATTAGTTTATACATTCAACTACAAATTTCAAATTTTATGACTATCCACCATAGCATATGTTAATGAACAGAGGCTATGTAACATGCTTACAATGTACTATAAAAACGGGTATTGCTTTGTGAACTTAACGTAATTACTATGTATATACTGCACGTTTTCGGGTGACTGGTGTCATAGTGCGAACCTCGTACTAACTGTGATTGGTTGATGGGAGTAAATGCTTTCTGTACACGGACCATGTACTAAATACATTCGTAGTATGATTTCAAGTAAGTACAAAGCACGTACTGTATTGCCAGGTGAAGAGTAGCTTGTTTGTCGCAGAACCTATACTTACATAGTTCGTCAGTACTATGTGCGCTCTACGTAAAGACAATGTGTAGGCATTGTGTTTACTTAGTATTTCCGCCAAACATTTTTGGGATGTATGCCTATACCGAAGATAGTAATCAAAGAGGGAGAAAAGACGTGGCAAGAGGGAGCAGCTGCTTAAAGTTATGCATGATAGGAGAATACATTATTTCGGAACAGCTTACAGGGAGTCTATCAAGAATGGCAGAGGCCGAGGAGAGCAGGGCGAGAAGGTCTGGAAGCAACTGCTGGGACCACCGGCGGGTGTGCGCCTCTGCTGCGATTGTCAGCTTATCCAACCCCTTCAATGCGCGGTCCATCGCTGGGTGAGATGCAATCGCGTTGACTAGCGAGTGTACAATATCGTTGACCGGCGTTGACTCAAAAGTCAGTGGGTGTTCGCCTCGGCAGCGATCGTCAGCTTACCCAAACCCTGTAATGCGCGCTCCGTCGCTGGGTGAGAGACTCAAGATGACTTCAGCGAATAGACAGATGGGGGTTGGCTTAAAAGTCAGTAGCTGTTCGCCTCGGCAGCAATCGTCAGCTTATCCAAACCCTTCAATGTGCGGTCCATTGCAGGGTGGGACAATCAAGGCGGCTTTTGCACTCGCCGCCCCTACAATCTCGGCTCCCCTACAGTCACGGCTCCTACTAGAGCGGCAGATGGCGACGCGCAGCTGCTGCGAGCATCGGTGAGTGTCGATTTCTGGCGACGCGCAGTTGCTGCTAGACCTGCTTGCTCTGCTGCGAGCATCGGTGAGTGTGCGCCTCTGCAACAATCGTCACCTTGTCTAAAGGTTGAAACATGCGCGGTCTATTGCTGATATCTGGAGCATTTACAGTCACGGCTCGGCTAGTCGGCTCGTTTTTCCATGGGCTCGTTTAATCACAGCTCGTATAGTCACGGTTGTTGAATCACATGGTTCTCGTCGAATCGCCCACGCTTCTTCGCGACCCAGGCTGACCGAATTCCTCTGAAACTGAGTCTGCTAAGCTGTGCGCGGCGCCAATTGATTTCTACTTCTCGACTAGGTTAGCAGGCTCATCACTGTGCAATGCAACCAGCTCAACGCATGGGGACTCGCATGGATAGCGAAGCGAGCCGCCAAAGAGCCAACAAAGTCGTGCTGTTCTGCCAGGAGAAACGTGCTGTGGTGTTACTGTGTTAGGTGAGCACATGTGGCGTATATATGTAATTGAGAATGCGTAGGTTGATTTAGGCATCTTGTTTTTGTTTAAAGAGCCTCAGTCAGCTAGCTAGCTTGACCACAGAATCGTGCTAATGATTGCTTTCCTTAACATTACAAACATGATTCCTAAAGGTTTTATTGCGCTCAATGTTTCTGTGCAGAATATGTATCCATTCAGCCACTCTACGTGCTATAGTAGGCTGAGATTTTGGTTGAAACTGGTATGTTGGAAGGAGAAAGGATAGAGGGAAAGGGTGATAAGGGAAACCCACATCAAAGGAGAACGCATGCTTTGACTTCCTAAGACTGGTATAAGGAGAAAGGGTAGAGGGGAAGGTTGAGAAACGGTTGAACACAACACATCAGCGTAAGGTGGGGAGAACCGAGTATATGTGCGTTCCTGCATCAGAGAGATTCCCATTAATTCCGTATTTTGGATCGGTCACTACTCCCTTAGGAGTTCCGATGTCCCTACGGCATCATCACGTGCAGGAAAGTGGGTGTGACAGACAGAGGCGGGAAACAATGCCCAGATGCGCAAAATGGACACAAGCCAAGACGTCAAGTTCATTCTAACGCGGACTCTTAAAATCTGATAAATAAGAAACCTGCAGAAATTGCAAACTAAGAGAGGAAAATAAGCAAAAAGTTCCTGCATCAGAGAGATTCCCATTAATTCCGTGTATTGGATCGGTCAGTGCTCCTTGTGAGAGCTCCGATGTCCCTACGGGATCGTCACGCGCAGGAAGAAAAGGACTGAGAGCGTCCGTCACGGATGGACGAAGCAAAAACTGAAACGAAATGCACTGGGTTGGCGTAAAGAATGAGGGGAAACGAATGCAGTGACGGCTTATTACTTTGGCAGGATTCCAATGCAATGCGTGTCAGCTGGATCGAAATAACAGCATAAGCGCCAGCTGAAAGCAAGCACTTCTGGTCTTCCTATCATAATCTTTGTTGATCATCACTCACGCAAGCGAAATCCAGTCAATATGCACTGAAACGAGAAGGCAAACATGCCTGTGAGGAAAGTTCGTGCGCAAACCGAGCAGAACGTCGAAACAAAGCAAACAAAAGGAAGTCACGATAGACGCTGGAGAGTTGGCTCACCAACGCAATCTGCAAGCACAAGCTTTCTACTGGTCCTCAAGCCAAGCACAAGCTACTTTGATCTGTTGGGACAGAAACGACTGTGAGAGAAGGGCCACTTCGGAACGGTGGAGGGGAGGAGGGGGAGGTATGGCAGAGCGAGCGTGGGTTCGGGTGGGTCCGTCCAGAACCCGAAACCCGTAGCAAAAACGGGCATCGCCGTTATGCATGTTCTGCGAGAATTTAGGGCTTGGAATTTTGCAGAACTCAACACTTTCAAAAAGGTCACTGAGTACAACTTTGTTTTAAACAACATCATGACGGGAAGATGCGCTGGTATTTAATACAAATCATATTTCATTTTCATCCTTATTTAACCTGATTCGATAAATTTCTGCTAGAAAGCAAAACTTTATGCAAAACTTACATGGCATAATGATGCCGTCACATGCATAACACACCTAGATTGCCCACACATTCAATGACCGACATGGTACAAATAACTTTTACAAAAACGACTACTTATAAGGTTTATTAAAACACCCATAAACTTCTGTTAAAGGGTGGCCATACATTTTTCAGAGCAGTATAAGATACGACACATACTATCCAGGCGGTGAGAGTATCCTCCCACCCACCCACCCACTCACGCACCCTCCCGGACACAGTATAGCCATCCACCAATCTGTGTTTACTCAGCATCATTGAGCAGCACAATACGGAAGCGGACCTTTTTGGAGTCCACTTCATCCATCCAAATATCCATCCACCCATCTGTATCTATTCAAGTGAGCCGCAACGGTCCATATCTATCCACACACACCCAAAACTACTCAGCATCGGTCAGCAGCACAACACAGTAGCGGACCTTGTTGGCCAAAACGTCGTCCATTGCCTCGTTCAGCTGCGACAATGGACGCGTCTGTAACAAGTGGTAAGAGGGAGGGGAGAGGGAGAGAGATGAAAGGTAGGTGAGAGGCAATGATGGGAGGGATGGTGAGTTTGTGAGCGAGGAATAGCTTCCACCTCATCCATAGCCTTGTTCAGCTGCAACAGCGGGCGCGTCTGTAAGTGATACAGGGTGGTAAAGGGAGGTGAGAGGGTTGTGAAGGGAGTTGAGAGGGTTGTGAAGGGAGGTGAGAGGGTTGTGAAGGGAGGTGAGAGGGCTGTGAAGGGAGGTGAGAGGGTTGTGAAGGGAGGTGAGAGGGTGGTAACCAGGTTATGGCAAGGTGATAACCAGGTTGTGATGTGCACAAAAATCACCATACCTGCGCAAGCAGCTCTGTTCATATGAACAATGCTACTCACACCCACCAACACTCTCCCCCCCACACCCTTGAACACCACAATAACATTAGCCACAATCATACTCGTCATAGTCACACTCACCACAGTCACACTCGCCACAGTCACACTCACCACAGTCACGGGCTTGATGCTGTTAGTAGCGCAGAAGTCAAACATTTCTTTCAACAGCATCCGCCCGCCCACCACCGATCCTGCAAGTTTTTTCTGCCTGAAAATCAGATCCAGCAGGCCCACCGGCCCGACAGCATCTGGTGGAATCCCGGTCAGGACAAGTCTGAGAAGGGGGAAGGGGGAATGGGCAAGGGGAAAAGGGTACAGGGGAGAGAGGAGAGCAGGAAGGGGGGGGGCAGGAGGGAACGGGTGAGGAGGGACAGGGGAAAGAGGGATGAGGAAAATCAGCACAGTTGCGTTAATCTTTGTTGCGGCAGCACAGGCGCGCACAGTTCACCAAAACATCCACATGTGCGCTCTTGGGCAGCATGCGTGTCATACACCACGGACTGCTGCGTGCCCATGCAGAGAAGGCCGGCCCATTACCGTACCCCTACCCCACTCCTACCCTTGCCTACAATCACGTGCCATCCGGGTTTAGCAAGCTCATGAAGTTGAGATAATCCCCATAGGGCGGCAGCACGGGAGCGCAGTTCACCAGCACATCCACATGCGCGCTCTTGGGCACTTCGGGATGCCCCTTTCCAGGCGCAGCGTTCGGATCATACACCACAAACTGCTGTGTGCCCATGCTCCTTGCTAATGCGGGGAAGGCTGCCCCATTCCCCTATCCCAGCCCTACCAACCCAACCCCTACCCAAGCCTTGACTCACGTGCCATCGGGCCTCAGGAGGCTCATGAAGTTCCTGTAATCGCCTTGAGGAGGCAGCACAGGCGCGCAGTTCACCAGCACATCCACGTGCGCGCTCTTGGGCACCTCCGGATGTCCCTTTCCTGGCGCAGCCTGGGCGTCATACACCACAAACTGCTGCGCGCCCATTCTCTTGGCCTCCTCCTCCTTGCTGGGCGAGGTGGAGAAGGCAGTCACGTGTGCCCCCATGGCCCGCACGATCTGTAAAGCGAGATGGCCCAGCCCGCCAATGCCGATGACGCCCACTTTCATGCCGGGGCGGGTGATGTGCGCACGCAGAGGGCTGTACACGATGATGCCTGGAAGGGGAGGAGGGTAGGGGAGAGGGGAGAGGGGGAAAAGGACAAGGAATGGAGGAAGCGAGGGTGTGAGGAGGAGGAAAAGGACAAGGAAGGGAGGAAGCGAGGGTGCGAGGGGGCAGAGGGAGCAGAGGGAGGAGGAGCAGGGCAGAGGGAGGAGAGGGAGCAGAGGGAGATTATGGAAAAACTAGACAGCTGAAAGGGTAGCATAGCATATGGACTGACTACCACAGTGAAATTACTGAGTATTCCTATACCGAAGATAGTAATCAAAGAGGGAGAAAAGACGTGGCAAGAGGGAGCAGCTGCTTACAGTGATGCATGATAGGAGAATACATTATATCGGAACAGCTTACAGGGAGTCTATCAAGAATGGCAGAGGCCGAGGAGAGCAGGGCGAGAAGGTCCGGAAGCAACTGCTGGGACCACCGGCGGGTGTGCGCCTCTGCTGCGATTGTCAGCTTATCCAACCCCTTCAATGCGCGGTCCATCGCTGGGTGAGATGCAATCGCGTTGACTAGCGAGTGTACAATAACGTTGACCGGCGTTGACTCAAAAGTCTGTGGGTGTTCGCCTCGGCAGCGATCGTCAGCTTACCCAAACCCTGTAATGCGCGCTCCGTCGCTGGGTGAGAGACTCAAGATGACTTCAGCGAATAGACAGATGGGGGTTGGCTTAAAAGTCAGTAGCTCATCCCAAAAATGTTTGGCGGAAATACTAAGTAAACACAATGCCTACACATTGTCTTTACGTAGAGCGCACATAGTACTGACGAACTATGTAAGTATAGGTTCTGCGACAAACAAGCTACTCTTCACCTGGAAATACAGTACGTGCTTTGTACTTACTTGAAATCATACTACGAATGTATTTAGTACATGGTCCGCGTACAGAAAGCATTTACTCCCATCAACCAATCACAGTTAGTACGAGGTTCGCACTATGACACCAGTCACCCGAATACGTGCAGTATATACATAGTAATTACGTTAAGTTCACAAAGCAATACCCGTTTTTATAGTACATTGTAAGCATGTTACATAGCCTCTGTTCATTAACATATGCTATGGTGGATAGTCATAAAATTTGAAATTTGTAGTTGAATGTATAAACTAATAAAACAACACACAAGAACACAACCAACTAAACTCAACATTAAACCGTCGAATGGGTAAAAGCCTTCACAGGCATGAATCTTCACGATCATCGATAGCTGGCAGACACGACCAACCCACCCTGAAAAAACAGGAGACAACGTACGACGTTTAAAATAAGCGCTGGAAACTAACCAATTAGCTGCCAACAACTGTGGGAAAATGAATACAGCTGAGGTCAAATACAGCATAATAGGGTATGCTGGACTGCCAAACCAGTCGCCTGCAAAACCACGACACACTCACGTCTCGTTAGTGCTAAGAAAATGGGCTCTAAAGTGAAGCAAAGCTCTAAGTACTAACCATGGTGTCGCTGCACGCACGCCATTGTGGCCAATGTCATGCGTACACGGTGGCTAAAAATACGTGAAAATCGAAGAGAAGCTTTGAACTAACGCCTAATATTTTGAAGGTGACTGAAGGATCCAACTCGACGGGAGCGTGGTTGCCGGTAAGGAACTCGAAGAAGGCAACTAAGGCCGGAAAGACAGTCGCGATGGAAGATGAGAGCTGCAAGCAATGAAGGGGAGGAGGAAATGAAGATGTGCTCAGAATATACCAAGTCAAGCAGTGCGTTCCTCCCCCGAAATCTGAGCCTGATTGAACATGAACCAATCCGAATCGAGATCTCAATATCTTGTGCCAACTCACTGCATCTCTCGATCTTAACCATTGAACGCCTGAATACATCTACAATTACAGTTTAATAGCCAATCACACAATGACAGCTGAAAGACTCACGTAATTTCTGCTGTCAAGCGAAATAGCAGGTTGATGCACCTGAAATCTAGATCGTTCGAAGTTAGGACCATCAACGGTTGCGATTCCAACCTTTCTAATGTTGGTGCTTAATCTTCACCGTCCCCTTTGTTTCTCATCGACGGTAGTACTCAGCCTTTGCATCTAAAAATCGACGACTGAAAAAAAACCAATCGACGGCTCACATTCCAACCTTTTGTGAGGAACGAATCATAGGCAGCCCCGAATGCAATGGTTAACAGATATGGAATCGACGGCTGAGATTATCGTTTGTGTGAGTAGGGTAAAAAATGACTAGCCCCTCCTCTAAACTCCAAGGGCGTTGGAAGCGATGCATTGAAGTACATACACACTTGTTTCTGTGTGGAGAGCTGTTTTTTAGGGTGAGTATGCACATCGCACCCTCCAATGGTCTACGAGCAGGCTGGAGGTGTCGAGTGTAGTGTGTCTGTACTCCACCCTAATTTCATTGTCCATACTTCGCTTCCGAGTTGGTTGTGCAAGTGCACTCGCTACCAGGAGGGGGGTTTACACTGTATCTGCCCACTCTACACCCTAGCAGTACTTGACTCGAGCACGCGAAGTACGCACTTCGTCTTCCCTTTCGCTCGGGCCCCGAGAGGGAATTTTGGGATGCTGTTCGCCTCGGCAGCAATCGTCAGCTTATCCAAACCCTTCAATGTGCAGTCCATTGCAGGGTGGGACAATCAAGGCGGCTTTTGCACTCGCCGCCCCTACAATCTCGGCTCCCCGACAATCACGGCTCCCCTACAGTCACGGCTCCTACTAGAGCGGCAGATGGCGACACGCAGCTGCTGCGAGCATCGGTGAGTGTCGATTGCTGGCGACGCGCAGTTGCTGCTAGACCTGCTTGCTCTGCTGCGAGCATCGGTGAGTGTGCGCCTCTGCAGCAATCGTCACCTTGTCTAAAGGTTGAAACATGCGCGGTCTTTTGCTGATATCTGGAGCATTTACAGTCACGGCTCGGCTAGTCGGCTCGTTTTTTCATGGGCTCGTTTAGTCACAGCTCGTATAGTCACGGTTGTTGAATCACATGGTTCTCGTCGAATCGCCCACGCTTCTTCGCGACCCAGGCTGACCGAATTCCTCTGAAACTGAGTCTGCTAAGCTGTGCACGGCGCCAATTGATTTCTACTTCTCGACTACACAGGAAGCGCGTTTGACTCCCACAACTTTTCCCATCATTTGGGTGTTTAGTGAGCAGCCCTATTTCGCTTCCTCGCTAGCATTTACCACGGGAAAAATCGGGACTGTAGTGGGCAGGTGAAGAAATGTAACCAGCTTCTTCAAAATATCTCACGAACGGACGGATGCCAGCGTGATAAGCTGTCTCTTCAACGGCTGCGATCAAACAGGGGGCTTGTATCGTGCGTGCAACCCCCGAGCGTCACCCCTGGCAAAACGGAGCGTCACCCCCGGTTCCGTTGAGAGATACAGCCGAGTATATCTCAACGGGACGTAGAAGGCGCGCTAGCGACAAAGCCGCTTCGACAAGATGACAAGCTGCCCGAGGCAAAAAAAAATAGACCCCAGACGGATGGCATGCCATTCGGGAGCCTCAACCCTAAACTTTTAGGGTTTAGGCCCCCGAAGGGTGCATGCCATCCCGATGGGGTTAACCCTAAAATTTTAGGGTTGAGGCTCTCGAACGGCATGCCATCCGTCTGGGGTTTATTTTTTTTTGCCCGGGCAGTTTGTCGTCTTATCGAGACGACTTTGTCGTTAGCGCGCCTGCTACGTCCCGTTGAGATATACCAGGCTGTGCAATGCAACCAGCCCAACGCATCGGGACTGGCATGGATAGCGAAGCGAGCCGCCAAAGAGCCAACAAAGTCGTGCTGTTCTGCCAGGAGAAACGTGCTGTGCTGTTACTGTGTTAGGTGAGCACCTGTGGCGTATAAATGTATTTGAGAATGCGTAGGTTGATTTGTGCTTCTTATTTTCTGTTTAAAGAGCCTTTGTGACCAGCTAGCTAGCTTAACCACAGGTCGTGCTAATGATTGCTTTCCTTTACATTACAAACATGATTTTTAAAGGTTTTATTGCGCTCAATGCTTCTGTGCACAATATGTATCCATTCAGCCACTCTACGTGCTACAGTAGGCTGAGATTTTGGTTGAAACTGGTATGTTGGAAGGAGAAAGGGTAGAGGGAAAGGGTGATAAGGGAAACCCACATCAAAGGAGAACGCATGCTTTGACTTCCTAAGACTGGTATAAGGAGAAAGGGTAGAGGGGAAAGTTGAGAAACGGTTCAACACAACACATCAGCGTAAGGTGGGAAGATCCGAGTATATGCGGGCTCCTGCATCAGAGAGATTCCCATTAATTCCGTGTATTGGATCGGTCAGTGCTCCTTGTGAGAGCTCCGATGTCCCTACGGGATCGTCACGCGCAGGAAGAAAAGGACTGAGAGCGTCCGTCATGGATGGACGAAGCAAAAACTGAAACGAAATGCATTGGGGTTGGCGTAAAGAATGAGCGGAAACGAATGCAGTGACGGCTTATTACGTTGGCAGGATTCCAATGCAATGCGTGTCAGCTGGATCGAAATAACAGCATAAGCGCCAGCTGAAAGCAAGCACTTCTGGTCTTCCTATCATAATATTTGTTGATCGTCACTCACGCAAGCGAAATCCAGTCAATATGCACTGAAATGACAAGGCAAACATGCCTGTGAGGAATGTTCGTGTGCAAACCGAGCAGAATGTCGAAATAAAGCACACAAAAGGAAGTCACGAGAGACGCTGGAGAGTTCACTAACGCAACCTGTAAGCACAAACTTTCTACTGGTCCTCAAGCCAAGCACTAGCTATTTTGATCTGTTGGGACAGAAACGACTGTGAGAGAAGGGCCACTTCGGAACAGTGGAGGGGAGGAGGGGGAGGTATGGCAGAGCGAGCGTGGGCTCGTGTGGGTCCCACCAGAACCCGAAACCAGTAGCGAATACGGGCATCGCCGTTATGCATGTTCTGCGATAATTTAGGGCTTGGAATTTTGCAGAACTCAACACTTTCAAAAAGGTGACTCAATACAAATTTGTTTTAAACAACATCATGACGGGAAGATGTGCTAGTATTTAATACAAATCATATTTCATTTTCATCCTTATTTCACCTGATTCAGTAAATTTCTGCTAGGAAGCAAAACTTTATGCAAAACTTACATGGCATAATGATGCCGTCACATGCATAACACACCTACATCGCCCACACATTCAATGACCAACATGGTACAAATAACTTTTACAAAAACGACTACTTATAAGATTTATTAGAACACCCATAACCTTCTGTTACAGGGTGGCCATACATTTTTCAGAGCAGTATAAGATACGACACATACTATCCAGGCGGTGAGAGTATCCTCCCACCCACCCACCCACTCACGCACCCTCCCACATACAGTGTAGCCATCCACCCATCTGTATCTATTCAAGTGAGCCGCAACAGTCCATATCTATCCACACACACCCAAAACTACTCAGCATCGGTCAGCAGCACAACACGGTAGCGGACCTTGTTGGCCAAAACGGCGTCCATTGCCTCGTTCAGCTGCGACAGTGGACGCGTCTGTAACAAGTGGTAAGAGGGAGGGGAGAGGGAGAGAGATGAAAGGTAGGTGAGCGGCAATGATGGGAGGGATGGTGAGTTTGTGAGCGAGGAATAGCTTCCACCTAATCCATAGCCTCGTTCAGCTGCAACAGCGGGCGGGTCTGTAAGTGATACAGGGTGGTAAAGGGAGGTGAGAGGGTTGTGAATGGAGTTGAGAGGGTTGTGAAGGGAGGTGAGAGGGTTGTGAAGGGAGGTGAGAGGGTTGTGAAGGGAGGTGAGAGGGTTGTGAAGGGAGGTGAGAGGGTGGTAACCAGGTAATGGCAGGGTGGTAACCAGGTTGTGATGTGCACAAAAATCACCATACCTGCACAAGCAGCTCTGTTCACACGAACAATGCTACTCACACCCACCAACACTCTCCCCCCCACACCCTTGAACACCACAATAACATTAGCCACACTCACACTCGTCATAGTCACACTCACCACAGTCACACCGCCACAGTCACACTCACCACAGTCACGGGCTTGATGCTGTTAGCAGCGCAGAAGTCAAACATTTCTTTCAACAGCATCCGCCCGCCCACCACCGATCCTGCAAGTTTTTTCTGCCCGAAAATCAGATCCAGCAGGCCCACCTGCCCGACAGCATCTGGTGGAATCCCGGTCAGGAGAAGTCTGAGAAGGGGGGAGGGGGAATGGGCAAGGGGAAAAGGGTACGGGGGAGAGAGGAGAGCAGGAAGGGGGGGGCAAGAGGGAACGGGTGAGGAGGGACAGGGGAAAGAGGGATGAGGAAAATCAGAACAGTTGCGTTAATCTTTGTTGCAGCAGCACAGGCGCGCACAGTTCACCAAAACATCCACATGTGCGCTCTTGGGCAGCATGCGTGTCATACACCACGGACTGCTGCGCGCCCACGCAGAGAAGGCCGGCCCATTACCGTACCCCTACCCCACTCCTACCCTTGCCTACAATCACGTGCCATCCGGGTTTAGCAAGCTCATGAAGTTGAGATAATCCCCATAGGGCGGCAGCACGGGAGCACAGTTCACCAGCACATCCACATGCGCGCTCTTGGGCACTTCGGGATGCCCCTTTCCAGGCGCAGCGTTCGGATCATACACCACAAACTGCTGTGCGCCCATGCTCCTCGCTAATGCGGGGAAGGCTGCCCCATTCCCCTATCCCAGCCCTACCAACCCAATCCCTACCCAAGCCTTGACTCACGTGCCATCGGGCCCCAGGAGGCTCATGAAGTTCCTGTAATCGCCTTGAGGAGGTAGCACAGGCGCGCAGTTCACCAGCACATCCACGTGCGCGCTCTTGGGCACCTCTGGATGTCCCTTTCCTGGCGCAGCCTGGGCGTCATACACCACAAACTGCTGCGCGCCCATTCTCTTGGCCTCCTCCTCCTTGCTGGGCGAGGTGGAGAAGGCAGTCACGTGTGCCCCCATGGCCCGCGCGATCTGTAAAGCGAGATGGCCCAGCCCGCCAATGCCGATGACGCCCACTTTCATGCCGGGGCGGGTGATGTGCGCACGTAGAGGGCTGTACACGGTGATGCCTGGAAGGGGAGGAGGGTAGGGGAGAGGGGAGAGGGGGAAAAGGACAAGGAATGGAGGAAGCGAGGGTGTGAGGAGGAGGAAAAGGACAAGGAAGAGAGGAAGCGAGGGTGCGAGGGGGAGCGCAGGCACGCGACAGGGGCAAATGAATGCATGCAAGCAAGCAGTAACACGCGCCACACCAGCGCACATAAGAGGAGCAGCGTCCACGGAACCCGCGCCATCTCGCTGCTTGATGGCGAAGTCAGCGGGGGCGCGCAGGCGCGGCTGGAAGCCGCCCTTGTTGTCCCCCACCCATGAGCCCCTAATCCCAGCCCCTAGCCCCCAGCCCCCATGATCCGTGCATTACTAGACACTCACAGGCGCACATGAGAGGAGCGGCATCAATCGAGTCCAACCCATCGGGGAGCATAACAGCAAAGTCAGCAGGGGCCCTCTCCACCCTCTCTGCCTCGCTCCCTCTGCTTCCTCTCCCTCTTCTCCATTTTCTCTGCTCCCTCAGCTGCCCTGCTGCTACCATCTCTGTCCCCGTGGTGCCATGTGTGAACGAGGCATGCTCTTCATGTGTGACAGGAAGAGCAGATCATCGACCCATGCTTCACATCTCCCCTTTCTCCTCCGCTCCCTCGCCTCCCTCCTCGCCCTGCCCCCTCTGCTCCCTCTCCTCCCCGCCCTGCCCCCTCTGCGTCCTCTCCTCCTTTACCCTGCTCCCCACCACCCCCCCGCCCTGCTGCGACCATCTCTGTCCCCGTGGTGCCGTGTGTGACGGGAAGGGCAGATCATCGACCCATGCTTCCTATCTCCACAGCCGCTCATTCACCCCGTCTTTCCCAACATCCACTCATCCCTTTGCTCTGCTTCCTCTGCTCCCTGCACCCTCTGCCTCCTCTGATCCCTCTGCTGCCCTCTCTGCTGCTTCCGCTCTCTCTGCTCCTTCACATCTCCCTCCCCCCTTCTCCTCCCGTTCGCTTTTCTTGGATTGCAGGTGCTTCTCAATTCATCCCCTCCGCCATCTCTTCTCCAGCATCCCCATACATAACATCTCCTCCCTCCTCTCTCTTTCACTTCAGTTGGATAGCAGGTGCTTCTCAATCTAACCAACTACGGGGTGTTGCAGCTGTCTGGCAACCCTCCTCCATCTCTTCTCCAGCATCCCCATAACCTCTCCCCTGCTCCCCTCTCTCCTCCCTTTCGCTGCCAAGTGCTTCTCAGTGTTGCAGCTGGTCCCTCCCATGCAACCCTCCTCCATCCCTCCAGCTCTGCAGCTCTCCCATACACACCCTCCTCTTTCCCTCTCCTCCCCTCCCTCCCTTTAACTTCCCCTTAATTATAGGTTCTTTTTATTCCAACAAACTACGGAGTGTTGCAGCTGTCTCCTCCCATGCAACCCTCCTCCACCCTCCCTCCACTTGTGCACCTCCCCCCGTTCGTACCACCCCCATCCGCTACTTCTGATGCCTCTCCTGCGCCTTCCCCTGTTGTTGCACCTCTTGCAACCACCGCCACCACTGCCGCCACCACCAGCAGCAGCAGCATAGTCAGTAGCAGCAGTATTAGTAGCAGGAAGGAAGGGGAGAATGCGAGGGGGATGGCAGCGGCAGTGGCAGCGAGGCAAGTGGAGTCTTTAGAACGGATCCTGCGCTCTGCTGCTGACACTCTGTGAGTGGTTGGGGGGGAACGGGGTAGCATAACATCATAACATCCTAGCATGCGAAGGCAGTGGCAGCAGCAGTGGCAGCAGCAGTGGCAGGGAGGCAAACGGAGTCTTTGGAAAGGATTCTGCGCTCTGCTGCTGACACTTCGTGAGTGCTGGGAACGTGGTGAGACACTCCGTGAATGTGAGTGGTGATCTAAGGTGAATGAGGCAACATGGGGAACACGCTGAAGCAGTGGCAGCGAGGCAAGTGGACTTTCTGGTACGAATCTTGTGCTCTGCTGCTGACACTCCGTAAGTAGTTCGGTGTGGGGGAATGGCGTCACATGACGTTATCGCATCATGCATCGCAACACCATCGCATCACAATATCATACCATAGTATTGTCATAACATTAGAAAATTGTAAAGCCGCAACACGTCAGAATTGTAACACAAGAACACTTTTCTGAAGGTGTGGGGGAGACAAGTGGGAGCCTCTGGAACAGCACAGCACATGCGCGGTAAATTTGTCGACTCAATGGTGACACATCAACACCGTGAACTAGTGGGCAGCATGTGTTGAGTGGCAAATGGAGTCACTAGAGCAACACATGCTTCGCGCTTGATGTGACTTTTGAGTCGACTCAAAAGTCACCTCGTAGTCACTAGAGCAACACACGCTGCACGCTTGCCTGCAGATTCACCCTGGTTGTTGCGTTGTGAGTGAATGAATACGCTGTCGCCTGGTTTCTGCACTCATCCTCTCCGTTGTGTCAAGGGTCTCAAGACAATCTCTGACACCCAAATCTTTTAATCCAAAGATTCGATAGTACCTCTCAACAGCACTTACCCCTACAATCCCCACAAATCCCCCATCCTCCCTGTCCTCCCGTCCCCCCCAAACCCGCCTCATATGATCCCTCTCATCTTTCCCACTCATTCCCATCCACCTACCTCCTCCCGTCCCACTGACCGACTTCAAACCATTTCAAGTCCCCATGCCAACAGTCCGAGTGAGATGGCTGCCATCCTCTCGCCCATGCCAACAGTCCGAGTGAGATGGCTGCCATCCTCTCGCCCATGCCAACAGTCCGAGTGAGATGGCTGCCATCCTCTCGCCCATGCCAACAGTCCGAGTGAGATGGCTGCCATCCTCTCGCCCATGCCAACAGTCCGAGTGAGATGGCTGCCATCCTCTCACCCATGCCAACAGTCCGAGTGAGATGGCTGCCATCCTCTTGCCCATGCCAGCAGTCCGAGTGAGATGGCTGCCATCCTCTCGCCCATGCCAACAGTCCGAGTGAGATGGCTGCCATCCCTCGCAGTCGTGGAGGACGAGCCCTGCGTTGACCCACCACAAGGTGGGTCCTCCTGCCCAATCCTCCTTCCCAATCCTCCTGCCCAATCCTCCTGCCCAATCCTCCTGCCCAATCCTCCTGCCCAATCCTCCTGCCCAATCTTGTGTGATCTATCTATCTTCCCTGCATCATAGCAAATTACATTCACTGTCTGTCTTAACAAGCCCGGATGACATGGCTGCTATGCTCGCAGTCTTGGAGGATGAATGAGCCCTGCACCGACTCTCTACAAAGTGGGTCCTTTGCCATACTCGTTAAATAGTAGCCCATTTTCGAAACATATCTGCATCATAACAAGGTACGTTCAGTCCGTTTTCGAAACATGTCTGCATCATAACAAGGTACGTTCAGTCCGTTTTCGAAACATGTCTGCGTCATAACAAGGTACGTTCAGTCCGTTTTCGAAACATGTCTGCGTCATAACAAGGTACGTTCAGTCTTTCCATCAGTTCGAATGACATGGCTGCCATCCCTCGCAGCCTTGGAGGATGAATGAGCCCTGCACTGACTCTCCACAAGGCGGGTCCTTTGCTGTGCAATTTTAGAAACAAGCGCATTCTATGAAACATATGTCCAGTGAATTATTGGCATCATAACGAGTTACATTCACTCTCGCAACAAGTCCTACTGACATGGCTGCTATCGATTGCCCTGCTCTCAGTCGTGGAGGACGCGCCCTGCATCGGTTGCCTACTAGGTGGGCCCTCTGCTGTACTCCTTAACATCAAATCCAACTGCATAACATATATCTGCAGTATATAGAGTTAACATGCACTGTCTGCACAAGTCCGGGTGGAATGGAGGATGAACCAGGTGAGCCCTCTCCTGTACTGGTTAAAGAACTCGTATTCCGTAACCTATCTTCATATACAGAGTTGAACTTTGCCCTTCCAAAAGCCTATGGTGCTTTGGTTTAGAAAAATAAGCAATGCATTGGAACTGTGCATGGTGTGTCCTCTTTTAAACATACACTCTCTCTTCATGGTACACTCTGTTTTTGCTAGAAGCAGGACCACTTGACAAAGGTTTGGGGGATGATGCATTGACGTTAAGCAAGGTATGCAATCCGTTATACCCTTCATACGCTAGCCCAGAATAGGGATACTGTTTGTTTTCTACCCGTTGTTTTAACACAGCCTCACTCCATCAGCCGAAGGGACATCTCTGCCCTTTCTCTCTGTTTGGAGGATGACAC
The DNA here is from genome assembly GCA_948144175.1 of Closterium sp. NIES-65. Taxonomy (NCBI): domain Eukaryota; kingdom Viridiplantae; phylum Streptophyta; class Zygnematophyceae; order Desmidiales; family Closteriaceae; genus Closterium; species Closterium sp. NIES-65. The sequence continues at coordinate 1,380,455 of CANXME010000511.1, read as the reverse complement.
TTGCAAAGTCATTCCAAATACGGCCCATACTCCTTCTAAGCAGATCTCGTATGAAAAGCTTAGACTTGTTGAATGACCTGTTCCCAGTTGGGGGAATTCTACGTTGACACATTGTGTTCTCAAGCATGCTCCATAAATACGGGCTTTTTTCTGCTCAAATTGGTAATTGAGAAGCGTCATTGTGTGTAAGTACAGGAGTACAGGAGTGTAGCACGGCAGTGGAGATTAGAAGATGTGAACCTATTTTTGCAAACACGGCAGTCAACTTAATGTCGTACGTTTTCTTTCCATGCCTTTTCAATGCTTATGTTGCCTGATGCAGTGGAGAAGTTTTTTGCACTCATGCGAGCTACAGCCACAGGAGCTTGAGTGCCATATCAGGGCAGAATACGGAGGGCAATCGCAGTTCATTTTCAGATTTGCCTATACCTGCTTGTTTGAATCCTTGAGTATAAGGAGGGCATTCCGCCCCCTACCCTATTAAACGAGGCCATTCCCATAGGTCAATAAATTCCAAATTTTACCAGGAAAGGTAGGTTGGTGGTTGCATTAGGTTAGGAAACGGTTGGGAACGTGTGTTATTAGCATTTCGATTTAGGTTAGAGTTTTACAAGCCAAAACTGGAGACCCACCAGATCAGCGCCAAGCCCTACTATTAATTGTGTAGGGGTATAGTGAACGTGAAGCTCACTTGTGATTTGTTAGTAGGCCACTATGGAATTTGAGAGTGTTGACTTGAGGTTGGGTAGCGATAAGGACAAGGCTAATCTTGGCCCATCCATCGCAAGCTCGCTCGCACCGCCGAACCGATAGGGGGGAGAATGAGTAGCCAGGGGGTAAGGAGGAGTTCCACGTCACCATTCTCCTATAGGGGTACATACTTGCGGGGACACTTGTGTCTCAATCCCCGATTTCCCGAGTCGCGCCTGTAAATTTGCCAGATGTTGTGTCACAAACAACCAATGTATCGCGACTCTACGCGACCAGGCGAGATGTATTGTTGTGCGCATTTGTTTGGGTGACACAAATGACTGTACATCCCTTTTTTCAACCGCTTGGCTGGGGTGTGGTTTCGACGAGCGGGATTTTTTCCCGCACGAAATTGGCATTGCAGGCTGTCCAGGTGCATTGACATTTCGAGCAACGTGCGAATTTTTCACATTGACGAGTCAGATTACAATTCGTCAGCGACGTCAGCGCGTTTCACGCTGACCAATAAAAAATACAGTAATGGTCGTGGAAATACGACTCGCAATTGGGACACACTACAGTTTATGTTGTTTTTGTGTGTCACAAAGCGATTGAGACATTTGTGTCTCCACAGGAATGTACCCTAAGTTAAGTGCGGGGAGGGGGGGGGCTGTGTGGATAAACGAGCTAAGCCTTAGGAACCATAGGTAGTGTTGGGCTGAGAAAAGCCCTTAGGATCTTTCAAGGCTAAGACTTTGTCAGGAATGTTGTACTGCGGAAGCGTTTAATGATATACTGTTGAACCACCTTGCGCTGGTTTGTGAGGGCAAGATAGTTTGATTATAGAGAAGTAATAAAAGCCTTTATAAGATTACAAGGAATATGAAAGGATCCAATAACTGTTTTACTGTTGCTGTTGCGGTTCGATAAGGTGACGACTCGGGCAACTGCTCAATGCCGAGTCAGTTGTTTGTCCTTGGTGTCGCGCTGTACTTGTCGAGTCAAAGGTCGATGATATTTGACCTTCGCGTAACCTCCGCCTGTTACTTTTCCGTCAACCTCCTCAATTGACTCGCCATTGCTGCGCTGTAGTTCACCTCGTTTACAGTCTGATGTTACGGCACATAAGAAAGGTTAATCACTTGTTTTCAACACTCCCCTTCGCTTCTGGAGTGTCGCTACTGGTGACGTAGCCTTGTCCAGTCAGCAACATGCAGTACTCAAACTTTTGTTTTCCGAGCTTCTTGGTCAAATAATCGGCTGCCATCTCGGACGTGGGGCAGTAGGATAGCTCAAGTCTCCCCTTCTCGATCTCGTCTTTCACGAAGAAATATCGTAGGGCGATATGCTTCGTTCAGTTCGCGAACCCGTTCTTGTTCGCTATGCGAACTGCTGAATGGTTGTCGTAGAACAAGGAGAAGCTGGGTAACTGGGCCAGCTTCGCTTCTTCCAGTAGTTCGCGAAAAAACAGTCCTTCCTTGGTGGCTGAGCAGAGTGCGATATATTCTGCTTCAGCTGAGGAGAGAGCAATTAGTTCCTGCTTGCTCGACTGCCACGAGATAGGCCCGATAGGTTCGAGGCGGTAGATTTAGCCGGTGCGCGAACGCCTGTTGTTAGAGTCGCCGGCGTGGTCAGCATCCACGTAGTCGATTAGCTTAAGCGTTGTGGTTCCAGTTTTGTGGTAGGTCAGGCCAATCGTTGGGGTGCTGACGAGGTAGTGAAGTGCGCGGTCGAGCTCCGCCATGTGTTCTGCTTCAGGTTTCTTGAGGTAGGTGGCGAGTTGGCTCGCCGAGTACGATAGGTCCGGTCGGCAGGTGATGGCTGCGAAGAGCAAACATCCCAGTTTTCGATGGCAGTCGCGTATGCCGGCGGGTTTGAGTGGAGTGGAGCCTTCCTTGCGATTTCCGTCGGTGTAGCGATATGGCGTGGAGATTGTGGTCGAAGTTAATCCGAAGCGTTTCGCGATGGTGTCGGCGTATTTCGCGGTGCTGAGGTGGATCGCGTTTTCTCCTTCCTATATGTTGAGCCCACGGTACTGTATCACGGTGGAGGAGACAGTGAGTGTGAGATCCTGCTGCAACTCCCCTTTGAACCATGCGGTAATACCGTCGGTCGAGCCGATTTAGAGCAAATCGTTTACGTAGACGATAAGCAGGATGTAGTCAACGCCTTTCGCGGGTCAGTACATCCCTTGATCGTGCGGCAGTTGACAAAATCTGATGCGAATTAGCCGGGCCTATAGGTACTGCTGCCACAGCCTCGGAGCTTGCTTGATGCCGTACAAGGACTTCAGCAGCTGACAGACATGGTTTGGGTCTTCGTTGGAGCCGTGCGGGTGTTCATCGAAGATTTCAATATCGACGGGGGCGAAGAGAAAAGAGATGGCGACGTCGATTTGACGGAGTTTCTTCTGCTTCATGGCCGCTATCGCGAGGAGAATGTCAGAACATTATAGCTTATACATTTGTGTAGGCTGTAGTGGGGTAGCCCATAAGGGGTACAACCCAATTAGGATTAGTACTTGTACCCAACTCTTTCATAGTTCATCCATTCTCGTTTCTTCTCATGGTATCGAGCAGGTTCCCTAGTGGGAACGCTACCTAGGGCCCACCACAATACTTTTTTTTTCCCCTGCCCGGAGCACGCTTCACCCTAGACCGAGTAGCGCGCGCCCCGCGTGCCCTCCCTACCATCGCGCCGCCCTTAGCGGCCCCTCTCACGGCCCCTTGAGCCGCTCTTACGGCCCCGTGCACCGCCCTTGCGGCCCCGCGCACCGCCCTTTACGGCCCCGCGCACCGCCCTTGCGGCCCCTCGCACCGTCCGTTGGCCCCTCGCGCCGCCCGTCGACCTCGTGCGCCGCCCTAGCGGCCCCTTGCGCCGCCCGTCGGCTCCGCGCGCCGCCCTTGCGGCCCCTTGCGCCGCCCTAGCGGCCCCTACGCCTACTCCTGCGGCCCCGGCGCCGCCCTTCCCGGCCCTGGCGCCACCTCGGCTGGCTCCGTCGCCTACCCCTGCGGCCAGGGCGCCGCCCTTCCCGGCCCCGACGCCGCCTCACCTGGCCCCGCCACCGCTCCACCTGGCCCCGCCGCCGCTCCACTCGGCCCCACCGCCATCCCCACGCGGCCCCGCCGTCACCACCGGGCCCCAGCGCCGCCGAGCTACTGCCGAGCCGCCTGAGCCGCCCGAGCCGCTGGGTCCCCGAGCTGCCGAGCCGCCGTACCGCCGAGCCGCCCGAGCCGCCAGTGTCGCTGCGTCGCCGAGCCGCCTGCATCATCGAGCCGCCGTACAGCCCGAGCCGCCCGAGCCGCCCGAGCCGCCCTGTCCGGTAAGAGCAGCGCCTCTGTCATTGCACTGCCCTTACCCTACTGTTCGCGCTGCTAGTCTACTGCTGTCATGGCTACCCCTAGTGTCCTCGCTTTTGACGCTGAGGGTCGGGCTATTGACTTTGACGTCTGGATAGATGACCTACAGCTTTTCCTACAGTGCGATAGGGCGGACGGTCTCTCCCTCTTTGACCTCACCTCTGGTGCCTCTCCTGCCCCTGCTGCTGATGCTGACGCTACTGTTCGCTCACAGTGGGCCACACGCGATGCTGCTGCACGTCTTGCTGTGCGTCGCCACCTGCCTACCTCTGAGCGTGCGCACTTTAGTCAGTACAAGAGTGCTCAGACCTTGTACGACGCTGTAGTTGCACGCTACTCCTCCCCTGCCACTGCTGCACTGAACCGCCTCATGCTACCGTACCTCTTCCCTGACCTTGCTGCCTTTCCGACAGTCACTGACCTCATTACGCACCTCCGCACTAGTGACACTCGCTACCGCGCTGCGCTTCCTGCTGAGTTCTGCGCCAAGAACCCCCCCCCCCCATGTACATCACCCTCTACTACATAGTCGCCCGACTCCCTGACTCTCTCCGCGTAGTCATGGACCACTTCCTCTTAGTTTTCCCCACTACTCTCACCGTTGACCTCCTCGAGAAGGCCCTCCTAGCAGAAGAGAAGAGCATAGTCGCTGTAGGAGCCTCTCGTGGTGACCCTCGCACCCCTGTCTTTGAGGGGTGTTCTCCATCACCCCTCTTGCCCTCTGTTGCTTCTGCTGCTATGGCCGACCTCGTTGGTTTCGAGTCGGTCGGCGCTGCGTCTGCCCCTTCGGGGAAGCGCTGCACAGGCAAGGGCAAGGGCGCTGGAGGAGCTGGCGGGGGCGGTGGAGGTGGCGGTGGAGCCGGTGGAGGGGGTGGGGGTGGTGGTGGGAGTAGTGGCGGGGGTGGAGGTGTCGGTGGCGGCAGTGAAGGCGGAGGCGGCGGTGGCGGTGGGAGCGGAGGTGGCGGAGGTGGCGGCGGAGGAGGAGGCGGAGGCAAAGGAGGTGGAGCTGGTCGGGGTGTCGCTGCGCAGAGGGTCGGCTCAGGTGGTGGTCAGCGCCAGCAGCAGCAGCAGCAGCAGCAGCGCACTCGTGACATCCACCCCCCCCCCTCAGCAGCTCCGTGAGTGGTACGCTGCACGCCAGCGGGGTGGGGGTACTGGTCCGCGCACCTATGTTCTGCGCACCGGCGACCGCGCGGGTGAGCAGTGCGGGGGTGCGCACCCCACCCAGCGCTGCTTTGGCTGCCGGACGGACGCTTGGCGTCACCAGTTCCCTGAGGCCACTGAGATCCCTCGATGGGGCGGGCTGTATAGGGCGGGAGTAGCTATCTTTGACCTTGACTTTGATGCTATTCTTGCTGCCATGTATGTTGTGACTATTAGTGATGAGGGTGACTGTTACCGGTGTTTTCCGCCCGACCCGGGCATTGAGACTGCTGCTCTAGGTACTGGTGAGGCTGCTGCTCTTGGTGCTAGCGAGGCTACTGCTCTATGTGCTAGTGCGTCTGCTTCCTCAGGTGCTGGTGAGTCTGCTCTCTCAGGTACGGCGTCGGCTTCGGCCTCCCTAACCTTCACCCTTGACTCGGGGGCTTCTCGCTCCTTCTTTCGAGACCGCACCACACTCACGCCGCTTGGTCGGCCAGTTGCAGTCTCTCTGACAGATCCCTCTGGGGGTCGTGTCCTTGCTCACTTCTCCACTGTCCTCCCGTGTCCGGCGGCTCCCTCTGGCACCCTGTCTGGTCTTTACCTCCCCTCGTTCTCTACGAGCTTGGTGAGTGGTGCTGACCTACACGATGGGGGAGTGCACCAGTTCACTCCTGCGAGCCAGCGGGTGACACACTGCACTGAGGCTCGGACGGGCCGACACTTGGCCACGTTTACACGTCGGCCGGGGTCGAGCCTGTACACCCTAACAACTGAGTCACCTCCAGTCACTGCGTCGGGTCAGGTGTTTGCTGCAGCGTCCAGGTCTGGTCCTGAGTCTGCCCCCTGCTCGTGTCGTCTCTTGTCTCACGAGACTCTCCTTTGGCAGCACCGCCTTGGTCACCCCTCCCTGCCTCGTCTCCGAGGCATGGCGTCCCGTGTCCTTGTCTCTGGTCTTCCCCGGTCCCTCCCTCCCCTTCCCCCGGGGCCTGCCCCTGCCTGCGTCCCCTGCGTCGAGGGGCGGCAGCGTGCTGCCCCTCACTCCTCCCAGTTTCCTCCGACAGAGGCCCCGCTGCAGACGCTTCACATGGACGTCAGAAGTACGAAACAGGAATGAATGAACTAGCAGTGAAATGAGTACAAGTACCTAACCCTAGAATTGTGTACCCCCTATAGGCTAACCCACTGTAGCCTAAACTAACACAACATACATAATGTTTGACACACCCCCATAGGCAAAGTGGGGGAGAACTAGGGGTCACAAGACCAGTCAAGGCAAAGCAAGGCAAAACAAGCTCAGGGTGGATCTCAAGGATACCACACAAATTCCGAGCACAAGCAAGTGGTCACAAGACCAGTTCACATGCAGGTTCATAATAGAGCAAAAGGTACAATGATCACAACCTAAAAAGAGTAAACATGCAGGTATATATATAGAGATCACAGTACAAACAGACTCAAGAAGTAAGCAAGTGAGGTCCAGTAGGCACAAGGCCTAGAAGAGTGCAAAAGCACTGATGGTCACAAGGCTGAAGCGCCTTGGTGAACACATCAGCAGTGTTGGCCGCAGAGGCCACGTAACGCAGGCGAAGCTGACCACGCTGCTGCAGCTCTCGAGCAAGGAAGTAACGCAGAGCAATGTGCTTCGTTCTGTGCTCCAGTCTGTGCTCCTCACACAAGGCAATGGCTGCCTTGTTGTCGACGTACAGCACTGGAGGAGAACGAGGCTACTCTCCAAGGTCGGTTAGCAAGTAGGTGAGCCAGCGTAGCTCTTGAGCCGCCATGGCTGTGGCGTAGATCTCAGCCTCACAACTGGAGCTGAGAACAGAGGAAGAGCGAGTAGACCGCCAAGAAACAGAACCAGAGCCAAGACTGAAGGAGTAACCCTGAGACGACCGCTGAGTAGCCTGGTCATCTGCCCAAGAAGCATCTGAGTGCCCAGTGAGAAGAACTGGGACTCGCCCTCCAAGCACTAGCCCCATGCCCGACGTACTGCACAAGTAGCGCAACACCCTCTTAGCTGCATCCATGTGCTCCTTTCGGTGACGGCCGGGAGCGACATAGCGTGCAAGAATGCTGAGAGGGTATGCAAGGTCTGGTCGTGTGCAGGTCATCAGGTACATGAGGCAACCCACAAGCTCTGGATACGGGCCACTCGGCTCTACGGACTCATCCGAAGGCAGAGCTGAGAGCGAGTGACCAGTAGGCAGAGGAGTGGGCTGAGGCGAGGAGTACGTGAAGCGGAAGCGCTGAAGGACCTGCTGCACCATGTGTGACTGAGTCAAGGTGATGGTGCGGCGTGCTCAGTCCCGGGTGATCCGCAAGCCAAGATAGCTTGTCAGTTCACCCAGGTCTGTGCATGTGTGTCTCTTCTGCAGCTCCGACTTCACGTGGGCGAGTGCCACACTGTCAGCAGTAGCAAAGACCAAGTCGTCGACGTACACAAGGACGTAGAACGGCGGCAGTAAGGTGTCGGTGCATAGAAACAGCGACGGGTCAGCAGTAGAAGGCGCGAACCCAAGAGCCGCTAGCGTAGTCCTCAGTGTGTCGTGCCACTCACGAGGCGCCTGGCGGAGACCGTAGACTGGCCGTCGGAGGCTCCACTGGGTACCAGGAGGGAACGACCCAATGAAGCCAGGTGGACGGCGCAGCCAGATCTCCTCGTGCAGGCTGCCCTGCAGAAAAGCAGTGCTGAAGTTAAGCGAGTGGAGCTCGTAGTCACGCTGAGCGGCGACGTGCAGCATAACCCGAAGAGTGGTCATCTTCAGGGTCGGGGAGAAGGTCTGGAAGAAGTCAACTCCCTCTCGGTGACTGAAGCCTCGTGCAATGTAACGCGCCTTGAAGACAGGCGGAGAGCCCGGCGGCCGCTTCACCCTGAAAATCCACATGCCACTGACGATGTTCGCCCCAGGTGGGGGAACCTCGTCGACGTAGGTGCCAGGGACTTCCAGGAGGCCATCTTTGTGTCCATGGCTGACTGCCACTGAGAGGAGTAGGGACCGGCCATCGCCTCTACGTAAGAGCGTGGGGTCGGGATGTCTGGTGCATCCGGGTCTCCCTCAGGGGCAACAAGCATGGACACGAGATGGGGCAAAGCGGCAGCAAAGCACTCAAACTCCTCCTGCCTGTCGTCAAAGACGTCAGTGCCAAGAGCACACTCACCCCCGACGGACGGAGGACAGACAGACTCAGACTCAGCAACTAGGCTAGTAGCGTAGTCTAGACAACAGCGAGTAGCAAAGTCGACAAGCTCAGCAACTAAGGCGGACGCAGCAGCAGACTCAAAGGAAGGGTCAGTGACAACAGTAGCCAGGAGACGCGTGACAGTAGGACTGGCAGTACGAAGAGAATCTGACTCAGGGTCAGCAAGAGCAGGAAGAGAAGAAGTAGGAGGAGACGGCAGTGGGACACGCTGTAGAGCAGTGGACGGACGAAGTGCCATCCGGTGAGTGCCTGGGACAACAGGAAGACTCTGACGCTGGACACGACTGCTAGAGAGAGCAGTGCGGACAGGTGACGCAGGGCGAGACTCAGGCTCACGACGCTCAGTAAGACCTCCAGTCGGACCAGTGTAAGGAGCAGGACCAGGGAGAGAGGAGGCAGACGGTAGCTGCGACTGCAGCTGGACAGACGGAGGACACGCTAAGGAGAGAGGAGGACAAGGAGGAGGGAGCTGACCAAGAACCTGCTGAAGGAGCGGAACGAAGTACGGCCGGGACCGAGCAGCGACACCTGAGTCAGCAGGAACACTCGCCCCAGCGTTCGCAGCAGTAGCGGTAGCTCCACCACCCGGGTCCTCAGCACCAGCGGCAGCTCCAACGCCCGGGTCTGCAGCACCAGCAGCAGCTCCAACGCCCGGGTCCGCAGTACCAGCGGCAGCTCCAACGCCCGGGTCCTCAGCACCAGCAACAGCTCCAACACCCGGGCTGTCAGCACCAGCAGCAGCTCCAACGCCCGGGTCTGCAGCACCAGCAGCAGCTCCAACGCCCGGGTCCGCAGCACCAGCGGCAGCTCCAACGCCCGGTTCCTCAGCACCAGCAATAGCTCCAACACCCGGGCTGTCAGCACCAGCAGTAGCTCCAACACCCGGGTCCGCAGCACCAGCGGCAGTTCCAACGCCCGGGTCCTCAGCACCAACAGCAGCTCCAACGCCAGTGGGGTCCGCAACACGAGGCACGCCACTCCGCAGGGTGCAGCGCCGCTCGTACCACTCAGGGATCCGCTCGCGGGAGGGGAGCTCCCTAACGGGAGAAGAAGCACTAGTACCAGTCCCAGCAGTACGTCCGGCACGAGTGGAACCTCTCCGGAGGCTGCAGTACTCTAAGTACCACGTACGCAGCTGCTCCGAGGAGAGGGCTCCTCCAGAAGTAGGACTCACAGGGCCAGTACCTCCAGACCCAGAACCCCCAGACTCCGGACTCTGCGGCTTAGCACCACGAGGCTCCACACCCCCAGGCTCCACACCCCCAGGCTCCACACCCCCAGGCTCAGCACCCCTAGGCTCCACACCCCCAGGCTCCACACCCCCAGGCTCCACACCCCCAGGCTCAGCACCCCCAGGCTCAGCACCCCTAGCAGGACGAGAGTCGACAGCTACCTCAACAGGCTCAACCGGGTCTACCTGAGACACACCTGAGGGAGCGGCACCCTGAGGGGGGAGGGGGTCTTCAACAGCAGCACCTGGCGCGAGGAAGAGAGGCGGGGGGGGGGGGAGCGGGGCAGTGCGGTAGGGGAAGAGGCAGTATTAGGGGACGGACTCGTCAAAAGTGACGTCCTGGGAGGGCAAGACTCGGCGCGAGGTGGCGTGGTAAAACTGCCAACCGGACGCGTCCGGGACAAAGCCGAGGAAGACGCAGGGAACAGCACGGGAGGAGAGCTTGTCCGTAGACGTATCGCGGACAAAAGCTCGAGACCCCCAGACCCGGAAACGCGACGCATCGCCAACCTCCCCCGTCCACAGCAGCGTGGGCGAGGTCTCCGGCAAGGAGACACGGGGCCAGAGGTTGAGCTGGTGCACAGCGTACCGGACTGCAAATGGCCACAGAAAGTGGGGGGCAGCCGCATGGATCAAGGAGGTACGGGCGACCTCCATGACCAGGCCAATGCGGCGCTCCGCAACCCCGTTCTGCTGTGGAGAGGCCGGAAGCGTGAACGACTGCTCAATGCCGTGCTCAGCACAGAAGGCTGCCAAGAGGTCGGAGGAGAACTCACCACCTCTGTCAGAGTGCAAGCGCAGGACAGGAAAGTCCGAGCGGAAACGCTCGCTGAGCTGGAGACGGGCTCTGCTGATCCAAGGGATCAAGACATCAGGGACCTCACCCTTGGTGCGCAAGGGGAAGACCGTGGTGTAGCGCGAGTAGTCGTCAACAACTATCAAGAAGTACCTCTCCTGACCCTGACCACGGACGCGGGCTGGGCCCCACACGTCCATGTGGAGCGTCTGCAAAGGAGCAGTCGTCGGGGGGAACGAGGAGGAGTGAGGAGCGGCGCGCTGCCGCCCCTCGACACAGGGAAGGCAGGGAGGAGCAGGCGAGGGTGGGAGGGGAGGGAGGACCCTGGGAAGACCAGAGACAAGGTACCGGGAGTGCATGGCACGAAGGCGCTGCACAGACGGGTGGCCAAGTCGGTGGTGCCAGAGGACAGTCTCGTGCACTAGAGAGCGACACGAGCAGGGGGCAGACAGCTGACCTGACGCGGACGCAAATGCAGACGCAGACGCAGCGACCTGAGGGGAGGCAGTAGTCAGTGTGTACAGGTCCGACCCCGGCTGCCGAGTGAAGGTAGCCAAGTGACGGCCCGTACGAGCACACGTGCAGTGGGTCACGCGCTCGTAGGCAGGGGTAAACTGGTGAACACCCCCGTCCTGGAGAGCACATCCTGCCACCAAGTTCGTAGAGAACGAGGGGAGGTGGAGACCTGACAGTGTGCCCGACGGGACCGCAGGGCAGGGAAGGACAGTGGAAGAGGTCGCAATGACCGGACCCCCAGAGGGGTCAGCAAGCGAGACAGCAACTGGCCGAGCAAGCGGCTCAAGGGCAGTGCGGTCACGAAAGAAGCAGCGAGAAGCGCCTGAGTCCAGTGTGAAGGTGTGCAGTGCGGCAGTCGACGCAGTACCAGGGGGGGGAGACACACGAGCACCTAGAGCAGCAGCCTCACCAGCACCTGGGGTAGCCGACACGCGAGTACCTGGAGCGGCAGGCGCACTGGCCCTAATGCCCGGGTCGGGCGGCACACACAAGTACTCGGCACCCTCTCCACTAGTAGACATCACATACATGGCCGATAGAATAGCATCAAAGTCTAGAGCATAGATATCAATCCCCTTCTTCAGGAGATCAAGCCAGCGGGGCAGCTCAGTGGCTTGAGGGAACTGAACACGCCAAGCGTCGTCGAGACGAGAGAAGCAGCGCTGTGTGGCGTGCGGTCGTCCACACTGCTGACCAGTGCGGTCACCAGTGCGAATGACGTACGTGCAGCTAAGACCACCCCCACCCCCGTGCTGAGAGTACCACTCACGGACCTCCTGGGGCGAGGGAGTGTGCTGCTGGCCCTGGCCACCGCCAGTGCCTCCACGGCCACCACCACCGCTGCCACCTCCTCGACCACCCCAACCCCTGCCACCGCCTCGTCCACCGCCACCCCAACCGCTGCCTCCACTCCTGCCACCTCCCCCGCCGCCGCCGCCACCACCCCCACCGCTACCACTCGCCCCTCCAGCCGAGCCACCACCCCCACTTCCTCCACCGCCCCCACCGCCCCCTCCCCCGCCGTCACTGCTACCACCCTTGCCCCCCTTGCCCTTGCCGCTGCGGCGCCCGCTCGAGGCGGACGCAGCGCCGAACTTCTCAGCACCGAGAAGGTCGACAGCAGCAGCAGAGGCGACAGAGGGAAGAAGGGGGGAAGGAGAACACCCCTCAAAGAACGGGGTACAGGGGTCGCCACGAGAGGTACCTACAGCGACTATGCTAGTCTCAGCTGCAAGGAGCTCCTTCTCGAGGAGGGCAATGGTGAGCTCAGTGGGGCAACGAGCTAGGAAGTGGTCCCTGACAGCACGCAGTGTGTCAGGGAGGCGGGCGACTAGGTGGTAGAGAGTGAGCCAGAGTGGAGGGGGGTGCGTGGCAAGGAACTCAGCAGGCATGGCGGCACGGAAGCGGGCCTCACTAGTGAGGAGGTGCGTGATGAGGTCAGCGACTGTGTGAAAGGAGGACAGGTCGGGAAACAGGTAGGGGAGGGAGAGACGGCCTAGTGCGACAGAGGCAGGTGAGGAGTAGCGAGCAACGACAGCTGTGTACAGTGCCTGTGCAGTCTTGTGCTGGCCAAAGTGCTCGCGTTCGTCTATCGGCAGAGAGTTGCGAATGGCAAAGCGAGCGTGGGCATCACGAGTCTGCCACTGTGAGCGAGCAGTGCTGTCAGCAGTAGCAGCAGGGGCAGTGACATTGCCTAGGGCGTGATCGTACAGTGAGATGTCATCCTTGGTTGTGAGCTGTAGGTAGAGGTGCAGGTCATCGAGCCAGGTGTCAAACTTCACAGGGCGGCCCTCAGCATCGAACACGAGAACCTGTGGGCTAGCCATAGGAACAGTAGACTAACAGCAGTAGCAGTAGCAGTAGCAGTAGCAGTAGCAGTAGCAGGAGCAGAAGTAGGTAGGACGAACCAGATAGGGCAGGGCGGCGCGGCTCGGTGCAGCTCGGGTCGCGGCTCGACTAGATGGCGCGGCTCGGCTGGGTGGCGCGGCTCGGTGAGGGCGGCGCGGCTCGGTGAGGGTCGCGCGGATCGGCTCGGGTCGCGCGGTTCGCCAGGGTCGCGCTGTGAGAGGCTAGCGCGGGGCCGACGGGGGCCTTAAGGGGCTAACGCGGGGCCTGAAGGGGCCATGAGAGGCTAGCGCGGGGCCGCACGGGGCCGTTCGGGGCTAGCGCGGGGCCGTTCGGGGGCCGTGAGAGGCTAGCGCGGGGCCGACGGGGGGCCTTAAGGGGCTAGCGCGGGGCCTGAAGGGGCCGTGAGAGGCTAGCGCGGGGCCGCACGGGGCCGTTCGGGGCTAGCGCGGGGCCGTTCGGGGGCCGTGAGAGGCTAGCGCGGGGCCGACGGGGGGCCTTAAGGGGCTAGCGCAGGGCCTTAAGGGGCCGTGAGAGGCTAGCGCGGGGCCGCGCGGGGCCTTAAGGGGCTAGCGCGGGGCCTGAAGGGGGGCCGTGAGAGGCTAGCGTGGGGCCAACGGGGCCTCTAGGGAGGTGAGCGCGAGGCCGCTAAGGGGCGACGCACGGGGCCGTGAGGGGCCTTAAGGGGCGACGCGCGAGGGCCTCAGGGGGCCTTAAGAACGAGGCGCTCTAGGCGCAGGTAGTTAGGTAGGTAGTGGTGGGCCCTTCAAAAAAAAAATTCGGTCCTAGCGAAGGACCTGCTCTGAAACCATGTCAGAAGTACGAGACAGGAATGAATGAACTAGCAGTGAAATGAGTACAAGTACCTAACCCTAGAATTGTGTACCCCCTATAGGCTAACCCACTGTAGCCTAAACTAACACAACATATATAATGTTTGACAGTGGGGCCCAGCCCGTGTCCGTGGACAGGGTCACGAGCGCTACTTCCTACTGATGGTTGACGACTACTCGCGTTACACCACAGTCTTCCCCTTGCGCAGCAAGGGTGATGTCACTGAGGTGTTGATCGACTGGATCCGCGCACCTCGTCTCCAGCTCAAGCAGAGCTTCGGCTCGGACTTTCCTGTTCTGCGTCTGCACTCTGACAGAGGCGGAGAGTTCTCCTCTGGCCTTCTGCGAGCCTACTGTCGTGCACGAGGCATCCGCCAAACCTTCACGCTTCCGGACTCTCCATAGCAAAATGGGATTGATGAGCGCCGCATTGGCATGGTCATGGACGTCGCTCGTACGTCCATGATGCATGCGGCTGCCCCCCCAATTTCTGTGGCCGTTTGCGGTTCGGTACGCGGCGCATCAGATCAACCTTCAGCCCAGGGTCTCCATGCCGGAGACCTCCCCAGCCTTGGTGTGGACGGGGAAGGTTGGCGATGCGTCTGCGTTCCATGTCTAGGGATCTCGGGCGTTTTTCCGCGACTTGTCTGCGGACAAGCTGTCCCCTCGTGCTGCTCCTTGCGTCTTCCTGGGTTTCCCCCCTGACGCGCCGGGGTGGCAGTTCTACCACCCCACCTCTCGCCGTGTTCTGTCCTCCCAGGACGTCACGTTTGACGAGTCGGTCCCCTACTACCGCCTCTTCCCCTACCGCACTCCGTCCCTTCCCCCGCCACCGCTCTTCCTTGTGTCAGGTCCCCCCCCGGTAGACCCCCTCCCCCCTCAGGGTCCTGCCCCTTCAGGTGTGTCCCAGGTAGACGCAGTCGAGCCTGTCGAGGTTGCTGGTGACTCAGGTGCTGCTCAGGGTGCTGAGCCTGGGGGTGCTGACTCTGGGGGTGCTGAGCATGTGGGTACTGCGCCTTGGGGTGCTGAGCCTGAGGGTGCTGATGATGAGGGTGCTGAGCCTGGGGGTGCTGAGCCTGGGGGTGCTGCGACTGGGGGTGCTGAGCCTGGGGGTGCTACGCCTGGGGGTGCTGAGCCTGGGGGTGCTACGCCTGGGGGTGCTGAGCATGGGGGTGCTACGACTGGGAGTGCTGAGCCTGGGGGTGCTATGCCTGGGGGTGCGGAGCCTGAGGGAGCTGGGCCTGCTCGTGTCGCGTCTGGCGGTTCTTCGGGTGCTTCGTATCGGCGGGAGCCACTCTCTCCACAGGAGCTGCGCGAGTGGTTTGCCCAGCGCTGGAGGCGTGCTGCTGGAGCTGGAGGTTCTTCGGCTACTGAGGGTGCTGGTGTCGCGGGTCCCGGAGGTGCTCGTACTGGGAGTACTGGAGCTGCTGGGCCTGCGGGTACGACTGGAGCTGGAGCTACTGAGGGTGTTGGCGCTGAGGCTACTGCTGGCGGTCCTGCTGGGGGTGCTACTGGTGCGGCTGGAGGTCCTGGAGCTACTGGAGCTGCTGGGGGTCCTGGAGCTGGAGGTGCTGCTGGCGCTGGTGCTACCCCTGGGGGTACTGGTGCTGTCCCTGCCGTGTCTGGAGTCGCCGCGCGGCCTCGACTGTACTTCGTTCCGCTCCTTTAGCAGGTTCTTGGTCTTCCGCCCTCTACTAGTCCTCCTCCTCCCTTAGAGTGTCCACAGCCTGTCCCATCACAGTTACAGTTACAGCCGGCCTCCCCTCTGCCTTCTCCTTCTCCTTACACTGGTCCTACTGGAGGTCTTGCTGAGCGTCGTGAGCATGCGTCTCGCCCTGCGTCGCCTGTCAGTTCTGCTCGCACTATTGGTCGTGGTTCGCGTCAGTGTCCTCCTCCTGTCCCTGGCACGCACCGGATGTCTCTGCGTCCGTCCACTGCTCCTCTGCGTACCCCTTTGCCTTCTCCTCCTGAGTCCTCTGTTTCTGCTCTTGCCGACCCGGAGTCGGACTCTCTTCGTGCTGCCAGTCCCTCTGTCACGCGTCTCCTTGCTACTGCCGTCACTGACCCTTCCTTTGAGTCCACTGCTGCATCTGCCCTAGTTGCTGAGCTGGTCGACTTTGCTGCTCGCTGTCGCCTAGACTATGCTGCTAGTCTTGTCGCTGAGTCTGAGTTTGTCTGACCTCCATCCGTCGGGGGTGAGTGTGCCCTTGGCACGGACGTCCTTGAGGACAGGCAGGAGGAGTTCCAGTGTCTGGCTGCTGCTCCACCTCATCTCGTGTCCGTACTGCTTACCCCTGAGGGAGACCCAGATGCACTTGACATCCCGACTCCGCGCTCTTACGCGGAGGCGATAGAGGGTCCCTACTCCTCTCAGTGGCAGGCAGCTATGGACACAGAGATGGCTTCCTGGAAGTCCACATGCACCTACGTTTACGAGGTTCCCCCGCCTGGGGCGAACATCGTCAGTGGCATGTGGCTTTTCAGGGTGAAGCAGCCGTCGGGTTCTCCGCCTGTCTCCAAGGCGCGTTACATGGCTCGTGGCTTCAGTCAGCGGCAGGGAGTTGACTACTTTCAGACCTTCTCTCCCACCCCAAAGATGACCACTCTTCGGGTACTGCTGCACGTAGCTGCTCACCGTGACTACGAGCTGCACTCTCTTGACTTCAGCACTGCTTTCTTGCAGGGCAGCCTGTACGAGGAGATCTGGCTGCGCCGCCCACCTGGCTTCACTGGGTCTTTTCCTCCTGGCACCCAGTGGAGCCTCCGGCGGCCAGTCTACGGTCTCCGCCAGGCACCGCGCGAGTGGCACGACACACTGAGGACTACGCTTGCGGCTCTTGGGTTTGCTCCCTCTACTGCCGACCCGTCGCTGTTTCTGCGCACCGACACTTCTTTGCTGCCGTTCTACATCCTCGTGTACGTCGACGACTTGGTCTTTGCCACAGCTGACACGACTGGACTCGCCCACGTGAAGTCCGAGCTGCAGAAGAGACACACGTGCACCGACCTGGGTGAACTGCACAGCTACCTTGGCTTGCAGATCACCCGGGACAGAGCACGCCGCACCATTACCCTGACTCAGTCACACATGGTGCAGCAGGTCCTTCAGCGCTTCGGCTTCACGTACTCCTCGCCTCAGGCCACTCCTCTGCCTACTCGCCACTCGCTCTCATCTCTGCCTTCGAATGAGTCCGTAGAGCCGAGTGGCCCGTACCCAGAGCTTGTTGGCCTCATGTACCTGATGACCTGCACACGACCTGACCTTGCATACCCTCTTAGCATTCTCGCACGCTATGTTGCTCCTGGGAGACACAGACCGGAGCACATGGCTGCAGCGAAGAGGGTGTTGCGCTACTTGTGTAGTACGTCGGGCATGGGGCTTGTGCTTGGAGGGCGGAGTCCAGTGATCCTCACGGGGCACGCAGACGCTTCTTGGGCTGACGACCAGGCTACGCAGCGGTCGTCACAGGGTTACACCGCCAGCCTTGGTTCCAGCTCTGTTTCGTGGCGGGCTACTCGCTCGTCTTATGTTCTCGGCTCCAGTTGTGAGGCTGAGATCTACGCAGGAGCCATGGCTGCACAGGAGCTTCGCTGGCTCACCTACCTGCTGACCGACCTCGGAGAGCCGCCTCGTTCTCCTCCAGTTCTGTACGTAGACAACAAGGCCATGCTGGCCTTGTGTCGAGAGCAGAGACTGGAGCACAGAACAAAGCACATTGCTCTCCGCTACTTCCTTGCTCGTGAGCTACAGCAGCGTGGTCAGCTGCGACTTGCGTACTTGGCCTTTGAGGCCAACACTGCTGATATCTTCACCAAGGCACTTGCGCCTTGTGATCATCAGCGCTTCTGTACTCAGCTGGGTCTTGTGCCTGCCTTGCCTCACTTGCTCACCTCTTGACCTTGCTTGTACTGTTACATATATATATGCACCTGCTCTTGCTTGTCTAGCCTTTTATATATATGTACTCCTGCATGTGAACTAGCCTTGTGGCCTTGAACTTGTGCTCGGAATGTGTGGTGACTTTGTGATCCACCCTGAGCTTGCTTTGCTTTGCTTTGCTTGACTGGTCTTGTGACCCCTTGTTCTCCCCCACTTTGCCTATGGGGGTGTGTCGGAACATTATAGCTTATACATTTGTGTAGGCTGTAGTGGGGTAGCCCATAAGGGGTACAACCCAATTAGGGTTAGTACTTGTACCCAACTCTTTCATAGTTCATCCATTCTCGTTTCTTCTCATAGAATCCGTAGTGAGGTGTGTCGGCAAACCGAAGCAAATGTTTCAGTGAATTCTCGTCCGTGCTCTTGATGAAAGCCGCGTACGACCCAGTGCGCTTTAAATTTGTCCATGGTTCCATCTACCTTTGTTTTCACACGGAAAACCCACTTCCCGACGAGTATTGTCTTGTTGCGTGCCACTCCGATGGGTACGACCTTCCAAGTGTTGCGTTCTTCGAGCGCTTTTAATTCCTTGTCCATGCCTTCACGCCATTTCTCCCTATGCTCCCCCCCCAGAGCCTGCTGAACTTTAGCAGGCTCCTTAGGTGGTGCTGCTCCGTGAAGGGCGGTGGCGAGTCCAGGTATCTGCAGTCCGCTCTGTATGTAGCGAGGGAGAGTTGTGTCCTCGGGATAGACTGCTTTGTCTCCCGCCTCTAGATCAGGTGTGAAATTGGATCCTACACGTTCTGCTTTGTCGGTGTTGACTCTTGCATGTGTAACGTAACCATTGTCGGCGAAGTGGTAGTAGACTTCGGCGTTGATGCTTTTGCGAGGGTTTTTGTCCTCCATTGGTACGTTGATCGAACAATAGGGAAGAGGTCCGGCTTCTTCCGAGGCTCTATCCCCGTTTTGCTCGTCCCAGTCAGCTTCGTCTGCTGCCGAAGCGAAGGCTCGGTCGCCAAGAAATCCGTCCGAGAGGTCCGGATTCCCTTCTTCTATGTTGGCAAGGTACGTCGGGAGGGTGAGTCGTTCGTAGAAGATCACATCACGTGCTGCCACTGTTTCCTTTGTGTTGATGTCAAAGATTTTCCATGCGTCGTAATGTTTCTCGATGCCCAGGTGTAGTCCCCACTTTGCGCGTTGGAAGAATCAGCCATCTCGTGCAGCTGGGGGTCGGTACTGTATCATGCAACCGAATACTCGTAACATTTTTGTGCTGCCCAATTTTCCTGTCCACAGCAGATGCAGTGATGCGTTGTTTAGGAGCGATGATGACGAGAGCAAGTTGTGCAGCATGACAGCGTGGTCCATCGCCTCGGGCCACTGGTGATTGGGTAGCCGCATGCCACGTAGTAGCTTGCGCATGGTGTTCTGAAGGGTTTTGTTCATTCTTTCTGCCACGCCTTGTTGCTGATGAGCGAAGGGAAGGGAGATGAGCCGCTTGATGCCTCTATCTGCCAGATAGTCCTTGAACCTCAGTGACTGATATTCCCCTCCCCCGTCTGACTGGAAGCTTTTCAGCTTTACTCCTGATTCTCGTTCTGCTGCTGGAAGCCAAGCGGCGAAAGCGTTAAGGGCCATGTCGCGACTCGGGAGGTTGAAGTGCCAGACGTATCGTGTGGCGGCATCGATGAACCTGATTTCGTAGTTATATGCTCCTTGTCCAGGTTCGCGGTTGTATAGTATATCGATGTACACTTTCTCCAGAGGTGCGTATGCTGGTGCGCCCGGATTGTGGTGAGAGACGAACGGTTGATGCGGTAAGTCGGCTTCAGGGCAGGTAAAGCACGTTCCGCGGACTCGCTGAAGTTCTCAGCCGTCTGATAGAAGTAGGGAGTCTTTGTCAAGCACTCCAGCTCGAATCGTGTTGTTTAACGTTGTGTTACTTGGGTGTCCCATTCTTGCATGCCATGTTGATTCGCTAGCACGATGTCCGGGTGAACGTCTGTACAGGTCGGAGTTGGAGTAGAAACCCGCGGTGAAGTTTGCGCTTCTGTGGACTTCCCGTGGAGTGGGAATCAGCTGCTACGCAGGAGTTGGTGGCGGTGTTGTCTCTGCTGTTGCCGATGTCGTCGATGAAGACCGGTGTTATTGACGGGCCAACGATCGGTGCCAGTGTTGTCCCTGCTATTGCCGATGTTTTCTCTGCTGCTGCCATGTTGTCTCTGCTGCTGCCAATATTGTCTCTACTGCTGGCGATGTTGTCTCTGCTGTTGCCGATATTGTCTCTCCTGCTACCGATGTTGTCCCTGCTGCCGCCGATGTTGTCTCTGCTGCTGCCGATGTTGTCTCTGCTGCTGCCGATTGAATCGTTGCTAACGCTCTCGTTCGTTCTGTTTCAGGTATGGTGTGTGAATACCAGAATCCTCCAGGACTGAAGTCGGGGTCGAGATCTGGCGGGTGTGTCCAGGAGGTGAAATTGACGATGGCGACGCTGTCGGTGGTGCCTTGATATGGAACGAAGTCAAGAACGAAGACGTTGTTCTTTAAGACCGCCTTGCCGATGTAGAGTCCGCCTCTCCCGTGGTACACCTTGCACTCCTCAGTGCTGCTGCGTGAGGATCTAGGATCTAGCTCAAAAACGAGAATTGTAATTGAATGATTCACCTGGGTACAACACGAGGCTATATATAGGCTCGACACAAGGCACGTAACCCAGGTGTTGCGCGAATGTTCTGAGGGTCGCGAAGCGCCCCGAAAAGAACCTTCCCGAACTCAGTAGAAAGCAATTCGGTGGCAACCGAATAGGCTTGAGTTCGGTACACGTAACCTGGTTCGGTGCTATAACTATAATAAAATATAGGAATGCACCTAACCTAGGAAATCAAGCATATCTACGCATGATAAATAAAACCCAAGCTAGATATAGCATAATAAAGACTAGGCAAGCTAGCAAAGCCAGCATAAGCCGTCGTACTCTCACACGTCCCCCCCTCAAAGCTGGGTGGCATGAGATACACCCTGCTTGACAAGATAGTCCTTGAGAGCACGGCGTGCGTTGCCCATATCAGCTTCTGCAACCCAACTGTCCTCAGTGGGGTCATATCCCTTCCAGTGTATCAGGAACTCGAGGGCCTTGCCGCCGCGGCGCCGATGAGTGAGAACGCGCTCGATCTCGTACTCGGGTTCATCCTGTATGAGAACATGTGGTGGTGGTGTAGCTGTCGTCCCTGGAACTGTTGGTTCGGGTCCTTGTAGGGCTTCGGTAGCTGAACATGGAAAGCGTTGTGAAGCTTCCATGTATCTGGTAAGCGCAAGCATAATGTTACTGGTGTCACATGTGCCTCAATGAGAAAAGGACCACAGAAGCGAGGCTGGAGCTTGGATAGTAGGTGAGACAGGTTCAAGTTGCGCGTGCCAAGAAGCACCTGATCTTCGACTGCTACTGAGTGATCTCGTCACTGACGATCGACATACTGCTTCTGGGAGGTCTGCATCGTGGTGAGTCGTCGCTGAGTCTTCTCCCATAGCTGCTGCATGGTGGTGACGAAGTCGTGTGCGGCTTGGACATGTGCCGGTGTGGTTGGCTGCTATGGTGTGAGTGGTTCCCGTCCGTAACACAGGAAGAATGGAGTTTTCCCTTTGGCTGCATGTGACGCATTGTTGTAAGCGAACTCTAGGGTCGGTAATTGTGTGTCCCAGTGGCTGACGTCGTCCTTGCAAGCTGTGCGCAGTAACTGTTCAACCACCTGATTGAGTCGCCCTGTCTGTCCGTCAGTCTGGGGGTGGTATGCTGAAGACATCGCAAGCTTAGTCCCCAACAGTCCCATAAGCTCCTTCCAGAACTTACTAGTGAACTTTGGACCATTGAATCTAAAATCCTTTCAATTTGTATTTGATACCAAGATAATTGGATAAATAACTTCTTTTCTAGAATTTCGTTACAATCACTGCTTCTGGATTTTGTTGCAACGAATCATGTGAGGGCAGCCATGGTTCGCTCGCAAGCAGTTGACTTGTTTTTGGCGATAATTGTTCTTCACTGCAGACAGCTTCATTCCGAGCCTGCGCGGTGTGGTTACATATTCCTGACTTCAAGGCCGTGAAATGCGCTTTGTCAGACCTGCAAAGGAAACGTGTGAGGAGCAAAACAGATCCCCCCACAGTGGAGCTGCCAAGAAGCAATGCGGTGGCGGATAGGATGGCTCAGCCGGCTGGCTGGCGCTTCTTCAAAGTGGTTTCGACCGCCAGGAATTCCAGAAAGAATTCCCCGAGAGCCTTTTTTTCCCACCTCTTAGGGTACAAATGAGATCTCACCGCGCGTCTGTTACTAAGCAGTGCGACGTCATGGCATCACTATCAAGACGATACCCTTCAGGAATACGGACAGATCTGCCCAAAAAAAACCGCACGGGACGTGCCACTCACACCGCCAACAACCAAATTCCCCCCATGCAACGGTCGAAGAGCGCTGGAACGGCTTCCGAAGCAAACTCTCTGCTTCGTAGTCTGCAGCACAGGTCTCGTAACTAGAATTCGCTCGCAGGAAGCACAGATGGGCTCGCCCGTTGTTCAGAGGAGTTCGACTGTACAACGCACGCTCGGTCTGGAGTTTGAGGTTCGGACGATGATTGACGCAAACTCGTGTCAGGATCCGTGCGTGCACCGCCCCTTCTCAACGGAGTCTCTCTGAAAGAGCTGCTCCCAGCCTGGGCTCGTCCTCGGAGAAATCCCAGAGGCACAAGCACATGGCAACCCTTCTTCCGTGGGCCCTCGCCAGGCTGCCGTAGGCAATCTCCCAGCGGCAGCTACAAGTCAGTCCTGTTTCTCCACCTCTTTGGTAGATAACCTGTCACGTTTACCGCTGCTATTTTAAGGGAAAAGAAGAACAATCCAGACCCCGCCGACGCCGGCAAATGCTACCGCCAAAACCAACTGCGATGATGCAGCCGCGAGCATGGCTTGCACTCTCCGCCGCGCTTTGGCTTGCTGCATTAGTCTCTTGCCATGCCGCGCAACCAGTGATCAACGCTACTCAAGGTGCCTCCCTCTCTCCTCGCACAATGCTAATAGCGACCAGCGCCGCTTCTCCATCCCTCGTACCTCGTTCCTCTCGTAAAAACAATCAGTCCGCAGTTTGCACTGCCAATTGCAACTGCCAGTTGGACTAATAGCCAGTTACGTGACGGCACGAGCGCCACGTGTTCATGCGAATGTTGACTAGTAGCAATACGTTTGTTCTTAAGGTTAGGTCTTTATTCCGAATTTCGGGAGGAAGGGTTGTAGAGACACTGCCACTGTCCCCATTTCCGGTGACCCTTGTACATGGTTCGCCAGGAATCGAACAGTCGACGATGAAACCCCTAGTCAGTGCTTCCGATGTATCTGCAACCTAACCCTAAACAATCCCGCCCATTCCTCGCCGGCAATGCTCATGGTAATGCTCAAAGCGTGTTCCCCAGAGATGGATTGAGCAGAGTGTGCATTTCTTTGTTTGTTTGTTATTTATTTATTTACTATTATTTTATTGTGAGCGAGTTCTGGAGTCGGTCGTTGAGCAGGTTGGGAGGGACTCATCACAAGAGCGTTCCTCGGTATCCATAGCAGGCACGGGTAGCAGCAGGGTTCCTCGGTATCCATAGCAGGCACGGGTAGCAGCAGGGTTCCTCGGTATCCATAGCAGGCACGGGTAGCAGCAGCGTTCCTCGGTATCCATAGCAGGCACGGGTAGCAGCAGCGTTCCTCGGTATCCATAGCAGGCATGGGTAGCAGCAGCGTTCCTCGGTATCCATAGCAGGCACGGGTAGCAGCATCCCAAAAATGATGGGAAGGTAAACCTACTACGAAGCTATTTCATAGTTACTTTGTGGTTGGTGTCCAGATTTCAGCGTTCTAGTTACTAGCGAACATACTTGAATCATGCGATGTGAGGGTTGGGCCTCCCGAACGTAAACATGCTGCGTAGTTACTTACAGGTTGGAACGAATGTGTGATCGGCGAAATGCCCGACACTTCTGCTTGCACACGAGAAACGGTAACACAGCACGTACGAACTGTATTGTCAGCTGTGATTTGTTCCTGACTTCGGGAAAGGGAAATTGCGAAGCTGTTTATTGGTCGAAATCAAAACAGGGTTGATTGCAGCGTCAAATTGAAACACAACGCGCGTCGCTGTGTCAGATGACATTTGAGCTGTTTGAAAAACGATCCAGTACCCGAATACGAGTATGTACAGTGAATTCCTGACAATCGATAAAACATAACTCAACAATCAAAGGTTAGAAGACAATATGGTAACCTGGTAACTATAAGAAACGGCATGTTAAAATTCCATTTTGCAATTAATGCGTACATATAATCATGCCAGCCAAATCAGCATAAACCGATATTTATGACATGCTTTTACAACTGATTCGGAAGGCTGTCACATACATTATTATGAAGTCTCAATATTGCAGTACTCAACAAATAAAAATACAACATCACAAGCATGCACAGCCTATCTAATCAGAACTTCAAAATCACGCTAATCTAGGTCTCGACCAGGAGAAACTTGAAGGTAGAACTACAGCAGGGAACGATGGGAAGTCGAACTAGGGCACTGAACGCTGGGAAGTCGATCCTGCACAAAAAAATAAAAAAGAACCCACACAAGAGTTCTGTGGCAACTAGCTTGTCGAAGCACATGTCTCAACTATAAAAAATACCAAGGATGAACCAGTACCTACCAGAGATACAAAGAAAGCCGCTGTCGACAGTCAGCACAGTGACATCCAATTGTGTTTAGGTCTTCGAAGAAGACACGGAAGAGCAGAAGTAATACTGCAAAAAACAACAGCAACAGAAGGAAACAGACACAGCAGCACCACGATCGTTAGGCGAGTACGGGAGAAGAAGAGTACGGGAAGCTTGTCATCCGCATGGAATCAAGTAGACTGAAGGGAAGAAAACCCACAGCTAAGGCTAAGACTATTAAACGCTAGGAGCAGCAGCAGATGAGACTGAGCAGCAGGAATGTGAAGATAGTGACGAGGTGAAAGCTAATGAAGGAGGGTTCATGCTGGTACATAAATGCTAGCGTCTGGAATGGAGTGGAGCGGAGAAGCAAGGAAAGAGCAAAGGGAAAGGGAAGGAGACTCCTTTCAGACTTCGACAAACGAGTGAGGGCGGGGCAGAAAAAAACAACATAACAGCAAAAACGACCGAGAAATACAGTCAGTTGGGGGAGATTTGATGCAGATACACAACAAAACAATGTGGGAATGGAACTGAACGGTCACAAAAGCAACACAAACTGGAATTATCCAAAAACTGCTCGCAACCACACATGCCAGCGAATATCCCTCTGGAGGAGGCGAAGGTCTGCGGTTCGAAGAAGGTAAGGTGACTCGACAGTCAAGGCGGGGAAACTGCTCAGAATTAGGCTTCGTGGGTGAATTCGATTGGGTGCCGGAAGCTGCAATCGTCAGATTGGCTGAAGCGCTGCTTGCTGCCCAGTTTTCCGCCAGCTCGACAGGTAAGGGCAGCTGTGCGGC
This sequence comes from Closterium sp. NIES-65, assembly GCA_948144175.1. Lineage (NCBI taxonomy): Eukaryota > Viridiplantae > Streptophyta > Zygnematophyceae > Desmidiales > Closteriaceae > Closterium > Closterium sp. NIES-65. Next base: position 1,355,429 of record CANXME010000511.1, on the reverse strand, counting down.
TGCAGGTTCTGGAAGTTGCAATCGTCAGATTGGCTGACGCGCTTCTTTGCTGCCCAGTTAGCCGCCAGCTCGACAGGTATGGCAGCTGCGTAGCGAAGCAGGTTCATGAATCTCGACCACCTCTGAGAGTTGTGAAATTTCCGTTACAGTCGAAACACATTGTTTGACATATTGCATAACACGCCTATTTTGGATGTGAAGTTATCGTAACCACGCAAATATCACAATTGATAACACTTATACCTGTTTCTGTACCGCAATATTCAGAATTCGTGTTTCAAAAATGCTATCACTATATTATACAAGTATGTATATGTTTGAAATCGTTCTGACTATATTATCAACCAAATATTCTACTATGTAGTTATCTATCAGATTTTATATAGATATTTGAGGAAATTAATAGCCTAAAAGTATTTAATTCTCGAGCATTCGAGCAGTATTAGGAGTCAGATGAGCAAATCAAGTTCTGTAAGTTCTGAAGTTTTGATGAGCATTCTTTGATGGCCTGTTTCTTTGTGCGATACTACTCAAGTGCTCGCATGAATATATACCATAATAAATATGTCTAGTAATTGTATAGGTAATATTTTCCATTTAGTGTTATAACCCCTCTTCAAACATCTGAACATTGGAGCATTAGCTCTTGAGTAGTTCACAAATATGAGAAGCTCTACGACACTATAAAAGTTCAGAGTGTACATAGGCAATGAAGCAATGCTGAAGTTCTGTATTCATGTATGGATTATGTCATGAGTGACTAATTTAAGTTGAGTGCGTCCCTTTACTTGTAAGACACCTATGTTTAGTGCTGTGAGGCTCTCACCATGAGCTTCATATGAGCTTTTGTGCGACATACAGATTGATGTCTCAAGTACGTAATTGAGGCGTTCCACAACGACACAAATTGTATGCATTATGAATATCAGATTTTGTGAGTCTTGATATGTAAATGCAAGTGGATATTGTTACGAATAGTAATATTCGATATTACTAAGCACTCCTCACCGTAGCAAGGTACGCACAATATCGGGAACAAATGCAAAGCGTCAGACGGTTGGAATTGAGTCAAAGAGTCGGACGGTTTCTTCTATACTTCCTTGCGGATGTGTTGAAGGAGCTGAACATCCTCAACTTGAAGTTTCAGCGTCGTCAGGTAGGGAGTGCTGAACAGTTCTTGTGATGTCATTCGTCCCACGCTTAAGATAGGTTGATCCTATGATTTTTTAGCCTAAACCATTGTTGTTATTTGTCCCTCCCTAAAAACAGGTTGATGTGACGGTTGTACAACCGGCTCTTCTGCACGCTGTGAACACCCTCAACGGCCGTTACGTCGACTACATGGAGACTTTCGGAGACAACAGCGTGTCAGAATATTATTCTTATGTTCTAGCCTGTAGTGGGGTGCTCTATAGCGAGTACAACCCTTGTAGGGTTTGTTATTTGTATCCCCATTTCTGCTAGTTCATTTGTCACAGCGGCAGACTGGCAAAGTTCCTGCAAGCTCATTCTAACGTAAATAAGCGCGAAGTGGAAGTGGACGGGTGTTGATGCGGACGGAACGCCCACCACCCATAAGTATGTGCTGCACGAGAAGCACCTCAAGGGCCAGACCATCGGATCGGACCTGCAGGCGTGCATCAGACTCGCCACAGACTTTTCCACAGAAGTCGTCTCCAACCTCACCGAGCGGATGCAAGACCTTTCGGCCCTGAAAGGCGCGCGGCTGTTCCGTCAGAGTGCTTATCCTAGCTCGCGGGCGAAGCGCGAAAGCAGGTTTCCTCAGTGGCTTGAGTCTCTGAGAGATCTGTTCAAGAAAAAGCCGGGTGATCCCGATACACTTCCGGGTGAGTCAAAGAAGTGTCACGCGGTAATGTTGACACTAAACTACATTAAACCACGTCTAATATGTCTCCTTTGTGTCTGCCTCCTCCCTATCATTTGGATCAACAGGCATCCACTGGGGCATGGCTAAGAAGGAGTTGTGGAGTTTCACCAGCATCATCACTACCCACCATGAGGACCTCTCGTTCCACGATAGCATGAAGCACATGATTGCGAGCGACGACTGGACAGCAGCCTACCCGAACCTCGTCAAGCTGTGGATGGCAGTGGTCGTGCTCCCGCTCAGCAAAGTTCAGTGCGAGCGGGGGTTTAGCCGGCAGAACGTTATCAAGAGTTGGATTCGCGGCAACCTTTGCGATGCAACTCTCGGGGAGCTGATGACAATGGCGTTGCTTAATTACGAGCTGGAGCCGTAGGGGATCATGTCGGTGTGGCACGGGAGCAAGAAGCGCCGGCCAGCTAAGGAGGTCGTGATGGCACAGGCGGGGCACTCTGTGAAGCGAGCAAAGCGTGCAACAGAGGCGGCTCAAGCAGCAGCAGCCGCAGCATCGAAAGCAGCAGCAGCCGCATCCTCCAGAGCTGCGCGTGAAGCAGAGGCGGCAGCGGCGAGGGAGAGAGAAAAAGTAGCCGCCGAGGAGGCACTCATCCCCGCGTGGAGGAGAAAGAAGCGTCAGGAAGTCGTAGCATCAGAGGATGATGACGAGTCTTGCTCTGTTAGTTCTAGTGAATCTGATAGCGAGACTCAATAGGTTAAATAACTTCCAACGTTAATGTTAGCTACAGACTAGTATTTAAACATTGTCTGAATCGACGGACATTTCAAACCACTTTTATCTGAAAGGTCAGACAGCGCTAACAAATTCGTCTGATGGTCAGACTAAGGCCGGAACTTCTGTCTGATTCTAAGACAACTTTTTTTACTAGCGACGTCCCTGGACGCGGCCTGCACAAAGTTGCACGAATCGCGACGTGATGTACGATTTCAAATTGTTGACGCGCATTCCATCTTACGCACTCTGCATGTAGCTATATATTGCACTACAAGATCGTTATCTTTCATCAATATGTTAAGTGTTCACAAATTGTAAATGTAAATATCAAGTTAAAAATAATTACTTAACTAAACATAAGCTGATAGTATCTCCAAATATATTAAATGTACAGTAGAAATTACTATAATCTAATTTGTCGAATGATTTATATAATTATATTTGATGAGATTAATTGAACCCTAATCATCCGTTAAAAACTCAAAAGTTGTCACAATTACACTATTTTGTGTATTATTATGAAACAGAGTAGAAACAACTATACATTTTTTCAAACCATGCTGTGGTGCACAGTTTCGAAACAAGGCTGATAGGCTAGGGAGGTTCGGATTGGCCAACTCAAAAACATGCCGCGATGTAACTTCGAACTCATCCCATCCTAGTTCGAAAGTTGGCAGAATCTACGTGAGAGTTACTAGTCTAAAAACTGAACCTACTAGAAACATACTCCCATCCAACCGCACAGAAAGTTAACTTTCCCAAACATACTGCACACCCCAACCCATTTTTGGGATGAGCAGCGTTCCTCGGTATCCATAGCAGGCACGGGTAGCAGCAGCGTTCCTCGGTATCCATAGCAGGCACGGGTAGCAGCAGCGTTCCTCGGTATCCATAGCAGGCACGGGTAGCAGCAGCGTTCCTCGGTATCCATAGCAGGCACGGGTAGCAGCAGCGTTCCTCGGTATCCATAGCAGGCACGGGTAGCAGCAGCGTTCCTCGGTATCCATAGCAGGCACGGGTAGCAGCAGCGTTCCTCGGTATCCATAGCAGGCACGTGTAGCAGCATCGTTCCTTGCAAGCTGATCCCCCCCGACATAGCGCAGGTTGCATGTACGTCCATAACCTTGTTCCTCGTTCTCTTCTCATCTCCTATCCCCCAACTGTCAGCGGTGTTTCTCGAGGATTGCCAGAAGGCATGGGGAAAGACGTTCCCAGTCTGGCCCATGGGTGCTACCTGCGACGCGATTACGGGGTTCACCTATGACGCTTCAGGCATGATTACCTCGATGTAAGTGTGCATTTTTTTTTTGTGGTGGACCTCACACAGTCTGCTCGTGTCTGCAGACTTGCTTTTGATTGATGCCTGCTGCCTGCAGCAGGATTTGCGCCAATCACTCCTTGTTGTCGTGTCAGTTGGAAAACCGCCTCGCTACCCACTGGGTCAGAACGAGGGTTGTATCTGACGCACAGCGGAGGCACTCAACCCGTGTAAGCCCCACAGACGTTACAGTCGGTCTCCATCCAGTTTCCTTTACTCCTCCCTTCTTTCAACCCACCCACCCACCCACCCCACATAGATGTTTGTCGGATACAACTCTTAATGGGTCTATTCCTGACAGCATCTCTTCTCTCACTTCACTGAGGACACTGTAAGAACCTCACAGGAGAATGATGAGCTCGTTTTTTTGTGCCCAATCTTTCGTGCATTAGTAGGTTCCCAGCGGAGTTAGGTAGCTCATGAAAGAAGCCTATAGCTATACAGCTAGAGGGAGGTAAATGGCCAATTCAGTAAACGACAACAACAGAAATGCAACGCGACAAACACATATAAATGTTGGTTGTTGCATCCAACGAAAGGTCATTGGTATGCAACCACGTTGTGATGGCGCCAATACTTTTCTCCTGTGCACGTTTGATTCCCTCTCCCGTAAGAATGCCCTCTCTTTTGAGTCGACTCAAAAGCACACGTCAGGTGGGGTTAGGGCTCCTCCAGGTGTAGGACCCTCAAAAGCTCAAAAGTCAACTCCTGTGCACGTTTGATTCCCTCTCCCTTTTGAGTCGACTCAAAAGTCAACTCCTGTGCACGCATCACAAAAATCATATGACCAGAAACCTATTGTAAAAAGTTGTGGTGAAGTATTTTCAAATGCTTTTAAAACGTAGGGGCCAAAACGCTTTTCGGTGAAAGTATAAACATTTTTTCGAATGCTTTGTCGAATGCTTTGCAGGTGATGACATGTTTGTATTACCTTCAGATTAGGGTCTGTCTGAGTTTCTTCGGAGATGTATAAGACTTCGTTCGGAGAGTTCAGGGAGATTACTTTCCACTCATATACTCTTTAGCAGAGCTTAGGACCAAAGTTCAAGAAGATTGTATATGAACCTTTATCAAGTGATTCTCGTTGTTTGATGGAAGGTCTATTAGCCATTCTTAGGTGTACACGCACATCATGAATGCATTGCTCAATGATTATTAATCTCATTACAGAGTTGGCTTGGCACACAAAACAGCTGCCTAAACACGCGTTGCGTAGTCCTGCTAGGGTGGATTAATCTGCACCATCCTCCTACCTACTTCGCAAGCCATCATCGGATGCAGCCCCGCCCCATCTCTCCAGCTCTTGGCCTAGAGAGTTCTTGACTACAGATACTGCTCCATCTAATGCTAACCTGCACGGCTACACACTTCCTGTCTCCTCTCTTGCTTATACTCCTGTCCCCTTGCTGTCTCCACGCTGCTGCCCCCTATGCGGTCTCCTCTCATGCCTGCTCCTGCTGCTCCACATTGGGCCTCTCCTGGAACTCCCCTCTTACCTCCCGGCCTCCCCCCCCTGATGCTACTCATGCTGCCTCCACTGCTCCTCCACTACTGCCTCACATGCTGCCTCCACTGCTCCTCCGCCACCCAGGCAACCTGCAAAACGGTCGCATATTAAATATGCACTCCTCCCCTACTGCCACGGGATGTTGCCTCCCCCCTGCTGCCATTCAATGTTGCCTCCCAAGCTGCCTCCCTTTGTTGTCTCCCCTGCTGCCATTCTAGTTGCCTCCCATGCTGCCTCTCTCTGTTGCCTACCCTGCTGCTGTTCAATGTTGCCTCCCCTACCGCCTCCCTTTGTTGCCTCCCCTGCCCCTTTGTTGCCTCCCCTGCTGCCATTCTATGTTGCCTCCCATGCTGCCTCTCTCTGTTGTCTCGCCTGCTGCCATTCTATGTTGCCTCCCCTACTCCCTCTCTCTGTTGCCTACCCTGCTGCTATTTAATGTTGCCTCCCCTGCTGCCTCCCTTTGTTGCCTCCCCTGCTGCCATTCTATGTTGCCTCCCATTCTGCCTCTCTGTTGCCTCCCCTGCTGTCATTCTATGTTGCCTTCCCTGCTCCCTCTCCCTGTTGCCTCCCGTGGTGCCTTTCTCTGTTGCCTCCCCTGCTGTCATTCTATGTTGCCTTCCCTGCTCCCTCTCCCTGTTGCCTCCCGTGGTGCCTTTCTATGTTGCCTCCCCTGCTGCCTTTCCTTGTTGACTCTCGGCTTCTTACCCTTGTTGCCTATCCTGATGCCTTTCCTTTATCCATACCCGTTAAACGCCCCTGCTCTCCCCGTTAACCGATACCCTCCTGCCTCACCCGATGCCTCTCCAACTTCCTCCACTGCCACCCGTCCTGCTTGCCCCCTTGTCTGCCTGCACATCACTTTCCCCTCCTGCCACCCATGTTTTTGCCTCTCTTGTGCCTTCTGCTCCCTCTCAACTCCTTCCCCCCCTGCTCATCATCCTCCTCTTCCTCTTCCTCCTCTTCATCCTCCTCCTCATCCTCCTCATCCTCATCCTCCTCCTCCTCTTCCTCCTCTTCCTCCTCTTGCTCCTCCTCCTCTTGCTCCTCCTCCTCCTCCTCCTCCTTCTCACTGAAATCCTCTTGCTCCTCCTCCTCCTCCTCCTCCTCCTCCTCCTCCTCCTCCTCGTTATCAGCCTGAGCCGTCCCCCGGAACGCCTGAAACCCGGACTCATGTACATAGAGCCCACGCGTGCCCCACTTGAAGCCCTGCAACTCTGCGTTGTACACGGGGGTGTGGCGTGTAAAGTGATCCCTTACAATCCTCCGCACCCCCCGAGTCAAACTCCTCATCCATCTAGTGTTTTTCCTGTGGGAGTTCGGCAGGTTCATGTCGGTCTCCTTGAAGCGCGCCAAGCCTTGATCAATCTGAAACGGGTTTGGATTACAGGGACCAGCAGCAAGGCAGAGTTGCATGTTACCGGTGTTAGCCCCCAAGGGTCCCAAGTCGTTCACGTGCAATAGAAAAGATTGAGCATTAGGGCAAGTACATGTGATTTACAAAACCAGTCTCACCACCATGAGTGACCAGGCTATGTGGTACGTCTTTAGGGCCAGCCTGCGCCCAACAGCGTAATCCCGAAATGATGCCTTCACCGCATCCACAAACCGGGCGTTGGCAAAAGGGAGCCCGGATCTGTCGTTCCCCCACGAGCTGACCCGCTCATTCCCTCCTACAAGGAGGCACAACCATGTGGGGAAGCACGGGGTATGTTTTATCATCAAGTAGTGGGGCAGGCAGTGTTTGGAGGTATGTTTGGGCATCGTAAGAAGGGGCAGGCCGGGCAGAGGGGTTTGGGTGAGGATCCTGGGGTGGGGCAGGCAGGGCAGAGGGGTTCGGGTTTAGGATCCTGAGGTGGGGCAGGCAGGGCAGAGGGGTTTGGGTGAGGATCCTGAGGTGGGGCAGGCAGGGCAGAGGGGTTTGGGTTTAGGATCCTGAGGTGGGGCAGGCAGGGAAGAGGGGTTTGGGTGAGGATCCTGAGGTGGGGCAGGCAGGGCAGAGGGGTTTGGGTGAGGATCCTGAGGTGGGGCAGGCAGGGCAGAGGGGTTTGGGTGAGGATCCTGAGGTGGGGCAGGCAGGGCAGAGGGGTTTGGGTGAGGATCCTGAGGTGGGGCAGGCAGGGCAGAGGGGTTTGGGTTTAGGATCCTGAGGTGGGGCAGGCAGGGCAGAGGGGTTTGGGTGAGGATCCTGAGGTGGGGCAGGCAGGGCAGAGGGGTTTGGGCGAGGAACCTGAGGTGGGGCAGGCAGGGCAGAGGGGTTTGGGTGAGGATCCTGAGGTGGGGCAGGCAGGGCAGAGGGGTTTGGGTTTAGGGTCCTGAGGTGGGGCAGGCAGGGCAGAGGGGTTTGGGTGAGGATCCTGAGGTGGGGCAGGCAGGGCAGAGGGGTTTGGGTTTAGGGTCCTGAGGTGGGGCAGGCAGGGCAGAGGGGTTTGGGTGAGGATCCTGAGGTGGGGCAGGCAGGGCAGAGGGGTTTGGGTTTAGGGTCCTGAGGTGGGGCAGGCAGGGCAGAGGGGTTTGGGTGAGGATCCTGAGGTGGGGCAGGCAGGGCAGAGGGGTTTGGGTTTAGGATCCTGAGGTGGGGCAGGCAGGGCAGATGGGTTTGGGTGAGGATCCTGAGGTGGGGCAGGCAGGGCAGAGGGGTTTGGGTTTAGGATCCTGAGGTGGGGCAGGCAGGGCAGAGGGGTTTGTGTTTAGGATCCTGAGGTGGGGCAGGCAGGGCAGAGGGGTTTGGGTGAGGATCCTGAGGTGGGGCAGGCAGGGCAGAGGGGTTTGGGTTTAGGGTCCTGAGGTGGGGCAGGCAGGGCAGAGGGGTTTGGGTGAGGATCCTGAGGTGGGGCAGGCAGGGCAGAGGGGTTTGGGTTTAGGATCCTGAGGTGGGGCAGGCAGGGCAGAGGGGTTTGGGTGAGGATCCTGAGGTGGGGCAGGCAGGGCAGAGGGGTTTGGGTTTAGGATCCTGAGGTGGGGCAGGCAGGGCAGAGGGGCTGGGGGTTAGGGTCCAAGTAGTGGGGCAGGCAGGACAGAGGGGTTTGGGTGAGGATCCTGAGGTGGGGCAGGCAGGGCAGAGGGGTTTGGGTTTAGGGTCCTGAGGTGGGGCAGGCAGGGCAGAGTGGGTGAGGATCCTGAGGTGGGGCAGGCAGGGCAGAGGGGTTTGGGTTTAGGATCCTGAGGTGGGGCAGGCAGGGCAGAGGGGTTTGGGTTTAGGATCCTGAGGTGGGGCAGGCAGGGCAGAGGGGTTTGGGTGAGGATCCTGAGGTGGGGCAGGCAGGGCAGAGGGGTTTGAGTGAGGATCCTGAGGTGGGGCAGGCAGGGCAGAGGGGTTTGAGTGAGGATCCTGAGGTGGGGCAGGCAGGGCAGAGGGGTTGGGGTTTAGGATCCTGAGGTGGGGCAGGCAGGGCAGAGGGGTTTGGGTGAGGATCCTGAGGTGGGGCAGGCAGGGCAGAGGGGTTTGGGTGAGGATCCTGAGGTGGGGCAGGCAGGGCAGAGGGGTTTGGGTTTAGGATCCTGAGGTGGGGCAGGCAGGGCAGAGGGGTTTGAGTGAGGATCCTGAGGTGGGGCAGGCAGGGCAGAGGGGTTTGGGTGAGGATCCTGAGGTGGGGCAGGCAGGGCAGAAGAGTTTGGGTTTACGATCCTGAGGTGGGGCAGGCAGGGCAGAGGGGTTTGGGCGAGGAACCTGCGGTGGGGAATGCAGGGCAGACGGGTTTGTGACCATGACATGATGGGGCCAGGTTTAGGAAATAAAAGTGCTATCTGAAAAGACAAAGGGAATGAGCAACGCGACGAAACCAACGTAGTTGCAGCGGGATAGCTGATTGTCAAGACTCACTCGGTTTGTATTTTCGCCACAACCTCCACTTCCTCTTCGTGCTCAGCTTGATCTGCGATGCACGCAGTCCCTCCACCTTCACTCCAAACTTCTCGAGCACACCGCGCTTGACTTGAAATCCCCGTTCATTCTTCCATGCTGTCCACACACGTTTAAAGACGGCAACGACGTTCTGATCCTTCATTGTCTCTTTCAGCTGCATGTAAGAAATGATGTGGGTCTCACTGATGACGCCATACAGAACCTGTAGTCGCTGGTCAAATGATGGGTACCAGTCAACCGCATGGTCCGGCGCTTCCATGCACATCCGGTCCCGCGCCTCAACAAAATGAAGCTACAATGGACGGGATGGTAGGGCAAGAAGAAATCAGTGGCGAGGGGCAAGCATATCAAATGTGGGGCAGGCAGAGGGGGTTATAATTAACAACCATGACAATGTGGGGCTGGCAAGGGGGTTACGAATGAGCAAGAACAGACGTAGTGCAGGCAGAGGGGGTTTGGAACGACATGCTGGACAATGTGGGGCTAGCAAGGGGGGTTAACATGAGCATGAATAGCAAGATGCTAGCAGGGGGTTACGAATGAGCATGAAAGCAACGCAGAGTGCCCCTCACACTCACCCTCAGTTTCTCGAGAGTGGGCATTCCATGCCTGCGCCGAATGGGCTGGCCCTCTGTCGGGGTGCTCTCATCAGCTACCTCGGGACTGAGGCCCCCAGATGATGGGTCGCTCTCCAAAGGTGCCAGAGGAGGAACTTGGGAAGGGGGTCCGCGGTTTTTGACGCCATTGCAAGCTGGTTTTGCCTTGAGGGTTGCTAGTTCGCTGTTTGCTAGCTCAAGCTCTCGCGTGAGCTGCTCCACCGTCTTGGGGCGAGCCGGATTGAGACGACCAGATGCACCGGGCGTGCACATGCTCTCACCCCTCCCCTCGTTCGTGTGTGGATCCCTTTTCCAGGTGTAGTCGTCGCCCCTTTCGTCACGTTCATCGTACGGAGAGCCAGCCATAACTCCGCCACAATCACCCAATGTGTTTGCCCACATCCCACCTGCCACACCGTCGTTTGCTGCTGCGGCCGTTGGGTCAGCGTACCGTTTGGGCTTAAAGTCGTCTTTATCAAGATCCGGTGAATCCCGTGTCTCGAGACGCTTCGCAAGTGGGTCTTTTCCCTCCTTGTTATGACGCCATGACCCTGTAGGCAACGGGTCTGCTCCTTTCCCAGCATTTAGTGATGGCCCTCTGAGAGCAGCATAAGGGTCCTCGCGATCGTCACGCCTCCTTCGGGTCTGGTCTTTACGATCAAGATATCCAGTAGGAGCAGCAGTTGCTTTCACTCCCATCTCCGCATAGAATTCAGGCTCGGGCTTCACTTTGGGGCGCACACGGACAACCTGGGAAACCACACGCCGGCGACCGTTGTTGCCATGCGATTTCCCACGACTGTCGCGCCCCTTACGGCCCTTGTCCCGACCCTTGTCACGGTTCCTCTTAGGAATGCCCTTCTTGGCCTTCCGATCACGCCCCTTTCTCTTGGGACGCACCTCATCCGCCTCCTCGCTTTCCGGCTCCAGATCTTGGTCCTCACTCTCCTCCTCCTCCTCCTCCTCCTCCTCCTCGTCCCCATATTCGCTGCCAGATGAACTACCAGATTCCCCGTCGCTGGATCCCTCCTCGGAACCGGACGACGATCTGGGTGAAGCGTACCGTTTCCGTCCCTGGCGAGCCTTCCTCATTTTTCTGTCGTGACCGCCCGTGTCAACCACCTTGCGCCGCTTGTACGTGACTTCAGCCCCTCGTCCCTTACGCTCCCCATCACTGTCGCCCTTAGTGCTTACAGCCCCTCGTCCCTTACGCTCCCTATCACTGTCGCCCTTAGTGCTTACAGCCCCTCGTCCCTTACGCTCCCCATCACTGTCGCCCTTAGTGCTTACAGCCCCTCGTCCCTTACGCTCCCCATCACTGTCGCCCTTAGCGCCTACAGCCCCTCGTCCCTTACGCTCCCCATCACTGTCGCCCTTAGCGCCTACAGCCCCTCGTCCCTTACGCTCCCCATCACTGTCGCCCTTAGCGCCTACAGCCCCTCGTCCCTTACGCTCCCCATCACTGTCGCCCTTAGCGCCTACAGCCCCTCGTCCCTTACGCTCCCCATCACTGTCGCCCTTAGCGCCTACAGCCCCTCGTCCCTTGCGCTCCCCATCACTGTCGCCCTTAGCGCCTACAGCCCCTCGTCCCTTGCGCTCCCCATCACTGTCGCCCTTAGCGCCTACAGCCCCTCGTCCCTTACCCTCCCCGTCTTTGGCAGGCCCAGACTGTAGCACGTCGTCGCCACCGGCCAATGCCACCTTATCCTGACGATGGAAAGAACTGCCCCTCTCCACCGCACTCCTCCCCTTCCTGCGCTTTGCTCTCGGACGGCAGTGACCCTTCTCTTCTGACCCGGCTGTGAAAAGCATAAAAAGAGAAAAATGAGTAGTCACATGTGACGTAAGCGGGATACGCGGTAACAACCTATAGGCATCCCAGAAATTACGCAAGGAGCCATATAATTGCTGGTGGGATCCGGTGAACACGTACCTTTCTGGCCTATTTTGGGGTTGCATTCTTCCAACTTCTTGATACGCCGTTCCCTCCGTTTCGGGGGCGATGAAATAGCCTTGTTTGCGTATGACTCCACATCGCCGTCACGGCTGGAGTCGTTTTCAGATGAAGAATCGCCCCCTGACTTGCTGTCGTTGCAAGCTTTGGACGGATGTCTCCTACGATACTCGTTGACGACTTGGGCCGTTTTCTCTGGTGTGACTACCTCCATATATCTCTTCTCATCTGGCGATTTGGTAGAACTAGGCAACTCAACAACCCCTACTTGCGCATTAAGGGTTTGAGCTTGAACTGTTGGATCTAGGTTCACACCCATGACGGGCGTGTTACGGAAGTTAGGAATTAGATAGTGACTTGACTCACCAGCGGATACTAGCATTAAATGTCAGTTGGTTGCTGAGGTCCGAGTACCAGACACGGTGGTGGAGCAGGTGTACGTGATCCAACCACCACGTATGAGCAGCACCAGGCTGATGAGGGTTTGAACATGCGGTTTAGAGAAGCACGATGGTCCTTCGAGATCCACCGCCTCTCCAGAGCACAGGTACATGGGCTGTTACTGTAGATGGGAAGAAGCTAGACGGTCACGGTCACAGGTAATGACGCTTTGGCCAGGTTTCCAGAAACTGCACTCGTGTTCGCGCCACTGACTGTATGGTCCGTTGGATACCTACGGCGCGCTGCTGATTGTTTTGCCGCTAAGTGCGAAAGGGACGGCCTATGATAAATAAACCAGCGGCAACGAGTGAGAGTTTGAACTGCCCGACTCCCTCGTGTTGCTGAATTACAGGCAACGCGACAGGTGCCGCACGTATATTATCACAATAGTCACGTACCATGCCCGATGAGCAGCTGCGACTACTCAGCGAACTACACGAGAGAGGGAAGGTGGGCTCGTGGTCGCACAACGTCGTGCAGCCACGTACAACAGGTCGACACAGCGTGATTGTGCAAGGGAACACCTGAAATCGCGGCGACGTGAGTCGCCGCACAGCGATTGCGACACGGTCGCAACGGCTCAGTGGTGTGATGAGCGCAGGTGTCGTAGGCGTGGGGTGTGAGGCGCATCCGAATTTCCAGCGCGTATAAACGCCTAGTCTCGCTATGCTACAGTATTGGCATGTACTACCCTGTTCGAAATTGGGTGTATAATCGTCATGGAAATCCGCTCAATTGGTTCATAGAGTCCAGTCCTGCCTTTATATTCCATGGGGACACACTGGTTTTTAACTGTAAGGAAATTCCCTTTTCCTTACTTCGCGTCCCTGCTCAACGCGTACATCACTGTAGCACCTCAGTCAGCACCGTTACCACTCGCGACCATCGCATCATTCATCATCCCGCCCTTTTCGCACATCGCATCCCGACCTCACGGCTCGGCTGGTAACCCGCGCTCCGGGCCTACGCTTCGACACTTTCCCAACCTCAGTCCCAGGCTCGTCGCGCGACAACCACAGTCCAGTACCGTTACCACTATTGTTTCGCTATATAATCCTTCGCTCATGCCTTCGCTCATTGTACTCTTGCTTCGATAGTGCAATTCTCGTTCGTTCACTCAATTGCACACGTAACATTAACAAATAACCAACACAAATAAGTAGGATGCACACAGTGATGTCGTTAATCGATTAAAATCTCTGCTCTATGCACCGTAGCTTAAATTTTGAACAGCCAAGCAATCCTGTCAAATTCACCGTTACAGTTTACTATGGGTTGTGATTATCTTCATGTATAGACGTGTGATTTTCATTACTGAAGAATAGCATGAAGACACGTGGTTACATGCAGCTGAGACAGTTGTTGATCTCCCTGGCAAAACAGCACATGCAAGCCAGTTGCCTTTTGCAAAGCTAGTCACTGGGACAAGGTCAATGTACTATGGCTGAGTGCAATGACCAAGTCCACTTTCCATTATGTGCACCTCTCCGTAATCTGCACCTCTACAACCTCTGCAACTCTTTGTTCACTACCTCACCCAGTCCACTGCACCTCTCCATTCGCTAAACCTCTCCCTTCCCTGCACCTCTCCGTTCCCTGCACCTCTCCGTTCTCTGCCCCTCTCCTCCGTCCTCTGCACCTCTCCGTCCGCTGCACCTCTCCGTTCTTTGCACCTCTCCATTCTCTGCACCTCTCCGTTCTCTGCACCTCTCCGTTCTCTGCACCTCTCCGTCCTCTACACCTCTCGTTTCTCTGCACCTCTCCGTTCTCAGCACCTCTCCGTCCTCTACACCTCCTTGTTCTCTATCCAGTTGGTCCACAAGACCACATTCGCCGGACATTATTCATCTGCCATATCTCCTGCCCGTTTATCCATACTTTATCGACAAGTTCATCCCACTGACAGGCTGCCTAAGAAACCAAGGTGTATACAAGGAGGAGGTAGCGAGGCTTAACAAGAGAGTTGACTGCTGGGTCATCATCAATAACAAGGTGCGCCTCTCATACCGACATCACGTGCCGCAAGTGCCACACATGCCTCACATGCCTCACGTGCCTCACACGCCTCACATGAATACATGCCACCACGATACCTCACCCGATGCCACACATGCCACTCATGCCTCACGTGCCTCACATGCCTCACGTGCCTCAGATTTATCACGTGCCTCACATGCCACACGTGCCTCACTGGAGTCACCTGAGCTCCGCCTCCCATGCCTCGTATGCCTCACATGCATCACATGTCAGCACAATGCCCCACATGCCACTCATGCCTCACGTGCCTCGCATGCCTCACGTGCCTCACATGTCCCGTCGTGCATCATGTTCCTCACATGAGCTCTGCCTCTCATGCCTCGTATACCTCGTATGCCTCACATGCCGGCTCGATGCATCACATGCCTCAAACACCTCACACGCCATTCATGCCCCACGTGCTTCACATGCCTCCTCTTCCTCCTCCTCCACCTCTTCCTCCTACTCCTCCTCCACCTACTCCACTACATCCGCCTGCACCTTCTCATCCTCCTCATCCACCTCCTCCTCCTGGTTTCGAGGTTGGTTCAACGCATTTTCGAGGAAGAAGACAGACCACTTCTTCAGGTCGCGAAGGTACTGACGGCGCCACTTACTCGGTGTACCAACAAGCTTACACGCACCCAGGTTATGGAACTTGTTTTCAACAAGTGTGTGCATCACGCGCATCGTGAACACACCGCAGTCATTCTCATTAGTCTGCGACGGAATCTGTCAACACACATTCGCACATGCACGTGGCTGTCAAAAGGTGGGTCGTTGATTGAGAGCTGGCATTTAAGACAACGGGATCAGAGGTCACCTTGACGACGCGCAGAGGGATGCTCGCAGCCCAAGCATCTGCGTCCGAATCAAGGATCCAAGTTGAGACCCTCATAACCTCGTTTCTTAAGTACCTGAATGACGGAGCACAAATGGAAGATTAGAGATCGGGCTTCTACGATAGAATGCACACCCATGACGTCCTCTGACAGTACCTTCGCAAAGGCGCGTCCACGGATTCGTGGGATCCGTACGAATCCGCATGCCAGAGAACGCAGGTCATGGGTATGTTCTCATCTGGTTTGGGGATTATCTCAATGACGACCAAGCTCCAATGATACCTACAACAAGCGATGAGCGAGTATCTGTCAGAAATAGTCGTTGATCGAAATTATGACTGGAATTCAAGCGATTGACACCCACTCGCTGTTGATCGGGACGAGAATATAGTTGTAGTCGAATATCCCCAGCCCAAAAAGATGGGCGTTACCCCGCTTCGCAATGTCCCTTCCAGCGTAGTTCCAGAAGTAGGATCCACTGTACAGCCACATCTTGTTGTCGCGACCGTGCTCATATTGAAGCATCCTGTGGTTGTTGAAACATAACGCATTATAAGCATCTTAGACCTACAAAGTAGTCCTACTTTGGCTTCTCACGAAATTAAACTCATAACTCACACTCCCAGCCAGTCGATGACGATTCCGGTCACCCATTCTCCGGGTTTAAGCTTATTAGCGTGTTCCTCACTGACGTCTAGCCACGCTCCGCCAAATGGGAAAGGCATTGAAATCGGGTGAAAGGGAAAATCACAAGCTGCATCTCGTGAAGCCATGGAATGGAATCACCTACGAGCTGGCGGTACTGGAGATTCAGATCGTCATGCAACGGAGTGTGTTCTCGCTGCTGGTGCTATCCCTGGAACTGTGTGAGCTCTCTGGTGTATGGGGGGTTGAAGAGGCATCGCCCAATGATGTGGTTCCGCAACACAGTTTCGACACCCACGTTTCGGTGCTGCCTTTGGGTCCGTCAGATTCCAAATGACGTGGACTGACATGAACGCGGATGGTTGCTAACGCTTGATTGCCTCCCTTCACTAGTGACTGATTCTGATTCTCGCTGGTCTGGAATGCCCAGTCAGCTGTGGTCCAAGAATTGTGCGCTCCAATGTTTCCGGAATTAGCTCGAGAAACACGTAGATCCAGCACGATGAGACTCTTTTCAACGGTCGGATTTTTGAGACGAAATGCAGTTTGGTCGATTAGGGTTCATCACCCTGCCTGGGCTTGAGCAACACATGACGTAATCATACGTGATTGGTTGGAATTTTAGGGTTGTCAGAATCACTTCCGGGTTTGGTGTTTCGCCACCCACCACGTCAACCCTGCACACTCGACATCCAGTATGCTGTAGTGTCCAGATATTTTTAGGTGTCTAGGGAGTTGCGGAACACTATTAACCCCACGGTGACTGTCTTCGCACACCACACGGTTACCTTCGTGATCCGCTAAACATCAAATTTTCATACCGTGGAGCTGCTCATTCGCCTTTGCAATGCGGGGTGGAGTAGGTTCTCACGCTAAGTAACATATTTCTTGTGAACCCTTTTCATTTCCAGAGCCAGCCCGGGTATGTTTGTTGGGACAGATTCCCTCCATCCATGACATGCTGCTGGACGTAGATTTCAATGTTGACACCATCTCGACAGTAATACGTTGGTGCTATATCTCATGAAAGGCACAAGCTCCCTACGTAACTCACAACATCACGTTTGAAAAATGAAGGGTCAAAAGTGCGACTGTGGCGATGTCTTCTTCTGCTATCAGACCCTTCGAAGCCACCAATCCAATGGCGATAAGTGCAAGCTGACGCAGAAGAGAAAGTTGCGTTTAAAACAGTCGAGCCAGAAGCATAAAAAGCTTGGAGCCGCTTCGGATTCCGTCCCCGTTTTGCTGCCTGCACCGCTTCCCCGACCCAATCTGCAGTTACCATTGACGGAAACCGCTTACAGAGTAGTTCCCATCTCAGAAAAACCTGGACAGTCTGCTGAGGCGCCTTGCGAAAGTACCCTTGAGGTGGTATCGGATGACGATGAAGAGCCCGTTGATCTTTAGGCTGAAGTATGCATTCTGGCACGGAAACACGGGCTTACGAATGGGGCCATAACTGACCTTATAGATATCTTCAGGATCCCGGGCATTAGTGTTGAACAGTTAGAAGGCTGGACGACTTACAGGGACCTTGAGAAGTACGAAAGCAGCTTCGAGTTGGGGCCGGAGCATTCTTGGCAAGTGGCTGAGATCCCTGTGGATCATGAAGTGGGATTCCTCACCTTCAGATTTCGCAATATTAACGTGGTGTGTCTCACGCTGTTCTCTCTGTTTGTGTTACTCGCCCAAGTTAATTCTGCCGCACCCCTCACCAGTCGCGTATCTTAGTCAACAACTCATTGAATGGCATCTACCTTACGAACCAATGAAACAATGCTCTTTCCGATCTGCAGTTGGCACAGGTGATGTTCAAGAAGATGTCCGCAGTACGCGGATTCATCATCGAGCCGAAGGAGTGGAAGGTGGAGGGTGAAAGACGCTACAGCACGCCTGGCAATACTGACTGGATGCTTAAAGCGTGGGTTAGTGAGCATCTAAAGCTCGAAGTCATTGACCTCTGTCGCCCCTCGCTCTTGATCTCGGTCCTCCCCCCCTTGCTCTCAGACCTCCGCCCGATCGCCGGGTTTTTACTCTGATCTCCGCCGTTTGCTCACTGGAATCCGCCCGTTTCACTCAGACCTATCGCCCTTTTCTCTCTTAGATCCGCCGTTTGATCGCTCATCTCCGCCATGTGATCGCTCATCCCCGCCATTTGCTCTCTGATCTACACGGTTTGCTCGCTGATCTCCGCCCTTTCCTCTCTCCTTTCTCCGCACTTTGCTCGCTGATCTCCGCCGTTTGCTCACGGACTCTCCGCCCCTTGCTCGCTCATCTCCGCCGTTTGCTCTCTGATCTACGCCGTTGCTCGCTGATCCGCCCTTTGCCCTATGATCTCCCGCCCTTTCCTCTCTCTGATCTCAAGCCCTTCCTCTCTCTGATCCTCCTCCTCTTTCCTCTCTCTGATCACCGCCCTTTTTCTCTCTCCGATCTCCAGCACTTTGCTCGCTCATCTCAGCCCTTTGCCCTCTAGTCTCCCGCCCTTTGCCCCATGATCTCCGCCCTTTCCCCTCTGATCTCCGCACTTTGCTCGTTGATCTCCCCCCTGCGCTTTCAGGTCTCCGCCCATTTCTGTCTGATCTCCCGCAATTTGCCCTCTATCTCCCGCCCTTTCCTCTGTGATCTCCGCGGTTTGCACGCTGAAATCCTCCCGTTTCACTCCGACCCCTCGCCCTTATCCCTCTTAGCTCCGTCATTTGCTCTCTGACCTTCGCCCTTTGCTCTCTGATCTCCGTGTTTAGCCCTCTGATCTCTCCCGCCCTTTACAGGACCGCGTCCGTAAGGTCGGTGCAATCGTGTTGGCGATCATCCTCTATTCGGATCAAACCAACCTGTCCTACAATGGTAGGCAATCAGCAGACCCCTTCGTGTTGTCATTCGGTAACACACCGGAATGGGCGCGTTGGTTGGAAGGCGGCACCGAGCTGTTGGGGCTCTTCCCTAACATCCCCTCCGACCTGAAGCCAGAGGAGAAGATTAGGGTGTTCCAACTGGCGGCGGAATACATGCTACAGCCTCTGAAGTCTCTTTCCAAGCTCCGCGGGTACGCTGCCCTTAAAGTTCTTCTACAAACGTGAAAAGATGTCATAGCTTCGTAGAGTCTCCTTGCCATGTATTGCATCAGTGGTTATTTGGAGTGCACATTCTGGTCCCGTTACGCCCGACCCCTTTAAACATTGCTTTCGTGCTCTCAGTCCTGATTTCCTCACCCCAAAGCCACCAACATGGCATGATTTCATGTTTGGTCGCGCAGCGGGGGCTTGAAGGTGGAGGACAGCAACGGGGTTGAGTACGTGGCCATCCCGCTGCTGTACTCAGTCGTGAACGACCATCCAGAGTCCAACAAGGTTTCGTGCACCATGTCATGTAGCTCCTTCCGACCTTGCTCCATCTGCATGGTCACGAGAGATAATCTTCGCGACGTGGATGACGAGATCGTTCCACGTACCGTCCGAGATCAAAAAGCTGTGTACAAGAAAATGGAGGGAGCGGAAACCAAGAAGGAACTGAACCGTCTGAAGAAGAAGTATTCGACCCACTTCGTTAAGGTACCGCTATTGATTGTGTGCGTACGTTTGTATGGTTCCGTGGTACCATGGTCCCACCCCCGTTCACCTTCCCATGCAATTGGTTGTAAGATCAGTTTCTCCCCTGCCCACTTCTCCTTTGTGCATCGCGAGCTCACAAACACCCCCTCCAACTAAACTCCCGTCCCCCTCCCTCTTAGGCTGGAGGTGGACACCTCGCCGTGTACCACCCTTGCTGTCCAAGGGTGAGTCTGTCCACGTGAGTCATTCCTGGCCCCCTTTCCCACCCTGATCCTTTAGGCCCCCTTTTTCTCGTTCCCCTCCCCTTTGCTGCCAGTCCTTGCTGTGGGATTGGGAGTTCTCCAAAACCTCGTGGGGCAACACGTATCTCGCCCAAACACCCGACATCATGCACATTATCGAGGCAGGGCTCTGGCTTCATGCAATGAGGTGCCTCGTGAAGAAATTGAAACCCTCAGAACGGAAGATACTTCTCGAGTAAGTTTCCCTTACACCACTGTGGGGCGCGGGTCATAAGGGCAAGAGAGAGGAGCATCGAGGGGGAACCAGAGGCAGAGAGAGGGAAAGAGGGGCAACGAGAGGGAATATGGCACCAAGAGAGAGCGGGAGAGGGGCAGAGAGAGGGAATTCGGGGCATATATATGGAAAGATGGGCAGCCAGAGGGAAAGATGGGCAGAGGGATGGATGGAGGGGCAGATATAAGTACTTGCGGGGCAAAGAGAAGGCAGGAGGGGCAGAGTGTAGTGACTTCGGGGCAGAGTGAGAGAAGGAAGGGCGTGAAGAGGGAATGAGGGGCAAATAGAGGGGGAGAGTGGGGCAGAGAGAGGGGTAGTGGGGCAGCGAGAGGTATGCTGGGGCAGAGAGAGGGTAGGAGGGGCAGATGGATGGAAGGATGGGCAAATAGAAGTGACTTCGGGGCGGAGTGAGAGAAGGCGGGGCGTGAGAGAAGGCGGGGCGTGAGAGAAGGCGGGGCGTGAGAGAAGGCGGGGCGTGACCGAAGGCGGGGCGTGACCGAAGGCGGGGCGTGAGAGAAGGCGGGGCGTGACAGAAGGCGGGGCGTGAGAGAAGGCGGGGCGTGAGAGAAGGCGGGGCGTGAGAGAAGGCGGGGCGTGAGAGAAGGCGGGGCGTGAGAGACGGCGGGGCGTGAGAGAAGGCGGGGCGTGAGAGAAGGCGGGGCGTGAGAGAAGGCGGGGCGATGGAGGGGTAGCGTGGTGGAATGCCGGGCGGAGAGCATGCAGGAGGGGCAGAGAGAGAGAGAGAGAGAGAGAGAGAGAGAGAGAGAGAGAGAGAGAGAGATTCGAGGCAGAGAGAGAGGGTGGGGCGTGATGAGGGAATGAGTGTCAGAGGAAGGTGCATGTGGGGCAAAGAGAGGGAAAGTGGGGCAGAGAAAGGGACAGTGGGGAAGAGAGAAGGAATTTGGGGCTGAGAGACCGAAGGAGGGGCGGAGAGAGGGAAGGAGGGGCGGAGAGAGGTGAGAGCGGGGCATAGGGAAGTGGGCATAGAGAGGGAAACAGACTCCGCGAAGGAGGAATGCAGGGTAGAGGGAGGGTAAGAGACGAAGCCAAGAAGGAATGCGCGGTAGAGAGAGGGATAGCGACGGAGTGAAGGAGGGTCATAACGAGGGAAGGAGGGTCAGAGAGAGGTGAATGCGGGGCATAGAGAAGTGAACTCGGGGCATAGGGAGGGCAGGAGAGGAATGAAGGGGGAAATTTGGGAATAGAGAAAGGGAGATTGGGGCAGAGAGAGGGCAAGTGGGTAAGAGTGAGGCAAATTGGGGCAGAGAAAGGGAACGAGGGGCGGAGCGAGGTGATCATGTGGCAGAGAGTGGGAACGAGGGTCAGAGAGAGGAAGGGTGGGGCATAGAGTATGGGAGAGAGGGGCAGAGGGGGGGAAAGTGAGGCAGTGAGAGAGAAAGTGGGGAGATGAGGGTGCGATTGGATGCACCTAACTACTCCCCCCCCCCCTTCACCCGTCCCTTGCTCGCCCGCCTGCCCCCCTCCCTCCCCCTTCCCCCCCTGCCCCACACCCCCATAACCGATACCCTGATTGCATCCCGTACGTGCAGACGCTACAAGATCATCAAGGCAGTGACCCCTGCATCTTTGCTGAGGCTCCCATCCGCGTGGGCGTACTTCACCACGACGGCCTGCTTCTCGGCGTCGGAGCACCGTGCCATGATGCAAGTGCTGCCCCTCATTATTGACCTCCCCAAGCGCGCCGATATTCGACATGCCATCACGCTCATGTCGGACTGGTACAAGGAGTTCATCCGGGCTGAGTATCACACTGATGAATCTCTCGAGCGCATGGAGGAGGTCTCCTGCGAGTAAGTCTAGTGTGAATGGATGTGCGTTCCTTGCGCAGAGGGAAAGAGGGACAGAGCGAGGATCGAGGGGCCGAAAGAGGGACTAAGGGGCCGTGTGTGGGAAATGGGGGCTGAGAAACGGGGACAGCGGGCAAAGTTTGTGAAAGAAGGGCAAAGAGAGAGAAAGAATGGAAAAGAGAGGGAAAGAGGGCAGAGTGAGGGAACGAGGGGCCGAAAGAGGGGAAAGGGGGGGCAGAGATAGGGAAGGATGGATGAGAGAGGGATAGAGGGGCTGAGAGAGGGAACGAGGGGCTGAGAGAGGGAACAAGGGGCTGAGAGAGGGAACGAGGGGCTGAGAGAGGGAACGAGGGGCTGAGAGAGGGAACGAGGGGCTGAGATAGGGAACGAGGGGCTGAGAGAGGGTACGAGGGGCTGAGAGAGGGAACGAGGGGCTGAGAGAGGGAACGAGGGGCTGAGAGAGGGAACGAGGGAACGAGGGGCTGAGAGAGGGAACGAGGGGCTGAGATAGGGAACGAGGGGCTGAGATAGGGAACGAGGGGCTGAGAGAGGGAACGAGGGGCTGAGAGAGGGAACGAGGGGCTGAGAGAGGGAACGAGGGGCTGAGAGAGGGAACGAGGGGCTGAGAGAGGGAACGAGGGGCTGAGAGAGGGAATGAGGGGCTGAGAGAGGGAACGAGGGGCTGAGAGAGGCATCGAGGGGCTGAGAGAGGCAACGAGGGGCTGAGAGAGGCAACGAGGGGCATAGAGAGAAGAGGAGGGGCACAGAGTGAGGGAATGGAGGGGCAATTAGAAGGAAGGAGGGGATGAGAGAGGGGGGGGGGGAGGATATGAGAGGAGGGGGGAGGGGATGAAAAAAGGCGGAAAGGCATGAGAGAGGGGAGGAGGGGATGTGAGAGGGTATGGGGCACAGTAAACCCCTCCATACCACCCCACTGCGCCAACCCCGTATCTTCCAATCCTCCATAACACATTCCATACAGGATGGTCGATGCGCTTGTTCTAGCGTTCGACAACCAGAAGTCGAAGTGGTTTATTGTGAAGGTACATCTTGTATCGCACCTGCCACCGACGATCCGCGCACGCGGATTGCCACAGGAGTACTCGTCGAACCGGTACGAGCAATCCCACAAGACAACAGTAAAGCGCCCATCTCG
This sequence comes from Closterium sp. NIES-65, assembly GCA_948144175.1. NCBI lineage: Eukaryota > Viridiplantae > Streptophyta > Zygnematophyceae > Desmidiales > Closteriaceae > Closterium > Closterium sp. NIES-65. The sequence continues at coordinate 1,332,605 of CANXME010000511.1, read as the reverse complement.
GGGCACCAACTGGAAGGGTGTGGAAGATAGGATTGTGAAGAAGCATGTCGAGCAAGCTGTTGTTCGACAGCTGTCTCGGGCTGCCGGCGGGGACAAAACCTACGAGACAGCCATGAAGGAGGTGAGACTGAATACAACCCAAAGCCGTTTCAATCCACCACTTGTCCCCCCTTGCTCCAACCGCCGACTACCCTCCATGACCTCCTGTTTTAAAGCTAAACCTTGCCTATCCTCTTGAGCCCCGCTGGCCCTTACCCGACTACCATAAACTTATGACATCCCGTTCTGCACTCCCATGCTCCCCCACGGGGCCTCACATGGATGTTTAACCCGTTGCCCCCTCTTGTCATCTCTTAAATGCCCCCAGATGCTTCCCCATTAGTCCACCCACCAACCTTCGTCTTGCTGCCCCTCTTGACATCCCGTTCTGCCCCCACATGCTTCCCCACTTGTCCACCCACCGACCTTCCTCCTGCTGCCCCTCTTTGCTTCCCGTTCTGTCGCCTACATGCTTCCCCACTTGTCCACCGACCAACCATCTTCTTGCTGCCCCTCTTGACATCCCATTCTGCCCCCACATGCTCCCCCACTTGTCCACCCACCAAGTGTCCTCGTGCTGCCCCCCTTGACATCCCGTTCTGCTCTCAAAAGATCCCCCGCTTGTCCACCCATGAACCTAAACCCTCCTGCTATACCCCTCGCCCACTCGAACTTCCCACCCTTGCTCCACCACTGGCTAAACCATCCAGCCCATCTTTGTAATTCGTTGAGCCCCCCCCCCCGCTTGGCACTTGTCCCCCTATTCACATGCCTACTGTTGCTGCCCCCTCTGACCTCTCGTACTGCCCCCCTATTCCCACCCACTCGTCCCTAATCACTGCTCCCTCCTCCTGTTGTCCCCATTGCACTTCAATTGCTGCCTTGTTATGCCGCCATGTAAACCATGCATCCATCACCTTCCTACCCAGGCTTGCACGCTTGGGCGCCGGGTGATGACAAAGACACACAAGAAGATGACCGTGGGGAACATCCTCGATGATGTATTCAGGAGCTACGTCCTCCTTCACGGAGATGAAGCGATGGGCGCCCTGAAGAAGCGGCTGACCATGGAGGGAATCCGCGAACAAGTGCTCAGTGTGAGAATCATAAGATTGCCCCCTGCAATGCAGACCTGCCACTACCATCCTGTTAAACGCAAGCAGTCTTAGACCAGTTGTAATGGGAAAACCCAGCCATGGAAACCCGTTGTATCAACGCACCACTTAGCAACTCATCCTTGAGAAATCTAACACGACCCTTCCATTGTTTTGTTGCGTTCCATGTTTGTTTACTCGCAGGTGCACACAGCCATGGCAATCCCACCGCACGACAGAATGGAGTGGACCGAGAAGGGGCAGTTTGTCAAAGCAAGCCCTGCTGAGAGGCACTTTTCAGATGTGGCCATAAACCCATCTGGCAAAGGGGCCAACTGGTACGGCCGTTGCTTGATGCTGTTCCATTACGTGAAAGATGGCGTGGCAAAAAAGGCCGCCTACATAGAGTACTACACGGAGGATCGGCGCGTCTGCCGCTACACAGGCTGCAAGCGACTGCTGCCCACGAAGGGCACTTACAACTATGCAGTTGTAGATGCAGATTGCATTCTTAGCATCGTGCATGTCGTCCCATGCTGCAAAGACCCTGATGTGAAGCTCCTCAATAGGTTCATCTGGTAATGCCTTCAAAATTGCGACTGTTTTTCTAGACTATAACATCGTATAATTGTGATACTCCTATTCATGAAGCCTTATGTATTGTCTCAACAAACAACATTTGACACATCAACCATCAAAACATTGGTAATCCATTACTAAAACATCAACAAAACATTTGGGTAGTACAAAATGATATCCGAATGATATGTAGATGATTTCTGAAAGATTGTCAAACGTTTTTTAAACCCTTGGTAACAAACCAAACGGTCGAATGTTTTCTAGACACACACATTTTTGTGATGCGTTTGATTTCCTCTCCCTTTTGAGTCGACTCAAAAGTCAACTCCTGTGCACGTTTGATTTCCTCTCCCTTTTGAGTCGACTCAAAAGCTTTCTCCTGTGCACGTTTGATTCCCTCTCCCATAAGAATGCTTTTGAGTCGACTCAAAAGCGTTTGATTCCCTCTCCCATAAGAATGCCCTCTCTTTTTGTTTGCCCTTGTACTCTCGCCTTCATCCAACTTCAAAGTAGTATGTGCTCCATTTATACGCCTTTATTAGCTCCTTTTAATCATTAACAGAAAGCACTCCCCTTGCCGGATTACTCCGTGCCCAGGGCATTATCATCGCCTTCTCTACTGTTTTATACAAACCCGTCCCCAGAGTCATGTCCCGTTGTGAGCTCCAAGGGTCGATTCCGGCAGGAATTTCAAGCCTCGTTTCATTGGAGTACCTGTAAGGAGTGTGAGATATGCTGGTGTCGCAATTGTGGATTTCCAGGGAGAGGAGTTTGTTGCATCTGTATGAGAACTGTTCAGTGCACTAAGCTGTCTCCACCCGTAATCGCTGTGTCCTTTTTGCTCTTTTCGCCCAAGTTTCAGAGCCTGCATGCATCAGCCCTCAGACCAGTTGAACACTGTAGTATCAACATCTCTAACCTATGTGCTCACACCTTCCAACCACTACAATATGCATGCATGGTCATGAATTTGCCACTCCCGAACTTCCTGTTGTGTGGGGCTAAACACTTGTTCAGTTTTCTCTTGATATTATGAGGCACATTATCGAAATGCTACAAAGCAGTGATCATGCCCAATCTCCGTGGAGATGAGTTGTCAATGAGCTGGGCAGTATTCACGTCCTTCTCCATCCCTTGTGGCCAGAAATGTGACGGAGAATCAGCTCACCGGATCTATTCCAGCTGCAATTGGAAAGCTCACCAATCTGACCTATCTGTAAGCTGCTTCGAGTTGGCTGGTTGCTAGGATAGAGCTGTTTTTGTTGTGAGATTGTTCTTGAAGCCTTTGCCTTTGCCATTGCTTTACAGAGCAAGCAAACAAAAATTCTGCATATTCCACCTTCCACTGCCCTTCATGTGTTTTTGAGGGAAAAGCGGTAATAGGGCATTTCCTCCCCCCCCCCCACCATCGACGCTGGCTTGGTGATCACAAATGGCTGACCTGAGCTTCAGGATGGTGAGGTGGGTGAGAAAGCGCTGGTCCACGCAGATCGACAGGGAAAATCCCTCGATCCACACAGACAGTAGTTTTATTGGTGGGTGGTTCGACCCGAACCAACTTCGGGTCGACCCGACCCACCCTAGGGTCACAGCTGACCCGACCCTATAAGCCCGGGCCGGGTCGGCTCCCCTGGGGTACCGGCCCGACCCGATTCGTATCCGACCCGACTGGTACCCACCTTGGGTCAAGCAGACCGGGCTTGTTCGGGTCCGAGTAGGGTCGAGTTGTCGCTCAACCCCCTGTCATATGGTGAATCTTGGACATACGTGTGCATTCTGAACAAATTCCACCGAGATTTCATGTTTTCAAGCTAGAGCACTGCCCTCGACGTTTCTAGCAATATATTGGCTCATTCTGAACTTCTGCACTCGCTAGGGATGAGCAAGGGGCAAACACGAACATGTTCGTGTTCGCCCCTACACGAACACATCCGTTTCCCGAACCGAACACTGTTCGGTTCGACGAACACTGTTCGGTTCGGCGAACACTTTAAGCAAAAAACAGGTGTTCGCCGTTCGCCCGTGAAGGCGCGTTCGAGCGAACTTCGAACACGTTCGTGTTCGTCGCGGGGCAAATTGCAGCAGCGGCCCGAACACGAATGTGTTCGGACGAACCTCGAACACTGTTTGGCGAACACTTTAAGCAAAAATAACACGTTCGAGGCGAACCGACCAGGTGTTCGTTTTTTTGCTCATCCCTAGCAGTCGCTTAAACTGTGCACACATCTGCATTCCCCTCCCCACCTCTCCCTTGTCCCCTGTAGCACCCTCCAGCCAGCCACCATCCTCGTCGGTATCCTTCCTCCTCTTTTTTTACAGTACATAGCCCCACCTTCCCCCGCTCCTGCCATCAGCTGGTAGACATGAGCTAAACCCGAACTCGAACCGGTTCAGGTGGAACCGGAAGCGGCCACCAGGTTGAACGGACCGGTTCAGTTCGGTTCAGGTCAATCAGACAAGGGTCGTCGGGCCTAAGTTCAAGTTTTTGACCTGTGTAATCGATCCTTCATAGATTCAACTCGAACTACCATTGGTTCAGATCGACTAAAAGGCAGATAAGAGATTTCAGGTTCGGATCGACTTGGTTTGGCACCCCCCCTACTTGAACAACCGAACCGGTTCCACCCGAACCAGTAGACATGCGAGTCGAATGCTTTCTTAAAAAAAAAAACGTTGGGCGAGCATACTTGAACTGGTTCGATTGAACTGAACCGGAGTTTGTTTTTCTGAACTGATCATGTCTACCAGCTAGCGCTGCGTTAAGTTGCAGTTTGCGTCCCAATGCAGGTCGTTGACCTCACTCCACCAAATCGAACAATCCCACCATGCTCGTCCCATCTCCCATTGTGTCGTGAGTTTGTGGTTGACCTCTCTCCAGCCATGCCCACTTTTCTCATCTCTTCACTCCCTATTGTTAGTGTTAGCCTTCAATCTCACACTTTGTACTTTGTATTTTCTATATCCTAGGGTAGTGTAGTTTGCACATTGTGTTTGGTTGGGTGTACACCTACATCCCAACCAAACCCAAATGTAATCTCCAAGCAATCTCCAACCCACCAATTGGAGATTGCCTTGGGATTACCCCCAATCCCTAGGGATCGCCCCCGATTCCCTTCCCCATCCATTCCCTCCCCTTCTTGGATGTACTTAAAGAGCTTCAAGCTCATTACTAATGCATCGCTTCTAAGCCTAAGTTCTCACACCTATGACTCACCCCACTCCACAGATCTTTAAGAAGGAACGCATTGGATGGCTCAATTCCTGATAGCATCGCATTTCTGAGAAGACTAGATTTTCTGTAAGAATCTCATGCAAAATATGTTGCGAAGGCTGTACCGTATAACCACAATCTACACAAATCTTCCTGAAACTCATTATATTAGCAACAAAATCCTAAATACTAAACTACCTTAAACTCTAGATAGTCATGAGCATGTGCTCGAGTCGAGTCGAGTCAGTCCTGACCCGAGAAGAATCAGGGTCGAGTCGAAAATCGACTCAGCCCGACTCGTGGCTCGGAAGAACAGCGCGAGTCGGGTCTGACTCGTGGCAAGTCAGGAGACCCTGGAGTCAGAAGTGAGTCAACATTCCCTTTGAGCAGAAACTTAATGTACGATTGTGTTGTAATATGTGATTTTGTATGTTGTCTAGAACATACTCGGGCTGATGAAGAAATATGAGAGATCTGTCGAAACTAAACGAAATCACCAGATCTGTCGAATGGAAATTGGAGTCACCGGAAAACATCGCCAGATATGTTGAAAATTGTCCTCCACCCAATTTTTTTTTCGCAAATGTTGAAACGTATGCTGCCGGTCAGACAAAGGGAGAAGAAATAAGGATAGGAAGGACCCACGACCGGGTAGGAAGGGCCCACGGGTAGGTAGGAAGGACGGGAGAGTAGAAAGAGGAGGCGAGTGACTGGCTAAGGACCGATGTGCGACCGGCCTTGCTACACGCATAGGAGATGTAGGTGATGACATATAGAACATGCCTCGGAGTTGGCTTTGATTATCATGTTAAGATGAAGCGCTTAGGGGCCATGGATGGCAAAAGGGTGAAAAAGATACGTTAGTTAGGTGAGAGTACAAAGAAAAGGACTTGGCTGTGGTGAAGGCGCGATTGAACCTAAGCCATGTTCAGTTTAGGGCAGAGGACCACATGAGGAGAGGACGGTGTAGAAAAAGAGAGATTCATCAGTACAGAGGGTGGGACAAGAGAGGGCAGGCTGGAGGCCGGAGACATGTGCTTCGTACCTGTACTAAGAGATGGAGTTCTTCCTTCCAACACATGCATGAACACAGACCACATGAACTCTAAAACCCTGAGAAGAAATCCATAGCCGCATAAGTTATATGTCACACGCAAGCAAGAAAACAAGGACTTATGGGAAATAAAAAGTATATGGCAACGTGATTGGCAGCTAAGCCAGGCTGAATACCCCGCAACTCCTCTTGCCGACCCCTACCCTCCAAGGCCCAGAATTGATGAGAACCGCAAACTTGTCAAACTGGGTTTGGCCAACTGAACCTAACATGAACTCGGTCGCCTCAAACCGAACTGCAATTCAACTTTCACTCATGCATGCACCACTCCATGCTCGACTCATCCCCCAGTCGGGTCAACAACTGTGTGCTTGCTGTCCCTTCATCCATGCCCCCTATTCTCATCTCCTCCGTCCATGCCCACTATTCTCATTCCATGCTCCCTATGCCTCCTCACTTCTGCCCCAACCCACACGACGCACACACAGGTCTCTTGCAAACAACAGCTTGACGGGCTCCATTCCCAACAACATCTCCAACCTTTCTCTGCTCGCTTATCTGTATGAAGCACCTCGTTCAAGCCTGGTGATAAGCACGAACATGACCGAAGTCTCATAGCCTAGATGTCACATGCAAGCAAGTAAGTCTCGAAGTCTCATAGCAAGGAGTTTTGGGTAATTCAAATGTATATGGCCACGCAATCGGCAGCCAAGACAGGCTTGATACCCTGCAACTCCTCTTCCGGGCTCTCCCCCTCTCAGGTCCAGGTTCGACGAGAACCACAAACTCGTCGAACCAGTTTGGCCAATTGGAGTCGACAGAAACTGTTTGCCTCAAAACGAACTGCAATTCAATTTCTTTTCAGGCATGCCTCTCAAAGAACTCATCTCATCCCCAAATTTGTTCGACCGTGTGTGCTTGTTGTCCCTCAGTCCATGCCCACTTTTCTCATCTCCTCCTTCCTGTTAGTGTTAGCCCTCAATCTCACACTTTGTACTTTATATTTTCTATATCCTAGAGTAGTGTAGTTTGCACTTTGTGTTTGGTTGGGTGTACACCTACATCCCAACCAAACCCAAATTAGGGATGAGCAAGTGGCGAACACGAACGTGTTCGTGTTCGCCCCTACACGAACACCTTCGTTTGCCGAACCGAACACTGTTCGGTTCGGCGAACACTTTGAGCAAAAAATGGTGTTCGCCGTTCGCCTGTGAAGGCGTGTTCGGGCGAACCTCGAACACTGTTCGTGTTCGTCGCGGGCAAATTGCAGCAGCGGCCCGAACACGAACGTGTTCGGGCGAACATCGAACACTGTTCGGCGAACATTTTAAGCCAAAGTTCGAGGCGAACCGAACAGGTGTTCGTGTTTTTGCTCAACCCTAACCCAAATGTAATCTCCAAGCAATCTCCAACCCACCAATTGGAGATTGCCTTGAGATTACCCCCAATCCCTAGGGATTACCCCCGATTCCCTTCCCCATCCATTCCCTATCCTTCTTGGATGTACTTAAAGAGCTTCAAGCTCGTTACTAATGTATCACTTCTAAGCCTAAGTTGTGACACTTCCACCTTAACCCACACCACACACACAGGTCTCTTGCAAGAAACAATCTGACGGGCCCCATTCCCGACAGCATCTCCAAGCTTGATCTGCTTACTCAACTGTATGAAGCACCTCGTGTATAATTGGTGATGAGCACGGACATGATCAAATATCACATTAACTCTAATACCCAAAGTTACATTACCTAGATGTCACACGCAAGTCAGAAAACACGGATAGGGTATTAGGAAAGTGAATGGCGAGGGACGAGCAAGTTTAGGGCCACAGGCTAGCCTGGCCCTGCCTGATTTTTGGCCGGGCTGGGTCGGCTCCTTCGGGTAGACATGAGCGATGGCCGGCCAGTGCCCGGCTCGTGACGAGCCAGCCCCGACCACTGTCTAAAAGTGGTCGCCAATGGCCGATTCGTCACGATGCGGGAATATGGCTAGGTCGGATCGTGGCTCGTCCAATAGGTGACGAGCTGGGGAGGCTCATCTTAAGCCTGGCGGGATCGTCATGAGCTAGGGTGGCCATGAGTTTTACTAGAATCGTGGTCAGCCACATAACATAACCCTTCTGATCCATCCCTGGACGGACCTGCCTGTGTAATGTGGTTGGCGCTGACATGTGACGGACGGACCTGACTATCTTAGTGTTGATTGGATTTCAGCGACTCGGCGGATCGGCGAACGAAAGTGGCGACTTGCACAGAGCGCGGGCAAAAGCTGGTTTCCTGTACCCAACCCGTGGTTGGGTCGGGCCGACCCGAGGTCGGGTCAGGTAAAACCCGGCCTTGTATCCCCAAATCGGTTGAAAGAAGGAGTGTTTTGAGACGTCTCAAAACAGGCCTTGTATCCCCAAATCGGGTCTGGGATTTTAAAACCATGGCCCGGCCTGGCCTGACCCGACCCTACCCACGGCGGAGGTCCGCTTGGCCCAGCCAAATCGGGTCGGATCGGTTGCTAATGCCTAATTTTCACACCCGGGCCATCCTCGGCTCGTCACATTTGTCTGGGCCGCAGGCCGACACTCACACTGTGCCGGCCCGACCCGGGCCAACTTGGGCTCGACCCGTGCTCATCCCTAGCCTAGTCCCAGGTTCAACGCGCAATCCGACGCACTTTGAAACATGAACCGGTTTGGCCACTTGAGTTGAACATGAACCGAACTGTGATCTGGTTATTACTCATGCCCGCCTTCAGTCCATGCCCCCTATTCTCATCTCCTCACTTCTTCCTCCCCATCCCACACCACACTCACACAGGGGTCTTGCAACCAACAATTTGATGGGCTCCATTCCCAACAGCATCTCCAAGCTTTCTTTGCTCACTTGGCTGTATGAAGTCCAGACACTTGGCTCACTCAGCAATGCAGCTTTTACTTGTGCCTGCCTCCCACCATGCTCGTCTCATCATCCCCCTATTGCATCAACCACGTGCTTGCTGTCCCTCTCCTCCCATGCCCGCTGTTCTCATGTCCTCACTTCTTCCGTCCCAACCCCACAAACACGGGTAGGATTGAATTATGCACCGAGCTTCCTTTTGATTCTCCCAAGTAGAGTTCGACTTGAACATGTACATGTTTGGGTCCAACCATTTGATTCAATTTGTCTATCAATGCAGAGCAGAGCCGCTTTGAACCACCATGAACTGTTATTTCCACCTAGTTGAACCACATCGCTGTTGGTTCGACTCGAGCACTAGATTGGTATGAAGCATTACACAACCCACAAGAAAAGGTCCAATAAACAACAACGATTTCAAGAGGAGGTGAGGGCTGGATTCTCACATTGGGCTGGTCGACATTGCTCAAGGGTTGGTCTGTGGCAACTAGGTATGGTCAACTGGCCCGGCCCGACCCGACCTGGGCGTGCCAGCCGGGTTCCGGGTCGGGTCGGGTCGTGTCAACCCGGGTTAACTTACCAGGATCTCTGACCCGACCTGGGCTTATGTTACTGGGTCAAATTCGACCCATAACCGCCTTGGGCGAGGTTTGGTTGACCTGATGCTCATGTATAGCCCAGGGTCAACCCGATGCTAATTTTCATTTTGACTGTAATATTCCAGCTCTATTTTTATGTATCGTTTCTTACGTCCATTTGTAATGCCTTTGTTGTGGTCAAGTAAAAAAAAAACAAACAAAAAGCCTTGTCACTTGCGTCTTGCGTCCAACAACCAGACCAACGATGCGGGCCAGGCTGGCCCAACTTGGCGTTTTGACATCTCAGCTTTCTGAACAACCTACTCATGCTTAAATGAGAGTTGTTGTTGTTTAGGCACTTCAAGGTTGTTTTGTTTACACTAGTAATAGTCTGTGATTTAAACTTTGGTTGTGTCTCCCAACAAGTATTGGCCCAAAGAATTTGTTCATAAACACAATCAATACCTTTTCTGGCCGAACACCCGAATAGCTGAACACCTCCCTTTCTGGAAGTGTTCGGGCGAACACAAATGTTCGTTCACTGAATATGTCTTTGAGACAAGGCTAACACAAAGAATTTTGTGTTTGCCATTTTTTTATGCCTAGCTGCGAGGGATGCAAACTTGAAAAGAAAAAAAGGTTCTGTCCACCCTTTTAGAGTAGCAGTATATTCGCACGGACATTTTGCTGAGTGAATCTGACGAGCCGGGAGGGGCGTCGTCGGTGCCGGGATTCCAAAAACGCAAATGCAGTGCCGAGCCGACAAGCTGGAATTCTGAAAAGCTTCGGCTCATCGATTGGACCAGCCGAGCCCCCGGCTCGAATTTCCGCTCATGCTTAATTCGTTCCAGCTACTCACATCCCCCTCCGCCCCCCTCCACCCTCCCTACTTCCAGTGAATGCGGCTCGTTCTCCTCCGTGCTCCCAACAGGGCTCCACACCTGTTGGAATCTCGACTCAGCACACCCCCTTAGGCTGCAATGCTCACTATTCTTATCTCTTCATATTTTCCAACCCACAACACACAATGCACAGAAATCTCTCATCCAATTCCCTCAGTGGCCCCATAGACTGCGTCTTCGACGACGTCCCCCGTAATCGCCTCGTTTATCTGTAAATCTCTAGACCCATCCCTTATGTGCCTAGTTAATGCTGCACTGTACTCTCATGTCCCATGCCTGCACAGCGCGCTCATGTGCCAAGCCTGCACCGCACTCTCATGTACCAAGCCTGCACTATCCGCTCATGTGCCAAGCCTGCACCGCACTCTCATGCGCCAAGCCTGCACCAAGCTCTCATGTGCCAAGCCTGCACCGCGCTCTCACGCGCCAAGCCTGCTCCATGCTCTCATGTGCCAAGCCTGCACCGCACTCTCATGTGCCAAGCCTGCACTATTCGCTCATGTGCCAAGCCTGCACCGCACTCTCATGTGCCAAGCCTGCACTATTCGCTCATGCGCCAAGCCTGCACTATTCGCTCATGTGCCAAGCCTGCACCGCACTCTCATGTGCCAAGCCTGCACTATTCGCTCATGCGCCAAGCCTGCACCATGCTCTCATGTGCCAAGCCTGCACAACGCGCTCATGTGCCAAGCCTGCACTATTCGCTCATACGCCAAGCCTGCTCCACGCTCTCATGTGCCAAGCCTGCTCCACGCTCTCATGTGCCTAGCCTGCACCGCGCCCTCCAGCAATCAGTTCCACAAGTTGTGTGTGGCTCTTGAGTTACGTCCCAGTCCTGTTGTACCAACCTGTTATTTTCCCTGTGCCTCAGCTCAGTCCTCAACACAGGCTTGTCACCGCAGTTGCAATTTTGAAGTTAGGGATGAGCAGAGGGCGAACTCGAACATGTTCGTGTTCGCCCCCTATCGAACATCGACTTATACCGAACCGAACACTGTTCGGTTCGGCGAACTATTTGGGCGAAAACAGGTGTTCGCCGTTCGCCCTAGGGGGCGAACGAATTGTTGCAGCAGGCGAACTCGAACATGTTTGACTCGAACATGTTCGAGTTCGCCAAAGGGAAAATTCGATATAGTCACAGTGGTAATATTGTGAAACGCCGTCTCTACAACTTGACACCTTTACCGCTTGGTGCTTGATCCCTATGCTTCTCAACACTAATGTTCACACAAACACCCTACACTGCGAACTACCCTAACCCTAATGTCCGTCTAGATGAACGATGTAAGGTGTGCGATGGCTAGTAAAACCGCAAGGCTAGGGCGGTTGTGTGAGAGAGGGCTAAGCGCTAAAGGCGTTTTGAGTTTGAGCTCACGAAATGAGCTCAAACTCACGGCCGCGACCTAAAACTGGTCGCGGCCAATTTTGACGCAAACACTTTTGTGTTCGCGGGGCACCCAATTCGAACACGAACGCGTTCGTGTTCGAATTCCCTTAGCCAAAAATCAATGGCGAACGGCGAACATGTTCAGCCGAACACCGAACATGTTCGCCTCGAACGATTTAGGCAAAAAAAAATGCCTGTTCGGTTCGCCTCGAACATGTTCGAGGCGAACCGAACAGGCGTTCGGGATTTTGCTCATCCCTATTTGAAGTGTACATAATCTCTATGCGTTGCCTCTTGAGTTATTTTCCAATCCTGTTGTACCATCCTGCCATCTGTGCTTCTATGATGTCTTCATCTATATTCTCACCAGATGGTTGCATGCAGCGCTGAACAGATGGGTTCACGCTTTCATGTGGATCGGTTGATGCACATCGCTGTGTTGCTGCACGCACGAGGCTAACAGGGTTTACTACCATGCTTTCCTCCCCTGTGACCAGAAATCTCGCTTCTAATAATTTTAATGGGTACATTCCAGCAACTATTGGAAACCGAAGTTCATTGCAGTACTTGTAAGTACACTTGTGCATGTCCCAATCCCGAAACGAACTTGCGAGCAGTGTGGGATAGGCTGATCTGATGCTGCATTGAAAGCATATGGCTGGACCAAACAAAGCACTCTTGCAGGAGTAGCAGTGCTTTGCAAGTTCTTGGGTGTGCTGTCAAAGTCCCCATGCCCCTCCTAGCCACCATCCCCATGCCTTTCTCCTTTATTTCCACCTTCATAACCAATTAGCCTTCCACTATTCTGGTTGAACTTGAAATAAATGTCTGTGCAGCTGTGCCGATGATTTTCGCATTTTCATCTGCCCGTGTTACCGCAGCGACATCCCTGGCACTAACCTCACATGCCCACCTGACACCTCTGCCTGTGGCACACAATCGCCTAACACTTGCTTTTGTGGCATGTGACGTCAATCCTTCTGACTTTTGAGTCGACTCAAAAGTCAACTTGCGTGTGGCACACAATCGCCTAACACTTGCTTTTGTGGCATGTGACGTGACGTCAATCCTTCTGCACAGATTGGGTTGGGACAGATTGACCCATTGCTCATGGCAATGCATGAGCTATAAAACGAATTGCGGTTCGGTTCTAACCGTTTCTACCCGAACAGAACCGTGATTTGTGGGCGGCGATTCGCTAGCAACAACTAGCCGACCAGTGCCGAAGCAAACCGGTTCAAATATAGGCCAATAACCAGAGCGTTGGAGCTCAATTCGAGGCTATAAAACCGAACCGATCCAGTTCCATACCCTGCTCATGCCTACTCATGCCTAGTCGAACTTGAACCTTCACGACTGAAACAGGTGTAAGTTCGGGTCTAGCAGGACTATGTTCGACCCCTACAGACGAACACTCAAACAGCGTCATCCCAAGAATTGTTCTATTTGAACAATTCTTGAGTCCGCTTTTTGCTCAACCCTAGGTCTAGCCTAGACTTGAGCATCCGACCCGAACGGGTGGGTTGACCTGACTCGACCTGGCTAGTTGGCAAGGATAGGTCGCAGGTCTGAAAAAGCCGACCTCGGTGTAGTTGGTCAGCCTGTTCCGTTAGGTCAAGTTGACCCGTGTCCCGAATTTGAGTTTTGAGTTCGTATAATGACGGGATTGGGACGAAACGTCCTGACTTGGTTACGGGCCTTCGCATGTGAAAACCGGTCGGGCGAACCAGCCCAACGTTTTTTTCCCGCGTGACTCGCCCGTGTCCACGCAGGGCAGGGGAAGAAAGGCTGACGAGGGAAAGGGGGAAGAGGGAACAGGAGGGAAAGGGTGCAATAGGGCAGAAGGGTAAATGCCAGGGTAAATGCCAGGTAATTATCCATGCGCCGGACTGCACGGATTAGTGGTCAATATGTGCCCCACGCAGCGATTGAAGTCATCGATCTGCAACCATGGCCGGTTGATTCGCGCCCGATTTGCACAGATTGGTGGTCGAAATCGTGGATCTGCATGGATCTGTGGGCAAAGTCACCAATCCTCGCAGATATTATGCAATTAATGGGACAACGACCTGATACACTATCCGGCCGACCGGACCCGCCCTCGGTCACAGCTGGTCCGACCCAAGTCTAGCCCGGGCCGGGTCGACTCGCCAGAGGTCCTGACACAAGGACAAGTCGACCAGACCCGACTCGTCATACCCACCCTAAGGTCCGCCTGGATTGGGACGGGTTGGGACGAATCGACCCGTGTTGCTCATGCTGGTGTAGCCCGGCCCTCCTGGCGGGCCATCGGTAGAAGCCGGACCCTCCTGGCGGGCACGACTCTCTCTTTTTATAGTTGGGCCTGGCCAGGCCAATCTCTGGACCGGGGAAGACCGGGTTGGAATATACGAGTTGAGCTTATGCTAAGCGTGTGTATTTACGCTAGCTTGCATGTGCTATACAGATAGAGCCGGAATTCAGGATATGCATTTCCGAGCAGTAAGAACCTTTTTCTTGGGCAGGGAAAACGTTTTCGCAGGGGTGGTTTAAGGATGTTGAAAGCGGGATGATTTTCTGTGTGATTATTCATGCACAGAAATGTGAAGGTAGTCCCTTTTCCGATTAGGCCCCCACGTGCGGACATTCGTGCTAGTGGGAGTTGTGGGGGATGGTGGAAACCAGATGAGTGCAAGAATGCAAGCTGGTTGGGCTGGCTGGTAAGTAGCATGAGCTCTGTTGGGAGGTCATTTTGTGAATTCGTCTACACATAACTTCAAAGTTGTCATGAGCTTAAGGGCCCACCCCCTCCCAGCATTTTGGCCAGATTGTTTCTCACTTCTTCTGTTCGATAATAATAAGCGCTTCAATTTTAAAGATGTTGTGAGCAAAAGCACATTTCACAACATCTGTTGGTGCATCAGCAACACTTCTAACAGCCCCCTCATTCCACTCACGGATAGTTACCCCTGCCCTGCTACAGCAGCAGTTTTGGAAATCGACTGGAAAAAAAAGATGGTTTTCACCCGAATCCTTTTTTAAAACGTTTTGTTGCGGATGTTAATATGATACCGTATTTCAGACCTTAATTCTAGGCCTCTTCACCTGAACCTTTGTTTTTTTTGTTTTTTTTACGGGCGCCATTTGATGCACTCCGAAGTGTGTTTCGAACCGGTTTGGTCAATTGGATCAAACTAGGATTGATTCAAGTGCGATTCGTTTTTAACTCATGCCTGTCTCCGACCATACTCTCCTCATCTCCCCATTGGGTTGAACTTGTGTACTTCCCTTCTAATCTCATCTTCTCACTTCCTCTACCCCAACTCACACCTCGCACACGCAGGTCTCTTTCAAACAACAACTTGACGGGTCCCATTCCCAATGAAATCTCCGTCCTTTCCCAGCTCACTTATTTGTATGAAGCCTGGTGATAAGCACAAGCATGACCAACAGTAACTTCAACTTAAATACCTTAGAGACATGATCGGCAGCCAATCCAAGCTGAATTTTCTGCATCTCCTCATATCCTCCACTCCTAAGCTAGGGATGAGCAAAACTACTGCCACGGGCCGGCCTTGTCCAGCCAGCATTTCAGCTGGGCTTGACTGAGGCTTCCGGGTTGAGCAATGGCCGACCATTGGCTGTCGAAAGCCCGAATTGTAGCCAGGTTGACTTATGGCTCATCCAATAGGTGACAAGCCTAGTAGGCTCGTCTCGAGCCTGGTAGGCTCGCTATGAGCTAGGGTGGCCATGAATCCGAAATAGGGTCATGCTAGCCACATTTTAACCCCTGAAACCTCCCAATCACCCCCTAGACGGACGCACTTATTCTATAAAACTTCACGTTGGTTGGCGGCGCTGAACCAATGCTGTTGGATTCCATTCATATACTATGGAGTAGTTCGTTTGCCTTGAATTCGGAACGCTTCCACAGTTAAAATGTCGTAAGCACGAAGTCATCGCATTCACACCTACTACAGCACTCAAGAATCCTTGCTAGCGTTTTCACTCCATTGACGGAAAAGGAGGAAGTGACCATGTGAGGAAATATGCTAGACTATTATCCCTTTATAAACCCTTCATTAAGACAATCTCTTGGTGTGGTAGGTAGTTGACGGTAGATCAGATAAAGTCTAAGACCCTCAAGAACGTAGCCTAGATGCCCATATTAAAAACTTATATGACGTATATGGCCACATTTTTTATAGTGAATCTGTTAGTAACTTTGGGATCTATAATGCTCTATGCGCACCGCCTAACTCACAAGAGATGGCCTTCACGGGTTCACCTAGTGAGTCCTTGGGTGCTTGGTAAAACCAGCCCCTACCCAAGGTTCCGTGTTTGTAGAGAGCAAGGTTCAAAAATACGGTAATCGTAAATTACGGTCCGTTTTTTACGGTCCGTTTTTTACGGTAAATTTTAAAAAATACAGCCGTTTTTTTGCTAGAGAACTCTTATCACCAAGAAAAAAAAGGCAAAAACAAGGTCGAATACATTTTCGGTCATGCTTACGCATGCACACAAGCAAAGAGGGGATCGTCCTCTTCATCCTGGTGGTTTTTCCCATCAATTTGGTCCCATAATATGGTTGATTTTTTCTTTAGACGAAAATCACCTTTTGGAACCGTTTTTTACCGTTTTTTACGGTAAATTTTCAAAAATACGGTCGTTTTTTTTAACCTTGGTAGAGAGGCCCACCAAATGTAAGTCCAATCGGGATATTTTACTCTTCATGTCAATCGGTCATAAAAGGAATCTTCACTCATAAAAGATAGTCACAAACACAAGCACAATTCTATACTAACCAACTCTTCGAATCTCCAGCCTTCAAAAAGTACAAATTTCCAGATTTCAAAATCAGGTTTCGCAGAATCGGTGCAGATCGCGAAAACGGCTGCACGTCTGAGCGGATCGCGTATATGTCCCCGTATCACGTTTTTCCGTTTATACGTAAACGTATACACGGGATAAGCTAGATTGCCTTAGCGTTTTTTCCAACATAGCCTCAGTCCATGCCCTCTAATCTCATCTGCTCACTTCTTCTACCCCAAACACCACACACACACAGGTCTCTTTCAAACAACAATTTGACGGGTCCCATTCCCAATGGCATCTCCGAGCTTTCTTGGCTCACTCATCTGTATGAAGCACCTCGTTTGAGCTTGGTGATAAGCACGAACACGACCAACAGTCACATCAACTTTAAGACCTTCCAGACACAATTTCCAGCCAATCTAGGCTGAATCTCTTGCATCTTCCTCTCCTGTCCTCCCCTCATAGGCTAGGGATGAGCAAAACTAGTGCCGCAGGCCAGCCTCCAGCCTGCATTTTTGGCCGGGCTGGGCTGAGGCCTTTGGGTTGAGCAATGGCCTTTGGGTTGAGCAATGGCCTTTGGGTTGAGCAATGGCCTTTGGGTTGAGCAATGGCCTTTGGGTTGAGCAATGGCCTTTGGGTTGAGCAATGGCCTTTGGGTTGAGCAATGGCCTTTGGGTTGAGCAATGGCCGACCAGTGGCTTTTGGGTCGTGGCTCGTCCGAGCCAAGTAGGCTCGTCATGAGTTTAGGACGCGTCAAATCCTGCTGAAATCGGCGATCGATCCTGCAACATCGATCTCCACCGCACTGAAAACCCGCAATTGCTTCCGAACATTAAAATAACCTCTTCTCACCCAGTTAAAAATCGATCCTGCGCAGGATCGATCGCCGAAATTTGCAGGAGTTGACGCGTCCTTAGAATGGTCTCACGCTGACCACATTCATTAACCCCCAAAACCTCACAATCACTCCCTAGAGGGACCTACCTGTTCTTATATACTTTAAGCTGGTTGGTTGGTGTGGTGCTGAACCAATGCTGATAGATTGCAGTCATATTCTATGGAGTAATTCGTTTGCCTTCAATTCAAAACGCTCCCACAGTTAAAATGCCGTGACTCCCACAGGTGATTCCCACCGACAAGAGTTTGTGATTTGTCCAGGTGGGGGCGAGATGGCGAAAGGAGAGGATCGGCAAATCCTCCAGTTGTGTTTTCGTGTTCGTCAATGTTGAATGAAAGATGGCACGCACCCGTGCGCGCCCTGGTGCCACTAGGGGTTCACCAGTGCGAGCCTTGGTGCAATTAGGGGCGCACCAGTGCAGAGCGGTGCACTGCACTGCACCACACTGGTATGCACCAAGGCAAGCCGGTGCACCGGATTGGAAGCGTCGAAACCCGGTGCACTGCATGCATCCCACTCGTGCGCACCAAGGCGAAGTGAGTTTCATTGACCAGCCAGCATTACGGTCATACTCCCTCTCCGTCATCTTGCATTGTCTGTTCTTCATGCTCTATCAGGGATATACACGGGAATCGCTTGGATGGATCTATTCCATCCTTTCTCAGCTCCTTGATCAACCTGGTGACCCTGTAAGTATCACGACTTCAGTACTAGGCTATCCCAGCTACCATTGGCTGCTTGTTGACAGTACCTTGAGAACTGAATTACTGGGCGAGCAAACTACAAATATGTACTTCGCTGGTATCACTTCATTGCGTGCTTTTACAATCATACAATCTCGAAACTCGCAACTTGCCGTGGGTTGCCCTGGAGCAACCTTCATACCCACTTGCCACGTTCTTTCACCAGAACCCTCGGGGGTTATCAGACTACAGGGCTGATTCCAAACTGAATAAAAAGCTTACAGACTTGCAGGAGTTTTGCGAAGTGGAATTCTGTCTCTGACCCACATCATTTTGTTCTTCATGTCCCACTCGCATGGCTCGTGTGCTGTGCGCACCGCAGCCATCCGTGTGCCCCTTCCCATGATTCCATTCTTCCCCCGAGGACCATCCCAATTCCTTTTCTTCTGCGTTCCCTCATGCTCCAACTCAATCCCACATTTCCCCAACTACGTACATTCCCCTCCACCCCCCACCCTTTCTGCTTCCAGTGAATGCTGCTCGTTCTTCTCAGTGCTCCCTACAGAGCTCTCCACCGGTTGGGATCTCAACTCATCGAACCCCCGTGGGCTGCCATGCCCGTTATTCTCATCTCTTTTTTTTCTCCAACACACAACCCACAACACACAACCCACAACACACAACCCACAACCCACAGGGATCTCTCATCCAATCTCCTCACTGGCAACATATTCAGCGACTCTGTTCCCCTTGATCGCCTCACCTATCTGTACGTTGTTGTTTGGCACTCCACAGGCTTGTCGCCCAACTTGCTGTTTCAAAGAGTTCTGGGAGCAAGGCCAGTTGATTACTACAAACATATCTATCATCTCATCTCCATTAACGCTTTGTGGCCCCTCCACACCCCAGTTGCCGTTCCAAGGCATTCTGGGACGACCTGTGACGAGTTCAGTGGTTCCCCAACAGCATGCATCTTTCTCTCAATAGATGTTTCCCAGTCCCGTTGTACCAACCTGCCATATATGGTTCAATCATGTGCTGCTTCGTTCATGCAGATGAATGCACATGACTGTGACTAGCTCATGCTGCATTGCGGTGTGCATGAGGCTAACCGAGAGTCCCGTTGTACCAACCTGCCATATATGGTTCAATCATGTGCTGCTTCGTTCATGCAGATGAATGCACATGACTGTGACTAGCTCATGCTGCATTGCGGTGTGCATGAGGCTAACCGAGACTACTCCTGCACTTTTCATCCATCCCCTGTGAGCAGAAACCTCTCTGCTAATGATCTCAGCGGGGAGATTCCAGCTGAAATTGGAGGTCTCACCTCATTACAGTACTTGTAAGCAGGCTTGAGCAAAGTACCACACCTGAATCGAACTTGTAATAGGCTGGAGCATGTATCAGACCCGAACCTGTAAGTAGGCTTTAGCAAGTACCAAAACTGAACCGAACTCGTAAGTAGCCTTGAGCAAGTAGCAAAATCGAAATGAAGTTGTAAGTAGGTTTGAGCAAGGACCAAACCTGAACCGAACTTGTAAGTAGGCTTGAGCAAACACCAAACTCAGACCAAACTTGTAATAGGCTGGAGCAAGTACCAGACCTGAACCGAACTTGGAACTTGTAAGTAGGCTTGAGAAAGTACCAAACCCAAAACGAACGCGTAAAAAGGCTTGAGCAAAGTACCAAAACCGAACCAAACTTTTGTATAGGTTTGAGCAAGTACCAAACCTGAACTGAACTTCCTTGAGCAAGTACCAAAACCGTAACGAACTTGTAAGCAGTATGAGATATGCTCATCAGATGCTGTAATGAACATGGTTGGCCCTGACAGAGGACTCTTGCGGGATTAGCAATGTCTTTTGCTGCAGCTTTCGAAGAAATGTATGCGCAGACGTGCCCATGGTTTCCGCCTTTTCATCTCCCATTCTCACTGCAGCGACATCTCTGGCACCAACCTCGTATGCCCACCTGATTACTCTGCCTGTGGCACAACACAATCTCCTAACACATCCTTTTGTGGCACGTGTGAATCCTTCTGCAAGACTTGCAAGCAATCTGCAGGCAAGTGAATAAACATCACCAAACTATGGCAAAAGACATTTCGGAGTCCAGAGTGTTGGTACAGCAAGCAACACATGGCACAAGACATGGCAATGCATGGCACAAGGCATGGCAATACATGCAGTCATGTCACAATGCATGGCACAATGCATGGCTGATTATTTTGAAAGCACCTCACTTGCTTTGGACGATCAGGGGGGTGCGTTGAAACATGGTATAGTTATCTTCTTATTAAGATCATGCGAAATTACGACCAATCTGGATTTCTTTTATAGTTCCATTGCAAGTGGAGTATCACCCTTCTGATCGTTTTTATTGCAACCCTGCCTGCTTGGCTGAACGTTCAATGCTCACACGTCAAGATGTCCTCTTGATAGCCCTATCAATGATCAGCTTCCTGCTATCCCCACCGCGAGTCTTTCTCAGCAGGTGGAGTGTCAGTGGGAGTCATCATTGGCATTGTTGTTGCTGCTGTGGTCACTCTCCTGCTTCTGGCCGCCACTCTGCTTTACTTCAGGCACAAGATAAAGCTGAGGCAAAAAGGTAGGGAGACACAGCAACCAGAGGAGTTAAATTTGAATAACCAGACTCTGTCGATGCAGTTGTGTGTGGCTGTTTGCAATCATGGCGATAAGATTTCCATTGCATGAACTCAGACATGTGCAGGCAAGTCTGCAAGTGTAATCATGCTTGACAGTACAAAGTCCAGCCAAAATCGAGTTCTCACATCTCTTGCCTTGAAATGAGTGAGATTGACTCAATCTCTTCCCACAAGCGCACTCCAGTCCCAATCTTACAGGCCTGTATGCCTCCTTCACTTGTGGATGTACTCTAGCTGGCCGAAACCTGGGCTACACAATTTTGGAACTTATGTGCGACAAGGTGTTGAGGCAGTAGATGGTCTTACTCTAAGATTTCAGGTTTGCAACTGCGAAAAAAACTTAGGGGCCCTCAGAGCCCTCCTCTGTATAATCTCCTGTGAACTGACCAGCACGCCATGAATCAATTCCCTAGAAGAATTTTGGGCCAATTCAGGGGACTCGACTCGGCACATGGTTTGACCGAGGCCGACCGCACTCGACCTGACTCGACTCCACTCAACTCGTGCTCAGGCATTTTCCCCGGCACCCATGCATCTCCTTTCACATATGACACCACGAGCAGGCTCGGGGAGCAGCCTGGCAGCCTCGCACTGCACTGAATTCTCACTAGCAGATGTTCTCAAGGCCACCAATAACTGGTCCGAGGACAACCAGCTGGGTGCGGGTGCCTTTGGCGATGTGTACAAGGGCGTGTCTCCCCGCGATGGCACCACCTTGTGGGCTGTCAAGCGTGCCAAGCTGATCGACGTTGAGTTTCAGAAGGAGGTCAGTGAGCTGCAGTCATGCAAATTGCATATTTTAGTAACATGGTATCTAGTGAGCCATGGTGAACCATGGTGAGCCGTGATGAGATGGCATGTGTCATTGACGTCATTTTCAAATCCACGTCGAGATTTAATTAACCGCCTCAAAATGCTTCATTGCTATAGTGTCTTTGCTGTTCAACTATTTTGTACTGTGTCTTCAATGCTAGTAAATTAAGACATTCAGTTTTTTTTCTCCCCTTTGAATTGTCACGCCTTGACTGTTTGTTGTGTTCACTGCTTCTCAATCTGTTCCTTCATCCTTGCTTAATACTTTTACTTTTCCCGTGACTGTGAGGATCAGATCCAGCAGATGGCTGACAAGAACCATCCCAACGTTGTGAAACTTCTTGGCTTTGCAATCGGTGGAGACTTGAGGACTCGGCCTGAGCAAGTCCTCATCTATGAATACGTGCCCAATGGCGACCTTCACAAATGGATTGGCCCGAGTATGTGTGCTGCTCCTCTAGTGTGTTTTCTGTTGTGCCACTCATGCTCCGTCACTCATCCTCTCCCATTCATGCTCTGTCACCCATCCCCTACCACTCGTCCTCTTCCACTCGTCCTCTGCCACTCATCCTCTACCACTCATCCTCTGCCACTCATCTGACGTGCCACTCATGCTGCCACTTGTTTCTTGCAGAGACAGAACGCCCTCTGACTCTGAAGCAGCGGCTGGACATTCTCATCGGCATGGCGCGGGGCTTCGAGTACCTCCACGGCTTTGGCATCGTGCATCGCGACATCAAGCCTGCCAACGTCCTCATCACTGACAGCATGCAGGCAAGCTTGGTTGCGCTGGATCACTAGGTGACAGAATAATTTCCGTTTAGCGGAGGCGAAGTTGTTTCAATGCAACTATGGCTGGTTCTTTTCATAACCACTTTGTGTTTCTTACAGCAACCATTTCTCCAACCTCACTCACAAACCCTTGTTATTGGAATCCGTGCTCTGTTGTGGATGGCGCCACAAGCGACCAAGTATGCACTGTGATTAATCCCTCATGCTACAATGCCACTCATCTGAGTCACCAGGCAAAGATTGCGGACTTTGGGCTGCTGAGGATGGGGGAGGGCACAACTGTGAACACGACGCGCATCATGGGCACACCGGGCTATGTGGATCCGGTCTACTCCATCACCTCCAAGGCCACTGCTGCCAGCGATGTGTACAGGTGGGCCAGTGAGGTGTAGAGGTGAAACAGTGATGCGTATTAAAGTCCTAGCTGGAAGTGCATAGTATTCAATAATGGAGAAACTAGAAATGCATTGTAGGAGTCAGCACCCATTAAGACCCGCCCCAAATACTATGTGTGTATAATATAGGTACCTGTGCATGCTGCGGTCAGGTAATAAAAAACTCATCTGCCTCACCCCTCTTCTCTTCCTCTGCCATGTTGTGCCTTGAACATTCTACGCCTTTGAACATTCTGCGCCTTTGAACATTTGCGCTTCTTTTTCAGCTTTGGAGTGCTCATGCTGGTGGTCCTCACGGGACGGGAGCCACTCTCGGAAACTGCTGGAGAGAGCTGGAAGATCACTCCGTGGGTAAGTACCTAACCCATGGGACCACCTCGTATGTAATTACCTCGACCCATGAAACCACCCCGTGGGTAAGTACCCCATTCCGTGGGCCACCCCCATTCCATGGGTAAGCATTTCATTCAAGTGAACCGTCTGGCTCTTTTCATGTCCAATGGGACCATATTGATATCATCCTCTCACTAGCAGTAAGGGACCACCTCCCTCCACTACCCAATGTGTGGTTGTGGTATTTCCTAAATTTCCTCGTCCAGTTCACACTAGTGGTCCTCACAGGAACTTAGATCACTCTGTGGGTGAGCACCACCTGCCGGTACTTTCAAAGACTCAAATAGCATATTCCCCAAAGGAAATCCGTCCAGCTTCTTGAATACCATATGTGACCCCTCCCAACCCCTCCAGCTCCTCCACCTTCAACACTCCCTCCACACCCACCAAAACCTCCACCTTCCCCAAACCCTCCACCCTCCCCGAACCCTCCAACCTCTCCCACGCTCTATCTTCTTAACTCCCTCAGGCAGCGGAGTGCATATCCTCGAATGACGTGGGGAGCCTCATGGACCCCACCATGGACGCCCCTGCTGAAGCTGTGCTGCGTGTGGCTCAGATCGCCCTCGCCTGCACTGGAGAGCGCACTGCAGACCGCCCAAGCATGCTGCAGGTTGCCAACGAGCTCCAGGCCATCCGGGAGGCGGTGGGGGGGAAAGAGGTGTTGGGTGCGGCTGTCAAGGTGGATGCGCAGGTGCAGGAGATGAAAGATGTTGTCGCGGGTGTCGCAAGCCTTGACACGGAAATTATGAAGATTGGAGAGCAGATTTCAGGATAAAAGGGTGATTTACCCTTATTACAATTACTATAAGGCTGGGTTTAATTATGCACCCGTTTTTTTTTCATAGGGTCTCTCAACTTCAGCATTACAATTACTGAGCTAAACGCTATCAATTCGGAAGAGAACGCCCCCTCTAGTGCACCCTGGTGTCTTCTTTGAAGGGTAACCCACTAGGCGTGTACAGTATATTCATACGAAAGCACGCAACTTTCACTACCAGTGTAAGTGCCACTTGTTAAAACTTTAACTCGTAACTTTCACCCAAGTTGTCTTCAATCATCTGAAGTTCGGTGTCGAGGCTGTTCAGGCCGACAACATCCTTCATCTCCTGCACCTGTGTATCCACCTTGACAGCCGCGCTGAGCTCCTCTTTCCCCACCCACTCCTCCCGGATGGCCTGCAGCTCGTTGGCGACATGTGCCATGCTTGGGCGGGCTGCAGTGCGCTCCACGGTGCAGGAGAGGGCGAGCTGAGCCACACGCAGCACACCATCTGCAGGGGCGTCCATGGTGGGGTCTTTGAGGCTTCCCATGTCCCCCGAGGACAGGCACTCAGATGCCTGAGGGAGTGAATTGGGTAGAGGGTGTTGGAAAGGGATAAGATACGACAGGTCATTAACAAGGTGTGAAAATGATTTCAGAGCCTTTGCAACGAAGCCTGTCGGTGGTGCATACCCACGAAATGGTATGCCGTCCCTGTGAGGACCACTAGCAAAAACCGGACATGGTACGAAAACACCAAGCATTGGGTAGCGGAAGGGTCAATGACAATGGTCCCACAATCCAGGGGTAGGCGCTGGTCTTAGACAATGAGGTGCTTGCCCGCGGAGTGATCTGGCGACTCTCTCCATCAGTCTCCAAGACTGGTGCCTGTCCTGTGAGGACCACCAGCATGAGCACTCCAAAGCTGAAAAGAAGGGTTCAGAGGCAGAGAACGTTCCGAGGCAGAGGATAATCGGAAACATGATGAAGACGAAAAAGAAGAGGCAGGGGCACTTTAGATGAGTCTTGCCAATTCACAGCAGCATACCCAGATTATGTACTACACACACATAATATTTGGCACTCGTCTCATCGGGTGCCAGCTCCTGCATTGCATCCAAGGATCCTTGCAATGATGTAAGGGTATTCTGCAATGCTTCTAGGGTCTCGTGCAATGCTTCTAAGGGTCTCCTGCAATGCTTCTAGGGTCTCCAGCAATGCTTCTCAAATAACTCCTGCTTCACTGGCCCACCTGTAGACATCACTGGTAAGTCTAAATGATTAACACCTGTAGACCTCATGGACTGCCCTATCTTTAGACATCACTGGCTGCAGTGTGGCTGATGTGATGGAAAAAAAAAGGATCCACATAGCCTGGTGTGCCCATGACATGCGACGTGCCAACGCTCTTTCAGATGTCTAAAAAATGCTCACCTGTAGACGCTGGTTACATGTGCACATTATTGCCTCACCAAGGGCTCCTACAATGATCACCTGTAGACACCACTGCCTCACCTGTATACACCACTGCCTGACCTGTACACACCACTGCTTCACCTGTACACACCAAATCCTCGCGTGTAAACACCGAAGCCTCACATCAGGCTTTTGCAATTATGCACATTATTGCCTCACCAAGGGCTCCTACAATGATCACCTGTAGACACCACTGCCTCACCTGTGGACACCACTGCCTCACCTGTGGACACCACTGCCTCACCTGTACACACCACTGCCTCACATAAGGCCTTTGCAATGATCACCTGTAGGCATCGCTGGCAGCGGTGGCCTTGGACGTGCGGGAGTAGGCCGGATCCACATAGCCCGGTGTGCCCATGATGCGCGTTGTGCCCACGGTTGTGCCCTCCCCCATCCTCACCAGCCCAAAGTCTGCAATCTTTGCCTGGTGATGCAGATGAGTGGCATTGTAGCATGAGGGATAGGGAATGGTGCATAAAACTGGACACTTGTGGCACTATCCATCAGACTTGTATGTGTAGCACGACCAAAATATATTATAAAGAAAACACAAATATGCTTTGATTAAGCAAAAAAAACATTCTCTCACAAAAAAGATCCACTCCAACCAAGCTTGCATGCATGCTGTCAGTGATGAGGACGTTGACAGGCTTGATGTCGCGATGCAGGATGCCAAATCTGTGGAGGTACTCAAAGCTCCGTGCCATACCGATGAAAATGTCCACCCACTGCTTCAGAGTTAGAGGGCGTTCTGCTTCTGCAAGGAATATGTGCCAGAGGATAATTGACACAGCAGATGAGTGGGAGAGGATGAGTGGAAGATCAAGAGTGGCCAAGGGCAGGCTACATCTGAAGAATGCGTGGCACATCATATGTGTGGCACAACGCATGATTGGCAAGAGTCAAGGTCACGCCACGATACAATTGACACAGCAAATGAGTGGCACAGAAAATGAGTGCCAGAGCATATGAGTGGCGCAGCATGAGTGGCAGAGCATGTGTGGAATAATATTGGAGAGGCATACGTACTTAGACCGATCCATTTGTTGAGATCACCGTTGGGCACGCATTCATAGATGAGAACTTGCTCTGGCTGTGTCCTCAAGTCTCCTCCGATCGCAAAGCCAAGGAGCTTCACAATGTTGGGATGGTTCTTGTCGGCCATTTGCTGGATCTAAGAGTCGCCAAGAGAGAAAAGGCGAGTAGCAAAGAAAAACAGATTGGAAAGGAGAGCTCCGAACAAATAGCAGAACAAGGTCGACGAATTGAGGAACTGGCTTGCAATTTCATGCCTGCAAAGGCTTGTGAGAAAAGGCTTTGTATGCGCCACCACGGCTCACTGACCTCCTTCTGAAAGCCCACGTCAATCAGCCTGGCGCGCTTCACAGCCCACACGGTGGTGCCATCGCGGGGAGACACGCCCTTGTACACATCGCCAAAGGCACCCGAGCCTAGCTGGTTGTCAGGGGACCAGTCATTGGTGGCCTTGAGGACTTCTGCAATAGCGAACTCGGTACAGTGTGAGGCTGCCAGGCTACTGGCCGGGCCTGCTTGTAGTGTCCGAGGTGAAAGGAGGAGCATGGGTGCAATGCAGAACGTGCTTAAGCAGGATTATCAAGTCGCCAGGTCGAGTTGAGTCTAGTTGAGTCGATTCAGCTTCAGTCGAAACATCATGTGCTGAGTAGAATCGGGTCAGACCCGTGACTTGCCCCAGCTTGCTTCGTGAATTGTCGTTGCGACCCAGCGTGTATGTGATTTCACCGGTCATAAAATTAACAACTCCATATGTACGCCCGGGTTATACAGAGCCCTGAGAGACTTTTGAGTCGACTCAAAAAGTCAACTCAGAGTCCTGAGAGACCCTAAGAATTCGCAGTTCCAATACTTGACTTCCTAAAACCATCTGTTGCCCCCTGAATTGTGTAGCCCAACTTTACGTCCCTTAGGGTGCATCCAATATTCAAGGCATACAGCAGCATGTAAGCTTGTGACAAAAGTCAAACTGCTTGTGGCGAGTCAATCTCGCTTTCAAGCCAAGCATTTTTCAGCAGCTGATCTTGGCTCGACTTCAGTTGAGTAGAGCATGACTAGGCTTGCACACTAGCATGCCCATGTCTAGGTACTTCCTATTTCTCAATATACCAACCCTTAAGTTTTTAGCAGGGGTGACATATGCTAGGTTTTCTAAACCTTATCCGCTAATGTTCTAGGCAAACCCGTGAGAAACAGCTGCAAAGGGACGCAAACAAGACCGAGATTTATGAGATGTTTGAATAATGAAGTAGCGGACGACATCTTGAGTGTGGGCTGGCCCTACAATGGTAAGCTTGTGGTTTCCGCTCAAACCTTCCATAAACTATGCTAAGCTGCCTTTCGCCGCATCCTTAGACTAGGCTAAATATGGAGTTTGTGTATGTGCAACCCTGTTTGACTACAGCAGAGGTTTGCTAAACACTGCAGGTGGTAGGTAGAGTATGCTCTAGGAAGGAAAACCAACTAAGTTCGAGCTAACATTTGAGCTCGATTCAAATGTCCTGTGGACCTAGTTGTTTTGGTCGTTGTCTTCACGTTTGTGTTCGTCGCAGACAAGGTCAAATTGAACAGTTGTTTGGCTGTCTTGCTCAAGCTTAGTGGGGATTGGGAGGGGAAGGTGATGTGAGCAAGGGATGTTATGTTAGAAGGTTGTGCGGAATCAATCTCGACCAGGGACGGGCTGTGCAAAATCAGATTCAGATGGGAAGCAAGGGATGTGTGAAATTGAATGCACCTATGACGAATGGTCACTCAAACCTGAGCATGTATGGATCTGGGTCAAACAACTATGTGTTCGCACCAAACTCAGTAGTGTTTGTTTGTGTAGTCGAAAACTTGAAACCTACTGTTGCAGAAAAAAAAGTTATACCCAGACCGAACTGGTTTGGTTTAGGCTATACAAACAGCTGAGTTAGTGTGCGACCAGCTACTTTAAGTTTGCCTTTTGCTCCTCCTGCTTCCCACCATGCTCGTCTCATCCCCCCTTTGGGAAAACCCTGTGCGCTTGTTGTCCTTCAATCCATGCCATCGATTCTCATTTGCTCACTTCTTCTGCCATGCATTTTTTGTGCACATGCAGGTCTCTTTCATACAGCGGTTTCATGGGATCCATTCCCACTGACATCTACGGGCTTCCTCAGCTGTTTTATCTGTATGAAGCACCTCGTTGAATGAGCCGATTTTTGAGTCGACTCAAGAATCGGCTCCATTCCCAGTGACATCTACAGGCTTCCGTAGCTCTTTTATCTGTATGAAGCACCTCGTTAAAGCCTGATACTAATCATGCATGATCAAAGATTGCATGAAGTTCAAAACCTGCTAGATAAAATCCTTAGATGCTACATCAATCAAGCCGGGAGATTTTTTTTTTTTTAGTAATCAAAAAGTATATGGGCACACCTGTGGCAGCCCAGGTAGGCTGAATATTTCGCAACTCCTATTCCTGGCACCCCAACGAGAACAACAGATTCGCCAAATTGGACCATGCACACTCTTGCCTACCTCCCACTGTGCTCGTCTTATCTGCCAATTGCGTCGACCGTATGTGCTTGCAGCCATTCAATCCACGTCTTCTAACCTCATCTCCTTACTTATTCCGCTCCAACCCATATCACGCTCACACAGGTCTCTTTCAAACACCGCTTTGACGGGATCCATTCCCAGTACCATTTACTGGCTTTCAGATCTCACGTATCTGTATGAAGCCCCTCCCTTGAGTCTGGTGCTTGCTAAGAATGCATGGTAAAACATCACATGACCTCAAAATCACTTGAGAGAATAACATTGGTCGTATAACCTAGATGCGACACGCAAACAAGAAAACAATAATTTTCACGTAATCGGAATGTATAAGGCTGA
Organism: Closterium sp. NIES-65; assembly: GCA_948144175.1. Taxonomy (NCBI): domain Eukaryota; kingdom Viridiplantae; phylum Streptophyta; class Zygnematophyceae; order Desmidiales; family Closteriaceae; genus Closterium; species Closterium sp. NIES-65. The sequence continues at coordinate 1,303,308 of CANXME010000511.1, read as the reverse complement.
ATATCTCGAAATCCTCCCTTTTTGGCCCTCCCCTCCCAGCCCGGATTTTACGAGAACCGCAAATTCGTCAAGCTTAGTGTGCGAGTCGAAACGATTTGGGCAGTTAGAGTCAAACATGAAATCGTTTGCCCCAAACCGGACCGCGATACGTTATTTACTAGTCTTTGCCCGAAGTAAATTAATAAATGTTTCAGTGAAATACGGTCCCTTTTGTTATGGTCGTATCTTACTTCCGTTAGAAACAAACAAAAAAGAAAGTTGTTATTTTGTTAGAGAACGATGACCACCAAAGCAAAGATGCTTTCAAACATAGACATGAATGGCAACATGCAATAACTAAATACAACAAGTTTCCATGATACCTATCTCTACGGTAAGTTCTAAAAAACAACAGCTATTCTTTTGACAGCTCTTTTCCATGCTGGCAAAAACCCGAAACCCTGGACTAATCCAGCAATTTGTAAATCTAACAGGTTGGCTAGATTCAAAAGCTGACGCGCTGATCTTTGACTACCACTCACATCTAACATTGGATGTGTGTTGATGTGAGTTTGAGACAAACTCGGAGATCTAGCACGTTGGCTAGATTCAAAAGCTGACGCACTGATCTTAGACTACCACTCACATCTGACATTGGATGTGTGCTCGTGTGAGTTCGAGACCAACTAGGAGATCTAGCAAATCGATTAGATTCAAAAGCTGACGCGCTGATCTTTGACTACCACTCACATCTGACATTAGATGTGTGCTGGTGTGAGTTCGAGACCAACTAGGAGATCTAGCAGATGGATTAGATTCAAAAGCTGATGCGCTGATCTTTGACTACCACTCACATCTTACATTGGATGTGTGCTGATGTGAGTTCGAGACCAACTAGGAGATCTAGCAGATGGATTAGATTCAAAAGCTGACGCGCTGATCTTTGACTACCACTCACATCTTACATTGGATGTGTGCTGATGTGAGTTCGAGACCAACTAGGAGATCTAGCAGATCGATTAGATTCAAAAGCTGACGCGCTGATCTTTGACTACCACTCACATCTGACATTCGATGTGTGCTGATGTGAGTTCGAGACCAACTAGGAGATCTAGCAGATCGATTAGATTCAAAAGCTGACGCGCTGATCTTTGACTACCACTCACATCTGACATTGGATGTGTGCTGATGTGAGTTCGAGACCAACTAGGAGATCTAGCAGATCGATTAGATTCAAAAGCTGACGCGCTGATCTTTGACTACCACTCACATCTGACATTGGATGTGTGCTGATGTGAGTTCGAGACCAACTAGGAGATCTAGCAGATCGATTAGATTCAAAAGCTGACGCGCTGATCTTTGACTACCACTCACATCTGACATTAGATGTGTGCTGGTGTGAGTTCGAGACCAGCTAGGAGATCTAGCAGATGGATTAGATTCAAAAGCTGACGCGCTGATCTTTGACTACCACTCACATCTTACATTGGATGTGTGCTGATGTGAGTTCGAGACCAACTAGGAGATCTAGCAGATGGATTAGATTCAAAAGCTGACGCGCTGATCTTTGACTACCACTCACATCTTACATTGGATGTGTGCTGATGTGAGTTCGAGACCAACTAGGAGATCTAGCAGATGGATTAGATTCAAAAGCTGACGCGCTGATCTTTGACTACCACTCACATCTGACATTGGATGTGTGCTGATGTGAGTTCGAGACCAACTAGGAGATCTAGCAGATGGATTAGATTCAAAAGCTGACGCGCTGATCTTTGACTACCACTCACATCTGACATTGGATGTGTGCTGATGTGAGTTCAAGACCAACTAGGAGATCTAGCAGATGGATTAGATTCAAAAGCTGACGCGCTGATCTTTGACTACCACTCACATCCGACATTGGATGTGTGCTGATGTGAGTTCGAGACCAACTAGGAGATCTAGCATATCGATTAGATTCAAAAGCTGACGCGCTGATCTTTGACTACCACTCACATCCGACATTGGATGTGTGCTGATGTGAGTTCGAGACCAACTAGGAGATCTAGCATATCGATTAGATTCAAAAGCTGACGCGCTGATCTTTGACTACCACTCACATCTTACATTGGATGTGTGCTGATGTGAGTTCGAGACCAACTAGGAGATCTAGCAGATGGATTAGATTCAAAAGCTGACGCGCTGATCTTTGACTACCACTCACATCTGACATTGGATGTGTGCTGATGTGAGTTCGAGACCAACTAGGAGATCTAGCAGATGGATTAGATTCAAAAGCTGACGCGCTGATCTTTGACTACCACTCACATCTGACATTGGATGTGTGCTGATGTGAGTTCGAGAACAACTAGGAGATCTAGCAGATCGATTAGATTCAAAAGCTGACGCGCTGATCTTTGACTACCACTCACATCTGACATTGGATGTGTGCTAATGTGAGTTCGAGACCAACTAGGAGATCTAGCAGATCGATAAGATTCAAAAGTTGACGCGCTGATCTTTTACTACCACTCACATCTGACATTGGATATGTGCTGGTTGGGAGTTGTAGATTCAGTGTGGTGAGGTTTGATTACAAGGCGAAAATTGGTTTGGGAGATTCTCCTTGACGAGGTTGTTGGGAAGCATGTTTGACACGACTAAATAGGTTGTTTTACTGCCTTCTTAGTGGGTGATTGCGAGGGGAAGGTGATGTGAGCACGGGATGTTAAGGTTGCGCGGAATCGATCTGGAGGAAAAGGGACGGGTTACGCTAACTCGCATTTGAGTGGAAAGTAAAGGATCTGCAGAATCAAATGTACGTAGGACGAAGGGTCACTGAAACCCGAACACTTATGGGTTTGGGTGAAACTCAATAGTGTTCAATTGTAGAGTCGAATACTCGAACGCAAGCCGAGCTCGTTCCGTTCAGGTAGTACAAAAGGTTCGAGTGAGTTGGAGACTAACTAGTAGTTCGCCTTTTGATTGTGCCACCCCCCACCATGCTCGTCTCATCCCCCAATTGGGTCAACCCTCTGTGCTTGCTGTCCCTCAGTCCATGCCGAAAATCTCATCTCCTCGACTATTCCACCCCAACCTTTACCACGCACACGCAGGTCTCTTTCATACAACGCTTTGGCAGGCTCCATTCCCAGTCACATCGGCGGGCTTACTAGGCTCTCTTATTTGTATGAAGCACCTCGCAAAAGCCTGATGCTATGCATGCATAACAAAATATCACATGGACTTTTAAACCCGTGAGAGGAAATCCTTAGATGCCACAAGCAAGCAACAAAACAAGGATTTTGGGTTAATTAATATCAACGGGAGTGTTGTAAGGCCCCGTCCCCGCTTGGGCGGAGCCAACCTTGTGGTCGCATGTGCGGGGGTTGCAGCCGACCTGCAGCAGTGGGCACGAGGGCCACTGCAAGGGCGCCAAGCTGGAGGACGCCTGGCTGGAGGGCGCCGAGCAGGAGGACGCCGCCATGGACGCCTGGTTGGTGTCCCAGACGCCTGGACGGCGTCCTAGGAAGCTGGACGCCGAGCTGGGCGTCGCCACAGCTACCTGGGCGTCTGCACGGCGTCTTGGGGTCCGGACGCTGACCTGGGCGTCCCGGCGGGTCCACACACCGACCTGGGCGTCTGGTCGTTGTTTTGGGAGGAGGGACGCCGCTTTGGAGGCTTGGTCGACGTCCTGGGCGTCTGGACGCCGACATGGGGGTTCGAAGGCGTCCTGGGCGCCTGGACGCCGGACTGGGGACGCCGGGCATCCGTGGCCGACTACAGACTGCGCTGGTCGGCCAGGCGTGGTTGCCCGGTCGACCAGAATACCCGGGCGACGTGCGCGAGTGTCGCCAGGGTTGAGTCTACGAGGCCGACCTCGGGGGTGGCATCCCGAGGTCAACGTGGCTGGTGGGCACAGTCGCTAGCGTGGAGTCTGCCAGGCGTCTACGCTGTGCACGTGACAGGGAAGTGCGCACCAACTAGCTGCGCGCACCTGTGAAGCAGGTGCACCGTTGTCCTGCGGGTGCAACGCTGAGCAGCCGGCTAGCTGCAGCACTAGCACACCGTGGACTTGCAACATTGGCGAACCGCTACTCTGCAATGCTGGAGCGGTGCAAGCGCTGCTGCGCTGGAGCGCGGTCGACCGTGCTGTGCTGGAGGTCGACCAGCAGCCTAGCTAGCACTGATGTAGTCTGTGATGCCAATGTTGTTGCTATCATTGTTGTCATGTTTTCCTAGTGAAACTCTTGCCAATTCTCCCCGTGAACTAGCAAGAAGCGTGAACACAAGGAAACGACTAAGTGAACGAACGCAGGGATCACACGAGCACACGTGCCTAGCCCGTAGTCTAGCTCCCGCTGCAGCAGTTATCTCCGCAATTAAAATGTATATAGCCACGCCATCGGCAACTGACCCAGGCTGAATATCTCGCAACCTCTTCCTGGCCCTACCCATCCCAGCCTTGTTTAACGGTAACCACAAATTAGTCGAACTTGGTATGCGACTCGGCTCGGTTTGAGCAATTAATGTCAAACATGAACCCGTTCGCCTCCAGCCGAAGTGCGATTCGGTTTTCACTCATGTCGAATGGTTCTTCGTTGGTACAAGGAAGGGTAATATGTCATGGCTGTTTTATAATACGTTATGTGTGCGGTGTACTTTTTATATCGTACTTTGGTGTAGTTTGTAGTTTGTGTGGGTGGGGTGTACACCCACATCCCAATCAGAACCAAACTTTATCAGCTGAAATCTCCAACCCACCAATTTGAGATTTCAGTCGATCTTGTTGGGATTGCCCTTGATTCCCTACTCATCCATCTCTTGCCCAGTTTTTGATGTATTTAAGAGCTATGAGCTCATTCCCTAATGCGTAAAGACTCACAGCATGTATACTAGGTAGAGCAAGGAGGGCAGAGGGCCAAGGCAGAGGGCAGAGGGCTAAGCCAGAGGGCCAAGGCACAGGGAAGAGGGCTAACCCCTCTCTCTTGCTCTCACTCATATTTATCTGTCATCCCCCGATTGGGCCGACCGTGTGTGCTTGCTGTCTACTATTCTCATATTATCACTTATTCTGCTCCTACTCATACCACGCACACACAGGACTCTTTCAAACAACAGATTGATGGGCTCCATTCCCAGCACCATATTCACTCTTCCTTAGCTCACTTACCTGTATGAAGCACCTCGTGACACCTTAAGGCTGGGGATAAGCACGCACAACAATGAGTGGTCAAGTTGGCAGGCTCCATTCACAGCAACATATTCACGCTTCCTCAACTCACTTACCTGTATGACGCACTTCGTTTAAGGCTCGAACTAAGCACACACGACAACAACGGGTTCTCCTCGACACAAAGTGCGATTCATTTTTCACTTGTGGCTGCCTCATTCATGGCTGCCTCATTCATGGCTGCGTCATGCCTGCCCATCGTATTCCGTAGTCAATGCCCATTATCACTAATCGCATATCCTCACTTCTTCCACCCCGACCCATATCACACACACACATACAGGTCTCTTACAAACAACAATTTGAATGGCTCCATTCCCAACAGCATCTCCAGGCTTTCTCAGGTCACCTTTCTGTATGAACCACCTCGTTTGAGCCTAGCACGAGCATGATAAAAGATGGCATGAACCCTAAAACCCTCGAGAATACATCATAGGTCGCATAACTTTGATGTCGGGCACAAGCAAGAAAGAAGGATTCCTGGGTAGTAGAAGTCATACCAGCAGTACATTATGAAAAATTGGAAGCCAAGTCAAGGTTGAATATCCCGCAACTCCTTCTCCTAGCCCTTGTCCTCCCAGGATGAGTTTGACACACCCAAATGCGTATAGCTGGGTGTGTGACTTGAACCAGTTCAGCTTATTTGAGTCGAAAATGAACCGGTTCAAATAGAGCAAAACAGAGCTGCGATTAGGTTTCTACTCATGCATGCCTCTTCCCATGCTCGTTTGATCCTCAAATTGGGTAGACTGTGTGTTCTTGTTGTCCCTTATTCCATGCCCACTATTCTCATCTCTTCACTTCCTCCACCCCATCCCACACCACACACACACAGGTCTCTTTCAGACAACAACTTGACAGGCTCCATTCCCAATGGCATCTCCATGCTTCCGCAACTCAATCATCTGTATAAAGCACCTCTTAGAAACTTAAAACATAATCAAAGATCATGTCAACTCTATAACCCATGAGGGAGAATCCTTAGTCACACTACCTAGATGCCATACGCAAGCAAGACAGCTAGGATTTCTAGGAAATAAACAAGTAGATGGTCACACAGCCAAGCCAGCCCGATGAAAACCCCAAACTTGACGAACTGGGTGTGGAACAAACTGGGTGTGCAACAAACTGGGTGTGCAATGAACTGGGTGTGCAACGAACTGGGTGTGCAACGAACTGGGTGTGCAACGAACTGGGCGTGCAACGAACTGGGCGTGCAACAAACTGGGCGTGCAACAAACTGGGCGTGCAACGAACTGGGCGTGCAACGAATCGGACGTGCAACAAACCGGGCGTGCAACGAACCGGGCGTGCAACGAACCGGGCGTGCAACGAACCGGGCGAGCAACGAAACGGGCGTGCAACGAACCGGGCGAGCAACGAACCGGGCGAGCAACAAACCAGGCGTGCAATGAACTGGGCGTGCAACGAACCGGGCGTGCAACGAACCGGGCGTGCAATGAACCGGGCGTGCAACGAACCGGGCGTGCAACGAACCGGGCGTGCAACGAACCAGGTGTGCAATGAACCGGGCGTGCAACGAACCGGGCGTGCAACGAACCGGGCGTGCAACGAACCGGGCGTGCAACGAACCGGGTGTGCAACAAACTGGGCGTGCAACGAACTGGGCGTGCAACGAACTGGGCGTGCAACGAACTGGGCGTGCAACGAACTGGGCGTGCAACAAACTGGGTGTGCAACGAACAGGTTGTGCGACTTGAAGCTGGTCTGCCAGGGTTCGACTTGAACCTGTTTGGCCAATGAGAGTCGAAGATGAAGCTGTTTGCCTCCAACTGAAGCTCGAGGTTTTCACTCATGCCTGCCTCTCACCATGATCGCCTCGTCCCTCAACTGGGTCGATCATGTGTGCTTGCTGTCCCTCCATCCATGACCACTATTCTCATTTCCTCACTTCCTCCGCGCCATCCCACAGCACACATTGACTTACGTAGGTTTGTGCAAAAAGTGTTTGACTCGAACCTGTATATATGTGGGTTCAACCATTCAGTTCATTTTGTCTATGAGTGCCGAGCCGTGTCATTTAAAAAACCATTACAACTGCTTGTTCCACACGTAGTTGAACCAAACGACTACCAGTTTGACTCGAGCCCTAGAGGGTCCGAAGTTAATCTTTGGACCCAAACCCCACCCATTTCGGTTCAACTGGTGGGTGTGTGGGAGTCGACGGAGTGGTGCTAGGGGGTGGGGTGTGAGTGAACCTAGGGGTGCAGTAGGGGGTGTGTGAAATGGGGATGGGATAGTTTGGGAAGGTTAAAGGGGGTGGCCGTCGTAAAGCCCGCAGCTCCAGTCGCCCGTGAGACCGTTGCACCAGTCGCCCGTGAGCCCGTTGCGCCAGTCGCCCTTGAGCCCGTTGCTCCAATCGCCCGTGAGTCCGTTGCTCCTGCCGCTCAAAGTTAGCCGTGAAGCCAGTTACTCCAGTAGCCCGTGTGCTAGTTGCTCCAGTTGCCAGTGTGCCAGTTGCTCTAGTTGCCCGTGTGCCAGCTGCTCCAGTTGTGCCGTGTGCCAACAACTTCAGCTGCCGCCCACTACCTCCTCTCCTCTCATAGTCCCTCCTCCTCCACACTTGCCCTCTGCGATAGCCTCTAGCTGTGTTTACATTTGTGAACTTTAAACTGTTGCTTCTTGTACTTGTGCTCAGAATGTGTGGTGACATTGTGATCCACCCTGAGCTTGTTCTGCTTCGCTTGTTGTGCTGATTACACCCCACTTTGACTATGGGGGTTTGTTAGAATATTATGTTTCTCTAGTCTGCAGTGGGGTACTCTATAATGAGTACAACCCTTTTAGGGTTTGCTATATGTATCCCAATGTTTGCTAGTGAACCTCCTCTCTTCTTCATTCCTCGATTTCTTCACATTCATGTGATTGGGTAATGCGCGTTGCCTGAAATCTGAACAGAGACAATCGTGTCCATTGATCATTAACACAAAGCAGGGTTTTAAAAAGGCCAAGAAGTTTTAGACTATAACAGCAGGTTTTCAGTGCGGTGACTGATCGAAATTGGATCGCCGAAATTGATGCGAGTGTAATAGTGCACACGTGTGGAAACTGGGCCACATGTACATTTTCTCGCGCATCTCTACAATCCTACGAATCCGCACCACCCTCCCTCCCAGCCCACCGACATGATAAGGACCTAACCCCTGTATCACCGTACCTGCAATCGAACCTGCGCAGGTTCGATTTTTTGCGGAGTAATAAATGGTGTAGTGAATTTTGAATGCTTTCAGAGACATTCAGCGCGGTGCAATCAGCGATCGTGCAATCAACACTGCAAAATTTCTAGAGGTGCCTCATCCTAACACTTCCATTTCGCACGCCAATTCCTTTAACAAATCCTGTAACACGTGGTTACAGTCCAGCATATACATATTATATGTACCAATCTCTGAATGTCATAATCTAATTAACATTGTTACATTCATATCATTTATACTTCACGGGCTAAATTCTCTTCGCAAGTTTCACATACATGTAACTCACCGTTCATAGCACACCTAATAAGTGCATTGAATTTAATAATGGCCACTATAAAAAAACCAGCATCTAATTGAAATTCATTCCCGTTCTACATGCCACATCTACATGTGCCTGAATGTCTCATTAACAGGTCACTCATACGATGTCTTCGTCCCACATTGTCGAAGCCCCAACACCTCAGAACCTCCAATCAAACGATTGGTTCTCTAGCGACTGGGGCATTTCCCAACCTCAGCCAAGCCGGAGGCTCGCCTCCCGTGTCTCAGTGATTGGTTGGTGTCAACCAACATTCCGATGAAATACCTGGCAACACGCAAATGAGCCGCCCGAAAACTGGGATGTCGAACCTACTGGCCAACTAGACAGGTTTGCGAGGCGTTGACGATTGGTTTTACCCCTCCAGTTGTCAACGACTGGCTTTCGGTTGAAAAACCAGAAACCCAAGTTTCGCGATGCGGCTAGCCGGCAGTCCTGCCGACCGTCGGCAAGTTGATTGCGACGGAAAGTGGGCTGGTGGTTACCAAAATCGCGGAGGAGAAAGAGGGGTCGTTCGATGTGGATCAGATTCAGGTGTGCGTGGTGGGACTGGGGGAGCTGGAAGTGCGCGCGCGCGTGGCGCACCCGCTGCTGCAGACGCCCACCGAGGCAGAGACCCACTTCAACGTGGAACTTTCCGACGTGCTGATGACGTCAGCCATGCACGGCGTGCTGGGGCAGACTTTTAGGAACTCCCCCGAGCAGCTGCAGCGCACGGTGAAGTACTCGCACTTGGCGGCGCTGCTGCTCCACCCCGTGGACGTGGATAAGGCGGAGGGCAAGGGATTCCTGGACGCCGACGTTGAGGACTATATTTCTTCGTCGATCGTCGCGCCAGATGAGGAAATGAGAACGAGAATGATGCACTAAGGAATGGAAGTGATACAAATATGCAACCCTAGAACTGTATACCCCATATGGGCTACCCCACTATAGCCTACAGAATGTTATAATTTGACACACCCCCATAGGCAAAGTAGGGGAGAACAAGGGGTCACAAGACCAGTCAAACAAAGCAAAGCAAAGCTCAGGGTGGATCACAACGTCACCACACAGTTCGAGCACAAGGTCAAGGCCATAAGGCCAGTTCACATGCAGGAGTGCACATATATATATAGGACTAAACAAGCAAGAGCAGGTATATATATATGCAAGAGTACAAGTAAGATCAAGAGGTGAGCAAGTGAGGCAAGACAGGTACAAGACCTAGCTGAGTACAGAAGCGCTGATGATCACAAGGCGGAAGTGCCTTGGTGAAAACATCAGCAGTGTTGGCCTCAGAGGCCACGTACGCAAGTCGCAACTGACCACGCTGCTGCAGCTCATGAGCAAGAAAGTAGCGGAGTGCAATGTGCTTCGTTCTGTGCTCCAGGCGCTGCTCCCGACATAAGGCCAGCATGGCCTTGTTGTCTACGTACACCACTGGAGGAGAACGAGGCAGCTCTCCGAGGTCAGTCAGCAGGTAGGTGAGCCAACGAAGCTCCTGTGCAGCCATGGCCCCGGCGTAGATCTCAGCCTCACAACTGGAGCCGAGAACAGAAGACAAGCGAGTAGCCCGCCACGAAACAGAGCCGGAACCAAGACTGAAGGTGTAACCCTGTGACGACCGCTGCGTAGCCTGGTCGTCAGCCCAAGAAGCGTCCGCGTGCCCAGTGAGGACCACTGGACTGCGCCCTCCAAGCACTAGCCCCATGCCCGACGTACTGCACAAGTAGCGCAACACCCTCTTCGCCGCAGCCATGTGCTCTGGTCTGTGTCTCCCAGGAGCAACATAGCGTGCAAGAATGCTAAGAGGGTATGCTAGGTCAGGTTGTGTGCAGGTCATCAGGTACATGAGGCAGCCAACAAGCTCTGGGTACAGGCCACTCGACTCTACGGACTCATCCGAAAGCAGAGCTGAGAGCGAGTGGCGAGAAGACAGAGGAGTGGCCTGAGGCGAGGAGTACGTGAAGCTGAAGCGCTGAAGGACCTGCTGCACCATGTGTGACTGATTCAAGGTAATGGTGCGGCGTGCTGTCCCGGGTGATCTGCAAGCCAAGGTAGCTGCGCAGTTCACCCAGGTCTGTGCACGTGAGTCTCTTCTGCAGCTCGAACTTCACGTGGGCGAGTCCAGCAGTGTCAGCAGTGGCAAAGACCAAGTCGTCGACGTACACGAGGATGTAGAACGGCGGCAGAGAGGTGTCGGTGCGCAGAAACAACGACGGGTCAGCAGTAGAAGGAGCAAACCCAAGAGCCGCAAGCGTAGTCCTCAGTGTGTCGTGCCACTCGCGCGGTGCCTGGCGGAAACTGTAGACTGGCCGTCAGAGGCTCCACTAGGTGCAAGGAGGGAAAGTCCCAGTAAAGCCAGGTGGACGGCGCAGCCAGATCTCCTGGTGCAGGCTACCCTGCAAGAAAGCAGTGCTAAAGTCAACTTCGGGGTGGGAGAGAAGGTCTGAAAGTAGTCAACTCCCTGCCGCTGACTGAAGCCACGAGCCATGTACCGCGCATTGAAGACAGGTGGAGAGCCCGGCGGCCGCTTCACCCTGAAGATCCACATGCCACTGACGATGTTCGCCCCAGGAGGGGGAATGGCGTCAACGTAGGTGCCTGTGGACTTCCAGGAAGCCATCTCTGCATCCATAGCTGCCTGCCACTGAGAGGAGTAGGGACCCTCTACAGCCTCTGCGTAAGAGCGCGGAGTTGGGATGTCTAGAGCATCCGGGTCTCCCTTAGGGGTAAGCAGTAAAGACGCGAGATGAGGTGAAGCAGCAGCCAGACACTGGAACTCCTCCTGCCTGTCCTCAAGGACGTCTGTGCCAAGAGCACACTCACCCCCGACGGACGGAGGACAGACAGACGCAGGCTCAGGAACCAGACTAGCAGCGTAGTCGAGACGACAGCGAGCAGCAAAGTCGACGAGCTCAGCAACAAGAGCTGACGCAGCAGTGGACTCAAAGGAGGGGTCAGTGATGACAGTAGCAAGGAGACGCGTGACAATAGGACTGGCAGCACGAAGAGAGTCCTCCTCGAGGGCGGCAAGCGCAGGAAGAGAGGACTCAGGAGGAGAGGGCAAAGGGGCACGCAGAGGAGCAGTGGACGGACGCAGAGACATCCGGTGCGTGCCAGGGACAGGAGGAGGACGCTGACGCGAACCGCGACCACTAGTGTGAGCAGCACGAACAGGTGACGCAGGACGAGACGCAGGCTCATGACGCTCAGCAAGACCTCCTATAGGACCAGTGTACGGAGAAGGAGCAGGCAGTGGGGAGGACGGCGGTAACTGTGACTGTGACAAGACAGGCGGTGGACACTCTAAGGGAGGAGGAAGACCAAGAACCTGCTGAAGAAGCAGAACAAAGTACCGCCGAGGCCGCGCGGCGACTCCAGACACAGCAGGGACAGCACCAGCACCCCCAACGGCAGCACCAGCGCCAACAGCACCTCCAGCTGCAGGACCTCCAGCAGCACCAGCAGCACCCGCAGCAAGACCGCCGCCAGGACTGACAGCAGTAGCCTCAGCGCCAACACCCTCAGTAGCTACGACTCCAGTAACACTCGTAGGACCAGCAGCTCCAGCACTCCCAGGACTAGGACCTCCGAGGCCGGCGGCACCAGCACCCTCAGCAGCCGAAGAAGCACCAGCTCCAGCAGGACGGCTCCAGCGCCGGGCAAACCACTCGCGCAGCTCCTGTGGAGAGAGTGGCTCTCGCTGAGACGAAGTACCCGGAGAACCACCAGGCCCAGCACCGCCAGACGCCACACGAGCAGGTCCAGCGGCCGCGGGCTCCGCACCCCCAGGCTCAGCAGCTCCAGACCCAGCACCCCCAGGCTCAGCAGTTCCAGACTCAGCACCCCCAGGCGAAGGACTCCCAGGCTCAGCACCCCCAGCCGTAGCATCCCCAAGCTCAGCACCCCCAGTCGCAGCACCCCCAGGCTCAGCACCCCGAGTCTCAGCACCCCCAGGCGCGGTACCCCCAAGCTCAGCGCCCACTCGTGCAGCACCCCCAGAGTCAGCACCCCCAGGCTCAGCACCCGCAGCAGTACCAGAGTCACCAGCAACCTTGACCGGCTCAACTGCGTCTACCTGGGACACACCTGAAGGGGCAAGACCCTGAGGGGGGAGAGGGTCTACCTGGGGGGGACCTGGCACAAGGAAGTGCGGCGGCGGGGGGAGGGAAGGAGTGCGGTAGGGGAAGAGGCGGTAGTAGGGGACCGACTCGTCGAACGTGACGTCCTGGGAGGACAGAACACGACGAGAGGAGGGGTGGTAGAACTGCCACCCTAGCGCATCAGGGGAAGCCGAGGAAGACACAAGGAGCAGCACGAGGGGACAGCTTGTCCGCAGACAAGTCGCTGACAAATGCCCAAGATCCCCAGACTCGGAACGCAGACGCATCGCCTACCTTCCCCGTCCACAACAAAGCTGGGAAGGTCTCCGGCATGGAGACCCTGGGGTGAAGGTTGATCTGATGCGCCGCGTACCGAACTGCAAACGGTCACAGAAAATGGGGGGCAGCCGCATGCATCATGGACGTACGAGCGACGTCCATGACCATGCCAATGCGGCGCTCAGCAATCCCATTTTGCCGTGGAGAGTCCGGAAGCGTAATGGTCTGGCGGATGCCTCATGCACGACAGTAGGCTCGCAGAAGGCCAGATGAGAACTCTCCGCCTCGGTCAGAGTGCAGACGCAGAACAGGAAAGTCCGAGCTGAAGCTCCTCCTGAGCTGGAGACGAGCTCCGCGGATCCAGTCGATCAACACCTCAATGACATCGCCCTTGCTGCGCAAGGGGAAGACTGTGGTGTAACGCGAGTAGTCGTCAACCACCGGTAGGAAGTAGCGCTCGTGACCCTGTCCACTGACGCGGGCTGGGCCGCACACGTCCATGTGAAGCGTCTGCAGCGGGGCCTCTGTCGGGGGAAACTGAGAGGAGTGAGGGGCAGCCCGGAGCCGCCCCTCGACACAAGGGACACAGGAAGGACCAGGCCCTGGAGGAAGGGGAGGGAAGGACCGGGGAAGACCAGAGACAAGGACACGGGAAGCAATGCCTCGGAGACGAGGCAGGGAGGGGTGACCAAGACGGTGGTGCCACAGCAGAGTCTCGTGAGACAGGAGGCGACACGAGCAGGGGGCAGAGTTAGGACCAGACCTGGACGCTGCAGCAAACACCTGACCCGACACAGCTACCTCACTAGACGCAGGGACAGGAGGAGACTCAGTGGTCGGGGTGTAGAGCCTCGACCCCGGCCGACGCGTCAACGTGGCCAGGTGCCGGCCTGTGCGAGCATCCGAGCAGTGGGTCACCCGCTGACTCGCAGGAGTAAACTGGTGAACCCCCGCATCCTGCAGGTCAGCACCACTCACCAAGTTTGTCGAGAACGAGGGGAGGTAAAGACCACACAAGGTGCCAGAGGGGGCAGCCGGACACGGGAGGACAGTGGAGAAGTGAGAGAGGACAGGACCCTTAGAGGGGTCAGCCAGGGAGACTGCAACTGGCCGACCAAGCGGCGTGAGAGTGGTGCGGTCTCGAAAGAAGGAGCGAGAAGCCCCCGAGTCAAGTGTGAAGGTGAGGGAGGCCGAAGCCGACGCGGTACCTGAGAGCGCAGCCTCACCAGTACCTGAGGGCGCAGACGCGCTGGCACCTAGAGCAGCAGCCTCACTAGCACCTAGCGCAGCAGTACCAATGCCCGCGTCGGGCAGGAAACACCGGTAGCAGTCACCCTCATCACTAATAGTCACAGCATACATTGCAGCAAGGATAGCATCAAATTCAAGAACATAGATAGCTACACCTGCCCTAAACAGCTCTCCCCAGCGGGGGATCTCACTAGCCTCAGGGAACTGCTGACGCCAAGCGTCCGTCAGGCGGCCAAAGCAGCGCTGGGTGGGGTGGGCACCCCCACACTGCTCACCCGCGCGGTCGCCGGAGCGAAGGACGTAGGTGCACGGACCAAAACCCCCACCACGCTGACGCTGCGTGTCCCACTTACGGAGCTGCTGCGGAGGGGGGATGTCCCGAGAACGCTGCTGCTGCTGCTGTTGCTGCCGCTGACCACCACCGGAGCCGCTCCGCTGCGAAGCACCACCCCGACCAGCTCCACCTCCTCCGCCACCGCCACCTCCACCTCCGCCACCACCTCCGCCTCCGCTCCCACCGCTGCCGCCTCCGCCGCCTCCGCCTCCGCTGCTGCCACCACTACCTCCACCCCCGCCACCACTCCCACCGCCACCCCCACTCCCTCCGCCGCCTCCACCGCCACCTCCACCACCCCCGCTGGCTCCACCCGCGCCCTTGCCCCCCTTGCCCTTGCCAGAGCGGCGTCTCCCTAGGAGACGCCGCTCCGACCGACTCAAGACCAACGAGGTCGGCCGCAGCAGCAGAGGCGACAGAGGGCAACAGGGGGGAAGGGGAACACCCCTCAAAGATGGGGGTGCGAGGGTCACCACGAGAGGCTCCGACAGCGACTATGCTCTTCTCCGCTGCTAGGAGGGCCTTCTCGAGGAGGTCAACGGTGAGAGTGGTGGGACAGACTGAGAGGAAGTGGTCCCTGACTACCCGAAGGGAGTCAGGGAGGCGGGTGACTATATAATAGAGAGTGATGTACATGGGGGGGGGGGTTCTTGGCGCAGAACTCAGCAGGAAGCGCGGCGCAGTAGCGAGTGTCAGTAGTGCGGAGGTGCGTAATGAGGTTAGAGACTGTGGGAAAGGCAGCAAGGTCAGGGAAGAGGTACGGTAGCATGAGGCGGCTCAGTGCAGTAGTGGCAGGGGAAGAGTAGCGTGCAACTACAGCGTCGTACAAGGTCTGAGCACTCTTGTACTGACTAAAGTGCGCGCGCTCAGTGGTAGGCAGGTGGCGACGCACAGCAAGACGTGCAGCAGCATCACGTGTGGCCCACTGGGAGCGAACAGTGGGGTCAGCATCAGCAGCAGGGGCAGGAGAGGCGCCAGAGGTGAGGTCAAAGAGGGAGAGACCGTCTGCCCTATCGCACTGTAGGAAGAGCTGCAGGTCATCTACCCAAACCTCAAAGTCAATGGCTCGACCCTCAGTGTCAAAAGCGAGAACACTAGGGGTAGCCATGACAGCAGTAGACTAGCAGTACAGTGACAGACGCGCTGCTCTCACCGGACAGGGCAGGTCGGGCAGCTCAGCAGTACAGCAACACAGCTGCTCGGACGGCACAGCAGCGACTGCGGCTCCGTGGTACTAGCGGCTCAGCTGCGCAGGCGGCTCGGGCGGCTCGGGCGGCTCGGGCAGCTCGGGCGGTTCGGACGGCTCGGGTGGCGCGGGCGGCTCGGGTGGCTCAGGCGGCTCGGGCGGTCGGGCGGCGCGGGCGGCTTGGGCGGCCCGGGCGGCGCGGCCGCAGTGGAAGGGCGGTGGGGCCGCGAGTAGGGCGGCGGGGCCGCTGAGTAGGGCGGCGGGGCCGCAGTAGTAGGGCGGCAGGGGCCGCGAGCAGGGCGGCGGGGCCGCTGAGACGGGCGGGGCCGCTGATTAGGGCGGGGGGGGCCGCAGTGGAAGGGCGGCGGGGCCGCAGTGGAAGGGCGGCGGGGCCACTGATTAGGGCGGCGGGGCCGCAGTAGAAGGGCGGCCAGAGGCCGCTGAGTAGGGCGGCGGGGCCGCTGAGTAGAAGGGCGGCAGGGCCGCTGTGAAGTGCGGCGGGGCCGCTGAGACGGGCGACGGGGCCGCCGAGTAGGGCGGGGCCGCAGTGCAGGGCGATGGGGCCGCCGAGACGGGCGGGGCCGCAGCGACGGGCAATGGGGCCGCTGAGACGGGCGGCGGGGCCGCAGTGCAGGGCGACGGGGCTGCTGCGACGGGCGGCGGGGCCGTAGCGCGGGGCGACGGGGCCGCTGCGACGGGCGGGGCCCGCTAAGAAGGGCGGCGGGGCCGTAGAGACGGGGGGCGGGGCCGCACTGAAGGGCGGCGGGGCCGACCCGACGGGCGGCAGAGCCGCTAGGGCGTAGGAGCCGCTAGGGCGGCTCGACGAGGTAAGAGCCCGGAGCGCGACTCGGGCGGAGCGCGCTTCGGGCAGGAAAAAAAAAAAGAGAAATCGATGTGGTGGGCCCTAGGCACAGTTCCCACGGGGGAACCTGCTCGATACCATGAGGAAATGAGAACGAGAATGATGCACTAAGGAATGGAAGTGATACAAATATGCAACCCTAGAACTGTGTACACCATATGGGCTACCCCACTATAGCCTACCGAATGTTATAATTTGACACCAGACTGCAAATACGCCAGCTACGGCTCTGCATAAGGAGGTTCAGCTGTGAGTGGCGCCCACAGACGAAGGTTTGGAGCGGACGTGTCTCTGAATGAGAGACTAGCGGCTTGGCCTGGTAGGTTGTCGGATATCCCCTGGGCTGAGTGATAAGTTGGTGGAAGGAGGGAATTAGGTGCTGCTGATGCCGTGCACCCAGCCCACTGCTGCCTTTAGGCTAATAAGGGCTTGGACCTACCAGTGAAACTTTTTGTGGCCATTGGGTTACCGTATTCCCCCGGACATACCACCCTAGGGTGCTATGATAACTACACAAAAAAATGGGGGGGGGTCTTGTCATCGGAGAAAGCTACATTGCACCCGGGTCTTTTTATACGGTATTTTTAGTGTAAGGATTTTGATGCAAAGACAACTTGGGTGTTTTCAAAGTTGGATTACCATCACAGCTAGAAGCGAGAATGTGGGTTTTGGCGAGATCCTTTTCACCCCCCTTGAAATTGCCAAGTGGCACCTTTTTGGCCACTTGGTAGTGAACAATCTTCCAGCGTGGCAGTAGCGTAAAAGAGGGAGGGGGGTGATTTCGGTAGATTACATTGAAACTACCATGAAATTTCATCGCGGAAGTTATTTCCGCGATGTTCTGCAGTACTCGCTAACAGCTATAATTAGAAATTTTGTATGAAAGGAGGGTGCTATAGAAAATTCACCCCAAAAGGGGGGTATAGTAGAAACGAGGTCCGCTATAGCACCCCCCCCGCACAAGCCACCCGGGGGGTGCTCTATTTCGGCGGGTGGTATGTCCGGGGGAATACGGTATGTTATTATGCCTATTTGAAAGCACAGACTAAAAACATATCTCCGGAAACAACATCACGAAGAAGGCTCACTTAGCGATCAGGGGAACATGATCGAGCTGAAGTGGAAGTTGGTTTGCGTGGCTTGCAATTCTTTTCGCCAACCTCTGGCGAAAATGTGTCACTCAAAATTGTGTTGTTTCCGTAGGTGAATGTGGGGAAGACTACTATCTTGTTTCTATAACTTCCCTGTCTGAGGCACGGAGGGGTGGAAAGTGCCCGCTACTGGCACTGTAGTCCCCTTCAAAGTGCAGGGTCGCTAGTAGTACCCCTGCCAAAGCTACTTACCCAATCGGATTGAGCATCTGCGAAACAAATCCAACCAGTACCTCGTCAAGTTTCCTTGCTTTCCCGCGAAAATACTTATTCGTGTCCATATTCCTAGCTTTGGCGCGCGAGCTGACGAAGTGATTGAACGCGCTTTGGGCCGGCAAATTTGATCGCGCATAGGAGTGATCTGAAACCAGAATTGGCCTACATTTCTTCGTCTGCTCCCAAAAACATCATAAAGGTTAGGTTAGTGGTACAGTCAAGCTAGACTCTGATCAAAAGCTGGAATAATCTTTTTGCATCTAACAAGATATTCACATTAACTGACGATTATGAATACGCGTATTAAGAGTACGAATCCATGTGCTCGAATCAATGCCGAACTATGCCCAAGCCATGGTTGTGCTCTTACAGGTCAGTAATGTTGAAATTCCACGAGGACTACTTATGGTCCTAGTAGGAAAACAATCCAGCCTACTAGGATGGGTTAAGAGAACAATGCGTAGTCATTGTTCTGAACTTGTGGTTGCGATCAATGTTATAAATAAATAGAATTAAAAATTACCCAATTGCACAAATAGGTGTGGTGGTCCGCGCCCTTATTTGCCTTGAAGGCAGCAGTTTGCTGGGTAAACGGACAATCGCAGCGCCCATTTTCACCCTAAACTCAATTTACCACTCCGTCGACAAGACACCCACAGCCTTCCAGATCCAGGTCAAGCCGCCAAATTCCCACATTGTTCGCGACGTCTGCGGGAAGCCACTCTACGAACCTCCTCGAGTGGCGTCACAGTTGTAGGGTGACCTTACGCGGAGCCGTAGCTGGCGTATTTGCAGTCCGGTGCGACGATCGACGAGGAGATGTAGTCCTCAGCGTCGCCGTCCAGGAAACCCTTACCCTCCGCCTTATCCACGTCCACGGGGTGGTGCAGCAGCGCGGCCAAGTGCGAGTACTTCACCGCGCGCTGCAGCTGCTCCGGGGAGTTCCTAAAAGTCTGCCCCAGCACGCCGTGCACGGCTGACGTCATCTTGACGTCGGAGAGTTCCACGTTGAAGTGGGTCTCGGCCTCGGTGGGCGTCTGCAGCAGCGGGTGCGCCACGCGGACGCGCACGTCGAGTTCCCCAAGACCCACCACGCGGACCTGGAACTGGTCCACGTCGAACGGCCCCTCTTTCTCCTCCGCGACTTTGGTAACCACCAGGCCGCTTTCCGTCGCGATCGACTCGCCGACGCTGGGAGGCGTCATCGTCGCGCCGTCGATCTCGAGCAGCGAGAGGAAGCCGTTGTCTCCGCGCTCCTGCTGCTTGCCCTTGCGCGCAACCATGCGCAGCGTGTGGTTCGCGCCGTCGGGTGTCATCCACACCAGGCCGATCTCCTTGATCCACGTGTGCAGCTCAGTGCTCGACTCCTTATTCTCACTCTTCGCGGAAACCGCCGGCGGTGTACCTTGGTATCCGTTCAGATGCATGTTGACGTGGAATCGACGGTCGGAGAAGAGGCAGAACGACTTGTCGAGCCGCCCAGTGAAATCGTAGTGCGTGCCGTGCGCGCCCGTGAGGTGCGGGTCATTTTCGACGAGCGCCGTGCCGTTGCAGAGCCCGCCGACGAAGCTCAGCGGGTACGTCAACGCGTTCGCAGTCTGCGTGGCCGCGCTGCCCGCGTTCGGCGTCTTGAACGAGCCCGACGTGCCCGAGCCGCCGTTCTTCTCCAGCAGGTAGCATTGAATGCGGTCGATAAATCCCGTCACCTTGGAGTTTTCACCGGCGAGTCGCGCGCTGGGGGAGGTAGAAATGACAGAAGAGTGGGGATCAAAGGAGGGGCGGGGAAATGCCAGAAGAGATTTAGTCGCTCAGTTACGCGACAAGTATTAGTAGCATCATTTTTCTCAGCGCGCAACGGGCTGCTTCTTTGCTTTGTGATCCAGTAGTAGTAGTAGTAGTAGCTTCCGTCGCGGCGCGAATTAACGAAATATAAAACCGCACTCACTTCTTAAACCAGTGCCACTGGTAGCAGTACGTGGAGCGCGCACATGCGCGACAGCACTCCTGCAGCGTGTCACCATACACGCCCTTCACCACGTCGAAAATGGTCCCCACCTCCGTGTACCGCTCAAAGCTCACGGGGCCCGAACCGCGCTGGTGTGGCACGAATTGCCCGCCCTGGTCGTTGAACAGCCCCTGGTACTCGCCGATGTATTTGTAGTTGGTGAAAGTGGACTGCGTGATAGTTGCGGTAGCAAGGTTGTCGATGTAAGGGCAGACGTAGCGAGTGTGGCATCCACCAGCAGGCATGTTAGCCGCATCTGCGGTATGCGGTACTAGGCTGATGAGTGCGAGGACTAAGACGAAACTGCTAGTAGGAAACGCCATGTTGTGCGTGAGGTAATTCGACGGCGTGGTCGGAACAGGTGGGACGCTTGAAGTTTATCGAGAGGAGGCTGATGATTTCGCTTGAACAACTAAAGATTGTTATCTGGTATTTACTCGTTGCTATGAGGCCTGTGTGTGTGCTCCTAAAACAACTCGGTTTACCAAATTGCTGGTTTGCTGGCGCAATGAGGCCACGAGCGAGTCGCACCCACATGTGTCAGTGAAATCTAACCACCATCTACCGTATTGTAGCGCAAGGTACCGCGCTTATTTTCGCTTCAATGAATGAGATTGCTTCGAGCCGCGTCGCGGAAACTAGGCGAGCATCTGCCTTACCGTAGCGATAGTTACCGAGATAAAACAAGCAAAATCGTATGCCACCGCGTAAAAAAAATCCACAGGCCAAGTGCGTCGCCGCGAGTCGCGCATAGGGAAAGTTAGGCCCAACCCGGCGTGATGCGAAGCGCCCACAAGTTCCCTCATGCGCCAATAACACCATTGGCGCCAGCTCAGATGAGAGTTGTGTTACCTCTGCCACTGGTTTTGGGGGCCGATCTGTTTGTGAGTTGCTCGATAGGTGGGGGAGGTGTGAATTTCCCTTCTGTTCAGATTTGTATTGATTTCAAATGATACCTTCTCTAAGGTAACACATTTGCATTCAACACTACTTTCTCTCGCTCCAGCAATGCCAACCTTAGCTCCATCAGTTCCTACATCTGAAGACATATTCATGAATACACATACGCTAGTCACACGTGGACGCGGTCATTGTCGCATGTGAATGAGGCCATGGATGAAGTGGGAGCAATTTTTCATGTCCTTCATCTCCCTCTGTACCTCTGTTTGTTGCCTCCCTGTCACCCCATATTTACCACCCTGTGTCACTTATAGGCGCATCAGCTATTGCAGCTGAACGATGCAATGGATGAAGTCGAAGCCAACATTCAAACATCTTGCCACCTCGCTATTATCACATGGCAACTACCTTTCTTTCCTTCATCGCCTCTCTTTTCCCTCTTGCCTCCATCCATGAATACAGGAATGGTCGCTGTCGCAGCTGAGTGAGGGCATGGATGAATTAGCAGTAGTACCTCCCTCATAAACGCAACATCTCTCATTCATCGCCTCTCATCTCCCTCGTGCATCGTGCTAACCATCTATGCGCCAGAGATGTGCCAATTGTGACAATTGAACAGGCGATCGATGATGTGGAAGCCGCTATTCTGTTCCCAACCCGTCATGTTTCCTTCCCTCTTACGGTACCTACCACACTCCCTCTTACCATCCACGTGCTACAGACATGACCGCCATAGGGCTGTTTTTCTCATACAAAAAATAAAATGACTAGTCTAAGATTCTAGACATGTTGAGTGTGGGCTCCACGTTTTGCGGAATAAACAATTTTTTGACATTGATTGAATAAGCGTACCGGTGTACATATTTCCATCCCTGAATTATTCTTTATAATATCAGAGCTAGGGGCATGTACTAGTCTCTCAAACAAGACCTAACCGGAACGAAGTTTCCTAGAAATTTCGTCCTAATTACCCCCACATTCGAAACGATAGCAATGTTGAGGAACAGCACCTTCGAAAGTTGCATCAGCAAGGTCACCCAGATATACTAAATTATCAATGTTTGCATGCAAATGGATAAGATTGCAAGCTTGTAATGATTTTTAATAAGGCGAATTATAGCAGCTTATTGTCGGGTTGCGATGAATCGGCGAATTGCACAGCGGATAAGCTATCGGCCCACACTATCCCCGTGTGTCTTCCTCGGTTTCCTCCTCGGCGGTCCTAGCCGGCTGTTTCACCACCCTTCGTCTTAGTGATCCCTTAGCTTTCAGGACGTCACCGTTGACGAACCTGTTTATTTCTACACTCGTCAAACCCACCTAGGTACCCCCGTTCTCTCCGCTCCCCTCTTCCTCACTCCTGTCCCTCCCCCTGGTCCCGCTCCCCCGCTATTACATCCCTCCGCCCTCCCACCCCCCCAACGTGTCTTGCCCCGTCTAGTGTGTCACATTTGCATGTCGCATGTCCCGGCCTCGTCCTCATAGTCCCCGCAGCAGCCTTCGTTGCAGTTGCAGCAGATCTTACCGCAGTGGCCGGTTGCTATTGCCTCTGAGAGCCCTGAGGGTGCAGCTGCAGAGGGTGCAGACCCTAGGGGTGCTCGTTCAGGGGGTGCTGACGTTGGAGGTGCTGGCTCTAGGAGTGCTCATGCTTGAGGTGTTGGCTCTGGAGGTGGTGACGCTAGAGGGACGGCCCCTGTTGACGAGAAAAGGCCCCGCTCTCACTTGGGCGAAGCCGACTTCGTTGTCAATCGTGCAAGGCGACTAGGCTCCGAGGTCGACGTTGACTTGGAGGTGCAATTCGACTTGGTTGCCCGACCTCAACTGAGCCGATTTTGGTCGTTAGCCGACTTTTGTGAAGCCGACCTCTACGAAGCGGACTTCAACAAAGGGCCTTCTTCTGGTAGACCAAGTTTCTTGGTTGACGAAGTTCTGCGGAGGTGCGCAAACGTCGCCTTGGAGGTTTTGGCGAAGTCGACCTGCGAGGCGACCTCACGTTGTCAAATGGCACATGTGGCACAACCATCGATATGTGGTCAATCGAGCACTTGCACAATGTGCGAGACGGTGCGCGACGTTCCCAAGCATCTACCTGCACAATCTTAGTAGGTGCGTTCAAGTGCGCACGTACCGGTATTCATCTGCAGTTGCATCGCTGACAAGCTGCCTTGCTGCATCGGTGGCAAGCCGCCCTGGTGCAGCGCTGGCGGGCCGCCACTTGGAGTGTTGGCAAGCCGCTTCCAGCTGCGCTAGCATACTGCCACCCTGCGGCGTTGGCAAGCTGCCCTAGTGCTGCGCCGGAGGTCGACTTGCTAGGTTGTTTTGTTTCCTGGTGTATTCACTTTGTCATTGCCAGTGTTCATTGTTCAATCATTCTTGCTAGTGAAACTCTTGCCAATCTTCTCTATTACCATAGCAATTAGTGAGACCACGAGCAAAGCTACGATCACCCGTACAACCCTGTGCCTTCCCACGTTGTCCAGTCTACCTGTTCTAGAGTGACTCTCAGCAAATCCTTGGGGTGCAGGGGGGCCGTGACGTTCAGCGAAACTGCAGTAGCAGCAGCACCACCACCACTACCACCACCACCAGTTGCAGTAGCCGCACCAGCACTTGCAGCAACGGTAGCAGTCGCCGCAACTGGGCGTTGGAGATTCTGGTTTTGGGGGTGCTGAATCTCGAGGCGTGGACCCTAGGGTTGTGGTAGGCCTGCGCCAGTCGACTAAACTACTGCAGCAACAGCCGCAGCAACAGCAGGAGCAGTAGCCGTAGACGCAACCACAGCATATGCAGCAGCATCCACAATAGGTCGTCCTTGGCCTTCTTGCCCTAACAGTGAGACTCCCTCCTCTCTTCCACTGCCTCTTCCAGACGCGTCTCCAGTTCGTTTTCCTCCTCGTTATGTGTCTCCTCCATTCCTCCCTGACCCTTATGTTGTCTCTACCACCTGGACTATTCGTCGCACCCCTGGTGGTCGTCCCTCGTCTTCTGTTCCTAGGCTTCACCCTATGCGCCTCCGTTGTTTTCCTCCTTGTGTCCCTCCTCCTGTCGTGTTGTCACATTCCCAGTCGTCCCTTTCTGAATCTCCTTATCCGTTCTCTAACGTCGTGCTGCTCGTCCTACAGCCTCTCATGTTCTTTCTTCCTTTGTCACTGACACTACTACTCCATCACAGTCTGTCTCGGCTCTTGTCGCTACTGTCAAGAACTTTGTCTCCACCCTTTGTCGTGACTACGTCAATCAGCTGATCTCTGATCCTGCCAGTCCTTAGTCCATCAGGGTTGCTCCTGCCTTCACATGGAGGTCCTTGAGGACAGGAAGTTCGAGCTGGCTTTCCTTACGGCCGCTGCTCCTCACCTCTGTGCCATGCGGCTAGCCCCTAAGGATGACCCAGACGCTCTTGAAATACTGATTCCTCGCACCTACACTGAGGGAGTCTCAGGTGAGTGGTCCTCTTAGTGAATCCATGAATGCAGAGATGGCATCTTGAAGGTCTACATGCACCTACGCCGACGCAATTCTCTCTCATGGGGCAAACGTAGTCGACATCAACGTAGGTGCCTGTGGACTTACAGGAAGCCATCTCTGCGTCCATGGCTAACTGCCACTCGGAGAAGAAGGGACCCTCGATCGCCTCAGCGTACGATCGAGGAGTCGGGATGTCTAGTGCATCCGAGTCTCCCTCAGGGGCAATCAGCATGGACACGAGATGAGGCAAAGCAGCAGCAAAACACTGGAACTCCTCCTGCCTGTCCTCAAAGACGTCCGTGCTCAGAGCACACTCACCCACGACGGACGGAGGACAGACAGACTCAGACTCAGCAACAAGACTAGCGGCGTAGTTTAGAGGACAGCGACCAGCAAATTCGACAAGCTCAGCAACTAAGGCAGACGCAGCAGTGGACTCAAAGGAAGGATCAGTGACAACAGTAGCCAGGAGACGCGTGACAGTAGGACTGACAGCATGAAGAGAGTCAGACTCCGGGTCAGCAAGAACATGAAGAGAGGACTCTGGAGGAGACGGCAACGGGACACGCAGAGGAGTAGTGGAAGGACGCAGTGCCATCTGGTGTGTGCATGGGACCGCAGGAGGACGCAAACGTGGAACACGACCACTAGTGCGAGCAGCACGAACAGGCGATGCAGGACGAGACACATGCTCACGACGCTCAGCAAGACCTCCAGTAGGACCGGTGTAGGGAGAAGGAGCAGGGAGGGGGAAGGCGGGCTATAAGTGTGACTGCGACTGGACAGGCTGTGGACAGTCTAAGGGAGGAGCAGGACCAGGAGAGGGCGAGAGATCAAGAACCTGCTCAAGGAGCGGAACGAAGCACCGCTCAGCGCCTCCTGAAACAGCAGGGACAGCACAAGTACCCCCAGCGGTAGCACCAGCACCAGCAGCACCTCTAGCTCCAGCAACGGAACTCCAGCACCCTCAGAAGTACTAGCGCCAGAAGAACCTCCAGCGCCAACACCCCCAGCAACTCCACTACCTCCAGCACCACGCGCAGCACCTCCAGCACCACGCGCAGCACCTCCAGCAGGACCAACTCCGACAGCCCCAGCAGCACCCCTAGTCTCAGCAGCTCCAATACCGCCAGTACGAGCACCTCCAGGACCAGGGTCTCCAGTACCTCCAGCGCGGACCCAAGGGTCAGCAGCAACAGTAGCACCTCCAGCTCCAGCAGCACGGCTCCAGCGCCGGGCAAACCACTCGCGCAGCTCCTGTGGAGAGGGTAGCTCACGCCGAGACGAAGCACCGGAAGGACCCCCAGACCCAGCACCACCAGAGGCCACACGAGCAGACCCAGTACCCCCAGGCTCCGCACCCCCAGGCTCAGCACCCCTACGCTCCGCACCTCCAGGCTCCGCACCCCCAGGCTCCGCACCCCCACGCTCAGCACCCCCAGGCTCCACACCCCCAGGCTCCGCACCCCCAGGCTCAGCACCCTCAGGCTCAGCACCCCCAGACTGAGCACCCCAATGTTCAGCACCCCTAGCAGCACCAGAGTCAACAGCTACCTCGACAAGCTCGTCTGCGTCTACCTGGGACACACCTGACGGGGCAGGACCCTGAGGGGGGAGAGGGTCTACCGGGGGGGGACCTGGCGCAAGGAAGAGCGGCAATGGGGGGAGGGGCGTAGTGCGGTAGGGGAAGAGACGGTAGTAAGGCACCGACTCGTCAAAGGTGACGTCCTGGGAGGACAAAACACAACGCGAGGTGGGGTGGTAAAACTGCCAACAAAGCGCGTCAGGGGGGAAGCCAAGGAAGACACAGGGAACAGCACGGGGGGACAACTTGTCCGTAGACAAGTCGCGGACAAATGCCCGAGATCCCCAGATACGAAACGCAGACGCATCACCCACCTTCTCCATCCACCGCAAGGTGGGGGAGGTTTCTCGCAAGGAGACCCGGGGCTGAAGGTTGATCTGATGCACTGCGTACCGAAACCGCAAACGGCCACAGAAAATGGGGAGCAGCCGCATGGATCATGGACGTACGAGTGACGTCCATGACCATGCCAATGCGGCGCTCAGCAATTCCATTTTTCTATGGAGAGGCCGGAAGCGTGAAGGTCTGGCGGATGCCCTGTGCATGACAGAAGGCTCCCAGAAGGGCAGAAGAAAACTCCCCGCCTCTGTCAAAGTGCAGACGCAGAACAGGAAAGTCCGAGCTGAAACTCTCTCTGAGCTGGAGACGAGCTGCGCGGATCCAGTCGATCAACACCTCAATGACGTCACCCTTGCTGCGCAAGGGGAACACCGTGGTGTAACGCGAGTATTCGTCAACCACCAACAGGAAGTAACGCTTGTGACCCCGGCCACGGACGCGGGCGGGCCCCACACGTCCATGTGAAGAGTCTGCAGCGGAGCCTCTGTCGGAGGAAACTCGGAGGAGTGAGGGGCGGCGCGCTGCCGCCCCTCGACATAGGGAACGCAGGTAGGGGCAGGCCCCGGAGGGAGGGGAGGGAGAGACCGGGGGAGACCAGAGACAAGGTAACGGGAGGCCATGCCTCGGAGACGAGGCAGGGAGGGGTGACCAAGGCGGTGGTGCCAGAGGAGAGTCCGGTGGGATAGGAGACGACACGAGCAGGGAGCAGACTCAGGACCAGACCTTGACGCCGTAACAAACACCTGACCCGACGCAGCTACCTGACCAGACTCAGCAACTGGAAAAGACTCAGTAGTCAGTGTGTACAGGCTCGACCCCGGCTGACGGGTAAACGTGGCCAAGTGTCGGCCCGTCCGAGCACACGTGGGTCACCCGCTGACTCGCAGGAGTGAACTGGTCAGCCCCCCCATCCTGTAGATCAGCACCACTCACCAAGTTTGTAGAGAACGAGGGGAGGTAGAGACCGGACATGGTGCCAGAGGGGGCCGCCGGACACGGTAAGACAGTGGAGAAGCGGGCAAGGACAGGACCCCAAAGGGGTTCGCCAGGGAGACCGCAACTGGCCGACTAAGCGGCGTAAGCGTGGTGCGGTCTCGAAAGAAGGAGCGGGAAGCACCCGAGTCAAGGGTGAAGGTGTGTAAGGCCTGAGGCGACGTGGTACCTGAGAGAGCAGACGCACCAGTACCTGGGGCAGCAGATGCACTAGCACCTAGAGCAGCAGCCTCACTAGCACCTAGAGCAGCAGCGTCAATGCCCGGGTCAGGCGGGACACACAGGTAACAGTCACCCTCATCACTAGTGGACACAACATACATAACAGCAAGAATGGCATCATAATCCAGATCAAAGATAGCAACCCCCGACCTAAGCAGCTCACCCCAGCGTGGGATCTCAATGGCGTCAGGGAACTGGAGACGCCAAGCGTCCGTAGGGCGGCCGAAGCACCGTTGGGTGGTGTGCGGGCCACCGCACTGCTCACCAGTGCGGTCGGCGGTACGCAGGACGTAGGCACCAGGACGAGCACCCCCACCCCGCTGACGCGCAGCGTACACTCACGAAGTTGCTGGGGGGGCGGGGTGTCACGAGTGTGTTGCTGCTGCTGGCGTTGACCACCACCGAAGCCGCTCCGCTGCACAGAGCCACCCTGACCAGCTCCACCTCTGTCGCCGCCACCTCCCCCACCACCGCCACCGCCTCCTCCTCCGCTCCCACCGCCACCG
This sequence comes from Closterium sp. NIES-65, assembly GCA_948144175.1. Lineage (NCBI taxonomy): Eukaryota > Viridiplantae > Streptophyta > Zygnematophyceae > Desmidiales > Closteriaceae > Closterium > Closterium sp. NIES-65. The sequence goes on along the minus strand of CANXME010000511.1, from coordinate 1,275,195 downwards.
CCGCCTCCGCCTCCGCCTCCACCGCCGCTGTGATACCATGTCAGAATCCCAGCCACTAACCACTGGGATAAAAGGGCTTGTTAAGTAGCAGGTGAGTGCGCCCATAACCCCCTAGGCCAACATGCTTGTAACCCTTCCCTAGGATCAATCGGGGATCACTTGTGGACCTCTGACACCCCCTCGCACTGGGATGCTCGAAGTGCACACACTGGGATTCAAACCCGAGACCTTCGCTCTGATACCGTGTGAAAGAATGAGGAATGAATGCACTGGCAAACAGGTGGGTACAAGTAGGAAAACCTAAAAGTGTTGTACCTTATATTGTCTACCCCACTACATCCTACACAGACTATATCATATAAGTTTGACACCAACAGACACCAATCCCTGCGAAGCAATACAGGCACAACACGATTATGCGAGTGCAGAAATGCACTCACCCATGAACGAAGAACCAATTCGCGACTCATCCCGCGACACCTTTCGCGACATTCCTGGCCACGACGACGACGTCGTCGAAGTTACCACCACAGCCGAATCCAACCTCACGGGCCTTCGCATCCTCGGCCTCGCCGTCGCCGTACAAGGTAACCAGCATCTGGTCGAGCCCACCACCGTTCGCCAGGCTCTCAACGGGCCCGATTCCGAGAAGTGGAGAGCCGCCATGGCCGCAGAAGTCGCTGCACTACAACGTCGCGGAACCTGGAAGCTGGTACCACGGCGCCACGCAAAGGGGAGGAAGATCCTTACAGAGAAGTGGGTCTTCCACATCAAGACTCTCGCGGACGGAACAGTCGAGAAATTAAAGGCGCGATGGGTGGTTCGCGGATTCGAATAAACACAATCTGTGGACTACAACCAGACCTTCGCACCTGTCGGTCGTCATACCTCAGTACGCATTCTCCTCTACATCGCCGCCGTGAAACTGGGCCCGCTTCGCAAGATCGACGTCTCCAATGCGTTCCTCTACGCGATCGTCGACGCTATAATCTACATCGAGCAACCACACGCGTTCGAAGAAGACGGCGACGCAGTTTTTCTCCTGCAAAAGTCACTGTACAGCATCAAGCAGGCACCTCGCCTGTGGCAGCAGCATCTTCACGGCGTCCTCATCGAGCTCGGTTTCCAGCAGCTTCCCTGAGAAAGTTAGAACGAGAATGAAATGACTAAGTGAAAGTTGGGTACATATACAACCCTAGAAAGCTGTACCCCATATGCGCTACCCCACTATAGCCTACAATAGCTATGTCATACAAATCTGACACACCCCCATAGGCAAAGTGGGGGAGAACAAGGTGTCACAAGACTAGTCAAGCAAAGCAAAACAATGCTCAGGGTGGATCAAAAAGTCACCACACATTCCGAGCACAAGTTCAAGGCCAGACGGCCAGTTCACATGCAAGAGCTCACATATATATATATATATATATATATATATATATATATATATATATATATATATATATATATATATATATATATATATATATATATATATATATATATATATATATATATATATATATATATATATATATATATATATATATATATAAGACTAAACATACAAGAGCAGGAGTATATATATGTGACGGTACAAGCAAGGTCAAGAAGTCAGCAAGTGAGGCAAGACAGGCACAAGACCCAGCTGAGTACAGAAGCGCTGATGATCACAAGGCGCAAGAGCCTTAGTGAAGATATCAGCAGTGTTGGCCTCAGAGGCCACGTACGCAAGTCACAACTGACCACGCTGCTGCAGCTCACGAGCAAGAAAGTAGCGGAGAGCAATGTGCTTTGTTCTGTCCTCCAAGCGCTGCTCCCAACACAAGGCCAGCATGGCCTTGTTGTCTACGTACAGCACTGGAGGAGAACCAGGCGGCTCTCCTAGGTCAGTCAGCAGGTAGGTGAGCCAGCGTAGCTCCTGAGCACCCATGGCTCCGTCGTAGATCTCAGCCTCACAACTGGAGCCGAGAACAGAAGACGAGCGAGTAGCCCGCCACGAAACAGAGCCGGAACCAAGGCTGAAGGTGTAACCCTGTGACGACCGCTATGTAGCCTAGTCGTTAGCCCAAGAAGCGTCTGCGTGACCTGTAAGGACCACTGGACTCTGCCCTCCAAGCACTAGCCCCATGCCCGACGTACTGCACAAGTAGCGAAACACCCTCTTCGCTGCAGCCATGTGCTCCGGTCTGTGTCTCCCAGGAGCAACATAGCGTGCAAGAATGCTAAGAGGGTATGCAAGGTCAGGTCGTGTGCAGGTCATCAGGTACATGAGGCAGCCAACAAGCTCTGGGTATGGGCCACTCAACTCTACGGACTCATCCGAAGGCAGAGCTGAGAGCGAGTGGCGAGTAGACAGAGGAGTGGCCTGAGGCGAGGAGTACGTGAAGCCGAAGCGCTGAAGGACCTGCTGCACCATGTGTGACTCAGACAGAGTAATGGTGCGGCGTGCTCTGTCCCGGGTGATCTACAAGCCAAGGTAGCTGCGCAGTTCACCCACGTCTGTGACATGTGTCTTTTAAGCAGCTCGGACTTCACGTGGGCGAGTCCAGCAGTGTCAGCAGTGGCAAAGACCAAGTCGTCGACGTACACGAGGATGTAGAACGGCGGCAAAGAGGTGTCGGTGCGTAGAAACAGCGACGGGTCGGCAGTAGAGGGAGCAAACCCAAGAGCCGCAAGTGTAGTCCTCAATGTGTCGTGCCACTCACGCGGTGCCTGGCGGAGACCGTAGACTGGCCATCGGAGGCTCCACTGGGTGCCAGGAGGAAAAGCCCTAGTGAAGCCAGGTGGACGGCGCAGCCAGATCTCCTCGTGGAGGCTACCCTGCAAGAAAGCAGTGCTGAAGTCAAGGGAGTGAAGCTCGTAGTCACGCTGAGCGGCTATGTGCAGCAGCACCCGAAGAGTGGTCATCTTTGGGGTGGGAGAGAAGGTCTGAAAGTAGTCAACTCCTTGCCGCTGACTGAAGCCACGAGCCACGTACCGCGCCTTGAAGACAGGTGGAGAGCCCGGCGGCCGCTTCACCCTGAAGATCCACATGCGACTGACGATGTTCGCCCCAGGTGGGGGAACCGCGTCAACGTAGGTGCCTGTGGACTTCCAGGAAGCCATCTCTGCATCCATAGCTGCCTACCACTGAGAGGAGTAGGGACCCTCTACGGCCTCCGCTTAAGAGCGCAGAGTCGGGATGTCAAGTGCATCCGGGTCTCCCTCAGGGGTAAGCAATACGGACACGAGATGAGGTGAAGCAGCAGCCAGACACTGGAACTCCTCCTGCCTGTCCTCAAGGACGTCCGTGCCAAGAGCACACTCACCCCCGATGGACGGAGGACAGACAGATGCTGACTCAGCAACAAGACTAGCAGCGTAGTCTAGACGACAGCGAGCAGCAAAGTCGACGAGCTCAGCAACAAGAGCAGACGAAGCAGTGGACTCAAAGTAGGGGTCAGTGACGACAGTAGCAAGCAGACGCGTGACAGTAGGACTGGCAGCACGAAGAGAGTCCGACTCCGGGTCGGCAAGTGCAGGAAGAGAGGACTCAGGAGGAGAAGGCAAAGGGGCACGCAGAGGAGCAATGGTAGACGCAGAGACATCCGGTGCGTGCCAGGGACAGGAGGAGGACGCTAACGCGAACCGCGACCACTAGTGCGAGCAGCACGAACAGGCGAGGCAGGACGAGACGCAGGCTCACGACGTTCAGCAAGACCTCCAGTAGGACCAGTGTACGGAGAAGGAGCAGGCAGTGGGGAGGCCGGCGGTAACTGTGAGTGTGACAAGACAGATGGTGGACACTCTAAGGGAGGAGGAAGACCAAGAACATGCTGAAGGAGCGGAACAAAGTACGGCCGAGGCTGCGCGGCGACTCAGGACACAGCAGGGACAGCACCAGCACCCCCAGCGGCAGCACCAGCGCCAACAGCACCTCCAGCTGCAGTACCTCCCGCAGCACCCGTAGCAGGACCGCCGCCAGGACTGACAGCAGTAGCCTCAGCGCCAACACCCTCACCAGCTCTGACTCCAGTCGCACTCGCAAGCCCAGCATCTCCAGCACTCCCAGGACTAGCACCTCCGAGACCGGCGGCACCAACACCCTTAGCAGCCGAAGAAGCACCAACTCCAGCAAGACGCCTCCAGCACCGGGCAAACCACTCGCGCAGCTCCTGTGGAGAGAGTGTCTCCCGCCGAGACGAAGCACCCGGAGAACCTCCAAGCCCAGTACCGCCAGACGCAACACTAGCAAGTCCAGCGGCCGCGGGCTCCGCACCCCCAGGCTCAGCAGCTCCAGACGTGGCACCCCCAGGCTCAGCAGCTTCTGACGTAGCACCCCCAGGCTCAGCACCCCAAGGCGAAGGACCCCCAGGCTCAGCACCCTCAGTCTCAGCACCCCCAGGCTCAGCACCCCCAGCCGCAGCACCCCCAGGCTCAGTACCCCCAGGCTCAGCACCCACTAGCTCAGCACCCCCAGAGTCCTCACCCCCAGGCTCAGCACCCGCAGCAGTACCAGAGTCACCAGCAACCTCGACTGGCTCGACTGCGTCTACCTGGGACACACCTGAAGGGGCACGACCCTGAGGGGGGAGGGGGTCTACCGGAGGGGGACCTGGCACAAGGAAGAGCGGAGGCGGGGGGAGGGAAGGAGTGCGGTAGGGGAAGAGACGGTAGTAGGGGACCGACTCGTCAAACGTGACGTCCTGGGAGGACAGAACATGACGAGAGGAGGGGTGGTAGAACTGCCACCCTGGCGCGTTAGGGGGGAAGCCGAGGAAGACACAAGGAGCAGCACGAGGGGACAGCTTGTCCGCAGACAAGTCGCGGACAAATGCCCGAGATCCCCAGACACGGAACGCAGACGCATCGCCTACCTTCCCCGTCCACAACAAAGCTGGGAAGGTCTCCGGCATGGAGACCCTGGGGTGAAGGTTGATCTGATGCGTCGCGTACCAAACCGCAAACGGCCACAAAAAATGGGGGGCAGCCGCATGCATCATAGACGTACGAGCGACGTCCATGACCATGCCAATGCGGCGCTCAGCAATCCCATTTTGTTGTGGAGAGTCCGGAAGTGTAATGGTCTGGCGAATGCCTCGCGCACGGCAGTAGGCTTGCAGAAGGCAAGAGGAGAACTCTCCGCCTCGGTCAGAGTGCAGACGAAGAACAGGAAAGTCCGAGCCGAAGTTCCTCCTGAGCTGGAGACAAGCTGCGCGGATCCAGTCGATCAACACCTCACTGACATCGCCCTTGCTGCGCAAGGGGAAGACTGTGGTGTAACCCAAGTAGTCGTCAACCACCAGCAGGAAGTAGCGCTCGTGACCCTGTCCACGGACGCGGGCCGGGCCCCACACGTCCATGTGAAGCGTCTGCAGCGGGGCCTCTGTCGGGTGAAATTGAGAGGAGTGAGGGGCAGCCCGAAGCCGCCCCTCGACACAGGGGACGCAGAAAGGACCAGGCCCCGGAGGGAGCGGAGGGAGGGATCGGGGAAGACCAGAGACAAGGACACAGGAAGCCATGCCTCGGAGACGAGGCAGGGAGGGGTGACCAAGACGGTGATGCCACAGGAGAGTCTCGTGAGACAGGAGGCGACACGAGCAGGGAGCAGACCCAGGACCAGACCTGGACGCTGCAGCAAACACCTGACCCGACGCAACTACCTGGCCAGACGCAGGGACAGGAGGAGACTCAGTGGTCATCGTGTAGAGGCTCGACCCCGGCCGACGCATAAACGTGGCCAGGTGTCGACCTGTGCGAGCGTCCGAGCAGTGGGTCTCCCGCTGACTCGCAGGAGTAAACTGGTGAACCCCCGCATCCTGTAGGTCAGCACAACTCACCAAGTTCGTAGAGAACGAGGGGAGGTAAAGACCAGACAAGGTGCCAGAGGGGGCAGCTAGACACGGGAAGGCAGTAGAGAAGTGAGAGAGGACAGGGCCCCCAGAGGGGTCTGCCAGGGAGACTGCAACCGACCGACCAAGCGGCGTGAGTGTGGTGCGGTCTCGAAAGAAGGAGCGAGAAGCCCCTGAGTCAAGTGTGAAGGTGAGGGAGGCCGAAGTCGACGCGGTACCTGAGAGCGCAGACTCACCAGCACCTGAGGACGCAGACGCACTGGCACCTAGAGCACCTGCCTCACCAGCACCTAGAGCAGCAGTCGCAATGCCCGGGCCGGGCGGGAAACACCGGTAACAGTCACCCTCATCACTAATAGTCACAGCATACATGGCAGCAAGGATAGCATCAAAGTCAAGATCATAGATAGCTACACCTGCCTGTTCAGCTCTCCCCAGCGGGGGATCTCAGTAGCCTCCGGGAACTGCTGACGCCAAGCGTCCGTCAGGCGGCCAAAGCAGCGCTGGGTGGGGTGGGCACCCCCACACTACTCACCCGCGCGGTCGTCGGTGCGAAGGACGTAGGTGCACGGACCAAAACCCCCACCACGCTGACGCTGCGCGTACCACTCACGGAGCTGCTGAGGGGGGGGGGATGTCCCGAGAACGCTGCTGCTGCTGCTGCTGCTGGCGCTGACCACCACTGGAGCTGCTCCGCTGCGAAGTGCCACCCCGACCAGCTCCACCTCCTCCACCACCGCCTCCGCCACCTCCGCCACCACCGCCGCCTCCGCTCCCACCGCTACCGCCTCCGCCGCTGCCGCCTCCACTGCTGCCAGCGACACCTCCACCCCCGCCACCACTCCCACTGCCACCCCCACTCCCTCCGCCGCCTCCACCGCCACCTCCACCACCCCCGCTGGCTCCACCCGCGCCCTTGCCCCCCTTGCCCTTGCCAGAGCGGCGTCTCCCGCTAGGGGCAGACGCCGCACCGACCGACTCAAGACCAACGAGGTCGGCCACAGCAGCAGAGGCGACAGAGGGAAAAAGGGGGGAAGGGGAACACCCCTGAAAGATGGAGGTGCGAGGGTCACCACGAGAGGCCCCTACAGTGACTATGCTCTTCTTCGCTGCTAAGAGGGCCTTCTCTAGGAGGTCAACAGTGAGAGTGGTGAGACAGACTGAGAGGAAGTGGTCCCTGACTACACGAAGGGAGTCAGGGAGGCAGGCAACTATGTAATAGAGAGTGATGTACATGGGGGGGGGGTTCTTGGCGCAGAACTCAGCAGGAAGCGCAGCGCGGTAGCGAGTGTCACTAGTGCGGAGGTGCGTAATGAGGTCAGCGACTGTGGGAAAGGCAGCAAGGTCAGGGAAGAGGTACGGTAGGATGAGGCTGCTCAGTGCAGCAGTGGCAGGGGAAGAGTAGCGCGCAAATACAGCGTCGTACAAGGTCTGAGCACTCTTGTACTGACTAAAGTGTGCGCGCTCAGTGGTAGGCAGGTGGCGACGCACAGCAAGACGTGCAGCAGCATCGCGTGTGGCCCACTGGGAGCGAACAGTGGCATTAGCATCAGCAGGAGGGGCAGGAGAGGCACCAGAGGTGAGGTCAAAGAGAGAGAGACCGTCCGCCCTATCGCACTGTAGGAATAGCTGCAGGTCATCTACCCAGACCTCAAAGTCAATGGCCCGACCCTCAGCGTCAAAAGCGAGAACACTGGGGGTAGCCATGACAGCAGTAGAGTAGTAGCACTAACTGTAGGACAGGGGCAGTGCAGTGACAGAAGCGCTGCTCTCACCAGACAGGGCGGGTCGGGCAGCTCGGCAGTACAGCAGCTCAGCAACACGGCGGCCCGGGTGACTCGGACTGCTCAGCAGCAACTGCGGCTCTGCGGCACCAGCTGCTCGGCTCCACAGGAGCTCAGGCGGCTCGGGCGGCTCTGGCGGCTCGGGCGGTTCGGGCGGCTCGGGCGGCTCGGGCGGTTCGGGCGGCTCGGGTGACTTGGGCGGCTCGGGCGGCTCGGGCTGCTTAGCGGTGCGGGCGGCTCGGGCTGCTTCGCGGTGCGGGCGGCTCGGTCGCGTAGGGCGGCAGGGCCGCTGGTAGGGGCGGCGGGGCCGCAAGGTAGGTGGCGGGGCCGCAGTGAGAGGGGCGGCGGGGCCGCAGCGAAGGGCGGGGGGGGCGCAAGGTAGGCGGTGGGGCCGCAGCAAGAGGGGCGGCAGGGCCGCAGTGAAGGGCGGCGGGGCCGCAAGGTAGACGGCGGGGCCGCAAGGTAGACGGCGGGGCCGCAGCGAGAGGGGGGGCGGCGGGGCCGCAGCGAAGGGCGGCGGGGCCGCACGGTAGGCGGCGGGGCCGCAGCGAGAGGGGCGGCGGGGCCGCAGCAAAGGGCGGCGAGGCCGCACGGTAGGCGGCGGGGCCGTAGCGAGAGGGGCGGCGGGGCCGCAGCGAAGGGCGGCGGGGCCGCAGAGAAGGGCGGCGGGGCCGCAGTGAAGGGCGGCGGGGCCGCAGCGAAGGGCGGCGGGGCCGCAGCGAAGGGCGGCGGGGCCGCAGCGAAGGGCGGCGGGGCCGCTGCGAAGGGCGGCGGGGCCGGGACAGGGCGGCGCCGGGGCCGTAGGGCTAGGCGACGGGGCCCTAGGGCTAGGCGACGGGGGGCCGCTAGGCGGATGGGGCCGTTAGGGCGACGGGGCCGCTAGGGCGACGGGGCCGCTAGGGCGGCTCGACGAGGTGAAAGAGAGGAGCGCGACTTGGGTGGAGCGCGCTCCGGGCAGGAAAAAAGATTCGATGTGGTGGGCCCTAGGCACAGTTCCCACTAGGGAACCTGCTCGATACCATGAGAAAGTTAGAACGAGAATGAAATGACTAAGTGAAAGTTGGGTACAAATAGAACCCTAGAAAGCTGTACCCCATATGTGCTACCCCACTATAGCCTACAACAGCTATGTCATACAAATCTGACATTCCCCACGATCAAGGGATGTACCGCCTCGAATCCAGCGGCCATTTCATCCTGCTTGTCGCCTACGACGACGATCTTCTCTACACCGGCGACGACAACGACCTGCTCAACCGCTACGAACGCAAAATTATGGAAAAGCTCGAGGTCACGATCGACCATGAGGTTATTCAATTCCTCGGCCTCAACATCACTCAGACCGCGGACACCATTTATCTCTCTGCCGCAAAGTACGTCGAGACCCTAGCTAAGAAATTCGGGATAGCTCCCGTCGGCGTCACCACCCCATTCCGCATTCCTCTGCCTAACCACGAGCCCGACACTACTCCGCTCTCACCAGCTGATCACCGTCTCTATCAGCAGCAGCTCGGATGCCTACTGTTCGCCGCCGTCATATGTCGCCCTGATTTATCCTACATCGCCAGCCAGCTCGCCCAGTACCTGCGCCGACCTGAAGGGGAAAACCTAGCAGACCTGCGCCGCGCCTTACAGTACTTCATCTCTACGCCTGATGTCGGCCTTACCTACAAGGCCAACTTAACAGCGCCACTACAACTCACCGGCTACGTGGATGCTGACCACGCTGGGGACGCAGACAACAGGAGGTCCCACATACGCTTCATTTTCAAACTCGAGCCTGCAGGAACCATCTCCTGGAACTCCAACAAACAGGAACTCATCGCCCTTTCGTCAGCAGAAGCAGAATCCATCGTAGCAAGCGCAGCAGTTCGCGAAGGACTCTACCTCACGGAGCTTCTACAGGAAACGAAGACGGCAATGAATGGGTCCTTCAAGTTACTCTACGACAACCAGAGCGCAATTAAAATCGCAAACAAACCAGGCTTCGTCAACCGCACGAAACACATCGCCCTGCATTACTTCTTCGTGAAGGACGAAATCGAGAAAGAGAAGGTCCAGCTCATCTACTGTCCAACTGGCGAAATGGCAGCTGATTTCCTCACGAAGAAACTGCCACGTCAGAAGTTTCAGTACTGCTCGGACCTATGCGGAGTGATTCGCAAAAGCCATGTGGCGCACCTCCAGGAATGAAGGGGAGTGTCGGAGTGTGAAGAGATTCATACTTAGCATTCCCGTAGGTGCAGCAGTATCGCACCTGACTTTGTCGAAGCAGCAACAACCGTAGTATCGGATCAGCCCGTATCGAGGGCAGGAAGGTCAACAGTCGCGACTGTTGACCATCTGGACCGACGCTTGACTTACCATCAAGGAATGGCAACAGGCGTAACCGTACAAGTTACATGCAGCGACTCGGTAACAAGAAAGGCAGTACAACAGTCAGAGTCATTGTAGAAATGCTTGTAAAACAGTTATAATAAAGGAATGTACCTCTTAGAGTACACGGCTAGACTAGGACTATTTATATCCATTGTATTGTATCTTTTAATCAACTTGGTCATTTACATTCACTATGATCTGAGTTCTTACAAGACTTCCGCTACCAACTCTACCAAAGCACTTCCTATCCTGTCTAAGATCCTCACTCTAATAGAGGTAGCCTAGGATGTTCTTGAATCAAAGGTTGCTTGCTGCAGTATCAGAGTTCTGTTGGCGTGCTTGTGATGAACTACTGTATCCTCGGTATTGTTGTGCATCTCCAGATTACATATTGGACTTCGAATTTGGAAGATACTTCAGGGGGGAGTTGGGTGAGGGGGGCTGCATTCTACTCTTGCCAATTCTGTTCCTAAACTCGTAGCGCGAAGAGCTTTCTAAACGCCAACTCAATTCCCCGCGTAACGGATATTGAGATTTCCGCGCATTCACCTACAACTGGGCGAACCTCGCGAGGTGGTAACACGAAAGAACAAATGCGAGGTGGGCGAAAGTTCGCCACCGCTTTCGTTTCGAAAGAGAGAATTTGTGCGGGGAGGGGAGGATAGCTCCTTCCCCTCAGGTATTGTTCATCCAGTCTAGTTTCTTCTATTACTCTCCAAGAGAAGAGGAGAATCATAAAACTGAAAGAACAATTGCTCTTCGCTATACTCTCCAAGTCCCGACTCCGGAATTTCCGCATCAAATAGCTCGTTCGTTCCGAGGGAGTCTGAAGCACGCGACTTCGAGTCGCGACTTTTATGAAGGCATAGGCGTTTCGTTACTCCAAAGCTCTCGGCTTTCGCTGACCTGTGTCAGCATGACGTCAGTGACCACCGTATTAGGTGCTTCGATTAAAGTTGTCAACCTGCCGTGTGCGTTCGATTTGGAGGCGCCTCGCAGATTAAGTGTGCCAAGGCATTACTCTTCCGCAAGTGCGGGTCCCTCTCGCTCCGCGTATCAACAACGTTCCTCCTGTCAACCCCTCTCCTCGTGCGTCTCTACCGATTCTCGTAGGCATCCGTCCGTCTCGTTTGCGCATGGATGCTCGCTCGTCTCCTCTCTTTCGATTCCCGGTAGATTTGCCGGAAATGCGGTGGCGTTGCCACGTGTGTGCCGGGCTGACGCGATAAAACCGTCCTCGACAGGACCGTCCTCGGTAACGCCTTCCTCAGATGTACCGTCCCCGGTGGTAGCGCGTAATAGCGCTTCGGAAAAGTCGGCGCGCGGGCAGGCGAAGAAAGGTGCCAAGAAGAGTGGGCAGAAGAAGGAAAAGAATTACAAATCGGATGACAACGATTTGGAATTCGGAAGCATCGAGGAAATGCAGCGGTGGCTGGCGACAAAGCCCAAGGGGTTTATCGATCCGTCGAAGCAGTACGATACGTCGTTAGAAGATCAGCTCTTAGCGGAGATAGAAGAAAAAGAGCAGCAGAGGGGGCAGGAGGCATCAACGGGAGGAGGGAACAAGCCGGGAGGCAGCGCGGGGGAGAAGGCGGGTGAGAGGAAAGGGGAGTCACACGGGGAAAAGAGGGGAAGGAGCAGTCAAGGAGTGTTAGACTCGCCTGCAAAAGGGAAGAAGGCCAACACAGGTCAGAAATTTCTCCTTGTTCAACATTTTTTATTTATTTTGCCCGGCTATTGCTCCTCCTCCCTGCCCATGTCCTGTCGATTTGCCCAGTCTAAGGTTTCGGGTTTTAGCCTCCTAGTTGTTGGTCGGCTTTGGGCTTTGACCTCGTATATTTGGGTTTTGGTCGGTTTTGGGTTTCGTTGATGCGGCCGGGACGATTGAGAGCGCAAGCTCCTCGAGTCGGGTGTTTATTCTCTTTTTGAGAATTCTCAAAAGCACCAGTAACGAGAAGGGTTCAGGGCATGTGAGGGTTTGGGCGGTCCTGTTTGGGCTGCTGGTTTGGGTACAGGGTTTATCATCGGCGACCTTTCATCACTCAGTCTGTTGTATCTAAGCTTCTCCCTCTCCCTCTCCCTTACCCTCTCCCTCTCCCTCTCCCTCTCCCTCTTCCTTACCCTCTCCCTCTCCCTCTCCCTCTTCCTTACCCTCTCCCTCTCCCTCTTCCTTACCCTCTCCCTCTCCCTCTCCCTCTCCCTCTTCCTTACCCTCTCCCTCTCCCTCTTCCTTACCCTCTCCCTCTCCCTCTCCCTCTTCCTTACCCTCTCCCTCTCCCTCTCCCTCTTCCTTACCCTCTCCCTCTCCCTCTCCCTCTCCCTCTCCCTCTTCCTTACCCTCTCCCTCTCCCTCTTCCTTACCCTCTCCCTCTCCCTCTCCCTCTCCCTCTCCCTTACCCTCTCCCTCTCCCTCTCCCTTACCCTCTCCCTCTCCCTTACCCTCTCCCTCTCCCTCTCCCTCTCCCTCTCCCTCTCCCTCTCCCTCTCCCTCTCCCTCTCCCTCTCTCCTTCGCTCTCTTTTTCCCTCTCCCCCTCCCGCCTCCCCCTCCCCCTCCTCCTCCCTATCCTTCTCCCTCTCCCTCTCCCTCTCGCCCTCCCCCTCTCTCTCCCTCTTCCACTCCCCTCCCTCTCCCTCTCCCTTTTACCTCACCTGTAACACCCCACCCCCCCCCCTCCCCGCCCCCCCCCTTTCCCCTTCCCCTTACGAACCTCCTAACAAGCCCACCCTTTTCCAATTCTCATTCTCGAGTTTTCCAACATCAGCCATAAAAATGCAAGTGTTTGGATTGCTGGTTAGGTTCCGGGTTTACCATTTGCAGCCCTCTTTCCTCCCCCGCTTTCCTTTCCCTTAACCCCCCGCCCCTGCCCCCCTTCCTATCCCCCCACCCCACACCCACAATTTCCCAATAGCAGACTCGGACCTCCCATCGTCAGCCATCAAGGTTCGCGTCTCCGGGCTGCCCAAGAAGAAAAAGATCGGCAGGGATTTGCGGGCAGCGTGGAACGGGCAGCCCGGGCTGCTGAAAATAATTCCCATGGAGTCCGGATCCTCTAGCACGCGCGACCCGGTGTGCACTGGGAGTGCTGTGGTGGCTTTTGCGAATATTTCAGCGGCTCAGAGGTATGCTATCAGGTCTAGTGCGAGGCAATGCGGTTGGTGTGGGCCTAGTGGTAGCATGTGGTATTTCCCATGGAGACCGGATCCTTCTCTAGCACGCGCGACCCGGTGTGCACTGGGAGTGCCGTGGTGGGCTTTAAGGATATGGCAGCGGCTCAAAGGTATGCAGATGGGTTCAGTGCGGTGCAACTGGATACAGTCGGTGTGGGTATGCCGGTAGCATGTAGTCATTCCCATGGAGGCTAAATCCTCCTCTAGCACCTTCGCGACCCCATGTGCACTGCAAGTGCATATGGCAGCCGCTCAGTGGTATGCAAATGGGTTCATTGCGGTGCAACGCACGGATCCACCTCTAGCACATTCCGACTCCGTGAGCTTCACACATATCGCAGCGCCCAGGGCCGTGCAGGACAGAAGCACATAGGGAGACCCTCAATCCAATTTCTTCAAGGCTAGTTCCCTATTCTGAGTCAACTCAAAAGCAAGGTGACTTTTGAGTCGACTCAAAAGCAGCACATGGGAAGACCCCCAATTTCTTCATGGCTAGTTACCTATTCGCCTCCCCTCTCCTTCCCCTTTCCTCCCCCACATAAGGTTCATCATGCATTCCCCCTTCAATCTCGGCTCTCGACCTGAGTATTTTCTCCCTTCCTTGTTTCCCTCGCTCCCACTCCCCCTCATCAGGCTCATGCAGCAGTACAATCGCTCTGCCCCCATCCGCTTTGGTCAGAAGGAGAAGGACGTTTCATGCAAGCTCATTCTTGGCTCTGCTGCTGAATCGCTCTCCCCTCCCCTCCCCTCTTCCCCTCCTCCTCTCCCCCTCTCCCCTCCTCCCCCCCTCCTCTTCCCCCCCCCATCAGGTTCATGCAGCAGTACAATCGCTCTGCCCCCATCCGGTTTGGACAGAAGGAGAAGGACGTTTCGTGCAAGCTCATAGGCGCATCTGCTGCTGCTGATTCGCCTCTGCTGCAAAGCAACCGTGCTAAGAGCAATTCCGTTAGTAGCAGTTCCGTTCAGAGCACTTCTGGTAAGAACACTGATGCTACTGTTCCAGCCGTAGCAAGAGCAGCAACAACGGCAGCAACAGCAGCAGCGGTGCCAACGGCAGCAGTAGCGGCAGCAGTGGCAGCAACAGCTGCAGCAGCACCAGCGGCAGCAGCAGAGGTGGAAACAGGCGTGTTGGCAGCAGAGAGAGAATGGCAAGAAGGGGAGGATGTGACAATGAGGAGGGGAGAGACAATGAGGAAAGAGGAGGTTCGGGAAGAGGAGGATCGGGAAGAGGAGGATCGGAAAGAGGAGGGTCGGGAAGAGGAGGTTCGGGAAGAGGAGGATCGGAAAGAGGAGGGTCGGGAAGAGACGCCTGCTGGAAAGAAGGGAGACACGCCTCCCAGAAGCTATGAAGTGCAAGGGACTAAGGGGGGTAATCAGGAGGAGGATCAGGAAGAACTGGTTGAAGGGAGTAAGGGCGGTAAGATGACTAGTAGGGAGAATGGACTGCAGGGGAAAGCGGTTGTTGCAGGAAAAGGGACTTTGCAGGAGAGGAATTTGCAGGAGAAGAAAGAAGCATGGTTGCAGAGGTTAAGGGAGGATAAGGAGCTAAGGGCGCGGGTGGAGGAGATTAAGAGGAAGGTTCTAAGAGATATGGCGGCAGGAGGGAGGGAAGGGGAGGTGGGGGGTGGAGGGGGGATTGGAGGGAGTGGAAGGCTGAGGGTTAAGGAAAAGGGTGTGACTGTGTCGAGATTGGGGGTAAGGGAGAGGGGAGGGGGACAGGGGAGGGTTATGGAGGGGGAAGGGGTGAAGGGGAAATTGAGAGGAGAGGAGGGAGGAGGGAGGATGAAAGAGGAGGAGCAGGAGTGGGAGGAAGAGGAGGAAGAGGAGGGAGAATGGGAGGAGGGTGAGGAGGGTGAGGAGTGGGAAGAGGAGGAGGAAGAGGAGGAAGAAGAGGAAGAGGAGGATGAAGGGGAAGTGATAATGGGCGAAGTGGAGGTGACTGTAGAGAGTATTACAGTTGAGAGCGTTACTGCTGGAAGTGATTATATTGGAAGTGATTCTGTTGAAGGAGAATCGGCTATCAGTCCTGCTACACTTGCTGCTTCAGCAACAGCAGCAACAACAACAGCAACAGAGAAGGCACATGCTACCTCTCCATCCGTTTCTCTTCCCCCCCAGCAACCCAAAGGGGTAAAGCAGCAAGGAGGGGAGGGGGGGCAAAGGAAGGGAGAGGGCAGAGGAGAGGAGGAGGAGCGGCAGAGGGCGGCTGAGGCGCGCATTGAGGCTCTTGAAGCGAAGCTGCTTAAAATGAGTCAGGCGGGAGGGGGAAGTGAAGGGGGAGGGAGTGAGGGAGGAGGGAAAAGAGGAAAGGGGAGGACCAAGGAGGGAGGGGGAAAGCGCAGGTAGGGCTAAGGAATGAAGGAGATGGAGGAGGAAAGGAGAGGCAGGGGAAGGCGGGGGTGTAGAACGTCTGGAAGATTCTTTTGTGAGTTTAGATTCCAAGGAGCTTGTTGTTGCCATTTGATTCTGCTAACAAACAATATTTGGGCAGGGAAAATATTTGATTCTGCCAAATACGGTTTCCTAAGTTCGAAACATCTGATGGGGCGGACTCGGCAGGGCCCATCCAGTTGCTTGCTCAAAAGCAGACAATTCCTGGGATTGTGTTGTGAACCATACTTTTGGTGTTGTGACATCCTGTTGCCTGTGTTCTAGAGCTACCGTTATCTACCGCAAAGTATTCAGTGAGCCATAGGAGGGAGGCAAAGAGAAGGGTTAGGAGCAGAGCAGCTTTTCAACCATAGCTTCAGAATACTGAGCAACTTCATAACGAGCCCATCAGTTCAGGTTTCAGGCACCATCAGTCACGAAACCAACCACCGCCTGGCCTAACACCCTAAATGAGCCCTGGCCCAGACCGAATCAGGCCATCGCCAGCATGTGACCTTTGTGAGAAGAGCTTATTATTTAGCTATTATCAACATTGCCAGAAAGCAGAAATTAGTATTTGACATGACAGAAACAAGAAACTAGGAGCCTAAGCACTCGTGAACTTGGTCACGGCTTTTGTTCCCTCGGACACAGCGTGCTTCGCCAGCTCTCCAGGCAGCGTCAGCCGAACTGCCGTCTGAATCTCGCGAGACGTGATCGTCGGCTTCTTGTTGTACCGCGCGAGCTTCGACGCCTCCGTCGCGAGCTTCTCAAAAATATCATTTATAAAGGAGTTCATGATCGACATGGCCTTGGAAGAAATTCCCGTGTCTGGATGAACCTGCTTCAGCACCTTGTAGATGTAGATCTTGTACGTTTCCGTGACGGCCTTGCGAGCCTTTTTCTTCTCTTTCTTCTCGCCGATGGGTTTCTTTCCCGCGGGAACGGCTTTCTTAGCGGCGGGCTCCTTCTTGGGTCCCTTCTTCGCCGCCTTCTGCTCCCCTTCTACCTTTGGCGCCATGATAACGCAGAGTTAATCGACAAACAAGTGGTTGACAGGAAATAGAGCCTTGGAAGTGACGGCAGGACGAAGCACTGAAAAGCGGTGGTCACGAACGTTGGATAAGGAAGCTAACGGACTTAGGAAATGCGAGAGAGGCCGCTTGAGATACAGAAGACTAGTGCTGGACTGACGTATTTCAAGAGTTTGGACTGGGTTGGGGAAGAGAGTCCGTCGCTGGAGCTGCGTGCATGGTGCACGAGCTCTTGGGAATTGCTGCAAGTCTCGAAACATTTGTGTTTGATTGTGCTTTCAAAGTTAGCCAATGAGAAGCTGGGTGACAGATCGAAACGTTTTCTATGAACCGTCGATGAAGAACCATGTGATTCGCTTGACCGTCAATTGAAGCTTCAGCTATCTTTTACGGTCGTGCATGGAGTGGTAACTGTACGAACTTTATTTCGTCGGGTGCAACTCTACACAGCTTGTCCGGATTATAAACCAATCAAATATCGCGATTGCAGAATTTTGGGATCGACAAGGATTAGGGATATCCGTCGATACGCCTTTCAAAATGTTTCTCATCGACGACCAAGAAGCTTCAACACCACCGAACAATGCGCCAACTCATCTCAACAAAACACAGCACCACCAGACTGGGCTGGGCAAATCCACCAATTCACCACAATAAACCACACCAAAACGCACTGCACCGTGTCGTCCATTGTTTCTCTCTTCTGGTCTGGCAAAGCTACCCTGGCCACAATGTCTGAATAAAAGAGCAGTGAATCGCCCCTTAATTCCATACTTCCAGTTCTTTCACACTTCAGCTCCGTCGTTCTAGTCGTTGCTTCAGTTTATCAGATTGAAGAACCACCTTATCTCCATTGAAGTCCAGTTGAGCTTCCAAGGCATCGTCGCATCGTCTTCGGCTAGCTCTGATAAAGTATCGACCAGGTCTCCGTGTGCCGTTAATCTACACATCATGTCGGGACGCGGCAAGGGAGGCAAGGGCCTCGGAAAAGGAGGCGCGAAGCGTCACAGGAAGGTTCTTCGCGATAACATCCAAGGCATCACCAAGCCGGCTATCAGGCGTCTCGCTCGTCGCGGCGGCGTCAAGCGTATCAGCGGTCTAATCTATGAAGAGACTCGCGGCGTGCTGAAGGTGTTTCTTGAGAATGTCATTCGCGACGCCGTGACTTACACGGAGCACGCGCGGAGAAAGACGGTTACTGCCATGGATGTGGTTTATGCGTTGAAACGCCAAGGCAGAACCCTGTACGGCTTTGGCGGCTAATTTAGCAATAAGACTCGCTGTCTAGTTCTAACATTTTTTACAATAATGTACAATTTGCAATAAAGATCTTAGAAGGAAATCTTTCAGGTGTCCGTCACACCCTTGTGGCTAATCGTGAATACCTTAATCGCGTACAATCATTCTGGTTCAGCTCACTTCCTGGGCTAACTGCCGAGTGAAACGCTCTTGCTGCACTCAGTGACGGGCCTGCCACCGCACTGCACCCAAGCGCATTTTAGTTCGCAACCTCCATGCACTTTCAAGACTAGCAAATCTACGTTGCAAGATAGTCACTTCCAGCCTTCTGGCTCTGGTCCTCATTTCTAAGGCAGCCTCCCACCGAGCCACGTGTGACGTCTAAGCAGTCGCAGATGTGTCGCCATGCGACGTGCTACTTGGCGACACATCTGGTCTCGCATTTCGTCGTCGTTTGACGGATCTCCACCGTCGATCCAGTCGTCCGTGAATCACTCTTTCCCATCGACCGCCCTCAGCACCTCTAGTTTACATTCTACCCCGTTTCAAAGAAACCCGGGTTTCCTTTATAAATCAGCTGACGCTACATCGAGCTTAAGTAGCCAGTTGCGCGAATTGCCGAGCCTAAATACCCAGCTGCGCAGGCTGATTAGCAGCAGGGGGATCAGCAGCAACAGCAGCGTTAATAATGGTTTCAGAAGCAAAGTTCAGCAGAGATTCAGCAGTAGCAGCAGGTGCAGCAGGAGCAGCAGCGGCAGAGACGGCAGCAGCAATGCCAGCGTCAGCAGCATTGGCAGCAGCGATGCGATCAACGGGTGGTCTCACGACAAGTTGACGATCTCGCGCGCTGCGGACATGCTCATGGCGCCGCCAGCCAAGCCGAAGCGACTCGGGTGAACACCCCCCCCCCCACTCCCCCTCCTCCCCCCCCCCCCCCACCTCCCCTCCCCAATCTTTCCCCACTATCGCGCGCTGCGGACATGCTCATGGCGCCGCCAGCCAAACCGAAGCGACTCGGGTCCTGTCAAGCCCTCCCCCTATTTCTCCCTTGTCTCCTCCTAAAACTCCCCCCCAATTTCCCCGCAACCTCCCCCCCATTCCCCCCCTCAACTCTCCCCAAAATTCCCTCCAATCTTCCCCCACAAACCCCCCCTCAATCCCCTCCCCTCTCCCCCCCTCCCCCCCCCATCCCCCCCTACTCTCACGGCGTCGCTGCAAACATTCCCATAGCGCCGCCACCCAAGCTGAAGCGACTCGGGTACGGCCAAGCGCTCCCCTTACCCCTTCCCACCCCCCTTCCCTCCAGCTCCACCTCTCTTCCCTCCATCTCCACCCCTCTTCCCTCCATCTCCACCCTTCTTCCCTCCTTCTCCACCTCCCTTCCCCCATCAATCCGCGGACATTCTCACGCCGCCGCCACCCAAGATGAAACGACTCGGGTACGGCCGCTCTAAATCCCTCTCCCCAAATTTTCCCCCACCCATTCTCATGGCGCCGCCACCCAAGCTGAAGCGACTCGGGTACGGCCTGTGTTCCCCCCACCCTATCGACTCCCCCCTCCCCCCCCTCTCCCCAGTCTTCCCCACAGCTCTCCTCTACAACAGCCCCCCCCCCCCTCCCCAATTCCCCCCTCACCTTCCCCCAATCTTCCCCCCTCACCTCCCCCCAATCTTCCCCCCTCACCTCCCCCCAATCTTCCCCCCTCACCTCCCCCCAATCTTCCCCCCTCACCTCCCCCCAATCTTCCCCCCTCACCTCCCCCCAATCTTCCCCCCTCACCTCCCCCCAATCTTCCCCCCTCACCTCCCCCCAATCTTCCCCCCTCACCTCCCCCCAATCTTCCCCCCTCACCTCCCCCCAATCTTCCCCCCTCACCTCCCCCCAATCTTCCCCCCTCACCTCCCCCCAATCTTCCCCCCTCACCTCCCCCCAATCTTCCTCAACTGTCATGGCGTCGCCACCCAAGCCAAAACGACTCGGGCAGGGCTTGTAAACCCCCAACCCCTACCCGCTCCCCGCCCCCCTTCTCCCCCCATTCGCCCCCAAATCTTCCCCTACTGGCAGGGCCTGCAAACCCCCAACCCCGACCCCTACCCACTCCCCGCCTCCCCCCCTCCCCCCATTCGTCCCCCAATCTTCCCCTACTGGCGGGGCCTGCAAACCCCCAGGCCCCCCTTCCTCCTCCAGTTCTCCAACCCAACTTCCCCCTATTGCTCCCCAAGTTTCTCCCCAGCTCCCCCCAGTCTTCCCGCAATCCCCCCCTTACCTCTCCCAGATTCCCCCTCAACCTCTTCCCCAGTCTCCCCCACTCTCTTCCCAATCTCCCCTCTGCTTCCCCAAAAATTCCCCCGATTACCCCCCCAAACCCATTCTTCCTCCCCCCCACCACTTCTCCCAACCTCCTGTCTACCTTCCCCCACTCCTACTCCAAACCTCCTAACCGCCATCCCCTCTGTTCTTATACTCTCAAATGCTTTCCCTTTTTCGATGCTCACCTCCCCCCCTGATGCGTCGGTTTTTGAGTCGACTCAAAAACAAACCGCCATCCCCTCTGTTCTTATTCTTTCAAATGCTGGCCCCTTTCCGATGCTCTCCTCCCCCCGCCTCTCCCATGCACCTCCCGCCTCTCCCATGCACCTCCCGCCTCTCCCATGCACCTCCCGCCTCTCCCATGAACCTACCGCCTCTCACATGCACCTCCCTGCCTCTCCCATGCACCTCCCCGCCTCTCCCATGCACCTCCCCGCCTCTCCCATGCACCTCCCCGCCTCTCACATGCACCTCCCCGCCTCTCACATGCACCTCCCGCCTCTCACATGCACCTCCCCGCCTCTCCCATGCACCTCCCCGCCTCTCCCATGCACCTCCCCGCCTCTCACATGCACCTCCCGCCTCTCACATGCACCTCCCCGCCTCTCACATGCACCTCCCGCCTCTCACATGCACCCCCCTCCGCTCACGGATTTTTTCCATTCCCAAGTTCACCTTTCATCCCCAATCCTCACATTTCTCCTGTAATTCAAAATTCAGTCCACTCGATTTTCCTCCAAACCAAACCAATCCAAACCAATCCAATCCGATCCAATCCGATCCAATCCAATCCAATCCAATTTGATCCAATCCAATCCGATCCCCTCTGCTTTCCACGTTGGACTGCCACGTATGACCTGCAAGCACTGCATTGTGCATGTATGCCTGTCTCCAATCAGTGTCTTCCCTGCTGTCAATGAGGTGACTGCCACATATGACCTGCAAGCACTGCATTTTGCATGTATGCCTGTCATCTCAGAAATCCCTCCTTCGCCCCCTTCCTTCCTTCCGCCCTCCCCCCCCCCCTTTCCCCCTCCTCTTTCCTTCCCCCTCTTCCTTTCTCCTCTTTCCGTCCCCCTTTCATTCTCTTCGCTCATCCGTCCGCTTTTCTTCCCTTCCTCATCCCCCACCCTACCCACAGGTGGGGCTTCCACATCTGCCCAGCTTTTGAGTCGACTCATTTTGAGTCGGCTCATTTTGAGTCGGCTCATTTTGAGTCGGCTCAAAGGTGGGGTTTCCACATCTGCCCAGCAATCGTTGCATGCATGCCCCCTCTAGGTGCGTTATAAGACCCTGTCGGCCTAACCCAGTTCCCTCCGCCCTTCCTCCCCTCTCCCCTCCTCCTATCCACCCACCCCCAGGTGGGACTTCCACATCTGGCAGGCAATCGCTGCCTGCATGCCTTGGTTAGGTGCGTCATCAGCAGCCTCGTTCATCCTATAACCACTTCCTTCCTTTCCCCTTCCTCCCCCTTCCCCACTCCAACTCCCCGCCTCCCCCCCATCCCCTCAGGTGGGACTTCCACATCTGGCAGGCGATCGTTGCGTGCATGCCCCCTCTAGGTGCGTTATAAACAGCCTCGTTCATGCCATAAGCACTGGTAGTAGCAGCAGCGTATGGTCTCTATAAGAATCACAGACACCAGCACCAAGTGCTGACACGGCTAGTAGAACTCTCTGCAATTGTTGCTTGCATGCCACCTTCAGTCTAAACACTGGTAGTAGCAGCAGCGTATGGACTCTGTAAGAATCACTGTCACAAGCACCAAGTGCTGGCACAAGCACCAAGTGCTGGCACAAGCACCAAGTGCTGGAACGGCTAGTAGAACTTGCTGCAATTGCTTTTGAGTCGACTCAAAAGTGGACTCCATAAGAATCACTGACACCAGCACCAAGGCGCGATTGTGACGATGATTAGAATGGTTTTGAAGGGCGTGTGTAGGGAGTGTGTAGGGAGTGTGAAGGGAGTGTGGAAGGAGTGTGAAGGGAGTGTGAAGGGAGTGTAATGTCCAGGATTAGAGTGGTACGCTCGTTTCAGATTCCCCCCCTTTCCTCTTTCTCCCCACTTTCTCCTCCCCCCCTCTTCCCCTCTCCCCCCCTCTTCCCCTCTCCCCCACTCTCCTCCCTGCAGCTTTGTATCTGACCATGCAATATGCGAAAGCATCTCAGGAATTGAAGAAGTGTTTCGAGACGTCTCAAAACACTTCTCCAAACACGTAGCTTTGTGTTTGACCATGCAATGTGCCAAAGCATCTCCGGATTTGCCCTCTCAAAATCCCCGCATCAACCCCCCCAGCACACCTACCTTTCCCCTTCCTCCCCCTCTACCCCTCTCCCCCTCTCCCCCTCTCCCCCCCTCCCCTTCTCCCCCTCTCCCCTTGCAGCGGTGTATCTGACCGTGCAATATGCCAAAGCAGAGATTGCAAGGATGGAAAAGGTGAGTGTTGGAGGGGGTGGTTTCTGAGTCGACTCAAAGGATGGTTTAGAGAATGGTATAGTGGACGGTCGCTTGACTTTCTGACTGTGGGGGGGTGGTGTGGGGGGGATATCAGTGATCCAGTATGGAGTGCAAAAGTGAGTGTAGGGGGGTGGTTTGGGGGAGATATCAGTGATTCAGAAGGGAATATGAGTTGAGTTGAGATACACCCTACCGTGCATTTGAGAATGGAATGCTGGGGGGACGAGTGAAAATAGTATTGTGGACGGTCCCTCCTTGACCATCTGACTGTGCAGTATGCCAGAGCAGGGATTGTGAGGATGGAAACGGAGAGTGTGGGGGGGTGGGTTGGGGGGGATGTCATTGATTTTACGAGTGTGAGTTGAGATACACCCTACCGTGCATTTCAGAATGGGTTGGGGGGGATGTCGTTAATTCAAAAGGGAATGCTGGGGATGAGTGAAATTACTATGATGGCTGGAGATTTGACTAGGTGGCTCCTGAGGCGACTCAATTAGTGAACGGACCCTTGACTATCTGACTGCCTGCGCGCAGTGTGCCAAAGCAGAATGCACGAGTGCGGGGGGGGTATCAGTGATGCCGAAAGGGGGGGGGGGGTGGGTTCTTGGGGGGGATGTTATTAACTTAGAAGGGATTGCTGGGGATGAGAAGGGTGAGTAGGGAGGAGAGCAGTGATTATGCGCTGAGTGTGGGGGGGTGGCCTGTTTGGGATGTCATGAATTCCAAAGGGAATGCTGGGGATGAGTGAGAATATATCAGTGGGTGGTAATTTGACTAAGTGACTTCTGAATCGACTCGATTAGTGAACGGACCCTTGACTATCTGACTGATTGCGCGGTATGCCAGTATGCCAACGGACCCTTGACTATCTGACTGTGCAAAATGCCCAAAGCAGGGTTTGCTGGGAAGGAAAAGGTGAGTGTGTTGGCCTAAAGGTGAGTGGGAAGGGAGAAGTGAGTGTGTGTGGCATGTGTGTTTGGAAGAGATGTCAGTGATTTACAGTGGAGTGGCAGTTGGTGTGGGGGGGGAACCTTGAGGTCTACTCATGTGCTCTCATGTGCTCCCATGTGCTCCAATCATGCCCCGTCACATGCCTCTATGTGCCTTGCCACGTTTCCTTGCCCCTTCACTTGCTTCTGTGCCTTGCGGTGTTTCCTTGCCCGAAACGTCAAGGAGAGTGAGGGTGGCAGTGGGAATGAGGAGGGGGAACCGTGAGGTCTACTCATGTGCTCCCGTGCTCTCTGCTCTCATGCCCCTTCACGTGCCTCTATGTGCCTCGCGGTGTTTCCTTGAAGCAGGAGCTACAGGCGGAAGAGGCATCTGCAGTCAAGGGGAGTGAGTGTGGGAGGGACTGTGAAGGGGAGACGGTGAGGTATACTCCTGTGCTCCCATATGCTCCAACCATGCCCCTTCATGTGCCTCTACGTGCCTTGCGGTGTTCCCTTGCTGCAGGAGCTACAGGCACAGGAGGCATTCACAGTCAAGGAGAATGAGAGTTGGAGTGTTGGGAAGAATGAGGAGGGAGACCGTGAGGTCTACTCGTGTGCTCCCGTGCCCTCTACCCATGCCCCTACGTGCTTCTATGCCTTGCAAAGTTTCCTTGCTGCAGGAGCTTCAGACTGACGAGGAATCTGCAGTGAAGGAGAGAGAGAAGGAGAGGGATGTGGGGGGGGGAACCTTGCGGTCTACTCGTGTGCTCCCGTGCTCTCTGTCCCATGCCCCTTCATGTGCCTCTACAGGCAGAAGACGCATCTACAGTCAAGGGGAGTGACAGTTGGAGGGGGAGTGAGAGGGGGAAACCGTGAAGTATACTCGTGTGCTCCCGTGCTCTCTGCCCCATGCCCCTTCATGTGCTTCGATGCATCAGCGCCCCTTCATGTGCTTCGATGCATCAGCGCCCCTTCATGTGCTTCGATGCACTTGCGGATTAAAGATGGGTTCGGCCTGTGAGGCCATCATCAGCGCCCCTTCATGTGCTTCGATGCACTTGCGGATTAAAGATGGGTTCGGCCTGTGAGGCCTTCATCAGCGCCCCTTCATGTGCTTCGATGCATCAGCGCCCCTTCATGTGCTTCGATGCACTGTGGTGTTTCCTTGAGGCAGGTGCTACAGGCAGAAGAGGCATCTGCAGTCAAGGAGAGAGAGAGTGGAAGTGAGATTGTGAGTTGGCGGAAGGGGCGACTCTTGAGACATCTACTCCTTCTCATGCGATAGATTGTTTTCATCTACTCCCTACACGTGTTTCTTTCGCATGTTTCCCTGGCAGGAGCTTCAGGCAGAAGAAGCATCTGCAGTCAAGGAGAGTGAGGGTGAGGGGGGAAACATCGAAAGATGTGGTACATCATTTCATCTACTTCCTTCACGTGTTGCGTTTGCATGTTTCCCTGAAGCAGGAGCTTCAGGCAGAAGAGGCATCCGCAGTTAAGGGGAGTGAGGGTGATGGAGGGAGGCAGGAAGGTGCGGAAACAGCTACAGCTGACTTGTCACCAGCTCGCAAAAATGTCACCACGGGGCACAGTGACGTGGCATCTGCTGGGGTGGCATCTGCTGATGTGGCAACTGTTGACGTGGCGTCGCTGCAGCGCCAGCTGGCGGCGCTGGCCAGTCAGGTGCAGCAACTGCAGGGATTGGTGGGTGCTGGTGGGGGAGGGGATGGCGGGGGAGGGGATGGCGGGGGAGGGGGAGGGGAGGGTAGTGATAGAAGAAAGGGAGGGAATGATGGGGGAGGGAGCAAGAGAGGTGAAGGAGAGAGAGCGGTAGGAGGAGAGGGAGAAGGGGGGGAAAGGAGGGAAAGCGGAGGCGGGAGAGGAGGGGGAGGAGGAAAGGCAGCAGGACTGGGAGGAGGAGAGCCAACACAGGCATCTCAAGGGCAGGAAGGAGTGGGGGAGAGAGGAGTGCCGAATCCTGCTTCTGCAGATTTGAGACAAATCAAAGGCCCTGGCGTGGTAACAACAGTGAATAGTGAAGCAAGCAAGTAAAGAAACACAATAAAACCTATTTGGGAAATCAGGTATCCTTTGCCTGCAAAGCCATTTTGGCTCAACTTTCAAAACGGCCACGCTTGCAAAGAATGCTGGAGTTGGCGGTAGTGATGGTGCTGGTGTGAAAATCGTGAGCTCTGCAAGGAGATAGCTACGACTAAGAATTAACCATACTGGGAGATGTTTGGGGTACGTTTTCTGTAATTTTTTTTTGGAGAGAATGCAGCACCAATGCATGTGTTACACAATGTCAAAATAATGGAATGACAACGTAAAAGATATGGAACGCCTTGACAGGGATTCAGAGGTCAGGTGTGAATACAGAGACTTGCGTTTCATTGGAGATTGTGCTCTATGGGTATGTAATGAGTAATCTTTCTCGTGATTATATTGTATATTACATTATATATTACGAGATTTATTATCCTTCTTGTATTGAGGTCGTTCAATGTCAAATTCTGCTCGTCCAAATCAGAAAGGAAATTCTGCCACTAGCGAGTATCGCACCCGTGTCGCCCCGAAACTACAGGCCCCCTGTGGTTCAGTTGCCACGGTTTGCACTGTATTCCCCATACATTCCGTTCACTCTCCGCCGTCCAGCAGCGCGGCAGCTTGGGGGGGAAACTGGGGCGGAAGGGTGGGTGCGGCTAGCTGGCAGCTGCGTGACGGGGGCATCGCCTGAGAGGCGTTGGGCGGAAAGCTCGGCACCTGTGGAACGGAGCCATTTGGCGCCAGGCAAGAAACCAATTTCTCTCGTCAGGGCGTATTGCAGATGATAAAATCGAAAGATCGAGGCGTCAAACCGAACCGCGACAGTAGATCCTCAGCTCGGTGTGTGGGCCTCGACGTGATCAATCCGCCAATAAGATTTTTCTGGTGTGCCATGATCGCCGAAGCACATCAGCACCCTTGGTATTGCGACAAAGCAGGGTTTCGCGGCCACAGCACAGCAACATGTCAAACTTTTCGCTAATGCCCAAGTTGAATTCGCGGTAGATTCTTCCGCGACGGCGATTTTTTTTCGCGCTTCGCGAAAACTGGTTTGGGGATGGAACTACACACATTCGTGCACACTGCTTACGACGTGTTGCGACCCAAAGAGATTGGGTTGGGTCGGCTCGACCTGGTCGGCTAAACCCAACCCGACCAGATCTTCGAAAACGCGACTCGGGAAATCACGGAATTTCCCGTCGATTTCCATGATCCTCGAGGGACCAGGAAAGCAGTTCTCGGGCGGGGGGATGGTGAGCTGGAAAATTCGCATCGATATCACAGGGTATCATTCAGTGCGGCGAATTCAAGGCGACATTTGCGCGAGAACTCTGAAGTTCGCCACTATGGTAACCTCCTCCAGCTCGATTGGGTTGGGTCTGGCTGGTTGAGCCGACCTGGTCGACTCGGGTCAGGCAGACCCAACCGGGTCTGGTTGGCTCGACCTGGTCGGCTAGACCCGCGATGCAGCCTTCCTAGAAGTGATGGGTCGGGGGGTGGTCATCCCAATCCGTGTGGTTCGCAACACGTCGTTAATCGTCAATCCCCCGATCGGTCGTGACTGTCGAGCGATCGATCCGGCTCTCGCAAGCATTCACTTTCATGCACAGTGTTATTACTGTAGTAAGGTAACCAGACGCTACAGTGTTTAATCAAGGCAGGGATCGATTTATGGAGGCAAGATCTCGTACTTGCAACACGACCTTACAATTACAGGTGACCGACCAACCAAATCCCTAAATAACTGCATGGTGTGGTACCGGTTCGCGCGGTGCTGTAAGTTTTGGTACGGCGATGTGCAGTGCTATGAGGTGTGGTATAAGGATGGCGTGGTACGAGATGTTTTGGTTTTTGGCATGAGATGGTTGCGGGATTCAAGCCTATCTGTGGCAGTGCTCTGAACTGAATCCTCCCCTCTAACTAGGCACAGTCGTCGTAGGTCTAGCTAGTTGTGAGTTGTGAGGAGCAGGTAGGTATCGAGCGGCTCGCCATGATTCATTCGAAGCAGGGCTGTCGCTTGCAGGGCGTTTGCCCTGCTGGACCTTGAATTCCAGGGCTGGGTTGCCCTTGAAAACTGAAATTGATGGGTTGGAAATATTCTGGCCCTGATTCTTTACAGGGTGATTTCGGGCTCAGGCTTGGTGTGTAAAGAGCAGATTTTAGGCGAGCCCTGGAACAAAATCTCTCGAGACCCCCCTTCCACTCCCCTCCCCCCCCCAACACTCCTCCCTCTCCTTCCCCTTCGTTTCTAACCTGATTGCATCCAACAAGGCAATTTCGAGTTGCTTGGTTGGGCCACAAATTCAACTCAGCCTAGAACTTGTGCTTAAACCAATCACAGCTCGCTCTCTGTGGGGTGGGTGACGGTTAGGTTGGGTAGAAGCGCACAAGAACTACCCTGAAGGTTGGGTAGTAAAGATGTGCAGACGATCATCGGCTCTGCAAAGGCTAGGAAGCCTGCAAAGCGTGCGTAGTGATATGACGCTAACTATTTCTCTTCTTGTCGTGTTTGCTTGCTTGTCGTTGATCTCAAACGTAGTTGAAGGCTTGGTAGTTGAAATGAGGCTCCTGATTTTTTCGCGCCAAACCTGAATCAAGGGAGGAAAAATTTCTAGCCCTGAAGCCTAAAGGGCTGAGATTCGCCCCAGCCCTGCTAAATACAGGATCATACATGCCGGGCCCCCTGATTTGTCCGGGGGGCCCAAAACGAAACAACAGGCCTGATTCGAAGACACCTGATGTGCGCTGTCCTTCAGTACTGTATGTATTTTCACGTTCTGCCTTGGTCTTTCAAACCACAGGCTTGAGCTTGTTGTTCGTGATGCACTGGCCTGAACTGTACTTCGTTTAGGGGTTCTTCTTTGTTTATGCGCGGAGAGCGTTGCGTCCCTTCCATACCGCACCACTGAAATCTCCAGAGCCTAAGTTTGCTGTTCCCAAGATAGATACACCCTGTTTCGCGCTAGCAGAGCATCTGGTTGCAGAACATGCACTAGTTGTAGAACGTCACCACGTTTGAAATGGTCTTATCACCGACGGTACAAGCACATTCACAAGAAAGCGGTTAGCTAGGATGCTGCATGGTAAAGAACATTAAACAAGCGTTTCAAAGCGGTTGAAAAGGGTATACAGCGATAAAGAAAAATTTTGCCCCCAGTACCACTCCGTCAGCTGGTGCGGCTTTGCCCGCAGGTTTCAGCCATACGGTTTATGGCACCTGACCGCACTGTAGCAGCGAATCGCGCAAGGTGAGAGGGTCGAGAAACAGGGTGTATTTGCTAGCCACAGAAGTTGACGTTGGTTGCAGGACTTGAATGGGTCACTGCGCCAGCCTGGCATTTCATCAAAGTATCCGTCTAAAATCATTCAATCACAGCAGCAGTCGTTTGCTTCACGTGCTCCGTTACCGTTCACGCATCCGATTGCGTGAAGAGAACAGCGTTTCTGTTTAGTGTGCGGTGTCCGTCAATCACGCGTCAAACTTACAATCATAAAGCAGTTGTGGTGTTTACCATAGCAGTTGGATAAGAATGTCCTATCCAACCTCTTCCGAAGCGCAACTTGCATCCATTGGGTTCTGCAGCCTCTGCTGGTCTTCATCGTCACCGTCCATTTTGTACGGTGGTGACAGTAGCATTACAGCCAATAGAATACCTGACGCTCGTCAAGGCGTGTTCGTGACTGTATCAGCATGCGTAGAGAACGGCTGAGATATCGAAGCATGACTGTGAAAAGCTGACAAACTTCCCACTGCGTGCCAGGCTTGAAAGAGCATGTCGTTTCGTGGCACGCACACAGGCGCTTCGACTTTATTGGCTTCTAGACAGCCTGTGTGCTGCATGAAAACACGACTATATCCATCCACTGGGCCAGTGACTCTTCGCAGGGGTTCCCGATCGGCTGCTCGGGTCCTCGATTCTGGTCTTGACATTGTCAGTTGCGGGAGTACAAAACCGTTTGTAGGCCGCTCACACGATCACAGACTGACGAAACCCCCCTTTTTTTTCCACAGGATTCCTGATCAGCAGTTAGCATTTGACGTTCCTAACTCGAACGTTGGCAACACCGTCTTGGGGCTTGGAGTGCTAGGGGGCCTTTCGGTCAGAGCTAAGGCAGCATGTCGCGCAATGCAGTTTCTAGGCTCTCGCCGCGAGTGGGCTTTGTGGACTGGGCTGGGATTGTAACGGATGCTGGGAGGACAAGATTCGGAAGCCATGAAAATATTGGATCACCGCAGACACAGCAGAAAGTGCTCAGAGCAAGGAAGCGGATCGTCAGGAGCTGCAGTTACCCAGGCGGGATTAGCAACGGCGACAACGAGACACGTTACATGAACGGGCATTCCCCCTTGGGTGGTAACATGATGAGGAGCGGCGTTGACATTTCTGTGGATGCTTGTCTCTGCTCCTGTGGTCACGAAATGGTTTCTGAGCGTTCCGATATCTCAGCATCATGGGGCGCAGGCGATACAACGGAAAAGGCCAAGGAGATTTTTGAAGGGCTGGTGGATTACATCTCTTCAGACACTGGCAAGGTTGCTATTGGTGGCTGGGAAACGCAAGTCTTACCAAGAACTGATGACTACATCATGAGGAAGAGCTCTTTACGCAGCCCTACTGGAAGTCCGTGCTCCAAGGAGGGTCGTAGAGTCAGTTTTTCAAGACAAGTGCTGGTGATTACCGTTTGAGCATGGAAGGGCAATGGCACCACCTCCATGCTTCCGTTTTCCGTGCATGCAATGCACGCTGGCTCCATTTTTTTGCAATCGCGGCCCATGTGGCCAGATGCTGAAGTGTATAACATACTTTAGATGTTCTTGTTTTTGTGGAAGCTGGTTTCCTTGTTTGGAGACACTGACGTGATGTATCTTGCCTGCTTTGAAAGTGTTTATATTTTTTACTTCTACTGAAGCGAGACGCAAGTGTAAGGAAATGGGAATGTCAAATCGAAACCACCTGTTCTGGAGAAGCAATTTTTTTTATGTGATGTGATCCTGAGGTTCGTCTCCCCTACTCAAAGATGCTGGGGCATATCCGTACCCGCTCATTGCTACCTCACCCAACCGTTCTGATATGTTTATTCACCTCATTCAACCGCATTCCGACGGGTCTTTTGGCACACCCAAGCAGATCGGACACAGATTTTCGAGTGTTTGTTTCACTTGGAGAATTCTATCACCTAGAGATCTTCAGCATTTCTAGGGATCTACTCTCACCAAGTCGGGGAATCCTGGATATTGCAAGTCATTGAGAGCTCCACTTCTACGATTCCTAGAAAGTATCTGCATCGGAGCCTTGGCTCTATCGGAATAACTGGCGGGAAATATATTTTTGAAAGGTGAACACGATAGCGCGATGGCGACTCGGGCCATGGATTGTGACGTAAGTCCTCGCTCACTCCCTCTAGTAGTTTCTGCCGATCACAGCGTGTTCTTTACAAGCGTTGCTATCAGCAGCAGGTTTCGTAGACCGCGGACAGTCCGTGCTGCGTTGTACTGCTACTGTGCTGTGGTGATACGAAGCAGCTGCGGCGATAGGAAGCAGTTCGAGCAGCTTGTTTCTTCGAAGGTGACGGCGATTTCTTCTTCAGGCTGCCACGATGGTCGTTCAGCAGCCATGCAGTTTCCTGCTTCCGCCAATCATGGCTCAGCCGTGGATCGAACTCGACGATGATATGATCCTCGAAGATATTATGATACCTCCTATCAGCCCCGAAGCGACCCACTTACTATCATTTAAACCATCAACAGAAGACGACATGATCGCGGTTCCCGTTCTCCAATCTGAAACCGACACGTGGCTTCTTGAACCGGACCTGTCTCGCCGTCAGTTCTGGCCGTCAGAGTCTGCCATCTGTCAGTTAACCGGCCGGTTGTCGAGCGGTTCGCCAACGGCAAGTCAGACGGACGGAGTTGTCCACGTGGCCGAGGAGCTTCTGAACGGCTGCGGTCTCATCCATGTGCTTCCCGTCAGCTCTCTGCACGGCTGCTCTAGTTCCGTCGCGAATCGCGGCTGCTCCAGCCGGGTCGCGAATCCGGGCTGTTCTAGCGTCGAGAAACCCAGCTGCTCTCTGAAACCTCTGCCAGCGTCGGAAGGTTCCAGTGTCCTTCTCCGTCAGTCTGCTGAGTCAACGGCACACGTGGATCTTCACGACGCACCTAATGATCATGACACGTGTGACGGGACGGCTGATGGGCATGACACGTGTGACAACACAGCTGATGAGCATGACACGTGTCACGACACAGCTGAGGAGCCCGACACGTGTGACGGCACAGTTGATGAGCACGACACGTGTGAGTCATCTGAGGAGCAGCAGACACCCGGGACTCTTGAGGCTTCAACCGAGCAGCAGCAGCAGCAGCAGCAGCAGCATCAGCAGCAGCATCAACAACACCACGAGCAGCAGCAGTCAGCGTCGGTTCCCACAGCGGAATCGCCTCAGAGCTCTGGGAGCGCAAGGCAAGCAATCAGGAGTCCCAGCTGTCCGCTCACCATGAGCCTCCGAAGCCGCGCCAAGGGGAACTCGGGAGATTCTCCCCCAGGTGCTTTGCTGAGTACACCCGTGGCAAGCGATTCAATCCCACGGGGATCAGTCCCAAGCAACTCAATTCCAAGGAATCCTATTTCAAGAGATTCCACTCCGAGAAAGAGGATTCGCTCCCCTGAATTCCCTTCTTTAGGAGAAGCAGTTGAGAAGCATGCTGTGAGAAGACTGCGGGTCCTTGTGTCCGGAGATCCTGCAGAGCGAACCAGTCAACATCAGTTGGACGTGGAGGAAACGGGTATTGAGGCTGTGACTGATCCGAGGAAGAGAGGGAGCAGACGGGTGCGGAAAGCAGGAAGCCTGAAGGAGATCAACCAGTATCTGCTTTCGCCAATCCCAAGGCGCCAGGTGGATTTTGAGAAAGCGAGTCTTGAGGCTGACACTGTTGCTGAATCGAGGAAGAGAGGGAGCACCCGATCCGGAAGAGCAAGAAGCCTTAAGGAGACTGATGTGGATTTGACTTCGCCAGTCTTCAAACGTCAGCCACTGAATCCGTCAGCGTCACGACGGTCTGTCAGGATAAAAAACAGCAAGCTGAGATATGCTGAGGACGAGGAGGAAGACGAGGAGGAGGAGCTTCAGGTTGCTGCAGAGGGGGTCAAGAAGGTGGATTCTTATGTCAGCCAGGGGAACCGTCAGGATGCTGCACTGAAGGTCAAGGGGATGAAGATCGAGCAGGGAATCAAGCAGCAGCAGCCAGATGTTGATGTTCAGCAAGAGGAGCTTCAGGATGCTGCTGTTCATGTCAAGCAGGAGGTGATTCAGGAGGTTGCACTGAAGATCAAGCAGGAGGTTCTACAGGGCGATGTTGCTGGAGAGGCTGCTGCTGCTGCTGCTGCAGGGAAAGAGAACGTTGACCCTGTATCTGCTGAGCAGGTGCTAGGAATGGCGGGAAGAAGAAGCGTGCTGCAGAAGAGGAAACAATCATTCAAAAACGAAGCCAGATCTTGCCACGGTCAGAAACGGCATCTGAAGCCAGAAGCAGCAGAGAAAAAAAATGGACTAAACCAGAAGCGAGAGGGGAAAAAGACAAAGAGGGGGTTACCGTTGGAGGCAGTGGCTGTGCTGCGGAGATGGATTGATGAAAACCCACACCGGCTGTTTCTTGATGCGAGCGAGAAGGCTGATCTGACTCTGAAAACTGGGCTGACTAGACTACAGGTGAGCAGCGGCTTCTGAAGTGCGGATTTTGTTGTTTTGCATGTACACATGGTTTGCAGAGATGCTACTTTCTATTCATGTTATTGCTATTTTTTGTACTATACTTTTTTGCAGGTGGAAAATTGGTTCTGTTATGCGAGGAGGAGGGGGTACATGGTTCGTGCTGGTGACTCTGAGCAATCGGACTCTTTCCCAGCTGAAGAATGACAAGACAGTGGGATGGGATGGGATGGGATGGGATGGGATGGGTGGGGTGGGGTGGGATGGGATGGGGTGGGGTGGGTTGGGGTGGTGTGGGGTGGGGTGGGGTGGGATGGGATGGGATGGGGTGGGATGTGAGCACTACTAGTACCACACTACTTTATTGGGATACATGGCTCATGGTGGTGACTCTGAGCAATTGGAGCCTTTTCCAGCTGAATAGTGACAAGACAGTGGGATGGGATGGGAGGACAGTGTCATTGTGAGCAT
Organism: Closterium sp. NIES-65; assembly: GCA_948144175.1. Classification (NCBI taxonomy): domain Eukaryota; kingdom Viridiplantae; phylum Streptophyta; class Zygnematophyceae; order Desmidiales; family Closteriaceae; genus Closterium; species Closterium sp. NIES-65. The sequence goes on along the minus strand of CANXME010000511.1, from coordinate 1,241,469 downwards.
TACCGGTACACTACTTTATTTCCACTAACTTCTGGTGGCTGATGAACTCGGATGGCTCATACAGTAGAAGAATTTGATGTTTCCTAACCCTACTCTCTGGTGTTCCTTAACTCCCAGTCAAATAATTGCTGGTACATGCTTGTTATTCGGCATGCTGCGTGCTTGATGGTGTTGACACATGATAGGGGAAACATCTCCATGCAGAGGTACGGTACTGTAGAAGAGCAACAAAACATACACAGCATGTGTCTGAAATGCTAGGCAGGAATGAATGAACTAGGAAAGAGTTGTGTACAAGAATGAAACCCTAAAGGGGTTGTACCCCATATTGGCAACCCCACTACAGCCTAAACATATATAGCATATATATAATTTGACACACCCCCATAGGCAAAGTGGGGGAGAGCAAGGGGTCACAAGTCTAGTCAAGAGAGGCAAAACAAGCTCAGGGTGGATCACAACGTCACCACACACACTGAGCACAAGCAAAGTGCCACAAGGCCAGTTCACATGCAGAGGCATATATGCAACAACAACAGCACAGTGATCTCTACCTAGCAGAGCAAGCATGCAGGTATATATATATATATATATATATATATATATATATATATATATATATATATATATAGATAGATCACAGTACAAGCAAAGCCTACAGCAAGTGAGGAAACGTAGGCACAAGGCCTAACAAAGTACAAAAGAGTTGATGATCATCAGACGGAAGTGCCTTGGTGAATATATCAGCAGTGTTGGCCTGAGTGGCTACGTGAGCAAGACAAAGCTGACCACGCTGCTGCAACTCTCGAGCAAGGAAGTAACGCAGAGCGATGTGCTTCATTCTGTGCTCCAGTACGTGCTCCTTACACAAGGCAATGGAAACCTTGTTGTCTATGTAAAGAACTGGAGGAGAACGAGGCCGCTCTCCCAGGTCAGTCAGCAGGTAGGTGAGCCAGCGTAACTCCTGAGCAGCCATGGCTGTGGCGTAGATCTTAGCCTCACAACTGGAGCTGAGAACAGAAGGCGAGCGTGTAGACCGCAAAGAAACAGAGCCGGAGCCAAGGCTGAACGAGTAACCTTGTGACGACCGCTGCGTAGCTAGGTCGTCAACCCAAGAAGCGTCCAAGTGCCCAGTGATAAAAACTGGGCTCCGCCCTCCAAGCACGAGCCCCATGCCCGATGTACTGCACAAGTAGCGCAATACCCTCTTAGCAGCATCCATGTGCGTCTTTCGGTGCCTACCAAGAGCCACGTAGCGAGCCAGAAATAAGAGGGTACGCAAGGTCAAGTCCAGTGCAGGTCATCAGGTACATGAGGCAGCCCACTAGCTCTGGGTACGGGCCACTCGGCTCTACAGACTCGTCAGAAGGTGGAGCTGAGAGCGAGTGGCCTGTAGCCAGAGGAGTGTGCTGTGGCGAGGACCAGGTGAAGCCGAAGCGCTGAAGGACCTGCTGCACCATGTGTGACTGAGTCAGTGTGATGGTGCGGCGTGCTCTGTCCCGGGTGATCTGCAAGCCAAGGTAGCTGCGCAGTTCACCCACGTCTATGCACGTGTGTCTCTTCTGCAGCTCGGACTTCATGTGGGCGAGAGCCTCAGTGTCAGTAGTGGCAAAGACCAAGTCGTTGACGTACACGAGGATGTAGAACGGCGGCAGCGAAGTGTCGGTGTGCAGAAACAGCGACGGGTCAGTAGTGGAAGGCGCGAACCCAAGAGCCACAAGCGTCGTCCTCAGTGTGTCGTGCCATTCACGAGGCACCTAGCGGAGACCGTAGACTGGCCGACAGAGGCTCCACTAGGTACCAGGAGGGAACAACCCAGTGAAGCCAGGTGGGCGGCGCAGCCAGATCTCCTCGTGCAGACTGCCCTGTAAGAAGGCTGTGCTGAAGTCCAGAGAGTGAAGCTCGTAGTCACGCTGAGCGGCGACGTGCAGCAGCACCCGAAGAGTGGTCATCTTCGGGGTGGGGGAGAAGGTCTGGAAGAAGTCAACTCCCTGTCGCTGACTGAAGCCTCGTGCAACGTAACGAGCCTTGAAGACAGGCAGAGAACTCGGCGGCCGTTTCACCCTGAAAATCCACATGCCATCGACGATGTTCGCCCCAGGTGGGGGAACCTCATCGACGTAAGTGCATGTGGACTTCCAGGATGCCATCTCTACGTCCATGGCTGTCTGCCACTGTGAGGAGTAGGGACCCGCGATCGCTTCAGCGTAAGATCGCAGAGTCAGGATGTCTGGTGCATCTGGGTCTCCCTCAGGGGCAAGCAGCATGGCCAGGAGATGAGGTACAGCAGCCGCAAGACACTCAAGGTCCTCCTGCCTGTCCTCAAGGACGTACGTGCCAAGAGCACACTCACCCCCGACGGACAGAGGACAGACAGACTCAGACTCAGCAACAAGACTAGCACTGTAGTCTAGACAACAGGCAGCAGCAAAGTCAACAAGCTCAGTGACTAAGGCAGACGCAGTAGTGGACTCAAACGAAGGGTCAGTGACAACAATGGCAAGCAGACGCGTGACAGTAGGGTGAGCAGCACGAACACGGTCAGACTCAGGGTCGGGAACGATAGGCAGAGAAGACGCAGGAGGGGATGGCAGGGGAACACGCTGCGGCGACAAGAGTGCTGCGGCGAGGCACCAGCGGAGCGACTACGGAGGCGGCCGCTCCAAGGAGACTGCACACCAGGCGCCTCAGCGCCCCCAGGCGCAGCACCCCCGGACTCAGTACCCCCAGGCGCAGCACCCCCAGACTAAGAACCCTCAGGCTCAGCACCCCCAGGCTCCTCACGGTCAGGCTCAGTACCTCCAGGCTCCACACCCCCAGGCTCCGCACCCCCAGGCTCAGCACCCCCAGGCTCAGCACCCCGAGAAGCAGCACCCCGAGTAGCACCACCCCAAGCAGGACCTGAGTCACTAGTGACCTCAACCGGCTCAGTCGAGGGAGGAGGGTCTACCTGAGACACACCAGATGGAGCAGGACCTGGAGCAGAGAGGGGGTCTACATGGGGAGGACCTGGAGCGAGAAAGAGCGGCGAGGGGGGGGAGAGAGGCAATGCGGTAGGGAAAGAGACGGTAAAAGGGGACAGACTCGTCTAAGGTGACGTCTTGAGACGCAAAGGCACGGCGCGAGGCGAGGTCGTAAAACTGCCAGCCAAGCGCGTCACGGACAAAGCCAAGGAAGACGCAGGGAATGGCACGAGGGGAGAACTTGTCCGCAGTGGTATAGCGGACAAAGGTACGAGCACCCCAGACCCGGAAACGCGACGCATCGCCAACCTCCCCCGTCCAACGCAATGTGGGCGAAGTCTCCGGCATGGAGACACGGGGCCAGAGGTTGAGCTGATGCGCGACGTAACGGACCGCAAACAGCCACAGAAAATGGGGGGCAGCCGCATGGATCATGGAGGTACGAGCGACCTCCATGACTAAGCCAATGCGGCGCTCAGCAACCCCATTCTGTTGCGGAGAGGTTAGAAGTGTGAACGTCTGGCGAATGCAGTGCTCTTCATAGTAGGCTCGCAAGAGGTCGGAGGTGAACTCACCACCTCTTTCGGAGTACAGACGCAGGACAGGAAAGTCCGAGTGGAACCGCTCGCGGAGCTGGAGACGAACAGCGCAGATCCAAGGGATCAAAACATCAGGGACATCCCCCTTGCGCTGCAAGGGGAAGACCGTGGTGTAACGCGTGAAGTCATCGACTACCAGCAGGAAGTACCGCTCGTGGCCGTGTCCACGGACGCGGGTTGGGCCCCACACGTCCAGGTGGAGAGTCTGCACTGGAGCCTCTGTGGGAGGGAACGAGGAGGAGTGAGGAGCGGCGCGCTGCCGCCCCTTGACGCAAGGAATGCAGGGCGGCGCAGGCGAGGGAGGGAGGGAGGGCAGAGACCTAGGAAGACCAGAGACCAGGGAGCGAGAGTGCATGCCACGAAGGCGAGGCAGGGAGGGGTGACCAAGGCGGTGGTTCCAAAGGAGAGTCTGGTGCGACAAGCTGCGACACTCACACCGGATAGCTACATGTGCGGACGCGTACAGCTGAGGAGACAAAGGGGTGGAGCGTGACGCAGTGGTGAGGGTGTACAGACTGGACCCAGGCGCACGTGTGAACGTGGCTAGGTGGCGGCCGGTCCGAGAGCACGTGCAGATCGCCACACGCTGTCCTCCAGGAGTAAAGGTGTCAACCCAGTGATCCTGAAGGATGGCGGTGCTCACCAGGTTCGTAGAGAACGAGGGGAGGTGGAGATCAGACAGCTCACCAGACGGGACCGCCAGACACGGAAGCACAGTAGTGGTCCATGCTAGCACTGGGCCCCCAAAGGGGTCAGCCAGTGAGACAGGGACAGGTGCAGGGAGGGGAGTGACTGTGGTGCTATCGTGAAAGAAACAGCTGGAAGCACCAGAGTCAAGTTTAAAGGTGTGCAAAGTTTGAGCGGACGCAGTACCAGGGAGAGCAGACTCGCTAGCACCTAGGGATGCAGACTCTATACCTGGGTCAGGCGGCACACACAAGTAGTAGTCACCCTGAGCACTAACAGTCAATGCATACATGGCAGCAAGAATTGCATCATAGTCAAGGTCAAAGTTAGGAGCACCACGCCTAGACAGGTCTGCCCAGTAGGGAAACTCAGTAGCCTCGGGAAACTTGGCGCGCCAGGCGTTGCTAAGCCTAGAGAAGCAGTGATACTCAGTGTGAAAACCGTTGCATGGGCGACTAGTATGGGGGTCTGTACGAATGATATAGGGGCAGCGAACAGGACCCCCAGACGCCCCACGCTGAGCATACCAGTCATGAAGCTGCTCAGGGGAGGGGGGGGTCTGCTGCTGACGCTACTACTGCTGCTGTGGCGGCTGTTGCTGCTGTTGCTGTCCCTGGCCACCAGTGGAGCTCCCCTTCTGGCCGGATCCACTGTAGCCCCTACCGCCGCTGCCACCACTGCTCCCTCCTCCCCCACTACTGCCGCTGCCACCTCCACCGCTCCTAGTGCCTCCGCCGCCCCCGCCACCACCTCCACCCCCACGACCACCCCCACCACCGCCACCACCCCCGCCGCCTCCACCACTGCCCCCTCCACCGCCACCCCCACCTCCCCTGCCACCCCTGCCGCCCCTGGCACTGCGGCGCTTCCCACTAGGAGCGGAAGCAGCCCCGACCTCCTCAGCACCAAGGTAGTCGAGAGCAGCAGCAGCGGAGGCGTAGGAGGGGGCAAGAGGGGAGGGGGAGCATCCCTCAAAGAGGGGAGTGCGAGGAGTGCCACGAGCAGCACCTACAGCGAGAATGTTCTTTTCGGCTGCTAGGAGGTCCGTCTCGAAGTCGTTGACGGTAAGAGTGGTAAGGTCTAGCGCGAGAAAGTGGTCCCTGGCGGAGCGAAGAGTGTCATGGAGGCGGGTGACTAGGAAGTAGAGAGTAAAGTACATCGGGGGTTGATTCTGGGCGAGGAACTCAGGTGAGCGAATGCGAGCGTCGCTAGTGCGCAGGTGAGAAATGAGGTCCTCAGCAGTGGTGACCGAGGACAGATCGGGGAACAGGTAGGGTAGCATAAGGCGACCTAGGCCTGCAGTGGCCGGGGAAGAGTAGCGGGCAACTACAGCGTCATACAGTGCCTTAGCAGTCTTGTGCTGGCTAAAATGCGCGCGCTCTGTGATTGGCAGATGGTTGCAAATAGCGAGGCGCGCAACAGCATCGCGGGTTTGCCACTGTGAGCGGTCGAGAGCAGTAGCAGTGTCAGGAGGAGGAACGGCAGTGCCAGACGCGTGATCGAACAGTGAAACACCGTCCTTGGCATCAGTCATAAGAAACAGTTGCAGGTCGTCGAGCCAGGTGGCAAACTCTATCGGGCGACCGCCAGGATCGAAAGCGAGGACATTTAGAGTCGCCATGATTGCAGCGCAGGCAAGAGTAGCGCGCAGGCGGCAAAGCAGAGTGCAGGCCAGGAGAAGCTGCGCGCAAGGCTGCAGTGGGGGCGCACGAGCTGCTGGAGCGGCGCGCAAGTGGCTAGGGTGGTGCGCGGGGCAGCAGCGGGCCGTGCATGGGCTCCTAAGGCGGCGCGCGGGGCAGCAGCGGGCTGCGCGGGCTGCTAGAGTGGCGCGCGCGAAAAAAAAGGCAGCGCGTGCGGGCAGCGCAGCGCAGGCAAGGCAGGGCGCGCGCGTGAGGCGCAGCGCATGCCAGGCAAGCAAGGCAGGTGGGGCAGCGTGGTAGCTGCAACGGTAGGTGGGCCCGAAGTAAGACGGTCCTACGGACCTACTGCTCTGAAACCATGTCTGAAATGCTAGGCAGGAATGAATGAACTAGGAAAGAGTTGTGTAAGTATGAAACCCTAAAGGGGCTTTACCCCATATTGGCTACCCCACTATAGCCTAGACATATGTAGCATATATATAATTTGACAGCATGATGTGAACATAAAGAGCAAGATCTCCAATTGTGCAGTGCAAGTACTAGAACGGTACTGGAGAATAAAAAAAAAAAAACAAGTACCGGTACCGATAGCAGAACTGGTTAAAAAAGATGCATTCACAAGCACAAAGATAAAGAACACACACAGTTTTCCTAACGTGGATTCTAGCACGAGCAATGCCAAGGCTTCACACAACATCCACACATAGTCTACAGCACTAACAGAGCCTTGCACTCTCCATTTTTCCACTGTATATCCTGCACTGAACATGTTGCAACCAAAAACAGAACTACCGGTAATCCGGGATAGAAACTCTACGAAATAACTTAGTGCGCCTCGCTTCCCGACCGAATGCTAACCCTTCACTCCACCAATGCCTTAGTCTAACCTCTGTGACTGGCTGCTTGCTCTGCTCCTCTGCTGCTCTTTCTTCCCTCACTTCACAACCCCCCATCACTGCCTCATTCACCCTCTGCCTTATCCCCGTTTCTCTATCGCTCTATCTGCCCGTTCAGCTTGCTCCACTGATCAACTCACCTGCCATCCCCTCCCTCACACTGCTACTTCTCAACTCCCTTGGGTGCCGCCAGCTTGATAGGGGTGGAAGGAGGAGCAGCAGCAGCAGCAGCAAGCACTGGTGCCCGGCGCCGCACAGGGGAGTGAAAGCTGCTAGCAAACGAGCCGGTAGAGAGTGCGCTTGCCAGGCGAGGGAGGACAGGCTTACGCGCCGCCGCAGCCGCCGCCGCTGCTGCTGCAGGTGCTGCCGCTGCTGTTGCACCTCCAGCTGTTGCTGTGGTTGCTGCTGCTTCTGGCATTGCGGGTGCAGCTGCAGTTGCATCCATAACAAATCGTGATGCACGCACGTCTTTCCCCACCGCTGCTGCTGGTGCTGGTGCTGCCGCTGGTGATGCTGATGGTGATGGCGCTGCGGCTTGCAATTCCAATGCTACCGGCACTGCTGCTGCTGCAGGAGAGTGAGACACATCACTTGCAGCAGCACCTCCCATCAAGCCAACCAAGGAAGACACAGATCCCTCCCTCGACAACCCTCCCTCACTCACTCCCGACGACCCACCCCGATCTTCCGACCCGCCCCACGCCTCCGACCTCGAAACCGAGGCTTTAAGGGGCGTGCCGGCACTTAAAGCCGCAGCGGAGACGGAACCACTAGGATAGACAGAGATGGAGGAGGCGAGTCGCTGCCTGTGCATGTGGTGCCGTGCTCCCCTCACAGCTAGGATTGTAGCTGCCACGACTGCTGCCAGCAGAACCGCCAGCGCCACGCTGGCGAGGATTATCGCCGTTGCTGACGTGGACCGCACTGACGTGGACGGCGCTGAGCTGGCGCTTGGTGACGTGTCGGCTGCGGCGCGGAAGGTGGAGGTTGGGGAAGCATCCAGGACCTGCTGACGTGGAAGGGTGTCTCCGATTGGCTGGAAATCAGCAGCGTCGAAAGCGGCTTTAATAGTAGGCTTGACAGGAGGCAGACTAGGAGGCTTAACAGTCGCCGCAGGCTTAATAGTAGGCGCCGTGATAGTGGCTGTCTTGATGCTGGTCCCAGGAGGCAGGAGGGAGGCAGGAGCGTTCTTATGCAGGCAGAAAGCGATGCCGTTGCTTTGGGCAGTGGAGTTGCCGAGTGAAGACGCGGCATAGTAGGACATTAAAGCCCAGCAGCGGTGCTTCTGAGGCACTGAGTCCCTGGGGCGAACAAGGGCATCTGGCAAGGAGGGGTGAGCAGAGGAGGGAAAAAGTGAGGGAAGAGGGTTTGGGGTTCATGTGAGCAAGCGTGTGAGCATGTGACGCCTGGAGTAGGGCAGCTGGTTGTCACAGCCGCCGCACAGTAGGAGATTGAAGCCCTGCAGCGCTGCTTCTGAGTCATCGTGTGTTCCCAGGGTTTAGGGTGATGGAAGGAGAGAAAACAAAAAAAAAACAAAAGGGAGGGGGTGGACGAGTGCGGTGGACGAGTGCGGTGGACGAGTGCGGTGGACGAGTGCGGTGGACGAGTGCGGTGGACGAGTGCGGTGGACGAGTGCGGTGGACGAGTGCGGTGGACGAGTGCGGTGGACGAGTGCGGTGGACGAGTGCGGTGGACGAGTGCGGTGGACGAGTGCGGTGGACGAGTGTGGTGGACGAGTGCGGTGGACGAGTGTGGTGGTTCGGAGTGTGGTGGTTCGGAGTGTGGTGGTTCGGAGTGTGGTGGTTCGGAGTGCGGTGGTTCGGAGTGTGGTGGTTCAGAGTGTGGTGGTTCGGAGTGTGGTGGTTCGGAGTGTGGTGGTTCGGAGTGTGGTGGTTCAGAGTGTGGTGGTTTGGAATCAGACTGTCTGTGACCCATGGAGTGTTTTTAGAAGTCTCATTAGGAATGACTCATTTTAGGACTCACTCGCTGTGTGTTTTTGTTAGTGGAATCACAAGCACCAACAGACTCATCAAAGAGGGTAGAGACTTGTTTTGCGAAGTCCAAGCAGCGACCCGTGCTGCCCATGGTGCTGCTGCAGACTTACCGAATTACAAACACACAGACACATGGCTCACACACATAGAGACTCACCAAAGAGGGTAGACACTTGCTTGGCACAGTCTGAGCAGCGGCCATTGCTGCCCGTGGTGCTGCTGCAGTCCTTTTTCATGTAGCTGCTCACCCACCATACTGGGGAAGCTTTTAACGCGGATGTGAGCTGGTGAAGACCGCAGGGAAGAATGGGGGGAGTAATGGGAGATAGGGGGAAGATTGGGGGGAGAAAGGTAGTGGGTGTTCCTGCTCACACCCCCTCTTACACTCCCTCTCACCTCGGACTCTGTGGTAACCCTCCATACGCCCCCTTGCCCTCCTTTTCTGCCCGTTTCTCTGCCCATCTCTCCCCTCCCTCATCCCTCTTCACTCCTCTCTCTTCCCTCTCACACTGCATCAAACCCGCCCTTCTCCCTCTCCTCTCACACTCCCCTCTCACCTGGGCTTCCGTAGTAATCCCCCTGCACGCCCCCTTGCCTCCCTCCAGTCCAAATTGTGCCGCCCCAAACCCCAACCGCCCGCACTGTAGCACCGGATTAAACTTAGAAAGTGCAGCAGCTGCTGCTGCTGTAGCTGCTGCGAATGCCGCTTTGGGCGATTGTACAAAGGGTACAAACTCTTTCATGCACTGCCCGGCACGGGCATCGTAAACCGCAGGGGTATTTACCCTCGGCGATTGAACCTTTGCCGTGGCGATGGCGGTGGATTGGAGGAGCGCTGACGTGGCAGCACAACAGCCAATCAGAGAGGAGGTGATGGGAAGTGGTGTGGAGGAGGAAGAGGAGGAGGGATTGAGGGTGCTGCATGCAGTGGCCAAGAGTGCCAGGCTGGATTTGCTGTATGCTGACGTGGACCAGGGACACGTGGCAGCTGTGGATTGGGTGGAGCAGGAAGAGGAAAGGAAGTGAGAGATGGAGGTCCGAAAGAGAAAAACTTGAATATTATTTTCCTTAAAATTCAAGTGCGAGCTGGAGTGATGTGTCATTCTTGCATGTCCACGTGGCAGGAAGCAATTGGTGCAGCAAAAACACTTACGTGTCTGGCAAGCACTGAGGTCAGTCGTTGTCAGCAGCCCCTTGGGTGCCACGTCAGCACAGGGGTAGTTCCTCCCGTCACTAGCACACACCTGTAAAAGAACAGTCTTTAGTCGACACCCCAACCACCAGCAGTCATAACCCCCCTTTCCCCCCCACTTAAACATCATTCCCCGCCTCTCCCACCCCTCCACCATTTTTACACACATAAATCTATGATCGGTGTAAGCACGCACCTTGGGGGCTTTAACGGGGCATTGGGCTTCTGACGGCGTCACGATCACATCTGAGTAAAGGGTGTGTGGAGGGGGATGAGAGGGGGGGTGAGAGGGGGGAAAGATATTGAGTAGACACGTGGCGACGTGGAGGTGAGGAGGAGAGTGAGGTCTGCGAATTTGGAGCACCAGGGGTGGTTATAGCACCGCGCTGAGAATCCGATGGCGTTGCGTCACCATCACATCTGTCATCTATGTTGTGAGACGTCTCAAAACACGTCACGATCACATCTGTCATTGGAGTAAAAGGTGGGGAGGAGATGACAGATAGGGTCATCTGACTCCTCATCTGTCAGGAGGAGATGAGGGAGAGGGGGTGAGCTTTACAAGTACCCACCATCACCCACCCATTGGTACCGCACACCACCACCCACTGGCACGCACACCACCACCCACTGGCACGCACACCACCACCCACTGGCACCGCACACCACCGCAGTCAACACCTAAGGCTAGGAGCGGGCAGGACTCACCACCAGGCGGCCGGCACTTGGTGAGGTCGGCGGAAGTTGCCATTCCCTTGGGCGCCATCTCCCTGCACGGGTACATCTAGCAATCATCACCCATTGGCACCACACACCACCGTGTTCAACTCACCACCAGGAAGGCGACATTTAGTGAGGTCGTTGGTGGTAGCCATTCCCTTAGGCGCCATCTCCCTGCACGGGTACATCTGGCATTGGTACAGCCCATTGGCACCGCACACCACCGCACTCAACACACCTAGGGTTACGCGTTCAACTCACCGCCAGGGGGGCGACATTTAGAGAGGTCGGTGGTGGTGGTCATTCCTTTGGGAGCCATCTCCCTGCACGGGTACATCTGGCCGTTCGCCCCGCACACTATGACGTTCAATGAGCACATGATTATGGGCTGGGCGGGGGCTGGTGGAGGGCAGAGATGGGTGAGCAAGCAGGGAAGGGTGGGAAAGGGACAGGAGGGAAGGATGGGTAAGCCGAATATCCCCTTGGGACAGGGAAGGGTGGGAAAGGGACAGGAGACGGTAAGCCGAATATCCCCTTGGGAGCCATCTCCCTTGCACGGGTACATCTGGCCGTTCACCCCACACACTATGACGTTCAGGAAGCATGGCACTTAGGGCTGAGATTGCTGGAGAAGACGCAGGGAGAAGGGACGAAAGGGGGAACGGGAGAGGAGAGGGTAAGGAGAGAAGCCATCTGCACGGGTGCATCTGCCTATTGGCACCGCACACTAAGACGTTCAGGAAGACTGAGCGAGCAGCAGCTTACATAGAGGGTACGAACGAACCATTAAACGAGCCACTTAAGTGCCACACGGACCAAGTCCCTGAAATGGCCTGTCCCGTCCAGCTGGGGGACCCACCCGCAGTGTTTTGAGGCGACCCAAAACGCCAATAAAGCGCCACACAGACCAAGTCCCTGACGTGGCATGGCCTGCCCCGTCCAGGGAGGGGACCCACCGGCCAACTATACTGGTGTTATGTTATGTTACTTTTGAAGAAACCTCAAAAGTAGCATAACATAGCCACGTGATAAAAGTGTAGTTTTGAGACGTCTCAAAACTACACTTTTATTATGTTGTGTTACTTTTGAAGAAACCTCAAAAGTAGCATAACATAACCTCATGGACCAAGTCCCTGACATGGCACGCCCTGTCCAGGGAGGGGACCCACCCGCCACGACGACTGGTGATTCGCCTCAAGAAGGTGACTGGTCCTGGGTCGCCCTGGGTCGCTCTGAGTCGCTCTGGTTCGCCCTAGGTCGCTCTGGGTCGATCTGGTTAGCTCTGGGTCGCCTTGGGCCGCCGGGAAGCGATCCAGTCACCCAGGACGAGGCCGACCCATGGCCATAGTAGCGTTGCCAGCAACTAGTTTAGAAAGAGCAACTCACGGGGGCTGAAGGTCTTCTTGGAATGGACGGGCGAAACGAGCGAGAGGAGAGAGAGGAGCGAGAGGAGAGAGAGGAGAGCTACAAGGGAGAGAACGAGGAAGGACAGAATGAGGAGGGAGGGAGAAAGCAGCAGAACTCACGGGGGCTGAAGATCGTCTAGGAATGGACGGGAGAGACGAGCGAGAGGGGAGCGAGAGGGGCGAGAGGTGAAAGAGGGGAGGGACGAGCGAGAAGGGAGAGAGGAGCGAGAGAAAGGAGGGAGAAAGCAGCAGAACTCACGCGGGCTGAAGATCTTCTTAGAGTCCACGGGAGAGACGAGCGAGAGGGGAAGGACAAGGGAGAGAACGAGGAAGAAACGCCATACGGACGAAGTCCCTCCCGTGTCCCGCCCAGGAGGAAGACCCACCGGCCGAACCGTAGCCATGGTTGCTTCGCTTAAACAGAAGATAAAACGCGGGGAGAAGAACTATTCTGCTGATTGTAGCTCGGAGATTATATCGTGTATTATAACTCAGCGCCAAGAAGCGTGGGCGCGGAGAGCAGAGACTGTAGGTAATTCTAGTATTAGCGTCGTGCGTCTGGAACGAGGAGATATATTGCTCCGTAAAATAGGTGTGACTGAAAAAAAGGGAGGCCGGGATAAGTACATGTATTGTTTCGCTTCCCCTCTGGGACCGCTCCCTGGGGCAACGGGATCGCGAATCGCATTCCCAAGCACGCGAGCTGAAAACCCCCCATCGAAATCCACGAAACGAAGCGCGTGCGCCATAAACGGCGCGGCGCACGGCGCTACGGACGGCGGATTGTTGGCCTATGGACGGTGGATATCTAGTGCGGGACGGGCTCTGATTGGCTGGGAAAGCCGGTTTCGAGTTCTAATTACTTAAGACGAATCTGTCTGTGTGCTGACGGGTACTGCTGTCTTATTGGCGCGTCGCATTCACTTTGATGCGGTTTTATTGGGTTCTATTGTGAACCTGATGGGGTACGTCAGCCGAGCAAGCCTAGGGCAGTGCGGTTCAGTACGTTTTTATGCGTCATTAGGTGGTATCGTTAGGCAATGACCTTCACAACAGCCTAGCAAAGGCCCTTTTGGAAGGAGGTGTCGGTTTGCTGACGTATTAGGAGGAATATTCGGCTAAAACATATTCTATACATCATATTATCCATACTTCCTTTCCTGGTACGCATGAATGGAAGTGAGATGGTTCATTCTATCTTGAACTAATGATCTCGTTTCACTCACAGATGCTGCACCACTTTGGTATGAACGCGCACCGTCAAGCCGCCAAGCGAGGTTTGTATGGTTGCTTGTGACGCGCACAACCAATCAGTGATCTATCCGAGCCAAACATATTCGCTCGTATTGGTTGGCGGCTGGTGGTCAAACCTATCCCGACTAGGTCCGAGCGAACCTTGGGTGGCTTCGACCAGAGCAAGGGTCTCGCTTTAGTAACACTAGTCACAAGGCGCCAGCTGATATCGTTTCTATCACAGGCCCCACTGGATAGCAATGCGGCTCGATAAACAAACTCCCCTCCCCTCCCATCCTACCCTAGTCAATCGGTTACCTTGCCTTGGCAAGAATCTGGATGGCTGCGTGCAGAACAAATCAGCCCCACGGACAGAAATTTGTACTACTATCGTGTCGCTAGAACTACTCCGTACAGAAATTAGTTCAACGCACCACCTAGTAATTTCGTTACACAGGAGATAAAGTCTGACCCGGTCCTAAATTACAGATTGCGTCAGAGCGTAGTGAGCTGTTTTTTTTTTTGCGGCTCGTGTCCGCCTGCCACGTCAGTATTAATGACGGCCAAGCAGCGTTTCGTACCCAGCTCTATTTGCTCAGGCATCGATCGTGTCGTTACTCTCCGTCCTGTCCGCTTCGTTTAATATTCACTACTACGTTCCGTGTAGCCCGCTGCTAGTCTTACTTGAACATTCTGCATATGCTGGACGTGTATCGGGTCGCCATTTAACGAGTTATTAGTCGGACAAACGAGATTGTGACGAGCATGGCGAAGCTCGCACACGAGCAACCAGCGCACGGTTCCAGCGCTGGTAACCCGTTGCCGACGAAGTTCGCGATCTTAGGCGAGCACAGCGTGCGAGAACTCGCGATCTACCTCGTTATATGCACACTTCTTTTGTGTAACATTTTATTTTTAAGCACATCCACCTCGATATGGGAGGGGGATCCCTGGGATTTCCCGATGCTGCGCGCCCTCGTAGCTTCTGGGAAGCTTCGGGGATCTGCGAGTGTGTCAGCACGTCAGCAAGGTGCTGCACAGGAGCTGAGGGAGGCTAATAACGAGGATTTCGTCCCGTCCCTCGCGTATGGAATCATGGGTACGTAAGCGGATACATGACATGCGCGCATGCATCACGTTGATGTTACATTTGTGAATTCTCAAAAGTAACATCAGCATACATCACGTGCGCGGAGATGCTGCCTCCTTTACCTTTCCCGAGGCCCTTACGCACATGCGGCGCGTGCGCGGATGCGAGACGTGCGCCGATATGGCACGTGCGCGGATACGACACGTGCGCCGATATGGCACGTGCGCGGATACAGCGCATACGCGCACATGCTCCGTCATTTCATTCTAAGAGAGTAGTGACCCTCACAATAATAGCACTCCTAAACCCGTCTCTTCCACACAGGTTCCAAGAACCAACACTCCCTCCCCTTCCTCCCTCACTTTCGTGCACTTTCTCTCATCCCTCCTTCCTCCTCCCTCACTCCTCCCTCATCCTTCTCCCTCCCTCTCTCCGCTTCCTTTCTCCCCACGCAGGTTCGAAAAACGACACGGATCGAATCTATCGCCTCCTATTGGCCGTCTACCATCCCCGGAACCTCTATGCCGTGTACATAGATGATGCTGACTCAGCATTCGCGCTACGGACAAAACTCGCCGGCCACCCCGTCCTGGCGGCAGCAGTGGAAGCAGCAGGGGCGGCGGAGGTGACGGACACAGGCAGGAGTGAGGAATATGTAACTGTAACGGGACGGATACGCGTGATAGAGGATCCGGAGATTGTGACTCTAGAGGGCGGGTCGCGTCTGGCTGCTTTGCTGCGCCTGGCGCACACGCTGCTGCGCATGGGTGAGGCGGAAGTGGAGGGGGAGCGGGAGGCGGTGGGAAAGGAGGAGCAGGGAGAGGGGGAAGGGGAGAAGGAGGGGAAAGGGGAGGGGGAGAAAGGAATAAAGGGGAGCGAAAAGGGATTGGGGGAGGGGGAGAAGAG
Source organism: Closterium sp. NIES-65 (assembly GCA_948144175.1). Lineage (NCBI taxonomy): Eukaryota > Viridiplantae > Streptophyta > Zygnematophyceae > Desmidiales > Closteriaceae > Closterium > Closterium sp. NIES-65. The sequence goes on along the minus strand of CANXME010000511.1, from coordinate 1,226,143 downwards.
GAGCGTAGAAGAGGGGAAGAGGAGAGGCGGAGCGAGTGGATGGCAGTGGCTGGTGCTTCTCGGTGCAGAGGATTACCCGCTGGTGACGCAGGATGGTGAGTGGTGCTGTGAGGTGATGAGCGGTGAGGAGGGGTAATCGTAAGGGCAATGAAAAGTGCTGCAGGCTGCAGAGGAATGCCGCCTGGTGAGACAGGTGAGAGCGGTGCTGTGCGGTGCTCCATGCCACCATGTACCTCCATGCGCTTCTCTTCTTTCACATCATATGCAACTCTTTGGCGCATATGATACACAACTCAACCCTTTGGCTGCTCCCCGCCGTCTCGCCTCGCCTCGCCTCTCATTCACGGACCATGTCGTTCCATGCTTCCCCACAACCCTTCCATGCTTCCCTGCCCTCTCCTCCAGTCTTACTTGACAACTCAACCCTCCTCCCCCCCCCTCCCCTCCTTCTGTCTCTCCCCACCAGAGCTCCTTTGGCTTCTCTCCTCTGTCTCGCCTCGCCTCTCATTCATGGATCATGTGGTTGACCACCGATTCGAGTGAGTCGCTCTGACTGGTGTTGACTTGCATTGACCTGAGTGGACCTGGCTTGACTTGAACTCGCCTCTCCTTCATGGATCATGTGGTTGACCACCGATTCGAGTGAGTGGACCTGTGTTGACTTTCCTTGACCACCGCTTCTCATTCATGGATCATGCACTTGACCGCCGATTCGAGTGAGTGGAGCTGGTGTGAAATCTTTGACCTGTGTTGACTTGAGTTGACTTGATTTGAGTTGATTTTACTCAGCCTCTCCTGCATGGACCACGTGTTGGATTGTTATTGACCCACTTTGCAGAGATTGCCTTGTCCCAGGCCCAGCGAAAAGAGATGAGAGCTCTTTAACCCTGCAGGGATTTTTTGAGACGATCTTCGGACATAATTCTCAGGGAGCAGCTATAGCGAAGCTAGGCTGAAAGCGTGTACCTCTCCCCCTCCCCCCCCCACCTTCCCAACCAAGCAGCTACCGCCAGGAGAGTGTGTTTGCAGACAATGCGCTGTTTGAGAGGCGGAGGGGGGGGCGATGGATCGCCGATATGCGCGATAGGGTTACCAGATTCGAGGTCTACACTGGTGGGTGTTACCGTCCACCCATCCGCCCTCCCATCCTGAAAACCCCCTCGCACTGCCCCTCCCCTTCTGCTAAGGTCCTTCAAGGCCCCCTCCCACCCCGTCTGCTCCTCGCCTTCCCTCTCTTTCCTCCTGCCACCCTTCTCTTGCTCCCCTGCTCATGCCCTTCCGCTCCTTCTCCTACCTCTTCCCCCTCTTGCTCCGTTCCTTCACCTCCTGCCCTCCCCTCTCGCCCCCCACTCACACAGGCTCCTTCCCTCTCTTCGCATCTCGGCCGTTCATCCGCTACCTGATCGACGAACCACACGCGATCCCACGCCGAATGCTCATGTTCCTGGGAGACACACTCTCGCCCCACCTGCACTACATGCCAACCGCCGCCTGCCAGGCCGCCCGGTTCAATCACACGGTCGTGAACAGTGGCCTGCACTTCCCGCCCTTTACAGTCACACAACCGCACGAGGTCAGTTGCATAATGCACTGGTTGTATGTTACAAGCGCGCAGATAGACATTACAGTCAGTCATGGTGAATAGTGAGTGGCCTGCACCTCCGACCCTTTACAGTCACACAAGGGCATGACGCTGCACAAGAGATCCCGTTTCAATCACATCAATGGGCCTTTTCATTCAGCCACGTAGACCGACTGAGATGTTGCACAATGTTCCACCCGCCCATTCGTTACAAGCACGTCGGTGTGGCTTTATCGGAGGTTCTTCTGAGGGAGGTGCTTTTCTGCTCGTGCATTGTGGTAGTACTCAAAGGTGCAAAACTATGCTGAATTTTTTATTTCGAGAAATACGCAAGGCGCTTCAAAAAGGAAGGTGCAAAAACATGTTCGTGCATTCTGGTACTCAAGGTGCATGATTACGGCCATTTTGTTTGTTTGTTTTTTTTGTTTTTTTTTTTTCTAACTTGCTGGTACTTACACCTGCCTTTCCCCCTCTCTATATCCCCACTGCAGATGCCTCCTGTCAACTCCTCCCTCTGGCAAAACATGACCATGGGAATTTCTTCTGAGGGAGGTGCATCAGTCGTTGGTGGTGCTTCTCAAGGAGGTGCCTCTGAGGAAGGTTCTTCTGGGGGAGGTCCCTTCCTGTTCGTGCATGATCCCGATCCAGGCTTGGTTGCCAAGATAGACAGGTGTGTGATGCGGTGCTGTGCGGTGAGTTCTGGTGAGATGTGGTGGATTTCGATGGCTTGCACTGGTGCCCACTGCCCGCCAGTGTGGTGCGGTGCGATACAATGCGGTCATGATCATACAAACGACCGTACACCCGCAGTGTCCTCTCTTCGCCCGTGCCCTTTCTTTCTCACCTTGCCATTTCCTCTTTGTTATATTGGTAGACTCTCTTATACAGAATATAGTGTTTGCTCTAAAACCCTTTTCAATTCCACCATTTGTTCCTCTCCTTTACCTTCGCATTATCTTCCTCCCTTTTTTACCGCAAAGCACCCCCTCCCCCACCCCACGCCTTACCCACCAACCCTTTTCCTTCCACACCTATCCTGCCTCCTCCCCTGACTCACGCCCCAACTACACCCTCCTGCCTCCAATCTTCCCATACTCGTCAATGGAATGTTCTTCATCCAGCGGAAGAAAGCGTTTTCCTTATCATCTTCCTCCCTCCCCTTTCAAACCCCATTCCACTTCCCACAACCCACACCCCAAAACACACTTTCCTGCCTCTTTTCTTGTATCCGTTACAGGGAGCTTCTTCATAGAGGAGAGGAGAGTGTGGTAGACTGCAGGGTGTGGTGTACAGATGGAAGAAGTGTAGAGTCGTTATGGCAACCATCTCAAAGAGTTCAAGGTCTCAAGAATGAGCTTCAAAATACCATTAAAAATAACGTACCGTGTGAAGTGTAAGGATTCTATACTCTCCAGATGTACACATGCGTGGACATGATTACAAATATATGCGACAAATAGGACAAGCGCAAACCAAGCACCTAATTTGATTTCCCTCGTATAATCCTGATGATGTTGGCTGTAGACTATGCATGTGGATGTTGCAGGAAGCTTGGGCATTGCTCGTGCTATACTAAAATTGGGAAATTGCTATTGTATTGATAATGCTATTGTGCATATTGGTAATCTTGTTTCTGGTCATGCTAGGCAATAAACAATCTAGTTTGAAAAATAGCAGCAATCACTTTTCATGATTGCAGTATTTGAGTTATTTTAGCTGCTTCTTCAATACAGCTGCCTAATCTTGTTTTTCTAAATGTTGAACAGGTGGATGAAATCAAGATTTTTTACTTGCGAGCAACACGCATACTAGCACCTGATCCATCAGAACACAACTCACTAGCCTAGCCTCGTAAAACAGCCCCTGCCTGATCATCATTTTCCCGCCACCTCACCCAAACTTCCTGGGAGTAACCTGAAAGCAATGCGACATCAATTTCCCGTGTGCGGCCTGATCTTCCCGCCACGCACCACGTTGGCTACGAGATGGTAGCAGCAGGAGGAAAAGGAGGCGCCAGTAGCAAGTCTGCTAAATGTGTGTTACTGAGGAAGCGCGTTTCTAGTACTAAGGATGAATTTCGCATGATTGAAATTCTTTCGCGTATCGTGAATTCCCGAGCATTTCGTGCTGCAAGGGCGCCCGTCGCAACCCGGCAAAGCCACGATGCCGCAAATTCGTAACGCTGTAACGTCTCGCAGCCGCAGTGCGGTCATCACCAGTTTGTGGAGTCGGGTTGGTAGCAGCGAGAGTGCTTGTAGCGGGGATGAGCGGGATAGTGTCAGCACCAAATCACCGAGTGAGGTTGGCAGTTCTTCATTCGACTTGTGCTCCTGTTTCAGGGAACGAAAGTGGACGGTTACTCGCATTAAGAATGGCGAAATAATGTTATCAGCGACCAGGATACGGGAACGACTGCACTCAAAAGGGAATTGTTTTCCAGCGACGAAATTCGTACCACGTACACAATTTTAAGGTCAGGGTTGACCCCTGGGTGTGTTTCAATCACACCGAATGCGCCAATCTTTTTTAGCGCTTACATGTTCGACGATTCGTACTCCAACGAGTCTCGTTCGCTCTCATATGGTCCGCGTTTTCCGCCGCACTTGACGCCGTCAGCGGGCGACGCGGTGAAGACCAGAGCGAGAATCAACAGCGCGGGCGCGATGGGAGTAATGAGCGCAAGCACGAGGAGCGCGAGCGGGAGGTGGCGCAACGAGAAGCGCGTGCATATTGATATCGCCATCAATTAGGCGATGCAAGTGGTAGCAGCTACGATACGTCGTTTGACTCGTGCTTTTGAGGCGTAAATGCTGCTGAGAAATTTCGGAGGAGGAGGGAAGGTTCAGCTCTAATACCAGTAAATATGAGCCGTATTATGGAAAGGTAATTTGCGTACTACTGTGAACTACGCAATGAATGTATTACGGCATAGTATGTTTCATACGGTTGAAAAGGCTAACGAGGGCTCATATCAGATGAAAGCTATGAGCAGGAGCATGAGAAGAGAGGAGGGGCTGAGCAGGAGCAGGACATTACGCGCTCGGGAGCAAATAGGAATCGAAGCACACACGGGAAACAGCAAGATATAGCTTTTATTGTTGTCGAGGAAGTGACACTACATGGGACAGAGTCTGGTGTGGGTGCTCCCAGCGCAGTCTCTTTGTGAGCAATTGTGGATGAAATGTCGTGCGAAGGGGAAGAGAAGAAAATCAAATGTCCCACGCGCCATTTGAAATTGGAGAAATTTCTGTGCCGACACGGCATGCTGGGGGATGTTGTCTCGGACAGCGCTGCGTCGCTATTGGCCACGCTAGTTGCGGCCATGTGGGAATATTTCTTCACCATCTTCCCGCCCCTGAATTGTTGTCCTTCCTGGGAGCTGCTTTCGCTTTTGTTCGCATTAGAAGAAGCCCCAGTTCCATCGCTCAAGAAATTAAACATATAGGCCTACCAAAATGTTTACTGCTATTTCACATTCATTAACCATTGGATTTCAGACCCTAGTTTGTTCAGGGTTGTTTAGGAATTATGTAAACCCATAGTTAAACACATATGGGAACTATTCCGCATCGTTGTAGAAATATTAAAATAACACCAATCTACTACAAAACGAACACCTAATTGCATTTTAGAAGTTGTAGTGCTTTCCTGGTAAAATAAATTTGAATAGAATGGGTTGGACAGGAAGTCTGCAGAAGTTTGTTGCAAAAGTTTGTTATGGTATGTTAACAAAGATTCATCTACACAACTTCCTAAATTTGGAAGTGCGCAGTTCCGCAGGCAAGCCACAAAAAATCTTCCTCCATACAAGCACAACCCGGAACCTAGGCTGCCCCCTCCACTCCGCCATGTTCCCATAAGGAGGCACAGCGCCGTCGAATGTGATTATATGGAACGGGGCGAGGAAGGGTAGCGTGTAGGGCTTGAGAGCGAGAGGCGTGGCGTATGAGAGGGGGAGGCGGTGGGCTGGAGGGGAGGTGTACCAGGAAGAGTACGCGGCGTTTAGGAAATGGTTTACGGAGTCGGTTGGGAAGAGAGGCGATGATAGACGAGTCATGAAAGCCTGTGGTGGGGAAGGGGTGAAGGGGACGGCGGGAAAAGGAAGGGGAAAGGAAGGGAGGAAGGAAGGAAGGAAGGAAGGAAGGAAGGAAGGAAGGAAGGAAGGAAGGAAGGAAGGAAGGAAGGAAGGAAGGAAGGAACAATGAGAGCGGGAAGCAGTGGGTTGGGGTGAGGGTGAACGAGGCGTAGTAAGCTCATTCAGAAAATGGTTTAGAAAAGAGGTTGGGAAAAGTGGTGATGATTAGACGATTCATGAGGGCCTGCGGTGGGTAAGGGGTGAAGGGGATGGCGGAAAAAGGAAGGAAGAAACATAGAGATGAGGGGGGTTCAGTCAATGGTTGAGAGATGCGGCTGGGAAGAGCGGCGATGACAGATGATTGATGAAGGCGTGTGGTGGAGGAGAAGGGGTGAAGCAGATAGGGATTTGGAAGGATGAACCGATGGGATTAGATGGCAAAGAACGATGCGGTTGGGAAGAGTTGTAATGATTGATGATTCATGAAGGTCTGTGGTCGGGAAGGGGTGAAGGGGATGGAGGAATGCGAAGGAAAAAACAATGAAGTGCACACTTGTTCTTGGTAGACATGAGCAAAGAAAGAAATGGTTACATGCCAAAGCATGTGCGCACTTGGAATAGGTTCTCAACACTCAAAGCTTGCACACATGCCTATTCCACCTATTAAGCAAAAATACCAGACTTAAATGGAGAAGAAATGTACATCGAACAAAAAAAAAAAGGCACGCCAGAAAGGCACGCTCGGAGTAGTGAGGGTGTGATGTGACATTATACCGAGCTGACTATGAGTCGGCTCAAAAGTCAGCTCGAAAAAAAGGCGCGCCAGAAAGGCACAGTCCGAGTAGAGACGGTGTCTTTGAGACGTCTCATGAGAATCACATGAGAATCGCATGAGAATCACATGCAAATCGCATGAAAATCGCATGAGAATCACATGCGAATCACATGAGAAGCGTGGTGTAGAGTATAATTACCTGATAGAGGTTCTCTGAGGGAGCGAGGAGGGGCGTGGCGGTGGAGAAACAGTCCGGGGAAGGGAGAGAGGGGCGCGGAGCATGAAACAGTGACAACGTACCAGGCAATGAGGGATTTAGAATAGACGCACCTGATAGAGGTTCTCTGAGGGAGCGAGGAGGAGCGCGGCGGTGGAGAAACGATCAGGAAGAAGGGCAGGGGGCTGAGAGCAGGAGGCACAGAGAGCGCACATGCAACCTTGACGTACCTGATAGAGGCTCTCTGAGGGAGCGAGGAGGAGCGTGGCGGTGGAGAAACGGTCCGGGGAAGGGAGAGAGGGGCGCGGAGCATGAAACAGTGACAACGTACCAGGCAATGAGGGATTTAGAATAGACGCACCTGATAGAGGTTCTCTGAGGGAGCGAGGAGGAGAGTGGAGGTGGAGAAGCGGTCAGGAGGCAGGGAGAGAGGGGCGGCGGCAAATGGGCTGTGGTGGGAGAAGAGTTGCAGGCAGGATCGCCAGAAGAGGGAGAGAGGATGCACGTAGGCAACGAGTGGGATGTCAACCTGTTGATATTTGGGGGGAAGAGGGGGACAGGGAGTGGGGAGCATGGGTATGGGAGTAGGCAGGGAGAGAGAGGCGGCGGCGAAGGGTTGGCGGTGGGTGAAGAGTTGGAGGCAGGAGCGCCAGAAGAGGGAGAGGGGATGCACGTAGGCGATGAGTGGGATGTCGGTCTGTGGATATTGAGGGGGGGGGAGGACGGGAGGGAGACAGGGGGGTTGGGAGGTGAGCAGAAACGAAGGGGCGGTGGTGGGAGAAGAGTTGCAGGCAGGAGCGCCAGAAGAGGGAGAGGGGATGAACGTAGGCAACGAGTGGGATGTCGACCTGTTGGTTGGGGTTGGAGCAGAGGGATAAGGGAGCCAGGGGAAAGGGTGGCAGGGAGAGAGGGGGTAGGGAGAGAGGGATAACAGTGAAGGGGCGGTGGTGGGAGAAGAGTTGGAGGCAGGATCGCCAGAAGAGGGAGAGCGGATGAACGTAGGCAATGAGTGGGATGTCCGTCTGATGGTTGGTGGGGCGGAAGGGAGACAGGGAGAAATGGGGCAGGGAGAAAACGGGCAGGGGGGAAACGGGTAGGGGAAAAACGGGCAGGGGGAAAACGGGCAGGGGCAAAGGGTACAGCGGCAGGGGGCAGCAGTGAAGGGGCGGTGGTGGGAGAAGAGGTGGAGAGGCAGGCAGGCTCGCCAGAAGAGGGAGAGTGGGAGAAGAGGTTTCGAAAGAAGCGTTATCGTGTCTGCTATTCCATGTTGCCATTCCTGTGGCCATCGCTCCACCCACCTTTTGAGTCAACTCAAAGACAACTCCTTAGTCATCCCTTTACAATGGCCCACGCCTGCTATTCCCTGTTGTCATTCCTGTGGCCATCGCCGTAACCCCCTGCTGCCACCCCCTCCCCTATCCCTGCAGCTTCCACCACACTCGGATCTGATTTGACTCTCATTTGTTTCCATAATTCCACCCAACCACTGCAATATACACCCATCCACCTGCTGCCGCCCCCTCCCCTATCCCTGCAGCTTCCATCATACCCTGATTTGACTCTCTTTTGACTCTCATTTGACTCTCATTTGACTCTCATTTGACTCCCATTTGTTTCCATAACCCCACCCAACCACTGCAATATACACCCATCCACCTGCTGCCGCCCCCTCCCCTTATCCCCACAAATTCCATCATACCCCACCCCACCCCACCCAACCACTGCAATACACCCACCCCCCTGCTGCCCATCCCACCTGCCTGCCTGCCACCCCACCTGCCACGTTAACTGAACCCACCTGCTGCCACAGCCGTAGAATCATGAAGTCGGGCGGCAGAGGTCGGGCGGCACGAGCTGGCGGGTGTTGCACAGAGACGAGGTCGACCACTCGCACGGACCAGAAGAGCGACTGCAGGGGGGCGACAGGGATACGGGAGAGGGGAGTGTGCAGGAGAGGGTAGAGATTGGAGTGAGAGTGGGACCGGGTCGACCACTGTCACTGACCAGAAGAGGGACTGCGTGGGTTGAAAATGAGGGGAGGGGGTGGAGCGAGGGGGGAGGGAGGTGGGGGAACGTGGGATTCAGGATGTGAGGACAGGAGGGAGTGGCGTGAGTGGATGGGCGGCGCGCACAGAGACTCGGGTCAACAACTCGCACGGACCAGAAGAGTAACTGTGGGGGTTGGTGAAAGGGAGGGGGGGAAGGGGTGGGATTGTGAGGTTCAGGATGCGAGGACAGGAGGGAGTAGCGTGTGTGGATGGGCGGCGCAGAGAGATGGGGTCAACAACTCGCACGGACCAGGAGAGTGACTGCGTTGGTTGAAAATGTGGGGAGGTGGGGGGGTTGTAAAGTGTGTAGGGGAGAGTAGAGATTGGGGTGAGAGTAGAGGGAGTGGATGGGCGGCGCACAGGGAGGGGGTCGAGGTGACTTTTGAGTCGACTCAAAAGTCACCTCTGAGAGTAGAGGGAGCTTTTGAGTCGACTCAAAAGTCACCTCTGAGAGTAGAGGGAGCTTTTGAGTCGACTCAAAAGTCACCTCTGAGAGTAGAGGGAGTGGATGGGCGGCGCACAGGGAGGGGGTCGACCACTCGCACGGACCAGAAGAGGGACTGTGTTGTGTGGCAAAAGGCAGAGGGGGAAGGGGGGGGGTCGTGGGGTTCAGGAGGTGAGAGCAGGAGAGAGTAGATGGGCGATGAACAGAGACGGGGTCGACCACTCGCACGGACCAGAAGAGAGACTGTGGGGTGGTGACCGGGGGAGGAGGGGCGGGAGCATGGGGTTCAGGAGGTGGGAGCAGGAGAGAGTAGAGGGAGTGGATGGGCGGCGCAGAAAGGACAGGGTCGATTCGACCACACACTTTTGAGAATTCTCAAAAGTCGCACCAATATGGGGTTTAGGAGGTGGGAGCAGGAGAGAGTAGAGGGAGTAGTAGATGGGCAGTGCAGAAAGACAGGGTCGACTCGACCACACACAGTGACCAGAAGGGAGACTGCGGTGGGGGGTATAGAGACGGGAGGGGTGGGACCGTTGGGTTGAGGAGGGGAGAGCGGGACGGCAGTGAGTGGAGTGAGTGGGCTGGGCACAGAGATTGGTTTCGACCACACGCACGGACCCGTAGAGAGGCTGTGGGGTGGTGACAGGGGGAGGGGCGGGGCCGTGGGATTGAGGAGGTGGGAGCAGGAGGGAGTAACGGGAGGGGATCTGGATGAGTGGCGCACAGAGACTGGGTGCAGTGCAGTGAACCACACACGGACCACAGACAGAACAGAACACACTAACTATACTCACTATGATGATCCGAGTATACAGGAAATTTTGTCTTCATACTCGCATACGGAGCTGCATCAAAAGACCTGACAAGCCTCACCAAGATCCTAGGTTAGAAAGAAAAAAAACAGCGAAAGCAGCGGTTTCGTTTTACTCACCTCGAATTTGTATGGCACCCATTTCTCATTGGCCACTCTAGACGACTCCAGCAGCAGCCCAGGGCAGCCGAGCTGATCAGTAGCCGATCATTGGACTGACCAATAGCTGATCAGTAGATGATCATTGGACTGACCAATAGCTGATCAGTACATGATCATTGGACTGACCAATAGCTGATCAGTACATGATCATTGGACTGACCAATAGCTGATCAGTAGCTGATCATTGGACTGACCAATAGCTGATCAGGTCAGTTTAAACAGTGTTGAGACGTCTCGAATCTGAAGTGAAACGTTTCTGTTCCACTCACCTTGAGGCAAGTTTTGAGGCACCTCAAAACTAGACTTCCACTCACCTCAAAGTCGTATGGCGCCCATTTCTCCTTGGCCATTCTCTAGACGACACCAGCAGCAGCCCAGGACAACTGAGTTGATCAGGTCAGTCCAAACAGTCTTGAGACGTCTCGAATTTGAAGAGAAGAGTTTCTGTTTCACTCACCTCAAAGTCATAGGGCGCCCATTTCTCCTTGGCCACTTTAGACGACACCAGCAGCAGCGTACGGCGACACTTGTCCTTATCCACACCGGCCCGGCCGCCCTTCATCACCCTCCTTTCTCCCATCCCCTCCGCCCCCTTCCCCTCCTCCCGTCCTCCCATTCCCCCTCCTCCTCCCCCTCCTCCTCCACCCCTCTTCTTGCTTCTCTCCTCCCCCCTCCTCCCCCACCCATGCCTCATTTTCTGCTTGCCATGCTTCCCTGTAGACCCATCTTTAGATAACGCTGCTGAGGCATCAGTGCCAGAGCTGACAATGCCGCCACCGGTGCTATTTGTCTCGTCTGCCCGCCCGCAATGATGGCGGCGGAAGGATCGGATCCACACGGCCACGGGGATGATGTCAGCCGCTGACGTCAGCACTGTAGCAAACACTCCTTCCTCTGCCTGCCTCTGCCTTTCCTGCTCCTGCTGCTCGTGTTTCTGGGAAGTTTCCTCAGCATTGAAACCAGCCAATCCGGTGACAGATACTAACCCTGCTGTCGATCTCTTCCCTTTGTAACCGTTCTCAACCGCTCTTGATCGCGCTCCTGACGCTCCTCCTGCTCCTGCTGCCGCTGCTGCTGCTGCTGCTGCTCCCAAAGCAACACCGCTCTTGCTTACAGAACCGGATGAGGAGGAGGAAGAGGAGGAGGAGAAGGAGGATTCAAGAGGGTCGAAGAAGGAATCGAGAGCAGAGGTGGAGGCGAGGGATCTGGAGCTGCCTGCTCTCCCTGCCTTGGGTTGTTGAGTGCTATGACTAGTGGTGAGGGAGGACTGGAGAGGGTCGAAGAATGAGTCGAGAGCCGAGGTGGAGGCGAGGGACCTGGAGCTGCCTGCCCTCCCTGCCTTGGTCTCAGCACCTGACTCACTGCTGTCTTTTACAGATGAAGAGGAGGAGGAAGACGAGAAGGAGGACTCAAGAGGGTCGAAGGAGTCGAGGGCAGAGGTAGAACCCAGGGATCGCGAGCTGCCTGCTCTCCCTGCCTTGGTTGGCTGACCTGCTGCTGCTGCTGCTGCTGCTGCTGCTGCTGATGATGATGATTCACTGCCTTCTTTTATAGATGCGGAGGAGGAGAAGGAGGACTCGAGAGGGTCGAAGAAGGAGTCGAGGGCAGAGGTAGAAGCCAGGGATCGCGAGCTGCCTGCTCTCCCTGCCTTGGTCTCAGCACCTGACTCACTGCTGTCTTTTACAGATGAGGAAGAGGAAGAGGAGGAGGAGAGGGAGGACTCGAGAGGGTCGAAGAAGGAATCGAGGGCAGAGGTGGACGCGAGGGACCTAGAGGTGCCTGCTTGCGACTTGGCATACCCACCACCATGGCTGCTGTGCTTGGCACGGTTATGGTTACGGTTACCATGTAACCTCTGCTGCTCGTACTCTTTCTGCCGCTGCTGCTGCTGCGGCCGGTTCGGCTGCTTCTCCTGCTCGTTTCCCTGTTGCTGATGCTGGGAGTGTAATGGAAGTGGTGGGTCATTGAGCGTATCAGAAGAGGCGAGTGGAAGCGAGGGGGGGAGGGAGGAGGGGGACCAGAGCCATTGAGGGAGGTGAGGAGGGGGGCAAGGAGAGGAGGAGGAAAGCGAAGAGGAGGAGGAGGAATGAGAAGAGGAGGTGGAGGTGGTGGAGGAGGAAGAGGAAGAGGGAAGGGAGGAGGAGGAGGAGGAGGAGGAGGAGGAGGAGGAGGAGGAGGAGGAGGAGGAGGAGGAGGAGGAGGAGGAGGAGGAGGAGGAGGAGGAGGAGGAGGAGGAGGAAGAGGAGGAGGCGGGGGGTGCAAGGAGGGCCGTATCGAGATGAAGCTCTGGAATTAACCCTACCCATCTTAGTTGTGCCACTCCAGCCCAGGAGCACACTGGAGCGGCGAGGAGGGGAGATGGGGAGGGAGTGGGCGGAGGGGGCGGAGAGAGAGGAGACGAAGTGGGAGTGGGCGGTGAAGGAGGAGGTGTGTTTGAGGTGTCAAGAGGAGGGGAGGAGGAGGAGGAGGAGGTGGAGGAGGAGGAGGAGGAGGAGGAGGAGGAGGAGGAGGAGGAGGAGGAGGAGGAGGAGGAGGAGGAGGAGGAGGAGGAGGAGGAGGAGGAGGAGGAGGAGGAGAGAGGCGGCGAGGTAAGAAATGACGAGGGGGACGGGATGGAAGGTGGTAGGGAAGGGAGTGGTGTGGTGCTCCCGTTGCCTACCTGCTGCTTCCCCAAATTCATTGCTGCCTCTTTTCCCAGCCTCACTGCCCGCACCTTCTCCACTTCTTCCCTCTCTCTCCCCAACCTCACTGCGACCTTCTCTCCTAGCCCCTCTGCCCCCTCCTTCCCTATCTCCCCTGCTCCTTCCTTCCCCCCCTCCACTGCTCCCCCTTTCTCTGCTCCCTTTTCTGCTCCCGCCTTCCCTGCTCCCACCTTCCCTAGCTTCACAGCTCCTGTCCTACTTAAATTCATTATGCCCCTGTTGCCTAGATCTACAGCTCCTGCTCGTGACAGGGGCAGCTGCAAACTTGTCGAGTTTGCCACTCCTGCTTCATCTGCCCAACCCTTTAACCCCCTCCCCAATCCCCCCTTCCCCTCGCTCTTCCCTTCCACTGTTCTCCCCCCTTTCCCCTCCCCCATGCCCCCCGCTTCCCCCTCCGTGCCCTTTCCTTGCCCCTTCCCCTGCCCCTGCCCCACACAGTGCGCCCCCTCCCCCAAGGGAGCCGCCCACTCCCCCTGCTGCAGCGACCAGTACAGGGCCAGCCAGGCTCGGCACCACACCGAACAGAACCCCCAGGCTTGGTCGGTTTCGGACAGGTACGGGAGAGGTCCGGCGAGGAGGGGGTGGGTAGATATGGAAGGGGAGGAGGAGGAATGGTGTGGAGAGTGGTCTGGAGTGGTGGCACAGCCACAAGCACAGGAAGCGGAGTTAGAAGCAGTGGCAGCGTTACTAGTAGCAGCAACAGCAGCAGCAGCAGCAGCAGCAGCAGCATTACCAGTTGCACCACCAGCAGCACTGGTAGCAGCACCAACAGCAGCAGCAGCGCTACCAGCAGCAACCCCGTTCCCAGCACCCTTAAAGCCCAGCTCCTGACTCCCAGGGACCAGCTGGTCCAAGGGGGTGTTCAGAAAGAGCCAGGGCTTAAACCAGGGGTTGGCGAAGTGCACTGTGTGAACAGGTCCTAGGTGCAGCGGGGCGCAGTCAGGGCCGCAGGGGGGGTGTAACCAGGAGGGAGGTTGGTACCAGGGGAGGGGGAAGTGGAGAATGGCGTTGGTGGTAAAGGGGAGGCGGCAGGAGGGGTGGGACTTGAACCAATGGCGAAATACCGAGTTGAGAAAATCCTGGTGATGGGAGCAGGAGGGAGGGGCATGGGGAAACAGGGAGGGCATGAGTCAGCGGCGGCAGGAGGGGTGGGACTTGTACCAGTGGCGAAACACCGAGTTGAGAAAATCCTGGTGATGGGGGAGAGGTGGGGAGTGGAACAGAGGGAACAGGGCAGGGGAAGCAGGGGAGCGGGGGGGGCAGGAGGAACAGGGGAAAAGGGAGCAAGGGGGCAGGGGGGGGAGGGGGAAGAGCGGGTGAGTGAGTTGGGGCAGCCAGGGGGGAGGTTGGTACGCGGGGAGGGGGAAGTGGAGGATGGCGGTGGTGGTGAAATGGAGGCGGCAGGAGGGGTGGGACTTGAACCAGTGGCGAAATACCGAGTTGAGAAAATCCTGCGATGGGGAAGGAGTGGGGGATCAGGAAGGGGCAATTGGGGGCATCGGTGAACAGGAGGAGGAAAGGAGGCGGCAGGAGGGGTGGTGGGACTTGAACCAGTGGCGAAACACCGAGTTGAGAAAATCCTGCGATGGGGAAGGAGTGGGGGATCAGGAAGGGGCAATTGGGGGCATCGGTGAACAGGAGGAGGAAAGGAGGCGGCAGGAGGGGTGGGACTTGAACCAGTGGCGAAACACTGAGTTGAGAAAGTCCTGCGATGGGGAAGGAGTGGGGGATCAGGAAGGGGCAATTGGGGGCATCGGTGAACAGGAGGAGGAAAGGAGGCGGCAGGAGGGGTGGTGGGTATTGAACCAGTGGCGAAACACCGAGTTGAGAAAATCCTGCAACGGGGGAGAGGAGGCAGCAGGGGGAGCAGGGAGCGGCAGGAAGGACATGGGACGGCAGGGGGGTGTATGGGGGGGGGGAGCATGAGTGGTAGGAGGGGACATGGGCCAGAAAGAGGGGAAATGGGAACAGGGGGAGGAGCAGGACGGGTGGGTGTGGTAGCAGTGGTAAAACAACATCATCGACAGCTCTTTCCGAGGGAAAACATCATCATCTCCCCTCCCCCTGTTCCCATTTCCCCTCGCTGGAATATGTCTCAAAGTCTTTCCGAGGGAATATGCCATACCTGGTCTGGTCGTTAGGCATGGCGCCAGTCTGCCATACCTGGTCGTTAGGCATGGCGCCAGTCTGCCATACCTGGTCGTTAGGCATGGCACCAGCGCGAGCAGCCACGGCAGCAGCCACCACCTTGGCTCGCCTCACAATCTGCCGGAACACCGCGAGGCTCGGCCGAACCAGCAGCACGCCTGCGTTGAAGCGGTCAGCCTCGTACACGTCAGGTGCGGCAGCCAGAGGTTCGGGACAGGGCTGCCTGTGGGGGGAGGTGTTATCTGGTGAAGGTTCGACCCTGTCTGCTCCCTTGCTGCTCCTGCTGCTGCCGCCGCCACTGCTGCTGCTACTGCTGCTGCTGCTGCTGTTGCTGACGTTGCTGCTGCCATCCTCCGCGTTACTAGGGAACAGGTGATCCAAATTCCTCGTTATAAGCACATCCACATCAAGATACAACACCCAGTCATACTCCACCAACCGCCACACATGAAGCTTCCTGTAACCTTCCACCGGAGACCCCCCCCCTGCCATCCCCGCCCCCTGATTGGTCCCCAAACCATCCCCAGCCGCCCCACCAGCTCCGCCGCCCGATCCCCCTCTGCCCGCCGCCCCTCCGCCGCCCGGGTTCGCCACTAGCAGTGGATTGGCCGCGACGGCGGCTCCTTGAAGGTGATTGGCCGGGAGGGGGATGACGGCTGTGAAGTGGCGGAGGAGGAGGGGGAGGGGGAGAGTGGAGGGCTGGTGGGGTACGGAGGAGGAGAGGAGGAGAAGCAGGTCGTGGGGCGTGCGGGAGAAGCGGAGGGCTTGAGCTGCCACTATAGCCGGACGGAGCTGGAAAGGGGGGAGGGGAGGGGAGGGGAGGAGGGAGGGGGGAGAATGAGGGGGTGTGGGAGAAGAGGAGGGCTTGAGCTGCCACTATGGCCGGGCGGAGCTGGAAGTATAATTGTTGGGGTGGAAGGGGAGAGGGGGGAGAGAAATGGGGGGCATTAAGGAGGAGAGGAGCAGCAGGTCGTGGGGGGTGCGGGAGAAGCGGAGGGCTTGAGCTGCCACTATTGCTGGTCGAAGCTGGGAATGGGGAGAGGGGAAGGGTGGGTGGAGGGGGGGAAGAGGAGATAATTAAAGCATAGAAGAGGAGAGGAGGAGTAGGAGGTCGTGGGGGGTGCGGGAGAAGCGGAGGGCTTGAGCCGCCACTATGGCCGGGCGCAGCTTGGGGGGGGGGGGGGAAGAGGGAGGGGGGGAAATGAGGGGGAGAGTGGAGGGTTGGCGGGGTACGGAGGAGGAGAGGAGGAGGAGGAGGTCGTGGGGGGTGCAGGAGAAGCGGAGGGCCTGAGCCGCCACTATGGCCGGACGGAGCTGGAAGGGGGGGGAGGGAGGGGAGGAAGAGGTGGAAATGAGGGGCAGCAGCGTGGAGGGTCGGCGGGGAACGGAGGAGGAGAGGAGGAGAAGATGCGGAGTGCTTGAGCTGTCATATCATTGGGCGGAGCTGTAAGGTGTTGGGGTTGGAGGGGGAAGGGGGAGGGGGAAGGGGGAGGGGGAAGGGGGAGGGGGAAGGGGGAGGGGGAGGACAAATGGGGGACGTGGAGAGGACAGGAGGGAGAGGTGGGAAGAGGCTGGTGGGGGGGGACAGGAGAGGTTATGGCTTTTGAGGCGCCTCAAAAGACTGGTGGGGGGGGGGACAGGAGAGGTTATGGCTTTTGAGGCGCCTCAAAAGACTGGTGGGGGGGGGGGACAGGAGAGGTTATGGCTTTTGAGGCGCCTCAAAAGACTGGTGGGGGGGGGGACAGGAGAGGTTATGGCTTTTGAGGCGCCTCAAAAGACTGGTGGGGGGGGGGACAGGAGAGGTTATGGCTTTTGAGGCGCCTCAAAAGACTGGTGGGGGGGGGGACAGGAGAGGTTATGGCTTTTGAGGCGCCTCAAAAGACTGGTGGGGGGGGGGACAGGAGAGGTTATGGCTTTTGAGGCGCCTCAAAAGACTGGTGGGGGGGGGGGGACAGGAGAGGTTATGGCTTTTGAGGCGCCTCAAAAGACTGGTGGGGGGGGGGGACAGGAGAGGTTATGGCTTTTGAGGCGCCTCAAAAGACTGGTGGGGGGGGGGGGACAGGAGAGGTTATGGCTTTTGAGGCGCCTCAAAAGACTGGTGGGGGGGGGGGACAGGAGAGGTTATGGCTTTTGAGGCGCCTCAAAAGACTGGTGGGGGGGGGGGACAGGAGAGGTTATGGCTTTTGAGGCGCCTCAAAAGACTGGTGGGGGGGGGGGGACAGGAGAGGTTATGGCTTTTGAGGCGCCTCAAAAGACTGGTGGGGGGGGGGACAGGAGAGGTTATGGCTTTTGAGGCGCCTCAAAAGACTGGTGGGGGGGGGGACAGGAGAGGTTATGGCTTTTGAGGCGCCTCAAAAGACTGGTGGGGGGGGGGACAGGAGAGGTTATGGAACGAAAGGCAGGGGAGGGGGGAGACGGGGAGTTGGGAGAATAGGAACTGAGGAGAGGAGCGAGTGAATTGTGGGAGCGGGGAAAAGAGAGACAAACATGGTTACGAATGTTACAAGAACGAGGTGTCTGTTACAGTGAATCTGTAACGAACACCCGCTGTTGTTACAGAACACCCACCACAGCCACACGCATGTTACAATCACAATGTGTTTGTTACAATGATGCTGTTTCGCTCACCTACTTAAAAAAACTAAACTACCACACAAATTTCCGTATCACGCGAAACCAACCAAGTTATAAGCAGTTGTCAACGCATGCTGAACCTTACCCCTCCCCTCCCCCTCTCCCCCCCTCCCCTCCCCCTCTCCCCCTCCCCTCCCACTCTCCCCCCTCCCCTCCCCCTCTCCCCCCTCCCCCTCCTCCTCTCCCCCTCCCTCCTCCCTCAATCTCCCAACCTCCCTCCACCCGCACACCAGCCCGAACCAGGAACGAACCGCCAACCAGATCAGACGAACTAACGATTCTTGAGACGTCTACAAAATTCTCTCCCTCCTCCCCTTCCCCCCACTCCCCCCCTCCTCCCCTTCCCCCTACTCTCCCCCTCCTCCCTAGTCCCTCATCCTCCTCCCCTCCCCCTCCCCCTTCCCTCCACCCGCACCCCACCCGAACCCCACCCGAACCAGGAACGAACCACCAACCAGACTAGACGAATGAACGATGAACACGTAAGCGAATCGCGATTTCGCCATCCCCGAGCGAAGCGCATCCAGCAAGTCGCCTCCTCTCCCCGCCTTCCCTCCCTTTTCCGCTGCGCCTCTTCCCCCTCGCCCTCCCCTTTCTCCCCCTTTCCCTTCCCCGCGCCGACTTCCATCTCCCCCCTCCCCCTCCGCCTCCCCCTCCCCGTCTCCCCATTCCCCCTCGTCCGCTTCCGCCTGTAGCCGCGCCTTTAACTGCATTCTTAAAGCCCGCGTTCGCTGTCGCCGCTCCTTCCATCCTCCTTGAAGCCGCACGCGCCGCGTAGCGGAGCTCACGGCACCAATCGCGCCGACATGGGTCGCATTTATCCTAGTGGGTTGGTTCCCTAGACCGTACCCTGACCACTCGTCTTCAAGCGACTCGGCTCCAGTGCTAGTGTTTTCTATCTTCCCCTTACCCGAGCCGCGAATACGACCTCGATCCCGGTCTAGGCCACTAGAAACGGAGCGTTCTGATTGGTCGGAGTCGGGCGGTTCGGAGGAGATTAGTAGGCTGTAGCAGTAACAGGTGGCGAGAACCACGGCGATTAAGAGGAGAGGTAAGACGCGCTTTAAAGGGCGGCGTTTCTTAGGTAAAGGATACGCCTTGCCCTTAACTGCAGGACTGGACCAAACGCGAGGCTTCGGCATCGTGCCTTCTCGCGTCGGGTATACGTGCACTCAATTCGACCTCTTAAAACCCTGAAATGACTCAACGCTACGAATCATGGACTCAAAAGCTAGTTCCCATGCGGGCTGCGAGACGAATGGGAAAACATTTCTTTGCAAATGCATTAGTAATCGCCACGTTATCGCATTGCATCACTGGGATGGGGCTTTGCGTAGCGCCTATCTAAAACGAAGGCTACAGCAATTCGCGAGTTCTCCTTCAGTCGCAGCGTATGTCCTCTCCAATGGATCCGGGCCTACTTACAGGGGAGCCCATAGATACTCAAGTCTATGGAAGTAGGAACTGGAAAATTCAGAAAGAAAATCCCAAGGGTGCTGATATTTTTGAAACAGGAGAATCTCGAAGCAGCTGCGCTAATTTCAAGGTGGTCGACTGCGGTGAGTACTGACTTTCCCAAGGTGAGTGAAAGAACCTGTAACGTGTTCTAGTCACATTTATGGTAGGTGGAGATGTGCAAATATGCTTCACTGGTTTAAAAAGCTTTCTTTTTTTTGTAAATCATGTATCCGGATGCATATAAATTATTGGGATGAGTGGTGCACGTTTCTGCTCATAGACTATTCTGAATCAGTTATAATCAATTTCGTATTGGATGATGGGTGCACATTTCTTTTCTCAAGGAATTTCACGTGTCATCATATTGAGAAAGCTTGCTTTCTTATTCTTATCAATTGGCATCTTTCTCATCACAAGTGTGTTTAAAAAATATAATGTCTGGCCTTCAAACCCTCCAACCGCCACAAGCCAGCCATGTAAGTGTGTACCCCAGTCTGTGGCTGCCAAGGTGGCAACCGTTGGCGAGCTTGACCTATCACTTCTCTCACCTCCTGCTAACGTGGAGATCACGCAGATGGTCATGAAGACCCTCGGATTCTGAGAACAATCAGGACATTTAAAACATTATATAACGCTGATAAAATCAGCTTGTATTCTCGATTGTTTTTGTAACGAACCTCTACAACTTGTCACGGAGTAATGTCTTCAGTTATCAGAAACAACACTCACCCACTATCATTCTCTCTTCCTCCTCCTCCCCTCCTCTCTCCCTCCCTTACACTACATCTGGTGCGAGCAACAGCCTTTGTATGTTGAGACTGAATTGCGCACGGTTCGACTGAAAAATGGACAGGCTAACTGAATTGCGCACGGTCCAATTGAGAAGTGAACAGACTAACTGAATTGCGCACGGTCCAAGTGAGAAGTGGACTGACTAACTGAATCGCGCACGGTCCGACTAAGAAGTGGACGGACTAACTGAATCGCGCACGGTCCGACTGAGAAGTGGACGGACTAACTGAATCGCGCACGGTCCGGCTGAGAAGTGGACGGACTAACTGAATCGCGCACAGTCCGACTGAGAAGTGGACAGACTAACTGGATTGTGCACGGACTGACTGAAAAGTGGACAGACTAACTGAATTGTGCACGGTCCAATCGAAATATGAACGGTCCGACTGAAGCTGCATGCCTCTTCTGCATTTGATTGACTGGATGAGTGGTGCTCACTCATGTGCAAGGAGCTTATGACTCACGAGCTGAGGTCCTTGCATGTGAGCAAGTGAGCACCTTTCCACTTGGCAGGTATGAGAAGAATTGAACGAGAATGAAATGAGTATGAACGAAGTGAGTACAAATAGGAAACCCTAATTGGGTTGTACCCCCTATGGGATACCCCACTATAGCCTACACAAATGAGTAAGCTATATGTTCTGACACACCCCCATAGGCAAAGTGGGGGAGAACAAGGGGTCACAAGACCAGTCAAGCAAAGCAAAGCAAAGCTCAGGGTGGATCACAAAGTCACCACGCATTCCGAGCACAAGTTCAAAGGCCAGAAGGCCAGTTCACATGCAAGATCATATATAGAGGTATACAAGAGTCAAGTAAGCAAGAGCAAGGGTATATATATGCGAAGGTACAAGCAAGGTCAAGAGGAGAGCAAGTGAGGCAAGACAGGCACAAGACCCAACTGCGTGCAGCAACGCTGATGATCACAAGGCGCAAGTGCCTTGGTGAAGACATCAGCAGTGTTGGCCTCAGAGGCCACGTACGCAAGTCGCAACTGTCCACGCTGCTGTAGCTCACGAGCAAGAAAGTAGCGGAGAGCAATGTGCTTCGTTCTGTGCTCCAGTCGCTGCTCTCGACACAAGGCCAGCATGGCCTTGTTGTCTACGTACAGGACTGGAGGAGAACGAGGCTGCTCTCCAAGGTCAGTCAGCAGGTAGGTGAGCCAGCGTAACTCCTGTGCAGCCATAGCCCCAGCGTAGATCTCAGCCTCACAACTGGAGCCGAGAACAGAAGACGAGCGGGTAGCCCGCCACGAGACAGAGCCGGAACCAAGGCTGAAGGTGTAACCCTGTGACGACCGCTGCGTAGCCTGGTCGTCAGCCCAAGAAGCGTCTGCGTGCCCAGTGAGGACCACTGGACTGCGCCCTCCAAGCACTAGCCCCATGCCCGACGTACTGCACAAGTAGCGCAACACCCTCTTCGCTGCAGCCATGTGCTCTGGTCGGTGTCTCCCAGGAGCAACAAAGCGTGCGAGAATGCTAAGAGGGTATGCGAGGTCAGGTCGTGTGCAGGTCATCAGGTACATGAGGCAGCCAACAAGCTCTGCAAACGGGCCACTCGACTCTACGGACTCATCCGAAGGCAGAGCTGAGAGCGAGTGGCGAGTAGGCAGAGGAGTGGCCTGAGGCGAGGAGTACGTGAAGCCGAAGCGCTGAAGGACCTGCTGCACCATGTGTGACTGAGTCAGGGTAATGGTGCGGCGTGCTCTGTCCCGGGTGATCTGCAAGCCAAGGTAGCTGCGCAGTTCACCCAGGTCAGTGCACTTGTGTCTCTTCTGCAGCTCGGACTTCACGTAGGCGAGTCCAGCAGTGTCAGCTGTGGCAAAGACCAAGTCGTCGACGTACACGAGGATGTAGAACGGCGGCAGAGAGGTGTCGGTGCGCAGAAACAGCGACGGGTCGGCAGTAGAAGGAGCAAACCCAAGTGCCGCGAGCGTAGTCCTCAGTGTGTCGTGCCACTCACGTGGCGCCTGGCGGAGACCGTAGACTGGACGCCGGAGACTCCACTGGGTACCAGGAGGGAAAGACCCAGTGAAGCCAGGTGGGCGACGCAGCCAGATCTCCTCGTGAAGGCTGCCCTGCAAGAAAGCTGTGCTGAAGTCGAGAGAGTGCAGCTCGTAGTCACGGTGAGCAGCAACGTGCAGTAGAACCCGAAGAGTGGTCATCTTCGGGGTGGGGGAGAAGGTCTGAAAGTAGTCAACCCCCTGCCGCTGACTGAAGCCACGAGCCACGTAACGCGCCTTGAAGACAGGCGGAGAGCCCGGCGGCCGCTTCACCCTGAAAATCCACATGCCACTGACGATGTTCGCCCCAGGAGGGGGAACAGCGTCAACGTAGGTGCCTGTGGACTTCCAGGAAGCCATCTCTGCATCCATAGCTGCCTGCCACTGAGAGGAGTAGGGACCCTCTATCGCCTCCGCGTAAGAGCGCGGAGTCGGGATGTCTGGTGCATCCGGGTCTCCCTCAGGGGCTAGCAGTACAGACGCGAGACGAGGTGAAGCGGCGGCGAGACACTGGAACTCCTCCTGCCTGTCCTCAAGGACGTCCGTGCCAAGGGCACACTCACCCCCGACGGACGGAGGACAGGCGGACTCAGACTCAGTGACAAGACGAGCAGCGTAGTCTAGACGACAGCGCGCAGCAAAGTCGACAAGCTCAGTGACAAGGGCAGACGCAGCAGACGACTCGAAGGAAGGGTCAGTGACAGCAGTAGCAAGGAGACGCGTGACAGTAGGACTGGCAGCACGAAGAGAGTCCGACTCCGGGTCGGCAAGAGCAGGAAGAGAGGAAGCAGGAGGAGAAGGCAAAGGGGCACGCAGAGGAGCAGTGGACGGACGC
Source organism: Closterium sp. NIES-65 (assembly GCA_948144175.1). Classification (NCBI taxonomy): domain Eukaryota; kingdom Viridiplantae; phylum Streptophyta; class Zygnematophyceae; order Desmidiales; family Closteriaceae; genus Closterium; species Closterium sp. NIES-65. The sequence continues at coordinate 1,203,457 of CANXME010000511.1, read as the reverse complement.
AGTGACATCCGGTGCGTGCCAGGGACAGGAGGAGGACGCTGACGCGACCCGCGACCACTAGTGCGCTCAGTACGAACAGGCGACACGGGACGAGACGCAGGCTCACGACGCTCAGTAAGACCTCCAGTCGGACCAGCGTAGGGAGAAGGAGCAGGCAAAGGGGAGGCAGGCTGTAGCTGTGGCTGTGACCGGACAGGCTGCGGACCCTCTAAGGGAGGAGGAGGAGGTGTAAGACCAAGAACCTGCTGCAGGAGCGGAACGAAGTACGGTCGGGGCCGCGCGGCGACGCTAGAAAAAGCAGGAACAGCACCAGCAGCCCCGGCAGGAGCACCCACTCCAGCAGCACCTCCAGCAGCACCACCAGAAGCTCCAGAACCTCCAGCAGCAGCACCAGGAGCACTGTTAGTCGGACCGCCAACGGCAGGCTCAGCGCCAACACCCTCAGCAGTACCAGCTCCAGGAGAACTCTCAGACCCAGCGGCTCCAGCACCCACAGTACGAGCACCGGCGGGATGCGCGGTAGCAGTACCCTCTGCAGCCGAAGAACCACCAGCACCCGCAGCACGCCTCCAGCGCCTGGCAAACCACTCACGCAGCTCCTGTGGGGAGAGTGGCTCCCGGCGAGACGAAGCACCCCCAGGCACAGCACCCCCAGGCTCAGCACCCCCAGACTCCGCACCCCCAGGCTCAGCTCCCCCAGGCACAGCACCCCCAGGCTCAGCACCCCCAGACTCCGCACACCCAGGCTCAGCTCCCGCAGCAGCACCAGAGTCACCAGTGACCTCGACAGGCTCGACCGCGTCTACCTGGGACACACCTGAAGGGGCAGGACCCTGAGGGGGGAGGGGGACTACTGGGGGGGGACCTGGTACCAAGAAGAGCGGGGGTGGGGGGAGGGACGGAGTGCGGTAGGGGAAGAGGCGGTAGTAGGGTACCGACTCGTCGAACGTGACATCCTGGGAGGACAGAACACGTCGAGAGGTGGGGTGGTAAAACTGCCACCCAGGGGCGTCGGGGGGGAACCCCAGGAAGACGCAGGGAGAAGCACGAGGGGACAGCTTGTCCGCAGACAGGTCGCGAACAAACGCCCGAGATCCCCAGATCCGGAACGCCGACGCATCGCCAACCTTCCCCATCCACAGCAGGGCTGGGGAGGTCTCCGGTCGAGAGACCCTGGGGTGGAGGTTGATCTGGTGCGCAGCGTACCTGACCGCAAACGGCCACAGAAAATGGGGAGCAGCCGCATGCATCATGGACGTACGAGCGACGTCCATGACCATGCCAATGCGGCGCTCAGCAATCCCATTCTGCTGTGGTGAGTCCGGAAGCGTGAAGGTCTGACGGATGCCTCGCGCACGACAGTAGGCACTCAGGAGGCCAGAGGAGAACTCTCCGCCTCTGTCCGAGTGCAGACGCAAAACAGGGAAGTCAGAGCCAAAGCTCCTCCGAAGCTGGAGACGAGCTGCGCGGATCCAGTCGATCAACACCTCAGTGGCCTCACCCTTGCTGCGCAAGGGGAAGACTGTGGTGTAACGCGAGTAGTCGTCAACCACCAGCAGGAAGTAGCACTCCTGACCCTGTCCACGGACGCGGGCTGGGCCCCACACGTCCATGTGAAGCGTCTGCAACGGGGCCTCTGTCGGCGGAAACTGGGAGGAGTGAGGGGCAGCACGCTGGCGCCCCTCGACACAGGGGACACAGGTAGGGCCAGGGCCCGGAGGAAGGGGAGGGAGAGACCGGGGAAGACCAGACACAAGGACTCGCGAGGCCATGCCTCTGAGCCGAGGCAGAGAGGGGTGGCCAAGGCGGTGGTGCCAAAGGAGGGTCTCGTGAGACAGACGACGACACGAGCAGGGGGCAGACTCAGGACCAGACCTGGACGCTGCAGCAAACACCTGACCAGACTCAGCACCTGGAGGAGAAGCAGTGGTCAGTGTGTACAGGCTCGACCCTGGCCGACGTGTAAACGTAGCCAGGTGGCGACCTGTATCCGCCTCCGTGCAGTGAGTCACCCGCTGACGAGCAGGGGTGAACTGGTGGACACCCGCATCCTGGAGGTCAGCACCACTCACCAAGTTCGTCGAGAACGAGGGGAGGTAGAGACCAGTCAGGGTGCCAGAGGGGGCCGCCGGACACGGGAGGACAGTGGAGAAGCGAGACAGGACAGGCCCCCCAGAGGGGTCAGCCAGGGACACCGCAACCGGCCGACTCAGTGGCGTGAGAGTGGTGCGGTCCCTAAAGAAGGAGCGAGACGCTCCAGAGTCAAGGGTGAAGGTGTGAGAGGCCAAAGCCGACACAGTACCTGAGAGGGCAGACTCACCAGCACCTGAGAGCACAGACGCACTGGCACCTAGAGCAGCAGCCTCACTAGTACCTGACGCGGCAGTACCAATGCCCGGGTTGGGCGGGAAACACCGGTAACAGTCATCCTCATCACTAACCACAGCATACATAGCAGAGAGAATGGCATCAAAATCAAGATCACAAATAGCTACACCAGCCCTAGACAGCTCCCCCCAGCGGGGGATCTCAGCGGCCTCCGGAAACTGCTGACGCCAGGCGTCTGTCAGGCGGCCAAAGCAGCGGCGGGCTGTGTGGGCGCCTCCACACCTCTCCCCTGCACGGTCACCGGTGCGAAGAACGTAGGGGCAGGGACCAAGCGCACCACCACGCTGACGCTGCAGGTACCACTCACGGAGCTGCTGAGGGGTGGGGACGGTGCGAGAGCGCTGCTGCTGCTGTGGCTGCTGCTGTGGCTGCTGCTGCTGCTGCTGCTGGCGCTGACCACCCCCAGAGCTGCTCCGCTGGGACGAGCCACCCCGACCCCCGCCTCCACCGCCACCCCCGCCCCCACCGCCACCCCCGTCTCCACCGCCACCTCCCCCACCAGGACCGTCGCTCCCACCGCTCCCACCGCCTCCTCCGCTACCACCGCCGCCGCCACCTCCGCCTCCACCGCCGCCACCAGTACCTCCACTCCCGCCACCACCCCCACCGCCACCCCCACTCCCCCCGCCACCCCCACCGCCTCCTCCACCGCCCCCTCTAGCCCCACCCGCTCCCTTGCCCCCCTTGCCCTTGCCAGAGCGGCGTCTGCCGCTGGGGGCAGACGCCGCGCCGACCGACTCAAAACCAGTGAGGTCGGCCGCAGCGGCAGAGGCGACAGAGGGCAGCAGGGGGGAAGGACCACACCCCTCAAAGATGGGGGTGCGAGGGTCACCCCGAGAGGCCCCTACAGCGACAATACTCTTCTCAGCCGCTAGCAGGGACTCCTCAAGGAGGTCGACAGTGAGAGTGGTGGGACAGACAGAGAGAAACTGGTCCCTAACGACACGAAGGGACTCAGGGAGACGGGTGACGAGAAAGTAGAGAGTGATGTACATGGGAGGAGGGTTCGCAGCGCGGAACTCAGCAGGAAGGGCAGCGCGGTAGCGGGTGTCACTAGCACGGAGGTGGGTAACGAGGTCAGCAACAGTGGGAAAGGAGGCGAGGTCAGGGAAGAGAAACGGTAGCATGAGGCGGCTAAGGGTAGCGGAGGAAGGGGAGGAGTAGCGTGCAACTACAGCGTCGTACAAGGCCTGAGCGGTCTTGCACTGACTAAAGTGGGCACGCTCAGAGGAAGGGAGGTGGCGGCGCACAGCAAGACGTGCAGCAGCATCGCGGGTCGCCCACTTGGAGCGAACGGCAGAGTCAGCATCAGCAGGTGGGGCAGGGACAGCGCCAGAGACAAAGTCAAAGAGAGAGACCTCATCTATCGCATCACACAGTAAGTACAGCTGCAGGTCTTCAATCCAGACGGCAAAGTCAATGGCCCTCCCCTCAGCGTCAAAAGTAAGAACATTGGGGGCGGCCATGGCAGCAGCTGAAAGTCTCACCGGGCTGGGAGAGTCGGGTAGGTCAGCAGCAGAGGAACACAGCTCAGGAACAGCGGCACGGCTCGGGCGGCTCGGGTTGCTGGGGCGGCGCGGGCGGCTCGGGCGGCTCGGGCGGCTCGGGCGGCTCGGGCGGCTCGGGCGGCTGGGGCGGCTCGGGCGGCTCGCGCGGCTCGGGCGGCTCGGGCGGCTCGGGCGGCTCGGGTGGCTCGGGCTGCTGGGCTGGACGGGCGGCTCGTGCGGCGCTGGTGTCGTGACGGGCGGCTCGCTGGCGGCTCGCGGGCGGCTGCACAGGCGGCTCAGGGACGGCGGCGCGGGCGGCTCAGGGAGCTCACGGGCGGCTGCGACGGGCGGCTCGCGGGCGTCGGGCGCTGGGGCGGGCGGCCGGCTGTCAGGGCGCTAGGGCGGGCGGCCGTCAGGGCGCTAGGGCGGGCTGCGTTCGGGCGCTAGGGCGGGCGGCCGTCAGGGCGCTAGGGCGAGTGGCGCACGGGCGCTAGGGCGGGCGGCCGTCAGGGCACTAGGGCGAGCGGCGCTCGGGCGCTAGGGCGGGCGGCCGTCAGGGCTCTAGGGCGAGTGGCGCTCGGGCGCTAGGGCGGGCGGCCGTCAGGGCTCTAGGGCGGGCGGCGCTCGGGCGCTAGGGCGGGCGGCGCTCGGGCGCTAGGGCGGGCGGCGCTCGGGCGCTAGGGCGGGCGGCGCTCGGGCGCTGGGGCGGGCGGCCGTCAGGGCGCTAGGGCGGGCTGCCGTCAGGGCGCTAGGGCGGGCGGCCATCAGGGCGCTAGGGCGGGCGGCCGTCAGGGCGCTAGGGCGGGCGGCCGTCAGGGCGCTAGGGCGGGCGGCGTTCGGGCGCTCCGTCAGGGCACTAGGGCGGGCGGCCGTAAGAGGAGTGAGCGGCGGGAGCGCGACGGTAGGGGCGACACGCAGGGTCGCTAAAAAAAAGAACGCGCGCCTCGGGGCGCGCTTCGGTGGGCCCTAGGAACAGTCCCTAGGAGGGGACCTGCTCTGATTCCATGAGAAGAATTGAACGAGAATGAAATGAGTATGAACGAAGTGAGTACAAATAGGAAACCCTAATTGGGTTGTACCCCCTATGGGATACCCCACTATAGCCTACACAAATGAGTAAGCTATATGTTCTGACAAGGTATTCATTGGACCGGAGCCTATGTTAGTATTTGTTTGTCTTATCTTGCCTCTCTATCGCTTGCCACATGGCAGGTATCTATTGGAGCGGCGCCTGTCAGTGGACAATCTCTTTGTCTTCGTCTCATCTTCTCCTACTTCAAAGTGCCTACCACCTACCAAGTAATCACGCTCTCCCTCTCGCTCTCAAAAGGCACTCTCTCTCTCGCCTTACCTGACTCGACTTGCAAATCTCTTTGTGTTCATCCTCATCTTTTCGTATTTCAAAGTGTCTACCACCTACCAGGTGCCACCTCACCCCTTTCCAACCCTTCCCACTGCTTCCAACTACTGGCCCAACGCTTCCCTCCCCACCGCTTCCCATCCCGCCACTTCCCATCCCACTTCCACTCCTACCAACTGTTATTGGTGTGACTCCCTTTGCCTTCCTCCTCATCATTTTTTCCTATAGCCTACCAGGTGAGTGCCACTACAAATCCTTGCCATCCCACTACCACCCCTTCTCACCCCGTTACCACCCTAGTACCACCCATTCTCACACCACTACCACCCTAGTACCACACTTTCTCACACCACTACCACCCTAGTACCACCCTTTCTCACACCACTACCACCCCAGTACCACCCTTTCTCACACCACTACCACCCTAGTACCACCCCTTCTCATCCCACTACCGCCCCTTCCCATCCCACCACCACCCCTTCCCTTCCCACTACCACCTCACCCCTTCACAACTTTCCACTACCGTTGCACCACATCAGTCTTCCTTTCAGATCCACCCAGAATACTTATCCTGCAACCTCTCAGGTTCTAACCACTATAATCCGAAGAGGTGTTTTCCTCACATACTGTGCTTCTATACTCTCGAATAGTCTACTGATCTATGGATTAACACAAACCCCCCTTCCCCGCCCTCCTTTCCCCCTTCTCCCCCTTCCTAACCCCCACCCACCCCACCCCCTCCCCGCCCTCCTTTCCCCCTTCTCCCCTCAACCCGTCATGCCTGCTCACGTACGGCATTGCCGGAGGTGTGATCTTCCGAGCCATCATGATAGGTCTGGGCATTGCGGCCATCCAAGCCTTTGAAGCAGTGAACATGCTGTTTGTTACGGTGCTCATATTCTCCTCTTACAATGTAGGTTCAAGGCAAAGGAAGGGGGTGCGTGGCGGGTTGTTGAGGTTACTCAGAAGTCATCACCTTGATATGTCTAAGTGGGCATTGCAGCCATTCAGGCGCTAATAGCAGTGAACCTGCTATTTGCTGCCCTGCTCTGCTCGTACTCTCCTCTTATAACTCAGTCCATCCTTTCCTCCCATCTCTCTCTTCCTTCTTTCCCCTCATCCCTCCCACCCATCCTCTCCTTCCCTATCCAGCTACTAGCAGAAGCGGAGGACGAGGATGACGACCTCTCCAACAACTCGGGGTCTAGTTCCGCCCCAACCCCTGCTGATTCCTGCTACCTTCCCCCCTCCCCGTTTCCTCTTCATCAGCTACTAGCAGAGGCAGAGGACGAGGACGGCTATTTCTCCAACAACTCGGGGGTCTAGTTATTATGCCCTTGTTGCCCATTCTTTCTCGACTCCAGCTACTCCAAGGCACATGTCAGTCAGACCCTCCTTCTGCCTGCTACCCTTCCCCCCTCCACTTCCCCAGCTACTAGCAGAAGCGAGGATGAGGATGATGATCTCTCCAACAACTCGATCGTCAAGTTCTGCCTCCCTCTCCTGCTCAAGGCAAACCCTCAATCTACCTGCTATCCACCTCCCCTTCCCTCTTCTCCCCCCATCAGCTACTAGCAGAGGAAGAGGAAGAAGGATGATGATCTCTCCAACAACTCGGTCCTCAAGTTCTTGTCCCAACCCCTGCCGTCTTCTGCCGCAACCTGCTTAAACCTCCTGGCCCCCTCCCTTCCCCCCCGTATCAGCAATTAGCTGAAGCGAGGACGAGGACGATGACCTCTCCAACAACTCGATGGTCAATTCTGTCAGAACATCATAGCTTATGCTTTTGTGTAGGCTATAGTGGGGTATCCCATAGGGGGTACAACCCAATTAGGGTTAGTACTTGTACCCACTTCATTCATAGTTCATTCATTCCCGTTCACTCTTTCACATGGAATCAGAGCAGGTCCCCTCCTAGGGACTATTCCCAGGGCCCACCGAAGCGCGCCCCGAGGCGCGCGTTCCTTTTTTTTTAGCGACCCTCCGTGTCGCCCCTACGCGGCCCCGCCGCCCTTACCTATGCGGCCCCGCCGCCCTTACGTCGCGGCCCCGCCGCCCTCACGTCGCGGCCCCGCCGCCCTCACGTCGCGGCCCCGCCGCCCTCACGTCGCGGCCCCGCCGCCCTCACGTCGCGGCCCCGCCGCCCTCACGTCGCGGCCCCGCCGCCTTCACGTTGCAGCCCCGCCGCCCTTACGTCACGGCCCCGCCGCCCTCACGTCGCGGCCCCGCCGCCTCACCCTCGCGGCCTCGCCGCCCTCACCTTCGCGGCCCCGCCGCCCTCACCTTCGCGGCCCCGCCGCCCTTACCTACGCGGCCCCGCCGCCCTTTCGTCGCGGCCCCGCCGCCCTCACGTAGCGGCCCCGCCGTCTCACCTTCGCGGCCCCGCCGCCCTCACCTTCGCGGCCCCGCCGCCCTCACCTACGCGGCCCCGCCGCCCTCACCTACGCGGCCCCGCCGCCCTCACCTTCGCGGCCTCGCCGCCCGTGCCTACGCGGCCCCGCCGCCTTCTCCTACACGGCCCCGCCGCCCTCACGTCGCGGCCCCGCCGCCCACACCTTCGCGGCCCCGCCGGTCTCCCCTCCTGCCGAGCCGCCCGAGCAGCCGCCCGCCACGCCGCCCGGTACCGGAGCAGCCGAGCTGCCCAGCAGCAGCCGCCGGGCCGCCGAGCCGCAGTACAGCCGAGCTGCCCAGCAGCAGCCGACGAGCCGCCGGGCCGCCGAGCCGCTGTACCGCCGAGCCGCCCCGCAGCCGAGCCGCACTACTGCCGAGCCGCCCGACCTGCCCTGTCTGGTGAGCACAGCCCCACTGCTACTGCGTGCCCTTCCCCCACTGCTTGCAGTGCTAGTCTGTCGTCATGGCTACCCCTAGTGTCCTCGCTTTTGACGCTGAGGGTCGAGCCATTGACTTTGAGGTCTGGGTCGACGACCTGCAACTGTTTTTACAGTGCGATAGGGCGGACGGTCTTTCTCTCTTTGACCTCACCTCTGGCGCCTCCCCTGCTCCTGCTGCTGATGCTGACCCCACTGTTCGCTCTCAGTGGGCCACCCGCGATGCTGCTGCACGTCTTGCTGTGCGTCGCCACCTGCCTACCACTGAGCGCGCGCACTTTAGTCAGTACTAGAGTGCTCAGACCTTGTACGACGCTGTAGTTGCGCGCTACTCTTCCCCTGCCACTGCTGCACTGAGCCGCCTCATGCTACCGTACCTCTTTCCTGACCTTGCTGCCTTTCCTACAGTCGCTGACCTCATCACGCACCTCCGCACTTCTGACACTCGCTACCGCGCCGCACTTCCTCCTTAAATTCTGCGCCAAGAACCCCCCCCCCCATGTACATCACTCTCTATGACATAGTCACTCGCCTCCCTAACTCCCTTCGCGTAGTCAGGGACCACTTCCTCTCAGTATGTCCCACCACCCTCACTGTCGACCTCCTCGAGAAGGCCCTCCTAGCGGCGGAGAAGAGCATAGTCGCGGTAGGAGCCTCTCGTGGTGACCCGCGGACCCCCATCTTTGAGGGGTGTTCTCCTTCCCCCCTGCTGCCCTCTGTTGCCTCTGCTGCTGCTGCCGACCTGCTTGGTCTTGAGTCGGTCGGCGCGGCGTCTGCCCCTAGCGGGAGACGCCGCCCTGGCAAGGGCAAGGGGGGCAAGGGCGCGGGTGGAGCTGGTGGGGGCGGTGGAGGTGGCAGTGGCGGTGGCGGAGGGAGTGGGGGTGGCGGTGGGAGTGGTGGTGGGGGTGGTGGTGGTGGTGGCGGCAGTGGAGGCGGCGGCGGTGGCGGCGGTGGGAGCGGAGGCGGCGGTGGTGGCGGAGGTGGAGGCGGCGGTGGCGGAGGAGGTGGAGCCGTTCGGGGTAGTGCCCCGCAGCGGAGCGGCTCTGGTGGTGGTCCGCGCCAGCAGCAGCAGCAGCGTTCTCGGGACATCCCCCCGCCTCAGCAGCTCCGTGAGTGGTACACGCAGCGTCAGCGTGGTGGGGGTCTTGGCCCGTGCACCTACGTTCTTCGTTCCGGCGACCGCGCGGGTGAGCAGTGTGGGGGTGCCCACTCCACCCAGCGCTGCTTTGGCCGCCTGACGGACGCTTGGCGTCAGCAGTTCCCCGAGGCTAGTGAGATTCCCCGCTGGGGAGAGCTGTCTAGGGCTGGCGTAGCGATCTTTGATCTTGACTTTGATGCTATCCTTGCTGCCATGTATGCTGTGACTATTAGTGATGAGGGTGACTGTTACCGGTGTTTCCCGCCCGACCCGGGCATTGGTACTGCTGCGCTAGGTGCTTGTGAGGCTACTGCTCTAGGTGTCAGTGCGTCTGCACTCTCAGGTACTGGTGAGGCTGCGCTCTCAGGTACTGCGTCGGCTTCGGCCTCCCTCACCTTCACACTTGACTCAGGGGCTTCTCGCTCCTTCTTTCGAGACCGCACCACACTCACGCCGCTTGGTCGGCCGGTTGCAGTCTCCCTGGCTGACCCCTCTGGGGGTCCTGTCCTCGCTCACTTCTCCACTGTCCTCCCGTGTCCGGCTGCCCCCTCGGGCACCCTGTCGGGTCTGTACCTCCCCTCGTTCTCGACGAACTTGGTGAGTGGTGGTGACCTGCAGGATGTGGGGGTTCACCAGTTTACTCCTGCGAGTCAGCGGGGGACCCACTGCTCGGACGCCTGCACAGTCCGACACCTAGCCACGTTTCCCGTCGGCCCAGGTCGAGTCTCTACACCATGACCATTGAGTCTCCTCCAGTCCCTGCGTCTGGCCAGGTAGCTGCGTCGGGTCAGGTGTTAGCTGCTGCGTCCAGGTCTGGTCCTGAGTCTGCCCCCTGCTTGTGTCGCCTCCTGTCTCACGAGACTCTCTTGTGGCACCACCGTCTTGGCCACCCCTCCTTGCCTCGTCTTCGGGGCATGGCTTCCCGTGTCCTTGTCTCTGGTCTCCCCTGGTTTCTCCCTCCCCTTCCTTCGGGGCCAGGACCTTCCTGTGTCCCCTGTGTCGAGGGGCGGCTCCGGGCTGCCCCTCACTCCTCCCAGTTTCCCCCGACAGAGGCTCCTCTGCAGACGCTTCACATGGACGTGTGGGGCCCGGCCCGCGTCCGTGGACAGGGTCACGAGCGCTACTTCCTGCTGGTGGTTGACGACTACTCGTGTTACACCACGGTCTTCCCCTTGCGCAGCAAGGGTGATGTCACTCGGGTGTTGATCGACTGAATCCGCGCAGCTCGTCTCCAGCTCAGGAGGAGCTTCGGCTCGGATTTTCCTGTTCTGCGTCTGCACTCTGACCGAGGCGGAGAGTTCTCCTCTGGCCTTCTGCGAGCCTACTGTCGTGCACGAGGGATCCGCCAGACCTTCACGCTTCGGGACTCTCCACAGCAGAATGGGATTGCTGAGCGCCGCATTGGCATGGTCATGGACGTCGCTCGTACGTCCATGATGCACGCGGCTGCCCCCCATTTTCAAAGGCCGTTTGCGGTTCAGTACGCGGCGCATCAGCTCAACCTTCACCCCACGGTCTCCCGGCCGGAGACCTCCCCAGCTCTGCTGTGGACGGGGAAGGTCGGCGATGCGTCTGCGTTCCGTGTCTGGGGATCTCGGGCGTTTGTCCGCGACTTGTCTGCGGACAAGCTGTCCCCTCGTGCTGCTCCCTGTGTCTTCCTAGGCTTCCCCCCTAACGCCCCAAGGTGGTAGTTCTACCACCCCTCCTCTCGTCGTGTTCCGTCCCCCCAGGACGTCACGTTCGACGAGTCCGTCCCCTTCTACCGCCTCTTCCCCTACCGCACTCCTTCCCTCCCCCCGCCACCGCACTTCCTTGTGCCAGGTCCCCCCCCGTTAGACCCCCTTCCCCCTCAGGGTCCTGCCCCTTCAGGTGTGTCCCAGGTCGATGCAGTCGAGCCGGTCGAGGTTGCTGGTGACTCAGGTACTGCTGGGGGTGTTGAGCCTGAGGGTGCTGAGCCTGGGGGTGCTGACTCTGGGGGTGCTGAGTCTGGGGGTGCTGAGCCTGGGGGTGCTGACTTTGGGGGTGCTGAGTTTGGGGGTGCTGAGCTTGGGGGTGCTGGGTCTGGGGGTGCTGAGCCTAGGGGTCCTGAGCCTGGGGGTGCTGAGCCTGGGGGTGTTACCTTTGGGGGTGCTGCGCGCGGGGGTGCTGAGCCTGGGGGTGCTGCGTCTGGAGCTGCTGAGCCTGGAGGTGTGGAGCCTGCGGCCACTGGACCTCCCCTTGTGGCGTCTGGCGGTGCTGGGCCTGGAGGTTCTCCGGGTGTTTCGTCTCGGCGGGAGCCACTCTCTCCACAGGAGCTGCGTGAGTGGTTTGCTCGCCGCTGGAGGCGTACTGCTGGAGCTGGCACTTCTTCGACCGCTGAGGGTGCTGGTGCCGCCGGTCCCGGAGCTGCTGGGCCTGCGGGTCCGCCTGGAGCTGGAGCTGCTGAGGGTGCTGGTTCTGAGACTACTACTGTCAGTCCTGGTGGTGGTCGTGCTGCGGGTGCTGCTGGTGCTACTGGAGGTCCTGCCGCTGGAGGTGCTGTTGGCGCTGGTGCTGCCGGAGGTGCTGAGGGTGCTGGTGCTGTCCCTGCTGTGTCTGGAGCTGCAGCGCGGCCTCGGACGTACTTTGTTTCGCTTCTTTAGCAGGTTCTTGGTCTTCCTCCTCTCTTAGAGTATCCACCGCCTGTCCAGTCGCAGTCACAGTTACCGCCGGCCTCCCCACTGCCTTCTCCTTCACCTTACACTGGTCCTACAGGAGGTCTTGCTGAGCGTCGTGAGCCTGCGTCTCGTCCTGCGTCGCCTGTTCGTGCGGCTTGCACTAGTGGTCGCAGTTCGCGTCAGCGTCCTCCTCCTGTCCCTGGCACGCACCGGATGTCTTTGCGTCCGTCCACTACTCCTCTGCGTGCCCCTTTGCCCTCTCCTCCTGAGTCCTCTCTTCCTGCGCTTGCCAACCCTAAGTCGGACTCTCTTCGTGCTGCCAGTCCTACTGTCACGCGTCTCCTTGCTACTGTCGTCACTGACCCCTCCTTTGAGTCCACTGCTGCGTCTGCTCTTGTTGCTGAGCTCGTCGACTTTGCTGCTCGCTGTCGTCTAGAATACGCTGCTAGTCTTGTTGCTGAGTCTGCGTCTCTCGGTCCTCCGTTCGTCGGGGGTGAGTGTGCTCTTGGCACGGACGTCCTTGAGGACAGGCAGGAGGAGTTTCAGTGTCTGGCTGCTGCTTCACCTCCTCTCGCGTCTGTACTGCTTGCTCCTGAGGGAGACCCGGATGCACTAGACATCCCGACTCCGCGCTCTTACGCGGAGGCCGTAGAGGGTCCCTACTCGTCTCAGTGGCAGGCAGCTATGGATGCAGAGATGGCTTCCTGGAAGTCCACAGGCACCTACGTTGACGCGGTTCCCCCTCCTGGGGCGAACATCGTCAGTGGCATGTGGATCTTCAGGGTGAAGCGGCCGCCGGGCTCTCCACCTGTCTTCAAGGCGCGGTACGTGGCTCGTGGCTTCAGTCAGCGGCAGGGAGTTGACTACTTTCAGACCTTCTCTCCCACCCCGAAGATGACCACTCTTCGGGTGCTGCTGCACATAGCCGCTCAGCGCAACTACGAGCTCCACTCTCTTGACTTCAGCACTGCTTTCTTGCAGGGTAGCCTGCACGAGGAGATCTGGCTGCGCCGTCCACCTGGCTTCACTGGGACTTTCCCTCCTGGCACCCAGTGGAGCCTCCGACGGCCAGTCTACGGTCTCCGCCAGGCACTCCGTGAGTGGCACAACACACTGAGGACTACGCTTGCGGCTCTTGGGTTTGCTCCCTCTACTGCTGACCCGTCGTTGTTTCTGCGCACCGACACTTCTCTGCCGCCGTTCTACATCCTCGTGTACGTCGACGACTTGGTCTTTGCCACAGCAGACACTGCTGGACTCGCCTACGTGAAGTCCGAGCTGCAGAAGAGACACACGTGCACAGACCTGGGTGAACTGCGCAGCTACCTTGGCTTGCAGATCACTCGGGACAGAGCACGCCGCACCATTACCTTGACTCAGTCACACATGGTGCAGCAGGTCCTTCAGCGCTTCGGCTTCACGTACTCCTCGCCTCAGGCCACTCTTCTGTCTACTCGCCACTCGCTCTCAGCTCTGCCTTCGGATGAGTCCGTAGAGTCGAGTGGCCCGTACCCAGAGCTTGTTGGCTGCCTCATGTACCTGATGACCTGCACACGACCTGACCTTGCATACCCTCTTAGCATCTTGGCACGCTATGTTGCTCCTGGGAGACACCGACCAGAGCACATGGCTGCAGCGAAGAGGGTGTTGCGCTACTTGTGCAGTACGTCGGGCATGGGGCTAGTGCTTGGAGGGCGGAGTCCAGTGGTCCTCACTGGGCACGCGGACGCTTCTTTGGCTGACGACCAGGCTACTCAGCGGTCGTCGCAGGGTTACACCTTCAGTCTTGGTTCCGGCTCTGTTTCGTGGCGGGCTACTCGCTCGTCTTCTGTTCTCGGCTCCAGCTGTGAGGCTGAGATCTACGCCGGGGCCATGGCTGCTCAGAAGCTTCGTTGGCTCACCTACCTGCTGACTGACCTTGGAGAGCCGCCTCGTTCTCCTCCAGTGCTGTACGTAGACAACAAGGCCATGCTGGCCTTGTGTCGAGAGCAGCGCCTGGAGCACAGAACGAAGCACATTGCTCTCCGCTACTTTCTTGCTCGTGAGCTGCAGCAGCGTGGTCAGTTGCGACTTGCGTACGTGGCCTCTGAGGCCAACACTGCTGATGTTTTCACCAAGGCACTTCCGCCTTGTGATCGTCAGCGTTTCTGCACTCAGCTGGGACTTGTCCCAGTCTTGCCTCACTTGCTCACCTCTTGATCTTACTTGTACTCTTGCATATATATATACCTGCTCTTGCTTGTTTAGACATATATACATATATATATATATGTCTCCTCCTGCATGTGAACTGGCCTTGTGGCCTTGACCTTGTGCTCAGACTGTGTGGTGACGTTGTGATCCACCCTGAGCTTGCTTTGCTTTGCTTTGCTTGACTGGTCTTGTGACCCCTTGTTCTCCCCCACTTTGCCTATGGGGTTGTGTCAGAACATCATAGCTTATGCTTTTGTGTAGGCCATAGTGGGGTATCCCATAGGGGGTACAACCCAATTAGGGTTAGTACTTGTACCCACTTCATTCATAGTTCATTCATTCCCGTTCACTCTTTCACAAATTCTGCCCCTGCCGCCCAATACTTGCCTTCTCTTCCTCCTATCCATCCCCCCTCTCCCTATCCCATATCAGCTACAAGTATAGCCAGAGGACGAGGATGAGGATCACCCCAACAGCTTTAAGTCCTCTCGCCCTTCCTCCTCTCCTCCCACCTTCCCCTCCCTATCAACGGGAGTTGTGTTTGGTCCCGTCCTCGCTTGGGCGGAGCTGAACTCGACGACCGCAGGCCGCAGGAGGCCGCGGGGCCGCGGGAGGCCGCGGGGGCCGCGGGAGACCGCGGGGCCGCGGGAGGCGGCAGGGCCGCGGGGGGCCGCGGGAGACCGCGGGGCCGCGGGAGGCCGCGGGAGGCCGCGGGGCCACGGGAGGCCGCGGGAGGCCGCGGGAGACCGCGGGGCCGCGGGAGACCGCAAGGCCACAGGAGGCCGCAGGAGGCCGCGGGGCCGCGGGAGACCGCGGGGCCATGGGAGGCTGCAGGAGGCTGCGGGAGACTGCGGGGCCGCAGGAGGCCGCGGGAGGCCGCGGGGCCGCGGGAGGCCGTGGGGCAACCATGGGACGGCGGGGGCCGCGGGAGGCCGCGGGAGACAACCACAGGACCACGGGACTGCGGGGACCGCGGTGGCCGCGGATGGACGACCAGGATACCCGGGCGGCGTGGGCGAAAGTCGCCGGGGGTGGTTTCTACGAGGACGACCTCGGGGGTGGTATCCCGAGGTCGACGTGGCTGGTGGGCGCCGTCACGGGTGGAGTGTCAGCGCTAGGCATGTGACGGGGCGTTGGGCGCCAACCAGCTGCACGCACCTATGAAGCTGGTGCACCATTGTCAAGCGGGTGCAACGCTGTGCTGCCGACTTGCTACAGCGTTGGCACACCGCGGACTTGCAACGTTTGCAAGCCGCGACTCTGCTCTGCTGGAGCGCGGTCGACCTTGTCGTGCTGGCACGCGGTCGACCGTGCTGTGCTGGCAGTCGACCAGCAGCCTTGCTAGGTCTGATGTAGTCTTTGTTGCCAATGTTGTTTCAATCATTGTTGTGAACTTTTGCTAGTGAAACTCTTGCCAATTTTCCCCGTGAACTAGCAAGTAGTGCAAGCACAAGCAAACGACTAAGGAACGAAGGCAAAGATCACACGAGCACCCGTGCCTAGCCCGTAGTCTAGCTCCCGTTGTTGAAGTTATCTCCGCATGGTGCGGTGAGCGTGGACGACACCGCGAAGTGACCTTCGGTTTAGTCGACTTGGCATTCACCTAGCTTGTTCGTAGACCGACAGCCGCGCTAGACACCATGATGAACCCCGTAGTACAAGCGGTCGTTGTTGACACCTTGGAGGCACGGCTGGAGAACGCAAGGAGAAGGCACAAGGCCAACGAGTATGGCGACCTTCCCTGGGCGGTCGTCGAGGCTGGCATCCGCGCAGTGTGGGCAACTGAGCACCCTCCCTCTCACCCTGCGTCTCCTCGACCGGTGAACAACGCGGGTGACGTCGACGCGGACGTCAACGCGGGTGGTGGCCAAGTCGGCAGCAGCGTGGGAGGCACGACGAGGCAGCGAGGTGTGATTCACGCCGATGAAGTTAGCGGCGTTCAGGCGCGAGGGATGCAGTCGCCCGCGGCTGCAGGGGCCTCGCGGGGCTACGTCGGAGGCAGACGAAGTGAATTGGCGCCGATGTCGGCGACACACGTGACCGCGGGAGGAATTGCGCCGAGCTACGGCTACTTCAAGTTTACGTCGGACAGGATCTTGGTCACCCCTCTGCTGGTCGGTCGACCTGACATCCTCACGTGGAAGGAAGCCATCGAGCCCCAGCTGAAGATGGCCGGGCTGATGGGCTTCGCCCGCGGGAAAGTTGCGACGCCAGAGGAGCACTACCCTGATCTGCGAGCGGAGTTTTGCGCCGTGCAGTTGCTGACCTTCACGTTCATCTCGCGGTGCTGCTCACCGGGCGTACAGATCGCCCTGAAGTCGTGTAGGGAGTACCTCGACGCCGGCCACTGGGCATGGCATTTCATTGAGTCGACTTACCAAGTCACCGACGACTTGTTCATCGCCCAGCTTGAGGGGCAGCTGTCGCACCTGCGTTTGGGCGATGAGGAGACCGCGACCGACTACTGCAACCGAGCTCGGCGAATTCTCGCCACCATACGGATGGCTAGCGCGCAGTACTCAACGGCATCGTACGTCACACACGTCATGCAGGGACTCCCGAGCAGCTACAACTTGCTGAAGCGGCTGTCGATGGCGCCGAGCACGCGAGCGACGCTCAACGATGACACATTGACCTCGTACATCCTGCAGGACGAGGCGATGCAGGAGGCTGAGCGGTCCCAGGAGCTCCTCGCGCAAGTGAACTACGTCGCCCCGGCGAAGCAAGGTGATCGACCGGGACATCGCCGGCGGTCTGGTGGCAGTCACCGCGGTGGCGAGAAGTCGGCGAAGGACGCCGACAAGTAGAAGTCCGTCAAGGATGGCAGTCGTGGAGGAAGGGGCCGACGACCGGAATGCTGGCTGTCCGGCGATCCCGATCACCTCTCCTTCGAGTGTCCTGACCGCTGTGACTCGGATGACGACGAAACCAAGGGAGGCCGCGGGAGGGCTGGCAGCCGTCATCCGCGTCGAGGAAACTAGCCGCGAAAGGAGAAGCAGTCGACGAAGTCGACCTCGGCGAAGGACGTTGACTCCTCCGCGGGTGGCAAAGGGCGAGGCGACAAGCAGGCGTCGTGCTCGCTAATCGGTATCATAGAGCCGACCGTCTCGCTGGCGTCGGAGACTGGCGAGGATTTCCAGGCGGTGGCGGCAGCTGTGCAGGCAAACCCGGCGGTGGTCCTGCTCGACAGCGGCTGCTCACACCCCCTGATGGGGACGAAGGACGCCTTCGTCGACTTGGAGCCGAGCGGCGATGTGAAGCACGTGCGTGGCTTTAATGGGGCGTTGCAGGATGTTCGCAGCCGTGGCACGGTTGCACTGCAAGGGGAGGCCGGGAAGCGGGTGCTCATCTCCGACGTTCTCTGTGTCCTGGGCGTGCAGGCGAATCTGCTTTCGGCTGGCCAGCTGAAGGAGAGCGGGGTGACGCTGAAGGACGACGACGACAGGATGTTGCTCGTCTCCGCGGAGGGGGACGTGCTCGGTCGAGCAACGTACACCGGCCGGGTCCTCTGCTCTGACCTGCGCCGATGCGCGGTAAAGTTGACGACACCCGCGAAAGAGGAGGTGGCTCTGCGGGCGATCGTCTCGGCGTCGAAGTCGACGCCGGACCGGCTGCATGCGAGGCTTGCACATGTCAGCACGAACACCATCCGGAGCTCGGCGAAGCACGAGGTTGCCACCGGGCTGGACCTCAAGTTGGTGTCTGGCGCCGACTCACCGTGTGTCTCATGCGTCGGTGGGAAACTGGTGCGGCACACCTTCCCCGACCAGGGCTCCGACGCCGCCGAAGTGCTGGCCGTTGTGCACATCAATCTGTGTGGGCCATTTCGCGTGGCTGCCAAGGACGGGAGCCTGTACTTCTTGCTGCTGAAGGACCGCAAGACCCGCTACGTGTGGGTGAGGCCGGTCGCCAAGAAGTCCGACGTGCTGCGGGAGTTCCATAAGTGGCTGGTGCTGGTGGAGCGGCAGGCAAAGAATTCGGTGGTGCAACTGCGTTCTGGCCGCGGAGGGGAGTTCCTCGGGAAGGACTTCACCGCCTTCGTGGACAGCAAGGGGATCGTCCACGACTTGACCTGCCCTTACACCTCGGAGCAGAATGGCATGGCGGAGCGGGAGATGAGGACGGTGGTGGAGTCGGTGCGGACGATGCTGCTGCACATGGGCGTGCAGCACCAATGGTGGCATCTTGCTCTGCGGTAGGCCGTCTGGGTTCGCAGCTGCCTGGAGCGGTCGTCGCTGCCACTGGGGTCGATGCCGTACCAGCTCCTTACTGGGAAGAAGCCCAACTTGTCAATGGCGTGGGTGTGGGGCTGCATGGCGCAGTTCCTCGTCCCTGAGCAGCAGCGTGGTGGGAAACTGCAGCCAAAGGCTCGGTGGGGCCTTCACCTCGGCGTGTCGGAGGAGAGAAAAGGCTGGGAGCTCCTCGACTACGCCGCCAACCAGGTGGTCACCACGTTGGACGTGGTGCTCTACGAAACTATGTCGCTGGAGGTGTGGAAGTCGGAACTCGGGCCTGCGTCAGGGCGGACGCGGGCAAACCTGCCGGCGGACACCTCGACGGCAACGCTTCCTCTTCCCGTCCCCTTCCCGTCGACCTGCATGGCGTGACTCCGGTGTCGGCCTCTGGCGATGAGGGGAGCAGTGGGGCGTCGCCTGTGGCCGACGTGACGCCCAGCCAGTCGCGGAGAAGCGGGCCGCGGAGGTGCAGCCAACTTTGGTGAATCCGGCGCGGAACCGTGGGACTTCGGGACCGCGGGGGCCGCGGGGACAGCGGGGGACCGCGGGACCGCGGCAGGGCCGCGGGACCACGGGACCGCAGGAGGGCCGCGGGACCACGGGACCACGGCAGCAGCCGACAAGGGAGCAGGCAGTGGTGAAGCCTACCACGGAGCACTCAGCGACCAGACAGCCGGTAGAGGAGACGACCACAGGGGAGAAGTCGGCCGGGTCGCCGACCGTGGTGTAGCCGGACGCTGAGGGCAGTGACGCTGGGGAGCATTCAGACAACGGCCCCCGCAAGGGCCGCGAGACTGCGGGCGCTGACCGCGGGGGGGCGCGGGACCGTGGGACCACGAAGAGTCCACTGACAGTGATGTGGTGGAGGTCCCGCCTGGACCTAGGCGAACGGGCCGACTTCGAAGGCCTCCCGACATCTTCGTCCCAGCCGCCTTCACCACGGTGTACGAAGTCGACGACGACGACCTGGCGTATGACGACGCCGAGGAGGATGAAGAGTTTTTAGAGCTCGACCCTGACATGCATGCCGACCCCGAGCACCGTTGGGACATCTCGACGATGACGGTGAAGGAGGCGTTGGCGAGCTGGAAGGGCCCGGCGGTGCAGGCCGCCATGGAGGAGGAGATCCGCAGCCTCATCAACATGGGCACTTGGGAGCTAGTCGAACGGCCGTCGGGGATGAACATCATGAAGAACCGGTGGGTGCTGACGACGAAGTACCATATCGACGACACCGTCGAGCGCGAGAAGGCGAGGCTGGTCGTGAAGGGCTTCACCCAGGTGTATGGCGCCGACTACGACAAGACGTTTGCGCCGGTGGGCAGCTACGTCACACTGAGGATCTTCCTCAGCATCGTCAATGTCCTCGACCTCAACCTGATGCAACTCGACATCAAGAATGCCTTCCTGCAGAGGAAGCTTGACCGGGTGCTGTACATGTCCCTGCCGGACTACTTCAACGATGGAACCGACCGGGTGTGCAAGCTGCCAAAGAGCCTGTACGGGCTGAAGCAGTCACCGCTGCCGTGGTACTTGGCGCTCAACGACGTACTGGTCGGCGGCGGGTGGAAGAAGAGCCTAGTCGACGAGGCCCTGTACTTCAAGATCGGCGACGACGGAGTGGCCTGCTGGGTTCTGGTCTACGTCGACGATCTGCTCGCCACGAGCAGTAGTGCCGAGATGCGGAATGAGCTGAAGGAGCTGCTGGAGGCCGCCTTCGAGCTGCGTGAGATCTCACCGGTGCAGAAGTACCTCGGGCTGGAGATCGTGCGCGTTAGGCCGGCAAGGAAGTTGTGACTGCACCAGCAGGGCTATGCCAACAAGCTGCGTAGGCGCTTCATCGACGAGGAGCAGACCGGGCGCACTTCGAAGACGCCGGTCTCGGTCAACGCCTATGCCGAGCTCACCTTCGAAGACGAGGAGGCACAAGAGTGATAGGCGGAAGAGTACCGGCAGAAGGTCGGCTCGCTGCAGTTCGCGGCGACAACGACAAGGCTGGACATCGCCTTTGCCTCCAGCAAGCTGGGGAGCGGCCTCGCGGTGAGGAGTGACCAGCACTGGCGCGAGGTCGACCATTGCCTCGCCTACCTGGCTAACACGCGCGACACCGCCCTGGAGTTCGGCGGTGGTCCGGATTCACTGGAGTTGGTCGCCTACGTGGACGGCGACGACGCAGGTGACAAGCAGAAGAGGACAAGCACGAGAGGCTACGTGTTTGTCTATGGAGGGGCCGCAGTCGAGCCAACGCATCAAGTGCGCGACGTTCTTGTCGACCGAGTCGGAGAACGTGGCGGCCACTGAAGCCGGCAAGGAGGGACACCGCCTGCGCTTCCTCCTTGCGGAGTTCCGGCATCTGGACGTTGGGAAGCCGACTGTCCTCCAGGTGGACAACAAGTCAGCCATCACGGTTGCCGAGGGCATGGGGTTGACGGGCAACCTCAAGCACATGGAGCGGCGACAGGCCTGGCTGCAGCACATGGTGAAGCGCGGGAAGTTTTCGCTGCAGTACATCCCGACCACTGAGTAGCGAGCTGACTTCCTGACGAAGGCGGTGCACTATCCGGCCTTCAACCAGTGCTCCGTCGCAATCGGCCAAGTGCGGCTGGCCGATGTGGGCGACGGCGACAACGACGTGCAGCAATAGGTGCCATGCCCTCCTGCATGGCTGGTGCGGTGACCGGCGTGCTGTGTGTTGTGTGCACGCTGACGGGCTATTCTCCGAGCAGTGCTGCTGTGTGGGCTGGGGGGGGGTTCCAAGCGTGAACGCGGCAGGGGAGTGTCAACGGGAGTTGTGTTTGGCCCCGTCCTCACTTGGGCGGAGCCGACCTTGACGACCGCGGGCCGCGGGAGATCGCGGGGCCGCGGGAGGCCGCGGGAGGCTGCGGGGCCGCAGGAGGCCGCGGGAGGCCGCGGGAGACTGCGGGGCCACGGGAGGCCGCGGGAGACTGCGGGGCCATGGGAGGCCGCGGGAGGCCGCGGGAGACCGCGGGGCCGCGGGAGGCTGCGGAAGGCCGCGAGAGGCCGCGGGAGACCGCGGGGCCGCAGGAGGCCGTGGGGCAACCACGGGACCGCGGGGGCCGCGGGAGGCCGCGGAAGACAACCACGGGACCGCGGGGACCGCGGTGGCCGCGAATGGACGACCGGGGGTCACGGGGGCCGCGGATGGACGACCGGGGGCCACGGGGGCCGCGAGATACCCGGTCGACCAGGATACCCGGGCGACGTGGGCGAAAGTTGCCGGGGGTGGTTTCTACGAGGACGACCTCGGGGGTGGTATTCCGAGGTCGACGTGGCTGGTGGGCGCCGTCACGGGTGGAGTGTCTGCGCTTGGCATGTGACGGGGCGTTGGGCGCCAACCAGCTGCACGCACCTATGAAGCTGGTGCACCATTGTCAGGCGGGTGCAACGCTGTGCAGCCGACTTGCTGCAGTGTTGGCACACCGCAGACTTGCAACGTTGGCAAGCCGCGACTCTGCTCTGCTGGAGCGCGGTCGACCAAGTCGTGCTGGCACGCGGTCGACCGTGCTGCGCTAGCAGTCGGCCAGCAGCCTTACTAGTTCTAATGTAGTCTTTGTTGCCAATGTTGTTTCAATCATTGTTGTGAACTTTTGCTAGTGAAACTCTTGCCAATTTTCCCCGTGAACCAGCAAGTAGTGCAAGCACAAGCAAACGACTAAGGAATGAACGCAAAGATCACACGAGCACCCATGCCTAGCCCGTAGTCTAGCTCCCGTTGTTAAAGTTATCTCCGCACTCCCCACTCCCCCTTGCGAGCTACTAGAAGAGGCAGAGGATGACGAAGACAATCTCGCCAACAAACCCGTCTCTCTCCCTCGTCCTCCCTTCCCCTCCCCACTCCCCCCCATCAGCTACTAGCAGAGGAAGAGGACGAGGATGACCATCTCTCCAATAACTCAGTTGTCAAATTCTGCCAAAAGCTAGTGTTCTTTTCCTTCTCTCTTCTTTTTCATTCTCATTTTTTAACAAAGGTTTGCCATCAATCTTTCAACAGAATCCTGAAAGAAAATTCATGTTTACAATCCAACTCAAACAGGGGAACAGAGATTTTTTATGGCTGGCGGACTTGTATTGAATTGAAATTGAAGGAATTTATACATACATGTACATTTTTTACTGATACAATCTCTTGGGGTGAGATCTCCTTTCAAAAATCTTATCCACTCTTCAAATTGCTATCCAGGCCTTCTTTCCATTCTTTGTGTGCAGATTACTACAAGGGTAACAAGTTCTACACCATCACAAGTTTTGAGACGTCTTACCCCCAACCACCCCCGTAACCACCCTGTCAAAAGTACGAACAGGAATGAATGAACTAGCAGCAAGATGGGTACAAGTAGGAAACCCTAATTGGGTTGTACTCCGTATGGGCTACCCCACTAGAGCCTACATAATAAGCAGCATATGAGTTTGACACACCCCCATAGGCAAAGTGGGGGAGAACAAGAGTTCACAAGACCGGTCAAGAAAAGCAAAGCAAGCTCAGGGTGGATCACGAAGTCACCACGCATTCTGAGCACAAGCAAATGGCCACAAGGCCAGTTCACATGCAAAGTTATATATAAAGGAGAACAAGCAATACAGTGATCATAACCTAGCAAGTGTAAGCATGCAAGTATAAGTATATAGATCACAGTATAAGCAAAGTCAAAAAGTGAACAAGTGAGGCCAAGTAGGCACAAGGCCTAGAACAGTACAAAAACACTGATGATCACAAGGCTGAAGTGCCTTGGTGAAGATATCAGCAGTGTTGGCCTGAGAGGCCACGTAAGCAAGACGAAGCTGACCACGCTGCTGCAATTCTCGAGCAAGGAAGTAGCGCAGAGCGATGTGCTTCGTTTTGTGCTCCAGTCTGTGCTCCTGACACAAGGCAATCATTGCCTTGTTCTCGACGTACAAAACTGGAGGGGAACGAGGCGGCGCCCCCAAGTCGGTCAGCAGGTAGGTGAGCCAGCGTAACTCCTGTGCAGCCATGGCACCTGCGTAGATCTCAGCCTCACAACTGGAGTTGAGAACAGAAGACAAGCGGGTTGACCGCCACGAAACAAAGCCGGAGCCAAGGCTGAAGGTGTAACCCTGTGACGACCGCTGCGTAGCCAAGTCGTCAACCTAAGAAGCCTCTGCGTGACCAATGAGGACAACTCGAGCCCGTCCTCTAAGCACGAGCCCCATGCCCAACGTACTGCACAAGTAGCGCATCACCCTCTTAGCGGCCTTCCAGTGCTCTGGTCGGTGTCTCCCGGGCGCAACGTAGTGTGCCAGGATGCTAAGAGGGTAAGCAAGGTCAGGTCGAGTGCAGGTCATCAGGTACATGAGGCAGCGAACAAGCTCTGGATACGGGCCACTCGGCTCTACGGACTCATTCGAAGGCAGAGCTGAAAGCGAGTGACCGGTAGGCAAAGGAGTGGACTGTGGCGAGGAGTACTGGAAGTCGAAGCGTTGAAGAACCTACTGCACCATGTGTGACTGAGTCAAGGTAATGGTGCGCCGTGCTCTGTCCCGGGTGATCTGCAAGCCAAGATAGTTGCGCAGCTCACCCAGGTCTGTGCACGTGTGTCTCTTCCTCAGCTCCGACTTCACGTGGGCCAGTCCAGCAGTGTCAGCAGTGGCAAAGACCAAGTCTTCGACGTACACGAGGATGTAGAACGGCGGCAACAAAGTGTCGGTGCGTAGAAACAATGACGGGTCAGCAGTCGAAGGAGCAAACCCAAGAGCCGCAAGCGTTGTCCTCAGTGTGTCATGCCACTCGCGAGGCGCCTGGCGGAGATCATAGATTGGCCGCCGGAGACTCCACTAGGTACCTACAGGAAACGACCCAGTGAAACCGGGTGGGCGGCGCAGCCAGATCTCCTCGTGCAGGCTGCCCTGTAGGAAAGCAGAGCTGAAGTCAAGAGAGTGAAGCTCGTAGTCACGCTGAGCGGCGACGTGCCGCAGAACCCGAAGAGTGGTCATCTTTGAGGTAGGGAAGAAGGTCTGGAAGAAGTCAACTCCCTGTCGCTAACTGAAGCCTCGTGCAATGTAAATCCATCTTCGGTGTAGGGGAGTGTGCTCTTGGCACGGACGTCCTCTTGCAACGCGCCTTGAAGACAGGCGGAGAACCCGGCGGCCGCTTCACCCTGAAAATCCACATGCCACTGACGATGTTCGCTCCAGGTGGGGGAACCTCGTCGACGTAAGTGCCTGTGGACTTCCAGGATGCCATCTCTCCGTCCATGGTTGTCTGCCACTGAGAGGAGTAGGGACCCTCTATCGCCTCTGCATAAGAGCGCGGGGTCGGGATGTCTGGTGCATCCGGGTCACCCTCAGGTGCAATCAGCATGGACACGAGATGAGGTACAACAGCTGCAAAACACTCAAAGTCCTCCTGCCTATCCTCAAGGATGTGCGTGCCAAGAGCACACTCACCCCCGACGGACGGAGGACAGACAGACTCAGACTCAGTAACAAGACTAATGGCGTAGTCGAGACAACAGGCAGCAGCAAAGTCAACAAGCTCAGCAACAAGCGCAGACGCATCAGTGGACTCAAACAAAGGGTCAGTGACAACAGTGGCCAGAAGATGTGTGACAGTAGGACTGGCAGCACGGAGTGAGTTAGAGTCAGGGTCCGGTCCATCAGCAAGGGAGGACGCAGGAGGAGGGACATGCAGTGGAATAGAGGAAGGACGAAGTGCCATCTGGTGCGTGCCGGGGACAGGAGAAGGACGCGGACGCGGAACACGACGATCAGTGCGACTAGCGCGAACAGGCGACGCAGGTCGAGACGCAGGCTCACAACACTCTTTAAGACCTCCGGGCTGCTCAGTATAAGGAGAAGTAGCAGGCAGTGGGGAGGCTGGCTGTAACTGCGGCTGGGACTGGTCAGGAGGAGTAAGTCCAGTAGAAGGCGGGAGACCAAGAACCTGCTGAAGCAGAGGAACAAAGTACGGTCGCGGCCGCACAACGCCTCCAGAACCAGCACCGACAGCACCAGCACCCCCAGGGCCAGTACCTCCAGCACCAGGATCTCCAGCTGCAACGCCTATAGTACTACCAGCTCCAGCAGCTCCAACACCTCCAGCAGCTCCAGCTCCAGCAGCACCTCCAGCTCCAGCAGCTCCAATACCTCCAGTATGAGCACCTCCGCGACCAGCGGCTCCAGCACCTCCAGTAGCTCCAGCTCCAGCAGCTCCAGTACATGTAGCACCTCCAGCTCCAGGGCCTCCAGCGGCAGGCCCCTCAGCTTCAGCAGCACCACTCCAAAGGCTCCAGCGCCGAGAAAACCACTCGCGCAGCTGTAGTGGAGAGAGGGGCTCCCGCCGAGACAAGACACCCGTAGGACCTCCAGGCTCAGCACGCTCGAGCTCAGCACCCCCAGGCTCAGCACCCCAGGCTCAGCACCCCAGGCTCAGCACCCCCAGGCTCAGCACCCTTAGGCTCAGCACCCCTAGGCTCCACACGCTCAGGCTCAGCACCCCCAGGCTCCGCACCCTCAGGCTCAGCACCTCTAGACGTAGCACCCCTAGCAGCACCAGAGTCGACAGCTACCTCGACAGGCTTGACAAGGTCTACCTGTGACACACCTGAGGGAGCAGGACCCTGAGGGGGGAGGGGGTCTACCGGAGGAGGGCCTGGTGCGAGGAAGAGCGGCGGGGGAGGGAGAGGGGCAGTGCGGTAGGGGAAGAGATGGTAAAAGGGAACCGACTCGTCAAACGTGACATCCTGAGAGGGCAGGCTACGGCGCGAGGTGGGGTGGTAAGACTGCTAGCCAGGCGCATCAGGGGGAAAGCCAAGGAAGACACAGGGAACGTCGCGGGAGGAGAGCTTGTCCGCGGAAGTATCACGGACAAAGGCACAACATCCCCAGACCCGGAACACCGACGCATCGCCAACCTCTCCCGTCCAACGGAGTGTTGGCGAGGTTTACGGCAAGGAGACACGGGGCCAGAGGTTGAGTTGATGCGCAGCGCAGCGGACCGCAAACGGCCACAAAAAATGGGGGGCAGCCGCATGGATCATGGAGGTACGAGCGACCTCCATGACTAAGCCAATGTGGCGCTCAGCAACCCCATTCTGCTGCGGAGAGGCCGGGAGCGTGAACGTCTGGCGAATGCCCTCCCCACGACAAAAGTACCGATAGAGGTCGGAGGAAAACTCACCACCTCTATCAGAGTGCAGACGCAGGATGACAAGGTCCGTCTCATCCACTCTTCAAATTGCTATCCACGCCTTCTTTCCTTTCTCTGTGTGCAGATTACTACGAGGGTAACAAGTTCTACACCATCACAAGTTTTGAGACGTCTTCCCTCCAACCACCCCCCCCTGCTCCTCTTATGCATATTACTACACCACAACAGCTGCGGCCTCGCAAATAGTTAGTAGACAAATACCTCTTCTCTTTTTCGCCACCATTTGACCTGATGTACATATTCCCATTTTTTCTCTCCCATCCTTGCGTGCCTACTCTCACACTCTGCTTTCCCGTTTGTACTCTCTGCTCTCCCTTCCTCACTTGATGCTGATCCCATTTTTTTAACCCTACTTTCCCTCTCTCCTTCTCTCCTCTCTCAACTCCCTTTTTCACTCGCAAATCCTCCTCACCCTCCCTCCTCTTCACAAATCCCTCCGCTTATCCCACACTCCACTACATTGCTAAAGCTTGCTGTCTTGTTGCCCTCACTCACCCTTCCCTCTCTCCTCCTCACTTCATTGTTAGTTTTGAGGAGCCTTAAAACTGCCCTGTTGCCCTCACCTCATCCACCCTTCTCTTTGCCCCATCCCATCCCATCCCATCCCATCCCACCCCGCCCCCTCCCACCGCATGCCATCCCTCCCCCTTCACAAATTCCTCCGCTTCTCCCACACTCAGCTACATTGCAAAGCTTGCTGTCATGTTGCCCTCACTCACCCACTTCTCCTCCTCACCCCATAGCTGTTCTCTCTGTTGTGTTAACACCCCCCCTCCACCCCACCCGCTTCCTCCACCACCCAATACATCAGGTCACTCCCCTATGTCCATTGTTTCCCCCATCCACCCTCATCTTCCCCCTCTCACCTGCTTCCCCCACCACCCAATACATCAGGCCACGCCTCTCCTTTTCACTCTAGCCGTTGCCAAACTTCCGGACATTGTGTTTCCGGTGAGTGCTGCCTCTTGTCCATGTGCGATGAGTCGATTTTTGAGTCGACTTAAAAATCGACTCTCAGACATAGTGTTTGCGGTGAGTGCTGCCTCTGGTCCACTCCTCCCCACTCCTCTCCAATCCTCCCCGCTCCTTTGCCATCCTTTTCCACCCCTTTCCTCCCCTTCCCACCGCATCCCATCCTACCTCATCGGTTTGACTTTATCCCAGCAGGTGTTGGCGTCACTCGTGATCCATTCATCATCGTCACATCAATATCTTTGCCCCATCCTTTCTCACTCTTTCTCTTTTCCGACCTGCACTACCTGCTGCTACGGTTGGATCTCCTTTCACCTCTCTACCTCCTTCCACCCCATCCCATCCCATCCCACCGCACTCCACACCTGATCAGCCGTGGGTGCACAGCAAAAAGTGGATCTTCCTTCACTCACACCTGACCTCTTCTCTCTCTACTCACACCCCATTAGGCCTGCGATCGCTCTTCACAGTCATCACCACCAGCATGGCGGATGTGCACTACATGCAGCATGGCCGATCGCTCTTCAGCAGCACTGGACCTCCTTCCTCATCTCTGCTTCCTTACATCCCATTCCATCCCATCCCACCCCACCCCATCCCATCCCATCCCATCCCATCCCATCCCACCGCACTCCACACCCCATTAGTTCTACGCTCTCGCTTCAAAGCCATCGCCACCAGCATTGCCGATCTGCACAACCTGCAGCATGAAGCTCCCTTCACTTACATGTCTGCTCTTCTCTCTCCCCCATCTGTGTATGATACCATGACGTGCCATCAGGCCTGCGATATCTCTTCACAGCCATTGCAACCAACATGGCCGATCTGCACAACCTTCAGCCACCACTAGACCTCCTTTCACTCACTTCTCTTACTCTTCTCCTCCTACAATCTTCACTCCCTGTCCCATCAGGCCTGCGCCATGCCTGTCAATAGTTCAAGTATCTTTGGCCAAACCTAAACTCTCTCGCCTTGCTCCTATGCTCCTAATCTCAACATGCAGTACCTGCAGCCTGCCAGTACGGCGGTGCTCGGGTTCATCATTGGCTTCAAGGTCCCAGTTCTGCGGTGAGTGTATTCGTGAAACCATCTGTCATTGTATGACATGGCGTCATTCTTGGCCATCAATCATGCCATCATATGCCATGCACCAACCCGTGCTACCTGCAGCCAGCCGTGCTCAAGTGTGCCTTCCCTTCCCTCCCTCTCTCACTTCCCCTCTGCACTTCCAGGTCTGCACGTACCGACGGAGGTCTCTCAAGGGGTGGTGGCTTCTCTGCTGGAAGAAAAGGAGCATTTCAGTTCAGCCTTTTACTCTCCCTCCTCTTCTCTCCCTCTCATTCTCTCTCTCTCTCTCTCTCTCTCTCTCTCTCTCTCCCTCTCTCTCTCTCTCTCTCTCTCTCTCTCTCTCTCTCTCTCTCTCTCTCTCTCTCTCTCTCTCTCTCTCCCCTTCCCCTCTGCACTTCCAGGTCTACACGTACCAACGGAGGTCTCTCTAGGGGTGGTGGCATTGCTGCTAGCAGGAGGGGAGCATTTCAGCCTTTGACTTTCCCTCCTCTTCTCTCCCTCTGATTCTCTCTCTCCCCCCCTCACTTTCCCTCTGCACTTTCAGGTCTGCACGTACAAATAGAGGTCTCTCTAGGGGTGGTGGCGTCACTGCAGGAGGCGTGTTCTTCAGCCTTAGATTCCCTCACACATAGGGTGATGATAAGAGGGTTATAGGCATGCATAATATTTTTTGTAGCCTACTATATCATCTATACAGTTTTTTGGGAAGTGTTACGAATAGTACAAACGAGAAAGGCAATGTGCACTCCTAACCGCAGCAAGTGAAGCACACAATACCGAGGCTGAATGCAAAGAGGCAGAATGACGCGAAGGGTCGCGTACGGTTACGAAGCATCTGGACCGTCAGGGCAGACAACATCATAGCAGTAGCAGTGGCGAGGACTCTGCCCGAACAGTTTCGTAACTGTCT
This sequence comes from Closterium sp. NIES-65, assembly GCA_948144175.1. Lineage (NCBI taxonomy): Eukaryota > Viridiplantae > Streptophyta > Zygnematophyceae > Desmidiales > Closteriaceae > Closterium > Closterium sp. NIES-65. Next base: position 1,174,057 of record CANXME010000511.1, on the reverse strand, counting down.
CGAGTCGTACGGTTGGATTTCACTGCAATAGGGGAATGTACCCATTAGAGTACATGGCTAGTTAGGTCGTTTCGTATTCCACTTGTACTCTTATTTATATGCTTGTACTTGCATGTTTTAATCATCTCAATCATTTTACATTCACTCTGATTTGAGGTCAAGGGGCCACCACTACCAAGTACTCTGTGCGAACCTTCCCGAGGTGATCCTGGTTTTGATCGCGCCGCAATCAAAGGGAGAATAATCCTCTCCGGCAAATGGGTCTTCCGCGTGAAGACCGCAGCGGACGGCACGATCGAGCGATTTAAGGCGCGTTGGGTCATACGCGGCTACGATCATAGGCACGGCATCGACGACAAGACGATTGCGCCGGTCAGCCGTCATACCTCCGTCGGAATTCTACTCGCCATCGCCGCCGCAAGGCACTTGCCGCTTTGGCAAATCAATGTGAAGAACGCGTTCCTTTATGCACTAGTGGATGCAGTAATCTATGTGGAGCAGCCGCACACATACGGTGAAGGAGACTCACGTGTGTGCCAGCTGCGAAAGTCCCTCGAGGGGATCAAACAGGCACCGAGGCTCTGGCAGCAGTACCTGCACAACATTCTGCTCGAGATACGCTTCAAGCAACTACCCCACGATCCCTGAATTTACTGCCGCGATTTCCGCGGCGACTACATTCTACTCACAGTCTATGTCGACGATCTACTCTACGCAGGATCAAGCAGCGACCTGTTGGAACGAAAGGAACCTGAGGGACGCGTCGACATCACTTACAACCATGACGTGAAGCAGTTTTTCGGCATGAACATCTCCTACTCACCAGAAGCCATTCACCTCTCAGCAACCAAGTACGCAAAAGAACTTGGCAAACGCTTCAACATCGCGCCCACACTGCTTTCCACACTTTACCGCACTCCCGGACTAACCAAAAGCCCGACAACAAAGCCTTGTCCCTCGCTGGACTCCAGACTTACCAGCAGCAACTAGGTTGATTGCTCTTCGCCTCTGTCACTTGCTGGCCAGATCTCTCGTACATCGAGAGCCAGCTGGCTCAGTACTCACGCAAACTAACGGCTGAAAATATTCTGGATCTTCAGCGCACTATGCAATTCTTCATCTCCACGCCCAATGTTGGGCTCTGCTACTCCACATTCCCAACCTCGTCCTTCAACCTCATCGGCTACGTGGACGCTGATCACGCCGCTGACTCGGATAATTGACGGTCCATAGCTGGGTTCCTATTCCGACTCGAACCGACGGGACCCATCTCCTGGAATTTGCAGAAGCAGGAACTGGTTGCCCTGTCATCAGCGGAAGCTAAGTTCATCGCCGCGACAGTAGGAGCTCAAGAGCTCCTATAGGAGGCGAAAATTCCATCTTCGCCCACCTTCCACCTGCACTGCGACAACCAGAGCGCGATCAGGATCACAAACAAACCTGGGTTCGTCAACCGCACCAAACACATTGCGCTGCGGTACTTCTTCGTCAAGGACGATGTGGATAAGGGCAAGGTTGACTTGACCTATTACTCGACAAGTGACAGCGACTGTCATGTCAGCAGTATCAGCACCGCTCCGAACTCAGCGGAGTAGTCAAGCGGGTCAAGACCTGCTACGACCAGGAGTGAAGGGGGTGTTACGAATAGTAAAAATGAGAAAGGCACTCTGCACTCCTAACCGCAGCAAGTGAAGCACACAATACCGAGGTTGAATGCGAAGAGGCAGAATGACGCGAAGGGCCGCGTACGGTTACGAAGCATCTGGACTATCAGGGCAGACAGCATCAAAGAAGCAGTAGTGGCGAGGATTCTGCCCGAGCAGTTTCGTAACTGTCTAGAGTCGCACGGTTGGATTTCACTGCAATAAGGGAATGTACCCCTTAGAGTACATGGCTAGTTATGTCATTTCATATACCACCTGTACTCGTACTATATGCTTGTACTTGCATGTTTTAATCATCTCAATCGTTTTACATTCACTCGGATTTAAGCTCAAGGGCCCACCACTACCACGTACTCTGTGCGAACCTTCCCGAGGTGATCTTGGTTACGATCAACTACTGATCGCAGCAGGAAGGAGTTGTAGGGTGTAAATTGCAACCTGCTATAAGCATTCACTACTATACAAACAATGTGACAATAGAATTATGTCAAAACAATATATGATTTCTATCTTTCTATGCTATATGTGGGTTATCCTTAGAGGGTACATAATATTTCTCGACACTCTTGTACCCCCCCTGTTGAAATAGATTTCTTATATAAACTGCTTGTAGCGATAGTTAGTGTAGTGTTACATTGTTTGGTGGTGCACCTTGCTTGCTTTGCCTATATCCTTGTACCTTCTCTCTTTATTGAACACCTTTTCTCCTTTGCAACTCCCTCGATATTCCCCTTGAACCCTAAAACCTAAGCTACTAAGCTACCATAGCTATGGCTCCTAAGCCTACCTGTCCTTAGTGACTTCAACATATTATCAGAGCTTCTTAGATCCTGGCCTGTGGGCCCATGCTTCCGCTGCCTGTCATCCTGCCGCGCGCCTCGGGCGCGCGGCGCGCACGGCGGTTTTCTGCCCGCCGTGCGCCCCGGGCGCGCGGCGTCTTTCTGTCTACGCGCGGGCCTGTTTTGCCCGCCCGTACCCTGCCCTTCGCGGCGCCCTGCAGAGGCGCCGCTCCTGCTCGTCGCGACGCCCCTGCGGGACCCGTGCGTCGCCGCTCCTGCTCGTCGCGACGCCCTTGCGGGACCCGCGGGGCGCCGCCCCTGCTCGTCGCGGCGCCCCCTGGGCGCTGTCCCTGCTCGTTGCGGTGCACCCCCCCCTGGCCGCCGCCTCTGCCTCCCCTGCGCCCGTGCCTGCTTTGCAGCAACGCGCGGGCCTGCCCCGCCCCTGGAGCAGCCGCCCCTGCAGCAGCCGCCCCTGGCCCCTGGAGCAGCCGCCACTGCAGCAGCCGCCCCTGGCCCCTGGAGCAGCCGCACCTGCAGCCGCCCCTGCAGCAGCCGGCCCTGGCTACTGGAGCAGCCGCCACTGCAGCAGCCGCCCCTGGCCCCTGGAGCAGCCGCCCTTGGAGCAGCCGCCCCTGGAGCAGCCGCCCCTGCAGCAGCCGCCCCTGGCCCCTGGAGCAGCCGCCCTTGCAGCAGCCGACCCTGCAGCTGCCCGCGACGCCGCTCCTGGACCCTGTGCAGCCGTGGGGGGAGGGTATGGGGGTGGCGGGTGTGGGGGTGATGAGTGTGGGTGCTACCCTTCCCCTCCTCCTCCTCCTACTTCGTCTCCCACTGCTGCAGCTGCCGCTGAAGGGGGGTGGATGTGTGGGAGCCGAGGGGAGTGGAGCTAAGGGGGTGTCGTGGGAGTGGAGACAGGGGTGCAGCAAGAGGGTGTGTGAGAAGGGGGTGTGGGACTGTTAGGGGAGGTAGAGCGGAGGTCGCTGTCGTGTCGTCAGTAGCGCCAGTAGTCCGGAGCCCTCGTGCTCTCGGTAGCCCAGCGAGCCTGCTTCGCCAGTCGCCTGTGGGTCCGTTGCTCCTGCCGCTCGTCGTAGCCGCGGAGCCAGATACTCCCGTAGTCCGGTGCCCTCGTGCGCTCGGTAGCCACTGTGCGCGCCGCTCGTGTTGCCCGTGTGACTGCAGCTTCACCTGTCGCCTCCTATCTCCACCCCTGTCACAGTCCCTCCTCCTCCTCACTTCCCCTCTCCTTTTGCTGCACTTGGTGTACCCCTTCAGGGGGTGTCTCTGCATTGGCTTCCTGCTGTAAGCAGTTTAGGGGGTGTGTTGAAATATATTTCTCATATAAACTGCTTGTAGCGATAGTTAGTGTAGTGTTACATTGTTTCGTGGTGCACCTTGCTTGTTTTGCCTATATCCTTGTACCTTCTCTCTTTATTGAACACCTTTTCTCCTTTGCAACTCCCTCGATATTCCCCTTGAACCCTAAAACCTAAGCTACTAAGCTACCATAGCTATGGCTCCTAAGCCTACCTGTCCTTAGTGACTTCAACATGTTATCAGAGCTTCTTAGATCCTGGCCTGTGGGCCCATGCTTCCGCTGCCTGTCAATAGAATTATGTCAAAACAATATATGATTTCTATCTTTCTATGCTATGTGTGGGTTATCCTTAGAGGGTACATAATATTTCTCGACACTCTTGTACCCCCCCCCCTCCTTACCTAATCCACACTTCTCCTCTCTACTCTAGTCACCTAGTCTAGACTAGATTCTAACATGGTATTCTGAGCAGGTCCCATAGGACCCTTTTTTTCTTTCTTTCTTAAAGGCCCACCGCTAGCTTGTATCCTGCCCGTTCGTTCTGCCCCGCCCCACGAAATCGCGACCGTCTGTTCGCTAGTGCTGCCCTGCCTAGCGCGATCGCCCTAACCTGCCCTATGGGCGACCCGTACGCGCCCTGCTCGCGCCGCTTGCATGCACGCACGTGCCCCGTCCACGCCGCTCGCACGCGCGCTCGACCCGCACGCTTCCTGCACTGCCCGCGCACTGCCTGCACGACCCGCGCTCTGCCTTGCGCCCGGCCTGCGCCTTGCCGGCGCACATCCCACGTGCACCCATGCGCACCCTGCCTGCGCTTTGCTCGTCCGCGCTGCTGAGCGCTGCTGCTAGTGTCACTTAAGCGGCTGCTACTGCTGCTACTAAGCGCTACTGCTGCTGCTGCTGCTGCTGCTGCTAAGCGCTACTGCTACTACTGCTGCTCCATGCGCTACTGCACCTGCGCTCTGCCCTGCCGAGCCCCTACCCGCCAGCGCTGATGCTGCTACGCAATTGTTGCCAAACGCGCTGCTGCCGTCTGAGCTGCTGCTTCCACCTGTGCTGCTGCTGCTGCGCTGCTGGTGCCGCCTGAGCTGCTGCTGCCGGCTGCGCTACTGCTGCCACCTGTGCTGCTCCTGCTGCTGCTAAGCTGCTGCTGGTGGCTGCGCTACTGCTACTGCTCAGCTGCTGCTGCTACTAGACTACTGCTGCAGCCTGAGCCGCGATGCCCTGCCCTATAGCCCGCGCGCTGCAGTGCCCTGCCCTTAGGCCCGCGCACCGCCCATCCCTGCCGAGCCGCGCCACCCTACAGCATTGCCCAGCCCCACCAAGCCGCCATGCTGCTGCTGCTAGGCTGCTGCTGCCACCAGTGCTGCTGTTGCTGAGCTATTGCTGCCGCAGGCACTACTGCTACCCTGCCAAGCCGCCCTTGCTGCAGCTGCTGGCGCTACTGCTACTGTTGCTACCACTACCGCAGTTACTGCGGTCGCCCGTGCTCTGCTGCCCACGCACCCTACTGGCCTCCACAGCCACTCCAACAGTCACTACTGCTGTTACAGCCACAGCGACCACCGCTACTGCTACAGCTGTAGCTACAGCAGTCACTACTACCGCCCTTTTGCCTGTCATGGCCACTATCACGGTCGTAGCAGCGTCTAGGGGTGGAGAAAAGTAGTCATTGCCTCACCCGGACACTCTATCACCGCAGCAGCTTCGCGAGTGGGTTATTCAGCGAGGCCGTCCTGGTGGTGGAGGTTATCGTGCTGGAGGTGCTGGACAGTAGCGGCAGCCCGCGCACCCGGACACTCTATCGCCACAGCAGCCGTGAGTGGGTAGTTCAGTGCGGCCGTCCAGGTGGTGGAGGTTATGGTTTTATGGGTACTGGACAGTGGCGGCAGCAGCGTTAGCAGGAGATTTTCTCCCCGCATCGGCTTTGCGACTGTGTCTCTCAGCGAGGCGTCCCTGGTTGTGTAGAGGCTACTCCTGTATGTGCTAGTGAGCCTGCTGCCGCTCTAGGTGCTAGTGAGTCTGCTGCAGCTCTAGGTGCTAGTGCGTCTACCGCCACTGGTCCTGCCTCAGCTGAGGCCTTGCACACTTTCACACTTGACTCAGGAGCATCACGTGGCTTCTTTCGAAATTGCACCACGGCCACACCGCTCATAGCACCTGCCCCAGTCTCACTGGCTGACCCCACTGAGGGCCCAGAAGTAGTGCGAGCCTCCACTGTCCTCCCGTGTTCGGGTGTCCCCTCCGACTCTCTTTTAGGCCTCCACTTCCCCTTGTTCTCGACGAACTTGGTGAGCAACGCAGTCCTTCAGGATGTTTGGGTTGATACCTTTATCCCTGAAGGGAAGCGTGTGGCGATCTGTACGTGCTCCCGGACTGGACGTCACCTTGCTACGTTCATTCGGCAGCCTGGGTACAGTATGTACACCTTGACCACTGCGTCTGCACAGGTGGCTGCGTCAGGTCAGGTGGCTGCGTCGAGTCAGGTGTCTGCATCTGGTCAGTTCGCTGCGTCGTGCTCATGTCGGGTACTCTCCCACCAAACTCTTCTCTGCCCTCTCTACTGCGTCTCCGCAGCATGCACTCCCGTCTCCTTGTCTCTGGCCTTCCCAGGTCCCTGCCCCCCCTCCCACGCTCGCCTGCCCCACCGTGCCTTCCCTGCGTCGAGGGGCGGCAGCGCGCCGCTCCTCACTCCTTCTCGTTTCCTCCGACCACTGCTCCTCTGCAGATTCTCCACATGGACGTATGGGGTCCGGCCCCCGTCAGTGGGACTGACCAGGAGCGCTACTTCCTGCTGGTCGTTGACGACTACACGCGCTACACCACATTCTTCCCCTTGTGCAGCAAGGCGGCCGTCAGTGGTGTTTTGATACCCTGGATCCGCGCTACTCGTCGCCAGCTGCGCGAGCGGTTTTGGCGGGACCTTCCAGTCCTACGTGTGCACTCTGACACGGGCGGTGAGTTCTCTTCCGACCTCCTTGCAGATTTCTGTCGAGACGAGGGCATCATCCAGTTGTTCACGCTTCCGGCCTCTCCGCAGCAAAATGGGAATGCTGAGTGTCGCATTGGCTTAATCATGGAGGTTGCTCGTACCTCCATGATCCATGCGGCTGCTCCCCATTTTCTGTGGCCGTTTGAGGTCCGATGCGCCACGCATCCGCTCAACCTCTGGCCCCGTGTCTCTTTGCCAGAGACTTCGCCCACACTCTGTTGGATGGGAAAGGTTGGCCATGCGTCAGCGTTTCGGGTCTGGGGCGCGCTCTTCCTTGTTCGCGATACCACCACGAGCAAGCTCTCTCCTCGCACTCTCCGCTGCGCCTTCCTGGGCTTCCCCACCGACGCCCCGCCGTGGCAGTTTTACCACCCTCACGTCCGTCGTGTGTTCTCCTCCCAGGACGTCACCTTTGATGAGTCGGTCTATTTCTACGGGCTCCACCCGCACGCGTCCCACCCGGTCCCCCTGGCGACTCTCTTCCTGGTACTAGTTCCCCCCCTCGATAGACCCCCTCCCCCCACAGGGCCCTGCTCCGTCATGTGTATCTCAGGTAGACCCACCCCCCTTGGTTGAGCCTTTGGAGATCTCTTCTGACTCCTCTCGCCCGGCTGAGGGGGATGACTTTGCCGCTGACAATACGGTGGCCACTCGTCGCTCTCCACGCTTGGAGACCCCTCCTGGTTTTCCGCCTCAACCGTCTTCACCACCTCTGCAGCATGTAGCTGTGGACACTGGTGCTGCTAGGGGTGGTGACACTGGAGGTGAGGACACTGGGGGTGCTGGTCCTTGGGGTGCTGAGACTAGGGGTGCTGGTCCTGGGGGTGAGGGTTCTGGGGGCGCTGAGACAGGGGGTGCTGCGAGTGCTAGTGGTGGAGGGGCCGTGGGTGCTCTTGCTGCATGTCCTGGTGTTGGACAGCAGCAACCACCTAGCCGACTCGAGACACCCTCACCGCAGCAGCTTCGTGAGTGGGTCGTTCGGCAAGGCCGCTCTGATGCTGGAGCTTGGAGTTACCTAGACACTGGAGCTGCTGGTGCTAGAGGTACTACTAGAGCTGCTGGTGCTGGAGCTGGTGGTACTGGAGGTACTGGAGGTGCTAGAGCTGCTGGTCCTGGAGGTCCTGGAGGTGCTGGAGCTGCTGGTCCTGGAGGTGCTCGTACTAGAGGTGCTGGAGCTGCCGGAGCCGGTGGTACTGGAGGTACTGGAGGTGTTGGAGCTGCTGCTCCTGGAGGTGCTCGTATTAAAGGTGCTTGAGTTGCCAGAGCTGGTAGTACTGCTGGTGCTGGAGGTACTGGAGCTGGTGGTACTGGAGGTACGGGAGGTGCTGGAGCTGGTGGTATTGGAGGTACTGGAGCTGCTGGAGCTGCTGGTCCTGGAGGTGCTCGTACTAGAGGTGCTGGAGCTACTAGAGCTGGTGGTGGTGCAGGTATTGGAGGTACTGGAGCTGGTGGTACTGGAGGTACTGAAGGTGCTAGAGCTGGTGGAACTGGAGGTACTAGAGGTGCTGGAGCTGCCGGAGCTGGTGGTGCTGCTGGTGCTGGAGCTGCTGGAGGTGCTGCTGGAGGTGCTGGAGCTGAAGGTACTGGAGGTGATAGAGCTGCTGACGGTACGGGTACTGCGCCGAGCCGACCGTTTTTCTACCCGCAGCCGCAGTCGTCCCTACCCTCGCCTGACTCGGCCCTTCGTCAGGTTCTTAGTCTCCCGTCTTCCACTGGCCTCACTCCACCTCTCCTGTGTCCATCGATATGTCAAACTCATATGCTATAGTCTGTGTAGGCTGTAGTGGGGTAGACAATATGGGGTACAACACTTCTAGGTTTTCCTACTTGTACCCACCTACTTGCCAGTTCATTCATTCCTCATTTCTTCACATGGTATAGAGCAGGTTCCCTAATGGGAACGCTTCCTTGGGCCCACCACTGAAACTTTTTTTCTGACCGGAGCGACAGTCGCTCCTGCCCGAGGCGCGCCTTGTGGGCTGCCCTTCTGTCGACCTCTCTTAGAGGCCCCTCTCACGGCCCCTCGCGCCACCCTCAGCGGCCCTGTCGCCACCCCTAGCGGCCCCGTAGCTGCCCTTCCAGGCCCCTCGCGGCCCCTAGCAGCCCCGTCACCGCCCCTACGCGGCCCCGTCGCCGCCCCTCGCGGCCCTGTGCTGCCCCTAGCGGCCCCGTAGCCGCCCCTACGCGGCCTCGTCGCCGCCCCTAGCGGCCCCGTAGCCGCTCCTCTCCCTACGCGGCCCCGTAGCCGCCCCTACGTGGTCCTGTTGCCGCCCCTACGCAGCCCCGTAGCCGCCCCTAGTGGCCCCGTAGCCGCCCCTACGCGGCCCGTCGCCGCCCCTAGCGGCCCCGTAGCCGCTCCCCTCCCTACGCGGCCCCGTAGCCGCCCCTACGCGGCCTCGTCGCCGCCCCTAGCGGCCCCGTCGCCGCCCCTAGCGGCCCCGTCGCCGCTAACCTCCCTACACGGCCCTGTTGCCGCCCCTACGCGGCCCCGTCGCCGCCCCTACGCGGCCCCGTTGCCGCCCCTACGCGGCCCCGTCGCCGCCCCTAGCAGCCCCGTCGCCGCCCCTAGCGGCCCCGTCGCCGCTGACCTCCCTACGCGGCCCCGTTGCCGCCCCTACGCGGCCTCGTTGCCGCCCCTACGTGGCCCCGTCACCGCTCCTAGCGGCCCCGTCACCGCTCCCCTCCCTACGCGGCCCCGTAGCCGCCCCTACGCGGCCTCGTAGCCGCCCCAACGCGGCCACGTCGCCGCCCCTAGCGGCCCCGTCGCCGCTCCCCTCCCTACGCGGCCCCGTCGCCGCCCCTAACGGCCCCGTCGCCGCCCCTACCCGACCCCGTCGCCGCCCCTAGCGGGCAGCCGAGCCGCCGAGCCGCCCAGCAGAAGCAGCCGCCCCTGGAGCAGCCGCCACTGCAGCAGCCGCCACTGGAGCAGCCGCCACTGCAGCAGCCGCCCTTGGAGCAGCCGCCACTGCAGCAGCCGCCCCTGGAGCAGCCGCCACTGCAGCAGCCGCCCCTGGAGCAGCCGTCACTGCAGCAGCCGCCCCTGGAGCAGCCGCCACTGCAGCAGCCGCCCCTGGAGCAGCCGCCACTGCAGCACCCGCCCCTGGAGCAGCCGCCACTGCAGCAGCCGCCCCTGGAGCAGCCGCCACTGCAGCAGCCGCCCCTGGAGCAGCCGCCACTGCAGCAGCCGCCCCTGGAGCAGCCGCCCATGGAGCAGCCGCCACTGCAGCAGCCGCCCCTGGAGCAGCCCCCACTGCAGCAGCCGCCCCTGGAGCAGCCGCCATTGCAGCAACCGCCCCTGGAGCAGCCGCCACTGCAGCAGCCGCCCCTAGAGCAGCCGCCACTGCAGCAGCCGCTCCTGGAGCAGCCACCACTGCAGCTGCCGCGGAGCTCTCGCTCTACAGTGGTAGTGGCATCGCCGTTGCCGCCGTCGTACGCCTGCCCTTCTCGCCACTGGTGAGCAGTGCCCTGCCCGTACTGCTGTTACTGCTGCTCATACTACTGCTGCTCTTTCTACTGCTACTGCCGCTCCTGGTGTGGCCAGATGCAGCTCCAGTGTCGCCCGCGTGAGTCCCTCACCCCCCAACAGCTTCGTGAGTGGTACGCTAGTTGGGGTTGTCGGGGTGGCAGTAGTGGGAGTCGTCCTGGAGTGGGTAGTTCGGGAGTTTCTCGTAGTGGCCTGGTGTAGTAGCAGCGTTCTCCGCGCGAGACTCTTTCACCCCAGCAGCTTCGTGAGTGGTACGCTCAGAGTGGAGGGTCGCTGAGTAGTGCTCGCTGCCCGTACGTTATTAGCACTAGTGTCCGGACTGGTCAGACTTGAGGGACGCGTAGTCACACAGAGTCCCGCTGCTTCGCGGGTCTGAGCGACGCTTGGCGTAAAGAGTTTGGCGACGACGCTGAGCTCCCTGACTGGGTGGAGCTGCTTAGGCAGAGGGTAGATATCTTTGCGCTTGACTATGATGCTATTCTCACTGCAATGTATGCATTGTCTACTAGTGCCAAGGGAGTCTGTCACCTGTGTGTGCCGCGTGACCCCGTATCCAGTCTGCTGCTCTAGGTGTTGGTGAGGTTGCTGCTCTAGGTGCTAGTGCGTCTGCTGCCCCAGGTGCTGGTGAGTCTGCTCTCTCAGGTACCACGTCGGCTCAGGCCTTACACACCTTCACCCTTGACTCGGGTGCTTCCCGCTCCTTCTTTCGAGACCGCACCACGCTTACGCCGCTTAGTCGGCCGGTTGCGGTCTCCCTGGCGGACCCCTCTGGGGGTCCTGTCCTTGCTAGCTTCTCCACTATCTTACCGTGCCCGGCAGCCCCCTCTGGCACCCTGTCAGGTCTCTACCTCCCCTCGTTCTCTACGAACTTGGTGAGTGGAGCTGATCTACAGGATATGGGGGTTGACCAGTTCACTCCTGCGAGTCAGCGGGCGACCCACTGCACGTGTGCTCGGACAGGCCGACAATTGGCCACGTTCACCCGTCGGCCGGGGTCGAGCCTGTACACACTTACTACTGAGTCTCCTCCGACTGCTGAGTCTGGTCAGGTAGCTGCGTCGAGTCAGGTGTTTGCTGCAGCGTCCAGGTCTGGTCCTGAGTCTGCTCCCTGCTCGTGTCGTCTCCTGTCCCACCAAACTCTCCTTTGGCACCACCGCCTTGGTCACCCCTCCCTGCCTCGTCTCCGAGGCATGGCCTCCCGTATCCTTGTCTCTGGTCTTCCCCGGTCTCTCCCTCCCCTACCTCCGAGGCCTGCCCCTACCTGCGTCCCCTGCGTCGAGGGGCGACAGCGCGCCGCCCCTCACTCCTCCGAGTTTCCTCCGACAGAGGCTCCGCTGCAGACTCTTCACATGGACGTGTGGGGCCCCGCCCGCGTCTGTCGACAGGGGCACGAGCGTTACTTCCTGTTGGTGGTTGACGACTACTCGCGTTACACCACAGTCTTCCCCTTGCGCAGCAAGGGTGACGTCACTGAGGTGTTGATCGAGTGGATCCGCGCAGCTCGTCTCCAGCTCAGAGAGAGTTTCGGCTCGGACTATCCTGTTCTGCCTCTGCACTCTGACAGAGGCGGTGAGTTTTCCTCTGCCCGTCTGGGAGCCTTCTGTCGTGCACAGGGCATCCGTCAGACCTTCACGCTTCCGGCCTCTCCACAGCAAAATGGGATTGCTGAGCGCCGCATTCGCATGGTCATGGACGTCGCTCGTACGTCCATGATCCATGCGGCTGCCCCCCATTTTCTGTGGCCGTTTGCGATTCAGTACGCAGCGCATCAGCTCAACCTTCAGCCCCAGGTCTCCTTGCCTGAGACCTCCCCCACCTTGCGGTGGACGGGGAAGGTTGGCGATGCGTCTGCGTTTCGGGTTTGGGGATCGCGGGCGTTTGTCCGCGACCTGTCTGCGGACAAGCTGTCCCCCCGTGCTGTTCCCTGCGTCTTCCTTGGCTTCCCCCCTGACGCGCCTGGGTGGCAGTTTTACCACCCCACTTCGCGCCACGTTCTGTCCTCCCAGGACGTCACCTTTGACGAGTCGGTGCCTTACTACCGTCTCTTCCCCTACCGCACTACGCCCCTCCCCCAGCCGCCGCTCTTCCTTGCGCCAGGTCCTCCCCCGTTAGACCCCCTCCCCCCTCAGGGTCCTGCCTCGTCAGGTGTGTCTCAAGTAGACGCAGTCGAGCCTGTCAAGGTAGCTGTTGACTCTGGTGCTGCTCGAGGTGCTGAGCCTGCGGGTGCCGGGTCTGGGGGTGCGGAGCCTGGGGGTGCTGCGTCCAGGGGTGCGGAGCCTGGGGGTGCTGAGTCTGGGGGTGCTGAGTCTGGGGGTGCTGAGCCTGGGGGTTCTGAGCCTGGGGGTGCGGAGCCTGGGGGTGCTGGGTCTGCTCGTGTGACCTCTCGCGGTGCTTCGTCGAGGCGGGAGCCGCTCTCTCCGCAGGAGCTGCGCGAGTGGTTTGCTCGGCGCTGGAGCCGTGCTGCTAGAGGTGGAGGTACTACCGTTGCTGCTGGTCCCGGAGGTGCTCGTACTGGCAGTACTGGAGCTGCTGGGGCTGGGGGTGCTGCTGGAGGTACTGCTGGAGCTGCTGGCGGTACTGGAGCTGCCGGTCCTACTGGAGTTGGTGCTGCTGGAGCTGCTGGAGTTACTGGAGCTGGAACTGCTGGGGGTGTCGGCGCTGGTTATTCTGCTGGCGCTGGTGGTTCTGCTGGCGCTGGTGCGTCTGAGGGTCCTGGAGTTGGCGCTGGCGGTGCTGCTGACACTGGTGCTGCCGCTGGGGGTACTGGTGCTGTCCCTGCTGGTTCTGGAGGCACTGCGCGGCCGCGGCCGTACTTCGTTCCGCTACTTGAGCAGGTTCTTGGTCTCCCGCCCTCTACTGGTCCTGCTCCTCCCTTAGAGTGCCCACAGCCTGTCTAGTCGCAGTCACATTTACAGCCCGCCTCCCCCTTGCCTGCTCCTTCTCGCTACACTGGTCCTACTGGAGGTCTTGCTGAGCGTCGTGAGCCTGTGTCGCCTATTCGTGCTACTCGCACTAGTCGTCGTGCTCCGCGTCCGCGTCCTCCTGCGGTCCCAGGCACACACCAGATGGCACTACGTTCGTCCACTGCTCCTCTGCGTATCCCGTTGCCGTCTCCTTCAGAGTCCTCTCTTCCTGTCCTTGCTGACCCGGAGTCTGACTCTCTCGGTGCTGCCAGTCCCACTGTCACGCGTCTCTTGGCTACTGTTGTCACTGACCCTTCCTTTGAGTCCACTGCTGCGTCTGCCTTGCTTGCTGAGCTTGTCGACTTTGCTGCTCGCTGTCGTCTAGACTACGCTGCTAGTCTCGTTTCTGAGTCTGTGTCTGTCTGTCCTCCGTCCGTCGGGGGTGAGTGTGCTCTTAGCACGGACGTCCTTGAGGACAGGCAGGAGGAGTTCCAGTGTTTTGTTGCTGCTTTCCCTCATCTCGTGTCCACGCTGATTGCCCCTGAGGGAGACCCAGATGCACCAGACATCCCGACTCCTCGATCGTACGCTGAGGCGATCGAGGGTCCCTACTCCTCTCAGTGGCAGTCAGCCATGGACGCAGAGATGGCTTCCTGGAAGTCCACAGGCACCTACGTCGACGAGGTTCCCCCACCTGGGGCGAACATCGTCAGTGGCATGTGCATTTTCATGGTTCTCCGCCTGTATTCAAGGCGCGTTACGTGGCTCGAGGCTTCAGACAGCGGCAGGGAGTTGACTACTTTCAGACCTTCTCTCCCACCCCGAAGATGACCACTCTTCGGGTGCTGCTGCACATAGCCGCTCAGCGCGACTACGAGATTCACTCTCTTGACTTCAGCACTGCTTTCCTACAGGGCAGCCTGCACGAGGAGATCTGGTTGCGCCCCTCTCCTGGCTTCACTGGGTCGTTTCCTCCAGGTGCCCAGTGGAGCCTCCGGCGGCCAGTCTACGGTCTCCGCCAGGCGCCCCGTGAGTGGCACGGACACACTGAGGACTACACTTGCAGCTCTTGGGTTTGCTCCTTCTACTGCTGACCCGTCGCTGTTTCTACGCACCGACACCTCTTTGCCACCGTTCTACATCCTCGTGTACGTTGACGACTTGTTCTTTGCTACTGCTGACACTGCTGGACTCGCCCACGTGAAGTCCGAGCTGCAGAAGAGACACACGTGAACAGACCTGGGTGAACTGCGCAGCTACCTTGGCTTGCAAATCACCCGGGACAGAGCACAGCGCACCATTACCATGACTCAGTCACACATGGTGCAGCAGGTCCTTTAGCGCTTCGACTTCACGTACTCCTCGCCTCAGGCCACTCCTCTGTCTACTCGCCACTCACTAGCTCTGCCTTCGGATGAGTCCGTAGAGCCGAGTGGCCCGTACCCAGAGCTTGTTGGCTGCCTCATGTACATGATGACCTGCACACGACCTGACCTTGCATACCCTCTTAGCATCTTGGCACGCTATGTTGCTCCTGGGAGACACCGACCAGAGCACATGTCTGCAGCAAAGAGGGTGTTGCGCTACTTGTGCAGTACGCTGGGCATGGGGCTAGTGCTTGGAGGGCGACGTCGAGTGGTCCTCACAGGTCACGCAGACGCTTCTGTGGCTGACGACCAGGCTACGCAGCGGTCGTCACAGGGTTACACCTTCAGCCTTGGTTCCGGCTCTGTTTCGTGGCGGTCTACCCGCTCGTCTTCTGTTCTCGGCTCCAGCTGTGAGGCCGAGATCTACGCGGGGGCCATGGCTGCATAGGAGTTACGCTGGCTCACCTACCTGCTGAGTGACCTAGGAGAGGCGCCTCGTTCTCCTCTAGTTCTGTACGTAGACAACAAGGCCATGCTGGCCTTGTGTCGGGAGCACAGACTGGAGCACAGAACGAAGCACATTGCTCTCCGCTACTTCCTTGCTCGTGAGCTGCAGCAGCGTGGTCAGCTGCGCCTTGCTTACGTGGCCTGTGAGGCCAACACTGCTGATATCTTTACCAAGGCACTTCCGCCTTGTGATCATCAGCGTTTCTGTACGATGCTAGGTCTTGTGCCTACTTGGCCTCACTTGCTCACATCTTGACCTTGCTTGTATTGTGATCTTTCTATACCTGCACTTGCTTGTTTACCTTTATATATGATCTTGCATGTGAACTGGCCTTTTGGCCTTGCTCTTGTGCTCGGATTGTGTGGTGACGTT
Organism: Closterium sp. NIES-65; assembly: GCA_948144175.1. Classification (NCBI taxonomy): domain Eukaryota; kingdom Viridiplantae; phylum Streptophyta; class Zygnematophyceae; order Desmidiales; family Closteriaceae; genus Closterium; species Closterium sp. NIES-65. The sequence goes on along the minus strand of CANXME010000511.1, from coordinate 1,158,676 downwards.
GTGATCCACCCTGAGCTTGCTTTGCTTTGCTTGACTGGTCTTGTGACCTCTTGTTCTCCCCCACTATGCCTATGGGGGTGTGTCAAACTCATATGCTATAGTCTGTGTAGGCTGTAGTGGGGTAGACAATATGGGGTACAACACTTAGTGAGTGAGTGAGTGCACCCGTAACCCCCCAGGCCAACGTGCCTGTAACCCTTCCCTAGAATCAATCTGGGATCACAAGTGGACCTCTGACACCCCCCCCTTCTACTTAATCCACACTTCTCCTCTTTACTCTAGTCACCTAGTCTAGACTAGATTCTAACACATTGATGAGTTGAAACAGGTGATTCTGCACAGAAACGAGAGAACTGTACTGTCATCGCCCGGATATAAGACGTATATGTCTTATCTTGTACACTAGAAAAAATGCTTGGGTTATCTTGTATTTGGGGAGGTTTTGGGTGTCTTATAAGTCTTATAAATAGAAACTTTTAAAACTACTTAAAAATATTTTCACACATCTTGGAAAGAGTTTCTCATAATGGGTGTGGATGTTGCGAAGGTGCCACTTCGGCAACCATTGTTCGGGAAGACAAGTCATGGAGAATACTTGCAGAGGCAAATTTGGTACTACCTGAGTCAGCACGTGGAAGAATTCGCGCATCGCAAGGGTAAAAATGTACGCGGCATTTCAAGTTTCATTATAATATATTGCAGTTTCGATCATGAGACACATAAATAGGTGTCTTATTGTCAAAGTTATATTATATCCTGCTTGCTGTAGTTACTGTAGTCATTATTATGAACTGTTGGTGGTGCACCTTCTTTGTTAGTTTGCTATATGTACCTTGTGTGCTATAGTGAACCCCCTCCACTCTCCCGATCCTTGTGACAACTCTCTCGCTATTCTTGTGGCCTAGGCTCCTACGCCTAGGCCCTAGCTAAACTCTAGTATCTAAGTACGTCCTTATCAGAGCCACTCGTTCCTCGGTTTTCAGTCTTCTTTCGTTTCCCATGGTGAGCGCCTTGCTGGCCCGTCGTGCTACGCTCGCCTCGTCGCAATCTCGTTGGCGAAATCCCACCTTCCTGCCCGTCGCATCGCGCCCTGCCCGTCCCGTCGCGTCGCGCCCTGCCCGTCCCGTCGCGTCGCGCCCTGCCCGTCCCATCCCACTGCTCCTTTTCCGGGCGCCGAGGCACCCTGATTTCCGTCGCCGCGGCACCTGATTCCCGTCGCCGCGGCACCCGATTCCCGTCACCAAAGCGCCCCTGGTTCCCGTCGCCGCGGCGCCCCACGTTCCGCCTCCGCGGCGCTCCACTTCCCGTCGCAGCGGCGCCCCGTCTCCCGTCGTCCGCGCCCCCCCGCCCCGCGCCCCCCGTCGCCCCGCGATCCAGCAGCGCCAGCGCGGACGCTGTCGACGAGCGCCTGCGCCAGCGCGGAGCGCAAGCGCCAACGCCCGCGCGGAAGCCAGCGACAAGCGCAAGCGCGAGCGCCAGCGCCCGCGCGGACGCCAGCGACAAGCGCAAGCGCAAGCGCCTGCGCTACTGCTTGCGCCTCCACCAGCGCCAGCAGCAGCTACCGCCGCCCCACCCCCCCGCCCTCCCTTCCGCTGCCTCTGTAGTGGGGGGGGGAGGGGATGGGGGGGATGTGGGGGTGGCGGGTGAGAGCAGCCATCAAGTCCAGCTACAGCTCCTACCACTATTACTCCTCTTCTCTCTCTCTCTCTCAAGCAGTCCTGCATTGATGTATGTATAGGGTACAAGCAAGCAATGGCAATCCTAGCAAGCAGTTGGCCTAGACATGCACTGTCAAGAAACTGCATAGTCCCATGAAGAGCCTATGTCGGGCCGGCTCGCCACGCTTAATTGCCTAGTAGCCACACCTGTCCCTATTGCCACCTCATTGCTGGCCTGCCTGTCCCCCTGCAGGTCACCTCCCTCCTTCCCCTATCCTGCCCAGCCGAGACGCGCCCTCCTCGGTTGGGCGGTCCCATATGGGGCTACCTGGCCCTCTACTCACCCAAGTCGATTAGCTGGGCCAGGTCATCCTCGAGGACCTGCCAAAGGTCCCCGAGGCTTGGTCCCCACGGGTCCGCGGCTGCCTGGGGGTGCGCCGCCTCAAGTGCCCTGTTGGACTTAGCCATCAGGGCATTTGCCTGGCAGCGCTGGAGCATCACCGACCAACGCTGCCGGTAATGCGCCGTGAGTCTGGAGGCTACCGCGGTTAGCCTCCCCTGTCTGTGCTTCCTCTTAGCCGCCTGGGTGCCCAGGAGGCGGAAGAACCGTTGGGTGTCCCTAGCAAGGGCCCCGTAAGTCTCCACCGCCAGGCCAAACACCCCGACAAACCCTGGGCGTCCCTCGTACACGCCCCGCTTCACTCGTGCCGCATCCTCTGCCGCCCATCCTGGTGCCTTTACCGCTCTCTTATCGCGCCGCTGCAGGACGGGGTCCGTGACCGTCACATCAGTCACGTAGGTCTCGTTGGACTCCTTGTCGCGGATCACCACGTCTGCTCGCTTTTGGTGATCCACACTCACCCCGTCACATCAGCGAGACAGGCTCCTTCACTCGCATGGGGCGAGGGCAGTGTCTTTTCGCGAAATCGCGTACTTGAGTGGTGAATGGTCCAAGCGTTGGGCATATGCTCCCGGTCATGCGGTGTGCAAAGCTCACGGCTGAGCATGTGAGTTGTACCATGGACAAGGTGGCTCTGTGTTGGATGGCATACACCAGGTATAGCGCGAGGGTCATGTCCGCTGTGGGGAGGAATGGGAGGTTCACCTTTGCACAATGTTGGTGCAACCCTACGGTTTGCACTCGGCTTGTTGTCCGTGTGCGTGCATGTGTGTGTGTATGGAATGGTATGAGGGCATGGGATAATATATATTTCATGCTTATAATTGTGTGTGAATGTTGAGTCATGATGTCGAGTGTGTGTGTCGAGTCAATAGCGAGTTATCGCTAGACGCGTGTTACGCGGTCGTTTGTGTCTCGCGCGCGGTTTCTATTTTTTGTCGTGCGCGGTCTCTATTTTGTCCTGTGTCGAACGTTCGGTGTGTCGCAGGTGTGTGCAGCAGACTCATCAAGAACTCAAGGATGAGTTTGTGATGAAGAGCCCGAGCCTTGGTGTCAAGCCTCAAGTGATTTCGAAGCTCGCCAAAAGGGTACACCTCAAGATATTGAAGATAGTTACATTACTTTGTGTAGTGTAACATTTCACTTGGTGTAGGCCCTAGTGAAGGGTAGTTTCGAGACCCTTCGTGGTTGGGGACAGTGTGGCACTGTTCCACATCACTGTACCTCGGCTCTTGGGGTTTGTAGGAGCTGGGAGTCATTCCCAACTCGTAACTCTTCATATCTCTTCCTATTTTGTGTTCTAAGAATTTAGTGGCTGCCATAGTGCCGTTCGTTCAAACCGACACTGTGTCGTCAATACTAGGTGAAATTGTGCGATCTAAATTGCCTATTGTAGGCGACGTTCAGACGCTCCAGATCCAAGTTGAATCAGGTCATTTCAAGTTGTGACCAGAACGCTATGAACGTTTGAAGCCGCTGTGCAGAAATCCGGCTGTGCACTCTATCTTTCGTTTTAGGCACATTGGAGCCTATTGTGACTTTAACACACAAAAGGCTCGAAACTTGACCCAGTATGGCTCGTATGTTCGGATTGTTGAATCGGCCCGAGACTGTGAGAGCATCTTTAGAAGCTGGACTTGTAGCTTCGGCAACACGTCTGCGCACAGGCGTATGGGCGGGTTAGTTGAAGACCACTCGTAGTGAAATGATTATGCTGTGAGGCAGTCGTGTGCCTAAGAAGGCAGTGCGGTGCGTTCCTATTGCTAGGCATTGGCTGTTGTGCATCAGGGGAATGTGCCCTCTGATGTGCGGGGCCCAGTTTGGTGGGGAGGGTTGTAAGAGTGGTCACCAGTTTGCCCCCGTCCAGTGTGGGGCAATTAGGGTGAGTGACACGTGGGTGCGTTGTGCGTGGTGGATGACTGCTGGGATCAGCTGGGGTGGTGGGAACGCGAAGCCATTCTCGGCTGTCCATGAGCATGAGAATGCATCGACCGCAGTAGCCTCTGCACTGAGTCTGCGGTAGGGGATCTTTGAGCAGAATCGCGGCAGATGCGAGTTGCGATGGTTCGCGCAGAGATCGATTGAGTGGGGTCCCCAGCGGCGATCAAGGATTCGGAACCATGGTTGCTTCAGTGAGTAATCATCATGGTCGATCAGTTTCGACAGCTCGTCGGCATGGGAGTTAAGCTCGCTCGGGATCCATTCGACAATTAGTCGAGTGCCAAGCTCCATGCAGGTCCGAATGATGTCTTTGCAAGCGTTGGTCAGGTCGGGGGTGCGGGAACCGCCATTGCGAAGGATGAAGAAGACCCCTTGGTTGTCCACCCTCACGAGCACGTGTTTCCGTTGGACCTTGTTCGCGTACGTTCGGAGAGCCCAGAGGACACCTTCGATTTCCCGCTGGGTGCTGGACGTTGCGTGCAATGGTTCTAGCATGGCTGCACTGGCTTCTTCGAGTTCGCCAGGGAAGGTGAGTAGAGTGGCACCCCAACTGTGGGAACTGGCGTCCACGTGGATTACGTCGTCGTAACTATTCCGGACATGGAATGGTGCTTCGTTGAATCTGTCGAACTCCTCGAGCCAGAATTGCAGCTCCTCGGCCACAGGTGGGGAAATGCTCACACTGCTTCCCCAGGATGGCGCGTCGTTGATCGCTTGTAACGTGGCTTGGCTGAATGCGCGCGCCGTGGCACCTAGCGCGACCGCCATTGACGCGAGCGTGCCAGTGATTCTAGCCAGGTGGCGGACTGGAACCTGTCGACGTACTTTGCTTGCACCCAGGAGATTGAGAATGTGTGCATGAAGTGATGCTTGTCGATCGGTGCCAATGGAGAATTGTTCGGAGCTGGTATCCAGCTCGACGCCCAAGAATCGCAGGTGTTGTGACGGTGACAGCTGCGACTTTTTCGCGTTGATCACCAGGCCCGCCATCTTGAGGTCCGAGATTATCATCTGACACGTTGCTTGTGCATGTGCCTTGGACGTGCATAAAAACAGGATGTCGTCCACATAGGGTACAACTCGGATGCCTTGCTCGCGCCAGCGCCTGACTAGTTGTTTGATGAGTTGTGTGAAGACAAATGGTGCTGTCGCGAGGCCGAAGGGCAATGAGCGGAAAGAGTACGTGCTCCCCTCAAATTCAAAGCCGAGGAATTTCCAGCATGAGTGGTGTATGTCGATGTGATGGTATCCGGATTTGAGGTCGATGGAGAACATCCAGTCTCCTACGTGTGCCAGGTCGGCAACGCGGCTTAGCCTTTCGTATTTGAATTTGGGGATGATTAGTTGCGCGTTCATTTTCCGAAGGTCGAGAATAAGCCTGCATTTGTCACGTTGCTCAACCACGTTGAGTGGGCTGATGCATGTGAGTTCCGCTGCTGGGGTAGCTACCGCCGCTCCGGTCTCTGTCAGTTCGCGAATGGCAGTGCGTGTGAACGCCGTGTGTGTGTGTGCGCGCCGAGATGGTTGCGCTCGTGAAACGGTTGTGGAGGGTTGTGGCTCCATGGTAGCCAGTAGCCGTTGGCGATGACCGAGAGGATGAGGCTATTTGGGCACCACGAGCCCCACCATGCGAGGGTTGCGCGAAGCCGCCCGCGCATTTGCGTGACGGTCTTGTCTGTGACGGCGAATTCGTACGGATCGTCGTCGTTGAACACCTCATGGCGTATTGCCGCTGCATGTTTGAGCAGTGACAATGGAGCGGGAATGCGAAATGAGGTTCTTATGATATGATTTCCAGCCTTCGTGCGTGAAATGTCAGTGCATGCAATGAATGCGTGCTTGTTGACCCTTCCGAATACCATTTGTCACCCCTAGCATCCGCATTGTAGGGTTTTTTTTGTTTTTCAATCCACCAACCAAGGTGCGGGTGTGAGTCTTTCCGCATGGTCACGTGGCCACAACAGGGTTTTGCGTGTCCTCCTTTTGAGCTCCCTCCCTCTCCTTCTCCTTGTTTATCTTTAGGTTGCCCTCGTTCTCTCTCTCTCTCTCTCTCTCTCTCTCTCTCTCTCTCTCTCTCTCTCTCTCTCTCTCTCTCTCTCTCTCTCTCTCTCTCTCTCTCTCTGCCTCTCTTTCTTTCTCACACACGCACGTCGAGCCCTTCTCTCTTCTTCTTCTTCTTCTTCTTCTTCTTCTTCTTCTTCTTCTTCTTCTTCTTCTTCTTCTTCTTCTTCTTCTTCTTCTTCTTCTTCTTCTTCTTCTTCTTCTTCTTCTTCTTCTTCTTCTTCTTCTTCTTCTTCTTCTTCTTCTTCTTCTTCTTCTTCTTCTCGCTCTCTCGCTCTCCCCGTTTTTCTTTCTTTCTTTCTTTCTTTCTTTCTTTCTTTCTTTCTTTCTTTCTTTCTTTTTCATCATGAGCCAAAATCAGAAATTGCTCCTTTAATAAGTCTGCCCTTATATGAAACGGGCCATACATTCCCATGCTCCTAGCATGCCTTCGCCCCTACCGCATGGGCTAATACTAAGGGCCAAGAGGTTTTTTATTCCCTCCCCCGCATCCTAGGCCTCTAGCCTATTAATCACCCCTAACTAGGGCTGGTCAACCGCCATCGCTAACCCCTTTGGGTTGCCCACGGTTTTTGCACATTACGTGCACCATGCCACGCGCACAAGGCGCAATCGCTCAAGGCCCGCCCCTACACCACGGGTGCGGGACCTTGGCCACCGTTCCCGTTCCTCGGGCAGCCGCTTGCCACGTGACCCGGCTGGCCACAACAGAAGCACGCCCTACGGAAGCCATGGAAGCCACCTGTGGGCGGCGGTCCACGCTTTGGGGTGTATGACGTTGGCCCATGCCCTCCAACGCGGTGGGAACGAGCGTACGCGCCCTCCGCGCGATCCATAGCCGCCACATCAGCTACCGCTTGCTTGAACGGGAGGGAAGTCAGGAGACTCTTCTGTTGGTAGAGCTTGAATCGCTTTGCCACGCGGTCATCGGTGTGGTCCTCGACTTGAAATATCACAAAACGCTCCGAAATGTAGTCGAGGGCGTTCATGACCATTTCGAGTCCGCCCGCCGTGTCGTCGTGCTGCAGCTTGTACTCCGTGTGTTTCAGGTAGGCCCTCATGTCCTCCAGGGGCTCCGCCTTCGCGCGCACGAACGCCTTCATGAAGTTTGCCGCCGAAAAGGTGGGGGTGGTGGAAGGAAGGGGGGGGGGAGATTTTCCATGGATGTGACATTTGCTGCGTTGATCGGAGCCTCACCAGCGTCGTCGTCAGAGTCGTCGGAGTCGTGGTCATAAGTTGCGGCTTCGGGAAAGCTGGTAGCTACCTCCTTGTTGTGGCGGCGTGTTGATGCTCCTTTCGCTCCCTTCTCCTTTTTCGAATTTTCGTTTTTAGCCAAAATTGATGCCGCCGGTTGTGTAGTTTCGGCTTCAATGGCGCTGGCGGGTCGATGCTGTAACAGGGACAGGTTCGCCTTGACTTGGTCCAGGGTCAACGCCTGTGTCAAGTCCGGGTCAACGGTCACGTCAGACGAGGCGGCCGTACGGCGCCTCTGGCGGTGACGCGACTGCCTGAGGGGCGCGTGTGCCTCAGGCGCGTGCTCCACGTCAGAGGCGTGTGGCGCCACGTTCGCCACTGGTGCCACAGGTGCCATTGGCGCAACAGGCGCCACAGGTACTGAAGGGTGCTGCTGGTGCCGCTCGGCGTTTTTGTTGACCTCGAGCCCGCCCAGCAGCATGTCGACAGCTGTTGGGGCGGACGCTTCGCCGTCTGCCCGACGCTTGTTGCGGCGCTCGCCCGACATTTCCCGGGCGTTACGATCGGTGTCGGAAATATTCGAGTCGTTGACGACGGTGTTGTTCGCGCGGTTGAGTGTCGGCGTAGCAGCCATAGTCGAGCGGTTGTGGTTGAGAATGTCAGCTGATAAAGTTGAAGGCGAAACGTCTCTCGGTAGAGAGCAAGTTCTAGCCAGCTTGAACGGAAAACTGGAAATGAGCTCGAGGAACTGAGAGTTGCATGAGCCGTTGGAAAATTAGAGACGTGGGTGGAGGGAAATGATCTCCAACCCACGATTTGTAGTTGGAGAAGGGCGTTTAGCGCGCTTCGACGATGCCAAATCTGCGTTACAGGCAGCTGCGCTTCCGAAATACGTAATTTTAAAAAACACTTCGTGTGTTTAAAAAATATCATATTATGAACTGTTGGTGGTGCACCTTCTTTGTTAGTTTGCTATATGTACCTTGTGTGCTATAGTCAACCCCCTCCATTCTCCCGATCCTGGTGACAACTCTCTCATTATTCTTGTGGCCTAGGCTCCTAAGCCTAGGCCCTAGCTAAACCTGTCAGAACATTATAGCTCATGCATATTGTGTAGGCTATAGTGGGGTAGCCCATAAGGGATACAACCCAATTAGGGTTAGTACTTGTACCCAATTCATTCATAGTTCATTCATTCTCGTTTCAATTCTCACATGGTATCGAGCAGGTTCCCTCGTGGGAACTGTTCCTAGGGCCCACCAATTCGACATTTTTTTTTCCTGCCCGGAGCGCGCTCAGCCCTAGCCCGAGTCGCGCTCCCCCTTTTTTTTCTCGCCCCGTCGCGCCGCCCTAGCGGCCCTGTCGCCTGCCTTGCGGCCCTCGCGCCGCCCTTCCTGGCCCCGACCCGCCGCCCGGCGGCCTCGTCGCCTACCCAGCGGCCATCGCGCCGCCCTTTCCCGGCCCCGATCCGCCGCCCTGCGGCCTCGTCGCCTACCCAGCGGCCCTCGCGCCGCCCTGCGGCCCTGACGCCGCCCTTACCGGCCCCGGCGCCTACCTGCGGCCCCGACGCCTACCTGTGCGGCCCCGGCGCCTACCTGCCGGCCCGGCCACCTACCAGCGGCCCCGCCACCTACCCGCGGCCCCGCCACCTACCTGTGCGGCCCCGCCACCTACCTGCGGCCCCGCCACCTACCAGCGGCCCCGCCTGTCAGAATGTTATCTTATGCTCTAGCCTGTAGTGGGGTGCTCTATAGCGAGTACAACCCTTCTAGGGTTTGCTATTTGTATCCCCATTTCTGCTAGTTCATTCCTCTTTCTTTCTTCAAACTTTGTCATGCTATCAGAGCAGGTCGATCCCCTTGGATCGATCCTGTGGGTGGGTTACCACCTCGCTTCCGCTGCTACTTTTTCCTCCCGCCGTGCGCCCCGAGGCGCGCGGCGGTTTTCTGCCCGCCGTGCGCCCCGAGGCGCGCGGCGGTTCTCTGCCCGCTGTGCGCCCCGAGGCGCGCGGCGGGCGTCTGCCTCGCGGCGTTCGCCGCGTCCCGCTCTGGAGGCGTCGCGACGGGCGACGGGGACCCGTCGCGGCCCCGCCGCCCTACTCCGGTCGCGGCCCCGCCACCTTCGGTCGCGGCCCCGCCACAGACCCGTCGCGGCCCCGCCACCTCCGGTCGCGGCCCTGCCGCCTCGCGTCGCGGCCCAGCCGCCTTCGGTCGCGGCCCCGCCAACTCCGGTCGCGGCCCCGCCAACTTCTGTCGCGGCCCCGCCAATTCCGGTCGCGGCCCCGCCAACTCCGGTCGCGGCCCCGCCACCGACCCGTCGCGGCCCCGCCACCCCACTTCGTGGCCCCGCCGCCCCACTTCGCGCCCCCCCCCCCCCCCCCCCCCCCCCCTCCTCCCCCCCCCCCCATTTCCCGTCGTCTGTCGTGGCGACCTGAGGGGGCCGCTTGGGGTGGCGGGTATGGGGGTGGCCGGTGTGCTTTCCTCCCTTTGCTCCTCCTCCTCCTTCGTCTCCCACTGCTGCAGCTGTCGCTGAGGGGGGTGGTTGTGTGGGAGACTGGGGTTTAGGGTTTAAGGGGGGTGCGTGGGAGTGGAGCTAGCGGTGTAGCAGCGGGTGTGTATCAAGGGGGTGGGACTGTGTGCGGGAGGATGAGCGGAGGTTGCCAGTTTGTCGTCAGCAGCACCTGTAGTCCGGGGCGCTGTCCCGGTAGCCCAGTGAGCTAGACTTCTACGCCAGCCGCCCGTGGGTCCGTTGCCCGTCTGCCGCTACTTGAGCCGCGGGGCCTGTTACTCCTGTAGTCCGGGCGCTGTCCGGTAGCCGCTGTGCCAGTCTGCCTCCTGTTGCCCGTGTGTCTGCAGCTTCAGCCGTCGCCTCCTATCTCCTCTCCCCTCACTCTCTCTCCTCCTCCTCACTTGCCCGTTGTGACTACCACTAGCTTTGCTCATAATTGTGAACTCTAAACTATTGCTTCTTGAACTTGTGCTCAGAATGTGTGGTGACATTGTGATCCACCCTGAGCTTGTACTGCTTTGCCTGCTCTGCTGATTACACCCCACTTTGGCTATGGGGGTGTGTCGGAATGTTATCTTATGCTCTAGCCTGTAGTGGGGTGCTCTATAGCGAGTACAACCCTTCTAGGGTTTGCTATTTGTATCCCCATTTCTGCTATTTCATTCCTCTTTCTTTCTTCAAACTTTGTCACCGCCACCTACCCGCGGCCCCGCCACCTACCTGTGCGGCCCCGTCACCTACCTGCGGCCCCGCCACCTACCAGCGGCCCCGCCACCTACCCGCGGCCCCGCCACCTACCTGTGCGGCCCCGCCACCTACCTGCGGCCCCGCCACCTACCCGCGGCCCCGCCACCTACCCGCGGCCCCGCCACCTACCTGTGCGGCCCCGTCACCTACCTGCGGCCCCGCCACCTACCAGCGGCCCCGCCACCTACCCGCGGCCCCGCCACCTACCTGTGCGGCCCCGCCACCTACCTGCTGGCCCCGCCACCTACCTGCTGGCCCCGCCACCTACCTGCGGCCCCGCCACCTACCAGCGGCCCCGCCACCTACCTGCGGCCCCGCCACCTACCCGCGGCCCCGCCACCTACCTGTGCGGCCCCGGCGCCTACCTGCGGCCCTCCCACCTACCTGCGGCCCCGCCACCTACCTGCGGCCCCGCCACCTACTAGCGGCCCCGCCACATACCTGCGGCCCCGCCACCTACCTTTGCGGCCCCGCCGCCTCCTCTCAGCGGCCCCGCCGCCTCCTCCCAGTGGCCCCGGACGCCGCCCTCTCAGCGGCCCCGCCGAGCCGCCCAACAGCCGAGCCGCCCAGCAGTCGAGCCGCCCAGCAGCCGAGCCGCCCAGCAGCCGAGCCGCCCAGCAGCCGAGCCGCCGAGCCGCCAAGCCGCCAAGCCGCCCAGCAGCCGAGCCGCCCAGCAGCCGAGCAGCCGAGCCGCCGAGCCACCCAGCAGCCGAGCCGCCCAGCAGCCGAGCCGCCGAGCCGCCCAGCAGCCGAGCCGCCGAGCCGCCCAGCAGCCGAGCCGCCGAGCCGCCCAGCTGCCGAGCCGCCGAGTCGCCCTGCAGCCAAGCCGCCCGAGCCGCCCTGTCCGGTAAGAGCAGCGCCTCTTTCACAGCACTACCCTCACCCTACTGTTTGCGCTGCTAGTCTACTGCTGTCATGGCTACCCCTAGTGTCCTCGCTTTTGACGCTGAGGGTCGGGCCATTGACTCTGACGTCTGGATAGATGACCTGCAGCTTTTCTTACAGTGCGATAGGGCAGACGGCCTCTCCCTCTTTGACCTCACTTCTGGTGCCTCTCCTGCCCCCACTACTGATGCTGACGCCACTGTTCGCTCACAGTGGGCCACGCGCGATGCTGCTGCACGTCTTGCTGTGCGTCGCCACCTGCCTACCTCTGAGCGTGCGCACTTTAGCCAGTACAAGAGTGCTCAGACCTTGTACGACGCTGTAGTTGCACGCTACTCCTCCCCTGCCACTGCTACATTGAGCCGCCTCATGCTACCGTACCTCTTCCCTGACCTTGCTGCCTTTCCCACAGTCGCTAACCTCATTACGCACCTCCGTACTAGTGACACTCGCTACTGCACTGCGCTTCCTGCTAAGTTCTGCGCCAAGAACCCCCCCCCCCATGTCCATCACCCTCTACTACATAGTCACCCGTCTCCCTGACTCCCTTCGCGTAGTCAGGGACCACTTCCTCTCAGTTTGCCCCACCACTCTCACCGTTGACCTCCTCGAGAAGGCCCTCCTAGCAGCAGAAAAGAGCATAGTGGCTGTAGGAGCCTCTCGTGGTGACCCTCGCACCCCCATCTTTGAGGGGTGTTCCCCCTCCCCTCTTTTGCCCTCTGTTGCCTCTGCTGCTGCGGCCGACCTCGTTGGTCTGGAGTCGGTCGGTGCGGCGTCTACCCCTAGTGGGAAGCGTCGCTCTGGAAAGGGCAAGGGGGGCAGGGGCGCTGGAGGAGCTAGCGGGGGCGGTGGAGGCGGCGGTGGAGGCAGTGGAGGGGGTGGGGGTGGTGGTGGGAGTGGTGGCGAGGGTGGAGGTGTCGGCGGCGGCAGTAGAGGCGGAGGCGGCGGCGGCGGTGGCGTTGGGAGCGGAGGTGGTGGAGGTGGCGGAGGTGGAGGAGGCGGTGGCGGAGGAGGAGGAGGAGGAGGAGGAGGAGGAGGAGGAGGAGGTCGTGGCTCTTCGCAGAGGAGTGGCTCCGGTGGTGGTCAGCGCCAGCAGCAGCAGCGCAGTCGGGAGACCCTGTCCCCTCAGCAGCTCCGTGAGTGGTACTCTGCACGCCAGCGGGGTGGGGGTACTAATCCGTGCACCTACGTCCTGCGCACCGGCGACCGTGCGGGTGAGCAATGTGGGGGTGCGCACCCCACCCAGCGCTGCTTTGGCCGCCTGACGGACGCTTGGGCGAGCTGTCTAGGGCAGGGGTAGCTATCTTTGACCTTGACTTGGATGCTATTCTTGCTGCTATGTTTACTGTGTCTATTAGTGAGGAGGGTGACTGTTACCGGTGTTTCCCGCCCGACCAGGGCATTGAGACTGCTGCTCTAGGTGCTGGTGAGGCTGCTGCTCTTGGTGCTAGCGAAGCTGCTGCTCTAGGTGCTAGTGCGTCTGCTTCCTCTAGGTACTGCTAAACTTGGTGAGTGGTGCTGACCTACAGGATGCAGGGGTTCACCAGTTCACTCCTGCGAGTCAGCGGGTGACCCACTGCACGGACGCTCGGACAGGCCGACACCTGGCCACGTTTACACGTCGGCCGGGGTCGAGCCTGTACACACTGACCACTGCGTCTCCTCCAGTCCCTGCGTCTAGTCAGGTAGCTGCGTCGGGTCATGTATTAGCTGCAGCATCGAGGTTTGGTCCTGAGTCTGCCCCCTGCTCGTGTCGCCTCCTGTCTCACGAGACTCTCCTCTGGCACCACCGCCTTGGTCACCCCTCCCTGCTTCGTCTCCGAAGCATGGCCTCCCGTGTCCTTGTCTCTGGTCTTCCCCGGTCCCTCCCTCCCCTTCCTCTGGGGCCTTGCCCTACCTGCGTCCCCTGTGTCGACGGGCGGCAGCGGGCTACCCCTCACTCCTCCTTGTTTCCTCCGACAGAGGCCCCGCTGCAGACGCTTCACATGGACGTGTGGGGCCCAGCCCGCGTCCGTGGACAAGGTCACGAGCACTAATTCCTGCTGGTTGTTGACGACTACTCGCGTTACACCATAGTCTTCCCCTTGCGCAGCAAGGGTGATGTCACTGAGGTGTTGATCGACTGGATCTGCGCAGCTCGTCTCTAGCTCAGGCGGAGCTTCGGCTCAGACTTTCCTGTTCTGCGTCTGCACTCTGATAGAGGCGGAGAGTTCTCCTCTGGCCTTCTGCGAGCCTACTGTCGTGCACGAGGCATCCGCCAGACCTTCACGCTTCCGGACTCTCCACAGCAAAATGGGATTGCAGAGCGCCGCATTGGCATGGTCATGGACGTCGCCCATACGTCCATGATGCATGCGGCTGCCCCCCATTTTCTGTGGCCGTTTGCGCTTCGGTACGCGGCGCATCAGATCAACCTTCAGCCCAGGGTCTCCATGCCGGAGACCTCCCCAGCTTTGCTGTGGACGGGGAAGGTTTGCGATGCGTCTGCGTTCCGTGTCTGGGGATCTCGGGCGTTTGTCCGCGACTTGTCTGCGGACAAGCTGCCCCCTCGTGCTGCTCCTTGCGTCTTCCTGGGTTTCCCCCCTGACGCGCCAGGGTGGCAGTTCTACCACCCCACCTCTCGCCGTGTTCTGTCCTCCCAGGACGTCACGTTCGACGAGTCGGTCCCCTACTACCGTCTCTTCCCCTACCGCACTCCGTCCCTCCCCCCGCCACCGCTCTTCCTTGTGCCAGGTCCCCCCCCGGTAGACCCCCTCCCCCCTCAGGGTCCTGCCCCTTCAGGTGTGTCCCAGGTAGACGCTGCTGAGCCTGTCGAGGTCGCTGGTGACTCTGGTGCTGCTGAGGGTGCTGAGCCTGGGGGTGCTGACTCTAGGGGTGCTGAGCGTGTGGGTGCTACGCCTGGGGGTGCTGAGCCTGAGGGTAGTACGACTGGGGGTGCTGAGCCTGAGTGTGCTGAGTCTGGGGGTGCTGAGCCTGGGGGTGCTACGCCTAGGGGTGCTGAGCCTGGGGGTGCTGAGCCTGGGGGTGCTACGCCTGGAGGTGCTGAGCCTGGGGGTGCGGAGCCTGAGGGAGCTGGGCCTTCTGGTGTTGCGCCTGGCAGTTCTCCGGGTGCTTCTTCTCGCCGGGAGCCACTCTCTCCACTGGAGCTGCGTGAGTGGTTTGCCCAGCGCTGGAGGCGAGCTGCTGGAGCTGGAGGTGCTGCGGGTACTGGAGGTTCTGTTGCTGCTGAGGGAGCTGGTGCCACGGGTCCTGGAGGTGCTCGTACTGGGAGTACTGGAGCTGCTGGACCTGCGGGTACTTCTGGAGCTGGAGCTGCTGCGGGTGTTGGCGCGGAGGCTACTGCTGTCGGTCCTGGAGGCGGTCCTTTGGGGGGTCCTACTGGTGCTGCTGGGGGTACTGGAGCTAGAGCTGCTACAGGTGCTGGTGCTGCCACTGGGGGTGCTGGTGGTGTCCCTGCTGTGTCTGAAGTCGCCGCGCGGCCTCGGCTGTACTTCGTTCCACTCCTTCAGCAGGTTCTTGGTCTCCCGTCTTCTACTGGTCCTCCTCCTCTCTTAGAGTGTCCACAGCTTGTCCCGTCGCAGTTATAGTTACAGCCGGCCTCCCCACTGCCTGCTCCTTCTCCCTACACTGGTCCTACTGGAGGTCTTGCTGAGCGTCGTGAGCCTGCGTCTTGCCCTGCGTCGCCTGTCCGTGCTGCTCGCACTAGTGGTCGCGGTTCGCGTCAGCGTCCTCCTCCTATCCCTGGCACGCACCGGATGTCTCTGCGTCCGTCCACTGCTCCTCTGCGTGCCCCTTTGCCTTCTCCTCCTGAGTCTTCTCTTCCTGCTCTTGCCGACCCGGAGTCGGACTCTCTTTGTGCTGCCAGTCCTACTGTCACGCATCTCCTTGCTACTGTTGTCACTGACCCTTCCTTTGAGTCCACTGCTGCGTCTGCCCTAGTTGCTGAGCTCGTCGACTTTGCTGCTCGCTGTCGCCTAGACTACGCCGCCAGTACTTGTTGCTGAGTCTGAGTCTGTCTATCCTCCGTCCGTCGGGGGTGAGTGTGCCCTTGGCACGAACGTCCTCGAGGACAGGCAGGAGGAGTTCCAGTGCTTGGCCGCTGCTTCACCTCATCTCGTGTCCGTACTGCTTACCCCTGAGGGAGACCCGTATGCACTTGACATCCCGACTCCGCGCTCTTACGCGAAGGCGATAGAGGGTCCCTACTCCTCTCAGTGGCAGGCAGCTATGGGTGCAGAGATGGCTTCCTGGAAGTCCACAGGCACCTACGTTGACGCTGTTCCCCCTTCTGGGGCGAACATCGTCAGTGGCATGTGGATTTTTAGGGTGAAGCGACCGCCGGGTTCTCCACCTGTCTTCAAGGCGAGTTACATGGCTCGTGGCTTCAGTCAGCGGCAGGGAGTTGACTACTTTCAGACCTTCTCTCCCACCCCGAAGATGACCACTCTTCGGGTACTGCTGCACGTAGCTGCTCACCGTGACTACGAGCTACATTCTCTTGACTTCAGCACTGCTTTCCTGCAGGGCAGCCTGCACGAGGAGATCTGGCTGCGCCGCCCACCTGGTTTCACTGGGTCCTTTCCTCCTAGCACCCAGAGCCTCCGGCGGCCAGTCTATGGTCTCCGCCAGGCACCGTGTGAGTGGCACGACACACTGAGGACTACACTTGCGGCTCTTGGGTTTGCTCCCTCTACTGCCGACCCGTCGCTGTTTCTGCGCACCGACACTTCTTTGCCGCCGTTCTACATCCTCGTGTACGTCGACGACTTGGTCTTTGCCACAGCTGACACTGCTGGACTTGCCCACGTGAAGTTCGAGCTGCAGAAGAGACACACGTGCACTGACCTGGGTGAACTGCGCAGCTACCTTGGCTTGCAGATCACTCGGGATAGAACACGCCGCACCATTACCCTGACTCAGTCACACATGGTGCAGCAGGTCCTTCAGCGCTTCGGCTTCACGTACTCCTCGCCTCAGGCCACTCCTCTGCCTACTCGCCACTCGCTCTCAGCTCTGCCTTCGGATGAGTCCGTAGAGTCAGAGTGGCCCGTACCCAGAGCTTGTTGGCTGCCTCATGTACCTGATGACCTGCACACGACCTGACCTTGCATACCCTCTTAGCATTCTCGCACGCTATGTTGCTCCTGGGAGACATAGACCAGAGCACATGGCTGCAGCAAAGAGGGTGTTGCGCTACTTGTGCAGTACGTCGGGCATGGGGCTTGTGCTTGGAGGGCAGAGTCCAGTGGTCCTTACTGGGCACGCAGACGCTTCTTGGGCCGATGACCAGCTACGCAGCGGTCGTCACAGGGTTACACCTTCAGCCTTGGTTCCGGCTCTGTTTCGTGGGGGGCTACTCGCTCGTCTTCTGTTCTTGGCTTCAGTTGTGAGGCTGAGATCTACGCAGGAGCCAGTGGCTGCACAGGAGCTTTGCTGGCTCACCTACCTGCTTACTGACCTCGGAGAGCCGCCTCGTTCTCCTCCAGTGCTGTACGTAGACAACAAGGCCATGCTGGCCTTGTGTCGGGAGCAGCGACTGGAGCACAGAACGAAGCACATTGCTCTCCGCTACTTTCTTGCTCGTGAGCTGCAGCAGCGTGGTCAGCTGCGTCTTGCGTACGTGGCCTCTGAGGCCAACACTGCTGATATCTTCACCAAGGCGCTTGCGCCTTGTGACCATCAGCGCTTCTGTACTCAGCTGGGCCTTGTGCCTACCTTGCCTCACTTGCTCACCTCTTGACCTTGCTTGTACTGTTACATATATATACCTGCTCTTGCTTGTCTAGCCTTTTTTTAATATATATGTACTCCTGCATGTGAACTGGCCTTGTGGCCTTGAACTTGTGCTCGGAATGTGTGGTGACTTTGTGATCCACCCTGAGCTTGCTTTGCTTTGCTTTGCTTGACTGGTCTTGTGACCCCTTGTTCTCCCCCACTTTGCCTATGGGGGTGTGTCAGAATATTATAGCTCATGCATATTGTGTAGGCTATAGTGGGGTAGCCCATAAGGGGTACAACCCAATTAGGGTTAGTACTTGTACCCATTTCACTGTTAGTTCATTCATTCTCGTTTCAATTCTGACAAAACCCTAGTATCTAAGTCTTGTCCTTATCTTGACACTTATAATGAGGCTAGCCTGTTTATGAGAGACACCTGGAAAATAGACAACCCCTGTCTACTATTCAACACTGTCTACTATCCGAGCGATGACGGTGCCGGTATCATATTTTGCGCTCTTATTTGAAAGCTACATCGTATTTCGCACGCGTACCAAAACCATAACGGGCAGATCGAGTGTGTTCCAGAGGTGTTTCGCACCAACTCATTATTGACAAGAGCGCGTACCGTATTCTCCCGGATAAAACACCCCCCCTGTAATTGTACACCCCCGGGTAGCTTATACGGGGTGGGTGTTATATCCGACCCCGTTAGTACTATAACCCCCCCTTTGGGGTGATTCTCTATAACAACCCCCTTTTTCTTATAGATTCCTATTATAGCTGTTATCAAGTCCGATTCCTTACGGGAGGATATCGCGAGAAACGCTCCCTAGAAGAAATTTTGCATGTATTTTCACTTAGAATCAGCCAAGATATCCCCCCTCCCACAATCTCGCTGTTGCCACGCTGGCAAATCTTCCACTGCAAGTGGTCAAGAGGTGAAGTGGCCCAAGTGGCCCACAATATCCTCGTACTCGGTTTTGCGGCTGCTGATACAACCAGAGGATCCAGTAGATAGGATAGGATCTGTTAAGTCTGAGAGGAGACAAGGAAGTCTCTGTAGTGACCTTGTTGTATAATAATAGAAAGAGAACAAGATGATTAAAAGATAGGAGTACAAGGGATTAAATAGAAATCTTGCTAGCCATGTACTCTGAGGGGTACATTCCCTTATTAACTGTATTGCATAGCTACAGTAACCGCGACTATTGCTATCCTCGACAGTTACCATGTTGCAGTGAATTAACCGTCGCGCGGTTACTGGATCGTCGAAGGTCACGACCGTTGACTTCCTTAGACGGTTGACCTTCGGGTGACCCTCGACATTCTGCATGCTCTATATGAGCTATTGCGGTACTAGTACAATGGATCAGCTTCGAGAATGCTTTATATAACCTTTCGGTTGTTTCAACACTCCCCTTCATTCCTGAAGGTGGGCCACGTGGGATTTCTTGGCGATTCCGCAGAGGTCGGTGCAGCGTTGGTACTGTTGATGTGGCAGTTTCTTCGTCAGGAAATCGGCTGCCATGTCACCGGTCGGGCAGTACGTCAGCTTGACTTTCCCCTTGTCGATTTCATCCTTCACGAAGAAGTAGCGAAGGGCGATGTGCTTGGTGCGGTTGACGAAGCCGGGCTTGTTCGCGATTTTTATCGCGCTCTGATTGTCGCAAAGTAACGTGAAGTGCCCGTTCATCGTCACTTTTGCCTCCTGTAGGAGCTCCATCAGGTACATTCCTTCGCGAACAGCTGCGCTGGCTGCGATGAATTCTGCTTCTGCTGATAAAAGAGCGATGAGTTCCTGTTTCTGGGAGTTCCAGGAGATGAGTCCCGCTGGTTGGAGTTGGAAAATGAATCCTGTGCGGGAGCGTCAGTTGTCGACATCTCCAGCATGGTCGACATCTACGTAGCCATGGAGTTGTAGAGTAGCAGTGAGATTAGCTTCGTAGGTGAGACCGACGTCGGGAGTGGAGATGAAGTACTGTAGTGCTCGGCGTAGATCTAGTAGATTCTCCCCTTCAGGTACTGGGCGAGCTGGCTTGCGACGTAGGAGAGATCGGGCCGGCACGTGACGGCGGTGAACAGGAGACATCCCAGCTGCTGCTGATAGAGACTGATGGTTGTCGGGAGAGAGAGGTGTGGTGTCTGGCTCGTGGGTAGGAGGAGTGCGATAAGGGGTGGTGAGGGTGATCGGTGCGATGGCGAATCGCTTTGCGAGTGTTTCGGCGTACTTGGCGGCGGAGAGGTGAATGGAGGATGCTGACTGAGTCACATTGAGGCCGAGAAACTGGGTGACGTTGTGGTTTACTGTCACCTCCAGCTTCTCCTGGATGTCAGCCTCAAACTGGTCCAGCAGCTCCGTGTCGTCGCCAGTGTAGAGAAGGTCGTCGACGTAGGCGACGAGGAGGATAAATTTCCCGCGCGACTCCCACCTGTACATTCCGAGATTGTGCGGCAGCTGAGTGAAGCCGAGCTTAAGGAGGACGGAATGGAGGTACTGCTGCCACAGACGAGATGCCTGCTTGATTCCGTAGAGGGATTTTTGGAGGAGGCTGTCATAACAAATAGCTTGTGCTTATTGTGTAGGCTATAGTGGGGTAGCCCATAAGGGGTACAACCCAATTAGGGTTAGTACTTGTACTCAGTTCATTCATAGTTCATTCATTCTCGTTCTCATTTTCTCATGGTATCGAGCAGGTTCCCTCGTGGGAACTGTTCCTAGGGCCCACCGATCCTCCCTTTTTTTTTTTTTCCTGCCCGGGGCGCGTCCTGCCCCTGCCCGAAGCGCGCCTAGGGTCGCGCCCTTCTTAGCGGCCCGTCGCGTCGCCCTTAGCGGCCCGTCGCGTCGCCCTTAGCGGCCCGTCGCGCCGCCCTTACGGCCGCGTCGCGCAGCCCTAACAGCCGCGTCGCGCCGCCCTTTCACAAGCGGCCCGTCGCCGCCCTTCTCCTGCGGCCCGCCGCCCTCAACTGCGGCCCCGCCGCCCTCATCTGCGACGCCGCCGCCCTCAAATGCTGCGGCCTCGCCGCCCTCAACTGCTGCGGCCACGTCGCCCTCAACTGCGGCCCCGCCGCCCTTCTCTGCGGCCCCGCCGCCCTCTGCTGCGGCCCCGCCGCTCTCACCTGCGGCCCCGCCGCTTTCACCTGCGGCCCCGCCGCCCTCAACTACTGCGGCCTCGCCGCCCTCAACTACTGCGGCCCCGCCGCCCTCAACTGCGGCCCCGCCTCCCTCAACTGCTGCGGCCCCGCCGCCCTCTCTTGCGGCCCCGCCACCCTCAACTGCGGCCCCGCCGCCCTCCACTGCTGCGGCCCCGCCGCCCTCAACTACGGCCCCGCAGCCCTTCTCTGCGGCCCAGCCGCCCTCTGCTGCGGCCCCGCCGCCCTCACCTGCGGCCCTGCCGCTTTCACCTGCGGCCCCGCCCCTCTCGTTGGTGGCCCCGCCGCCCTCACCTGCGGCCCCGTCACCTGCTGCAGCGCCGCCCACCGCCCGGGCTTCCCGACCCGTCCCACCCAGCCGAGCAGCCGACCGCCGCGCCGCCCTGCAGCAGCACCGTCGAGCCGCCCGGGCAACCGAGCAGCCGGACAACCGGCCGCCGAGCCGCCCAGCAGCCGAGCAGCCGAGCCGCCCTGCAGCCGAGCCGCCCAGCAGCCGAGCCGCCCTGCAGCTGAGCCGCCCAGCCGCCGAGACGGACTACAGCCGAGCCGCCCAGCCGCCCAGTAGCCGAGCCGCCGATCTGCCGAGCCGCTCTACTGCCGAGCCGCCCGAGCTGCCTTGTCTGGTGAGCACAGTGCCTCCTTTTTGCTACACTGCCCTCACCCTACTGTTGCACTGCTAGTCTACTGTGGTCATGGCTACCCCTAGTGTCCTCGCTTTTGACGCTGAGGGTCGAACCATTGACTTTGACGTCTGGGTAGATGACCTTCAGCTGTTCTTACAGTGCGATAGGGCAGACGGTCTCTCTCTCTTTGACCTCACCTCTGGCGCCTCTCCTGCCCCTGATGCTGATGCCGACGCCACTGTTCGCTCCCAGTGGGCCACACGCGATGCTACTGCACGTCTTGCTGTGCGTCGCCACCTCCCTACCTCCGAGCGTGCGCACTTTAGTCAGTACAAGAGTGCTCAGACCTTGTACGACGCTATAGTTGCGCGCTACTCCTCCCCTGCCACTGCTGCACTGAGCTGTCTCATGCTACCGTACCTCTTCCCTGACCTTGCTGCCTTTCCCACAGTCGCTAACCTCATTACGCACCTCCGCACTAGTGACACTCGCTACCGCGCTGCGCTTCCTGCTGACTTCTGCGCCAAGAACCCCCCCCCCATGTACATCACTCTCTACTACATAGTCACTCACCTCCCTAACTCCCTTCGCGTAGTCAGGGACCACTTCCTCTCAGTCTGTCCCACCACTCTCACTGTTGACCTCCTCGAGAAGTCCCTCCTAGCGGCCGAGAAGAGCATAGTCGCTGTAGGGGCCTCTCGTGGTGACCCGCGCACCCCCATCTTTGAGGGGTGTTCCCCCTCCCCCCTTCTGCCCTCTGTTGCCTCTGCTGCTGCGGCCGACCTCCTTGGTCTTGAGTCAGTCGGTGCGGCGTCTGCCCCTAGCGGGAGACGTCGCTCTGGCAAGGGCAAGGGGGGTAGGGGCACAGGAGGGGCGAGCGGGGGCAGTGGAGGTGGAGGTGGAGGCGGCGGGGGGAGTGGGGGTGGCGGTGGGAGTGGTGGTGGGGGTGGAGGTGTCAGTGGCGGCAGTGGAGGCGGAGGCGGCGGCGGCGGTGGCGGTGGGAGCGGAGGTGGCGGAGGTGGCGGCGGTGGAGGAGGCGGCGGAGGCGGCGGTAGTAGCGGCGGCGGCGGAGGCGGCGGAGGCGGCGGGGGTGGCGGTGGAGCTGGTCGCGGGTCTACGCAGAGGAGTGGCTCCGGTGGTGGTCCGCGCCAGCAGCAGCAGCGCGGTCGTAAGACCCTGTCCCCTCAGCAGCTCCGTGAGTGGTACACTGCACGCCAGCGGGGTGGGTGTTTTGGTCCGTGCACCTACGTCCTACGCACCGGCGACCGTGCGGGTGAGCAGTGTGGGGGTGCACACCCCACCCAGCGCTGCTTTGGCCGCCTGACGGACGCGTGGCGTCACCAGTTCCCGGAGGCCACAGAGATCCCTCGCTGGGGCGAGCTGTCTAGGGCGGGTGTTGCCATCTATGATCTTGATTTTGATGCTATTCTTTCTGCCATGTATGCTGTGTCTATTAGTGATGAGGGTGGCTATTACCGGTGTTTCCCGCCCGATCCGAGCATTGAGACTGCTGCTCTAGGTACTGGTGAGGCGGCTGCCCTAGGTGCTTGCGACGCTGCTGCTCTAGGTGCTAGTGCGTCTGCGTCCTCAGGTACCGGTGAGTCTGCGCTCTCAGGTACTACGTCGGCATCGGCCTCCCTCACCTTCACCCTTGACTCTGGGGCTTCTCGCTCCTTCTTTTGGGACCGCACCACAGTCGGCCGGTTGCGGTGTCTCTCGCTGACCCCTCTGGGGGTCCTGTCCTGACTCACTTCTCCACAGTCCTCTCGTGTTCGGCAGCTCCCTCTGGCACCCTGTCTGGTCTCTACCTCCCCTCGTTCTCTACGAACCTGGTGAGTGGTGCTGACCTACAGGATGGGGGAGTACACCAGTTCACTCCTGCGCGTCAGCGGGTGACGCACTGCACAGAGGCTAGCACAGGCCGACACCTGGCTACGTTTACCCGTCAGCCGGGGTCGAGCCTGTACACACTGACCACTGCGTCTCCTCCAGGTGTTGAGTCTTGTAGGGTCGCTGCGTCGGGTCAGGCGTTTGCTGCAGCGTCCAGGTCTGGTCTTGAGTCTGCCCCCTGTTCGTGTCATCTCCTGTCTCACGAGACTCTCCTCTGGCACCACCGCCTTGGGCACCCCTCTCTGCTTCGGCTTAGAGGCATGGCCTCTCGTCTTCTTGTTTCTGGTCTCCCTCGGTCCCTCCCTCCCCTTCCTCAGGGCCTTGGCCCTACCTGTGTCCCCTGTGTCGAGGGGCGCCAGCGGGCTGCCCCTCACTACTCCCAGTTTCCTCCGACAGAGGCCCCGTTGCAGACGCTTCACATGGACGTGTGGGGCCCAGCCCGCGTCCATGGACAGGGTCACGAGCGCTACTTCCTGCTCGTTGTTGACGACTACTCGCGTTACACCGCAGTCTTCCCCTTGCGCAGCAAGGGTGATGTCACTGCGGTGCTGATCGACTGGATCCGCGCAGCTTGTCTCCAGCTCAGGCAGAGCTTTGGCTCGGACTTTCCTGTTCTGCGTCTGCACTCTAACAGAGGCGGAGAGTTCTCCTCTGGCCTTCTGCGAGCCTACTGTTGCGCACGAGGAATCCGTCATACCTTCACGCTTCTGTACTCCCCGCAGCAAAATGGGATTGCTGAGCGCCGCATTGGCATGGTCATGGACGTCACTCGTACGTCTATGATGCATGAGGCTGCTCCCCATTTTCTGTGGCCGTTTGCGGTGAGGTACGCGGCGCATCAGATCAACCTACACCCCAGGGTCTCCAGGCCGGAGACCTCCCCAGCCTTGCTGTGGACGGGGAAGGTTGGCGATGCGTCGGCGTTCCGGGTCTGGGGATCTCGGGCGTTTGTCCGCGACTTGTCTGCGGACAAGCTGTCCCCTCGTGCTGCTCCTTGCGTCTTCCTGGGGTTCCCCCCTGGCGCGCCTGGGTGGCAGTTCTACCACCCCACCTCTCGTCGTGTTCTGTCCTCCCAGGACGTCACCTTTGACGAGTTGGTCCCCTACTACCGCCTCTTCCCCTACCGCACTCCGTCCCTCCCCCCGCCGCCGCTCTTCCTTGTACCAGGTCCCCCTCCGGTAGACCCCCTCCCCCCTCAGGGTCCGTCCCCTTCAGGTGTGTCCCAGGTAGACGCAGTCGAGCCTGTCGAGGTCACTGGTGACTCTAGTGCTGCTGAGGGTGCTGAGCCTGGGGGTGCTGACTCTGGGGGTGCTGCGACCGGGGGTGCTGAGCCTGGGGGTGCTGAGCGTGGGGGTGCTGCGCATGGGGGTGCTGAGCCTGGGGGTGCTGAGCCTGGGTGTGCTGAGACTAGGGGTGCTGAGACTGGGGGTGCTGAGTCTGGGGGTGCTGCGCCTGGGGGTGCTGAGCCTGGGGGTGCTGAGCCTGGGGGTGCTGAGCCTGGGTGTGCTGAGCCTGGGGGTGCTGAGCTTGGAGGTGCTCCGCCTGGAGGTTCTCCGGGTGCTTCGTCTCTGCGGGAGCCACTCTCTCCACGGGAGCTGCGCGAGTGGTTTGCCCGGCGCTGGAGGCGTGCTGCTGGTGCTGGAGGTTCTTCGGCTACTAAGGGTGCTGCTGTCGCGGGTCCCGGAGGTGCTCGTACTAGGAGTACTGGAGCTGCTGGGCCTGCGGGTTCGACTGGAGCTGGTGCTGCTGAGGGTGTTGGAGCTGAGACTACTGCTCGCGGTCCTGCTGCGGGTACTCCTGGTACTGCTGGAGGTTCGGGCGCTGCTGGAGGTGCAGCTGGAGCGGGTGCTCCTACTGGGGGTTCTGGTGCTGTACCTGCTGTGTCTGGCATCGCCGCACAGCCTCGACCGTACTTCGCTCCACTCCTGCAGCAGGTTCTTGGTCTTCCGCCTTCTACTGGTCCTCCTCCTTCTTTAGGGTGTCCACAGCCAGTCCCGTCACAGTTACAGTTGCAGTCTACCTCCCCTTTGCATGCTCCTTCTCCCTACACTGGTCCTACTGGAGGTCTTGCTGAGCGTCGTGAGCCTGCGTCTTGCCCTGCGTCGCCTGTCCGTGCTTCTCGCGCTAGTGGTCGTGGTTCGCGTCAGCGTCCTCCTCTTGTCCCTGGCACGCACTGGATGTCTCTGCGTCCGTCCACTGCTCCTCTGCGTGCCCCTTTGCCTTCTCCTCCTGAGTCCTCTCTTCCTGCTCTTGCCGACCCGGAGTCAGACTCTCTTCGTGCTGCCAGTCCTACTGTCACGCGTCTCCTGGCTACTGTCGTCACTGACCCTTCTTTCGAGTCCACTGCTGTGTTTGCCCTAGTTGCTGAGCTCGTCGACTTTGCTGCTCGCTGTCGCCTAGACTACGCTGCTAGTCTTGTCGCTGAGTCTGAGTCTGTCTGTCCTCCGTCCGTCGGGGGTGAGTGTGCCCTTGGCACGGACGTCCTTGAGGACAGGCAGGAGGAGTTCCAGTGCTTGGCCGCTGCTTCACCTCATCTCGTGTCCGTACTGCTTACCCCTGAGGGAGACCCGGATGCACTTGACATCCCGACTCCGCGCTCTTACGCGGAGGGTCCCTACTCTTCTCAGTGGTAGGCAGCTATGGATGCAGAGATGGCTTCCTGGAAGTCCACAGGCACCTACGTTGACGCTGTCCCCCCTCCTGGGGCGAACATCGTCAGTGGCATGTGGATCTTCAGGGTGAAGCAGCGGCCGGGTTCTCCGCCTGTCTTCAAGGCGCGTTACGTGGCTCGTGGCTTCAGTCACCGGCAGGGAGTTGACTACTTTCAGACCTTCTCTCCCACCCCGAAGATGACCACTCTTCAGGTACTGCTGCACGTTGCTGCTCACCGTGACTACGAGCTGCACTCTCTCGACTTCAGCACAGCTTTCTTGCAGTGCAGCCTGCACGAGGAGATCTGGCTGCGCCGCCCACCTGGCTTCACTGGGTCTTTCCCTCCTGGTACCCAGTGGAGTCTCCGGCGTCCAGTCTACGGTCTCCGCCAGGCGCCACGTGAGTGGCACGACACACTGAGGACTACGCTTGCGGCTCTTGGGTTTGCTCCTTCTACTGCCGACCCGTCGCTGTTTCTGCGCACCGACACTTCTCTGCCGCTGTTCTACATCCTCGTGTACGTCGACGACTTGGTCTTTGCCACAGCTGACACTGCTGGACTCGCCTACGTGAAGTCCGAGCTGCAGAAGAGACACACGTGCACAGATCTGGGTGAACTGCGCAGCTACCTTGGCTTGCAGATCACCCGGGACAGAGCACGCCGCACCATTACCCTGACTCAGTCACACATGGTGCAGCAGGTCCTTCAGCGCTTCGGCTTCACGTACTCCTCGCCTCAGGCCACTCCTCTGCCTACTCGCCACTCGCTCTCAGCTCTGCCTTCGGATGAGTCCGTAGAGTCGAGTGGCCCGTATGCAGAGCTTGTTGGCTGCCTCATGTACCTGATGACCTGCACACGACCTGACCTTGCATACCCTCTTAGCATTCTCGCACGCTATGTTGCTTCTGGGAGACATCGACCAGAGCACATGGCTGCAGCGAAGAGGGTGTTGCGCTACTTGTGCAGTACGTCGGGCATGGGGCTAGTGCTTGGAGGGCGGAGTCCAGTAGTCCTCACTGGGCACGCGGACGCTTCTTGGGCTGACGACCAGGCTACGCAGCGGTCGTCACAGGGTTACACCTTCAGCCTTGGTTCCGGCTCTGTTTCGTGGGGGGCTACTCGCTCGTCTTCTGTTCTCGGCTCCAGTTGTGAGGCTGAGATCTACGCCGGGGCCATGGCTGCACAGGAGCTTCGCTGGCTCACCTACCTGCTGACCGACCTTGGAGAGTCGCCTCGTTCTTCTCCAGTCCTGTACGTAGACAACAAGGCCATGCTGGCCTTGTGTCGAGAGCAGGGACCGGAGCACAGAACAAAGCACATTGATCTGCGCTACTTCCTTGCTCGTGAGCTACAGCAGCGTGGTCAGTTGCGGCTTGCGTACGTGGCCTCTGAGGCCAACACTGCTGATATCTTCACCAAGGCACTTGCGCCTTGTGATCATCAGCGCTTCTGCACGCAGCTGGGTCTTGTGCCTGTCTTGCCTCACTTGCTCACCTCTTGACCTTGCTTGTACTGTTGCATATATATACACCTGCTCTTGCTTGTCTAGTCCTTTATATATATGTACTCTTGCATGTGAACTGGCCTTGTGGCCTTGAACTTGTGCTCAGAATGTGTGGTGACTTTTTGATCCACCCTGAGCTTGCTTTGCTTTGCTTTGCTTGACTGGTCTTGTGACCCCTTGTTCTCCCCCACTTTGCCTATAGGGGTGTGTCAGAACATATAGCTTGTGCTTATTGTGTAGGCTATAGTGGGGTAGCCCATAAGGGGTACAACCCAATTAGGGTTAGTACTTGTACTCACTTCATTCATAGTTCATTCATTCTCGTTCTCATTTTCTCAGAGGCACACAGCGCCATCGTTTTCTTCGAATGTGTGCGGCTGCTTGACGAAAATTATGGCATCGACGGGGGCATATAGGAAGGCGCTGCCGACGTCTATTTGCCGGAGCGGTCGCTGTTTGATGGCGGCGATGCAGAGAAGAATCCGCACCGGGGTGTGGCGGCCGACTGGAGCGTAGGTGAGAGTGAATTCTACCAGGTGCGTTTGTTCAAATCCCCGTACCACCCAACATGCCTTGTACTTGTCGACCGAGCCATCTGCGAGAGTTTTGATGCGGAAAACCCATTTTCCGCTGAGAATTTTCCTCCCCTTTGCCGATGACCGGGGGACTAGTTTCCAGGTGCCACGTTTCTTCAGCGACGCGATTTCGGCGGCCATGGCTGCTCTCCATTTTTCACTGTCGAGGCTAGACAGGGCTTGGCGGATTGTGGTTGGTTCCCTGCGCGAGGTCTGGCGAACAGCGACGGCGAGGTCGAGGACGCGGAGACCGGTTTTGTCAGTCTTTTCGTAGTGAAGTCGGTCATAGTCATGGAAGCTGGTAACTTCCACCACGTCGTCATCGCTGTTGTTGCCAAGGCGGAGGGTATCATGCGACGTGTTGGGTTGTGGTAACTCGGCATCACGCGATCGGTGCGCCTCACTGTTGTAGTCATGAGCCTCGCGTGTTATATCGTCAGGATTGGGTTGGTTTAGAGGTACGAATATCGGAGTCCCGATTTGGCTTGTGAGGGGGATGCTCGGAGCGGAGTCCATTGGGGTGACATCAGGTGTGTCTGCATCCTCGGCCAGGTCAGCTTTGTCATGTGACGTGGCGAAGCTGCAGTGGCCCTTGAAGAGCCTCTCTGGAAGTTTGTCGGCTTCCTGGTGCTCCTTGAAAAGGGGCAGAGTCAGCTTCTCGTAGAAGATGCAGTCACGTGATTTCGTCACCTCGTGTGTCGCCTTGAATTCCTTCTCGATCCCGAGGTGGATGCCCCATTGTGCCCGGTCAGCAAATTTTCCGGTTCTCGCAGTGTGGGGTCTGTACTGTACCATGCAGCCAAACACCCGAAGCAGGCGTGTATCTGCTTTTCTGCTCGTCCATGCCCGGTAGGGAGAGTTGTTGTTCTCGAGGCTTCACGAGGACAGCAAGTTGTGCAGCCGAACAGCGTGATTCGTCGCAAACAGCCAATATTTTGCTGGGATGGCTGACCGCTTCATCAGAGCCCTCATCCACGTGGCGAGGCTTCTGTTTGTCCGTTCTGCTACTCCTTGCTGTTGGTGAGCGTAGGGCAGGGACACCAGGTGCTCAATCCCCTTCTGCTTGAGGATCTCCTTGAACTCGTCGGAGAAGAACTCAAGGGCTCTGTCCGTCTGCCATGTTTTGAGTTTGAGACCGGACTGTCGCTCAGCCCGCTTCATCCACGCAATGAAGCACTCGAAGGCCAGAGACCTGCTTTCGGTGTTGACAACCCAGACGTAGCGCGTAGATGCGTCGATGAAGGTAAGTGTGCACTGCTCCCCGTTGAGCCCCTCCTGGCTGAGCACCATAAAATCGCTGTAAACCTTGTCCAGCGGTTTGTAGCGTTCATACCCTGGGGGCAAATTGGGGAACGGCTGGTGATTGAGCGACGCGGTTGGGCAGACGATGCACGGCGGGTAAGGTGAGTTCGCGGTGAGAGAACCGTTTCGAAGAAGGAGGAGCGCGTCGTTGTCGAAGACTCCGGCCTTGAGCGAGTTTTTTAGCGTGGCGTGGGAGGGATGGCCGAGCCGTTGGTGCCACATTCCTGGGTCCGCACGGTAACCGACCGTCTTCTGATAATATTTTTGTCGCGCTGCTTCGTCGTTTGCCTCCCCTTAAGGTCTTGCGTCGGCGGCGTTGTCGGTATCGGCGGCGAGCGCACGAATTGCCTTCCGCTCCAGAAGCACGCGGGGAATACCGATGACGTCGTCGGTGTCGCCGGCTTCGACTTGGTCTCTGGTGACGAGTAGGCACTGGTTGGGCCACTCCCGAACTGGAAGTCCCGTCATGGGGATTCTAAAGTAACTGTATTCAGCACCGATGACCTCAATTTCTTGTGGTCCTTGTACTGGCGGCTCCGGCTCTTCGGTGGGTTCAGGTAACTCTGTTGGTTCTCCCATTAATTTGTAGGTCTCTTCTTCGTCTGACTCTTCTGGCATTGGCTCGGGTGTGTCAGGGGCGTATTGATCTGGGAGAGGTGGACCTCCCCAGCAGGTGCCGCGAGTTGCCCAGTATGGGTCGACGACGGCGACATCCGCAGGAGGAAAACCAGCTGCTTCGGTGTGCCCTTGCTCTGCTTTGGCCGAGGTGCCCCATCCTCCTTCGGCGCCCCGTGTGACTTTAGCTGTCTCTGCTTCGCCGACTGCTTCTCCTGCTGTTGTGCCAGCTTCCTCTGCTGGGGCAGTGGGAAGTCCCCTGGCCGGTCGCGCCAACTTGTTCCGTTGAAACGGCGTCCCACCCGCTTGCGGCTGCTTCTTCTGGAGTTAAAACTTCTCCCCAGGATCCGAGCGCGGCTTCGGAAGTGTTCCAGCCCGTCCTGTCAGAATATTATGTTTCTCTAGTCTGCAGTGGGGTACTCCATAGTAAGTACAACCCTTTTAGGGTTTGCTATATGTATCCAAATGTTTGCTAGTGAACCCACTCTCATCTTCATCCCTCATTTCTTCACATGCTATCAGAGCATCTACGCTCCTGGCCTGTGGGCCCACCTAACTGCTTCCGCTGCTACTCTGTGCTCTGCACGCCCCGTGGCGTGCCCCTCACGCGACCCTTAGTGGCCCCGTCGCCACCCCTCGCGGCCTCGTCGCCGCCCTTCTCGGCCCCTCGCGGCCTCGTCGCCGCCCTTCTCGGCCCCTCGCGGCCCCTTCGCGGCCCCGTTGCCGCCTCTTTCAGGCCCCTCGCGGCCCCTTCGCGGCCCGTCGCCGCCCTTCCAGGCCCCTCGCGGCCCCTTTGCGGCCCCGTCGCCACCCCTATCGGCCCCGTCGCCGCCGCCAGCGGCCCCGTCGCCGACCTCTCAGGCCCCTCGCGGCCCCGCCGCCGCCCCTATCGGCCCCGTCGCCGCTGCTAGCGGCCCCGTCGCCGACCCTAGCGGCCCCGTCGCCGCCTCTATCGGCCCCGTCGCCGACCCTAGCGGCCCCGTCGCCGCCCCTATCGGCCCCGTCGCCGCCTCCAGCGACCCCATCGCCGCCACTTGCGGCCCCGTCGCCGCCCCTTTCGGCCCTTCCTCGACCCTGCCCCGGCCCCGCCCCGGCCATGCTCCGTCGCCAGTCCCGGCGTACCGGGGGCACGTGCACCGCCCCCCCCTCTTTTCCCGTCGCCCGTCGCGGCTCCCTCGGGGGCCGGCGACCTGGGGGAGGGGGGTGAGCGCCGCCCCTTCTGCCGCCTGTTTTGGCGCCCTGGGAGGCCGCGCGTCGCCCCCCCCCCCCCCCCCCCCCGCGTACCCTCCCTACCTGCCGTCCCGCCCTGCCCTGTGTTAGGGTCTGGGGGTGGCGAGTAGGGGGTGGCGGGTGTGTGGTCTCCCCTGCTCCTCCTCCTCCTCTGTCTCCCACTGCTGCAACTGCCGCTGAGGGGGGTGGGTGTCTAGGAGTCGACGGAGTGGTGCTAGGGGGTGGGGTGTGAGTGAACCCAGGGGTGCAGTAGGGGGTGTGTGAAATGGGGGTGGGATAGTTTGGGGAGGTTGAAGGGGGTGGCCGTCGTGAAGCCCGCAGCTCCAGTCGCCCGTGAGACCGTTGCGCCAGTCGCCCGTGAGCCTGTTGCGCCAGTCGCCCGTGAGCCTGTTGCGCCAGTCGCCCGTGAGCCCGTTGCTCCAGTCGCCCGTGAGTCTGTTGCTCCTGCCGCTCAGAGTTAGCCGCGGAGCCAGTTACTCCAGTAGCCCGTGTGCCAGTTGTTCCAGTTGCCAGTGTGCCAGTTGCTCTAGTTGCCCGTGTGCCAGTTGCTCCAGTTGCGCCGTGTGCCAGCAGCTTCAGCTGCCGCCCACTACCTCCTCTCCTCTCATAGTCCCTCCTCCTCCACACTTGCCCTCTGCGATAGCCTCTAGCTTTGCTTACATTTGTGAACTTTAAACTGTTGCTTCTTGTACTTGTGCTCAGAATGTGTGGAGACATTGTGATCCACCCTGAGCTTGTTCTGCTTTGCTTGTTGTGCTGATTACACCCCACTTTGACTATGGGGGTGTGTCAGAATATTATGTTTCTCTAGTCTGCAGTGGGGTACTCCATAGTGAGTACAACCCTTTTAGGGTTTGCTATATGTATCCAAATGTTTGCTACTGAACCCACTCTCTTCTTCATCCCTCATTTCTTCACATGTCCAGCGTGTCTCCGCTGTCTTATTTTCTTCGGTTGCAGGTTCTGACATGCCGATGTCTTCTTCCATTGTGGCCGGTCCGGTTTCTGCAGGATTGGAGGTCGAGGCAGTCGGGACTGTGCGCAAGCGCAGGAGGCCGTCGGAGGCAGGTTGCTCGAGATCCATCTCGTCGGGATGTGACCATGTTGGTGGCTCTGTGGGAGTTGTTTTCAGTAGCAATGTGCGGTGGGAATCGCCGGTGGTGCCCTGAGCTGAAAATTGCAGCACGAAGACTCCATCGTCATCGATCGCCTTTCCGATGTAAGTTTCGTTGTGGAAGAGCTCGAAGGTCTTTTCCTTTCGATTGCTGCGAATGTCGATTCCGCACCGCATGAGTTGCGCTGACGAGAGCAAATTGTATTGTAGGTCAGGTGCGACAAGGACGTCTCCAATGTGAATGGTGAACTTCGTGTCATTGGCCTCGAGGTAGATTTCGCCAATCTCATATGCCTTCATTTTTCCGTTGTTGGTGGCGGTGATTTCGCAGGGCCGTCGCATACGCCGTGAGTTGCTGATAAACTTTGGCGATCCCACCATGTGTTGCCCGCAGCAACTGTTGAGGTACCATGTGTCTAAATCCTCGTAGCGCTGACGGGCGAGGTTAGCGATCTTGGGTGTGACGATGCGATCAAGGTCGCTGGTGTACGGTGAGAGGGCGAAATATCTGTTTGCGGAAATGCTCGGCGGCGATTCCGGAGTAGGAGGGGGGAGCTCAAAGTCAGGAGGAATGTCTGAGGGGCGAGAGGACCACGTAAAGACTGTTGGATCATTGTCTGTGCTAGGCGCAATGGGGTTGATGGGATCGTCGCGAGCGAATGTTACTCGATCCCAGTAATGGAACCCAAATGTTTGCTAGTGAACCCACTCTCTTCTTCATCCCTCATTTCTTCACACGTCCAGCGTGTCTCCGCTGTCTTATTTTCTTTGGTTGCAGGTTCTGACGTGCCGCTGTCTTCTTCCATTGTGGCCGGTCCGGTTTCTGCAGGATTGGAGGTCGAGGCAGTCGGGACTGTGCGCAAGCGCAGGAGGCCGTCGGAGGCAGGTTGCTCGAGATCCATCTCGTCGGGATGTGACCATGTTGGTGGCTCTGTGGGAGTTGTTTTCAGTAGCAATGTGCGGTGGGAATCGCCGGTGGTGCCCTGAGCTGAAAATTGCAGCACGAAGACTCCATCGTCATCGATCGCCTTTCCGATGTAAGTTTCGTTGTGGAAGAGCTCGAAGGTCTTTTCCTTTCGATTGTTGCGAATGTCGATTCCGCACCGCATGAGTTGCGCTGACGAGAGCAAATTGTATTGTAGGTCAGGTGCGACGAGGACGTCTCCAATGTGAATGGTGAACTTCGTGTCATTGGCCTCGAGGTAGATTTCGCCAATCTCATATGCCTTCATTTTTCCGTTGTTGGTGGCGGTGATTTCGCAGGGCCGTCGCATACGCCGTGAGTTGCTGATAAACTTTGGCGATCCCACCATGTGTTGCCCGCAGCAACTGTTGAGGTACCATGTGTCCAAATCCTCGTAGCGCTGACGGGCGAGGTTAGCGATCTTGGGTGTGACGATGCGATCAAGGTCGCTGGTGTACGGTGAGAGGGCGAAATATCTGTTTGCGGAAATGCTCGGCGGCGATTCCGGAGTAGGAGGGGGGAGCTCAAAGTCAGGAGGAATGTTTGAGGGGCGAGAGGACCAGGTAAAGACTGTTGGATCATTGTCTGTGCTAGGCGCATTGGGGTTGATGGGATCGTCGCGAGCGAATGTTACTCGATCCCAGTAATGGAACCCAAATGTTTGCTAGTGAACCCACTCTCTTCTTCATCCCTCATTTCTTCACACGTCCATTGTGTCTCCGCTGTCTTATTTTCTTCGGTTGCAGGTTCTGACGTGCCGCTGTCTTCTTCCATTGTGGCCGGTCCGGTTTCTGCAGGATTGGAGGTCGAGGCAGTCGGGACTGTGCGCAAGCGCAGGAGGCCGTCGGAGGCAGGTTGCTCGAGATCCATCTCGTCGGGATGTGACCATGTTGGTGGCTCTGTGGGAGTTGTTTTCAGTAGCAATGTGCGGTGGGAATCGCCGGTGGTGCCCTGAGCTGAAAATTGCAGCACGAAGACTCCATCGTCATCGATCGCCTTTCCGATGTAAGTTTCGTTGTGGAAGAGCTCGAAGGTCTTTTCCTTTCGATTGCTGCGAATGTCGATTCCGCACCGCATGAGTTGCGCTGACGAGAGCAAATTGTATTGTAGGTCAGGTGCGACGAGGACGTCTCCAATGTGAATGGTGAACTTCGTGTCATTGGCCTCGAGGTAGATTTCGCCAATCTCATATGCCTTCATTTTTCCGTTGTTGGTGGCGGTGATTTCGCAGGGCCGTCGCATACGCCGTGAGTTGCTGATAAACTTTGGCGATCCCACCATGTGTTGCCCGCAGCAACTGTTGAGGTACCAAATGTCCAAATCCTCGTAGCGCTGACGGGCGAGGTTAGCGATCTTGGGTGTGACGATGCGATCAAGGTCGCCGGTGTACGGTGAGAGGGCGAAATATCTGTTTGCGGAAATGCTCGGCGGCGATTCCGGAGTAGGAGGGGGGAGCTCAAAGTCAGGAGGAATGTCTGAGGGGCGAGAGGACCAGGTAAAGACTGTTGGATCATTGTCTGTGCTAGGCGCAATGGGGTTGATGGGATCGTCGCGAGCGAATGTTACTCGATCCCAGTAATGGAACCCTCCGTTGCGGCGAGCCATGCAGCTTATGATTGTCCCTTTTCCTTTGTCCTTCGCCGTGATGAGTGCAGGAGATTGAGAAGTGCTGGCGACGGAAGGAGGCGACACAGTGGCGGAGGGCTTTGTTTGTGCCGATGGTTGTTGGTTGGAGGCGTTGCGTCGCTCATCAGCGGCCTGACGCTTGTAGCACTGGTCGATACTGTGGCCAAACTTCTTGCAGCATTTGCAGAAAGCTCCCTTCTTTCCGCGTTGCTCCCCTTGTGATGCTCCTGTGTAGAAGACTAATTTCTCTCGTTTGACATTCTTCTCCTTGTACAGGTTGATCTCCTTCTGCTCCAAAAGAAGCGTGGCGCACAGAGCTGACTCCGATATGGTTGCTCGGGCGCGAAGGAGTTACTGGCACTGTCGCTAGTCGGGGCCGAGGCCAGAGATGACCATTGAGATGAACATGTCGTCGGGGACAGTCCCACCGCATTTCTTGACTTGGTCGCGCAGATTGCGGCACCGGTTGACATACGGTCCCGCTTTCTCCCCTTGCTTCATTTTAACCGATGTTAGCTGGCTGAGCAGGCGACTCATCGTAACTGGATCTGTTGCCATGTATGAGTTGCGCAAGTGTTCCCAAGGCGCGTGCGCTGGAGCCCACTCCGTCTTATAAGGACGAATGCCAAGTTGTTCTTCAGGTGAGAGGTTGCGAAGGAGAGCGGTGTACGCGAGGAGTGATTCGTGGTAGTATTGATGCTTCTCCTGGATGGTGCCTTCCGAAGGAAAAGGTAGGCTTCCGTTGTAGTACATCCAGATCTGAGCGGTTGTCGCAAGAAGCTCGAATTCAAAACTCCACGTGTAAAAATCCTTTCCGTCGAAAGAGATTGAGGTCTTCAATTTTGAAGTCAATACAAATTTGGTTTGCATTGAAGCGATGTCTGACTGTTAGCGTTGTGGGTTGTCTTGTGCAGGAGCTGACCCTTGACGATTCTCAAAGGTGAAGGATCTCTCGGAGTTGACGCGGCGGTCTTCTCCAGGAAGAGGGAGTCCAGCAACGCCACGTGCATAGCTTGAGCCGTCAATGCTCATTGCTTGATGGCTTTCAAGGGCGTTGATGCATGCGACTAGCTCCTCAACGACAGCGGTGCTGACGGAGGTCATCGCTGAGGGCGTGTTAGTCGTTGCTGGTGGTGGGCCCGGTGAGTCTGCAGTGGCTTTTCCTTAAGGAGCCATAGTGTTGCAGACTTAGAAATGTATTGAGTAAGTTTGTAATGAGATTGTTCTAGGAAGAACGAGGACTTGGCAGATCTTATAATCTACTCTTGCTCTCATACCATGCTGATACAACCAGAGGATCCAGTAGATAGGATAGGATCTGTTAAGTCTGAGAGGATACAAGGAAGTCTCTGTAGTGACCTTGTTGTATAATAATTGAAAGAGAACAAGATGATTGAAAGATAGGAGTACAAGGGATTAAATAGAAATATAGCTAGCCATGTACTTGTCAAACATTATATATGTTATTTTTGTGTAGGCTATAGTGGGTTAGCCTTTAAGGGGTATATCATTCTAGGGTTTGCTACTTGTATCACCAATGTTCATAGTTCAATCACTTCTTGTTTCTGACATGGTATTAAGAGCTTAGGTTCTAGACCTAAGGGCCCACCGTTCCGCTAGAGGTGCCCTCGTGCGCCCCTTTTTTTTTTTAGCGCCCTCGTGCGTCTCTCCCCTTGTGCGACCTCGTATGCTCTCCTCTCACACTGCCCGTGTGCAGCCCGCTAGCAGCCCGAGCGCGGCCCCGCCGTTTTAGCGCGCGTAGGAAAACCGCCGCCTAGGGCGGCCCGATTTTTTCTCGCGAGCCCAAGCAGGCCGTTGCCCGTAGGCCCCGCTCGCCCCTAAGCCGACGCGCGGCCCACAGCCGCCCGCCCGCAGGTCGCAGCCAGCGCGCCGCGGCGATCGCGCGTCGGCTGCTGCAGCTCGCGCTTAGCCGCCGCCAGAACGCGGCCGCGGTCCGCGCGCAGCTGCACCCTAGGCGCCGCCGCGCACCAAGCCTAGGCCCGCCGTCGCGCCGCCTTACCTGCCCGAGCCGCGTCGCCCGAGTCGCGCCGCCCAAGTCGCGCCGCCCTGACCGAGCTGCGCCGCCCTACCTGCTGCAACTGCTCTTCCTGCTCCTACTGCTCCTTCTGTTGCTACTGCTACTACTGCTACTGCTACTGCTACTCCTGCTACTGCCACTATGGCCAGTCCCACTGTTCTCACCTTTGACGCCGAGGGCCGCCCGATTAAGTTCGATGTCTGGCTTGATGACCTTCACTTGTACCTCCAGATCACTGCCAAGGACGATGTTTCCCTCTATGACCACACGTCCGGCGCTGCTCCCGCACCTGCTGCTACTGCTGACAGTACTACTCGCTCACAGTGGCAGACTCGTGACGCCCATGCTCGCCTAGCCGTTCGCAGCCACCTGCCGTTAGATGAGCGCGAGCACTTCGGCCAGCATAAGACCGCTAAGGAGTTGTATGACGCTGTAGTTGCCCGCTACTCCTCCCGTGCCACTACTGCGATAGGCCGTCTCTCACTGCCCTGCCTCTTCCCCGATCTATCTGCCTTTGCCACTGTAGCTGACCTCATCACTCACCTCCGTACTAGTGATCTCCACTACCGTGCCGCACTCCCACCCGATTTCCTAGCCAAGAACCCCCCCCCCCCCCCCCCCCGATGTACCTCACACTGTACCACCTTGTCACCTGCCTCCCTGACTCCCTTCGCACTGTCAGGGACCAGTTTCTCGCCCTCTCCCCCACTGACCTCACTGTCGACCTCCTCGAGAAGGAACTCCTAGCATCTGAGAAGAGCATTGTAGCTGTAGGTGCCTCTCGTGGTGACCCCCGCACCCCCTTCTTTGAGGGGTGCTCCCCCTCCCCCCTCCTCCCCTCCATTGCATCTGCTGCTGCTGTCGACTACCTCGGTGCTGAGGGGGTCGGAGCTGCGTTCGCTCCTAGTGGGAAGTGCAGGGGCGGCAGGGGCAAAGGGGGCCGGGGTGGAGGAGGCGGCGGTGGGGGAGGTGGTGGTGGAGGGGGTGGAGGGGGCGGCGGCGGTGGCGGCAGTGGTGGGAGTGGTGCTGGTGGTGGGGGGGGCAGTGGCGGAGCCGGGGGTGCTGGAGGCGGCGGTGGTGGAGGTGGAGGTGGGGGTGGTGGGGGTGGTGGCGGCGGTGGAGCTGGTGGAGGGTGCGGTGAAGCGGTGCAGCGTGGTGGGTTCGGCGGCGGCCAGAGGCAGCAGCAGCAGCGTCTCAGCGAGCCCCCGTCGCCCCAGCAGCTCCGTGAGTGGTACTCTCAGCGTGGGGGGTCTTGGGGTGGAGGTACCTGCCCGTACGTCATCCGCACAGGTGACCGCACTGGCCAGACTTGTGGGAAGTTTCACACGGCGCAGCGCTGTTTCTTTCGCCTCGACGACGCCTGGCGCGAGCAGTTCCCTGACGCCTCTGAGCTGCCCCGCTGGGCTGATCTGCTTAGGAAGGGGATTGATATATTTGCTCTTGAATATGATGCTATCCTTGCTGCTATGTATGCATTGACTATTAGTGTTGAGGGTGACTGTTACCTGAGTGTTCCGCCCGACCCAGGTATTGGGACCAGTGAGGCTGCAGCTCTAGGTGCTAGCGCGTCTGCTGCTCTAGGTCCTGGTGAGGCTGCTGCCCTAGGTGCTAGTTCGTCTACGTCTGCTGGTACCGCACCTACTGAGGCACTGCACACCTTCACACTGGACTCAGGTGCTTCCCGTTGTTTCTTCCGCGACCGCACTGCCCTAAAGCAGCTCCCTAGACCGGTTGCTATCTCCCTGGCTGACCCCTCAGGGGGTCTGGTCCTTGCGACCTCCACCACTGCCCTCCCTTGTCCTGCTGTCCCGTTTGGCACGCTGTCGGGCCTCTACCTCACCTCGTCCTCTACGAACTTGGTGGCGGGTTCCGCGCTCCAGGACGCGGGTGTTCACCAGTTCACTCCGGCCTACGAGCGTGTGACGCACTGCACGTGCGCCCGGACGGGTCGTCACCTGGCTACCTTCACACGGCAGCCGGGGTCGGACTTGTACACACTGACCACTGAGTCCCCTCAGGTAGTTGTGTCTGCGTCTGCGTCTGCGTCAGGTCAGTTGTTGGCCCCCTGCTTGTGTCGCTCCTTGTCACACAGGACTGTCCTCTGGCACCACCGCCTTGGTCACCCGTCAGTGCAGCGCCTTCGCGGCATGCACTCCAGGTACCTTGTCTCTGGTCTTCCCAGAGTTCTCCCTCCCCTCCCACCCTCGCCTGCTCCTCCCTGTCTTCCTTGTGTCGAGGGGCGGCAGCGCGCCGCTCCTCACTCCTGCTCGTTCCTGTCAGAACATATAGCTTTTGTGGGAAATCGAGATTGTAGTTCGTTTCTCTGATAATGTGAAATTCGTTTCTGAAATTTGACAGGTTTTCAAATGAGAATCATGTCAGAACATATAGCTTTTGCATATTGTGTAGGCTATAGTGGGGTAGCCCACAAGGGGTACAACCCAATTAGGGTTAGTACTTGTACTCAGTTCATTCATACTTCATTCATTCTCGTTCTCATTTTCTCATGGTATCGAGCAGGTTCCCCTGTGGGAACTGTGCCTAGGGCCCACCAAATTTCGATTTTTTTTCCTGCCCGAAGCGCGCTCCGCCCGAGTCGCGCTCTCACCTCGTCGAGCCGCCCTCGCGGCTCCTACGCCCTAGCGGCCCTCCCTACCTTAGCGGCCCCGTCGCCCGTTCGTGCGGCCCCGCCACCTACTAGCGTGGCCCCGCCACCCGCATTCGCGTCCCCGCCGCCCTACGTCGCGACCTCGCCGCCCTAACTGCGGCCTCGCCGCCCTACTCCTGCGGCCCCGCCGCCCTACTTCGCGGCCCCGCCGCCCTACGTCGCGGCCTTGCCGCCCTACTCTACGGCCTCGCCGCCCCACTTCGCGGCCCCGCCGCCCCACTTCGCGGCCCCGCCGCCCTGCTTCAGCGGCCCCGCCGCCCGTCTGCTGCGGCCCCGCCGCCCCACTTCGCGGCCCCGCCGCCCTTCTTCAGCGGCCCCGCCGCCCGTCTGCTGTGGCCCCGCTGCCCCACTTCGCGGCCCCGCCGCCCCACTTCGCGGCCCCGCCGCCCTACTTCAACGGGCCCCGCCGCCCTACTTCAGCGGCCCCGCCGCCCTACGTCTGCGGCCCCGCCACCCGTCTGCTGCGGCCCCGCCGCCCTACACCTGCGGCCCCGCCGCCCTACTTCAAGGGCCTCGCCGCCCTACTTCAAGGGCCCCGCCGCCCTACTTGACCGGCCCCGCCGCCCTACGTCAACGGGCCCCGCCGCCCGTCTGCTGCGGCTCCGCCACTCTCCCCTCCTGCAGTAGTGCGCCCGAGCCGCCGACCGCCGCGCCGCCCTGTACCAGAGGAGCCAAGCCGCCCTGCCGCCGAGCCGCCCGGCCGCCCACCAGCCGAGCCGCCGTGCAGCCCAGCCGCCCAGCCGCCGAGCCGCCGAGCCGCCCAGCAGCCGAGCCGCCCCGCAGCCGAGCCGCCGAGCCGCCCAGCAGCCGAGCCGCCCAGCCGCCGAGCGGCCCTACAGTTGAGCCGCCCGAGCATCCCTGTCCGGTGAGCACAGCCTCTCTGTCACTGCGTGCCCTTCCCCTACTGCTTGCACTGCTGGTCTACCATCGTCATGGCTACCCCTAGTGTCCTCGCTTTTGACGCTGAGGGTCGAGCCATTAACTTTGAGGTCTGGGTCGACGACCTGCAGCTGTTCTTACAGTGCGATAGAGCGGACGGTCTTTCTCTCTTTGACCTCACCTCTGGCGCCTCTCCTGCCCCTGCTGCTGATGCTGACCCCACTGTTCGCTCTCAGTGGGCCACCCGCGATGCTACTGCACGTCTTGCTGTGCGTCGCCACCTGCCTACCACTGAGCGAGCGCACTTTAGTCAGTTCTCAGACCTTGTACGACGCTGTAGTTGCGCGCTACTCTTCCCCTGCCACTGCTGCAATGAGCCGCCTCATGCTACCGTACCTCTTCCCTGACCTTGCTGCATTTCCCACAGTTGCTGACCTCATTACGCACCTCCGCACTAGTGACACTCGCTACCGCGCCGCGCTGCCTGCTGAGTTCTGCGCCAAGAAACCCCCCCCCATGTACATCACTCTCTATTACATAGTCACCCGCCTCCCTGACTCCCTTTGCGTAGTCAGGGACCACTTTCTCTCAGTCTGTCCCACCACTCTCACTGTTGACCTCCTAGAGAAGGCCCTCCTAGCAGCGGAGAAGAGCATAGTCGCTGTAGGAGCCTCTCGTGGTGACCCTCGCACCCCCATCTTTGAGGGGTGTTCCCCTTCCCCCCTATTGCCCTCTGTCGCCTCTGCTGCTGCGGCCGACCTACTTGGTCTTGAGTCGGTCGGTGCGGCGTCTGCCCCTAGCGGGAGACGCCGCTCTGGCAAGGGCAAGGGGGGCAAGGGCGCGGGTGGAGCTAGCGGGGGTGGTGGAGGTGGCGGTGGAGGCGGCGGAGGGAGTGGGGGTGGCGGTGGAAGTGGTGGCGGAGGTGGTGGTGGTGGTGGCGGCAATGGAGGCGGAGGCGGCGGTGGCGATAGCGGTGGGAGCGGAGGTGGCGGTGGTGGCGGCGGTGGAGGCGGCGGTGGCGGAGGAGGTGGAGCTGGTTGGGGTGGTGCCTCGCAGCGGAGCGGCTCTGGTGGTGGTCAGCGCCAGCAGCAGCAGCAGCAGCAGCGTTCTCGGGACATCCCCCCCCCTCAGCAGCTCCGTGAGAGGTACACGCAGCGTCAGCGTGGTGGGGGTTTTGGTCCGTGCACCTACGTCCTTCGCTCCGGCGACCGCGCGGGTGAGCAGTGTGGGGGTGCCCACCCCACTCAGCGCTGCTTTGGCCGCCTGACGGACGCTTGGCGTCAGCAGTTCCCTGAGGCTAGTGAGATCCCCCGCTGGGGAGAGCTGTCTAGGGCAGGCGTAGCTATCTATGATCTTGACTTTGATGCTATCCTTGCTGCCATGTATGCTGTGACTATTAGTGATGAGGGTGACTGATACCGGTGTTTCCCGCCCGACCCGGGCATAGATACTGCTGCGCTAGGTGCTTGTGAGGCTGCTGCTTTGGGTGCCAGCGCGTCTGCGCCCTCAGGTACTGGTGAGGCTGCGCTCTCAGGTACCGCGTCGGCTTCGGCCTCCCTCACCTTCACGCTTGACTCGGGGGCTTCTCGCTCCTTCTTTCGAGACCGCACCACACTCACGCCGCTTGGTCGGCTAGTTGCAGTCTCCCTGGCTGACCCCTCTGGGGGTCCTGTCCTCTCTCACTTCTCCACAGTCCTCCCGTGTCCGGCTACCCCCTCGGGCACCTTGTCTGGTCTGTACCTCCCCTCGTTCTCGACAAACTTGGTGAGTGGTGCTGACCTGCAGGATGCGGGGGTTCACCAGTTCACTCCTGCGAGTCAGCGGGTGACCCACTGCTCGGATGCCCGCACAGGCCGACACCTGGCCACGTTTTCACGCAGGCCGGGGTCGAGTCTCTACACCCTAACCACTGCGTCTCCTCCTGTCTCTGCGTCTGGCCAGGTAGCTGCGTCGGGTCAGGTGTTTGCTGCTGCGTCCAGGTCTGGTCCTGAGTCTGCCCCCTGCTCGTGTCGCCTCCTGTCTCACGAGATTCTCCTGTGGCACCACCGTCTTGGTCACCCCTCCCTGCCTCGTCTTCGGGGCATGGCCTCCCGTGTCCTTGTCTCTGGTCTCCCCCAGTCCCTCCCTCCCCTTCCTTCGGGGCCTGGTCCTTCCTGTGTCCCCTGTGTCGAGGGGCGGCTCCGGGCTGCCCCTCACTCCTCCCAGTTTCCCCCGACAGAGGCTCCACTGCAGACGCTTCACTTGGACGTGTGGGGCCCGGCCCACGTCCGTGGACAGGGTCACGAGCGCTACTTCCTGCTGGTGGTTGACGACTACTCGCGTTACACCACAGTCTTCCCCTTGCGCAGCAAGGGTGATGTCACTGCGGTGTTGATCGACTGGATCCGCGCGGCTCGTCTCCAGCTCAGGAGGAGCTTCGGCTCGGACTTTCCTGTTCTGCGCCTGCACTCTGACCGAGGCGGAGAGTTCTCCTCTGGCCTTCTGCGAGCCTTCTGTTGTGCGCGAGGCATTTGCCAGACCTTCACGCTTCCGGACTCTCCACAGCAAAATGGGATTGCTGAGCGCCGCATTGGCATGGTCATGGACGTCGCTCGTACGTCCATGATGCATGCGGCTGCCCCCCATTTTCTATGGCCGTTTGCGGTTCAGTACGCGGCGCATCAGATTAACCTTCACCCCGGGGTCTCTTGGCCGGAGACCTCCCCAGCTCTGCTGTGGACAGGGAAGGTCGGCGATGCGTCTGCGTTCCGTGTCTGGGGATCTCGGGCGTTTGTCCGCGACTTGTCTGCGGACAAGCTGTCCCCTCGTGCTGCTCCCTTTGTCTTCCTTGGCTTCCCCCCTGACGCACCAGGGTGGCAGTTCTACCACCCCTCCTCTCGTCGTGTTCTGTCCTCCCAAGACGTCACGTTCGAGGAGTCAGTCCCCTTCTACCGCCTCTTCCCCTACCGCACTCCTTCCCTCCCCCCGCCACCGCACTTCCTCGTGCCAGGTCCCCCCCCGCTAGACCCCCTTCCCCCTCAGGGTCTTGCCCCTTCACGTGTGTCCCAGGTAGACGCAGTCGAGCAGGTCGAGGTTGCTGGTGACTCTGGTACTGCTGCGGGTGCTGAGCCTGGGAGTGCTGAGCCAGGGGGTGCTGCGTCTGGAGCTGCTGAGCCTGGAGGTGCGGAGCCTGCGGTCGCTGGACCTCCCCTTGTGGCGTCTGGCGGTGCTGAGTCTGGAGGTTCTCCGGGTGCTTTGTCTCGGCGGGAGCCCCTCTCTCCACAGGAGCTGCGCGAGTGGTTTACTCGCCGCTGGAGCCGTACTGCTAGAGCTGGAGCTTCTTCGGCCGCTGAGGGTGCTGGTGCCGCCGGTCGCGGAGCTGCTGAGCCTGCGGGTCCGACTGGAGCTAGAGCTGCTGAGGGTGTTGGTGCTGAGACTACTGCTGTCCGTCCTGGCGGTGGTCCTGCTGCGGGTGCTGCTGGTGCTGCTGGAGGTCCTGCAGCTGGAGGTGCTGTTGGCGCTGGTGCTG
The DNA here is from genome assembly GCA_948144175.1 of Closterium sp. NIES-65. NCBI lineage: Eukaryota > Viridiplantae > Streptophyta > Zygnematophyceae > Desmidiales > Closteriaceae > Closterium > Closterium sp. NIES-65. The sequence continues at coordinate 1,115,222 of CANXME010000511.1, read as the reverse complement.
CCTCTGAGGGTGCTGGTGCTGTCCCTCCTGTGTCTGGAGTTGCCGCGCGGCCTCGGCCGTACTTCGTTCCGCTCCTCCAGCAGGTTCTTGGTCTTTCTCCTCCTGTAGAGTGTCCACCGCCTGTCCAGTCTCAGTCACAGTTAGAGCCCGCCTCGCCTCTGCCTGCTCCCTCTCCTTACACTGGTCCTACTGGAGGTCTTACTGAGCGTCGTGAGCCTGCGTCTCGTCCCGCGTCGCCTGTTCGTGCTTCTCGCGCTAGTGGTCGCGGTTCGCGTCAGCGTCCTCCTCCTGTCCCTGGCACGCACCGAACGTCTCTGCGTCCGTCCACTGCTCCTCTGCATGCCCCTTTGCCTTCTCCTCCTGAGTCCTCTCACCCTCCGCAGGCCGACCCGGAGTCGGACACTCTTCGTGCTGCCAGTCCTACTGTCACGAGTCTCCTTGCTACTGTCGTCACTGACCCCTCCTTTGAGTCCACTGCTGTGTCTGCTCTTATTGTTAAGCTCGTCGACTTTGCTGCTCGCTGTCGTCTAGACTACGCTGCTAGCCTTGTTGCTGAGTCTGCGTCAGTCTCTCCTCCGTCTGTCGGGGGTGAGTGTGCTCTTGGCACGGACGTCCTTGAGGACAGGCAGGAGGAGTTCTAGTGTCTGGCTGCTGCTTCACCTCATCTCGCGTCCGTACTGCTTGCCCCTGAGGGAGACCCGGATGCACTAGACATCCCGACTCCGCGCTCTTACGCGGAGGCCGTAGAGGGTCCCTACTCCTCTCAGTGGCAGGCAGCTATGGATGCAGAGATGGCTACCTGGAAGTCCACAGGCACCTACGTTGACGCGGTTCCCCCTCCTGGGGCGAACATCGTCAGTGGCATGTGGATCTTCAGGGTGAAGCGGCCGACGGGCTCTCCACCTGTCTTCAAGGCGCGGTACGTGGCTCGTGGCTTCAGTCAGCGGCAGGGAGTTGACTACTTTCAGACCTTCTCTCCCACCCCAAAGATGACCACTCTTCGGGTGCTGCTGCACATAGCCGCTCAGCGCGACTACGAGCTTCACTCTCTTGACTTCAGCACTGCTTTCTTGCAGGGTAGCCTGCACGAGGAGATCTGGCTGCGCCGTCCACCTGGCTTCATTGGGACTTTCCCTCCTGGCACCCAGTGGAGCCTCCGACGGCCAGTCTACGGTCTCTGCCAGGCACCACGTGAGTGGCACGACACACTGAGGACTACGCTTGCGGCTCTTGGGTTTGCTCCCTCTACTGCTGACCCGTCGTTGTTTCTGCGCACCGACACCTCTCTGCCGCCGTTCTACATCCTCGTGTACGTCGACGACTTTGTCTTTGCCACAGCTGACACTGCTGGACTCGCCTACGTGAAGTCCGAGCTGCAGAAGAGACACACGTGCACAGACCTGGGTGAACTGCGCAGCTACCTTGGCTTGCAGATCACCCGGGACAGAGCACGCCGCACCATTACCTTGACTCAGTCACACATGGTGCAGCAGGTCCTTCAGCGCTTCGGATTCACGTACTCCTCGCCTCAGGCCACTCCTCTGTCTACTCGCCACTCGCTCTCAGCTCTGCCTTCGAATGAGTCCGTAGAGTCGAGTGGCCCGTACCCAGAGCTTGTTGGCTGCCTCATGTACCTGATGACCTGCACACGACCTGACCTTGCATACCCTCTTAGCATTCTTGCACGCTATGTTGCTCCTGGGAGACACAGACCAGAGCACATGGCTGCAGCGAAGAGGGTGTTGCGCTACTTGTGCAGTACTTCGGGCATGGGGCTAGTGCTTTGAGGGCGGAGTTCAGTGGTCCTCACTGGGCACGCGGACGCTTCTTGGGCTGGCGACCAGGCTACTCAGCGGTCGTCCCAGGGTTACACCTTCAGTCTTGGTTCTTGCTCTGTTTCGTGGCGGGCTACTCGCTCGTCCTCTGTTCTCGGCTCCAGTTGTGAGGCTGAGATCTACGCCGGGGCCATGGCTGCACAGGAGCTTCGCTGGCTCACCTACCTGCTGACCGACCTTGGAGAGTCGCCTCGTTCTCCTCCAGTGCTGTACGTAGACAACAAGGCCATGCTGGCCTTGTGTCGTGAGCAGCGCTTGGAGCATAGAACGAAGCACATTGCTCTCCGCTACTTTCTTGCTCGTGAGCTGCAGCAGCGTGGTCAGTTGCGACTTGCGTACGTGGCCTCTGAGGCCAACACTGCTGATGTTTTCACCAAGGCACTTCCGCCTTGTGATCATCAGCGCTTCTGCACTCAGCTGGGACTTGTCCCAGTCTTGCCTCACTTGCTCACCTCTTGACCTTGCTTGTACTCTTGCATATATATATATACCTGCTCTTGCTTGTTTAGCCTTATATATATCTGTCTACCCCTGCATGTGAACTGGCCTTGTGGCCTTGACCTTGTGCTCGGACTGTGTGGTGACTTTGTGATCCACCCTGAGCTTGCTTTGCTTTGCTTTGCTTGACTGGTCTTGTGACCCCTTGTTCTCCCCCAATTTGCCTATGGGGGTGTGTCAGAACATATAGCTTTTGCATATTGTGTAGGCTATAGTGGGGTAGCCCACAAGAGGTACAACCCAATTAGGGTTAGTACTTGTACTCAGTTCATTCATAGTTCATTCATTCTCGTTCTCATTTTCTCAGTTCCCTCCCACAGACGCTCCCCTGCAGACTCTCCACCTGGACGTGTGCGGCCCCGCCCGCGTCCGGGGACAGGGCCACGAGCGGTACTTTCTGCTGGTCGTCAACGACTACACGCGCTACACCACGGTCTTCCCCTTGCGTACCAAGGGTGAGGTCCCTGATGTCTTGATCCCCTGGATCCGCGCTGCTCGTCTCCAGCTCCGCCAGCGGTTCCAGTCAGACTTTCCTGTCCTACGTCTGCACTCTGACAGAGGTGGCGAGTTTTCCTCTGACCTCTTGGCAGCCTACTGTGCGGAGCACGGCATCCGCCAGACGTTCACTCTCCCGGCCTCTCCGCAGCAGAATGGGGTTGCTGAGCGCCGCATTGATCTTGTCATGGAGGTCGCTCGTACCTCCATGATCCATGCGGCTGCCCCCTATTTCCTGTGGCCGTTTGCAGTGCAGTACGCCGCGCATCAGCTCAACCTCTGGCCCCGTGTCTCTGTTCCGGAGACCTTGCCTACCCTGCGCTGGACGGGGGACGTTGGCGATGCGTCGGTGTTCCGAGTCTGGGGATGTCGAGCCTTTGTCCGCGATACGTTCGCGGACAAGCTCTCCTCCCGTGCTGTTCCCTGTGTCTTCCGTGGCTTTGTCCCTGACGCGCCGGGCTGGCAGTTTTACCACCCCACTTCGCGCCGTGTCTTCGCCTCTCAGGACGTCACCTTTGACTAGTCGGTACCCTTTTACTGTCTCTTCCCCTACCGCACTGCCCCGCTCCCCCCCCCTGCCGCTCTTCCTCACCCCAGGTGTCCCGTCGGTAGACCCCTTCCCTCCCCAGGGTGCTGCTCCCTCATGTGTTTCCCAGGTAGACCCGGTCGAGCCTGTCGAGGTAGCTGTTGACTCTGGTTCTGCGCCAGGTGCTGAGCGTGCTGAGCCTGGTAGTGCTGAGCCTGGGGGTGCGGAGCCTGGGGGTGCGGAGACTCGGGGTGCTGAGACTGGGGGTGCGGAGCCTGGGGGTGCGGAGCCTGGGGGTGAGGAAACTGCGGGTACTGAGCCTGGGGGTGCTGCGACTGGGGGTGCTGACCCTCGAGGAGCTGAGGCTGGGGGTTCTGAGACTGACCGTCCTGCGCCTGTTGGCGCTCCCTCTTCACAGCAGCTGCGTGAGTGGTACTCTCAGCAGTACAGCCTCCGTCGTGGGACTACTGGTGCTGGGGGGTCTGCTGGAGTCGGAACTGGTGACCCTGCGGGTGCAGTGTCGGGACCGGAGCCTCCCTCCCCTCACCGGCTACGTGAGTGGTACGCTCGGCGCTACAGCCTCCGGAGTGGAGCTCCTGGTGTTGCAGTACAGCCCGCTGGAGGCCCTACTACTGCTGGAGGTGCTGGAGCTGCTGGAGCTGCTGGAACTGCTGGAGGTGCTACTGGTGCTGGAGCTGCTGGAGGTGCTGCTGGTGCTGGTTCGGCTGGAGCTGCTGGGGGTACTGCTGGTGCTGCTGGAGGTTCTGGAGCTGCTGGAGGTGCTACTGGTGCTGTTGGAGGTACTAGTTTGGCTGGAGGTTCTGGTGCTGTCTCTGCTAGTTCTGGGGGCACTTCACGGCCGCGGCCGTACTTCGTTCCACTCCTTCAGCAGGTTCTTGGTCAGCCGCCTCCTCCTTGTCCTCCTCCCTCCTTAGAGTGTCCTCCGCCTGTCCAGTCGCAGCCACAGCTACCGCCTGCCTCGCCACTTCCTGGTCCTTCTCCCTACACTGGTCCGACAAGCGATCTTACAGAGCGTCGTGAGCCTAAGTCTCGTCCTGTGTCGCCTGTGTCTCGTCCTGTGTCACCTGTTCGTGCTGCTCGCACTGGTCGCCGTGTTCCGCGTGAGCGTCCTCCTGGTGTCCCTGGCACACACTATATGACTCTGCGTCCTTCCACTGCTCCACAGCGTGTCCCTCTGCCGTCTCCTCCAGAGTCCTCTCTTCCTGTTCTTGCTGACCCGGAGTCTGACTCTCTTCGTGCTGCCAGTCCTACTGTCACGCGTCTCCTGGCCACTACTGACATTGACCCTTCCTTTGAGTCTGCTGCTGCGTCTGCCCTAGTTGCTGAGCTTGTCGACTTTGCTGCTCGCTGTCGTCTAGACTACGCTGCCAGTCTTGTTGCTGAGTCTGAGTCTGTCTGTCCTCCGTCCATCGGGGGTGAGTGTGTTTTAGGCACGGACGTCCTTGAGGACAGACAGGAGGACCTTGAATGTCTTGCAGCCGCTGCGCCTCATCTCGTGTCCATACTGATTGCCCCTGAGGGAGACCCGGATGCTCCAGACATCCCGACCCCGCGCTCTTACGCTGAGGTGGTCGCGGGTGAGTACCCTCAGTGGCAGACAGCTATGGACGCAGAGATGGCATCCTTGAAGTCCACTGGCACTTACGTTGACGAGGTTCCCCCTCCTGGGGCGAACATCGTCAGTGGCATGTGGATTTTCAGGGTGAAGCGGCCGCCGGGTTCTCCGCCTGTCTTCAAGGCTCGTTACGTTGCTCAAGGCTTCAGTCTGCGAGAGGGAGTAGACTTCTTCCAGACCTTCTCCCCCACCCCGAAGATGACCACTCTTTGGGTGCTACTGCACGTTGCTGCTCAGCGTGACTACGAGCTTCACTCTCTTGACTTGAGCACAGCTTTCTTGCAAGGCAGCCTGCAAAAGGAGATCTGGCTGCGCCGCCCACCTTGCTTCATGGGGTCGTTTCCTCCTGGTACCCAGTGGAGCCTCCGGCGGCTGTTCTACGGTCTCCGCCAGGCGCCACGTGAGTGGCACGACACACTGAGGACTACTCTTGCAGCACTTGGGTTCGCGCCTTCTACTGCTGACGCGTCGCTGTTTCTGCACACCGACACTTCGCTGCCGCCGTTCTACATCCTCGTGTACGTTGACGACTTGGTCTTTGCCACTGCTGACTCTGAGGCTCTCGCCCACGTGAAGTCGGAGCTGCAGAAGAGACACACGTGCACAGACCTGGGTGAGCTGCACAGCTACCTTGGCTTGCAGATCACCCGGGACAGAGCACGCCATACCATCACACTGACTCGGTCACACATGGTGCAGCAGGTCCTTCAGCGCTTCGGCTTCACCTGGTCCTCAGCACAGGCCACTCCTCTGGCTATAGGTCACTCGCTCTCAACTCTGCCTTCGGATGAGTCCGTAGAGCCGAGTATTCCTTACCCAGAGCTAGTTGGTTGCCTCATGTACCTGATGACTTGCACTCGTCCTGACCTAGCATACCCTCTTGGCCTTCCGGCCCGCTACGTGGCTCCTGGTCGGCACCGAAAGGTGCACTGGGATGCTGCAAAGAGGGTATTGCGCTACTTGTGCAGTACATCGGGCATGGGGCTCGTGCTTGAAGGAGGGAGCTGAGTTGTTCTCACTAGGCACTCAGACGTTTCTTGGGTTGACGACCAGGCTACTCAGCGGTCGTCACAGGGTTACACCTTCAGCCTTGGCTCTGGCTCAGTTTTGTGGCGTTCTACGCGTTCGTCTTCAGTTCTCAGCTCCAATTGTGAGGCTGAGATATACGCCACAGCCATGGCTGCAGAGGAGTTACGCTGGCTCACCTACCTGCTGACCGACCTGGGAGAGCGGCCTTGTTCTCCTCCAGTGCTATACGTCGACAACAAGGCTGCCATTCCCTTGTGTGAGGAGCACAGACTGGAGCACAGAACGAAAGACACCGCTCTACGTTACTTTCTGGCTCGAGAGTTGCAGCAGCATGGTCAGCTTCGTCTGCGTTACGTGGCCACTCAGGCCAACTCTGCTGATATATTCACCAAGGCACTTCAGCCTGGTGATCATCAGCGCTTTTGTAGTTTGTTAGGGCTTGTGCCCACTTTGCCTCACTTGCTGTAGACCTTGCCTGTACTGTGATCTATATACTAATACCTGCATGCTTGCACTGCTAGGCAGAGATCACTGTGATGTTTGTGTTACATATATGCCTCTGCATGTGAACTCGCCTTGTGGCTCTTTGCTTGTGCTCACTGTGTGTGGTGACTTTGTGATCCACCTTGAGCTTGCGTTCTCTTTCTTGACCGGTCTTGTGACCCCTTGCTCTACCCCACTTAGCCTATGGGGGTGTGTCAAACATTATACCCTATTCTCTCGGATAAAACACCCTAGGGTATTATGAAAACCACTGGAAAAAAATGGGGGGGGTCTCCTCAAAGGAAAATCCTATATAATACCCGGGTCTTATGATATGGTATATTTTTTATAAAACAGAAAAGATGTGAAACAAAATCAGGGGTCTGACTTCACTTCAAGATTGTTGATCAATGCCGCAAAACCGAGTACGAGGATATTGTGGGCCACTTCACCTCTTGGACCACTTGCAGTGGAAGATTCGCCAGCGTGGCGACAGCGAGATTTTGGGATTCACCAGCGTGGCGACAGCGAGATTGTGGGAGGGGGGATATCTCGGCTGATTTTAAGTGAAAGTACATGCGAAATCTCTTCTAGGGAGTGATTTTCGCGATATCCTCCCATAGGGAATCGGACTCGATAACAGCTATAATAAGAATTTATAAGAAAGAGGGGGTGTTATAAAGAATCACCCCAAAAAGGGGGGTATGGTACTAACGGGGTCGGTGTCAGAATGTTATCTTATGCTCTAGCCTGTATTGGGGTGCTCTAGAGCGAGTACAACCCTTCTAGGGTTTCCTATTTGTATCCCCATTCTTGCTAGTGCAGTCCTCTTTCTCTCTTCAATCTTTCACATGCTATCAGAGCAGGTCGATCCCCTTGGATCGATCCTGTGGGTGGACTTACCACCTCGTTGCTTCCACTGCAACTCCTACTGCTACTGCTATCACTACTCTCTGTGCCGCACGCCCCGTGGCGTGCGGCAGTTTTTCATCCCGCCGTGCGCCCCGAGGCGCGCGGCGGTTTTCTACCCGCCGTGCGCCCCGAGGCGCGCGGCGGTTCTCTTCCCGCCGTGCGCCCCGAGGCGCGCGGCGGGTTACTGCCCCGTCACGCCGCGCGCCGCTCCCGGGAGGCGCTGCGACGGGCGACGGGGACCTCCGCGTCGCCCCCCGTCGCCCGTCGTGGCATGCGCGCGGCCCGTACAGCCTGGGCGCGGCACGTACGGGCCGCGCCAGACCCGTCCACGGCCCGTACGGGCCGCGCCAGGCCTACGCGCGACCCGTACGGGCGGCACCAGGCCCGCGCAGCGACCTGGGGGGTGGCGGGTGTGTAGTCTCCCCTGCTCCTCCTCCTCCTCTGTCTCCCACTGCTGCAGCTACCGCTGAGGGGGGTGGGTGTGTGGGATTCGACGGAGTGGTGCTAGGGGGTGGGGTGAGAGTGGAGCTAGGGGTGTAGCAGCGGGTGTGTGTCAGGGGAAGTGGGATCGTTTGGGGAAGATGAATGGAGGTTGCCGTCGTGTCGCCAGCAGCACCTGCATTCCGGGGACTTCATCCGGCAGCCCAGTCGTAGCCAGCTGTGCCAGCCGCTCGTGGGTCCGTTGCTCGTCTGCCGCTACTTTAGCCGCGGGGCCAGTTACTCCAGTATTCCGGAGCGTTGTTCCGGTAGCCGCTGTGCCAGTGTGCCTCCTGTTGCCCGTGTGTCTGCAGCTTCATCCGTCGCCTCCTATCTCCTCTCCTCTCACTCTCTCTCCTCCTCCTCACTTGCCCGTTGTGACTACCACTAGCTTTGCTCATAATTGTTAACTTTAAACTATTGCTTCTTGAACTTGTGCTCAGAATGTGTGGTGACATTGTGATCCACCCTGAGCTTGTACTGCTTTGCTTGCTCTGCTGATTACACCCCACTTTGGCTATGGGGGTGTGTCAGAATGTTATCTTATGCTCTAGCCTGTAGTGGGGTGCTCTATAGCGAGTACAACCCTTCTAGGGTTTCCTATTTGTATCCCCATTCTTGCTAGTGCAGTCCTCTTTCTCTCTTGCTATATAACACCCACCCCGTATAAGCTACCCGGGGGTGTACAATTACGGGGGGGTGTTTTATCCGAGAGAATACGGTATATGTTATTGTTGTGTAGGCTATAGTGGGTTAGCCTTTAAGGGGTATATCATTCTAGGGTTTGCTACTTGTATCACCAATGTTCATAGTTCAATCACTTCTTGTTTCTGACAGTACTCTGAGGGATACATACATTCCCTTATTAACTGTATTGCATAGCTATAGTAACCGCGACTATTGCTATCCTCGACAGTTACCATGTTGCAGTGAATTAACTGTCGCGCGGTTACTGGATCGTCAAAGGTCACGACCGTTGACTTCCTTAGACGGTTGACTTTCGGGTGACCCTCGACATTCCGCATGCTCTATATGAGCTATTGCGGTACTAGTACAGTGGAGCAGCTTCGGGAATGCTTTATATAACCTTTTGGTTGTTTCAACAGCGGCATTGATCAACAATCTTGAAGTGAAGTCAGACCCCTGATTTTGTTTCACATCTTTTCTGCTTTATAAAAAATATACCATATAATAAGACCCGAGTATTATGTAGGATTTTCCTTTGAGGAGACCCCCCCCCCATTTTTTTCCAGTGGTTTTCATAATACCCTAGGGTCAGGGCTTACTTTATCGGACATTTTTTTTCTGAATTTCTGGATTCTAAACACATTTTTACTGGTTCATCTGATGTCGTAGACATGCTGTTTAATTTCGTCTGATTTTTAAGAGAAGCTTTTTCTATTCATCTGATTTCTCAGGCAGCCTTATACATTTCGTTTGAAACTGCCGACATCGAGTCTTTTTTGTCTGAAGGCAAAACTCTCGAAGGATGTATGCACCTGCCCAGCAGAAGCAAGAGACAAGATTTGGACCGGAAACCTCAATCTTCACAACACCCTATTCTACTGGCTGAACCATTAGGGCTGAGATGATCTGATATTGTATTGATTCCCAGCTTAAGGCGTGTTCCTACGGCCCCTTATCTTCTCAGAAATCTCAGACAAGTATTAAGGATTCGTCTGAAAAGCTAGACAATGTTACAGCTTTTGTCTGACAATCAGACAAGGAGCCAGGACCCGGTCTTGATATCAGACGGGTCATTTTACTAAAGTTAGCCCTGCCTAGGGTGTTTTATCTGGGAGAATACGGTGTTGGGCTGAAACGCCCTAGGATCTTTGTAGAGTTAAAGTCTGAGTAGATGTTGTAATAGCGGAAGCGTTGAATAAAGCTCTTGAACCACCTTGCGCTAGTATGTGAGGGCAAAGTAAGTTGATAAAAGCAAAGAGATACAAGAATATAAATAGATGAGTACAGAGAATATGAAGAGACATTATAACTAATTTAACTGTTGCGGTTCGATACAGTGCGACTCGGGCAACTGCTCAATGTCGAGTCAGTTGTTTGTCCTTGCTGTCGCGCTGCGTCAGGTCAAAGGTCGCTGCCCTTTGACTTTCCCGTAACCTCCGACGGTTACGTTAACCTCGTTGGTTGACTCGCGCTGCTTCGACTTGAGCTGCTTCGTTTTGTGTCTTGAGTACTGACACGACAGAGGCGCTTAACTTAACGTACTTGCTGAGCGTCGTGAGCCTGCGTCTCGTCCTGCGTCGCCTGTTTGTGCTGCTCGCACTAGTGGTCGCAGTTCGCGCCAGCGTCCTCCTCCTGTCCCTGGCACGCACCGGATGTCTCTGCGTCCGTCCACTGCTCCTCTGCGTGCCCCTTTGCCCTCTCCTCCTGAGTCCTCTCTTCCTGCGCTTGCCGACCCTGAGTCGGACTCTCTTCGTGCTGCCAGTCCTACTGTCACGCGTCTCCTTGCTACTGTTGTCACTGACCCCTCCTTTGAGTCCACTGCTGCGTCTGCTCTTGTTGCTGAGCTCGTCGACTTCGCTGCTCGCTGTCGTCTAGACTACGCTGCTAGTCTTGTTGCTGAGTCTGCGTCTGTCTGTCCTCCGTCCGTCGGGGGTGAGTGTGCTCTTGGCACGGACGTCCTTGAGGACAGGCAGGAGGAGTTTCAGTGTCTGGCTGCTGCTTCACCTCATCTCGCGTCTGTACTGCTTGCCCCTGAGGGAGACCCGGATGCACTAGACATCCCGACTCCGCGCTCTTACGCGGAGGCCGTAGAGGGTCCCTACTCGTCTCAGTGGCAGGCAGCTATGGATGCAGAGATGGCTTCCTGGAAGTCCACAGGCACCTACGTTGACGAGGTTCCCCCACCTGGGGCGAACATTGTCAGTGGGATGTGGATCTTCAGGGTGAAGCGGCCGCCGGGCTCTCCACCTGTCTTCAAGGCGCGGTACGTGGCTCGTGGCTTCAGTCAGCAGCAGGGAGTTGACTACTTTCAGACCTTCTCTCCCACCCCGAAGATGACCACTCTTCGGGTGCTGCTGCACATAGCCGCTCAGCGCGACTACGAGCTCCACTCTCTTGACTTCAGCACTGCTTTCTTGCAGGGTAGCCTGCACGAGGAGATCTGGCTGCGCCGTCCACCTGGCTTCACTGGGACTTGTCAGACATATATTCATATATGTTAGTATTGTTGTTAGGCTGTAGTGGGGTTCACTTTAGAGGGTTTGTTTCCTTAGGTTCTTTACCCTCGACATTTTCCCTTAGTCAACTTTTCACTCTCAACTTTCACATGGTATAGAGCTAGGAAGTTTCCTAGGGCCCACCAACTCGATTTAACTCGATTTTTTTTCTTAGGGGGAACGCACTTGCCCGAATCGCGCCTCGTGTGTCCTCCCTACCGTCGCGCCCTCTTTCGGCCCCCTAACTTGCCCGTCGCGGCCCCTTAAAATAGCCGTCGCGGCCCCTTAGAAGCCCGTCGCGGCCCCCTAGAAGCCCGCCGCGGACCCTTTCGTGGTCCGTCGCGGCTCCTTTCTGGCCCGTCGCGGCCCCTTCCAGGCCCGTCGCGGCCCTTGCCGCCTCAGTTGCGGCCCTCCCCCTAGCCTGCAGCAGCTGCCGCCGCAGGTTCTGCAGCAGCCGCCACTGCTGGGCCTGCTGCAGCAGCCGCCACTGCTGGGCCTGCAGCAGCTGCCACCACTGGTTCTGCTGCAGCCGCCGCTGCTGCAGCCTGCAGCAGCTTCCGCCGCCCGCTCTCCTGCAGCTGCAGCCGCCGGCTCTCCTGCACCTGCCGCGGCCGGCCTTTCTGCAGCTGCTGTCACAGGCCTGCAGCAGCTACCGCCACCGGACCTGCCGCCGCTGCCGCCCCTGTACCTGCTGCACCTACAGCAGCCTACCCTGCAGCAACTGCCACTGCCGATTCTGCAGCAGCTGCTGCCACCGTACCTGCAGCACTTGCTGCCGCCGTGTCTCCAGCGGCTGCTGCAGCAGTCGTCCCTGGTGCAGCCGCCCATCTGCAGCTGCCGCCCCCTGTGCAGCCGCCCCAGGTGCAGCCGCCCATCTGCAGCTGCCGCCCCCTGTGCAGCCGCCCCAGGTGCAGCCGCCCATCTGCAGCTGCCGCCCCTGGTGCAGCCGCCCATCTGCAGCTGCCGCCCCTGGTGCAGCCGCCCATCTGCAGCTGCCGCCCCTGGTGCAGCCGCCCCTCCGCAGCTGCCGCCCCTTGTGCAGCTGCCCATCTGCAGCTGCCCCCCCCTGGTGCAGCCGCCCCTCTGCAGCTGCCCCACCCGTGTGCAGCCGCCCATCTGCAGCTGCCGCCCCTGGTGCAGCCGCCCATCTGCAGCTGCCGCCTCTGGTGCAGCCGCCCATCTGCAGCTGCCGCCCCTGGTGCAGCTGCCCATCTGCAGCTGCCCCCCCCCTGGTGCAGCCGCCCCTCTGCAGCTGCCCCACCCTTGTGCAGCCGCCCCTCTGCAGCTGCCCCACCCTTGTGCAGCCGCCCCTCTGCAGCTGCCCCCCCCCCCCCCCCCCCCTTGTGCAGCTGCCCATCTGCAGGTGCCGCCCCTGGTGCAGCCGCCCATCTGCAGCTGCCCCCCCCTGGTGCAGCCGCCCCTCTGCAGCTGCCCCACCCTTGTGCAGCCGCCCATCTGCAGCTGCCCCCCCCCCCCCCCCTGGTGCAGCCGCCCCTCTGCAGCTGCCCCCCCCCCCCCCCCCCCTTGTGCAGCTGCCCATCTGCAGCTGCCGCCCCTGGTGCAGCCGCCCATCTGCAGCTGCCCCCCCCTGGTGCAGCCGCCCCTCTGCAGCTGCCCCACCCTTGTGCAGCCGCCCATCTGCAGCTGCCCCCCCCCCCCCCCTGGTGCAGCCGCCCCTCTGCAACTGCCCCCCCCCCCCCCCCCCCCTTGTGCAGCTGCCCATCTGCAGCTGCCCCCCCCCGCCCCCTGTGCAGCCGCCCCAGGTGCAGCCGCCCATCTGCAGCTGCCGCCCCTTGTGCAGCCGCCCATCTGCAGCTGCCACCCCTGGTGCAGCCGCCCCTCTGCAGCTGCCGCCCCTTGTGCAGCCGCCCCTGGTGCAGCCGCCCATCTGCAGCTGTCGCCCCTGGTGCAGCCGCCCCTCTGCAGCTGCCGCCCCCTGTGCAGCTGCCCATCTGCAGCTGCCGCCCCTGGTGCAGCCGCCCATCTGCAGCTGCCGCCACCTACAGCAGCCGCCCCTGCAGCAGCCGCACCTGGTCCCTGGAGCAGCCGCCACTGCAGCAGCCGCCCCCGGCACCTGGAGCAGCTGTCGTTGCGGACTGGCCCCGCCCTGCGGTTGTAGCGGCCCCGCTGTCGCCCCCGTCCTGCGCCTGCCGCGCCGACCACTAGTGAGCATTACACTGCCAGCACTGCTACCGCTGCTGCTGCTCCTACTGCCTTTTCTACTCCCGCTGCTACCGCTGCTGCTGTTACTACTGTTGTCGCTGCTGCTGTTCCTGCCGCTACCGCTGCTACTGCTGCTGCTTACGCGGCCAGATGCAGCTCCAGGGCCGTGCTCCTGAGTCCCTCACGTCCCAGGAGCTTCGAGCGTGGTATGCCAGTTGGGGCTGTCGGGGTGGCAGTAGTGGTCGTCGCTCTGGAGTGGGTCGGTCGGGAACTTCTGGTCGTGGACAGGTGCAGCTGCCCTGTCCTGTGAGTGAGGCTGCCGCCCTAGGTGCTAGTGCGTCTGTTACCCTAGGTACTGGTGAGGCTACCACTCCTGGTACTTGCGTCGCTGCTGCCCTAGGTGCCAGTGAGTCTGCTTCCTCAGGTACTGATGAGTCTGCTCTCTCAGGTACCGCGTCGGCTCCGGCCTCCCTCACCTTCACACTTGACTCGGGGGCGTCTCGCTCCTTCTTTCGAGACCGCACCACACTCACGCCGCTTAGTCGGCCGGTGGCAGTCTCCCTGGCAGACCCCTCTGGGGGTCCTGTTCTGGCTCACTACTCCACTGTCCTTCCGTGCCATGCGGTCCCGTCTGGCTCCCTGTCGGGTCTGTACCTCCCCTCGTTCTCTACGAACTTGGTGGCGGGTGCTGACCTACAGGATGGGGGGGTTGACTAGTTCACCCCTGCGCGCTGACGGGAGACCCACTGCACGGACGCGGACACGGGCCAACACTTGGCCACGTTTACACGTCGGCCGGGGTCGAGCCTGTACACACTCACTGTCGAGTCTCCTCCTCCTCCTGCGTCTGGTCAGGTTCCTGCGTCGGGTCAGGTGTTTGCTGCAGCGTCCAGGTCTGGTCCTGAGTCTGCCCCCTGCTCGTGTCGCCTCCTGTCCCACGAGACCCTCCTGTGGCACCACCGGATGGGTCACCCCTCCTTGCTTCGTCTGCGAAGCATGGCCTCCCGTCTCCTTGTCTCCGGTCTTCCCCGGTCTCTCCCTCCCCTTCCTCCGGGGCCTGGCCCTCCCTGTGTCCCCTGTGTCGAGGGTCGCTTGCGGGCTACCCCTCACTCCTCCCCGTTTCCTCCGACGGAGGCCCCGATGCAGACGCTTCACATGGACGTGTGGGGCCCAGCCCGCGTCCGTGGGCAGGGTCACGAGCGCTACTTCCTGCTGGTGGTTGACGACTACTCGCGTTACACCACGGTCTTCCCCTTGCGCAGCAAGGGTGAGGTCACTGAGGTGTTGATCGACTGGATCCGCGCAGCTCGTCTCCAGCTCAGGCGGAGCTTCGGCTCGGACTTTCCTGTTTTGCGTCTGCACTCGGACAGAGGCGGAGAGTTCTCCTCTGGCCTTCTGCGAGCCTACTGTCGTGCACGAGGCATCCGCCAGACCTTCACGCTTCCGGACTCTCCACAGCAGAATGGGATTGCTGAGCGCCGCATCGGCATGGTCATGGACGTCGCCCGTACGTCCATGGTGCATGCGGCTGCCCCCCATTTTCTGTGGCCGTTTGCGGTTCGGTACGCGACGCATCAGATCAACCTTCAGCCCAGGGTCTCCAGGCCGGAGACCTCCCCAGCTCTGCTGTGGACGGGGAAGGTTGGCGATGCGTCTGCGTTCCGTGTCTGGGGATCTCGGGCGTTTGTTCGCGACTTGTCCGCGGACAAGCTGTCCCGTCGTGCTGCTCCCTGCGTCTTCCTGGGTTTCCCCCCTGACGCCTCTGGGTGGCAGTTCTACCACCCCACCTCTCGGCGTGTTCTGTCCTCCCAGGACGTCACGTTCGACGAGTCGGTCCCCTTCTACCGGCTCTTCCCCTACCGCACTCCGTCCCTCCCCCCACCTCCGCTCTTCCTTGTCCCAGGTCCCCCCCAGGTAGACCCCCTCCCTCCCCAGGGTCCTGCCCCGTCAGGTGTGTCCCAGGTAGACGCTGTTGAGCCTGTCGAGGTCACTGGTGACTCTGGTGCTGCTGGGGGTGCTGAGCCTGGGGGTGCTGAGCCTGGGGGTGCTGTGTCTGGGGGTGCTGAGCCTGGGGGTGCTAGGCCTGAGGGTGCTGAGCCTGGGGGTGCTGAGCCTGGAGGTGCGGAGTCTGGGGGTGCTGAGCCTGCTGGTGCTGTTCCTGGCGGTTCGCCGGGTCTTTCTTCTCATCGGGAGCAGCTCTCTCCACTGGAGCTACGTGAGTGGTTTGCCCGACGCTGGAGGCGAGCTGCTGGAGCTGGGGGTGCTGCGGGTACTGGAGGTTCTGCTGCTACTGAGGGAGCTGGTCCCACGGGTCCCGGAGGTGCTCGTACTGGGAGTACTGGAGCTGCCGGGCCTGGGGGTGCCTCTGGAGCTGAGGCGACTGCTGGCGGTCCTGCTGAGGGTCCTTCTGGCGCTGCTGGAGGTCCTGCTGGTACTGGTGCTGTATCGGAGGCGACTGCTGGCGGTCCTGCTGAGGGTACTACTGGTGCTGCTGGTGGTGCTCGCGTTGGAGCTGCCACTGGTGGTGGTGCTGCCGCTGGAGGTGCTGGTGCTGTCCCTGCTGTGTCTGGAGTCGCTGCGCGGCCTTGGCCGTACTTCGTTCCGCTCCTTCAGCAGGTTCTTGGTCTCCCGTCTTCCTCTGGTCCGTCCCCTCCCCTAGCGTGTCCACAGCCTGTCCAGTCACAGCTACACCTGCAGCCCGGCTCCCCACTGCCTGCTCCGTCTTCCTACACTGGTCCTACTGGAGGTCTTGCTGAGCGTCGTGAGCCTGCGTCTCGGCCTGCGTCACCTGTCCGTGCTGCTCGCCCTAGTGGTCGCGGTTCGCGTCAGCGTCCTCCTCCTGTCCCTGGCATGCATAGGATGTCTCTGCGTCCGTCCACTGCTCCTCTGCGTGCCCCTTTGCCTTCTCCTCCTGCGTCTTCCCTTCCTGCCCTTGCCGACCCGGAGTCGGACTCTCTTCGTGCTGCCAGTCCTACTGTCACGCGTCTCCTTGCTACTGCTGTCACTGACCCTTCCTTTGAGTCAGCTGCTGCGTCTGCCTTGGTTGCTGAGCTGGTCGAATTTGCTGCCGCGTGTCGTCTAGACTACGCCGCCAGTCTTGTTGCTGAGTCGCAGTCTGCTGAGTCTGCGTCTACTGAGTCTGCGTCTGCCTGTCCTCCGTCCGTCGGGGGTGAGTGTGCTCTTGGCACGGACGTCCTTGAGGACAGGCAGGAGGAGTTCCAGTGCTTTGCCGCCGCTTTGCCCCATCTCGTGTCTATGCTTGTTGCCTCTGAGGGAGACCCGGATGCTCTAGACATCCCGACCCCACGCTCTTACGCAGAGGCGATGGCCGGTCCTTACTCCTCTCAGTGGCAGACAGCCATGGACGCAAAGATGGCTTCCTGGAAGTCCACAGGCACCTACGTCGACGAGGTTCCCCCACCTGGGGCGAACATCGTCAGTGGCATGTGGATTTTCAGGGTGAAGCGGTCGCCGGGTTCTCCGCCTGTCTTCAAGGCGCGGTACGTGGCTCGTGGCTTCAGTCAGCGGCAGGGAGTTGACTTCTTCCAGACCTTCTCCCCGACCTCGAAGATGACCACTCTTCGGGTGCTGCTGCACGTCGCCGCTCAGCGTGACTACGAGCTCCACTCTCTTGACTTCAGCACAGCTTTCTTGCAGGGCAGCCTGCACGAGGAGATCTGGCTGCGCCGCCCTCCCGGCTTCACTGGGTCGTTCCCTTCTGGTACCAAGTGGAGCCTCCGGCGGCCAGTCTACGGTCTCCGCCAGGCGCCGCGCGAGTGGCACGACACACTGAGGACTACACTTGCCGCACTTGGGTTCGCCCCCTCTACTGCTGACCCGTCGCTGTTTCTGCGCACCGACACCTCGCTGCCGCCGTTCTACATCCTCGTGTACGTCGACGACTTGGTCTTTGCCACTGCGGACACTGCCGCACTCGCCCACGTGAAGTCAGAGCTGCAAAAGAGACACACGTGCACTGACCTGGGTGAACTGACAAGCTATCTTGGCTTGCGGATCAGCCGGGACAGAGCACGCCGCACCATTACCCTGACTCAGTCACACATGGTGCAGCAGGTCCTTCAGCGCTTCGGCTTCACGTACTCCTCGCCTCAGTCCACTCCTTTGCCTACGGGACACTCGCTCTCAGCTCTGCCTTCGGATGAGTCCGTAGAGCCGAGTGGTCCGTATCCAGAGCTTGTGGGCTGCCTCATGTACCTGATGACCTGCACTCGACCTGACCTTGCATACCCTCTCAGCATCTTAGCACGCTATGTCGCTCCCGGCCGTCACCGGAAGGAGCACATGGATGCAGCTAAGAGGGTGTTGCGCTACTTGTGCAGTACGTCGGGCATGGGGCTAGTGCTTGGAGGGCGAGACAGGCCTGTTCTCACTGGGCACTCAGACGCTTCTTGGGCAGACGACCAGGCTACTCAGCGGTCGTCTCAGGGTTACACCTTCAGCCTTGGCTCTGGCTTTGTCTCTTAGCGTTCTACTCGCTCTTCTTCTGTTCTCAGCTCCAGTTGCGAGGCTGAGATCTACGCCACGGCCATGGCTGCCCAGGAGCTTCGCTGGCTCACGTACCTGCTGACTGACCTTGGAGAGCGGCCTCGCTCTCCTCCAGTGCTGTACGTCGACAACAAGGCAACCATTGCCTTGTGTGAGGAACACAGACTAGAGCATAGGACGAAGCACATTGCTCTGCGCTACTTTCTTGCTCGAGAGCTGCAGCAGCGTGGTCAGCTTCGTCTGCGTTACGTGGCCACTGAGGCCAACACTGCTGATGTGTTCACCAAGGCGCTTCCGCCTTGTGACCATCAGCGCTTTTGCACTCTTCTAGGCCTTGTGCCCACTGGGCCTCACTTGCTTACCTCTTGACCTTGCTTGTACTGTTGCATATATATGCTCTACTGCATGTGAACTGGCCCAGTGGCCTTGAACTTGTTGCTCGGAATGTGTGGTGACATTGAGATCCTCCCTGAGCTTGCTTTGCTTTGCTTGACTGGTCTTGTGACCCCTTGCTCTCCCCACTTTGCCTATGGGGGTGTGTCAGACATATATTCATATATGTTAGTATTGTTGTTAGGCTGTAGTGGGGTTCACTTTAGAGGGTTTGTTTCCTTAGGTTTTGTACCCTCGACATTTTCCCTTAGTCAACTTTTCACTCTCAACTTTCACAGGACTTTCCCTCCTGGCACCTAGTGGAGCCTCCGACGGCCAGTCTACGGTCTCCGCCAGGCACCACGTGAGTGGCACGACACACTGAGGACTACGCTTGCGGCTCTTGGGTTTTCTCCCTCTACTGCTGACCCGTCGTTGTTTCTGCGCACCGACACCTCTCTGCCGCCGTTCTACATCCTCGTGTACGTCGACGACTTGGTCTTTGCCACAGCTGACACTGCTGGACTCGCCTACGTGAAGTCCGAGCTGCAGAAGAGACACACGTGCACAGACCTGGGTGAACTGCGCAGCTACCTTGGCTTGCAGATCACCCGGGACAGAGCACGCCGCACCATTACCTTGACTCAGTCACACATGGTGCAGCAGGTCCTTCAGCGCTTCGGATTCACGTACTCCTCGCCTCAGGCCACTCCTCTGTCTACTCGCCACTCGCTCTCAGCTCTGCCTTCGAATGAGTCCGTAGAGTCGAGTGGCCCGTACCCAGAGCTTGTTGGCTGCCTCATGTACCTGATGACCTGCACACGACCTGACCTTGCATACCCTCTTAGCATTCTTGCACGCTATGTTGCTCCTGGGAGACACAGACCAGAGCACATGGCTGCAGCGAAGAGTGTGTTGCGCTACTTGTGCAGTACTTCGGGCATGGGGCTAGTGCTTGGAGGGCGGAGTCCAGTGGTCCTCACTGGGCACGCGGACGCTTCTTGGGCTGGCGACTAGGCTACGCAGCGGTCGTCGCAGGGTTACACCTTCAGCCTTGGTTCCGGCTCTGTTTCGTGGCGGGCTACTCGCTCGTCTTCTGTTCTCGGCTCCATTTGTGAGGCTGAGATCTACGCCGGGGCCATGGCTGCTCAGGAGCTTCGCTGGCTCACTTACCTGCTGACTGACCTTGGAGAGCCGCCTCGTTATCCTCCAGTGCTGTACGTAGACAACAAGGCCATGCTGGCCTTGTGTCGAGAGCAGCGCCTGGAGCACAGAACGAAGCACATTGCTCTCCGCTACTTTCTTGCTCGTGAGCTGCAGCAGCGTGGTCAGTTACGACTTGCGTACGTGGCCTCTGAGGCCAACACTGCTGATGTTTTCACCAAGGAACTTCCGCCTTGTGATCATCAGCGTTTCTGTACTCAGCTGGGACTTGTCCCAGTCTTGCCTCACTTGCTCACCTCTTGACCTTACTTGTACTCTTGCATATATATATGCCTGCTCTTGCTTGTTTAGACTTATATATATATGTCTCCTCCTGCATGTGAACTGGCCTTGTGGCCTTGACCTTGTGCTCAGACTGTGTGGTGACATTGTGATCCACCCTGAGCTTGCTTTGCTCTGCTTTGCTTGACTGGTCTTGTGACCCCTTGTTCTCCCCCACTTTGCCTATGGGGGTGTGTCAGAACATTATAGCTTATGCTTTTGTGTAGGCTATAGTGGGGTATCCCATAAGGGGTACAACCCAATTAGGGTTAGTACTTGTACCCACTTCGCTCATAGTTCATTCATTCTCGTTCTCATTTTCACAGCAGGGACGCGTCGAAGAAGCCAAGGATTTGCGCTCTTTCCATCATCAGCTCGAATTCGAAAGACCAGGTGAAGAAGTCTTTTCCGTCAAAGGGCTTTATCGTTTGCAGCTTTAAAACGTGCACGAATTGCGACTGAACTTGTAATGCGTCTAGTGCTCTCTCTTGTCCCGGTGCAGGTTGTGGTTGCGGCATAAAGCTGACGGAGCCACGCTGGGGCTCGTACGGAGCAAAGGTGGGTTGTTGATGTTGATTCCCGCGCGCGTAGGATGAGCCATCGAGACTTTTAGGCGTCACGTTGTTGTTGTTGTTGCTGTTGTTTGATTGCGTAGGTGCTCCTTGCTGGTGCTGCTCGTAGAAGGACATGAAGGAGAAAAATTCCTCCATCATGCTTGGATCGAAGCCCGCGCCTTGGTTTGCGGGTGTTTCCGTAGACCCAGCTGCTGGTCTCGTCGTTGTCCCCTCCTCTGTCAGTAGGCCAGAGGCAGGTGGTGGAGTAGGGATAGTACCGGGAGAGCCGTTGGAGGAGCTCCTCTCCTTTCTAGCAGACATGTCTTCTTTGATGTACTGAGTGTTGAGTAATGAATTTTAACTTTAACTGCTCTCATACCATGTTGGGCTGAAACGCCCTAGGATCTTTGTAGAGTTAAAGTCTGAGTAGATGTTGTAATAGCGGAAGCGTTGAATAAAGCTCTTGAACCACCTTGCGCTAGTATGTGAGGGCAAAGTAAGTTGATAAAAGCAAAGAGATACAAGAATACAAATAGATGAGTACAGAGAATATGTATTAGAATGGACTAAGATACTAGCGGAAGCTTTAGTAGTCTTAGAACCTCCTCCTAAAGCCTAGGAATCCTAGGAGCCCACTTGGGCATGAACCATGCTAGAACCAAAGTGGTTTCCAAAAAGTGAAAATACCAACAAGAGAGAACCCTAACCTATAGGGTTTGGGAGGTGGTCCACTCTAAAGAGTGTACACCACAAGTTCTCCCAACCCAACCAATGTATTCTACACTACCATAGTGTAGATGTACCACTACATATGTTTATTGGAGCAACCCGAATTAACCTTAATTCCAACACCCCCCCTTGCTCCAATAAGCATTAAAGTTCACCCATAAATCAAAATACAACCCCTCCAGCGAATGAAGCCTTGGCCTTCGCAGCAATCACTCGCATGCCGATGCGCTCCAGGTTCTCATGCAGCTGCAAGCTTGGAAGAGCTTTGGTGAGCATGTCGGCATCCTGGAGGTGGGAGCGTACTGAGTGCACCTCGACCTCCTGCTGGCGCACCGCATCCCGTACAAAGTGCCATGCCACCTTAATGTGCTTGGTGCGCTGATGGAGAACGGGATTGTGGGCAAGGGAGACAGCTGCCTCATTATCACAGAGCAATGGAATAGCCCCCCCATCCCCCACATGCATCTCTGCCAACAGACTCCTCAACCAAATGGCCTCCTTGGCCCCCTCCGATAGAGCTTTGTACTCAGCTTCAGAAACGCTTGCTGCAACACTGTCTTGCTTTTTGCTATACCAGCTGATTGCTCCTCCTCCCAGCTTAAAGATGTAGGCAGAGCGACTCTTGCCATCAGTCTCACCACCCCAATCCGAGTCTGTGTACCCGACAACCTGCTCACCACCTTGGCGCTCATACCTGATGACACGATCAGCTGTGTCGACCAAGTACCTGAGTGCTCTCAGTGCAGCGCGCATGTGAATGCGTCTTGGTGCCACGCAGGACTGTGCAAGGGTGTTGACAGTGAAAGACATGTCAGGACGGGTGGTCACAGCAGCATACATCAAGCTGCCAATGAGACTCTGGTACACCTTGACATCAGCTGCAACACCTTCCTCAGTTGACCAAGTACCATTCCTGATCTTAGAGAGATCATTGGGTGACATTGGAGTATGCACCCTATGGGTCTCCTTCAGCAGATCACCAAACCTTCCCTGGAGACCACGGACATACTTCTCCTGACCAATCTCCAACCACCCATCCTTGACCGACCTGCGAACCTCCACACCAAGGTACATGGATACCTCACCTAGATCCTTCATCTGGTACCTCTGAGCAAGCACCTCCTTGACCTGACCGATCAGCTCCAAGCGTGGAGACACAAGCAAGAGGTCATCCACATACACCAATACATACACTGGCTCTTCATCCACAAACCTGATGTACAGAGCCTCATCACATGCACTGCGGTCAAACCCTGCTGCAATCAAGGTGGTACCAATCTCCTCATTCCAAGCACGAGGCGCTTGCTTGAGCCCATAGAGAGCTTTGCGCAAGCGATGCACCCTACCTGTACCATCATCAAATCCCTCAGGTTGCCTCACATACACTTCCTCTTGAAGGAGTGCATTGAGGTAAGCATGATCAACATCCTCCTGTTGTACATGCCACCCTTTTACCGCGGCTTCTGCAAGAAGCACCCGACCTGAGGTCAGCTTGCCCACAGGGGCAAATACCTGATCATAGTCCTTCTCAGGCTCCTGAGTGTACCCCTTAGCAACAAGGCGAACCTTGTGCTGTACCACCTTATCCTCCTTGTCAGTTTTCTTGTGGAAAACGTACCGGACCCCAATGGCCTTCTTACCTGGAGGTAAGTCAACCGGCTCTGGATCCCATACACCCATAGTGCGCATTGCATTTACCTCCTTCTCAGCGCCTGCCTTCCACGCAGGGCCCTCAGGGCCACGCAGGGCCTCAGCGAGTGTGCGTGGGACATCACCTGTGCTCACACCTGCCAGTGCAACACCTTCCACCTCCCTGGCCAAACATAGCATGCCCTCAACCACACCAGCATCCCCCCCTACCTCCTCACCACCTGTACCAGACTGGATACCAAGCACCTGCAAACCCGTAACCGGTGGTGGGGAGGTAGTCGCTGGTGACGGAGGGGCACCCGTAGAGAGAGGGATAGAGCGCTGACTAGAGGAGGAGGAAGAGGAAGTAGCCTGTGTAGCGGATCTCTGCTGAATGACCGAGGGGCCACTGAGGTGCTGTAGAGGGATGGGCTGCTGCTGCACCGACACACTCAGCGGTGCCGGTGGCAGTGGTGAAAGTGGCATCTCAACGTCGTCAGCCGTTGCTGAAGGTGGCGAGAGTGGAAGGGGGAGGAGTTGGGAAATTGCAGCTGCATCCTGCAGAAGCTCCCCAAATTCCTTTGCCTTGTCCCAATCCTTCCACATCACATTCTCAAGGAAATCAACATCCCGAGCAATGCGAATGCGCATGATAGAAGGGTCCAGCATGCGCCAACCCTTGCTCTCCATGTCCACCCCAACACAGACACACATGACAGCCCGTGCATCAAGCTTGCCACCCTTCTCATGCCCATGCAACATGACACTCCCCATGCAACCCCAAATCCGAGCCATGCCCACATGCGGCTTCTGGCCGGACCACGCCTCCATTGGTGTGATGGAGGCAGGCAAAGCACTGTGGGTGACCCTGTTCTTAACCCACACGACCCACGTCAATGCTTCACCCCACAAGCGAGCAGGGAGACCAGTGTCGACCAACAATGTGCGAATCCCCTCTGCCATCGTCCTGTGCCACCTCTCCACAACCCCATTCTGTTGCGGTGTATCTGCGACGCTCAATTGAGTTTTAATGCCAAACTCCGCCTTCCATGCTTTTACAGCTTCCCCCAAGAACTCGCCACCCCTGTCCGAGCGAACAGCCTTCAGCTTCCGCCCACACTCCAACTCCACGTCCTTATGCCACTGGCGAAGGACTTTTGCAACTATGGCCGATTCCTTGTTGGGGAGGGGGAACGACCAAACTCGTCTGGTGAAGTCGTCAATGAGACTGAGAACATACACCGCTCCTCCCAGTGATGGTGTGCGCACCGGCCCCCACAAATCCATGTGGACCTCATCCAAAGGCCCAAGTGCCCGAGATGCCTCATGGGGAAACGGCTTCCGAGCCGACTTTCCCAATAAGCAGGGCTCACATGGGGAACAATCAGTGTTCCCCCCCCCAATCTCCAAGCCCAGTACACTGTTCCCCCGAGCCATCTGTTGCAATGTTGTGGGGGCGGTATGACCAAGGCGGCGATGGGCAAGGGTCAATGGGGAAAATGAGGAGGACGACTTAGCTGCAAGAGCACTGCCCTGTGTGCCCTGAGCAAGAGGAAGAAACATCCGCACCAATCCATGGTCCCTTCCCCTCTCCTTTTCTCCAATCGCCAACACCCGCTCCCCCCGTTGAAGGACACATCTCTTGCCTTTGAATGTGACAATGACATCTCGAGAGGTGAGGTGTGGGACTGACAGCAGACGCGTGTGCATCTCAGGCACAAGGTGGACCTTTTGAATCCTCAGCAGCTGACCTCCAGCACCAACCACTGGCACCTCACCCATGCCAACAGCTTTCACCACCCGTCCATCTCCCAATCTAACTCCCCGAACCTCTGGTGGTTGAAGCTTACTTTTGAAGTCCGATGCATAAGGAGTAAAGTTGTGGCTGGCCCCACTGTCAATCCACCACCCCTCTCGCGGCTGCTCCTCTCCCACTGCTGCAACTGCTTCTCCAACCACTGCCTCTGCCTTGTCATCCTGCTCCTCCGCATCCGCCACCTGTGCCTTGCCGTTGGACCCACGACCCCCCCGCTTTAAGAATGCCGGAATGCCTCCCTTAGGTCGATGAGGACATCGCTGCCATGCATGTCCCTCATCCCAACAGCCATGACACAACCCCCGAGGAGCCATGCCCTTGGACCCCCAAGGGAAATCAAGCACTCCCGCTTTGCCTTTCCCTTGACCCCATCTGCCCGAGTTGGTGTCACTGCTGCTACCGCTGTCTCCATGCTTTCCTCCCTTGACCCAATTTCCCCTGCCGCTGCTGCCCACTTTCGTACCCGCTCCAAATGTGGCTACACCATCCGATCTTGGTGCGACACCAATCCGCATCTCCTCGCTTCTCAAGGAGGTAAGCAGCTGATCCTTAGTAAGCGATGATGACTGGTTGTTCAACACCACCTTCAGCATCTCAAAGTGAGGAGGTAGTCCTTTGAGTACCCTCATCATCCACTCCTCAACCTCCTCCTTTCCTCCTGCAGCCAAGTACTTGGACCTCAAGTCCTCGGCACGCGCCCAGTATGCAGCCACCCCCTCCCCCTCTTTCATCTTCAATGAAGAGAGCTCCTCAGAGAGTGCCATCCGGTTACACAATCCGCGCTGAAGGTAGAACTCCTTCACTCGTATGTATGCCGCTGCTGTGCCTGCAGGAATTCGGGTGACCGCTCTTGCTCCGCCATCAACAGGTGCGCTGCCCAACTCGGTCTTGCCGCCGAACTCCCGTACCAAGCGAATTAGCTCATCTGGCACCAAGGCATTGCAGAATTGAGCGAATGCCTTCTGATTTTTTCTCTCCCACTTCAGCCGTGCGTCACCCGATGCAGGCCGCTCCTCCGAACCATCAAAGTACCCCCATAGATCGTGTGTCTCTGCCCATTGTTCGAATCGGAAGCTCCAAGTCCAATAGTCGCTCCCGTCGAACTTTGGCGCACTCTCCAGCTTCCCTTCACCTGAGTCATGATCCATTTGCGGCAGACACTCGGGAGATTGACGTTGAGGTGGTGGTGGAGGAAACGGCGGCGGTGGTGGAGACGATGTGGACAGATTTGCCCCCTCTTGGTTTTTGGAGCGTAACTCCGCGCTCGAACCTCTGAATGATGAGCCGTTTGTCTCAGATGAATCTTTGCTCCAAGACCGTTCCGATGATGTATCGCGCTCCTGGATCCCGCTTCCAAGCTGGCCGCTTAAACTCGTCGAAGTTGGCCGATTTCCTGTCGACGAAGACTCAACCGTTTCTCCCGATTTTTGGCTTGTTGGATGCGCCCTGGCCTCCTCTATCGGCGTCTGGCCTCCAATCTTTTTTCCGCGCTTTAAATCTTACCCGATTTGCGATTTTCCAATTCGTCCGCCGGCAGTTTTTCGCGAATTGCGTCCGATCCCCTCGTCGATTGGTGACGACCCTGAGGCAATTGTTGTAGAGCGTGCTGAGACCTTTCCAACGGTATGCTGCACGTCTTGATCGGTCAACGTTGACTGAGCGCCTCCGTGGATGGATGCCGCTCTTCTCGTCCTCCCAAACGGATCCACACGATTTCCAGCAGTTTCCTTCTCTCCTCCTCCCCTCCCACGTCCAGAGTCCGCCACGGTGCAATTTCGGCAGCCCTTCGGGAGGAATGGAAGCTAACTAGCTTCCACCAAGATCTTATGGTCCAATGTCTTGAGTAACTCCTATTCCAACAGATTGCTAGGCCTTCCTCGCTCTGATACCATATTAGAATGGACTAAGATACTAGCGGAAGCTTTAGTAGTCTTAGAACCTCCTCCTAAAGCCTAGGAATCCTAGGAGCCCACTTGGGCATGAACCATGCTAGAACCAAAGTGGTTTCCAAAAAGTGAAAATACCAACAAGAGAGAACCCTAACCTATAGGGTTTGGGAGGTGGTCCACTCTAAAGAGTGTACACGACAAGTTCTCCCAACCCAACCAATGTATTCTACACTACCATAGTGTAGATGTACCACTACATATGTTTATTGGAGCAACCCGAATTAACCTTAATTCCAACAATATGAAGAGACATTATAACTAATTTTACTGTTGCGATTCGATACAGTGCGACTCGGGCAACTGCTCAATGTCGAGTCAGTTGTTTGTCCTTGCTGTCGCGTTGCGTCAGGTCAAAGGTCGCTGCCCTTTGACTTTCCCGTAACCTCCGACGGTTACGTTAACCTCGTTGGTTGACTCGCGCTGCTTCGACTTGAGCTGCTTTGTTTTGTGTCTTGAGTACTGACACGACAGAGGCGCTTAACTTATTTGTTCCCAACATACGGTACGTGAAACATGGGTTCTACCGTATTCCAAACGAACGGTACAGTTAGGAAGACTACCTCTCTGAAGCGTTAGAGAGTTTTACTTCAGAGTAGCGTTTACCAAATAGACCATTTCAACCGTTCAGTCTCACAAAATCCCTGATGTTCCACGCCCTAATATATTCCCATCTCCAAATGCTTCTTCCTGGTGGAAGCGTATTCTCAAATCAGTTTCAATCAAGCTATTTCCCAAGCCACTAAGCTCTCCAGCTGTTAATTTTGTAACGTGGGATTTTCACCTTCCTTCTTACCCCGTGAGAGCCAACCCTCAAGCCCAATTGTTCACTTGGTGTTTATTCAGGCTGTGCCGTGCCATCTTTCATGCGGTGGAGACGCTTTCCATCCAAACTTTGTTTGACATTAATGGGTCCTACAAAGAATGTACAAAACAGGCGAGAACACTCACCCCTGGTTCATAGAATATACACCTGGCAAACGCGCGGTGAAGCAGACCTAAGGTACGACCTAATACGCTAAGCTAGTTCCGCGAGGATAGTAGCTCCTCCGTTTTGCTGCCGAGGCGCGGCGAGCCAACGCAAGGGAAAAATCCAATGGAACGAATCTCTACCGTTTCGCGCGACTGTGACGAATGAAAGAACGTAACCGCTGAATTTCCTCAAACCAATCCCCAGACCCGTTGGCGGATAAGGTCGCGTTCCCACTGCGCCACGTCAGTGAAGGCGAAATCGGGCAGATGCTCGAATTGCGGTTGGTACGGACTGTTCTTGGCCAAATCGTACGTCGCACCCCGGATTGCATCCTTCTTGGGCCCGCACGGACGGAGAGATGTAACGTGATCGTACGCAGCGTTCAGGTCCATCTTCGGTTCGGAGAACCAGAAAAGATACGCGATAACAGCAGCAGGCGAACGCCCCAAACCCGCGGTACAGTGCACGTACACAGTTTTCCCTTCCGCTACAGCTTTCGCAATAACCGCAACCATTCGGGGAAGTTCGCGTCTGAGTGAATTGGGGTCAAAATCAACTGCCGGCCGCCGGTGATGCTCCACCCCCACCTCCTTACACCGCTTCACAATCCCTCCAATATCCACACCCCAGTAGCTGATATCATGATCTTGTTGGAGATTAAGAATCACTTTCACGCCTTCGTCCTTCTGTAATCGGTCGATGTCAGCAGGGGTTTGCGGTTGCGAACCGACGATTATGCTCTTGTGTACGCGTGTGTAGTAGATACCAAGCTCGTGGTGATACTCGTACGGGTTGGCCATCTGGCGTTTCATCACCTCGTTGTAATCGAAGGACGACGGTACGGACAGCTGCTGCAGTTGCTGCGCGTCCTTCTCGAGAACAGCGGGAGCCTGGCATCGTACGGCGCGAGATGGAACGGCGGAACGAACTGAGACGTCAACGCGAGCTGCGGGGAACGACACGCGGAGTGACGAGAGGTTCTTTTCCGACGCTTTTTGTGGCCGACGCGCGGCAGAAGATCCGCTGAAGGCTCTTGGTACAGAGGGGCAGGTCGCTAGTGCAGTTGCCATGGGCGAAACTGTATATACACAAAAATAAGACTAGATATGAGGAGAGTCTGGTCTGTACACTTCGCTATCGCAACTTTAGACGAGTCTCTGAGAAATTGGAGGACTAAAGCAGACGACGGAAACGTACTACTCTGGAACGAAGAAACAATAAACGCAGTCTAGAATGACAATGTTTGAGCTTTGAGCGTTGGTCGTCGAAATGCATGTTTGAGTTGAGAGCACGAAAGGCTGATGAGAACAGAGCTAAACCGAAGTCCTATTTCTACTTCTTCAGAAGGGAAAAGTCACAGCGGAGTGAGTTGGGTAGGGTGGTCGGGGTGGGGTGAGGGGGAAAGAATGGCGGTGTTGTTGTGCCTTGCGGTGGTGGGTCGGTTGGTTGATTGGTGGGGATGAAGCGGTGGCAGCTGGTGGTGTGCTTCGATCAAATGGCGGAAAGGTGGTGGTGTTGGTGGGGTGGGTGTTGGGGGTGGGGGGGAGAAGGGGGGAGGGTGGCGCTGTGCCCCGCCCCTGACGCGCGTCCGTTATCCACGGACGGATAGGGTTGCCCTTTCTCGCTGAACAAGCACTGCGGGCAGGGTTGGGAATGTTTCTGACTCTGGAATAATCCAGAGCACCCTCGAAACCTCCGCCTTTTCATTTCATTTGTGCCGTGTCGGGGGCGGTAATATACTGTCTGTGCAGTTTTCGTGTCTCTGAGATTTATTAAAGTATACGTTTTGTGGAGGTTTTACTTCAGTGTGCTACGACTGTACTATATATATTAATTATTGTATCCCTCAAACTTCAGGGTGCGAAGGTCCAGCAGAAAGGATGAGGCGGCTCGACGACTTGCCGTACCGCTATTCTGCCCCTGAGCCAGAGAGGTTGGTGGAAATTCGTGATTCGTGCGCTTGCTGACGGCGAAGTACAAGTGTTTGTGAGGTTTCGTTCGGGTGAAGAATGTGGGGCCTCCCGCACCAGTCCAACCCCCAGTCCTACTGTACCCATCCCAGCCCAGGAAAGTCCTTCAGTTGCGTGAAGCGACGAACATCACAGTTCCAAGAACAAAGGGGCGGGGGAAAAGACAGCATGACGAGAGGACCACTGCCACCTGGCGCCCCTATAACCCACGACTGGTCGACGAGTGGTCGTCGTGGAAAGAACGATGGCGGTGCCCTGCGCACTTGCGACTCGTTCTCAGTCGTTTTCGTCACCTAAAAGAGTAGGTGGGGCAAGCACTGAGCAGGTGCGCACAGTGCTGCAAAAGGGGGTTGATTGGCAAGTGCGGCTCGACGGGTGGGTATGTTGCGTGCAAGTCGGAGCAATTTCTTGCCCAGCTGGAATAAGGAAAACACGGCCTGGCGTTGACGACGTGCTCTGAGCTGCTGGGTTGACGGTGCGGCACCGCGCTGGCGGCGAGGAGAATCCCAAAGCCGAAGTCAGGAGATTTTTATTTCGTTTGAGCAATGTGGAACCAAAACAGAGTTGGTGAGGAATCTCATCTCAATCATCAGGCCATCAGGTGTGTTTTTGAGATACGAAACCTTGTGTATCTGCCCGGAATACTAGATTCCTTACTTTTCTGAATATCCACCAATCAGTGGAAGCATAACTTCGTGTAGGGCACAAAATGATGCACTCCCCTCCAGCCAATGGTCAATCCTATCTGTCACCAGTTGTGATTGTCTGCGATCACTGGCACACAATTGTGTTGTTCCAACCGAAACCGCGTCGCCACCGTCAATCTTATCCACTTTGGTCGCCCTCATGCCAGGGGGGATCGGCTCGAGTCGTGTCGGGCGTTTCTCTCAAACGTTCGTTTTCGCGGAAGCTCAAAACCGTTCTGAATTCCATTTGAACGCTGTGGAACGTACAGACCTCCCTGAACGCTTCGAATCGCCTTCACCAGCACAGCAAACGGAACGCGGTGCATGCAAAGATGTGAGAAAATTTGGCAGTTTCTTGATCATTCCAGCGGATTTCCGGGACCAAAAACAATCAGGGTGCAGGACTCAGGAGGATGTTTGTCAGGTGGCGCCAGAATGTTCAATCAGAAATGGGAGGGATTTTCCCTGCGTAACTGTTCCAACATTCTTCCCTCCATCAATGACGACAGATGAGCCTCGCGAAAACAAAGAAATTGCGATGCGAAGGATACTGTAACTGTAAGGAATTTTCTCGGCACTCCTTACGGAGTCCAACTACATCGCGTACAGCAACAGCCATTGTTTGCCTGTTACTGCTAACGGGGCTTCGCCAACCTCGCGCGCACTGTTTTGCCAAACCTCGCACTGCTGGCCCGGCCGTGTCGGCCTACGCTTCGGGACTAGCCCGAGCCTCGCTGCCAGCATAGCACTAGCTAGCTCGGACGCACCGCGTTACCGCTTGCATGTTTCGCGTATAAATGTTCGCTCATGCCTTCGCTCACATTTTGTACTCGTTTGACACCTTAGTGCAATCTTCGCTGCCACGATCCATTGCACCCGTAACACTTGGTATTCAGACCTCTTTCTTTCCGGACCGCACGTCTCCGCACCCAAGGAAACCAACTTTTTATTTTTCACTCGAAGGGACTCACGCACCTTAGCACCTAGTATCCGCTGTCCTCGCGTTCTCTCGTAAACGCATGCAGCCACGACTGCGCCTCAACTAAGACGAGCCAACGGCCTTCCAAATGGTTGAGCATATCGACGTCACGACTCTCACGCAGGAGCAATTAAACGATCCGCTGCGACAAATCCGCGAGAGCGCCGAAGAAATCGCGAGGTTGACGGCAGAACGCTCGTCCCTGCAAAATTATCTCACACGAGCACAACAAGCACAATCTCAAGCACCTGGCACTCCGGAACAGCCCGCACCACAAGCATCACAACACGGAAGCGTGGGGCAACCCGCGAGCGCGGCCAGTGATGGCGTCGTCCGCCCCGGCGGAGACGACGACCACGACACGTCACACCCCGAAGCGACGAATGCGGCCCGAAGCCAGCCACGCATCACAATTTCGGCACCAACCGACGATTCGGCACTGCCGTCATCGATGCCGCTGAAGCCGTAGCGTCCGCCATGCTTCGATCCCAGTCAAAGGGGTGGTCCTACCGTTCAGGCGTGGTTGTTCACGATGAACGTGTTTTTCGACGCCAACTACGTTGTTGGAATAACCGAAAGGTTATATAAAGCATTCCCAAAGCTGCTCCACTGTACCAGTACCGCAATAGCTCATATAGAGCATGCGGAATGTCGAGGGTCACCCGAAGGTCAACCGTCTGAGGAAGTCAACGGTCGTGACCCTTGACAATCCAATAACCGCGCGATAGTTAATTCACTACAACATGGTAACTGTCGAGGATAGCAATAGTCACGGTTACTGTAGCTATGCAATACAGTTAATAAGGGAATGTACCCCTCAGAGTACATGGCTAGCTAGATTTCTATTTAATCTCTTGTACTCGTATCTTTCAATTATCTTGTTCTCTTTCAATTATTATTCAACAAGGTCACTACAGAGACTTCATTGTCTCCTCTCAGACTTAACGGATTCTATCCTATCCACTGGATCCTTCGTTACATCAGCATACGTCTCGGAGGATACGACGAAAATCCGCTACGCCGTGTCGCTACTGCGAGGACTTGCCATGGATTGGTGGCGCGTCATCGTCACGAAGCCGATGGACTACGCGACTCTACCGACACGGGAAGGACAAACTGGACCCTGGGCGCCGTCGTATTTCGCCTCAAAGATGGGGGCGCGGGGGTCACCTCAAGAGGCTCCTACAGTGACGATGCTCTTCTCCGCCGCTAGGAGGGCCTTCTCTAGGCTGTCGACTGTGAGAGTGGTGGGACAGACCGCAAGGAAGTGGTCCCGGACTACACGAAGGGAGTCGGGGAGGCGGGTGACTAGAAAGTAGAGAGTGATGTACATGGGGGGGGGGTTCTTGGCGTAGAAGTCAGCAGGAAGCGCAGCGCGGTAGCGGGTGTCACTAGTGCGGAGATGCGTAATGAGATCAGCGACTGTGGGAAAGGCGGCAAGGTCAGGGAAGAGGAAGGGTAGCATGAGGCGGCTCAGTGCAGCAGTGGCAGGGGAGGAGTAGCGCGCAACTACAGCGTCGTACAAGGTCTGAGCACTCTTGTACTGACTAAAGTGTGTGGAAACAAAGAACGAGAATGAAATGACTATGAACGAAGTGAGTACAAATAGGAAACCCTAATTGGGTTGTACCCCCTATGGGATACCCCACTATAGCCTACAGAAACAAGTAAGCTATATGTTCTGACACACCCCCATAGGCAAAGTGGGGGAGAACAAGGGGTCACAAGACCAGTCAAGCAAAGCAAAGCAAAGCTCAGGGTGGATCACAAAGTCACCACGCATTCCGAGCACAAGTTCAAAGGCCACAAGGCCAGTTCACATGCAAGATCATATATAGAGATAAACAAGAGCAAGAGTATATATATATGTGAAGGTACAAGCAAGGTCAAGAGGAGAGCAAGTGAGGCAAGACAGGCACAAGACCCAACTGCGTGCAGCAACGCTGATGATCACAAGGCGCAAGTGCCTTGGTGAAGACATCAGCAGTGTTGGCCTCAGAGGCCACGTACGCAAGTCGCAGCTGTCCACGCTGCTGTAGCTCACGAGCAAGAAAGTAGCGAAGAGCAATGTGCTTCGTTCTGTGCTCCAGTCGCTGCTCTCGACACAAGGCCAGCATGGCCTTGTTGTCTACGTACAGGACTGGAGGAGAACGAGGCTGCTCTCCAAGGTCGGTCAGCAGGTAGGTGAGCCAGCGTAACTCCTGTGCAGCCATAGCCCCAGCGTAGATCTCAGCCTCACAACTGGAGCCGAGAACAGAAGACGAGCGGGTAGCCCGCCACGAGACAGAGCCGGAACCAAGGCTGAAGGTGTAACCCTGAGACGACCGCTGCGTAGCCTGGTCGTCAGCCCAAGAAGCGTCTGCGTGCCCAGTGAGGA
Source organism: Closterium sp. NIES-65 (assembly GCA_948144175.1). Classification (NCBI taxonomy): domain Eukaryota; kingdom Viridiplantae; phylum Streptophyta; class Zygnematophyceae; order Desmidiales; family Closteriaceae; genus Closterium; species Closterium sp. NIES-65. Next base: position 1,081,964 of record CANXME010000511.1, on the reverse strand, counting down.
CCACTGGACTGCGCCCTCCAAGCACTAGTCCCATGCCCGACGTACTGCACAAGTAGCGCAACACCCTCTTCGCTGCAGCCATGTGCTCTGGTCGGTGTCTCCCAGGAGCAACAAAGCGTGCGAGAATGCTAAGAGGGTATGCGAGGTCAGGTCGTGTGCAGGTCATCAGGTACATGAGGCAGCCAACAAGCTCTGCAAACGGGCCACTCGACTCTACGGACTCATCCGAAGGCAGAGCTGAGAGCGAGTGGCGAGTAGGCAGAGGAGTGGCCTGAGGCGAGGAGTACGTGAAGCCGAAGCGCTGAAGGACCTGCTGCACCATGTGTGACTGAGTCAGGGTAATGGTGCGGCGTGCTCTGTCCCGGGTGATCTGCAAGCCAAGGTAGCTGCGCAGTTCACCCAGGTCAGTGCACGTGTGTCTCTTCTGCAGCTCGGACTTCACGTAGGCGAGTCCAGCAGTGTCAGCTGTGGCAAAGACCAAGTCGTCGACGTACACGAGGATGTAGAACGGCGGCAGAGAGGTGTCGGTGCGCAGAAACAGCGACGGGTCGGCAGTGGAAGGAGCAAACCCAAGTGCCGCGAGCGTAGTCCTCAGTGTGTCGTGCCACTCACGTGGCGCCTGGCGGAGACCGTAGACTGGACGCCGGAGACTCCACTGGGTACCAGGAGGGAAAGACCCAGTAAAGCCAGGTGGGCGACGCAGCCAGATCTCCTCGTGCAGGCTGCCCTGCAAGAAAGCTGTGCTGAAGTCGAGAGAGTGCAGCTCGTAGTCACGGTGAGCAGCAACGTGTAGCAGAACCCGAAGAGTGGTCATCTTCGGGGTGGGGGAGAAGGTCTGAAAGTAGTCAACTCCCTGCCGCTGACTGAAGCCACGAGCCACGTAACGCGCCTTGAAGACAGGCGGAGAACCCGGCGGCCGCTTCACCCTGAAAATCCACATGCCACTGACGATGTTCGCCCCAGGAGGGGGAACAGCGTCAACGTAGGTGCCTGTGGACTTCCAGGAAGCCATCTCTGCATCCATAGCTGCCTGCCACTGAGAGGAGTAGGGACCCTCTATCGCCTCCGCGTAAGAACGCGGAGTCGGGATGTCTGGTGCATCCGGGTCTCCCTCAGGGGCTAGCAGTACAGACGCGAGACGAGGTGAAGCGGCGGCCAGACACTGGAACTCCTCCTGCCTGTCCTCAAGGACGTCCGTGCCAAGGGCACACTCACCCCCGACGGACGGAGGACAGGCGGACTCAGACTCAGTGACAAGACGAGCAGCGTAGTCTAGACGACAGCGCGCAGCAAAGTCGACAAGCTCAGTGACAAGGGCAGACGCAGCAGACGACTCGAAGGAGGGGTCAGTGACAGCAGTAGCCAGGAGACGCGTGACAGTAGGACTGGCAGCACGAAGAGCGTCCGACTCCGGGTCGGCAAGAGCAGGAAGAGAGGAAGCAGGAGGAGAAGGCAAAGGGGCACGCAGAGGAGCAGTGGACGGACGCAGTGACATCCGGTGCGTGCCAGGGACAGGAGGAGGACGCTGACGCGACCCGCGACCACTAGCGCGCTCAGTACGAACAGGCGACACAGGACGAGACGCAGGCTCACGACGCTCAGTAAGACCTCCAGTCGGACCAGCGTAGGGAGAAGGAGCAGGCAAAGGGGAGGCAGGCTGTAGCTGTGGCTGTGACCGGACAGGCTGCGGACCCTCTAAGGGAGGAGGAGGAGGTGTAAGACCAAGAACCTGCTGCAGGAGCGGAACGAAGTACGGTCGGGGCCGCGCGGCGACGCTAGAAACAGCAGGAACAGCACCAGCAGCCCCGGCAGGAGCACCCACTCCAGCAGCACCTCCAGCAGCACCACCAGAAGCTCCAGAACCTCCAGCCGCAGCACCAGGAGCACTGTCAGTAGGGCCGCCAACGGCAGGCTCAGCGCCAACACCCTCAGCAGGACCAGCTCCAGGAGAACTCTCAGACTCAGCAGCTCCAGCACCCACAGTACGAGCGCCGGCGGGGCGCGCAGCAGCAGTACCCTCTGCAGTCGAAGAACCACCAGCACCAGCTGCACGCCTCCAGCGCCCGGCAAACCACTCACGCAGCTCCTGTGGGGAGTGTGGCTCCCGGCGAGACGAAGCACCCCCAGGCACAGCACCTCCAGGCTCAGCACCCCTAGACACAGCACCCCCAGGCACGGCACCCCCAGGCTCAGCACCCCCAGGCTCAGCACCCCCAGGCACAGCACCCCCAGACTCGGCACCTCCAGGCTCAGCACCCCCAGGCACAGCACCCCCAGGCTCAGCACCCCCAGGCTCAGCACCCCCAGACTCGGCACCTCCAGGCTCAGCACCCCCAGACTCCGCACCCCCAGGCTCAGCTCCCGCAGCAGCACCAGAGTCACCAGTGACCTCGACAGGCTCGACCGCGTCTACCTGGGACACACCTGAAGGGGCAGGACCCTGAGGGGGGAGGGGGACTACTGGGGGGGGACCTGGTACCAAGAAGAGCGGGGGTGGGGGGAGGGACGGAGTGCGGTAGGGGAAGAGGCGGTAGTAGGGTACCGACTCGTCGAACGTGACGTCCTGGGAGGACAGAACACGTCGAGAGGTGGGGTGGTAAAACTGCCACCCAGGGGCGTCGGGGGGGAACCCCAGGAAGACGCAGGGAGAAGCACGAGGGGACAGCTTGTCCGCAGACAGGTCGCGAACAAACGCCCGAGATCCCCAGACCCGGAACGCCGACGCATCGCCAACCTTCCCCGTCCACAGCAGGGCTGGGGAGGTCTCCGGTCGAGAGACCCTGGGGTGGAGGTTGATCTGGTGCGCAGCGTACCTGACCGCAAACGGCCACAGAAAATGGGGAGCAGCCGCATGCATCATGGACGTACGAGCGACGTCCATGACCATGCCAATGCGGCGCTCAGCAATCCCATTCTGCTGCGGTGAGTCCGGAAGCGTGAAGGTCTGACGGATGCCTCGCGCACGACAGTAGGCACTCAGGAGGCCAGAGGAGAACTCTCCGCCTCTGTCCGAGTGCAGACGCAAAACAGGGAAGTCAGAGCCAAAGCTCCTCCGAAGCTGGAGACGAGCTGCGCGGATCCAGTCGATCAACACCGCAGTGACCTCACCCTTGCTGCGCAAGGGGAAGACTGTGGTGTAACGCGAGTAGTCGTCAACCACCAGCAGGAAGTAGCGCTCCTGACCCTGTCCACGGACGCGGGCTGGGCCCCACACATCCATGTGAAGCGTTTGCAACGGGGCCTCTGTCGGAGGAAACTGGGAGGAGTGAGGGGCAGCACGCTGGCGCCCCTCGACACAGGGGACACAGGTGGGGCCAGGGCCCGGAGGGAGGGGAGGGAGAGACCGGGGAAGACCAGACACAAGGACTCGCGAGGCCATGCCTCTGAGCCGAAGCAGAGAGGGGTGGCCAAGGCGGTGGTGCCAGAGGAGGGTCTCGTGAGACAGACGACGGCACGAGCAGGGGGCAGACTCAGGACCAGACCTGGACGCTGCAGCAAACACCTGACCAGACGAAGTGACCCTACCAGACTCAGCACCTGGAGGAGAAGCAGTGGTCAGAGTGTACAGGCTCGACCCTGGCCGACGTGTAAACGTAGCCAGGTGGCGACCTGTATCCGCCTCCGTGCAGTGGGTCACCCGCTGACGAGCAGGGGTGAACTGGTGGACACCCGCATCCTGGAGGTCAGCACCACTCACCAAGTTCGTCGAGAACGAGGGGAGGTAAAGACCAGTCAGGGTGCCAGAGGGGGCCGCCGGACACGGGAGGACAGTGGAGAAGCGAGACAGGACAGGCCCCCCAGAGGGGTCAGCCAGGGACACCGCAACCGGCCGACTCAGCGGCGTGAGAGTGGTGCGGTCCCGAAAGAAGGAGCGAGACGCTCCAGAGTCAAGGGTGAAGGTGTGAGAGGCCGAAGCCGACACAGTACCTGAGAGGGCAGACTCACCAGCACCTGAGAGCACAGACGCACTGGCACCTAGAGCAGCAGCCTCACTAGTACCTGACGCGGCAGTACCAATGCCCGGGTCGGGCGGGAAACACCGGTAACAGTCATCCTCATCACTACCAATCGCAGCATACATAGCAGAGAGAATAGCATCAAAATCAAGATCATAAATAGCTACACCAGCCCTAGACAGCTCTCCCCAGCGGGGGATCTCAGCTGCCTCCGGAAACTGCTGACGCCAGGCGTCAGTCAGGCGGCCAAAGCAGCGGCGGGCAGTGTGGGCGCCTCCACACCTCTCCCCTGCACGGTCACCGGTGCGGAGAACGTAGGGGCAAGGACCAAGCGCACCACCACGCTGACGCTGCGAGTACCACTCACGGAGCTGCTGAGGGGCGGGGACGGTGCGAGAGCGCTGCTGCTGCTGTGGCTGCTGCTGCGGCTGCTGCTGCTGCTGCTGCTGGCGCTGACCACCCCCGGAGCTGCTCCGCTGGGACGAGCCACTCCGACCCCCGCCTCCACTGCCACCCCCGCCTCCACCGCCACCCCCGTCTCCACCTCCACCTCCCCCACCAGGACCGTCGCTCCCACCGCTCCCACCGCCTCCTCCGCTACCACCTCCGCCGCCACCTCCGCCTCCACCGCCGCCACCAGTACCTCCACTCCCGCCACCACCCCCACCGCCACCCCCACTCCCCCCGCCACCCCCACCGCCTCCTCCACCGCCCCCTCTAGCTCCACCCGCTCCCTTTCCCCCCTTGCCCTTGCCAGCGCGGCGTCTGCCGCTGGGGGCAGACGCCGCGCCGACCGACTCAAAACCAGTGAGGTCGGCCGCAGCGGCAGAGGCGACAGAGGGCAGCAGGGGGGAAGGACCACACCCCTCAAAGATGGGGGTGCGAGGGTCACCCCGAGAGGCCCCTACAGCGACAATACTCTTCTCAGCCGCTAGCAGGGACTCCTCAAGGAGGTCGACAGTGAGAGTGGTGGGACAGACAGAGAGAAACTGGTCCCTAACGACACGAAGGGACTCAGGGAGACGGGTGACGAGAAAGTAGAGAGTGATGTACATGGGAGGAGGGTTCGCAGCGCGGAACTCAGCAGGAAGGGCAGCGCGGTAGCGGGTGTCACTAGCACGGAGGTGGGTAACGAGGTCAGCGACAGTGGGAAAGGAAGCGAGGTCAGGGAAGAGAAACGGTAGCATGAGGCGGCTAAGGGTAGCGGAGGAAGGGGAGGAGTAGCGTGCAACTACAGCGTCGTACAAGGCCTGAGCGGTCTTGCACTGACTAAAGTGGGCACGCTCAGAGGAAGGGAGGTGGCGACGCACAGCAAGACGTGCAGCAGCATCGCGGGTCGCCCACTTGGAGCGAACGGCAGAGTCAGCATCAGCAGGTGGGGCAGGGACAGCGCCAGAGACAAAGTCAAAGAGAGAGACCTCATCTATCGCATCACACAGTAAGTACAGCTGCAGGTCTTCAATCCAGACGGCAAAGTCAATGGCCCTCCCCTCAGCGTCAAAGGTAAGAACATTGGGGGTGGCCATGACAGCAGCTGAAAATCTCACCGGGCTGGGAGAGGCGGGTAGGTCAGCAGCAGAGGAACAGCAGAACGGCTCCGCAGGCGGCTCGGGCGGCGCGGGCGGCTCGGGCGGCACGGGCGGCTCGGCGGCGGCTCGGGCGGCGGCTCGGTGGCGGCTCGGCGGTGACTCGGCGGCGGCTCGGCGGCGGCTCAGGCGGCGGCGGCTCGGCTGCTGCTGGGCGGCGCGGGCGGCTCGGGCGTCACGGGCGGCTCGGCGGCGGCTCGGGCGGCACGGGCGGCTCGGCGGCGGCTCGGGCGGCGGCTCGGCGGCGGCTCAGCGGCAGCTCGGCGGCGGCTCGGCGGCGGCTCGGCGGCGGCTCGGCGGCGGCTCGGCGGTGGCTCAGGCGGCGGCGGCTGCTGCTGGGCGGATCGGCGGGGCCGCGTAGCAGAGTGGCGGCGGGGCCGCGACCGAAGAGAGCGGCGGGGCCGCGTAGCAGAGGGCGGCGGGGCCGCGTAGCAGAGGGCGGCGGGGCCGCGTAGCAGAGGGCGGCGGGGCCGCTACCGAAGAGAGCGGCGGGGCCGCGTAGCAGGGGGCGGCGGGGCCGCGTAGCAGAGGGCGGCGGGGCCGCGTAGCAGAGGGCGGCGGGGCCGCGATCGAAGGGCGGCGGGGCCGCGTAGCAGAGAGCGGCGGGGCCGCGTAGTAGAGGGCGGCGGGGCCGCGTGGCAAAGGGCGGCGGGGCCGCGATCGAAGGGCGGCGGGGCCGCGTAGCAGAGGGCGGCGGGGCCGCGTAGCAGAGGGCGGCGGGGCCGCGTAGCAGAGGGCGGCGGGGCCGCGAGGCAGAGGGCGGCGGGGCCGCGTGGGGAAGGGCGGCGCAACGGTCCGCTAGGGGCGACACGACGGGTCGCTAAAAAAAAAAAAAAACGCGCCTCGGGGCGCGGTTCGGTGGGCCCTAGAAGCAGTCCCTAGGAGGGAACCTGCTCTGATTCCATGTGGAAACAAAGAACGAGAATGAAATGACTATGAACGAAGTGAGTACAAATAGGAAACCCTAATTGGGTTGTACCCCCTATGGGATACCCCACTATAGCCTACAAAAACAAGTAAGCTATATGTTCTGACAAAGTGCGCACGCTCAGAGGTAGGGAGGTGGTGACGCACAGCAAGACGTGCAGTAGCATCGCGCGTAGCCCACTGGGAGCGAACAGTAGGGTCAGCATCAGCAGCAGGGGCAGGGGAAGCGCCAGAGGTAAGGTCAAAGAGAGAGAGGCCGTCTGCCCTATCGCACTGTAAGAACAGCTGGAGGTCATCTACCCAGACCTCAAAGTCAATGGCCCGACCCTCAGCGTCAAAAGCGAGGACACTGGGGGTAGCCATGACGACAGACGCCTAGCAGTGCAAGCAGTAGGGTGAGGGCAGCGAAGTGAAAAAGAAGGCTCTGCGCTCACCAGGCTGGGTAGAACGGGCCGTATGGAAGTAGGGCAGCTCAGCGGCCGGCGGCTCGGCTGCGGGGCGGCTCGGCTGCTCGGCGGCTCGGCTGCTCGGCTGCTGGGCGGCTCGGCTGCGGGGGCGGCTCGGCTGCGGGGCGGCTCGGCTGCTTGGCGGCTCGGCTGCGGGGCGGCTCGGCTGCTCGGCGGCTCGGCTGCTCGGCTGCTGGGCGGCTCGGCGGCTCGGCTGCTCGGCGACTCGGCGGCTCGGCGGCTCGGCGATCGGCTGCTGGGCGGCTCGGCGGCTCAGCGGCTGGGCGACCCGGCGGTCGGGCGGCGGATGGGCCGCAGGTAGGGCGGTTGGCGGGCCGCTGAGTAGGGCGGCGGGGCCGTCGATGTAGGGTAGGGCGGCGGGGCCGCAACGTAGGGCGGCGGGGCCGCGAAGTAGGGTAGGGCGGCGGGGCCTCGACGTAGGGCGGCGGGTCCGTCAAAGTAGGGCGGCGGGGCCGCAACGTAGGGCGGCGGGGCCGTCGAAGTAGGGCGGCGGGGCCGCTACGTAGGGCGGCGGCGCTGTCGAAGGGTAGGGCGGCGGGGCCGCGACGTAGGGTAGGGCGGCGGGGCCGTTGAAGTAGGGCGGCGAGGCCGCGACGTAGGGCGGCGGGGCCGTCGAAGTAGGGCGGCGGCGCCGTCGAAGGGTAGGGCGGCGGGGCCGCGACGTAGGGCGGCGGGGCCGCTAGAGTAGGGCGGCGGGGCCGCGACCGAAAGGCGGCGCGACGGACCGCTGGGAGGGGGGGAGGGCGACACTACGGGTCGCTAAAAAAACGCGCGCCTCGGGGCGCGCTTCGGTGGGCCCAAGAAACAGTCCCTAGGAGGGGACCTGCTCTGATTCCATGTTATAATGAGAACGAGAATAGATGAACTATGAGCGAAGTGGGTACAAGTACTAACCCTAATTGGGTTGTACCCCCTATGGGATACCCCACTATGGCCTACACAAAAGCATAAGCTATAATGTTCTGACAACATCAGCCCATCGTTCCACGACAGCCTACTTCGCCCGTACATCCCAACCACCAGCCAACTGTCTTGTCACCGCCCGCATTCCATGACCCGCCCTGCGTCGGAGCTGATCATTGAGCCCGAAAAAATCATGAGCCATCGGATTCGCCACCCCACGGGAATCAGGAGGATTGAATTCCTCGTTCGCTGGAAGCACCGCACACCAACTGAAGATAGCTGGGTGCCCCTGGCCAACATCGAAAACCACCCTGCCCTGCAAGTGTACTTAAGGAGCTGGGGATTCCGCGATATACATGCACTCGCGTAGCGGAGGGGGCTTCTTGAGGGGGGGGGGGGGGGGGGTAGTGTAAGGAATTTTCTCAGCATTCCTTACGGAGTCCAACTACATCGCGTACAGCAACAGCCGTTGTTCGCCCGTTACTGCGAACGGGGCTTCGCCAACTTCGCGCGCACTGTTTTGCCAAACCTCGCACTGCTGGCCCGGCCGTGTCGGCCTACGCTTCGGGACTCGCCCGAGCCTCGCTACCAGCATAGCACTAGCTAGCTCGCACGCACCGCGTTACCGTTTGCACGTTTCGCGTATTAATGTTTGCTCATGCCTTCGCTCACATTTTGTATTCGTTTGGCACCTTAGTGCAATCTTCGCTACCACGATCCATTGCACCCGTAACGGAAACAAATGACAAACGAGAGTTTTTTTTACTCTTACTACGCTTTGACCACTCATGTTTAAACATTATCTACAAATGCAGCAACATGATAGGAAAAATGCTGCTCCATAAAGCAAGCCGAATACCTAGAAATGTTAGGTGTTAGCACTACCAGCAACGGCAGGATTACCACTTGCACTGCTGCTCCCAACAGCACCTTCACCCGCGTGACCATCGGCCCCTGCACCATCGCTCCCTCCCCCACCTTCCTCCCTCCTCTCCCCACCTTCCCTCCTCGCATCCTCACCACTCCCCCCACTTCCCCTTCTCGCCTCTCCACTCCCCCCTGCCTCGCCATTTCCCTCCCCCGCTTCTTCCCCCTCACTCCCCACTCCTTGACTACCCTCCCCTCTCCTCTCCGAATCCCCCCCTCTCTCCCCTTCCTCCCCCAGGGAGGGGGGAGAAGAGCGGTCCTCCCCTTCCCCCAGGGAGGGGGAGAAGAGCGGGGCACTGCCCTGCAGCACGAGGCGCATGGTGGGGTCCTGCATGGCTGACGTCACCCTCCTGTCCAGCTCCCCCAGCCTCCGGCTCAGAGCCGCAAACTGCTGCTGCATCTGGTGGGGGGGGAAAGAGGGGGGGGGGACGAGGGATAAGGGGGCACATTTGATAAGGGAGAGAGGTCACCCTCCCTCCTGCCCAGATCCCCCAGCCTCCGGCTCAGAGCTGCAAACTGCTGCTGCATCTGGAAGGGGGGGGGAGGGGGAGGAGAGAATCATAAAGCAGGATGTCACAGCAGTTGTAGCACGAATCTGCTGCAGCAGTTGTAGCGCATGCCTACTGCAGCAGTTGTAGCACATGCCTGCTGCAGCAGTTGTAGCACATGCCTGCTGCAGCAGTTGTAGCACATGCCTGCTGCAGCAGTTGTAGCACATGCCTGCTGCAGCAGTTGTAGCACATGCCTGCTGCAGCAGTTTTAGCACGTGCCTACTGCAGCAGTTGTAGCGCATGCCTGCTGCCGTGTCGTGCCGTCAGGCAGTGTGGCGCAGTGCAGACCAGCCAGGCAGTGTGGCGCAGTGCAGACCAACTCGTCCATGCAGCAGGTGAGTGGTGTGTGACTTCCAATTGCAACCAACCACTCCTGGCTTGACACGTGGCAGGATTGTGGAGCTCCTGTTCTACCTCTCGTCGCACGCACTGGCCTCATTTCTCGCAAATAAGGCTGGTAGAGAGGTGGAGCACGTGGCACAAGTCGATTTTTGAGTGCGACCAGTGGTTGTGCAGCAAGCAAGCACACACATGGGAAGCACTCGCTTGCTCCATTGACGACTTGGTCTGCTCTGAGCCACACTGGCCGACGACATGAGAATTGGGTGCGACCAGTGGTTGTGCAGCAAGCAAGCACGCACATGGGAAGCACTCGCTTGCTCCGTTGACGAGTTGGTCTGCTCTGAGCCACACTGGCCGACGACATGAGAATTGGGTGCGACCAGTGGTTGTGCAGCAAGCAAGCACGCACATGGGAAGCACTCGCTGGCCTGCTCCTGACGGCACGGCTCGCAGCTGCTTTATCATGCCGTGAAAGGCGTGAGAGCATGGAGGGATGAGGCACCACCAGTAACCTGCTCCATGGACGAGTCGGTCCGGGCCACACTCGCTGACCTGACGACACGGCTCGCAGCTGCTCGATCTTGCTTCAAGGAGGCACAAGGACATGGGAAGCACGCACCTGCCTGCGCCAGCATGCATTCTTACGCACGCACGCACCTGCTCCATTGATGAATTGGTCTGCGCCACGCTGGCTGACGACACGGCTCGCAGCTGCTCGATCTTGCTTCAAGGAGGCACAAGGACATGGGAAGCATGCACCTGCCTGCGCCAGCATGCATTCTTACGCACGCACGCACCTGCTCCATTGATGAATTGGTCTGCGCCACGCTGGCTGACGACACGGCTCGCAGCTGCTCGATCTTGCTTCAAGGAGGCACAAGGACATGGGAAACACGCACCTGCCTGCGCCAGCATGCATTCTTACGCACGCACGCACCTGCTCCATTGATGAATTGGTCTGCGCCACGCTGGCTGACGAGACTGCTCGCAGCTCCTCGATCTTGCCTCTCAGCTCCATGTCTGCCCCGCCGCTTGCCAGCTCCATCTGGAGAAAGAGAGGAGGGGAGGGGAGGGGAGCGGCGGAGAGGGGAGGGGGGAAGGGAGATAAATGGGGAGGGTGGTGGTGTCGATGGTGGATCCTCTATTTCGCCTCCCCACTCCATGTCTGCCCCGAGGAACACCACTTATTGGTGGTGATAGACATTGCGTGGCTGCAGATTCGGAGTTGTTAGCAGTATGTTAAGAAAGTGAAACAGGCTTGTAAACAGGGAGATAAATGGGGAGGGTGGTGTGGTGGTGTCGATGGTGGATCCTCTATTTCGCCTCTCAACTCCATGTCTGCCCCGCCACTTGCCTTCTCCATCTGGTGAAAGAGAGGAGGGAGGGGATGGGAGGGGAGAGGGGAAGGGAGACGAGTGGGGAGGGTGGTGGTGCGGATGGTAGCTCGAACAGACGCCCCTCAATCTTGCCTCCCCACTCCATGTCTGCCCTACCACTTGAGCCGACTCAAAACGCGCCTAGTTTTGAGTTGACTCAAAACGAGTGGGGAGGGTGGTGGTGTGGATGGTAGCTCGAACGGAACCCCCTCGATCTTGCCTCTCAGCTCCATGTCTGCGCCGCCACTTGCCAGCTCCATGTGGAAAAAGGGGGCAGCGAAGGGAGGAGGGAGGGGTGGGACGGGAACGGGGTATGAGGGGAGAGGGTGGTGTGAACGGAAACCCCTCGATATTGCCTCTCAACCCCATGTCTGCGCCGCTGCTTGCTAGCTCCATGTGGAGAAACGAGGAGGGGAGGAGAGAGGGGTATGAGAGGGAAGGAGAGTGGGAGGGAGGAGGAGGAACAGGGTATGAGGGGAGAGGGTGGTGTGGACGGTGCTTCCTTCAACTTGCCTCTCAGCTCCATGTCTGCGCCGCCGCTTGCCAGCTCAAAAAAGGAGAAGGATGGAAGGGGAATGAGAGGGGAGGGTGGTGTGGAGGGTGGCTCCTCGATTAAGCCTCTCAACTCGAGGTCCGCGCCCCCGCCCCACTTGCCAGCTCCATCCGGATAAAAGTGTTGTTTTGAGACGTCTCAAAACAACACTTTTATCACCCAGCTCCATCCAGAGAAAACGAAGAAGAGAATGTGAGGAGGATAGAGGGCAGTTCAGAAAAGTTTTCCTTCCCCCCTCCCCCCTCCCCCTCCCTCCCCTCTCCCCCCTCCCCCCTGGCCCCTCCCCCCTGTCCCCTGGCCCCTCCCCCCTGCCCCCTGCCCCCTCCCCCCTCTCCCCTCTCCCCTCTCCCCTCTCCCCTCTCCCCTCTCCCCTCCCCAATCCCCCCTCCCCACTCCCCCCTCCCCACTCCCCCCTCCCCCCTCCCCCCTCCCCACTCATCCTTCCGCACTCCCCCCTCCACCCCCGCAGGTCGACTTGAAGGAACGAGGAGGAGACGGAAGGAGTGAGCATATTCGCGAAATCCAGGCGAACCTTGAAGCCTATTTGTGAGTCGACTCTGAAGAGAAACTGACACGTCACCTCTGAAAAGCCTAGCTGCGGGCTTGTTCAGATCAGAGCAAGGCCTTTCGGAGTAGGTTGTTTTCGGTCTGAGAATGAGCATTTCGAATACTCTGAAAACGCTGACCTTGTCTACAAAGGTCGCTTCTGCGAGCTTCGCAAAGCAAGCGAGCGCCCGACGATGCGACGTTTGAGTCGACTTTGAGAATTTCCAACTCTTTGGAGCGCTGACCTCGTTTACGCTTCTGCGAGCTTCGCAAGGCAAGCGAAGGCTGTGCGATGCGACTTTTGAGTCAGCCAATCAAGTTTACTCAAAAGTCAGCCGTTAAACGCTGACCTCGTTTACCAGACCCAGAGCCTGCAAAGCAAGCGACGTCCGCGCGTGACGATCCGGTAAACGTTTTCGCCTCTTGGGGCGCCTCAAAAGTCGCCATATTAAAAATTTCAACGCCCATTTTGATGAAATGAAAGCGAGCACCCGACATAAAGCTCATCTCGATAAAGCACTCTCTTCGTTACAACGCTCACTTCGATAAAAGGCTCACATCGTTAACGATCGCCGCCAGAAAATCGAACACCTCGACGAATCGTTCATCTCGATATAACGGTCAGTTCGATACAAGGCTCACGTCGTTAACGATCGCCGCGAGAAAATCGAACACCTCCGCGCCGTCGTCATTATTGCCGACCGCGGGTCCCCGCGATCCCCCTGCTGCTGTTGGCCGACCCATCGCGCGGAAAAAAAGCGGACAGGGGAGGCTGAATGCGGGAGAACCAGGACAGAAAAGTTGAATTGCCGGGGGGAATCTCGACTACGGACAAACTTAGAATCCCAGGGATGTCCAGTCCAGACAACAAAAGCGCAGAAAGCGCAGAAACCCTGGTTGAGGAAGGCAGATATGACAGAACGCCCCGCGGTCAGAGCCTGTGCTCGCACGGACTTGCAGGAGAAGGCAACCTGGAAATTTGCTCAAAACCTTCCATCAAGTGTAAGAAGAGAAATGTGCATGATAGATGCAATGCAGGCATGTGTAAAACGAGTACGACGTTCAGCATACACAAAGGCCCAGTTCTGTTTCCCAGCGGCAAATGGAGGGCGGACAGCAAAGGAGGCACCACTGGTGCGGCCGGGTGCTTCCGCGAAGCCAAGAACCTCCCACGTTGGTGCGATTCAGCTTCCTGCCACCCTCCGCGCAACTAGGTTAGCTTCGTAAAAGTTTTGCTAAGCTGACCGTTAAAATGATTCCGCGAAGATAATTGGTGGGTTTGGAGCAATACAGCCAGCCCGTACCAGAAATAATTATCGTCACCAATGGGACATTGCCTTTCCCTGTAACGTGTTGTTTTTGGGGCATTTGTCCCTGCCCGGAGCTACTTGTGCTGTCCCTGGGTCCGCGATTCGAGCGGGAACCAGTCTCGCACCCAGTTTGCCTGGGATGAGCGGACAGCACAGCACTACTGGTTCGGCGTTCTTTTGCGCTAGATAGCTGCACAGCGCAGCACAGCACTGGCCAGGTTCGGGAGAGAGTTCAAGGTCCCGAGCCTGATTCAAGGAGTGCGCCCTTAGATTGGAATCTTCGAGGATCACTGGTGGAGGCCCTCACGAAGCATCATCTAGTGCTGTGCGGAGGGGTCCGCACCAGTAGTGCGGCACCAGTAGTGGGTCATTATCGCAGCAACCCATGGGCAAAACGTACGTCCGCGAGAACTAACGAGCGGTTACAGAGCTCTGTTGCTTTCGCAAAAAAAAAAAGGCACCCCACGGGATAAGGGTGCGGAGAGGTGAGTAGCAGTTCCAATCGGTGAATCCTTCCAACTCGTCTAGACCGTACAGCACCGTACGCTAAAGTCGTCTACCGAACCGAAACATTTTTTAATCAGCATGGTGCTCCTTCGCCCACAAATCCCATCAACCCCGCCGAATGCCATTTATTCCGCTTCGTCCATCGTCTCGCGTCCCTTTTCTCGCCTGTCTGTGCCTTCTCGTCGCTCGCCCTTCAACTCCGCGCGTGTTCATCGTCTCCATTTAACGGTTCCGATTCAACGACAGGCGCATCTGTCGTTTCGCTCATCCCTTGGTTCCATCTGTCTCGTCTTCCGTCTCCCGCGCGCGATTTTGTGCGACGAGTCGTCATCGTCCGCGAATCTGCATCGGCCCTTCCTCTTCCACACCTTGTAAGTTCTATATACTACCAGCTCTTTTAATAGTAGTTGTATACTCATATACATTTCCTTCGTACTACCCTATCGTCGTCCGTCGTCTATTTGTTTTTCCCGCCAATTTCGCCACCTACTCCGCTTGCTGCAACAATCTGCGCGCAGATATTCTGATTTTAAAAAATAATGGTTCCGTCGATCCGATAGGCAGGCCAGTGGGGTTTCGGCTCGGTTTCCTGATTCGTACCTCTATCATCACTCTTTCGAGTCGCACTTTCTTACTCTCCCTCTCGCCTTCCTCCTCTCTTGCTCTCTAGCCGCCCCAACGTCCTCTTCTCCTCTTCACCTTGTCCAGCTCTGAAACCTGCTCCCTTGGTCTCCTCCCTTTGTCTCCTCTCTGCCATCTCCCTTGGTCTCCTCTCTTTGTCTCGTGCTCTGGAACCTGCTCCCTTGGTCTCCTCCCTTTGTCTCGTGCTCTCTCCCCACCCCACCATCCTCATCTGCTCACTTCATCTCTTGCAGGTGCATTAGAACCAGGATTCGTGGCCACTACCAGCAGCAGTACCAGCAAGCAGAACCAGGATTCTTGGCCACGCAAGCAGGTGGACAGTGCGGCAGGTCGACAGCGCGGCGGGTCGACAGCGCATAGACACAGACAGGTAGAAAGGACAAGCGGAAAGGCACTCAAGGGGAGCAGGACAACAGACACGCCGGGTACAATTGGAGAGTGGACCGTAGTAGCAGTGGAGCAGGCATGTCGAAGGGTCTAGATACGGTGCACCGGGTGGTGGTGGGGTCTCTGGGGCTCGCCACCCTCGTTCTCGGCACGTCTGCTTTGCTCAACGCCGGCAGCGCGCTTAGCTGGCACTGGAGCAAGGTGAGCTGGCACTGGAACAAGGTGAGCTGGCTGTGGAAGAATGTGAGGTGGCGAACTGAACAAGATGAGCCGACGTGTGCGGCAAGTGCTTCCCTGCAAGTGCTTCTCTAAAAAGGCTTCTATAGAAGTGCTTCCTTGCATGTGCTGGTTTCTTATTAGGTGAGACCCTCCACTTATGCTTGTGTCCTTCATTGCGGATAAGATAAGGCCTATCAGCTATGGGTCGCATGCTTGGTTACGATACCCACATACTTACACTCACTTCTGTTTTCGCAGTGCAACCATATAATATGCATGCTTATAAAACCTCTACACTGTGATGTGTTTTCTGTCTTGTTGTGCAGCTTCTCCGTGCCATTAACCTTTCTCCATTCTCTTCTGGCTCCTTTATGTTCTTCGATTGGTTTCCAGTGTTCATGGTTTGCGGTTTCTTTGGTGTTTGTTGTCCTCTTTTTCCCTTTCCCATCGGTGGTGGCAGGACAAGCGTGCAATTGAAAGCGAGATCAATGCAACCCCGCCTGCTGACACATCGTCATCACCTGAATGAAGTATTGTTATTTGCGACAACGTTAGGCTTATGGCTGGAAGAATTGCCTAACGCATGAGGAGACAGGTAGTGCATGAGAGTGTACACTTGGTGGCAAGGCTGGTGGAGTATCTGTGGTGTTTTCAGTGAAATGTGGAACCTTGCATTTGTTTTCAAGGCAATGCTGGTTTGTACGTATGCGTACGTACGGTATGCTTATGTGCCCAACATTTGTCATCTGCCGTTCACCTGTCCCTTCTGATTCCCAAGCTTTTGGTTGTCACAGTGGCTCCAGCTGACCTCAGGATTGCATGCACATTGCAAACATTCACACACAGTATGTTGTTGGCCCTGCTGCACTTGTAAGCTCGTTGTCTACACATGGCCATTCTTTCGAACATGGAGCGAGTCCCTCTTTGACAGAGTGACTGCGAGTGACGACGATAAGGTGACGTCGACGAACGGCCGAGAGACCCGTCGATCTTCCGTCGCCGTCACCTCATGGCCGACAGCCTGTTCGCTGGCCCGCTGTCAAAAAAGAGAACAAACGTGCAAACCGCGACACGAGTGGCAGGTGTGTCACCACCACACCAGTTCCTACAGCACAGTAACCAGCCCAGCCAGATCACAAATGCATAACCCTTGCTGGTCTCCACGACAGTGCTCCCGCAACTTCGTGATTGCTCCGCCATGCAGGGGAGAGAGGTTCGGGCAGGTGCGTTGGTGGATTCAGTGCCCTGAAATTTGTAAGTACTTATAGTTACAGCACTATATGACTTCGAAAGATAATTCACTCAATATTGAAAGCTGTTACTTAATACTTGCAAAATCCAGTCAGAAGAATGACTATGCCAGCTAAACATTGGAACCACATTCCCGTTTTATCAAGCAGAAATGAGAAAGTGTACAGCCGTGAGGACATGTAGTTTCATGTTTGTTTCCCACTCAATAAAAATATGTTCTGCCCTGCCAGAAATGGAAATTGTGGCACGATTGCTTGCCCAGCCAGAGAAACTTGTGAACAAATTTTTGCAACAGCGCTAATGGCTGGGAGAAAAATCTCTCAAGTGAAGATGGATTTTGGCGGTTCCGTGGTCGGTATGCACTGTAGCGTGGCGGAACACTGCAGCGACGCACCGTCATCACAAACACGGTGCTCCTTGATCCACCGACAAACCGCCTCTCGCGGACGGAACCTCAACGAGAGTCGATGCCCCGCTGGAGCGGAGCGGCCCCCGAATACACTCCTCCCCTCCCAAACCACCCCCACTGCTTCCAGGCTGACCCTTGCCCGTCCACCACACCACACAGCTGCAGGGGAGAACGGCCCCGAATTCCCGCAAGCAGGGCTAATTTTTCGTTTTTGAAGATCTGGATGCCTCCGGGGCCCCCACATAAACGTACGTAAAAATCCGGATCCGTAGAAATTTTAACCTTTCCGAACCGGATTCCAACAAGCGGCACCCTGAGTCAGTGTATTTTCAAGAACCAGCCTCCGGTCTATCGACTCGTCAGTGCTGTGAAGTACAAGTGAAGAACACAGGTATAGAAAAAGTCCTCGAAGAAAGCACTTCCATCCACTCAGGGCCACTTCATCCATCCTGAAATATCTCACACTTAACATGGCTAAACATCCCTTATACTGAGACTTGTGCGAAAACCACGAGTAATTGTTAAGTTGCAGATACCTGTTTTGCACTGCAGATGTTAATCCTTCAGGGGCGCGACCTATCAAATCTGGCACGAAGGTTTTCGGGAAACACACTTCAGCGTCCAAACTTTATAGAAAATACCCTTTGCGTGTCCGGATGATTTGGAAGTCGTTCCCCTCAAAATGCGGATCTCTGACAAAAACATCCGGAATGTTGAAGAAATTCCGGATGTGCACCCTGCTAGCGTGTGCCCTGCCCGCAAGTTTCCCGTCCCCAAAGCGAGCCTTATTCCCCGAATTTGACAGGGAAACTTTATTCCAGGTCCATAATTTCAGATTTCTCTCAAATTTAGCCGAGGGTTTACTCAAAAGTACTACTTTCTAGAATTTTGCTCACGCGAGGCCCAAAGTATGTTCAAAACTGGTCCTGCGGGGCGAAGTTTTCGACACGTGTCCAATTTCGCTTTAAAAAAATTCGACGGGGCAAAAAATAATAAAACCCCTCGGGACCTAGGGCACATTTGCGGGAGGGATCAACCCTAAACACCAAGCGGGTCCCCGTGTTTAGGGTTGGTCCCTCCCGAACGTGTGTCCTGGTTCCCCAATGGGTTTTATGTTTTTTGCCCCCGTCAGAAATTGCTAATAAGAATTAGGACACGTGTCGAAAATTTTGCCCCGCAGGACCAGTTTTGAACATAATCTGGGCCTCGCGTGAGCAAACTTCCAGAAAGCTGTACTTTATTTAGTGAAATTAAGGCTAAATTTGAGATATTTTTGAAACTATGGAGCTGGGATATACTTTCCCATTTTGACAGACCCCCTGATTCCTCATTCCCGAACCACGCTGATCCGCACTGCCCGCGCAGCGACTTACTGTACTGCAGCGACTCCATTCCCCCCCGCGGTCCCCCAATCGAGGCTCTTTGCTTGCCCCCGTTGACGTTCCCGTGGCTTGAGGCAAGGTGAAAGCTCAGAAGAAAATGGTGGAATGAAGGGAGCTCCATTTTTCAACCTGCCAGTCAGAGCGAGCTCATTTTCCAACCAGCCAGTCAGCGGGGCTACACGTACTTCGTATTTTCACCTGACTCCGATCAGATTCTTTCAGTTTCTCGGCTTTGTCGGCCCTTCATATTTCCACCTCTGGGTACCCTCGCTCGCCCATCTGAATCCGGACAGTTCTCTTCCTCCTTGACCTTGCCGAGACACCCACCCACCCATCCACTTCACTGCAGAGCAGATATCGCCAAGCCTTCTTCTTCCCCGTTTCCCACACGCTTCAGTTAGCTCCCCCGCAGCTCCTGTTTCCGCGTTTTCTGCAGGAGGGAGGGAGGCACGGTCCCATAACCCTCAGCTGAAACGGCCGTCTCACCAGCACAATTTCACAGCCACCAATTCTCTCAGCAACTAGGTTCTTTCAGGCGATAGTTATTGGCTCACTTAGTACAGATAATTCCCTTGTAAGGTTCAGGAACCTGTCTCAGAACTACTGCCAACAAGTAGAGACAGGAATATGATGGCGTTTCTAGACTAATAAGACCGCTCTCGGTCTTAGTATTCTCAACCTGCTCTCGTGTTCTGCCCGCACCCGCGAATAAATTGCTATGCTCATTGGTAGCTGGCCTTTCCCTACAAAGTACCCTTCTACACGCAAGCCAGTGCCACACAGTTAATAAAAACTGCGAACGCAGCGCCCTTGTTCTAGGTAGTTTCTGCTCATTGCGGCTGCCATAAACGAGTACATAGTGTTTACACGAGCGGCACGATGCACAAGAATCAGCTCCAGGAGCTCGCGCAGCGCAGCGGGTACAACCTCCCGTCGTACGCGTGCATACGCGAGGGCCCGGACCACGCGCCCAAGTTTAAAGCCACCGCCACGTTTAACGGCGAGACCTTCGACAGCCCGGGCTACTTCTCGTCGCTCCGGCAGGCGGAGCACGCGGCGGCGGAGGTCGCGCTGCGCGTCATGTCGGAGCGCAGCCCGTCGCAATGCATCGCGAAGATCCTCGACGAATCCGGCGTGTGCAAGAATCTTCTCCAGGAAACCGCCCAACGAGCCGGCGTGCCGCTGCCGGGGTACAATACGGTTCGATCCGGTCCGGGGCATTTGCCGGTGTTCACGTGCACGGTGGAGGTGGCAGGGTTGCAGTTTACGGGGGAGCCTTCGCGGACGAAGAAGCAGGCTGAGAAGAACGCGGCGCTTGCGGCGTGGACTGCGCTGAAACGATGTGAGCTTACTTATCATATTTCTGCCCGCCATACCTTTCTGTTTTTTTTTTTCATCTCTGTTTCCATGCATGTACATAGTCATTCTTGTTTAATGTCAGAAACTCAGTGTTTTATCGCTTTTCTCAACGCCGGCCGTATCTGGATTGCCCTCTTGTCTCTTTTCAGATGCGGGTCGCAACTACACTGCTGTGATCGAAGACCTCGACGTTACGGACGAACAGGAGCAGACCGCTATCGCGCGCGCTCTCTCCAACGCGTACAACGCCAGCGCGATCAAATCCAGCCCCGCGGTGCTTGCGCCAGGCATGGATCTCGCCGCGCTCGCCGGCTTCTACGTTCCAAACGGCTGCCCCGCGCCCAAGGGCATGGCTTCCGCTCCTCTTTACGCGCGCAACCGGACTTCCGCCCTCCCCCCGCAGGGGGGCTCTCCGCTGCAGGCCGGCGCTCCGCTCTACGTTCCGCGCCATGTTGGCGCGGGAATGGGAGGGGTTCGAATTCGTGAGGTGACGGTTCGCGAGATGAGCGCGGAGCAGCAGCATATGCTTGTACCGGATGATTCGGTAATGAGTAACTCGATGATGAATAACTACGGCGCGATGATGCTAACGCAGCAGTTGGCGCAGTTTCCGCGAATGACGCAGTCCAGTCCGATGGTTGACCCCGCGCCAACCGCCGCAGCTGCCGGCGGCGCGCCCGCTTACGTCCGCCGAACCGCGCCCGCCATCGGCGCCGCCGCCGGTGCCGGTGGGATCGGCGCTGGCCGCTACGTCGGCGCTAGCGTTCCGAATTTCCCGACCCAGCAGCTTCTGTCGCAGGCTGTTCCGAACCTGCCAGGTTTGGGTCTTCCACCGTCGGATCAGCACGCCTTGGCGGCTGGTGTTATCGGCGCCGGCGCTCAATCTCACCGCCCGTCTAATTTAACTTACAAGCCAGGCGCGGCTTACCAGCCGCGAACTCTCCGCCCTATAGGCCAGGGGGTCTCTCCCGCTAGTATGCTTCCCGATAGTATCACAGGTTCCGTGGGGGAAGATGGTTTGGACGGGTTAGGATTAGGGATTTCGGTTGGTGTTGAGGGGGAGAGTTGGGCGCGCGCGCGCACGCTGGGGTCGCCCGCGGAAATTTTGCGCAGCCCTGCGAGCAACGTGGAGGTTCCTGGTTCGTCGATGTGGACCCCGCGCTCGTCGCCCTTCTGGCCATCTTCCGCGGCCTCATCTTCCGCGTCATCTCGCGCGCTGAGCAGGTCCGCGTCTAGCACGAGCATGGGGAGAGGGGCTTCCGCCCTTGGCGGGATTGTGGGGGAGGAAGCGGGTTCACTAGGTGGGATTGGTGGAGAAATCGCTGCGCGCCAGTGCCGCGCTGAGCTGGAGGAAGAGGACGTGTCAGCGGCGGAGGCAACTACCCGCCAGATGCTGAACCATTTGTGCTTGTAGCGAGGGTTTCCAGTCTTGCGGCGTGCTGGCTAGGGCTTCTGCCAGGATCCTCCTGTACGCCCTATGGGATGGGATCGGTTGCAGAAGGTGTTGGCCAGCAACGCCAGAAACGCTACTAAATCTTATTTCTGTATTTTGCAGACTAAGTTGTTTTGGCAATGGGGTGTGGAAGGAAACCATGGGCGTATTTCTGCACCTCAGACTTGGCTTGTGTTGGACACTCTAAACAGTAGAGTCTGGTAGAAGGTGAGCCTACGTTGTAGGAATACGCCCAGTGGTTCCCTGTGTAGTGAAGAAGAAATGGGATCATAGATGCTCATCTGCAGGTGTTGGATATTTACGTTGTGCTGAATTACATTCAATGTGGGAATCAATAATTTTCCAGCCAGTGTGGAATTTTGGTGCTTGCTGGAGCTGTTTCAAATGCTAGGGCAGCCAAATAATTTCTACCGACTGAACTTTTGGTTCGGGGTAGGACATCGAGCAAATTTGAGTGCTTGGGTTGAACCCACAACAGTAGAATACATTGAGATTTGGCTCAACCTTGGTGCCTTTATGGGCTTTGGTGCGTGCTTTTGGAACCAACAGGGTTCCAGGGGCAACCTACTTGGTACGCTCTTGCTTCTGGGGCTGAACTTAAAACCGAAATATAGAATAATGAACCCCGTCCCAGCTTGAAAGGGTGTTGCGGATGTTGGAAACAAGTAATTTGAACGCTTCTGTTGTGTGTCGAAACACTAAGTCGTAAACGAAGCGAAGCATAGCAAAGCATCGGCGAGTCAACACTTGGAGCTTGAGAAGTGAAGAAATCGCTGGAGGTTACGCGAAAGTCAAAGGTCAGCGACCTTTGACCTGACAAGTACAGCGCAACAGAAAGGACAAACAACTGACTCGTTATTGAGCAGTTGCCCGATTCGTCACTGTATCGAACCGCAACACCAACAGTAAAACAGTTATTAGTTGCATCTTTTCATATTCCTTGTACCGTACTCTTATAAAAGCCTCGTATCTCTTTGATTAATCAATCTACTTGCCCTCACATACCAACGCAAGGTGGTTCAAGACTTATCATTATACGCTTCCGCATTTACAACAAGTCTTACCCAGAGTTTAGCCTTGCAAAGATCCGAAGGGCTTTTCTCAGCCCAACATGGTATGAGAGCTATCAAGGCAAACTCAACTATTTCAAAGACACCTACAACATCAGAAGGCATGGCAACACAGAAAGAGAGAAGCTCCTCTAACGGCTCTCCCGGTACTACTCCTACTCCACCTCCTGCCTCTGGCCTACAGACAGAGGAGGGCACGGCAACAAGACCAGCAGCCGGGTCTACTGAAACTCCCGCAAATCAAGCCGCGGGCTTCGACCCAAACATGATGGAGAAGTTCTTCTCCTTCATGTCCTTCTACGAACAACACCAGCAAGGGGCACCTGCGCAGTCAAACAACAGCAACAATAACAACGAAGTGACACCAATGAGCCTCGACGGTTCATCCTACGCGCGAGGAAATCAGCAACAGCAACCTACCTTCGCCCCGTACGAACCCCAGCGTGGTTCCGTCAGCTTCATGTCGTGCCAGCAGCCTTGACCTGAGCAAGAGAAGACATTGGATGCACTTCAAGTTCAGTCACGATTCGCGCACGTCTTAAAGTTGCAGACGTCAAGACCATTCGATGGAAAGGACTTCTTTACCTAGTCCTTTGAATTCGAGCGGATGATGAAAGGCGCGCGGATCCTTGGGTTCTTCGACGGGTCCCTGCCATACCCAACACACAGGACGCAATACGACAAGCAGCAGTACACATATCAGTCAATGATGGCATATATGATCCTACTAAGGAATATAACTCCAAACCAGCAGCAGAACATTCGGTCTTACCGGGGATACAGGAACTCCGCCGAGCTCGCGTACAACCACTTGAAGAACTTGTATCAGGCAACAGACAGCGTCAACCAGAGTCGGTTAATGGCACAACAGACAACAGTGGAAATGAAGCCTGGCGAAAAGGGAATGGCGTATATCAGCCGTTGTCGCGCAATTCGCGACAAACTTCTTCGATGCGGAGGCTCAATATCTGAAGACGCCTTCGTGACAGTCATCATCGGAGGCCTCGGTCCTCAATGGCGCTCCACTCGAGCCATCCTTCGAGCCAACGGGAAAATCTCCAAAGCAGCACTCTGCGCCGAGATTCACGCTGAGCAGCAAGACATGGACCTGCAAGAGGAGCGGCACAAGAAGAAATCAGTACCCGAATTCGCATTCCACACTCAACAGCGCTACAACAACAACAACATCCGGCATCAACCAAAACCCGTACCTCCATTCTGTCATCTCTGTAAGACGTCCGGACACCCCCGTACACACTGCCCGAACCGACAGCAGCCAACGCCACCACGTCAACTTCGCCCTTCAAGCAGCCAAGTAGCGTCCACACAAGCGCACCCTGCCAGTCAGACGCAATCTTCAACTACTTCTTCGACACAACCTGCACAAGGAGCAAGAAACATCGTCAGCTGCATGGCGAGATTGACCGACTCCTGCATCACCGAGTCATCACCGCATTACTCACCAGAAGAGCAACTCGACAACAGTACCCCTCGCCGCGAGTCACTTCAACCGAACCCGACGTATGCAGCCATCGCTCAAAGCGAGCCGTCCGGAAAGGACACTTGGTTCTTAGACAGCTGCTGCGGGCAGCATATGTGCTCTTTGGGTCGTTTCGTTCAACGAGAATATCAACTTCAATGGGAAGTTGTCATCACCGTCGCCAACAACCAGAACCTGCGCACACGACGACAAGGCGTGGTTCAACTTCAGTCACGCGAGACGAAAGACTCGGCTACAACTTACTGAGCGTCAGTCAACTGATGGCGAAAGGCATCCATCTCGAAGCAGACAGCACCACTCAGGAGTTCAAGTTGTACCACGGGAGAGGCGGACTTTACATCGGGAAGGTGGTCTTGAAGAATAACGTCTTCGTCCTCGACTTCGTTCCAGATTTAGGCACCGCCGACAGCGACGGAATCGTCACCTTCACCTCCTGGATGTACCCACCGGATATTGATCCCGACTTCAGCCCCGAAGGCTTCTGGTATTCGCACACTATTCCTGAGGCAGAACGAACATGAGCATTAGCAACGATTCAACACTCGGCAGCAGCAGAGACAACATCGGCAGCAGTAGAGACAACATCGGCAGCAGCAGAGACAACATCGGCAGCAGCAGAGACAACATCGGCAGCAACAGAGACAACATCGGCAGCAGCAGAGACAACACCACCAGCAGCAGAGACAACATCGGCACCAATCGCGGGTCCTTCAACTGCACCAGCCCCAATCGACAACGACATTCCACCGACTCCTGCGCAGCAACTGAATCCAACACCACGAGAAGTCCATCGAAGCGCAAACTTCACCGCAAGCTTCTACTCCAACTCCGACTTATACCGTCGCTCACCCGGACATCGAGTTGACGAAGATGTTTGGCATACACGAATGGGACATCCAAGCAACACGGTGTTAAACAACACAATCGGAGCAGGCGTGCTCGACAAAGACTCACTGCTTCTAACCGACGGAAGCGAACTTCGACGAGCTCGCGGAACGTGCTTTACCTGCCCCGAAGCCGACTTACCACATCGGCCGTTTGAATCTCATCACAATCCTAGTGCTCCAACTTACGCGCCTCTGGAGAAAGTGTACAGCGACATCCTGTACAATCGCAAACCTGGACAAGGAGCATACAGCTACACCATCACGTTCATCGACGCCGCCACTCACTATATCTGACACCTCAACCTTCCAAGCCGCGACACAGCCTTCGAAGCCTTCGTTGCCTGGCTCCCAGTAGCAGAACGGGAATCGGGAGTTAAGCTAAAGAGCTTTCAGTCTGACGGGGTAGGAGAATACACCTCACAGAGGTTCAAGCAGTACTTGGCAGAGAGAGGAATCAAGCGGCTCATCTCTCTTCCTTACGCCCACCAACAGCAAGGCGCAACAGAAAGGATGAACGGGACTCTCCAGAACACCATGCGCAAGCTGCTACGTGGCATGCAGCTACCCAACCACCAATGGCCCGAAGCAACGGACCACGCTGTTATGCTGCACAACTTGCTCTCGTCATCATCCCTCCCGAACAACGCGTCACCGCACCTGCTGTGGACAGGAAAACAGGGCAGCACAAAAATGTTGAGAGTTTTCGGCTGCATGGTACAGTACCGACCCCCAGCTGCACGAGCAAGCCGATTCTCCCAACGTGCACAGTGGGGCCTACACCTGGGCATTGAAAAGAATTACAACGCGTGGAAGATTTTCGACGTCCACTAAAAGGAAATAGTAGCAGCACGTGATGTCATTTTCTACGAGCGACTCACACTTCCGACGTACCTTGCCAACCTGGAAGAAGACCGCGACCCCACAGGTGGTTTTCGTGGTGACCGAGCCTTCGCCTTGGTAGCAGACAAAGCTGACTGGGACGAGCAGAACGTGGATGAAGCCTCGGAGGAAGCCGGACCTCTTCCTTACTGCTCCGTCGACACCCCAATGGATGACGAAAATCCTCGCGAAAGCGTCAACGCCGAAGTATATTACCACTTCGCCGACACCGATTACGTTACACCTGCAAGGGTCAACACAACGAAGCGGAACGCATAGGACCCAATTTCATACCTGACCCAGAAGCAGGAGACAAAACAGCTTATCCCGAGGACACGACACTTCCCCGCTACACACAGAGTGGACTCCAGATACTTGGCCTCGTCACCGCGGTCCACGGCACGACGCCTCCTAAGGAGCCTGCCACAGTTCAGCAGGCTCTGGGGGGGGGGCATAGGGAAAAATGGCGCGAAGCCATGGACAAGGAGCTGAAAGCACTGGAAGAACCGAACATCTAGAAAGTCGTTCCCATCGGCGTAGCACGCAACCAAACGGTACTCACCGGAAAATGGGTTTTTTCGTGTAAAAACAAAGGCAGACGACACCATTGACAAGTTTAAGGCGCGTTAGGTCGTGTGCGGTTTCGACCAAGAGCACGGACGCAACTTCACCGAAACATTCGCCCCGGTCAGCCGACATACCTCATTGCAAATTCTCCTTGCAATAGCCGCCATGAAGAAGAAAAAGTTGCGGCAAATCGACGTCGCCAATGCATTTCTCTACGCACCTGTTGACGCCGAAATCTTCGTCGAACTTACTCACGGTTCCAACGAAGATCCTAACCAAGTTTGCCAACTGCTAAAGTCTTTATACGGTATCAAACAGGCCCCGAGACTGTGGCAACAGTATCTACATGCTCGACTCATCCGCATCGGATTCCGCCAGCTACCGCACGACCAGGGCATGTACCGACTCACGAAGGACAACGACTACATTCTACTCATCGTCTACGTGGACAATCTCCTCTACATCGGCTCGACCGACGACGTCACCACCTGGTTCGAAGGGGAGCTGCAGAAAGACCTCACTCTTACGGTCTCATCCACCGTCACGCAATTCCTCGGCCTCAACATTCAGGAAGAGGAAAGCGCGATCTACCTCAGCACTACGAAATACGCCGACACCATCGCCAAGCGCTTAGGACTCACCCCATCCACCATCTCCACGCCATACCGCTACACCACCAGAAACCACAAGGAAGGCTCTGTTCCGCTCAAACCCGCCAGGATACGCGACTACCAGAGAAAGCTAGGATGCCTTCTCTTCGCGGCCGTCACCTGTCGATCGGATCTATCGTACTCTGCAAGTCAACTTGCTACCTACCTCAAGAAACCTGAAGCCGAGCACATGGCGGAGCTCGACCGCGCTCTTCACTACCTCGTCAGCACCCCGACGATCGGCCTAACCTACCACAAGAACGGAAATACAACGCCTAAGTTAATCGGCTACGTCGACGCCGACCACGCTGGAGACTCTGACAACAGGCGCTCGCGCACCGGCTACGTCTATCGACTTGAACCTATCGGACCCATCTCATGGCAGTCGAGCAAGCAGGAGCTAATCGCCCTCTCCTCAGCTGAAGCAGAATATATCGCACTCTGCTCAGCTACCAAGGAAGGACTGTACTATGAAGAAATGAGGAATGAAAGAAGAGAGGAGAGGGGGGTTCACTAGCAAACATTGGGATACATATAGCAAACCCTAAAAGGGTTGTACTCACTATAGAGTACCCCATTGCAGACTAGAGAAACATAATATTCTGACACACCCCCATAGTCAAAGTGGGGTGTAATCAGCACAACAAGCAAAGCAGAACAAGCTCAGGGTGGATCACAATGTCACCACACATTCTGAGCACAAGTAGAAGAAGCAACAGTTTAAAGTTCACAAATGTAAGCACAGCTAGAGGCTATCGCAGAGGGCAAGTGTGGAGGAGGAGGGACTATGAGAGGAGAGGAGGTAGTGGGCGGCAGCTGAAGCTGCTGGCACACGGCGCAACTGGAGCAACTGGCACACGGGCAACTAGAGCAACTGGCACACTGGCAACTGGAGCAACTGGCACACGAGCTACTGGAGTATCTGGCTCCGCGGCTTATTCTGAGCGGAAGGAGCAACGGACTCACGGGCGACTGGAGCAACGGGCTCACGGGCGACTGGCGCAACGGGCTCACGGGCGACTGGCGCAAGCGTCTCACGGGCGACTGGAGCTGCGGGCTTCACGGCGGCCACCCCCTTCAACCTCCCCAAACTATCCCACCCCCATTTCACACACCCCCTACTGCACCCCTAGGTTCACTCACACCCCACCCCCTAGCACCACTCTGTCGACTCCTAGACACCCACCCCCCTCAGCGGCAGCTGCAGCAGTGGGAGACAGAGGAGGAGGAGGAGCAGGGGAGACCACACACCCACCACCCCCTACTCGCCACCCCCAAACCCTAACACAGGGCAGGGCGGGATGGCAGGTAGGGAGGTTACAGGGGGGGGGAAGGGGGGGGGGGGGGGGCGACGCGCGGCCTCCCAGGGCGCCAAAGCAGGCGGCAGAAGGGGCGACGCTCGCCCCCCCCCCCCCCCCCCCCCCCAGGTCGCGGCCCCCGAAGGAGCCGCGACGGGCGACGGGAAAAGGGGGGGGGGGGGGGGGGGTGGGGCGGTGCACGTGCCCCCGGTGCGCCGCGGCTGGTGACGGGGCATGGCCGGGGCGGGGCCGGGGCCGCAAGTGGCGGCAATGGGGCCGCTG
Source organism: Closterium sp. NIES-65 (assembly GCA_948144175.1). Lineage (NCBI taxonomy): Eukaryota > Viridiplantae > Streptophyta > Zygnematophyceae > Desmidiales > Closteriaceae > Closterium > Closterium sp. NIES-65. The sequence goes on along the minus strand of CANXME010000511.1, from coordinate 1,053,777 downwards.
GAGGCGGCGACGGGGCCGCTCGCGGCGATGACGGGGCCGCTGGCGGCGGCGACGGGGCCGATAGGAGCGGCGACGGGGTCGCTAGGGTCGGCGACGGGGCCGCTGGCGGCGGGGACGGGGCCGCTGGCGGCGGCGACGGGGCCGATAGGAGCGGCGACGGGGCCGCTAGGGTCGGCGACGGGGCCGCGAAGGGGCCGCGAGGGGCCTGGAAGGGCGGCAACGGGGCCGCGAAGGGGCCGCGAGGGGCCTGGAAGGGCGGCAACGGGGCCGCTAAGAGTAGCGCGAGGGGCACGCCACGGGGCGTGCCGAACACAGTGTAGCAGCGGAAGCAGTTAGGTGGGCCCACAGGCCAGGAGCGTAGATGCTCTGATAGCATGTGAAGAAATAAGGAATGAAAGAAGAGAGGAGAGGGGGGTTCACTAGCAAACATTGGGATACATATAGCAAACCCTAAAAGGGTTGTACTTAATATAGAGTACCCCACTGCAGACTAGAGAAACATAATATTCTAACATGTACCTTCGCGAACTGATGGAGGAGGCGAAGCTGGCCCAGTTAGCCAGCTTCTCCCTGCTCTGCGATAATCAGTCAGCAATCCGCATAGCGAACAAGAGCGGATTCGCGAACAGGACTAATCACATCGCACTACGATATTTCTTCGTGAAGGACGAAATCGAGAAGGGGAGACTTGAGTTGTCATACTGCCCCACGTCTGAGATGGCAGCTGATTACTTGACCAAGAAACTCGGAAAACAGAAGTTCGAGTACTGCATGCTGCTGACTGGACAAAGCCACGTCACCAGTGTGAGAATTGAGGAATGAAGAAGAGGAGGGCTTGCATTAGCAGCAGTTGGCGTACATATAGGAAACCCTAATTGGGTTGTACTCGCTATAGAGTACCCCACTGCAGGCTAGACAATTATAACATTCTGACAACCAGCAGCGACACTCCAGAAGCGAAGGGGAGTGTTGGAAACAAGTAATTTGAACGCTTCTGTTGTGTGTCGAAACACTAAGTCGTAAACGAGGCGAAGCACAGCGAAGCAATCGGCGAGTCAACACTTGGAGCTTGAGAAGTGAAGAAACCGCTGGAGGTTATGCGAAAGTCAAAGGTCAGCGACCTTTGACCTGACAAGTACTGCGCGACAGCAAGGACAAACAACTGAATCGTTATTGAGCAGTTGCCCGAGTCGTCAGTGTATCGAACCGCAACAGCAGCAGTAAAACATTTATTAGTTGCATCTTTTCATATTCCTTGTACTCTTATAAAAGCCTTGTATCTCTTTGATTAATCAATCTACTTTGCCCTCACATACCAGCGCAAGGTGGTTCAAGACTTATCATTATACGCTTCCGCATTTACAACAAGTCCTACCCAGAGTTTAGCCTTGCAAAGATCATAAGGGCTTTTCTCAGCCCAACAGCGGAGTGGGTTTGCAAGACACTGTTTCAAACTTTCCGAGTGTGCAGATCAAATTCATTTGATTGTCTCCCGCCAAAAACGAAAAAAGTTGCATCCTACTCAAAGGAGTCGCCTTCGACGTGGTGCACCCGCACGACGTCTGCATGGCGATCGTTTTGATCGTTGGGCCCAACTTCCAACTTCAAGTTGGGCCTGGGTTCACTACCTCCTTTCTCTCTTCTAGTCTCTAGTGTTGCCAAGCTTAGAATAGCGAAAAACGTAGGCGATTTTGCTCAGGCTAATGCCGTTACTAGATTTCATTTGGACGCGTCTAGTTGTGGCCTAATGGCAAGTGATCTTTCTTGTCTCGAAGCGATTTTTGCCACGACATTTTTTTAGTGAACGCGCTCGCCCTGAAACGCCCTCTTATCGCTCCACCGATCACCCACCTCGCCACCTTCACGTTCGCGCGCGAATGCTCTTGCGATGACCTTATTCCGTCCCTGCCCATTACCCAACTCGTCGTAATTGCGCTTGCCTCGAAACTTTATCGTCGCCCACCTCGTTTTTCCCTTCCCCTCCCACGCCATCGCGCTCTCCCCTCCTGTCCCGTTGCCTCTGGGCTCTCCCTTCCCGTCCCGTTGCCTTCGATCTCTCCCCATCCTTCCCTTCCCGTCGCCCTCATCTCTCCCTTTCCCGTCCCCTCGCCTTCTCGCGCTCCCCTCCCGTACCGTGGCCTTCACACTCGCACAATCAGTCCCTTCCTGACGCCCTCGCGCTCACCCTTCCATCCCATCACCCTCTCGTGTCAGTAGATCTGCACTGTGGATGCCCGATTGATCCCGGAGAGGGTTACAGGCTCGTTCGCCTGGGGGGTTATGGGCGCACTGACCCGCTACTGAAACAAGCCCTTTTATCCCAGTGGTCTAGTGGCTGGGATTCTGACATGGTACAGAGCACGTAACGCTCCTGGACTCCTCCTTCCGCTGCTACTAAGTGTTCTGCATGCCCCGTGGTGTGCCCTACTCTCGCGGCCCCGCCGCCCTTCTTAAGCGGCCCCGCCGCCCTACTGTCGCGGCCTCGCCGCCTCTCTACTGTCGCGGCCCCGCCGCCCTACGTCGCGGTCTCGCCGCCCTTCACTGCGGCCTCGCCGCCCGTGCGCCGACGTCTGCGAAGCCGCCGCCCGTGAGCCGCCGCCCGTGAGCCGCCAGTGGCCCGCCCGTGCGCCGACCGCCTGTGCGCCGCCCGTCCGTGAGCCGACGCCACCCGCGCGCAGCCCGACCGTGAGCCGGCGCCGCCCGTGAGCCGCCCGCCCGTGCGCCACCAGCCTGCCCGTGAGCCGCTGGCGCCGCCCGTGCGCCACCCGTCCGTGAGCCGCCCGCCCGTGCGCCGCCCGCCCGTGAGCCGCCCGCCCGTGAGCCGGCGCCACCCGTGGGCCGCCCGCCCGTGCGCCGCCCGCCCGTGAGCCGCCGCCTCTGAGCCGCCCGTCCGCGAGCCACCGCCCGTGAGCCGCCCGTCTCCTACACCTGCGGTCCCGACCCCGTCCCGGCCATGCCTCGTCACCAGCTACGGCACACCGGGGGCACGTGCACCCCCCCCCCCCCCCTTCTTCCCGTCACCTTTCGCGGCTCCTTCGGGGGCCGCACGCTGCCCCCTCAGGTCGCCTTGACAGGTGACGGGAGGGGTGATCTGAAAGGGGGGGGCAGTCGTCGCCCCCTCTGCCGCTTGCTTTGGCGCCCGGGGAGGCCGTGCGTCGCCCCCCCCCCCCCCCCCTCTTCTCCTCCTCCTTTTGTTCCCTCTGCTGCAGCTGCCGCTGGGGGGGAGGGTGTGGGAGTGTGGGGGAGCCCGGGGAGGGACTGGGGGTGGCGGGTGTGGGGGTGATGGGTGATGTGTGGTCCCTTGGTCCTACGGCCCCATTCTCCTCCGTTTACCCCCCCCCCCCCCCCCCCCCCCCTCTGCTGCTCCTGCAGCAGTGTGAGGGGGATGGGGAGGGGGAGGGGGAGGTTGAGGAGATGTAGGGGGTGACCAATCCAGAGCCTACCACCTCCTCTCCTCTCTCTCTCCTCTCTCCCTTCTGACATCTCGCTCTCCCTTCCATCCCGTCACCCTCACGCTGCTCTCCCTTCCGTTCCATCACCCTCGTGCTCTCCCTTCCGTCCCATCACCCTCGCGCCCTCCCTTCCGTCCCATCACCCTCGCGCTCTCCCTTCCATCCCGTCACCCTCGCACTGCTCTCCCTTCCGTCCCATCACCCTCGCGCTCTCCCTTCTATCCCGTCACCCTCGCGCTGCTCTCCCTTCCGTCCCATCACCCTCGCGCTCTCCCTTCCGTCCTGTCACCCTCGCTCTCTCCCGTCCGTCCCATCACCCTCGTGCTCTCCCTTCCGTCCCATCACCCTCGTGTCTGAAAATACTAGACAGGAATTGATTGACTAGATGAGAGTTGGGTACAAATATGAAACCCTAAGGGGCTATACCCCATAGTAACTACCCCACTACACCCTACACATATATATCATATATATAATTTGACACACCCCCATAGGCAAAGTGGGGGAGAGCAAGGGATCACAAGACCAGTCAAGAGAAGCAAAGCAAGCTCAGGGTAGCTCACAAAGTCACCACACGCACTGAGCACAAGCAAAGGGCCACAAGGCTAGTTCACATGCAGAGGTATATATGCAACAACAACAGCACATTGATCTCTACCTAGCAAGAGTAAACATGCAGGTGTATATATATAATATATATATATATATATATATATATCACAGTACAAGCAAGTCTACAGCTGTTATAGTCACAGTAGGCTCCAATGTGCCTAAAACGAAAGATAGAGTGCACAGCCGGATTTCTGCACAGCGGCTTCAAACGTTCATAGCGTTCTGGTCACAACTTCAAATGACCTGATTCAACTTGGATCTGGAGCGTCTGAACGTCGTCTACAATAGGCAATTTAGATCGCACAATTTCACCAAGTATTGACGACACAGTGTCGGTTTGAACGAACGGCACTATGGCAGCCACTATAGTCTTAGAACACAAGATAGGAAGAGTTAGGAAGAGTTACGAGTTGGGAATGACTCCCAGCTCCTACAAACCCCAAGAGCCGAGGTACAGTGATATGGAACAGTGCCACACTGTCCCCAACCACGAAGGGTCTCGAAACTACCCTTCACTAGGGCCTACACCAAGTGAAATGTTACACTACACAAAGTAATGTAACTATCTTCAATATCTTGAGGTGTACCCTTTTGGCGAGCTTCGAAATCACTTGAGGCTTGACACCAAGGCTCGGGCTCTTCATCACAAACTCATCCTTGAGTTCTTGATGGGTCTTCTGCACACACCTGCGACACGCCGAACGTTCGACACATGACAAAATAGAAACCGCGCACGACAAAATAGAAACCGCGTGCTAGACACAAACGACCGCGTAACACGCGTCTAGCGATAACTCGCTATTGACTCGACACACACACTCGACATCATGACTCAACATTCACACACAATTATAAGCATGAAATATATATTATCCCATGCCCTCATACCATTTCATACACACACACATGCACGCACACGGACAACAAGCCGAGTGCAAACCGTAGGGTTGCACCAACAAACTCCCCCTCGGATTGTTGGCCTTAGGATATGTTGCTCTCTCAGTTCAGAGCCATCCCAGCCAGCTTGCAACACTTCCAATGCTGCTGCTCCACCAGCCTCTTAGTCATCATGTCAGCCGGCTTCCCCGTGGTCTTCACGTACCGCAGCTCAACTTCACCCGCGGTCACCATGCTCCTCGTCCAATGCCACTTCACCCTCATGTGCTTTGTGAGTCCATGCAACACAGGGTTCTTAGCAAGAGCAATGGCACCCTGGCTGTCACAGTAGAGTGGGGTAGGTCCATGCTGCTCCTCCCCCAATTCAGCCAACAAACGCCGCTGCCACACAATCTCCCGTACGGCACGGAAGAGTGCCATGTACTCGGACTCCACCGAGCTCAAAGCTTGGTCAACCTGCTTCTTGCTCTCCCAAGCAGTTGGGCCTCCACCAACACAGCATATGAAGCCTCCCACACTTGTCATGTCCTCTGGTTCCGATGCATATGACGCATCCGAGTAGGCGGTGAGGAACAAACGCCCGGGTTCAACACCATCCGCGCCCTTTTGGCGCCTTTGTGCCGCCGCCAAGTATTGCAGCCCAACGGTCGGTGTTTGGCCAAGATACTTGGCCACCCTCATTCCAGCTGCTACCTGCTCCTCATTAGGGCATTGCACAACCCTAGCCAGCTGCCCGGTAGCAAACGCGACGTCCGGTCGGGTATTTACCGCCGCATACATGAGGCTGCCCACCAACGAGTGAAAACGGCGCCTCTCCTCTTCACAAACGCTCTCCTCCTCTGGTCCCTTCACACACTTGAACCCAGAGGGAAAGGGAGTAGCCATATGACCTTCACTCTGACCAAAGTTGGCAGCCAACGCCTCCTGGTACTTCCGTTGGTGCACTCGCATGCTCCGCTTCTCCACGTCTCGTTCGATGTGGAGCCCAAGGTAGAAGTTCACGTCACCAAGGGACTTGCACTTGAACTTATCATGCAGCTTCAGCATCACCTCCTTCACAAGGTCAGAGGAAGGTGAGAATATAAGAATGTCATCCACATAAACCACCATGAAGCTCCTCTGCTCCCCCTCGCCAAGCATGAACAAGGAGTGATCGGCCGTTGAGGGAGTGAAGCCGATCCCCTCCAACACTTCGCGCAGCTTCATGTACCATTGCCTAGGGGCCTGCTTCAGCCCATAGAGGGCCTTCTTCAGCTTCCACACTCTGCCACTACCATCATCAAACCCCTCTGGCTGCGCCATAAAAATCTCCTCCTCAAGGATGCCGTTAAGGAATGCCGTTACGATGTCCATTTGTTTTACTACCCATCCTTTGATGGCGGCTCCCGCGAATAGGGTTCGCAGCGTCGTCGGCTTCACCACAGGGGCAAACAGCTCCTTGAAGTCCACCTTCTCCTTCTGCTGGTACCACTTGGCTACAAGCCTAGACTTGTAGCGCTCGATCTTGTCGTCGGCATCCGACTTGATTTTGAAGAGCCACTTGGACGTTATCGCCGTACGCCCCTCCGGTAGCTCCACCAATTCAAACGTGTCATTCTCCTTGATGCTCTTCAGCTCACTCTCCATGGCCTTCTTCCACTCCTCAGCATCACTACTCTCCAAAGCCTCCTTGAGAGTTGCTGGTTCTCCCGGCATCTCCACCGGAGAGAAGAACGCGAAGGCACACTCCTCGTAGTCACTCTCCTCGTCGTCTCCGACCATCATTGCCGCTCCGGCCAGGGCTGTCTTGCCCTGCTTTCCCAGCGCATCATAGGTCAGCCTATTAGGGGGTTGAACTCTCCTCTTGCCCCTTCCTTCCTCCTCAGCTGCAGGGACTTGAAGGCCTTGGCGTTGCTGCGGTGTGGTTCGAATCCGTGGAGCACTCGTAGTACGGGAAGGGAGTGACGGTGCACGCTCGCTCACTTGCTGCACCTCCTCCTCTTCTTCCTCTGCATCATTGGCCTCCTCTCCCCCATTTACAAGGGAGGATTGCCTTGTGGTTGTGCTGCCGCTGCTCAGCTCCAAAGGCAGCTCCACATGCTCCAAACCGGAACTCTTCACCTCCCCAAACCGCACGCCTATCTTCGCCTCATTCTCCGCCTTCCAATCTTTGTACATGAAGTTCTCCATGAACTTGCAGTCCCTGCTCACCAAGAACTTCTTGGTGAATGGGTCCCAAAGAAGCCATCCCTTGCTGTTTTGAGCCATGCCCAAGTGCACGGCCCACACCGCCTTGGCACCAAGCTTGTTGTGCCGAAGATGCTTGGGCACGAGCGCCATGCACATGCACCCGAACACCCGAAGCATATCCAACTTTGGCTTCCTTCCTAGCCACTCCACATAGGGCACCCATTTGTCTGCTCCCACATGAGTCAAGGCTCGGTTCTTGGCCACACACGCGCTCCGCACCGCATCAGGCCATAAATAGTCGGGTAGCCCGGCTTCAATGAGCAACCCGCGTGCCGCCTCCGTGATTGTTCGGTTCGCTCGCTCGGCGATGCCGTTCATTGCAGGGGAGTATGGCATGGTGAGGGAGTGCCGAATACCATTCTTCTTCAGCCACAACCCAAACTCCTTGCTCAGGAACTCTCCCCCTCGATCGGTGCGGATTGACTTGACTAGACGGTCTTGTTGCCGCTCCACCATCGGGAACCAATCCGCCTTCAACGTTTCAGCCACGTCGCTCTTCTTGGCCAGCACGTACACCCAAGTCATACGGGTGTAGACGTCCACAATAGTGAGGAAGTACTCAGCTCCATCAGCTCCAAGCTTCAGGGGGCCCACCACGTCCATCACCACCTCATCAAGTGGTGCCTTAGCCGTTGCCTCCGAACTAGAGAATGGGAAACGGGTGAACTTGGCTTGCATGCACGTCGGGCAGCCAAGTACCTCATCGGGCTCCCCCTTCACACGTATGCCAGCAACCATCTCATTCTTTACTAGCTGCTGCAAGATGGGCAGGGCCACATGCCCCATGCGCCGATGCAAGGTGAGCCAATCACACTCCCCCGTAGCCGAAGTTGGATTGGAGAATGCCGCGCTCGCAATAGCGCCCCACATACTCTCTCCGTAGTCCTCCTCCGCTGCTGCCTCGGGATTCTTCTCACCCTTTTGCTACTCCTTGGCTGCTGCACCTCTCTCCATAGGTTCACCAAGCTTGCTGGTCCCTCCAAGTTTGCACTTCTTGGACTCCTTCTCCTTAGCGCGACCGTCCGCGCAATCGCCGCTACCAACCGCTCCACCTTTGGTGCTGACGCTTGCTGCCACTTGCCTCTCCTTAGGCATTGGGACCACAGGGATCTGCCACATCTCGTTGTAGACATCTCTGTCCTCATGAAGGTCCCAAAGAATCCGATCGCCAAGCCTTGCGGTGTAGGTCTTGGCTCCCTTTGAGTTCGTGTCCATGCCGGCCTTTGCCAACCGCCGCACGGAAATCAGGTTGGCAGCAAGGCTGGGCACCCAAAGCACATTCTTGAGGCCCGCCATCTTCCCATCAGCACCCTTAAACATGGCCTAGCCCATGCCTTTCACCTCCGCTCGCTGCCCCAAAGCTGATGTGACATGCTTCACCGGTGACGGTTCGAGTTCGGTGAGCAAGTCCGGGCGAGGTGTCATGCTATAGGTAGCGCCACTATCGATCACCCAATAGTCCAGAGGGTGTAGAGTCACCTTCCCCACAGCTGCTGGCTCCTCAAAGCCTTCATCCTTCTCTGGACCAGTCGGTACTTGCGTCGACACGAAGTAGAATAGACCCGGGTACCGATCGTTGCTCGGGTCCTTGTCGTTGTCTCCGCTCTTCATGTTTGCAGCTCTGCCACCGCGACCGCCACGGCCTCCACGGCCTCTTCCTCTCCCTCCTCCTGCTCCTCTACCCTCTTGGCCTTGAGCAGGGGTCCAACCATCAGGGAGTTTGTAGCAGTCGCGCCACATGTGTCCGCTCTTGTAGCAATAGTGACACTCGCCGTCGAATCGGCCGCGACCGCGTCCGTAGCTCTTGTCGTCGCTGCCGTAACCGCCACTCCCGCGGCCTCCGCCAAAGTTGCTGCCACCAAACCTTCCTCCCCCTCGTCCTCTACCTCTTCCTCGACCATATCCACGGCCGATGCTCGCTGCCCCAGCGCCATCCGCACTCGCCAACTCACGGCGGCGGAAATCCTCTTGAAGGATAGCTCGCTTCACGTCTTCAAGCGAGAGGCGGGGCAAGTCGCGATTAAGGTTGATGATGAGCGAGGACCATGACTGAGGGAGTAGGGCCAGCAACTTGGTCTTCTTTTGGAGCTCACTATAGTTCAAATCAGCTCCCTCAAGCCGCGTCAACAAGTCAAAGAATTTCTGCACCCCTTCTTCAACCGCTTCATCCTCTTCAATTCGTAGTGTCACCATTTGCCGTTCCAACACCACAGCTACCGCCGCTGTTGCAGGAGCGTGTACACCCTTGAGAGCAACCCATGCCTTTGGTCCCTTCTCTGGTTCACGCTGGAAAGGTTTGATGTGACGGATTTGGCTGCTCCCCAACGCTTGCCCTAGTAGGAGGTAGCCTTGTGCGCTCTTCTGCACCCACGGGCTCTTCTCCGGGTCCTTCTCGGGGCGCTTCTCCGTTCCTTCCATCACCTCCAGCAGGTTATAGTGATCAAACACGTTCTCCATTCTGAAGGACCACTCAGCAAAGTTGTCACCGTTGAACTTGTCAAGGCCAAACACTCTAGGCTCGTCCCTAGATGGGCCAACACTTGGTTGCACGGGCGCCATGGCTGAGTCACGGGGTTGGCCTTGAGATTGGGCTTCTCCACTGCCACCAGCACCTCTGCCACCCCTTTCCTCAGGTCCAGCCATTGTCGAAACTGCTCCAAGGGGCTCTGATACCACTTGTTATAGTCACAGTAGGCTCCAATATGCCTAAAACGAAAGATAGAGTGCACAGCCGGATTTCTGCACAGCGGCTTCAAACGTTCATAGCGTTCTGGTCCCAACATCAAATGACCTGATTCAACTTGGATCTGGAGCGTCTTATTCTCGCCTACAATAGGCAATTTAGATCGCACAATTTCACCAAGTATTGACGACACAGTGTCGGTTTGAACGAACGGCACTATGGCAGCCACTATAGTCTTAGAACACAAGATAGGAAGAGTTAGGAAGAGTTACGAGTTGGGAATGACTCCCAGCTCCTACAAACCCCAAGAGCCGAGGTACAGTGATATGGAACAGTGCCACACTGTCCCCAACCACGAAGGGTCTCGAAACTACCCTTCACTAGGGCCTACACCAAGTGAAATGTTACACTACACAAAGTAATGTAACTATCTTCAATATCTTGAGGTGTACCCTTTTGGCGAGCTTCGAAATCACTTGAGGCTTGACACCAAGGCTCGGGCTCTTCATCACAAACTCATCCTTGAGTTCTTGATGGGTCTTCTGCACACACCTGCGACACGCCGAACGTTCGACACAGGACAAAATAGAAACCGCGCACGACAAAATAGAAACCGCGTGCTAGACACAAACGACCGCGTAACACGCGTCTAGCGATAACTCGCTATTGACTCGACACACACACTCGACATCATGACTCAACATTCACACACAATTATAAGCATGAAATATATATTATCCCATGCCCTCATACCATTTCATACACACACACATGCACGCACACGGACAACAAGCCGAGTGCAAACCGTAGGGTTGCACCAGCAAAAGCAAGTGGGGAAACGTAGGCACCAGGCCTAACAAAGTACAAAAAAGATGATGATCACCAGGCGGAAGTGCCTTGGTGAATATATCAACAGTGTTGGCTTGAGTGGCCACGTGAGCAAGACAAAGCTGACCCCGCTGCTGCAACTCTCGAGCAAGGAAGTAACGCAGAGCGATGTGCTTTGTTCTGTGCTCCAGTCTGTGCTCTTGTCACAAGGCAATGGCTGCCTTGTTGTCTACGCACAGAACTGGAGGAGAACGAGGCCGCTCTCCCAAGTCGGTCAGCAGGTAGGTGAGCCAGCGTAGCTCCTGTGCAGCCATGGCTGTGGCGTAGATCACAGCCTCACAACTGGAGCTGAGAACAGAAGACGAGCGGGTAGACCACCAAGAAGCAGAGCCGGAGCCAAGACTGAAGGTGTAACCCTGTGACGACCGCTGCGTAGCCAGGTCGTCAACCCAAGAAGCGTCCGAGTGCCCGCTGAGGACAACGTTGCCCCGTCCTCCAAGCACGAGCACCATGCCCGATGTACTGCACAAGTAGCGAAGTATCCTCTTAGCAGCATCCATGTGCACCTTTCGGTGCTGACCAGGAGCCATGTAGCGAGCCAGAAGGCCAAGAGGGTACGCAAGGTCAGGTCTAGTGCAGGTCATCAGGTACATGAGGCAGCCCACTAGCTCTGGGTAAGGACCACTCGGCTCTACGGACTCGTCCGAAGGTGGAGCTGAGAACGAGTGACCTGTAGCCAGAGGAGTGGACTGTGCCGAGGACCAGGTGAAGCCGAAGCGCTGAAGGACCTACTGCACCATGTGTGACTGAGTCAGTGTGATGGTGCGGCGTGCTCTGTCCCGAGTGATCTACAAGCCAAGACAGCTGCGCAGCTCACCCAACTCTGTGCACGTGTGTCTCTTCTGGAGCTCTGACTTCACTAGGACGAGAGCCTCAGTGTCAGTAGTGGCAAAGACCAAGTCGTCGACGTACACGAGGATGTAGAACGGCGGCAATGAAGTGTCGGTGCGCAGAAACAGCGACGGGTCAGCAGTCGATGGAGCAAACCCAAGAGCAGCAAGTGTCGTTCTTATTGTGTCGTGCCACTCACGAGGCGCCTGGCGGAGACCGTGGACCAGCCGCCGGAGGCTCCACTGGGTACCTGGAGGGAACGACCCTGTGAAGCCAGGTGGGCGGCGCAGCCAGATCTCCTCGTGCAGGCTGCCCTGTAAGAAGGTTGTGCTGAAGTCTAGAGAGTGAAGCTCGCAGTTACGCTGAGTGGCAACGTGCAGCAGCACCCGAAGAGTGGTCATCTTCGGGGTCGGGGAGAAGGTCTGGAAGAAGTCAACTCCCTCCCGCTGACTGAAACCTCGAGCAACCTAGCGAGCCTTGAAGACAGGCGGAGAACCCGGCGGCCGCTTCACCCTGAAGATTCACATGCCATCGACGATGTTCGCCCCTGGAGGGGGAACCTCATCGACGTAAATGCATGTGGACTTCCAGGATGCCATCTCTCCGTCCATGGCTGTCTGCCATTGAGAGGAGTAAGGACCCGCGATCGCCTCAGCATAAGATCACGGAGTCGGGATGTCTGGTGCATCCGGGTCTCCCTCAGGGGCAAGCAGCATGGCCACGAGATGAGGTACAGCAGCCGCAAGACACTCAAGGTCGTCCTACCTGTCCTCAAGGACGTCTTTGCCAAAAGCACACTCACCCCCGACGGACGGAGGACAAACAGACGCAAACTCAGCAAGAAGACTAGCAGCGTAGTCTAGGCGACAGGTAGTAGCGAAGTCAACAAGCTCAGCGACCAAAGCAGACGCAGTAGTGGACTCAAACGACGGGTCAGTGACAACAGTGGCAAGCAGACGCGTGATAGTAGAGGAAGCAGCACGAGCGCGGTCAGACTCAGGGTCCACACTCTCAGGTAGAGAAGACGCAGGAGGGGACGGTAGAGGGACACGCTGTGGAGCAGTGGAAGGACGCAAGGCCATGAGGTGTGTGCCGAGGACAGCCGGCGGACGCTCACGAGGGAGACGACGACCAGTACGACTAGTGCGGACAGTGCGAACAGGCGAGACAGGATGAGACGCAGGCTCACGACGCACCAGCACCTCCAGGACCAGCGCCTCCAGCAGCTCCAGAACCTCCAGCGCCAGCACCTCCAGTGTCGCGATACATATTTTACAACTGCCTTTAGCTTTAGCTTTAGTGTATTTATGCTTCCTTGCTATTGGGTGATGCACCTCTTGTTTGTGTTTCTCGACTATATCTTGTATGCTTTGCTTTTTGTGAAGCTAACTTGTTTGGTCAACTCTCTCGATCCTCCCTTGGCCTTGACCTCGACACTTGCTTGGCCTAGGCTACTAAGCCTAGGCCCTTAGTAAACTCCGGTTCCTAGACTAAGTTTGTTTCGTAACATGGTATAGAGCTAGGTCCGATTTAGGACCGTTCGCTTTACATGGGCCCACCACTAGCCCTCGTCGTGGCGCATCCCGTCGCGCAGCCCGTAGTGCGCATCGTGAGCGCAACGACGACCAGCTCGTCGCGCTGCCCTGGTGCAGCTCGTCGCCCCGCGCTACCTGCTGCTGCAGCCTGTCGCCCGTCCTGTCGCGCCCACGTCGCGTCACCTGCCTCGTCGATCGTCGCCCGCCCCTATCTCGCTGCCGTCCGTCGCCTCGTCTGCGCGCCGCCCGTTCGCCCTTCGCCCTGCGTTCCGCGCACACCCTGTTGTCCGTACGCAAGCCGCCGCCAGTTCGCTTCCCGCCTTATGCGTCTCGCTCGATCGAAGGCCCCGCGGCTCCTGGTCGCGGCTGTACGCGTGTGCAGCGACGGTCGCGATATGGGGGGAGAGAGGGAAGGGGGAAGGGCGTGGCGGCGGACCACCAGCCAACCGACATCACCTGCACCGTTGCCCGTCGCCCTGCTTCCCGTCGCCCCAGCCGCTTCTTTGCCCGCTGTCGCTCTGCCCTTCGCATTCCCCCCGCCCCCTGCCCGTCACCCCCCCTCCGTCGCGACTATTCGCATGTGCAGCGGCGGTCACTGTGGGGAGGAGAGGGAGCAGGGGAAGGGAGTGGCGGCGGAACGCTGTTGGGGGGGAGAGGGAAAAGGGGAAGGGAGTGGCGGCGGAACGCCACCGACGACCCCGCCAGCAGCTACACCGCTAGCAGAGACCTCGCCAGCAGAGACCCCCGCCATCAGAGACCCCGCCAGCAGCTACACCGACAGCAGAGACCCCGCCAGCAACTACACCGCCAGCAGAGAGACCCCGCCAGCAGAGAGACCCCGCCAGCTGCCAGCACCAGCACCAGCACCGACGCCAGTCACCAGCGCCACCACCGGAACCAGCGCCGTCACGCCAGCACCAGGCCCCGGCACCAGGCACCAGCACTAGGGCCAGCCGCCAGCACCAGCACCAGGGCCAGCCGCCAGCACCAGCACCAGGGCCAGCCGCCAGCGCCAGCACCAGCACCAGGGCCAGCCGCCAGCACCAGCACCAGCACCAGGGCCAGCCGCCAGCACCAGCACCAGCACCAGGGTCAGCCGCCAGCACGAGGCACCAGCTCCAGGGCCAGCCGCCAGCACCAGGCACCAGCACCAGGGCCAGCCGCCAACGCCAGCACCAGCACCAGGGCCAGCCGCCAGCACCAGCACCAGCACCAGGGCCAGCCGCCAGCACCAGCTCCAGGGCCAGCCGCCAGCACCTGCGCCAGCACCACGGCTAGCCGCCAGCACCAGCACCAGGGCCAGCCGCCAGCACCACCACCAGCTCCAGGGCCAGCCGCCAGCACCAGCACCAGTGCTAGCCGCCAGCACCAGGAACTAGCGCCAGCGCCAGCGCCAGCACCAGAGGGGTTGAGTGGGCGGGTAAGGGGGTGGAAGAAGTAAGTCGGGAATTTGCAGCCGTTGCCTGTAGTAGGCACACCCCCGGAGGTGCTGAGCGGTGCTGTCCAGCTGCTCGTTGCAGCCACAGCGCCTGCTCTCACGCCCACCTGCCGGGTCCTGCACCTGTCCCTGCTGCATCTGCCGTGGCTAAGGTCACTGTGGCCCTGACTGCCATCACTGCACCTGCTGCCTGTAGCAGGCACGCCCCTGGAGGTGCTGAGCCACGCTGTCCAACTGTTCGTTGCAGCCATGGCACTTGCTCTCACACCCACCTCTCGGGTCCTGCACCTGCCGTTGCATTTATCATGGCTGATCTGTGTTGCTGTTTCCTCTGCTTCTCCTACCTCTTGCCCAGGTTCAGGGGGTGTGACTTGCTCGAGTTATGTGCTGCAGGTATTTAAGGGGGTGTGACGCGATATATATTTTACATATGTTAATAGCTGCCTGTAGCTTTAGCTTTAGTGTAGTTATGCTTCCTTGCTGTTGGGTGGTGCACCTCTTGTTTGTGTTTCTTGACTATATCTTGTATGCTTTGCTTTTAGTGAAGCTAACTTGTTTGGTCAACTCTCTCGATCCTCCCTTGGCCTTGACCTCGACACTTGCTTGGCCTAGGCTACTAAGCCTAGGCCCTTAGTAAACTCCGGTTCCTAGACTAAGTTCGTTTCGTAACATCCAGAACCTCCAGCGCCAATACCCCCAGCACCAGCACCTCCAGCAGCTCCAGAACCTCCAGCGCCAGTACCTCCAGCTCCAGCACCAGAACCTCCAGCACAAGCACATCCAGCAGGTCCAGAACCTCCAGTGCTAGGACCTCCAGTAGGAGGGCTCCCAACTCCAGCAGCGCGACGCTAACGGCTAACGTACCACTCACGCAGCTACTGTGGGGAGAGAGGGACATGCCAACGAGAGGGCTGCGGCGAGGCACCAGCAGAGCGACTACGAAGGCGGCCACTCCAAGGAGAGACTGCTCACGAGGCACCTCAGTGCCCCCAGGCGCAGCACCCCCAGACTCAATAGCCTCAGGCTCAGCACCCCCAGACTCCGCACTCCGAGGCTCAGCACCCCCAGGCTCCGCACCCCAAGTCTCAGCACCCCCAGGCTCAGCACCCCCAGAAGCAACACCCCGAGCAGGACCAACCCCAGTAGGACCTGAGTCACCAGTGACCTCAACCGGCTCAGTCAAGGGAGGAGGGTCTACCTGAGACACACCTGAACGAACGGGACCTGGAGCGGGGAGGGGGTCTACCTGGGGAGGACCTGGAGTGAGAAAGAGCGGCGGGGGGGGGAGAGGGGCAGTGCGGTAGGGAAAGAGACGGTAAAAGGGTAACGACTCGTCAAAGGTGACGTCCTGAGACGCAAAGACACGGCGCGAGGCGGGGTCGTAAAACAGCCAGCCAGGCGCGTCAGGGACAAAGCCAAGGAAGACGCAGGGAATGGCGCGAGGGGAGAGCTTGTCCGCAGTGGAATCGCGGACAAAGGTACGAGCACCCCAGACCCGGAACCGCGACGCATCGCCAACCTCCCCCGTCCAACGCAGTGTGGGCGAGGTCTCCGGCACAGAGACACGGGGCCAGAGGTTGAGCTGATGCGCGGCGTACCAGACCGCAAACGGCCACAGAAAATGGGGGGCAGCCGCATGGATCATGGAGGTACGAGCGAACTCCATGACTAAGCCAATGCGGCGCTCAGCAACCCCATTCTGCTGCGGAGAGGCCAGAAGCGTGAACGTCTGGCGGATGCTGTGCTCCTCATAGTAGGCTCACAAGAGGTCAAAGGAGAACTCACCACCTCTGTCAGAGTGCAGACGCAGGACAGGAAAGTCCGACTGGAACCGCTCACGGAGCTGGAAACGAACAGCGCGGATCCAGGGGATCAAAACATCAGGGACGTCCCCCTTGCACTGCAAGGGGACGACCGAGGTGTAACGCGTGTAGTCGTCGACTACTAGTGGGAAGTACCGCTCGAGGCCTTGTCCACGGACACGGGCTGGCCCCACACGTCCAGGTGGAGAGTCTGCAGTGGAGCCTCTATGGGAGGGAACGAGGAGGAGTGAGGAGCGGCGCGCTGCCGCCCCTCGACGCAAGGAATGCAGGGCGCCGCAGGCGAGGGAGGGAGGGAGGGCAGAGACATGGGAAGACCAGAGACCAGGGAGCGAGAGTGCATGCCACGAAGGCGAGGCAAGGAGGGGTGACCAAGGCGGTGGTGCCAAAGGAGAGTCTGGTGCGACAGGCGGCGACACTCACACTGGGTAGCTACCTGAGCGGACGCGTGCAGCTCAGGAGACAAAGGGGAGGAGCGCGACACAGTGGTGAGGGTGTACAGACTGGACCCAGGCGCACGTGTGAATGTGGCCAGGTGGCGGCCAGTCCGAGAGCACGTGCAGATCGCCACACGCTGTCCTCCAGAAGTAAAGGTGTCAACCCAATGATCCTGAAGGACAGCGTTGCTCACCAGGTTCGTAGAGAACGAGGGGAGGTGGAGACCAGACAGCTCACCAGACAGGACTGCCGGACACGGAAGCACAGTAGTGGACCGTGCTAGCACTGGGCCCCCAGAGGGGTCAGCCAGTGAGACAGGGACAGGTGCAGGGAGGGGAGTGACTGTGGTACAGTCGCGAAAGAAACAGCGGGAAGCACCAGAGTCAAGTGTGAAGGTGTGCAAGGCCTGAGCGGACGCAGTACCAGGGAGAGCAGACTCACTAGCACCTAGGGCCGGAGACTCTATATCAGGGTCAGGCGGCACACACAAGTAATAGTCACCCTTAGCACTAACAGTCAATGCATACATGGCAGCAAGAATCGCATCATAGTCAAGATCAAAGATAGGAACACCACGCCTAAATAGGTCTGCCCAGTGGGAAAACTCAGTAGCCTCAGGAAACTTGGCGCGCCAGGCGTCACTAAGCCGAGCGAAGCAGCGGTGCTCGGTGTGAGACCCACCGCATGGACGACCAGTGCGGGGGCCTGTGCGAATGATATAAGGGCAGCAAACAGGACCCCCAGACACCCCACGCTGAGCATACCAGTCATGAAGCTGCTGAGGGGAGGGGGTCTGCTGCTGACGCTGCTGCTGCTGCTGCTGCTGTCCCTGGCCACCACTGGAACCCCCCTTCTGGCCGGTTCCACTCCCGCCCCCACCCCACAGCCACCACCGCTCCCTCCTCCCCCACTGCCGCCGTTGCCACCTCCACCGCTCCCAGTGCCACCGCCACCCCCACCACCACCCCCACTACCACCCCCACCACCTCCACCTCCCCCACCTCCTCCACCACCGCCCCCTCCACCGCCACCCCCACCTCCCCTGCCACCCCTGCTGCCCCTGCCGCTGCGGCGCTTCCCACTAGGAGCGGAAGCAGCCCCGACCTCCTCGGCACCAAGGTAGTCGAGAGCTGCTGCAGCAGAGGCGTAGGAGGGTGCAAGAGGGGAGGGGGAGCACCCCTCAAATAGGGGAGTGCGATGAGTGCCACGAGCAGCACCTACAGCGGGAATGTTCTTTTCGGCTGCGAGGAGGTGCTTCTCTAGGTCGGCGATAGTGATAGAGGGAGGGTCTAGGGCGAGAAAGTGGTCCCTGACTGAGCGAAGGGTGTCAGGGAGGCGGGTGATGAGGAAGTAGAGAGTAAAGTACATCAAGGGGGGGGGGGGTTGCTCTGCGAGGAACTCGTCGGAGAGTGCGGCATGAAAGCGAGCGTCACTAGCGCGCAGGTGAGAGATGAGGTCCTCGGCGGTGGTAAACGAGGACAAGTCGGGGAACATGTAGGGTAGCATGAGACGACCTATGGGTGCAGTGGCAGGGGAAGAGTAACGGGCAACAACAACCTCGTATAGTGCCTTTGCAGTCTTGTGCTGACTAAAGTGCGCGCGCTCAGTGATCGGCAGATGATTGCGAATAGCTAGGCGCGCTGCAGCATCTCTAGTCTGCCACTGAGAGCGGTCGAGAGCGGTAGCAGTGTCAGCAGGAGCAACGGATGTGCCAGACGCCTGATCGAACAGTGAAACTCTGTCTTTAGCGTCTGTCATAAGAAACAGTTGCAGGTCGTCAAGCCAAACGGCAAATTCTATCGGGCGACCGTCAGGATCGAAAGCTGTTGTGTGATGCTATCACTTGCATTCACGTCTGTCTGCCTCCCATCATATGTTCGTGCGTTGCATGCGTGGTGTGAGCGTGTGCAAGAATTTGTGTTTGATGTGGTTTGGTTTCTCTGAGTGTGTGTGAATGTTATTTGGCTTGAGCAGATATCTGAAGTGACTCATCTGCTCAAGAGCTTTCCAACAAACCAAGTATCACTTCAATCGGAGCATGAACAAGAAAGTTAAGAACGTTGGAGTTCGTATGCTTTTCATATTTGGTTGTGGCAACTGTGGGAAGTTGTGGGGTTGACTCAATATGGGGTACAGACTTTTGGGGGTTGGGAAATTCGTATTTTCTACTATAGTTGCTGCCAAATGGTTGGGAAAAACCAAACCAGGTTGGCAAGTGTGGCCAAGTTGGGTTGAGGTGGATTGTGGAGGTTAGGATAGTGACAAATGTCAAAGTTGGGTTGCCTATGGGGAAGGGAATTGTGTGGCATGGGGTTTCCTTGGTTGGGGACTCTCTTGGGACCTTCCCTCTCGTCCTCTTCTTCCCCTCCTACCTGGTTTAGTGCTACTCTAATGTTCTTTTGTGGGACTTGTGAGTTAATTGTGATTGAGTTAAATTTCTGTGGCAGCATACCCCCTAGTGCGCCGAAAAGCATAACTCGAGATATGCTTCATATTTTGATACGATTCAAATTGGGAAATGTAGCCACGGTCTAGAGCTACAACATATTCGAATTTCGTGGGATTCTAACAGTGCACCTTTCGTCGACAACGTTTCTTGTGAAGTCGACGTTTCTGTCCAGAAATTGAGACCAACGATTTTGAGAAATTTGGGCACCTAATCTTCATAGACTCCGTCCTTAGTCTTTAACAAGTGGTATCAGAGCTGATTAAGGACTTTGTGGAGAGTATATTGAAGTGTGAAGACCCTCCTAGACCCACCATGGCCTGTGGGCGTGCCTAAGTGGAGTTCTGGAGGTTGGATGTGACTTCCGCTAAGGGGAAACGCTGCCGAAATTTCGTTGGCGTCGACATTTGTGAAGATTGTGTGGATCTACATTGTGACCAGCAAAGGGGGGGAGCTGAAACTTCTGATTGGGAGCAGAGGAGATGAGTCAAGGGAGTGGAGAAGGAGCTGAGAAGAAGAGTGAGCCGCCACCATCCAAGATTGAGGCATTGGATGGCTCCAACTATGAAGAATGGAGTGGGCGGTAAGGAGCGCCTTCAAGCGCTACAAGCTGCTGAAATTGGCTATGGGAGAGGAGAAGATGCCCGAGGACGGAGATGCCCGCGATCGGTGGATTGAGCGGAGCGCGGTGCTATACGACTTGATTCTACAGTTGGTCAAAAACGACATGTTCCAGCACATCAAGGATTTGGTGGAGCTCGATGACTCGGGACCGAAGGCGTGGAAGCTGCTACGCGACGTGGTTCAACCCAACACGCTGCCGATGGTGATCGTATTGGAGAAGGAGATGGGTGCCCTCTCCATGCGGCCGGGAGATGATGTGAAGCCGGCCCTTAACAAGATCAAGGACACCTATGCGAGGATGGCAGCGGCGGGCAGCAAGGTGTCGGAAATGCAGCAGTGCACCAAAATCATCTCGGTGCTCGACAACTCGTGGGACAACCTTATCCCCACCCTCAACGCTCAGCAGGACAAGTGGACACCTGAGTGGCTACGGCAGCAGATCCTGCAGGAGGACTTCCGCAGGCGCCACACGGGAGGTGGTGCTGCCAACAAAACTGCTGAGGGGTACGGAGCTGCAGGAGGCAGCAGGGGAGAGGGGGAGGGAGAGGCCGAGGCCGTGGGAGAGGCTTTGGGAGAGGAAGAGGCCGAGGTGACTACAACGAGGGGCATGAGAGCTCTGGTGGCAGGGGGAGCACCTGAATGGAGGGTGCGTGCTGGTACTGCAAGAAGGCTGGACACCCGTGGTTCAAGTGTTTCAGCCGGTCTGAAGGATGGGCGCCTCCAGGCATGAAGCTGCCAAGTGGTGAACGTGCACGAGGTGGTGCTGTGCAAGGTTCAGGTGCACAAGGTGATGGTGCACAAGGTAAAGCCGACCCTAGGATGTTCCTCATTGTTGAGGATGTGCAAGGGAGTGGGGGTGATGTGGGTTCAGTTGGGAAGGTTGTGATGCACCCCCTCACTCACTGGGTGATCGATTCAGGTTGCACGAGTCACATGACTCCACGGGCAGATTTGCTTGATGAGGTAAAACCTCCTGGGAAGATCAAGTTTGTGGCTGCCGCTTCAGGTGCTTTGCTCCCTGTGCTTGGTGTTGGGAATGCCAAGGTGATGGGAGCCAATGGAGAGCTTGTGGGGCTTGGGAATGTGCTGTTGGTTGAAGGTTTGTCCGCTAACCTTCTTTCTGTGCGTCGGCTGCAGAAGAGCAAGGCTGAAGTTACCTTCGGCCCAACCAGCTGCCGTGCAAAGCTTGGGAAGTTGCTGCTGTGGGATTTGGAGGAGAAGAGCAGCTGCATCAAGGACCTGTGGCAGCTGCCCATCATCCCTTGGAATGGGAAACCTCCAGCAACGGCAAAGGCAGCGGCAGCGGCTAAGGCAACTGCGGGAGGAGAGGAGACTGCACCAACTGCTGGGGCCCTGGATGCAGTCAAGAAGGTGCAGCAGCCACAGCAATCACATGGTGAGGTGCTTGCTGGTGTGGATGCAACGGCTGCATGGGCAAAGGCTTCGTCTGGGATTGGTGAGGCCGATTGGGAGACGTGGCATGAGAGGCTATGCCACATCAACATTCCTATGCTGTAGAAGTTGGTGAAGGATGGGAGCTTGAAGGGATTGGAGGTGAAGGGGGTAGCGAAGGAGATTGGGAGCTGCCCTACATGCCTTGAGACAAAGTTCACCAAGTTCCCTTTCAGCAGCAACACGGGACCAGCCAAGGTTCCACTCGCGCTTGTGCACATGGATGTGGTGGGCCCCATAAGGGCTCTTTCTCTCTCGGGCAGCCGCTACTTCTTGACAATTGTGGACGACCACACGCGTGCGGTGTGGGTGTACCCTCTCAAGACGAAGGGGGAGGTGGCAGCGGCTGTTCTTAAGGAGTGGATGCCGAGAGCACAAAGGGAGAGCGGACACAAGGTCAAGGTGATCCGCACCGACAATGGGGGAGAGTTTATTGGCGCTGATTTTGAGGCGGTGCTGAAGAAGAAGGGGATCCAGCATCAGCTCACGGTGCCCTACAACCCTCAGCAGAACGGCGTGGCTGAGCGGTTCAATCGGACCCTGCAGGAAGGTGCTCGCACTCTCCTTGGGCGTGCAGGGCTGCCGGATCCGTTTTGGGTGACAGCACTGCGGCAGGTCGCTGTTATGAAGAACCGGGTGCTGGCGACAGTGGGGGACAAGCAATGGGTCCCCTACACCAAGTGGTATGGGAGTGCATCAGCAGTCAACATGCTGAGAGCCTTTGGGTGCATGGTGGTGTTTCATGTACCTAAGGAGAAGAGGGGAAAGTTGGAGGCTTCTGGAAGATGGGGTGTGCACTTGGGGCTTGCTAAGGATCACAAGGGCTGGCTGATTTGGGACTTGACCAGCCAGCAGCTCACTGTGTCAAGGGATGTGAAGTTCCTTGAGTCCTTGTACTACATGGAGTGGAAGCAGCAGCAGCAGAAGCTTCCTACTACATCGCTGATCATTGAGGCCGATGAGGTGCAGCGGCCTTCAAGACAAGTGCAGGTGACTGTCTCAGAGGAGGAGATCTCTGGGGTGATTGAGGATGGGGGAGAACCTGAGGTGGAGGAGCAGCAGCAGCAGCAGCCGCAGCAGCAGCAGCAAGATGCTCCACAAGGTGCCGCACGTCCGGCTGACCGTCCCAGGAGGAATGTGCGCCCTCCTAACCGGCTGACCTATGCGAGCCGTGGCACGCCAAGTGTGGTACCGGCTGGAAGTGTGGCTGAACAGATGGATGAGGATGAGATAGCGTATTGCTATGGAGCTGCAATGAGATGGTTTGGTGGATAGTGTTTTGAAATAGAGGCTGCAGAGGGTGCTGCAGATTTGAGCAAAGAGGAGATGTTGGAAGTGGGATGTTGGAAGGAGATGATTGTCCATTGGGATGAGTGTTGGAAGTGAATGGAACTTGCTGGGATGAGTATGCATTGAGGATGCATGCTTGAGCTATGGCATGTGGGATGATGGTTGGCAGCCAGAGGGGGAGTTTGTTGTGTGATGCTATCACTTGCATTCACGTCTGTCTGCCTCCCATCATATGTTCGTGCGTTGCATGCGTGGTGTGAGCGTGTGCAAGAATTTGTGTTTGATGTGGTTTGGTTTCTCTGAGTGTGTCTGAATGTTATTTGGCTTGAGCAGATATCTGAAGTGACTCCTCTGCTCAAGAGCTTTCCAACGAACCAAGTATCACTTCAATCGGAGCACGAACAAGAAAGTTACGAACGTTGGAGTTCGTATGCTTTTCATATTTGGTTGTAGCAACTGTGGGAAGTTGTGGGGTTGACTCAATATGGGGTACAGATTTTTGGGGGTTGGGAAATTCGTATTTTCTATTGTAGTTGCTGCCAAATGGTTTGGAAAAACCAAACCAGGTTGGCAAGTGTGGCCAAGTTGGGTTGAGGTGGATTGTGGAGGTTGGGATAGTGACAAATGTCAAAGTTGGGTTGCCTATGGGGAAGGGAATTGTGTGGCATGGGGTTTCCTTGGTTGGGGACTTTCTTGGGACCTTCCCTCTCGTCCTCTTCTTCCCCTCCTACCTGGTTTAGTGCTACTCTAATGTTCTTTTGTGGGACTTGTGAGTTAATTGTGATTGAGTTAAATTTCTGTGGCAGCATACCCCTTAGTGCGCCGAAAAGCATAACTCGAGATATGCTTCATTTTTTGATACGATTCAAATTGGAAAATGTAGCCACGGTCTAGGGCTACAACATATTCGAATTTTGTGGGATTCTAACGATGCACCTTTCGTCGACAGCGTTTCTTGTGAAGTCGACGTTTCTGTCCAGAAATTGAGACCAACGATTTTGAGAAATTTGGGCACCTAATCTTCATAGACTCCGTCCTTAGTCTTTAACAAAGCGAGGACATTAAGGGATGCCATGACGTCAGCGCAGGTGGCAAAGCAGAGCTAAGGCCGAGAGAAGCTGCTCGCAGGGCCGCAGGTGCGGCGCACTAGCTGCTGAGGCGGTACTCAAGCGGTAAGGGCGGCAAGGCGGCGCGCGGGCAGGTAAGACGGCGCACGGGGCTAAAGCAGGCCGCGCTGGGGCGGCGGAGGCGCCGCGCGGGGTTGCAGCGGACTGCGTGAGGGCTGCGCGGGGCTGCAGGGGGCTGCGCGCGGGCGTCACGGAGCTGCGCGCAGGCTGCAGCGGGCGACGCGCGGCCTCCTAAGGCGGCGCGCGGGGCAGCAGCAGGCCGCGCGCTGTCTCCTAAGGCCGCGCGCGGAGCAGCTGCGGGCTGCGCGACCGGTAGAGGCGACGCGCGGGGCAGCAGCGGGCTGCGCAAGCCGCTAGCGTGGCGTGCGCGAAAAAAAATAAGGTAGCGCGCGCGGGCAGCGCAGCGCAGGCAAGGCAGGGCGCGCGCGTGAGGCGCAGCGCAGGCAAGGCAGGCGGGGCAGCGTGGTAACCGCAACGGTAGGTGGGCCCGAAGTAAGACGGTCCTACGGACCTACTGCTCTATACCATGTCTGAAAATACTAGCCAGGAATTGATTGACTAGATGAGAGTTGGGTACAAATATGAAACCCTAAGGGGCTATACCCCATAGTAACTACCCAACTACAGCCTACACATATATATCATATATATAATTTGACACCTCGCGCTCTCCCTTCTTCTCTCCCCTCCCATCACCCACTTCGCCGCCTTCGCTCTTGCTCTGAAACGTCCTCCCCATGCCTTTCCTCCCTCCCCTCCCATCACCCTTTCCATCACCCTCGCGCTCTCCGCGAAACGACCTCTCGGCACCCTTCGTCTCAATCCCGTTGCCCTTCTTCTCTCGAGATGGAATTGGCTTGATCACCAGGTGCTACTTACTTCCGCTGCCAGGTAATTCGTCCATTAATTCTCTATAAATGAAGCATGATTTTGTCCGTAATTTACTCCTCTCCCGTCGTTCTTCCTCTCTCTCCCCGCCCGTCGCCTTCGCTGTCCCCGTTCCCTTTTCGTCGCCTTCACTGTCCTCCCTCCCCCCTCCCTTCCATCCCATCTCTCGCTCGCCCCTCCCACTCCACCCATCACGCCAGCGCGAATTCTCAGTCGCCGCCGCCGCCGCCGCCAGCGCTTCCCATTACCTTTCCCGCTCTCATTTCCTATATCGTTCTCGTTTATCACCCCTAGTTATTGCACCTCTCAGGCGGCAACTCCAAGGAAACAGTTTTGTCACAGCTCTGCTATGCACAAATGCTGCCTGTGTGTGTGCTATGGTGCAAGTGCTACCGGTAGTGCTCGATGTGGATTTAGTGAAGTGTTGATTACAGGAGTACTAGCATTGCTCGCGCTACTCTGCGACAAATTCGCACATGCATGCGGGAGAATGTTTCCACCAATCAGAACCCGAAAAATAATTCCAACTGTTCCCCGTTCACTTTGAAAATCCTCTGAAGGCGAAAACAAATATTTGTAGTGAGTTGGTTTTCAAGTGGACCCAACTAGAAGGGGGGGGTCACTATTTTAGCTGCTGGCTTTAAAGCTCCTTAATGAAATCCGTTATCGTGGTAACCGCTTCGTCCACTGTGTTACTCAAGGAGTGGTCGGCTCCAGGAATTAGGGCAGCGGTGGCACCACCCATAGCAGCACAGAGCCTGAAGGGAGGAAGGGTGGGTGATGGGATGAAGGGTGGCAGCACAGACAGAGCCTTAATTGGGGGCATGAAACGGATGTGTTGTCGCCCACTGTGTTACGCAGGGAGTGGTCGGCTCCAGGAATTAGGACAGGGGTAGCATTTCCCATAGCAGCACAGAGCCCGAAGGAAGGGTGGTGGGATTAACAGTGGGATAGAATGGTTGGGTTATTATCGACTGTGTTACGGTACTCAGAGAGTCGCCTCTCAGTCGACTCAAGAGTGTTAGTGAGGGAGTTTGTTGGCTGTAGCATTCATAGCATGGGTGGCACCAGCCATAGCAGCAGAGAACAGAGTTTGACGGAAGGTGGGATCAGCAGTGGCATGAAAAGGTGGTGTTTTGATGCAACAGCACCAATACAGAAGAAAACGAGAACAGTAATGAGGAAACAACAGGGTAATGTAATAAACAAATGCATGTGATGAAAGTTGAAAAGGTGCAAAACAGGGAAAAGGGAATAAGCTAAGCTAGCAACTGAAAGAGGCCTGTTACTTGTGAGTGATGAAACTAAGTGAGTGGGATCATCATGATTAATGGAGAGTCAGAGGAAAAAGCACGATGAGTGAAAGGGCGAGAAGAGGAAAGGTATGAAGCAGAGGCAACAAAAGCGAAGGAAGGTAAAAGAGTAGAGGGACGAAGGGAGAGGGGAGAGAGGAGAGGGGAGAGAGGAGAGGGGAGAGAGGAAACAGAAGAGAAGAGAGGGAAGAGAGGAGAGGGAAGAGAAGAAAAGGAAGAGAGGAAAAGCCAAGGAAGAGACAAAAAGAAAGAGATGAAAGAAGAGAGGGACATGGTTCAAGGGTGGAGAGGACAGGGGCAGCAAGAGAACAGGGGATGAAATTTGCACAGTCGAGGGAAGGAATGAAAGAAACTACAAAACTTACCTCTGTAACAGCTTTCCCTTGTCGATGATTCTTGGCTTGTTTTGAGAAATCTCAAAAGAGAAGGAATGGAAGAAAGAGGGAGCCTTTACCTCTGTAGCAGCTTTTCCTTGTCTATAGCTCTTGGCACGTATTGATCCTCCCCTGATAGAATCACCTGCGTGGAAAATCACAAGGTGATTTCATGGATGGGGGAGCATGGTATGGTATAAATAAGATTGGGTACACATATATATTCCCTGATCTGACCATCATTGCCATGCACCCATGCGCCCATGCACCCATGCACCCATGCACCCATGCGCCCACCCATGCACCCATCCAACTCCCCACAAGTCACCACAAGCTAACACTCTCACCAGGCACGGCCATGCACCCATGTGCCCCAGCCGCTCCTTCAACTCCTCGTCTGAAAAGTCAGAGCTGAACATGTCATCGTCCCCTCCCATGCTCGCCAGGGAGTGGAACCTGAGAGGTGAGAGGGTGGATGAGAGGGAAAATATAAGGAGCATGAGGGGCACACGCAGGTATAAAGGGCAAACTTTGAAAAGTCCGAGCTGAACAAGTCATCCTCCCCTCCCATGCTCGCCAGGGAGTGGAACCTGAGAGGTGAGAGGGTGGATGAGAGGGCAAATAGAAGGAGCATGAGGGGCACACGCAGGTATAAAGGGCAAACTTTGAAAACTCAGAGCTGAACATGTCATCGTCCCCTCCCGTGCACGCCAGGGAGTGGAACCTGCAGGAGGGAGGTGAAGTATGGGCATGGGGAGAGTGAGCATGGGAGGGCACAATGAAGCACCACCCATGGTGGGAAGCGAACCTGCAGGAAGGGTATGTAGGAGGGCAGAAATGTGTAGGTGGGGGAGGGGGAGCGGACGGGTTATGTGCACCGGAGGAGGCGAACAGTATGAGCTGAGCATCATGTCAGTAGGGGAGCTGTCGTGTGTTTTGAGACGTCTCAAAACATGTCAGTAGAGGAGGCGAACATTATGAGCCGAGCATCATGGCATCGTCCCCTCCCGTGCATGCCTGCCAGCAGGGGAATGGAACCTGCAGGGAGGGCAGACGTGGCGCATGCCGGAGTTACTTTTGAGTGCCTTCAAAAGTATCTTCAAAAGAGGATTTTTACAAGGATTCTCAGGAGGGTTCTCAGGAGGGTTCTCAGGAGGGTTCTCAGGAGGGTTCTCAGGAGGATTCCCAAAAGTATCTTCACCACGAAAGGCAGTTATCTCTGCCCGTGTTGCAGGTTCCTTGGCTGGCATGCTAGACCCATCTATCAATTGACTAAAAAGTTCTCAAAACTGTCCTCAACACAGAGGGCAGTGACTGGCTTGCTAGACCCACCTGTACGCTGTGATAGGTGCGAGCGGGTCGGCACTTCTCGGCATCATCTCGGCGCCTCTGCCGCCCGCAATCATGGCCTGCGCCGCCCGTTTCATCTCCTCAAAGGCATCCTCTGTGTCCTTCCCCCCTTCCCTCGCCTGCTGCTGCATGCACTCCCTGTCACTCGTTGGGGCCTGGTGGGGGGTGAAAGGGAATGTGGGGGAGATGGGGAAATCACGGCTAGTGCCACCCGCTTCATGAAAGAAGGAGTGTTTTGAGACGTCTCAAAACACTCCTTCTTTCAGGTGAAAGGGAATGTGAGTGAGATGGGGAATCATTGCTAGTGCCACCCGCTTCATCTCTTCGAATGCCTCCTCAGCTTCCCTCCCCCCCTTCCCTCGACTGCTGCTCCATGCACTCCCTGTCACTCGTTGGGGCCTGGCGGGGGGGAAGGCAGGGAGGGATGGGATGTGGTATGGGAGAATGGGAGTGAGCATGGCATGTGCTTCTCGTTTCATCTCCTCAAATGCCTCCTCAGCTTCCCTCCCCCCCTTCCCTCGCCCGCTGCTCCATGCACTCCCTGTCACTCGTTGGGGCCTGGCGGGGGGGAAGGCAGGGAGGGATGGGATGTGGTATGGGAGAATGGGAGTGAGCATGGCATGTGCTTCTCGTTTCATCTCCTCAAATGCCTCCTCAGCTTCCCTCCCCCCCTTCCCTCGCCCGCTGCTCCATGCACTCCCTGTCACTCGTTGGGGCCTGGCGGGGGGGAAGGCAGGGAGGGATGGGATGTGGTATGGGAGAATGGGAGTGAGCATGGCATGTGCTTCTCGTTTCATCTCCTCAAATGCCTCCTCAGCTTCCCTCCCCCCCTTCCCTCGCCCACTGCTCCATGCACTCCCTGTCACTCGTTGGGGCCTGGTGGGGGGGAAGGAAGGGAAAAAAGGAATACGGTATGTGAGTGATCATAGCCTGTGCCACCTGATTCATAACCTGTCACTCCTCAGACTCCTCCCCTCCCTCCATCCCCTGCTGCTCCATGCACTCCCTGTCACTCGTTGGTGCCTATTCTTAGGCGAAACGGAAGGAAGCGAGACTAAGATGTGCTGAACGGGTTTCAATGACTGTGGCTTGTCAGCTAGCTGGGATCAGGACTGGAAACTAGGATCTCTGCTCAGAACACCTGAAAAACCACCTGAAAAACATAACCTGCAATCAAAATTTATGGCACTTGGAGAACTACCTGAAAGCACCTGGAAAACCACAGAATGCATCTAAGAACAAGCCGTGGAAACAATATGGCATCACCTGGAAAACCACCTGGCGGCACCTGAAGAATGGCGGCACCTGAAGAATGGCGGCTTTGACTGCGCTGCGATGGATAGCTTTAGTGCTCTTGAGATACGCCACTATGTCCTGATGGGAGAGGGGAAAGGTGGGGGGGGGGGGGGGGGGAGTGGGAGAGGTATACCACACTGCACTGCACCGCACTGCACCCTTCTGAGGCCAAAGCTGTGGTGGGTGCAGTTAGGGCTCTTGAGATATGTCACTATATAAAGGGAGACTCGTTGGGGGGGAGGGAGATATATACCACACTGTACCGCACTGCATGCCTGCACAGCACCGCACTGCACCCTTCTGAGGCCAATGCTGCGGTGGGTGCATCTTTGGCTCTTGAGAAATGCCACTATGAAGGGAGAGACGAGGGGGAAGAGGGAGATATATACCACACTGCACCGCACTGCACCCTTCTGAGGCCAATGCTGCGGTGGGTGCATCTTTGGCTCTTGAGAAATGCCACTATGAAGGGAGAGACGAGGGGGAAGAGGGAGATATATACCACACTGCACCGCACTGCACCCTTCTGAGGCCAATGCTGCGGTGGGTGCATCTTTGGCTCTTGAGAAATGCCACTATGTCCTGATAAAGGAGGAGGCGAGGGAAGGAAAAAGGGAGACGGGGGAGTGGGAGAGATATACCGCACCGCACCGTACTGCACCCCGCTAACATCAGTGGCGAGGTGGGTGCATCTTTTGCTCTTGAGATATGCCACTATGTGCTGATAAAGGAGAAGGGGGAAGGTTGTGGGGAGAGGGAAATGGGAGGCATGTGGGGAGGGGGGAGATATGTTGGGAGGAGGCAGGGGAGAGGGTAGAGATGTTGGGGG
The DNA here is from genome assembly GCA_948144175.1 of Closterium sp. NIES-65. Taxonomy (NCBI): domain Eukaryota; kingdom Viridiplantae; phylum Streptophyta; class Zygnematophyceae; order Desmidiales; family Closteriaceae; genus Closterium; species Closterium sp. NIES-65. The sequence continues at coordinate 1,023,965 of CANXME010000511.1, read as the reverse complement.
GATGAAACTGGGCGAAGCGGGAACTGCTTCTTTTAAAACACTTCTTTGAGATGCTTAAAACACTTCTTTGAGACGTTTCAAACACTTCTTTGAGACGTTTCAAACACTTCTTTGAGACGTTTCAAACACTTCTTTGAGACGTTTCAAACACTTCTTTGAGATGTTTCAAACACTTCTTTAAGATGTTTCAAACATTTCTTTTATCGAAAGGAAGGAGGTGATTCTGACAAGACCCACTGGCAGGAGGCAGGGGAGAGAGTAGCCATGTTGGGGGGATGAAACTGGGCAAAGCGGGTGGCCAAAAGGAAGGAGGCGATTCTGAGAAGACACACTGGCAGGAGTAGCCACGTGATACAAGAAGCGTTTTGAGACGTTTCAAAACACTTGTTTTATTGAAAGGAAGGAGGCGATTCTGAGAAGACACACTGGCAGGAGGCTGATAGGGAGCTGGGAGCCGCGGGGCACCTTTAAGGAACTGTGGGGCACCTATAAGGGATGAGACATTTCTGGGAAAAATGTATGGGGCAGAGAATATGGGGCATGGTGGGTATGGGGTATGCTGGGTATGGGGTATGCTGGGTATGGGGCATGGTGGGTATGGGGCATGGTGGGTATGGGGCATGGTGGGTATGGAACATGGTGGGTATGGGGCATGGTGGGTATGGGGCATGGTGGGTATGGGGCATGGTGGGTATGGGGCATGGTGGGTATGGTATGGGGCATGGTGGGTATGGTATGGGGCATGGTGGGTATGGTATGGGGCATGGTGGGTATGGTATGGGGCATGGTGGGTATGGGGCATGGTGGGTATGGGGCAACGTGACGTTGTCCTCTGCTAAATTCACCTGGCATGCCATTGCCCTCTGTTGTGTGCACCTGACGAACCATCGCCTTCTGTTGCAATCTCCTGACAAGGAGTTCTATTGAATTCACCTGGTATGTCATTTTCCTTGATTAATCTGGCGTGCAGTATTCTCTGTTGTACTCACCTGACACGCAGGCCCTCTGTTGCATTCACCTGACACGCAGGTCCTCTGTTTTATTCACCTGACAGCCTGTGCTGTGGCCGACCAGGACGACCTCCGAGGCCTGGTACCGCTTGATGATGTAAGCGATGAGGTCATCTATTTCGGTAGCATCCTAATAGGGGGCGGAGTGCACGGGACATGGGGTATGGGAATGGGCATAGTAAGACAGAGAGGGACGGGGAGGGGCAGCATTGAGTCTGTTTTTGAGTCGACGTGGGGACGTGGGACGTGGGGTATGGGAATGGGCATATAAAGACAGAGAGGGACGGGGAGGGGCGGCAGGGGAAGGAGGATGGAGCATGTGAGAGCGACTGATGGCGCCAGCTGCGTCTGCTGCAGCAGCAGCAGCAAGAGGTGAGTGAGGCACATTGCACTGCAGGAGGATGGAGCATGTGGGAGCGACTGATGGCGACAGCTGAGTCTGCTGCTGCAGCAGCAGCAAGAGGTGAGTGAGGCACATTGAAGTGAGTGAGGCACATTGAGGTGAGTGAGGCACATTGAGGTGAGTGAGGCACATTGTGTTATGTGATGCTATCATTTGCATTCACGTCTGTCTGCCTCCCATCATGTGTTCGTGCGTTGCATGTGTGAAATGAGCGTGCGCAAGAATTTGTGTTTTTCTGTGGTTTGGATTTTCTGAGTGTGTGTGAATGTTATTTGGCTTGAGCAGATATCTGAAGTGACTCCACTGCTCAAGAGCTTTCCGACGAACCAAGAATCACTTCAATCGGAGCACGAACAAGAAAGTTACGAACGTTGGAGTTCGTATGCTTTTGATATTTGGTTGTGGTGACCATGGAGAGTTGTGGGGTTGAGTCAATATGGGGTACAGACTTTTGGGGGTTGGGAAACTCGTCACTACTACTGTAGTTGCTGCCAATTGGTTGGGAGAAACCAAACCAGGTTGGCAAGTGTGGCCAAGTTGGGTTGAGGTGGATTGTGGAGGTTGGGATAGTGACAAAGGTCAAAGTTGGGTTGCCTATGGGGAAGGGAATTGTGTGGCATGGAGTTTTCTTTGGTTGGGGACTCCTTGGGACCTTCCCTCTCGTCCTCCTCTTTCCTCCTATCTGGTTTAGTGCTACTCTAACTCTCTTGTGTGCAACTCTTGTGAACTTGTGAAACTATTGTGAGTGAATTTAATTTCTATGTGGCAGCATACCCCCTGGTGCGCTGAGAAGCATAACTCGAGATTTACTCCACCTTTCGATACGATTCAAATTGGGAATGATAGCCACAAACAAGGGCTATAACATACTCGAGTTTGAGACGATTCTAACGGTGCACTTTTCGTCGACAACGTTTCTTGTGAAGTTGCGGTTTCTGTCCAGAATTTCAAGCCAACGATTTTGAGAAATTTAGGCTCCTAATCTTCACAGACTCGATCCTTAGTCTCTAACACATTGAGGTGAGTGAGGCACATTGAGGTGAGTGAGGCACATTGAGGTGAGTGAGGCACATTGAGGTGAGTGAGGCACATTGAGGTGGGTGAGGCACATTGCACCGCCATGTATCACCCCATTCCTCCGTCCGCTCTCCGCCCTACCTGCTCTAACGACGCTGCTCCGTAACCAAAGTAGGATGACGACAGCTGCGCCTGCAGCAGCAGCAGCAGCAGCAGCAGCAGCAGCAAGAGGTGAGTGAGGCACATTGCACTGCCAGTCCCCATCCTTCCTCCGCCAACTCCATGCCTGCTCTAACGACGCGGTGCCGTATCCAAAGTAAGATGACGACAGCTGCGCCTGCAGCAGCGACCAACGAGCGGCTGAGGGCCGCTGGATTTGTACACAGTGCACTCACCTCCTGGGATATCCCCGTGTATGAAGAAGTGTTTTGAGACGTCTCAAAACACGGCCGCTGGATATGTGCACACCTCCTGTGATATCCAGGTGACTTTTGAGTCGACTCAAAAGTCACCTCGTTACAATGGCACTGTATACAATGCACTCTCACCTCCTGGGATATCCCCACTTGCCATACCTGCTCTAATGACGCAGCGCCGTATCCAAAGTAAGACGATGAAAGCTGAGTCTGCAGCAGCGACCAATGGACGGCTGCCAGCTCGGACGCCAGCCTGGCGGTGTACTGCGTCGGCAGCAGCCCGTCCGTGAGGCCACCAAGGATGATGACGTGGCGGGGGAAATCGGACGAGCGGAAGGCGACCTGAGAGGGGAAAGTGGGAGAGAAGACAGGAGGAAGAGATGACTTATGTATGAGACCCCCCTTCCCCCCCACCTTCCTCCACCTAAGATGGTGGCATGGCAAAGGAAAGAGAGTGTTAACTTTCTCCTTCCCTAGGATGATGACGTGGCAGGGGAAGTCGTATGACCGGAATGCAACCTGGGAGGTGGAGGGTGGAGGAGGGGAGGGGATGGGGGGGAAGGATTGTCCTATGTGATCCTGCCCCTTTCCTAGGATGATGACGTGGCAGGGGAAGTCGTTTGAGCGGAAGGCGACCTGAGAGGGGCAAGTGGGAGAGAAGACAGGAGGAGGAGATGACTTGTGTATGAGACCCCCCCTTCCCCCCACCGCTGCATGGTATTTTTGTGAATTCTCATAAATAACCTGGAGGAACGTGGGAGAGAAGACAGGAGGAAGAGATGACTTGTGTATGAGCGGAAGGCGACCTGGAGGTAAGGCGGAAGTCACGAGGAGAGGGTGGGGGGGGGGGAAGAGGGGCGGAGAGAAACAAGTCAGGATGATGTGATGTGAGAGACACGACCTGTGAGATCCTTTTGAGAATTCTCGAAAGCGCTTTCCATGCTTCTGAGAATTTAAAAAAAATGATGTGGGACACGACCTGTGATATCATTCCACCCCCCCCTCCTCTCCCCCATCTCCACCTAGGATGATGACGTGGCAGGGAAATCGGACGAGCGAAGAGCAACCTGGGGGAAGGCGAGAGAGAGACGGTGGGAGGGGAAGGGGGGGAATAGGGGGTGCGCGGAGGGGAGGGGGGGGGAGGGGAGGGAGGTTGTTATCTGTGACGTGGAGGGGGAAGTCGGACGGACGGAAGACTTTTGAGTCGACTCAAAAGTCACCTTGTTTTGAGTTGACTCAAAAGTCAACTCAAGAGTCGACTCAAAAGTCAACTCAAGAGTCGACTCAAAAGTCAACTCAAGAGTCGACTCAAAAGTCAACTCAAGAGCCGACTCATAATTCACCTCTGTGACGTGGAGGGGGAAGTCGGACGGACGGAAGGCGACGTGGGGGAAAGGCGAGAGACCCAGAGAGGGTTAGACACGAGGAGGGACCCCTCGTGTGTCTCTCTCCTTCCTTCCTTCCAGGTGGCCTTCCGTGATAAAAGTTGAGTTCTGAGACGTCTCAAAGTTCAACTTCAGGGTGTTTTTGAGAATTCTTAAAAACACCCTGCAGCTTCTGAGACGTCTCAAAACTCAACTTTTATCACGGAAGGCCACCTGGAAGGAAGGAAGGAGAGAGACACACGAGGGGTCCCTGCGTCTTCCACAGATCACAGGGAGAAACAAGTTATCTGTTGAGTCCCTTTCCCCCTCCCCCCTTCTCCCCTCTTCCTTCCCCGTTCTCTGCTTCCCCCTCCCCACTCTCTCCTCCCAATTCCCCGCTTTCCCCTCCCCTTCTCCCCCGCCTCCACCTAGGATGATGACGTGGCGGGGGAAGCCGGACGAGCGGAGGGCGACCTGGGATGAGCGAGGCGCGCAGGGATTGGTGGGGAAATCAGTGCGAGGTGTATGCTTATAATGAGTAAACACTAAAGCGATGACGCACCTTAACGCCCATCTCCCCCCACCGGAACAGCACCCCGCGCATCTCCATCCCCACGCCCCCCGCTCCGCCATCCACGTTTTCCGCCTCCTCGATTATACCGCCGCTCGCCATTGTCCCGCTTTCACCGCCGCTTATCACGGCGCTTCCAACAGCGAATCGCGAAACCCCGCCGGCGCTACACGACCGGCAAATCGCCTTTCGCCGAAATTTTCCGCCTTTCCGCCGGCTGCTTGTGAATTCTCGCCAAAAACCAGGCAGCACGATATTCCCAAGGCGTCCTATCGGGGAATTACTAGCAGAGAATCCGAGATTCGCGGAGTTCCCTAGACAAGACGGAATCCGTCGAGCCGACTGAATCTGGATTGGCCAAAACGAGGTCAACCCTAACGAGCCCATGGAACGCCCATGGCCCACTCGCGGACCGACACGTGGAATGGCGCGTCTGGGGGGAAGTGTGCAAGCGCGCGCCGTCTGAATACATTTTTTTCGCGGGATTCGCGGCGTCGGAGGTACGTTTCGGTCTGTGTGGGTGCGGTGGTGATGGTGGACGAGGGCGGATTTACGTATCCGTTACTGCTTTGTTCCGCTGTTGCTTTAAGCCATTTCCTAGCATATCTAAACAAATCTTATTGAACATATCTTAGAAGGTTTCAGTTGATTGACAACTTGAAACTTTCTGATTGACAACTACCTATAAAGAAATAATCATAACGAGATTCTCGCCGCTGTGTGCTTTTGACCTTGCAGCAATACCACAGCAGAGCCAAACGACCAGAAACAACAATGGTTGCTTGCTCCCCCTCATCAGAATCTTTGCAAGCAGCATCCACTGGTTTCCCAGTTTCGAGCTGAGAGCTGACCACGCAAAAGGGGGTAATATGCATGGCCTCTCCTTGCATTATTAAAATCAGCCTCTGCAGCATGCGCGTGATCTAATACTATGGTAATTGACATACATCCTAATTACTGTAATCTAGTTGGCACCCAGGATGGAATTGCCTTGGGAGAAATGACACTGAACACGCCCTCAACAGCAGTGGGACCTCCCGTTGCTGGAACAGCACCCTCCCCTCTTGCAGCACATCTTGCCTCCACAGCACGGGTACTCCGAGTCCTGTGGGATTACCCGAAAAAGAATCAGTGAAGAAAAACAGTGGATTGGCACACAAAAACAGTGAATATTTTTTCTGCACTCAAGGAGCAATAGCCTCCCCTCTTGCAGCTCATCTGCCCCCCTCAACACGGGTACTTCGAGTCCTGTGAAAGTTACGGGAAAAAAGAGGACAAGGGAGAACGGTGAAAGTGGGGAGCAAGTAAAGGGAAGAAGGGTGAACGGGGCTAGAGGGAAAAGGTAGAACACGGAAATAATCTTACAGGAAAGGGATGAATCGGGTGGAAGGACTGGAAACGGGGAAAGGGGAAAGGAGAAAAAGAGATGGGTGAGTGGGAGGGATGGCGGCAGAGATGGAATGGGTAACGTACGATTTAGCAGGCGCCACTGCAGATAGTGAGAGGAAGGGGAGGAAAAGGGGCAGAAGAGGGGGGATGGGGGGGGAAGGGGGGGGGTGGGGAAGGGAGAGAAACGGGGAAGTTGGGAGAATTGGGGACGTACAATGCAGCAGGTGCCGCCGCAGAAGGTTCTGGGCGGAAGGGGAGGAATAGGGGCAGAAGAAGGGGGGGCGAGGGGGGGGGGAGGGTAGGGGGGATTTTGGGAGGGGGTAGGGGGACGTACGATGCAGCAGGCGCCGCCGCAGAAGATGCTGGGCGGAGAATTCCCCGGGCGGCCCGCGTAGGGGCAGTAGCCCTCGCCGCCTCCTGCGCTGCTCGTCGCGCTCCGCTTCCCATGCTTCCTTGTCTGGTATGCCCCGCTACCGCCGCTTCCGCTGCTGCTGCCGCTGCCGCTGCCGCTGCTGGTGTTTCTACTAGACTTGTGTTTTTTGGAGTTTTCGCTGCGACTCTTGGTGGCCTCGCTAGACTTGCTAGTGTGGCTAGAAGAGGAGGAGGAGGAGGAGTGAGAATCGCTAGAGGATTTGAGCTCGCGCCTGCCATTGCTCCCCGATGCGTCGGTGCGATCGCCGTTGGTGGCGCTAAACGGACGCGACGCGGTGAGCTCTTCGGAAGTGGCGCCAGAGTCGGTTTCAGAAGCGGCTGCTGCTCGCAGTAAGAGTGGTTCGGAGGAGAGGACGACGATAGCGGTCGTGACGACCGCCAGGAGGAGGTAACGAGAGCTGGAAGTCATTGTGATCGCGGCGCGAACAGACTTGGTCGAGCGGTTTGACTCGGTTTAGGGGCTTCCGGGCGGATGCGAGTAGGAGATGTTTTAGCTAATTGAGTCTCACGGATAAGTTGCTGGACTGATCGGCAAAGAAGTTGATTTGACTGATAAGCTATTGGGATCAGTCCGGTGCTTATGCTGATCGCGTTTTAGGCAGCATGAATCCAGATCGCCACGATGATAGCAGGTGATGTCAAGACTATGGGGGAAAGAAAGGAGCTGGTGCGGTGCAGAGGCTGGGGTTGGGTGGTGATGAAATTCTGTTGGCGGTTGAAATCAGGATTTCTGAAAACAGCGTTCTGCGAAGCGCGCAATGTCATGTGGCGGCGAATGGAATGGGATGTGAGGCATTTTTCCCGCGTGGCGTGGTGTGAGGGAGACTGATGGGGGTGGTGGTGGTGTGGTGTCTCTGGCAGGGCACTTTTCATCGTGGCGCTGCGCTGCTGGTCAAAAGCTGGAGTCGTGGTCCACTTTTTCTGATCACACAGCCGTATGGTCTCGGAAGGTTCAAAACCGTTTTTCTACGGTCCGGAACATAATTGCGGGCTTATCAGGGAACAGAGAAAATATTCAGTCGGCTGACTGCGTCAGGGCTGTTCAAGGCTTAAAGTTTCCGTTGACCCGAGAACTGTATGGTTATAGAGAGCTTCGATATTTTACAACACCAGCGTTTGCTTCGCTAACGTTTCAAACAACAGCAACAACTTTCCCAACTTCTGCTCATCCATAATGTTCAAAACAGATACTCAACTGGTTCTAAGGGACGGAAGTAAACACAATTCTCATTTTAATGCAGTAAACGGAAGCACGAATAACAAAACTGTGTTTGTGTTCAGTGTCAAGCTGTGGGTTGTTTGCAACCAGAACTGCTTTTGGTAAGGATGATATGATGCAGCAGCACACCACACAATCCCACACCACACCAAAACATACTGCACCATATTAAATCCCACTACACCACACACGCCAATTAGTTCTATCTCCATCAGCTACGTCCTCCACTTCCAGTATGTCGCATCGCATCGCCACTCTCATAACACCTTGTCGCATAGCTTCGCCACTCCTGGTAGCTCCTCGCATAGCTTCGCACTCGTTCGCGTAGCTTCGCCAGCGCCTGCCGCCGTCGCGCTCGCGCGTCTTCACGAATCAGGCACACCCTTTCATCCGTACACGGGCGCCCGTCCGTCCGTCCGTCCGTCCGTCCGTCCGTCCGTCCGTCGCGTCCGTCCGTCCGTCCGTCCGCATCCAAGGCGCTGTTCATCCTCGCGAGTCGCGAATCATCTTGCGGTAGAGGTGCGTTTCGCGATTCACCCGTCGCTTGCCTTTGATGTGATTCCTCCCTCGCCTGCCTTGTAATCATTCCAAAAGTCATCGTGAATGTCAGCCGTTGGATCACCTTGCTATAGAAGTGAGTCCGCGCCCCATCCCCTCCCATGCCGGCAGTGTTTGTGCCTGTGGATGAATTCTCCATCTCCTCTGTCTCTTGAGTCGACTCAAAAGTCACCTCATCCCCTCGCATGCCGGCAGTGGATGTGCCTGTGGATGAATTCTCGATCTCCTCTGTCTCAACTCATGCAACCCATCAGGCGCCATGGGAGCAGAACAAGCGGAGGATCTAAGCGCAGGGGAACCGGCGGAACCAGCAGGCGCCACTATGGGAGCGGCGTGTCTAGGCGCAGGGGTCCAGCGCTCGATGCACCTGTGGATGAGCTTTGATTCGCCCCGAAATCCCCCCCGTCCACTCTCGATCTCCTCTCACCCCATGCAACCCAGCAGGCGCCATGGGAGCAGAGTATCTGGACGCAGGGGAGCGAGCGGAAGCAGCAGTTTATCCGCCTGTGCAATGCGCTTTGACTCGCCTTTCATTCCCGAACCTTTCACTCCATGCAACCCAGCAGGCGCCATGGGAGTAGAGTATTTAAACACTCTAGGGAAAGAAGCGGAACCAGCAGCAGCCGATCCGCCTGTGGAGTGGAGTGGAGTGGAGTGGAGTGGAGTGGAGTGGAGTGGAGTGGATGAATTCTGACGCGTTTCAAACTCCTCTCTCCCACTCTCGATCTCCTCTCACCCCATGCAACCCAGCAGGCGCCATGGGAGCATGGTATCTGGACGCAGGGGAGCGAGCGGAACCAGCAGTCAGTCTGCTGCCTGCCTGTGGATGGGCTTTGAAGGCGTCTGTTTCCCCTCCCTTCCACCCCCTATCCTCTCCTCTCTTTCCTCATGCCACCCAGCAGGCACCATGGGAGCCGAGTATCTAGACGCAGTGGAGCAAGCGGAACCGAGTTTCTACGCCTCAAATCCACCCCTTCCACTCATGATCTCCTCTCACCTCATGCCACCCAGCAGGCGCCATGGGAGCAGAGTATCTAGACGCAGGGGAACGAGCAGTCGATGCGCCTGTGGGTGAGCTTTGAAGACGCCTTATACCCCTCCCTTCCACCCCTTATCCTCTCCTCTCTTTCATCATACAACCCAGCAGACATCACACCATGGGAGCAGGGTATCTAGGCGCAGGGGAGCGAGCGGAGCCAGCAGTAGATGTGCGTGTGGATGAAGTCTCAGGCGACTCAACTCCAAGTCCCTCCATCCACTCTTTATCTCCTCTCACCCCATGCAACCCAGCAGACATCGCACCATGGGAGCGGAGTATCTAGACGCAGGGGAACGAGCGGAAGCAGCAGTGGATGTGCCTGTGGGTGACCTTCGATCCCCCCATCCACTCCCAATTCCTCTTCCATTGTCCCGCAGGCGACATGGGAGCGGAGTATCTAGACGCAGGGGAGCGAGCGGAACCAGCAGTAGATGTGCGTGTGGATGAAGTCTCAGGCGACTCAACTCCAAGTCCCTCCATCCACTCTTTATCTCCTCTCACCCCATGCAACCCAGCAGACATCGCACCATGGGAGCGGAGTATCTAGACGCAGGGGAGCGAGCGGAAGCAGCAGTGGAAGTTTCTGTGGATGAGCGTCTGTCAGCAGAGCCAGCCGCTGAGGGGCGCACGCCAATGACTCTGGAACAGTACCGTGAATGGAAGGCGAGGAAGGTGAGCTTGTATGTGTATGGGGACCTACTAGGGGACCTGCTAGCAGAGCCAGCCGCTGAGGGGCGCACGCCAATGACTCTGGAGCAGTACCGCACGTGGAAGGCGAGGAAGGTGTGTTGTGTTTGAAGGGTGTGCTGTGACTGAAAGCCGGGTTAGAGTCTCATCTGCCAGGGGAGCCAGCAACTGAGGGCGCACGCGAATGACTCTGGAGCAGTACGGTGAATGGAAGGCCAGGAAGGTGAGCGCCAGGTGTGCTAGAAAGCCGTGCTCTGGCCAGATAATACAAGGAACCAGCAGTCGATGCACCTGTGGGTGAGAACCTGCCAGTAGAGCCAGCAACCGCACGCCAATGACTCTGGAGCAGTACGGTGAATGGAAGGCCAGGAAGGTGAGCGTCAGGTGTGCTAGAAAGCCGTGCTCTGGCCAGATAATACAAGGAACCAGCAGTCGATGCACCTGTGGGTGAGAACCTGCCAGTAGAGCCAGCAACTGCACGCCAATGACTCTAGAGCTGTACCGTGAATGGAAGGCCAGGAAGGTGAGCGTCAGGTGTGCTAGAAAGCCGTGCTCTGGCCATATAATACAAGGAACCAGCAGTAGATGCACCTGTGGATGGGCATCTGCCTGCAAAGCCAGCAGCCGAGGGCCAGGCTTGTGCCAATGACTCTGGAGCAGTTCCGTGTGTGGAAGGCCAGGAAGGTGAGTTTGAAAGTGAGCTTCCAGTGTATGTGAAGGATGTGAACAAGGATGTTTTCGTTGTATGTGTGAAGTTGAATTTCCTTCCAGTGTGTGGGGGGCCATGGCTGCCCGGTTGGCCTGAATCCATCATCCGGCGTGGGTCAGTTGACTGTTTCTGTTGTGGCTGTAGACTTGTCAGTGATTAGCTGTTTATTTTCCTCCCCATTGTCCTCGACCTAAGTTCTTTCGGGATTTATCCCCTTGCCGATCTGATTTTGGTTTTGTCTTATCCCGTCCTTGTCTCTTATGACTTAGGACCAAGAGGAAAGTGCAAGGAAAGAGGAGGCAGCCAGGAAAAGAGCAGAGGACATAGCAGCGGGGCGAGTGCCTATGAATGGAAGAGAGCTGTTTATCCACGAGCCCTGGGTGTTTGATGATTCGAGATGTACCTAGTTTTGTATATGGTATATTACTGTATGAGCTGAGAACCTCTAATGAATTGCTGATACCGCGTACTGTATGGATCTTTCACCTCACTAGAATCCCGTATATTGCATTCAAAACTTGAGAGCCTGATTGAACCACGCCAAAAAAGCGAGCCTGCGGAGGTTCGAACGCAGGTTCGGCGTTGATGGGATTTAGGCTTGATCGCAGGTTTGGCGTACTGCACGTAACATGTCATGCTTCGGTTGTGTACCGATTCGTAGCAGATTTCGCCTGTCGCAGAAGCCTTGTGGGGTAACCACTGTATACCCTGCCTGTCCCACCCCACCCCACCTTTCCCCTCCGCCCTCCCATCTGTTTTCCCCCTCGCTTGTTACCCACCCCTCCCTAATCTCCTCCTGAAGTTTATAGACTGCTCGCTAGTCTGCTCGCTTGAACCTTGCTGGATTCGCGGCAGGCTAGGACGCGTCGACGCCTCGTTCGCGCTTTTGCCGTTCGCTTTTTGAGATATATGGTTTCGAGGTGAAAGTAAAAGGGACGTCATCGCGCGTCGATCAGATTGTAGTTGACTTAATTCGCCGATATTACGGACGAGGATCAGACGTTAACTGTCAAGGATTGGACGAGCATTTCAGATTAGACGCTAAACGTAAAGGATCAGACGTGATCGACTGAAGTCTAGCGGTAACGGTTGAGAATCAAACGGTCACGGTCAGAGTCAGACGTTCGCCGTCAAGGATCTGACGTTAACAGTCAAGGACCAGACGTTAACGGACAGCGAGGGAGCATGGAGATCCCGAGGGAAGACTTTGAGCGAATCATGTTCTTCGAGCAGACGAGGGAGCAGGCGATGGCAGAGTTCAAGAAGAACCCACATGACGCCGATGTGAGTAAGAGTAATCTCACGGGGACTGCTGTTTGGCCCGCTTGAAATGCGAATCATGTTCTTCGAGCAGACGAGGGAGCAGGCCATGGCAGAATGCTAGAGGAACTCGCATGATGCCGATGTGAGTAGTTTGATGGTGGATTGTTGGTTCAAGCGGTGTACGCTTCAAGAGCAGGAGATGGTAGAGTCCAGAACCCACATGACGCCGATGTGAGTACTTTCACGGGGGCTGTTGGTTCAAGTTGGGCCTGCTTGAATTGCGAAGCATGTTTTCCGAGCAAACGAGGGAGCACATGTAGGTGTGCTGAGAATTCAGCAACATATATAGACATGGTCGCAGGTATAGTCGCAGAGACTGTCGCAAGTATCGTCGCAGCTGCGGTCGCAGGTACTGTCGCAGGTTGACCGCAGGTATGGTTCCAAGTGCTGTCGCAGGTACGGTCGCTGGTGCGATCGCAGGTACGGTTGCAAGTTCAGCCGCAGGTACAGTCGCAGGTACAGTCGCAGGTACGGTCGCTGGTTCGATCGCAGGTACAGTCGCAGGTGCGGTCGCAGAGCGCAGACCCGTAGCACGTGGCGGGGTTGAGTCGTCCAGGTGTCAGGCGCTGTTATCCCTTGTAAAATCCGGCGAGGTTTTTTCCTTGCGAGGTGACCTTTGAGTCGACTCAGAGGTGAATCGATCGACTCGAAAGTGAGTCGTCCAGGTGTCAGGCGCTGTTATCGTCGAGAGCTCTTTTAGAACCAGCCGAGGTTTGGTTCTTGCGAGGGAACCTTTGAGTCGACTCAGAGGTGTGTCGATCGACTCGAAAGTGAGTCGCCCAGGTGTCAGGCGCTGTTATCGTAGAACCCTTGCAAAATCCGGCGAGGTTTGGTCCTTGCGTTTCTGCTTCTCTGCTTCTCTGCCTCTTCGCGTCGCATATTTTCTGCTTCCCTGCTTCCCTGATTCCCTGCTTCACCGCTTCTCTACTTTTCTGCTCATCTGCTCCTCTCCTTTCATTGTCCCCATCTGTGCCACTCAGAATCTGACCAAGCTCGGCCGAACACTCGTGGAGCTGGCGCAATTCATTCAGGGGCAGGAGTCGAATGAGATGCTGGATGGTGAGTGTAACAGAGGGCTTATAACGAGTTTGTAACTAGACGACTTGACTTGTAACGGGGTCTGAGGTTGCCTATAACCAAAATAACTATACTTGCTGGTGGAGCTGGCGCAGCTCATTTAAGGGCAGGAGTCGAACGAGATGCTGGACGGTGAGTGTAACGGGTCTGCTCATAACGAGTCAAAAGGCTGTTGATAAAATGGACTTGCGCGGTTCATTCGGGGGCAGGAGTCGAACGAGATGCTGGACAGTGAGTGTAACGGGGATGCTCTTAACGAGTCAAAAGGCTGTTGATAACTGCAAGTTGGCTGCCGCAGCTAATTCAGGGGCAAGAGTCCATTGAGTTGTTGGATGGTGAGTGTTACAACGCTTCCCTCCACTTCCCTCCGCTTCCCTCCATCCCCTCCCCTCCCCTCCCCTCCCCTCCCCTCCCCTCCCCTCTTCCAAATGTTCTTCTCCTCCCCTTCCCCACACTCTATCGTCAGATGCCTTGTCAGTTCGATGAGTCCGTGACCATCTCCCTGTCTCGCCCCAACACCCTCTGACTACTTTTGAGGCGCCTCAAAAGTCGTCTCAGTTCGATGAATCCCTGACCGTCTCCCTGTCTCGCCCCAACACCCTCTGACTACTTTTGAGGCGCCTCAAAAGTCGTCTCAGTTCGATGAATCCCTGACCGTCTCCCTGTCTCGCCCCAACACCCTCTGGCTACTTTTGAGGCGCCTCAAGAGTCGTCTCAGTTCGATGAATCCCTGACCTTCTCCCTGTCTCGCCCCAACACCCTCTGGCCTGCGGCGTGCCGGTAGCTATGAGGGGTCTCACTCAAACGTGCTCCTCCCTTTCCATCCCGTCCCCGATTCTCCCCATCCTCTGCCTTCAAATGCCCTGTCGAAGTTTGATGAGGCTCTCAAGATCTCCCCTTCTCGGCCTGACACTCTGTGGTGAAGGCGCACAAAAGATGGCAACGCGCACACCACCAGGGGTTTTCATTTCAGGCTCTTTTGGGCTAGGGCACACTCCGTGGGCTTTAAGACGTCCCAAAAATCTCCCTCTTCTCCTCCCCTCTCCACTCCTCCTTTCATCTCCTTTCCAAATGAGTTCCCTTCCTTCCTTGCCGCGCCCTGTCCTCAGATGCCGTATCAAAATTTGACCAAGCCTTGAAGATCGCCCCATCTCGCCCCGACACGCTGTGGTGGCTCGGCAATGCGCACACCACGAGGGGCTTTCAGACGCCTGACGCCCAATGTTCCACCCCTCTTCTTTCGTTCTTTCCTTTTCCAGATGCTGTCTCGAAATTTGACGAAGCTCTCAAGATCGCCCCATCTCGCCCGGACACGCTGTGGTGGCTCGGCAACGCGCACACCACGAGGGGATTCCAGACACCTGACGCTACTCTTGCGAACGTCAGCTTTGAAAAGGCCTCCGACTGCTTCAGGAAGGCGCTGGATGCGGTACGTCATGGTTCAATGTGGTTCAGTGCGGTTCAGCGCGGCTCTTTAGCATGTTGGGGTATGGTTCTTCTGTACGGATTGGCAATGCGCACACCACGAGGGGATTCCAGACGCCCGATGCCACCCTGGCCAACGCGGTAGGTGTGGTTCAGTGCGGTTCTCCGTGGTTTAGTTGTCAACGCGCACACCACGAGGGGGTTCCAGACACCCGATGCCACAATGGCCAACGTCAGCTTTGAGATCGCACCCCTTCAAACATTCAAACCTTCAACCTTTCAACTTGTAAACCTTCTCCCCCCCATGGCATGGCAGGACCCGAGCAACGACGCCTACCGCAAGTCACTGGAGGGGCGGTCTCCCTTACCCCTTCACCTTCAACCCTAATCTTTACCGCACACCCCCCCTTCGTTTCACTGCTTGTGTGCCTCACTGGCTGGCAGGACCCGAGCAACGACGCCTACCGCAAGTCACTGGAGATCTCTCTGAAGGTGAGTCCCGTTTGGGTGTGCTTTGCTGTGTTTTCCCCGCCTGATGCCAAATCCTCTTGGCGTTTCAATTCCGGTGTTTCTGTTGAGATGCATCAGGAGGTGGAGAGACGCAGATACCTCGTAAAGTGTTCTACTTCCCTGGTTATGTTTGGCTGATATTGAGTAGTATTTTATTACTAACAAGTTTTCTTGAACCGGTTGCAGGGCCCGGAGTTGCATCAAGAGGTGCAGAAGCAGATGGCACTACAGCAGGCGCTGGGAGCGGCAGTGCATCCATCGTCCATGGATGCTCCCAAGGTACTGTACTCTCATCAATGCACTTTCAATGTTGTCTAGTGCACTTGAACCTGAGTTGCATCAAGAGGTGCTGAAGCAGATGGCACTACAGCAGGCGCTGGGGGCGGCTGTGCACCCATCGTCCATGGATGCTCCCAAGGTATGACGATCCTTTAATGACCCACTTATCCTGATTTTCGTGGGCTCTTGGTAACATCCGTTGCTGGGGGCGGCTGGGGCAGCAGCAGTCATTGGGGGCGGCTGTCCATCTATCCACCTTCGCCATGTCAGTCGATCTGAACGGGCCTGTTTTCTGATTTCGAGCTGCAGAGTGGTGATTTGAAGTGTCGCACCTCACTGTATGGCTGTGACTGCTTCCCCATCTGCAGGTCCAGAAGAAAAAGAAGAGCAGCGATCTGTGGTATGACGTGGCAGGGTGGGTGATTTTGAGTGTGGGTGTGGTGGCGTGGCTCAGCATCCTCAGTGCCCGAGCGCCGCCCCCTGCCGCTGCCAAGTAATTGGGAGGATAATGGTAGGTAGTTATGCTGCTGCTGCTGCGGCCTATTGGGAGGATAATTCTAGGTATGCTGCTGCAGCAGGGTGATTTTAAGTGTGGGTGTGTTGGCTTAGCTCAGCATTCTCAGTGCTGGAGTGCCGCCTCTTGCCGCTGTCAAGTGATCCTGATGCAGTAGCAGCAGCAAGTAACACTACCAAAAGTGGAGGAGCAACTTGAAACGATGATACAGTAGTTGCTCTGCTGTTCCATTTTGGTAGTTTCAAGATTAGTCCACTGGTGGATAGATGTAGTGTTTCTCCAATGAATACTGGCTACATGTAGCATGGAAGCTGTCCATTTTCCTCCTATTGAATTGACTACCGCTGTGGTCACTTGCTTGAAATATGGTAAGATGGTGACCATTGAAACATGGATGGACAGATAGGGCTGTCCATTTGAAATGTGAAGTCGTCTGCACAAGGCGCAGAGAGGTAAGAATAAAAGATTCTTTGTACAATCATGATCAATAACATCAAAATCAATGACAATGGTTAACTACGGTAAAGGCTACAACTTCTACATGTCTAAGCTAGTTCATGGTGACCGGCTAGCCGCCGAAGCCGTATAGTGTTCTGCCTTGGCGTTTCAAAGCATAAACCACATCCATGGCGGTGACGGTTTTTCTCCTGGCGTGCTCCGTATAAGTCACAGCGTCGCGAATAACATTCTCAAGAAACACCTTCAACACGCCACGTGTCTCTTCGTAGATTAAACCGCTGATACGCTTGACACCGCCGCGGCGAGCGAGACGCCTGATAGCCGGCTTGGTGATACCCTGAATGTTATCGCGAAGAACCTTCCTGTGACGCTTCGCTCCTCCCTTTCCAAGGCCCTTGCCTCCCTTGCCGCGTCCCGACATAGCAATTTGTCAGAATTTCCGCAGGAAGTGGAAAGGGAACGTTGCAGAGGACACGCAAATCAAGTTTTGGATGAGTAGACGGTGTTGAGCAAGAGAGACCTGCGAGAAAGCATAGAAGCTGAAAGTAATGTGATGAGCTTCTTGATAGCTGCTGGATGTTGGGCGCTTGAGTGATGAGGGGAACGGTGATGTTCTGGAACAAACTACCACCCTCCATTTATAGGTGGTTCCCCTTGGCCCCTCTGTTGTTAGGCGCCTAGGAAATGGCACAAGCGAGTTGAAAGAAGGCGCGATGGTGTTGCTCTGTTGCCCCCCCCAACAAGGGTTCCTGGCTTGAAGCTGGATTTGCGAGGCTTGCGGTGGGTGGTTTGGGAGGAAATTGGGAGTACAGAGTGATCTCTGTCGTTGATGATGCATTTCGGTGCACCTTATCGACGGCAGAACGCTAAATGCGTCGATGCGAGAGCACCATTCAGACGTGTTTTGATTGGATTTCGCGATGTCAAAAATGTTTGTGGTGTGCGGGAATGGCTCGGCACATCCCATGTGCGGGGCCAGTGCAAAAGGCGAACATACTTCGCGGGCAGGTGATAAAAAATATACACATGATGCCCAACCACTGCGCGCGAATTTGCCCCTCCAATTTTAGAAAGTCTGCACCCGTGTTTTTTTTCCCAGTCAGTTGCACCCAGGTTATAGGCACGCGGATCAACTTGCATTTGGGCGAGAAAACGCCGAAGTATGAATCTTAGGCGCAAAACAAACCATGCTGACCCGGTTTGTTCTTGTTTCTCGGCCAGAAACAAGCATAAACCCTAAACCCTGAACTAACAACAACACAGGCCCACCAGATTTGTTTTGGAAAAAAAAACAAACGAGTTACAACCTGTGTTTTTTAGAAGCACCTCAACACCCTGGCGAAGTAGAGCGAACTGGGCGAAGCGCTCAAAACGTTTATGAGCCTAGAGCACAACCCAAGTAGGGGAAACTCAAACGGGCAGCAGGTGTAGGTTTCAATCACCTCGGGCACCAGAAAGTTTCAATCGCGACCACTGGGAAGCTCACCACCTTTATCGAACGGCTTACAATCCTTCCGCGTGCAGCCTTATCATTGTCCTTATCGGTCACCACCAAAAGCTTTATCGATCCGTCAAGATTTACTCTATTGGCCGAAATAAAACATCAAACAATCCCCGATGTCCCTTGAAAGCATCTCTGCAAGCAAGCAACAATTCAAATTGCTCGATGAAGCTCACTCTTCCATATTCCGAGCTACTTGTCCAACATTCAGTCTACTTTGCTCACTAGCCTCCAGACTTCCAACGCAACCTTTAGTCAACTTTCCGCTTTCCAGTTTTAAAGTTCATACGATTTTCCTTTAGTTCCAATGGCTCCTAAGGTTGAGGGAGAGCAGAAGGCTGCCAAGAAGGGCCCTAAGAAGGAGCCCGCTGCTAAGAAAGCAGTTCCTGCAGGAAAGAAGCCCATCGGGGAGAAGAAAGAGAAGAAAAAGGCTCGCAAGGCCGTTACGGAAACTTACAAGATTTACATCTACAAGGTCTTGAAGCAAGTGCATCCAGACACGGGTATTTCGTCCAAGGCCATGTCGATCATGAACTCGTTCATCAATGATATCTTCGAGAAGCTTGCGACGGAGGCGTCGAAGCTTGCGCGGTACAACAAGAAGCCGACGATCACGTCTCGCGAGATCCAGACGGCTGTTCGGTTGACGCTGCCCGGAGAGCTGGCCAAGCACGCCGTGTCTGAGGGAACAAAAGCTGTGACGAAGTTCACAAGTGCCTAGTTTAGTGCTAATGTCTTGGCTGTTATATAACTCTACTAACCCGTTTTCTAACTATCACTCGGACCAAGAGTTTGTATTTAACAGACAGATAAATGAGCCACTGGGAAGCCATGACTAACCGATCAACTATTATTTTTCATCGAGCATCCTTGTTGCAACCAAACAGACGTCTCAAACCGTGACAATTCTTCGTCTACACCGTGTCGGCGAAGGAGTTTGAATTCATATGCAAGAGTGTAGGTAGCATAGAGATAATCTTACTTCTACGGGTGCAATGAATCTAAGTAGCGAGGATTGCACTAAGGTGTCAAACGAGTACAAAGATGTGAGCGAATGCATGAGCAAACATTTAGGGTGCGTTCCTGTGGAGACACTTGTGTCTCAATCCCCTTTTTTCCGAGTCGCGTCTACACATTTTTGCAATCTCGCGTCACAAAAAATGAGTGTATCACGAAACTGTGCGACCAGGCGAAATTTACAGCTGTGCTCATTTGATTGGATTTCAAACTTGACTGAACACCTGCTTCTTCAACTGTCTGGTTCGGGTGGGGTTTTGACGAGCGGAACTTTTTCCCGCGCGAGATTTTTACTGTGGAATGTCCAGGTGCATTGACATTTCGAACCGCGTACAGAGCAGGGCTGACGCTATCAGAGTAAATAGTCTGATTAGTCTGACGGATCAGACCATCGAGTTTGTGAAAAATGGAATTCCAGAGTAGTCAAATTTTCATCACTGAGAGCCTCAGAGTTATTGTTTTATGGCCCCTGATTCAGTGTAATAGGCCTCAGTGTAAGTCATTTCTGGAGTCTGTCACTACAGAGTATGCGTTCTGTGGACCCTGCATGCTAGTTTATCGGGAGGAAGCTTCCTCGAAATTTCCTTTCGATACTCCGAGGTTCACTAGTGAGGGTCAAACTGGTGAGTCAAACCCGTCTTGACTGGTCACAGCACCAGCGTCATTAAAAAATCGCGTTGACAAAGCGAATTCGCGCCGTACGGAGCAACGAATTTGCCCAATCACAGCGAAATGGCCCCGACACAACAGATTTGAGCTGTCAGAGCACAAAGGTCTTGACCAATCACAGTAAAATGTATCTGACATTGCACATTCGCCCTTTCACAGAACAGATTCGCCATCAAAGTTCAGTTTCGATAATGCACAGCGCGTTACTACACGTACCCTGATCGTGACTTCTCGACCCTGAACACTCAGACTGTATAACTTCCCAACACTGAGCAATCAGGGTGCTGCTTTTCTGGAAAATATTGTGAGAATAAACGAACAGGGATGGAAATGACTAAGGAAAGATGGGTACAAATACAACCCTAGAAACCCTGTACCCCATATGTGCTACCCCACTATAGCCTACAACAACTATGTCATATAAATCTGACACACCCCCATAGGCACAGTGGGGGAGAACAAGGGGTCACAAGACCAGTCAAGCAAAGCAAAGCAAAGCAAGCTCAGGGTGGATCAAAAAGTCACCACACATTCTGAGCACAAGTTCAAGGCCACAAGGCCAGTTCACATGCAAGAGTACATATATATAAAGGACTAGACAAGCAAGAGCAGGTGTATATATATGCAACAGTACAAGCAAGGTCAAGAGGTGAGCAAGTGAGGCAAGACAGGCACAAGACCCAGCTGCGTGCAGAAGCGCTGATGATCACAAGGCGCAAGTGCCTTGGTGAACACATCAGCAGTGTTGGCCTCAGAGGCCACGTACGCAAGTCGCAACTGACCACGCTGCTGCAGCTCACGAGCAAGGAAGTAGCGGAGAGCAATGTGCTTCGTTCTGTGCTCCAAGCGCTGCTCTCGACACAAGGCCAGCATAGCCTTGTTGTCTACGTACAGCACTGGAGGAGAACGAGGCGGCTCTCCAAGGTCAGTCAGCAGGTAGGTGAGCCAGCGAAGCTCCTGTGCAGCCATGGCCCCGGCGTAGATCTCAGCCTCACAACTGGAGCCGAGAACCGAAGACGAGCGAGTAGACCGCCACGAGACAGAGCCGGAACCAAGGCTGAAGGTGTAACCCTGTGACGACCGCTGCGTAGCCTGGTCGTCAGCCCAAGAAGCGTCCGCGTGGCCGGTAAGGACCACTGGACTCCGCCCTCCAAGCACTAGCCCCATGCCCGACGTGCTGCACAGGTAGCGCAATACCCTCTTCGCTGCAGCCATGTGCTCCGGTCTGTGTCTCCCAGGAGCAACATAGCGTGCAAGAATGCTCAGAGGGTATGCAAGGTCAGGTCGTGTGCAGGTCATCAGGTACATGAGGCAGCCAACAAGCTCTGCATACGGACCACTCGACTCTACGGACTCATCCGAAGGCAGAGCTGAGAGTGAGTGGCGAGTAGGTAGAGGAGTGGCCTGAGGCGAGGAGTACGTGAAGCCGAAGCGCTGAAGGACCTGCTGCACCATGTGTGACTGAGTCAAGGTAATGGTGCGGCGTGCTCTGTCCCGAGTGATCTGCAAGCCAAGGTAGCTGCGCAGTTCACCCAGGTCTGTGCACGTGTGTCTCTTCAGCAGCTCGGACTTCACGTAGGCGAGTCCAGCAGTGTCCGCTGTGGCAAAGACCAAGTCGTCGACGTACACGAGGATGTAGAACGGCGGCAGCGAGGTGTCGGTGCGCAGAAACAGCGACGGGTCAGCAGTAGAAGGAGCAAACCCAAGAGCCGCAAGCGTAGTCCTCAGTGTGTCGTGCCACTCACGCGGTGCCTGGCGGAGACCGTAGACTGGCCGTCTGAGGCTCCACTGGGTGCCAGGAGGGAAAGTCCCAGTGAAGCCAGGTGGACGGCGCAGCCAGATCTCCTCGTGCAGGCTACCCTGCAGGAACGCAGTGCTGAAGTCAAGAGAGTGAAGCTCGTAGTCGCGCTGAGCGGCTATGTGCAGCAGCACCCGAAGAGTGGTCATCTTCGGGGTGGGAGAGAAGGTCTGAAAGTAGTCAACTCCCTGCCGCTGACTGAAGCCACGAGCAACGTACCGCGCCTTGAAGACAGGTGGAGAGCCCGGCGGCCGCTTCACCCTGAAGATCCACATGCCACTGACGATGTTCGCCCCAGGAGGGGGAACTGCGTCAACGTAGGTGCCTGTGGACTTCCAGGAAGCCATCTCTGCATCCATAGCTGCCTGCCACTGAGAGGAGTAGGGACCCTCTACGGCCTCCGCGTAAGAACGCGGAGTCGGGATGTCTAATGCATCCGGGTCTCCCTCAGGGGCAAGTAGTACAGACGCGAGATGAGGTGAAGCAGCCGCTAGACACTGTAACTCCTCCTGTCTGTCCTCTAGGACGTCCGTGCCAAGAGCACACTCACCCCCGACGGACGGAGGACAGACAGACGCAGACTCAGCAACAAGACCAGCAGCGTAGTCGAGACGACAGCGAGCAGCAAAGTCAACGAGCTCAGCGACTAGAGCAGACGCAGCAGTGGACTCAAAAGAGGGGTCAGTGACGACAGTAGCAAGCAGACGCGTGACAGTAGGACTGGCAGCGCGAAGAGAGTCTGACTCAGGGTCGGCAAGCGCAGGAAGAGAGGACTCAGGAGGAGAAGGCAGAGGGGCACGCAGAGGAGCAGTGGACGGACGCAGAGACATCCGGTGCGTGCCAGGGACAGGAGGAGGACGCTGACGCGAACCGCGACCACTAGCGCGAGCAGCACGAACAGGCGACGCGGGACGAGACGCAGGCTCACGACGCTCAGCAAGACCTCCAGTAGGACCAGTGTAAGGAGAGGGAGCAGGCAGAGGAGAGGAAGGCTCCAACAGTGACTGCGACTGGACAGGCTGTGGACACTCTACCGAAGGAGAAAGACCAAGAACCTGCTGTAGGAGCGGAACGAAGTACGGCCGAGGCCGCGCGGCAGCTCCAGACTCAGTAGGGACAGCACCAGCACCCTCAGCGACAGCACCAGCGCCACCCACACCTCCAGCGGCAGGACCAACAGCAGTAGGCTCAGCACCAACGCCCTCAGCACCTCCAGCTGCAGGAGGACCCTCAGGTCCAGCAGCTCCGGGACCGGCAGCACCCGCACCCTCGACGGTCGAAGAAGCTCCAGCTCCAGCTCCAGCAGCACCTCCAAACTCAGCAGCACGCCTCCAGCGGCGAGCGTACCACTCGCGCAGCTCCTGTGGAGAGAGGGGCTCCCGGCGAGACGCAGCAGCAGGAGAAACCCCAGGCTCAGCAGCTCCAGACGCAGCAGGGACAGCACCAGCACCCTCAGCGACAGCACCAGCGCCACCCACACCTCCAGCGGCAGGACCAACAGCACTAGGCTCAGCACCAACGCCCTCAGCACCTCCAGCTCCAGGAGGACCCGCAGGTCCAGCAGCTCCAGGACCGGCAGCACCCGCACCCTCGACGGTCGAAGAAGCTCCAGCTCCAGCTCCAGCAGCACCTCCAGACTCAGCAGCACGCCTGCAGCGGCGAGCGTACCACTCGCGCAGCTCCTGTGGAGAGAGGGGCTCCCGGCGAGACGCAGCAGCAGGAGAAACCCCAGGTTCAGCAGCTCCAGACGCAGCACCCCCAGGCTCAGCAGCTCCCAGCTCAGCACCCCCAGGCTCAGCAGCTACCGACCCAGCACCCCCAGACCCAGTACCTCCAGGCACAGCACCCCCCGGCTCAGCAACCCCAGGCTCCGCACCCACCGCAGTAGCACCCTCAGGCCCAGCACCCCCAGCAGTAGCACCCCCAGGCTCAGCACCCCCGCGCACAGTACCCCCAGAGTCAGCACCCCCAGGCTCAGCACCCGCAGCAGCACCAGAGTCACCAGTAACCTCGACCGGGTCAACGGCGTCTACCTGGGACACACCTGAGGGGGCAGGAACCTGAGGGGGGAGGGGGTCTACCGGGGGGGGAACCGGCACAAGGAAGTCCGGGGGAGGGGGGAGGGAAGGAGTGCGGTAGGGGAAGAGACGGTAGAAGGGGACTGACTCATCGAACGTGACGTCCTGGGAGGACAGAACACGACGAGAGGAGGGGTGGTAAAACTGCCACCCTGGGGCGTCAGTGGGGAAGCCAAGGAAGACACAGGGAGCAGCACGAGGGGACAGCTTGTCCGCAGACAAGTCGCGGACAAACGCCCGAGATCCCCAGACACGGAACACAGACGCATCGCCAACCTTCCCCGTCCACAGCAAGACTGGGGACATCGCAGGCCGAGAGACCCGGGGGTGAAGGTTGAGCTGATGCGCCGCGTACCTCACCGCAAACGGCCACAGAAAATGGGGGGCAGCCGCATGCATCATGGACGTACGAGCGACATCCATGACCATGCCAATGCGGCGCTCAGCAATCCCATTTTGCTGTGGTGAGTCCGGAAGCGTGAAGGTCTGGCGGATCCCCCGTGCACGACAGTAGTCTCGCAGAAGGCGGGAAGAGAACTCTCCGCCTCTGTCAGAGTGCAGACGCAGAACAGGAAAGTCCGAGCCAAAGCTCTTCCTGAGCTGGAGACGAGCCTCGCGGATCCAGTCGATCAGCACCACAGTGACCTCACCCTTGCTGCGCAAGGGGAAGACTGTGGTGTAACGCGAGTAGTCGTCAACCACCAACAGGAAGTAGCGCTCGTAACCCTGCCCACGGACGGGGGCTGGGCCCCACACATCCATGTGAAGCGTCTGCAGGGGAGCCTCTGTCGGGGGGAAGTGGGAGGAGTGAGGAGTAGCCCGGAGGCGACCCTCGACACAAGGGACACAGGAAGGTCCTGGCCCGGAGGGGAGAGGAGGGAGAGACTGGGGAAGACCAGAGACAAGGACACGGGAAGCCATGCTCCGAAGACGGGGCAAGGAGGGGTGGCCAAGACGGTGGTGCCACAGGAGAGTCTCGTGAGACAGGAGGCGACAAGTACAGGGGGCAGACTCAGGACCAGACCTGGACGCAGCAGCAAACACCTGACCCGACGCTGCTACCTGACCGGACGCGGGGACAGGAGGAGACTCAGTGGTCAGGGTGTAGAGGCTCGACCCCGGCCGACGCGAGAACGTGGCCAGGTGCCGGCCTGTGCGTGCGTCCGTGCAGTGGGTCACCCGCTGACTCGCAGGAGTGAACTGGTGAACCCCCGCATCCTGTAGGTCTGCACCACTCACCAAGTTCGTCGAGAACGAGGGGAGGTACAGGCCAGACAGGGTGCCCGAGGGGGCAGCCGGACACGGGAGGACAGTGGAGAAGTGAGCGAGGACAGGACCCCCAGAGGGGTCAGCCAGGGAGACTGCAACCGGCCGACCAAGCGGCGTGAGTGTGGTGCGGTCCCGAAAGAAGGAGCGAGAAGCCCCAGAGTCAAGTGTAAAGGTGAGGGAGGCCGAAGCCAACGCGGTACCTGAGAGCGCAGCCTCACCCGCACCTGAGGAAGCAGACTCACTAGCACCTAGAGCAGCAGCCGTACCTGTACCTGGAGCAGGAGACTCACTAGCACCCAGAGCAGCAGCCTCACCAGTAGCTAGAGCAGCAGGTCCTATACCTGGGTCAGGCGGGACGCACAGGTGACCGGCACGGTCAGTACTAGTAGGCAATGCATACATGGCAGTGAGAATAGCATCATAGTCAAGAGCATATATATCTACCCTCTGCCTAAGCAACTCCACCCAGTCGGGAAGCTCAGCCTCGTCGCCAAACACGGTACGCCAGGCGTCGCTCAGACGGGCGAAGCAGCGGGACGGTGTATGACTACGTGTCCCACAAGGCTGACCAGTCCGAGTACCAGTGCGAATCACGTACGAGCAGCGAACAGAACTGAGAGACCCTCCACTCTGAGCGTACCACTCACGAAGCTGGCGAGGCGTGAGAGACACGGGAGAGGGTCGCGGGAGCTGCATCTGGCCGCCACCACGAGTAGAAGCAGCAGGAGTGGTAGTAGGAGTAGCGTCGCCACCCCTACAGCCCCAACCAGCGTACCACTCACGCAGCTGCTGCGGCGTGAGGGACTCACGCCGGCGTCGCTGGGGCTGCATTTGGCTCCGCAAGTAGAAGCAGGAGCAGGACTAGCAGCAGGGAGGCAGGCAGCCAGGCAAGCCAAAAGGCAGGCAGGCAGGCAAGCAGGCGACGCGCAGTGTGCTAGCAGGGCAAGAGCTCACCAGTGGTGGGAAGAGTAGGCTCGGCGACTCAGCGGCTCGGCAGCTCGGCGGCTCGGCGGCTCGGGCGACTCGGGCGGCTCGGCGGCAAGGCGGCTCTGCAGCAACTGCAGCTCAGCAGCTCGGGGACTCGGCGGCTCGGCGGCAGGGCGGCTCGGCAGCAACTGCAGCTCAGCAGCTAAGCGACCCGGCGGCTCGGCTGTGGGGCGGCTCGGCTGCTGCAGGTGAGCGGCCCGGCTGCTGCAGTGGGAGATGAAGGAGGAGGAGAAGCAGGGGAGGCCACACACCTGCCACCCCTCTGCGAGCGGCCCCCTCAGGTCGCCTCGACAGGCGACGGGAAAAGGGGGGGTGGGTGGTGGGGGGCCGGTAGGTGCAGCGGCGGGGCCAGCAGATGCAGTTGCGGGGCCGGTAGAAGGGGGGACGGCAGGAGCCGTCAGGAGGAGACCGGGCCGCGACGGGGGCAGGCGGCGGGGCCGCGTAAGGGCCTGGGCGGGGCCGCGACGAAGCCGTCGGCGGGGCCGCGTGAAAGCCGGGGCGGGGCCGCGTAGAAGCCGGGGCGGGGCCGCGTGAGAGCAGGCGGCGGGGCCGCGAAGGAGCCGGGGCGGGGCCGCGTGAGAGCAGGCGGCGGAGCCGCGACAGAGAGGGCGGCGGGGCCGCGTCAGTGAAGGCGGCGGGGCCGCAGGGGAAATGGCGACCCGAGGGGTCGCTAAAAAAAAAAGGATCGCGCCTCGGGGGGGCGCTTCGGTGGGCCCAAAAAAAAACCGGTCCGTAGAAGGACCCGCTCTATACCATGTGAGAATAAACGAACAGGGATGGAAATGACTAAGGAAAGATGGGTACAAATACAACCCTAGAAACCCTGTACCCCATATGTGCTACCCCACTATAGCCTACAACAACTATGTCATATAAATCTGACAAATATGCCTTCAGGGTAAATTTTTTTTTTTTTGGTGGACATCAGGGTACCTAGATTTGAAACGTCAGCCCTGGTACAGAGTTGCTGACAATGACGGGTCGATACGCAACTCGTCCGCGACATCAGCGCGTTTCACGCTGACAAATGAAAAATACATTAAAAGTCGCACAAGGGCGACACGCGTTTGTGACATTGTACGTTATAAGCTGGTTTTACGCGTCACAAAAGGATTGAGACACAAGTGTCTCCAAAGGAACGCACCCTTATACGCGAAACATGCAAACGGTAACGCGGTGCGTGCGAGCTAGCTAGTGCTATGCTGGCAGCGAGGCTCGGGCTAGTCCCGAAGCGTGTTGGGCTGAGTGCCCCTTAGGATCTTTGGTAGGGTTAAACTCTGAGTAGAGTGATGTAGTAGTGGAAGCGTCTAAACGAAGTCCTTGAACCACCTTGCGCTGGTATGTGAGGGCAAAGTAAGTTGATTAAACAAGCAAGTACAAAGGTTTATATAAGAGTACAGGGAATACGAAGAGATATAATTAAGCTGTGCTGTTGCGATTCGATACAGTGCGACTCGGGCAACTGCTCAATGTCGAGTCAGTTGTGTGTCCTTGCTGTCGCGCTGCATTTGTCAAGTCAAAGGTCGCTGACCTTTGACTTGTTGGAAACAATAGTTCCTAAACGCCTCTGTCGTGTCGAAACACTAAGGCACAAACGAAGCAGAGCATATCGAGGCACCAGCGAGTCAACCCTCGGAGGTTGAAGTAACCGCTGGAGGTTACGCGAAAGTCGAAGGTCAGCGACCTTTGACCTGACAAATGCAGCGCGACACCAAGGACACACAACTGACTCGTTACAGAGCAGTTGCCTGAGTCGTCACTGTATCGAACCGCAACAGCAACAGTAAAGTAGTTATAACCGTGTCTCTTCATATTCTCTGTATTCATATATAATCTTGTATCTCTTTGCTTTATCAATTCACTTTGCCCTCACATACTAGCGCAAGGTGGTTCACAAACTCTTTATTAAGACGCTTCCGCTACTACATCAACTCTACCCAGAATTCACCTCTGCAAAGATCCTACATCTCGAAGCAGACAGTACCACTCAAGAATTCAAGCTGTATCACGGGAGAGGAGGACTCTACATCGGCAGGGCGGTCCTCAAGAACAACGTCTTCGTTCTTGATTTCGTCCCTGACCTTGGAACTGCCGACAGCGACGCCATCGTCAACTTCACCGACTGGACACACCCTCCGGACCTTGATCCAGACTTCAGTCCAGAAGGCTTCTGGTACTCACACACCATCCCTGAAGCAGAAAGAACAAGGGCGTTAGCAACAATCCAGACAACATCGGCAGCAGCAGAGACAACATCGGCAGCAGCAGAGACAACATCGGCAGCAGCAGAACCATCAACGGCAGCAGCAGGAATGTCAACACCAGTTGCTGGTCCTTCAACGACACCACTCCTCATCGACGACACATCACCAACACCAGCGCAACAACTGCACCCAGCACCACGAGAAGTTCATCGCAGCACCAACTTCACCGCCAACTTCTACTCCAACTCCGACATGTACCGACGATCACCCGGACATCGTGCCAACGAAAGCACCTGGCACGCACGGTTGGGACACCCAAGCAACACATTATTAAACAATACAATAAGAGCAGGAGTACTTGACAAGGACTCGCTCCTACTAACCGACGGACGATAACTTCAACGAGCGCGAGGAACGTGCTTCACCTGCCCTGAAGGCGACTTACCGCATCGACCATTCGCGCCACATCACAACCCAAGCGCTCCCGCGTACGCACCACTCGAGAAGGTGTATAGCGATATCCTGTTCAATCGGGAACCAGGACAAGTCACATACAACTACACGATCACCTTCATCGACGCCGCCACCCGTTACGTCTCGCACCTAAACCTACCCAGCCGCGACATGGCATTCGCAACCTTCGTTGCCTGGCTACCAGTAGCAGAGAGAGAGTCGGGCGTACAACTGAAAAGCTTCCAGTCAGACGGAGGAGGAGAATACACCTCTCAGTGGTTCAAGCAGTACCTGGCGGAAATGGGAATCAAGCAGCCCATCTCCCTTCCCTACGCCCATCAGCAGCAAGGAGTAGCAGAGAGAATGAACAGGACCCTGCAGAACACCATGCGCAAACTGCTACGTGGCATGCGGCTACCCAACCACCAATGGCCTGCAGCAATGGACCACGCTGTCATGCTGCACAATTTGCTGTCGTCGTCATCGCTTCCGAACAACGCATCACCGCATCTGCTATGGACAGGGAAACAGGGCAGCACAAAAATGTTACGAGTTTTCGGGTGCATGGTACAGTACCGACCCCCAGCAGCACGAGCGGGCCGATTTTCCCAACGAGCACAGTGGGGACTACACCTGGGAATCGAAAAGAACTACAACGCGTGGAAAATCTTCGACGTCCACTCCAAGGAAACAGTAGCAGCACGTGACGTAATTTTCTATGAACGACTCACGCTCCAGACGTACCTTGCCAACTTGCAAGAAGACGAAGACCCCATAGGTGGCCTTCGTGGTGACCGAGCCTTCGCCTCAGCAGCGGACGAAGCAGACTGGGACGAGTAGAATGTGGACAACGCATCAGAAGAAGCCGGACCTCTTCCGTTTTGC
Source organism: Closterium sp. NIES-65 (assembly GCA_948144175.1). Taxonomy (NCBI): domain Eukaryota; kingdom Viridiplantae; phylum Streptophyta; class Zygnematophyceae; order Desmidiales; family Closteriaceae; genus Closterium; species Closterium sp. NIES-65. The sequence continues at coordinate 994,703 of CANXME010000511.1, read as the reverse complement.
TCCGTCGACGTTCCCATGGACGAAGACAACCCTCGCGAAAGTGCCAACGCCGAAACCTTCTACCACTTCGCCAACAACAGTTACGTAACACCTGCGACAGTCAACACCAACAAAGCAGAATGAGTAGGACCAGATTTCATACCTGATCCAGAAACGGGAGACGAAGCAGCTTATCCCGAGGATGTAAATCTTCCCCGCTACTCACAGAGCGGACTGCAGATCCTCGGGCTCGTCACCGCAGTCCACGGCTCCGTCGCTCCTAAAGAGCCTGCGATGGTTCAGCAGGCTCTGGGGGGGGGATCATAAAGAAAAATGGCGCGAAGCCATGGACAAGGAGCTGAAGGCACTGGAGGAACGCAACACGTGGAAGGTGGTCCCTATCGGTGTGACACGGAACAAGACAGTACTCACCGGAAAATGGGTCTTCCGTGTGAAGACAAAGGCCGATGGCACCATCGACAAATTCAAAGCACGCTGGGTCGTTCGTGGCTTCGACCAAGAGCACGGCCGCGACTTCACCGAAACATTCGCTCCAGTCAGCCGACACACCTCGCTACGCATCCTTCTCGCGATCGCCGCCATGAAGAAGAAGAAGCTAAGGCAAATCGACGTCGCTAATGCATTCCTCTACGCACCCGTCGACGCCGAGATCTTCGTCGAGCTACCACACGGCTCCAGCACGGACTCAAAACACGTCTGTCAACTACTCAAGTCACTCTACGGCATCAAGCAAGCCCCGCGACTATGGCAACAATACCTACACGCTCGCCTCATTCGCATCGGCTTCAAGCAACTACCGCACGACCAGGGCATGTACCGGCTCTCGAAGGGTACCGACTACGTCCTGCTAATCGTCTATGTAGACGACCTACTCTACATTGGCTCAACCGAAGGTATTACAACCTGGTTCGAAGGGGAGTTACAACAAGACCTCACACTCAGAGTCTCACCTACTGTCACACAGTACCTCGGCCTCAACATCCGAGAAGAAGAAGACGCAATCTACCTCAGCGCCACGAAATACGCCGACACCATCGCCAAGCGTTTCGCACTCACACCAATAGCTATCTCTACACCGTACCGCTACACGACAATAAGCAACAAGGAAGGCTCCGCTCTACTCAAGCCCGCCAGCATCCGCGACTACCAGAGAAAGCTGGGCTGCCTTCTCTTCGCAGCTGTCACCTGCCGCCCAGATCTATCCTACTCTGCAAGCCACCTCGCCACCTACCTCAAGAGGCCTGAAGCGGAACATCTGGCGGAGCTCGACCGCGCTCTTCACTACCTTGTCAGTACCCTGACGGTCGGTCTGACTTATCATAAGAACGCAACTACAACGCCTAAGCTAATCAGCTACGTGGACGCAGACCACGCAGGCGACTCCGACAACAGGCGATCACGCACCGGCTACATCTACCGTCTCGAGCCTATCAGGCCTATCTCCTGGCAATCGAGCAAGCAAGAACTAATTGCTCTCTTGTCAGCTGAAGCAGAATATATAGCACTCTGCTCAGCCACCAAGGAAGGACTCTATCTTCGCGAGCTACTGGAAGAAGCGAAGTTAGCCGAGTTACACAACTTCACCCTGTTCTACGACAACCAGTCGGCAATTCGCATCGCCAACAAGAACGGCTTCGCGAACAGGACAAAACACATCGCCCTACGATATTTCTTCGTGAAGGACGAGATCGAGAAAGGAAGGCTTGAACTGTCATACTGCCCCAAGTCCGAGATGGCAGCTGATTACCTGACCAAGAAGCTCGGAAAGCAGAAGTTCAAATATTGCATGCTGCTGACTGGACAGAGCCACGTCAGCGACACTCCAGAAGCGAAGGGGAGTGTTGGAAACAATAGTTCCTAAGCGCCTCTGTCGTGTCGAAACACTAAGGCACAAACGAAGCAAAGCATATCGAGGCACCAGCGAGTCAACCCTCGGAGGTTGAAGTAACCGCTGGAGGTTACGCGAAAGTCGAAGGTCAGCGACCTTTGACCTGACAAATGCAGCGCGACAGCAAGGACACACAACTGACTCGTTACAGAGCAGTTGCCCGAGTCGTCACTGAATCGAACCGCAACAGCAACAGTAAAGTAGTTATAACCGTGTCTCTTCATATTCTCTGTATTCATATATAATCTTGTATCTCTTTGCTTTATCAATTCACTTTGCCCTCACATACTAGCGCAAGGTGGTTCACAAACTCTTTATTAAGACACTTCCGCTACTACATCAACTCTACCCAGAATTTGTTGGAATCACTGAACAGGAATGAATGAAATAGCAGTGAAATGAGTACAAGTACCTAGCCCTAGAATTGTGTACCCCCTATAGGCTAACCCACTGTAGCCTAAACTAACACAACATATATAATGTTTGACACACCCCCATAGGCAAAGTGGGGGAGAACTAGGGGTCACAAGACCAGTCAAGGCAAAGCAAGGCAAAACAAGCTCAGGGTGGATCTCAAGGATACCACACAAATTCCGAGCACAAGCAAGTGGTCACAAGACCAGTTCACATGCAGGTTTATAATAGAGCAAAAGGTACAATGATCACAACCTAACAAGAGTAAACATGCAGGTATATATATAGAGATCACAGTACAAACAGACTCAAGAAGTAAGCAAGTGAGGTCCAGTAGGCACAAGGCCTAGAAGAGTGCAAAAGCGCTGATGGTCACAAGGCTGAAGCGCCTTGGTGAACACATCAGCAGTGTTGGCCTCAGAGGCCACGTAACGCAGGCGAAGCTGACCACACTGCTGCAGCTCTCGAGCAAGGAAGTAACGCAGAGCAATGTGCTTCGTTCTGTGCTCCAGTCTGTGCTCCTCACACAAGGCAATGGCTGCCTTGTTGTCGACGTACAGCACTGGAGGAGAACGAGGCTGCTCTCCAAGGTCGGTCAGCAAGTAGGTGAGCCAGCGTAGCTCCTGGGCCGCCATGGCTGTGGCGTAGATCTCAGCCTCACAACTGGAGCTGAGAACAGAAGAAGAGCGAGTAGAACGCCAAGAAACAGAACCAGAGCCAAGACTGAAGGAGTAACCCTGAGACGACCGCTGAGTAGCCTGGTCGTCTGCCCAAGAAGCGTCTGAGTGCCCAGTGAGAACAATTGGGACTCGCCCTCCAAGCACTAGCCCCATGCCCGACGTACTGCACAAGTAGCGCAACACCCTCTTAGCTGCATCCATGTGCTCCTTCCGGTGACGGCCGGGAGCGACATAGCGTGCAAGAATGCTGAGAGGGTATGCAAGGTCTGGTCGAGTGCAGGTCATCAGGTACATGAGGCAACCCACAAGCTCTGGATACGGGCCACTCGGCTCTACGGACTCATCCGAAGGCAGAGCTGAGAGCGAGTGACCGGTAGGCAGAGGAGTGGGCTGAGGCGAGGAGTACGTGAAGCGGAAGCGCTGAAGGACCTGCTGCACCATGTGTGACTGAGTCAAGGTGATGGTGCGGCGTGCTCTGTCCCGGGTGATCCGCAAGCCAAGATAGCTTGTCAGTTCACCCAGGTCTGTGCACGTGTGTCTCTTCTGCAGCTCCGACTTCACGTGGGCGAGTGCCACAGTGTCAGCAGTAGCAAAGACCAAGTCGTCGACGTACACAAGGACGTAGAACGGCGGCAGTGAGGTGTCGGTGCGTAGAAACAGCGAGGGGTCAGCAGTCGAAGGCGCGAACCCAAGAGCTGCAAGCGTAGTCCTCATTGTGTCGTGCCACTCACGAGGCGCCTGGCGGAGACCGTAGACTGGCCGTCGGAGGCTCCACTGGGTACCAGGAGGGAACGACCCAGTGAAGCCAGGTGGACGGCGCAGCCAGATCTCCTCGTGCAGGCTGCCCTGCAGGAAAGCAGTGCTGAAGTCAAGCGAGTGGAGCTCGTAGTCACGCTGAGCGGCGACGTGCAGCAGAACCCGAAGAGTGGTCATCTTCGGGGTCGGGGAGATGGTCTCGAAGAAGTCAACTCCCTCTCCCTGACTGAAGCCTCGTGCAACGTAACGCGCCTTGAAGACAGGCGGAGAGCCCGGCGGCCGCTTCTCCCTGAAAATCCACATGCCACTGACGATGTTCGCCCCAGGTGGGGGAACCTCGTCGACGTAGGTGCCTGTGGACTTCCAGGAAGCCATCTCTGTGTCCATGGCTGACTGCCACTGAGAGGAGTAGGGACCGGCCATCGCCTCTGCGTAAGAGCGTGGGGTCGGGATGTCTGGTGCATCCGGGTCTCCCTCAGGGGCAACAAGCATGGACACGAGATGGGGCAAAGCGGCAGCAGAGCACTCAAACTCCTCCTGCCTGTCCTCAAGGATGTCGGTGCCAAGAGCACACTCACCCCCGACGGACGGAGGACAGACAGACTCAGACTCAGCAACTAGGCTAGCAGCGTAGTCTAGACGACAGCGAGCTGCAAAGTCGACAAGCTCAGCAACTAAGGCAGACGCAGCAGCAGACTCAAATGAAGGGTCAGTGACAACAGTAGCCAGGAGACGCGTGACAGTAGGACTGGTAGCACGAAGAGAGTCTGACCCAGGGTCAGCAAGAGCAGGAAGAGAGGAAGCAGGAGGAGACGGCAGTGGGACACGCTGTGGAGCAGTGGACGGACGAAGCGCCATCCGGTGAGTGCCTGGGACAGCAGGAAGACGCTGACGCTGGACTCGACTACTAGAGAGAGCAGTGCGGACAGGCGACTCAGGACGAGACTCAGGCGACGCAGGACGAGACGCAGGCTCACGCCGCTCAGTAAGACCTCCAGTTGGACCAGTGTAAGGAGCAGGACCAGGGAGAGAGGAGGCAGACGGGAACGCCGACTACAGCTGGACAAGCGGAGGACACGCTAAGGAGGGAGGAGGAAAAGGAGGAGGAAGCTGACCAAGAACCTGCTGAAGGAGCGGAACAAAGTACGGCCGAGACCGAGCAGCGACACCAGATCCAGCAGGGACACCCGCACCAGGGTCCGCAGCACCAGCAGCAGCTCCAGCGCCCACGTCCTCAGCACCAGCGGCAGCTCCAACGCCCGGGTCCTCAGCACCAGTAGCAGCTCCAACGCCCGGGTCCGCAGCACCAGCGGCAGCTCCAACGGGGCCTTGACGAGGCTAGCAAGGGGCCGACGGGGCTAGCGCGGGGCCGGCGGGGCCTGAAACGGGGCCGACGGGGCCTAAAACGGGGCTATCGCGGGCCCGATCGGGGCCTGAATGGGGCTAGCGCGGGGCCGACGGGGCCTGAGAGGGGCTAGCGCGGGGCCGACGGGGCCTGAAACGGGGCTAGCGCGGGCCGACGGGGCCTGAGAGGGGCTAGCGCGGGGCCGACGGGGCCTGAAACGGGGCCAACGGGGCCTGAAACGGGGCTAGCGCGGGCCGACGAGGCCTAAGAGGGGCTAGCGCGGGGCCGACGGGGCCTGAAATGGGGCCGACGGGGCCTGAAACGGGGCCGACGGGGCCTGAACGGGGCTAGCGCGGGGCCTGAACGGGGCCTTAAAGGGGCCGACGGGGCCTGAACGGGGCTAGCGCGGGGCCGTCAAGAGGGGCCTCTAGGGGCGTGACACGCCGAGGCGCCCTAGGGCACAGGTAGGTAGGTAGGTAGGTAGTTACGTAGTGGTGGGCCCTTAGAAAATTTCGGTCCTAGGAAGGACCTGCTCTATACCATGTTGGAATCAGTGAACAGGAATGAATGAACTAGCAGTAAAATGAGTACAAGTACCTAACCCTAGAATTGTGTACCCCCTATAGGCTAACCCACTGTAGCCTAAACTAACACAACATATATAATGTTTGACAGAATTTACCTCTGCAAAGATCCTAAGGGCTTTTTCAGCCCAACATGACTTTCGCGTGACCTCCAGCGGTTACTTCAACCTCCGAGGGTTGACTCGTTGGTGCCTCGATATGCTCTGCTTCGCTTGTGCCTTGGTGTTTCGACACGACAGAGGCGCTTAAGATTGTTTGTTCCCAACACTCCCCTTCGCTTCTGGAGTGTCGCTGCTGGTGACGTGGCTTTGTCCAGTCAGCAGCATGCAGTACTCGAACTTCTGTTTTCCGAGCTTCTTGGTCAAGTAGTCAGCTGCCATCTCGGACGTGGGACAATAGGATAGTTCAAGTCTCCCCTTCTCAATCTCGTCTTTCACGAAGAAATATCGCAGAGCGATATGCTTCGTTCTGTTCGCGAATCCATTTTTGTTGGCGATGCGAATTGCAGATTGGTTGTCGCAGAACAGAGTGAAGTTGGGTAACTCGGCTAACTTCGCTTCTTCCAGCAGCTCGTGAAGATAGAGTCCTTCCTTGGTGGCTGAGCAGAGTGCAATATATTCTGCTTCAGCTGACAAGAGAGCAATTAATTCCTGCTTGCTTGATTGCCAGGAGATCGGTCCGATAGGTTCGAGGCGGTAGATGTAGCCGGTGCGGGAGCGCCTGTTGTCGGAGTCGCCAACGTGATCAGCGTCGACGTAGCCGATTAATTTAGTCGGTGTAGTTGTGTTCTTGTAGTAAGTTAGGCCGATTGTTGAGGTACTGACGAAGTAGTGGAGAGCGCGGTCGAGCTCCGCCAGGTGTTCTGCTTCAGGCTTCTTGAGGTAGGTGGCGAGCTGGCTTGCGGAGTATGAGAGATCAGGGTGGCAGGTGACAGCTGCGAAGAGAAGGCATCCTAGCTTTCTCTGGTAGTCGCGTATCCCGGCGGATTTGAGTAGAGAGAATCCTTCCTTGTGGTTTCCTGTCACGTAGCGGTAGGGCGTAGAGATGGTGGTAGGTGTGAGCGTGAAGCGTTTGGCGATGGTGTCGGCGTACTTAGCGGCGTTGAGGTAGATCGCACCTTCTTCTTCCCGAATGTTCAAGCCGAGGTACTGTGTGACGGTAGAGGAGACCGTGAGTGTGAGGTCCCTCTGCAGCTCCCCTTCGAACCAGGTGGTGATGTCGTCAGTGGAGCCGATGTAGAGTAGGTCGTCTACGTAGACGATCAGCAGAATGTAGTCGATGTCTTTAGTGAGTCGGTACATTCCTTGGTCGTGAGGTAGTTGGCGGAATCCAATGCGAATGAGGCGAGCGTGTAGGTACTGTTGCCATAGCCGCGGAGCTTGCTTGATCCTGTAAAGTGATTTCAGCAGTTGACAGACTTGGTTAGGTTCCCCGTTGGTACCTTGTGGGAGCTCGACAAAGATTTCCGCGTCAACAGGTGCGTAGAGGAACGCGTTGGCGACATCGATTTGCCGTAGCTTCCTTTTCTTCATGGCGGCGATCGCGAGGAGGATTCAAAGTGAGGTATGTCGGCTAACCGGAGCAAATGTCTCGGTGAAGTCCCGTCCGTGCTCCTGATCGAATCCACGCACAACCCAGCGTGCTTTGAACTTCTCAATTGTGCTGTCTGCTTTTGTTTTAACGTGGAAGACCCATTTCCCGGTGAGAATGGTCTTGTTCCTTGCCACGCTGATGTGGACAACTTTCCAGGTGTTCCGTTCCTCCAGCGCCTTTAACTCTCTGTCCATGGCTTCACGCCATTTTTCCCTGTGTTCCCCCCCCAAAGCCTGCTGAACAGTCGCAGGCTCCTTAGGAAGAGTGTTGTCGTGGACTGTGGTGACGAGTCCGAGGATCTGCAGTCCAGTCTGTGAGTGGCGGGGAAGAGTTGCATCCTCGGGATAAGCTGCTTCATCTCCCGCTTCTGGATCAGGTATGAAATTCGGTCCTACTCGTTCTGCTTCGTTGGTGTTAACTGTTGCAGGTGTTACGTAACCGTTGTCGGCGAAGTAGTAGAAGGTTTCGGCGTTGAGACTTTTGCGAGGGTTATCTTCGTCCATGGGAACGTCGACGGAGCAGAACGGAAGGGGTCCAGCTTCTTCTGATGCGTTGGCCACATTCTGTTCGTCCCAGTCAGCTTCGTCTGCTGCCGAGGCGAAGGCTCGATCACCACGAAAACCACCTGTGGGATCTTGGTCCTCTTGCAGGTTGGCAAGGTATGTCTGGAGCGTGAGTCGTTCGTAGAAAATGACGTCGCGTGCTGCTACTGTTTCCTTGGAGTGGACGTCAAAGATTTTCCACGCGTTGTAGTTCTTTTCAATGCCGAGGTGTAGTCCCCACTGTGCGCGTTGTGAAAATCGGCCCGCTCGTGCTGCTGGGGGTCGGTACTCTACCATGCATCCGAACACTCGTAACATTTTTGTGCTGCCCTGTTTTCCTGTCCACAGCAGATGCGGTGATGCGTTGTTCGGTAGTGATGAAGATGAGAGCAAGTTGTGCAGCATGACAGCGTGGTCCATCGCTTCAGGCCACTGGTGGTTGGGTAGCCGCATGGCACGCAACAGTTTGCGCATGCTGTTCTGCAGAGTCCTGTTCATTCTTTCTGCTACACCTTGCAGCTGATGGGCGTAGGGAAGAGAGAGGAGCTGCTTGATTCCCCTTTCCGCCAAGTACTGCTTGAATCGCTGAGAGGTGTATTCTCCTCCTCCGTCAGACTGGAAGCTTTTCAACTTTACGCCCGACTCTCTTTCTGCTACTGGTAGCCAAGCAACGAATGCTGCGAGGACCATGTTGCGGCTAGGTAGGTTTAGATGCCAGACGTAACGGGTGGCGGCGTCGATGAAGGTGATTGTGTAGTTGTATATTACTTGTCCTGGTTCCCGATTGTACAGGATGTCGCTATACACCTTTTCGAGTGGTGCGTACGCGGGTGCGCTCGGGTTGTGATGAGAAGTGAACGGCCGATGTGGTAAGTCGGCTTCGGGGTAGGTAAGACATGTTCCTCGTGCCCGTTGAAGTTCTCTGCGGTCGAGTAGTAGTAACGAGTCCTTGTCAAGGACTCTTGCTCTTATTGTGTTGTTTAACACAGTGTTGCTTGGGTGTCCCATGCGTGCGTGCCAGATGTCTTCGGAGGCGTGGTGTCCGGGTGAGCGTCGATACGCGTCGGAGTTGGAGTAGAAGCTGGCGGTGAAGTTTGCGCTTCTATGGACTTCCCGTTGAGTTGGATTCAGCTGCTGTGCGGGTGTTGGTGGTGCTTCGTCAACGAGGACTGGTGTCGTTGTTGCTGCTACTGTTGTTGTTCCTGCTACTGCTGATGATGTCTCTGCTGCTGCCGATGTTGTCTCTGCTGCTGCCGATGTTGTCTCTGCTGCTGCCGAATGTTGTATTGTTACTAACGCACGTGTTCGTTCTGCTTCAGGAATGGTATGTGAATACCAAAAGCCTTCCGGACTGAAGTCGGGGTCGAGATCCGGCGGGTGCGTCCAAGATGTGAAGGTGACGATCCCGTCACTGTCTGCGGTGCCCAGGTCTGGGACGAAATCGAGAACGAAGACATTGTTCTTCAGGACCGCCTTTCCGATGTAGAGGCCGCCCTTCCCGTGGTACAGCTTGAACTCCTGGGTGGTACTGTCGGCTGTCAGAATATTATGCTCTAGCCTGTAGTGGGGTGCTCTATAGTGAGTACAACCCTTCTAGGGTTTGCTATTTGTATCCCCATTCTTGCTAGTTCACCCCTCTTCTTTCTTCTAAACTTTCACATGCTATCAGAGCAGGTCGATCCCCTTGGATCGATCCTGTGGGTGGGCTTACCACCTCCTTGCTTCCGCTGCAACTACTACCACTACTCTCTGAGCCGCACGCCCCGTGGCGTGCGGCACTTTTTCTTCCCGCCGTGCGCCCCGAGGCGCGCGGCGGTTTTTTGCCCGCCGTGCGCCCCGAGGCGCGCGGCGGTTCTCTGCCCGCTGTGCGCCCCGAGGCGCGCGGCGGGCTTCTGCCCCGTCGTTCGGCGCGTCACCCTCTGGAGGCGCCGCGACGGGCGACGGGGACCCGCGCGTCGCCCCCCCCCCCCCGCCCGTCGTGGCCTGCGCGCGGCCCGTACAGGCAGCGCGCGGCCCGTACGGGCTGCGCCAGGCCCGGGCGCGGCCCGTACAGGCTGCGCCAGGCCCGCGCGCGACCTGTACGGGCGGCGCCAGGCCCGCGCGCGGCCTGTACGGACGGCGCCAAGCCCGCGCGCGACTCGGACCGCCTGCGCGCGGCTCGGGCGTCTGTACCAGGCCCGTGGTGGGCCCGTTCCTCGCTGCCCCTGCCCTCCCCGCTGTCCCCCAGTGCTTCTACTGGCGCCCCACCCCTCCTACTCCCCATTCTCCTGAATTAGGGTTTGGGGGTGAGGGGTATGGGGGTGACTTCACTCTGTACCGTTCCCTGCTCCTCCTCCTCCTCCGTCTCCTTGTGCTGCAGCTGCCGCTGAGGGGGGGTGGACGTGTTGGAGCCGGTGGAGTGGTACTTGTCAAATTTATAATATTGTGTAGGCTATAGTGGGGTAGCCTATATGGGGTACACATTTCTAGGGTTGCATATTTGTATCACTCCCATTCCTTAGTCAATCCATTCTCGTTCCACTTTCCTCATGGTATCGAGCAGGTTCCCCCGTGGGAACTGTGCCTAGGGCCCACCACATCGACTCTCTTTTTTTTTCCTGCCCGAAGCGCGCTCCGCCCGAGTCGCGCTTCGGGCTCTCACCTCGTCGAGCCGCCCTAGCGGCCCCTACGCCCTAGTGGCCCTATCGCCCTAGCGGCCCCTTCCCCTAGCGGCCCCGCCGCCCGTCGCTTCGGCCCCGCCGCCCTTTCGTGCGGTCCCGCCGCCCGTCTCAGCGGCCCCGCCGCCCTTCTCAGCGGCCCCGTCGCCCCGCATTGCGGCCCCGCCGCCCGTCTTCGCGGCCCCACCGCCCGTTGCTGCGGCCCCGCCCTTCTCGGCGGCCCCGTCGCCCCACACTTCGGCCCCGCCGCCCTACTCAGCGGCCCCGCCGCCCTTCTACTCAGCGGCCCCGCCGCCCTACTCCGCGGCCCCGCCGCCCTTCTGTAGCGGCCCCACCGCCCTAATCAGCGGCCCCGCCGCTCTTCTCCTGCGGCCCCGCCGCCCTACTCAGCGGCCCCGCCGCCCAGCGGCCCCGCCACCCTTCTCCTGTGGCCCCGCCGCCCTACTCAGCGGCCCCGCCGCCCTTCTACTGCGGCCCCGCCGCCCTTCTCAGTGGCCCCGCCGCCCTACTCAGCGGCCCCGCCGCCCTTCTACTGCGGCCCCGCCGCCCTCCTAAGTAGCCCCGCCACCCCTTTCACCAGCGGCCCTGCCGCCCTACGCCGCCCGCGCCACCCGAGCCGCCCGACCTGCCCGAGCTGCCCGAGCCGCCCAAGCCGCCCGACTCTCCTGAGCCGCCCGAGCCGCCCGACCAGCCCGAGCCGCCCAAGCCGCCCGAGCCGCCCGACCAGCTCGAGCCGCTCGAGCCGCCCGAGCCGCCCGAGCCGCCTGATCAGCCGAGCCGCTGGTGCCGCGGAGCCGCAGTCACTACTGTGCCGTCCGAGCAGCCGTGTTGCCGTGTTACTGCACTGCTGAGCTGCCCGACCCACCCTGTCCGGTGAGAGCAGCGCTTCTGTCACTGCACCGCCCCTGTCTTACAGTTGGTCCTGCTAGTCTACTGCTGTCATGGCTACCCCTAGTGTTCTCGCTTTTGACGCTGAGGGTCGAGCCATTGACTTTGAGGTTTGGGTAGATGACCTGCAGCTCTTCCTACAGTGCGATAGGGCAGACGGTCTCTCCCTCTTTGACCTCACCTCTGGCGCCTCTCCTGCCCCTGCTGCTGATGCTGACCCCACTGTTCGCTCCCAGTGGGCCACACGCGATGCTGCTGCACGTCTTGTTGTGCGTCGCCACCTGCCTACCACTGAGCGCGCGCACTTTAGTCAGTACAAGAGTGCTCAGACCTTGTACGATGTTGTAGTTGCGCGCTACTCTTCCCCTGCCACTGCTGCACTGAGCCGCCTCATGCTACCGTACCTCTTCCCTGACCTTGCTGCCTTTCCCACAGTCGCTGACCTCATTACGCACCTCCGCACTCGTGACACTCGCTACCGCGCCGCGCTTCCTGCTGAGTTCTGCGCCAAGAACCCCCCCCCATGTACATCACTCTCTATTATATAGTCACCCGCCTCCCTGACTCCCTTCGCGTAGTCAGGGACCACTTCCTCTCAATCTGTCCCACCACTCTCACTGTTGACCTCCTCGAGAAGGCCCTCCTAGCAGCGGAGAAGAGCATAGTCGCTGTAGGAGCCTCTCGTGGTGACCCTCGCACCCCCATCTTTGAGGGGTGTTCCCCTTCCCCCCTTTTGCCCTCTGTCGCCTCTGCTGCTGCTCCCGACCTCGTTGGTCTTGAGTCGGTCGGTGCGGCGTCTGCCCCTAGCGGGAGACGTCGCTCTGGCAGGGGCAAGGGGGGCAAGGGCGCGGGTGGAGCTAGCGGGGGTGGTGGAGGTGGCGGTGGAGGCGGCGGAGGGAGTGGGGGTGGCAGTGGGAGTGGCGGCGGGGGTGGAGGTGGCGGTGGCAGCAGCGGAGGCGGAGGCGGCGGAGGCAGTAGCGGTGGGAGCGGAGGCGGCGGTGGTGGCGGAGGTGGAGGCGGCGGTGGTGGAGGAGGTGGAGCTGGTCGGGGTGGTGCTTCGCAGCGGAGCGGCCCCGGTGGTGGTCAGCGCCAGCAGCAGCAGCAGCAGCAGCAACGTTCTCGGGACATCCCCCCTCCTCAGCAGCTCCGTGAGTGGTACACGCAGCGTCAGCGTGGTGGGGGTTTCGGTTCGTGCACCTACGTCCTTCGCTCCGGCGACCGCGCTGGTGAGCAGTGTGGGGGTGCCCACCCCACCCAGCGCTGTTTTGGCCGCCTGACGGACGCTTGGCGTCAGCAGTTCCCTGAGGCTAGTGAGATCCCCCGTTGGGGAGAGTTGTCTAGGGCAGGTGTTGCTATCTATGATCTTGAGTTTGATGCTATCCTTGCTGCCATGTATGCTGTGACTATTAGTGATGAGGGTGACTGCTACCGGTGTTTCCCGCACGACCCGGGCATTGGTACTGCTACGCTAGGTGCTAGTGAGGCTGCTGCTGTAGGTGCCTGCGCGTCTGCGCCCTCAGGTACTGGTGAGGCTACGCTCTCAGGTACCGCGTCGGCTTCGGCCTCCCTCACCTTCACACTTGACTCAGGGGCTTCGCGCTCCTTCTTTCGAGACCGCACCACACTCACGCCGCTTGGTCGGCCGGTTGCAGTCTCCCTGGCAGACCCCTCTGGGGGTCCTCTCCTCTCTCACTTCTCCACTGTCCTCCCGTGTCTGGCTGCCCCCTCTGGCACCTTGTCTGGTCTTTACCTCCCCTCGTTCTCGACGAACTTGGTGAGTGGTGCTGACCTGCATGATGCGGGGGTTCACCAGTTTACTCCTGCGAGTCAGCGGGTGACCCACTGCTCGGACGCACGCACGAGCCGGCACCTGGCCACGTTTTCGCGTCGGCCGGGGTTGAGCCTCTACACCCTGACCACTGAGTCCCCTCCTGTCCCTGCGTCTGGCCAGGTAGCTGCGTCGGGTCAGGTGTTTGCTGCAGCGTCCAGGTCTGGTCCTGAGTCCGCCCCCTGCTCGTGTCGCCTCCTGTCTAACGAGAATCTCCTCTGGCACCACCGTCTTGGTCACCCCTCCCTGCCTCGTCTCCGAGGCATGGCTTCCCGTGTCCTTGTCTCTGGTCTTCCCCGGTCCCTCCCTCCCCTTCCTCCGGGGCCTGGTCCTTCCTGTGTCCCCTGTGTCGAGGGGCGGCTCCGGGCTGCCCCTCACTCCTCTCAGTTTCCCCTGACAGAGGCCCCGCTGCAGACGCTTCACATGGACGTGTGGGGCCCGGCCCGCGTCCGTGGACAGGGTCACGAGCGCTACTTCCTGCTGGTGGTTGACGACTACTCGCGTTACACCACAGTCTTCCCCTTGCGCAGGAAGGGTGATGTCACTGAGGTGTTGATCGACTGGATCCACGCAGCTCGTCTCCAGCTCAGGAGGAGCTTCGGCTCGGACTTTCCTGTTCTGCGTCTGCACTCTGACCGAGGCGGAGAGTTCTCCTCTGGCCTTCTGCGAGCCTATTGTCGTGCGCGAGGCATCCGCCAGACCTTTACGCTTCCGGACTCTCCACAGCAAAATGGGATTGCTGAGCGCCGCATTGGCATGGTCATGGACGTCGCTCGTACGTCCATGATGCATGCGGCTGCCCCCCATTTTCTGTGGCCGTTTGCGGTTCGGTACGCGGCGCATCAGATCAACCTTCACCCCAGGGTCTCCAGGCCGGAGACCTCCCCAGCCTTGCTGTGGACGGGGAAGGTCGGCGATGCGTCTGCGTTCCGTGTCTGGGGATCTCGGGCGTTTGTCCGCGACTTGTCTGCGGACAAGCTGTCCCCTCGTGCTGCTCCCTGTGTCTTCCTTGGCTTCCCGCCTGACGCCCCTGGGTGGCAGTTCTACCACCCCACCTCTCGTCGTGTTCTGTCCTCCCAGGACGTCACGTTCGACGAGTCAGTCCCCTACTACCGCCTCTTCCCCTACCGCACTCCTTCCCTCCCCCCGCCACCGCACTTCCTTGTGCCAGGTCCCCCCCCGGTAGACCCCCTCCCCCCTCAGGGTCCTGCCCCTTCAGGTGTGTCCCAGGTAGATGCAGTCGAGCCGGTCGAGGTTGCCGGTGACTCTGGTACTGCTGCGGGTGCTGAGCCTGGGGGTGCTGACTCTGGGGGTGCTGCGCGCGTGGGTGCTGAGCCTGGGGGTGCTGAGTCTGGGGGTGCTGCGGCTGGGGGTGCTGAGCCTGGGGGTGCTGAGCCTGGGGGTGCTACGACTGTGGGTGCTGAGCCTGGGGGTGCTACGACTGGGGGTGCTGAGCCTGGGGGTGCTACGACTGGGGGTGCTGAGCCTGGGGGTCCTTCGCCTGGGGGTGCTGCGTCTGGAGCTGCTGAGCCTGGGGGTGCTGAGTCTGGAGCTACTGAGCGTGGGGGTGCGGAGCCCGCGGCCGCTGGACCTACTCGTGTGGCGTCTGACGGTGCTGGGCCTGGTGGTTCTCCGGGTGCTTCGTTTCGACGGGAGCCACTCTCCCCACAGGAGCTGCGGGAGTGGTTTGCCCGGCACTGTAGGCGTACTGCTGGAGCTGGTGCTTCTTCGACTGCTGTGGGTGCTGGTGCCGCCGGTCTCGGAGGTGCTAGTCCTGCGAGTGCTACTGGAGTCGGAGCTGCTGAGGGTGTTGGCGCTGAGGCTACTGCTGACAGTCCTGGCGGCGGTCCTGCTGCGGGTGCTGCTGGTGCTGCTGGAGGTACTGGAGCTGGAGGTGCTGTTGGCGCTAGTGCTGCCGCTGGGGGTGCTGGTGCTGTCCCTGCTGGGAGTCGCCGCGCGGCCTCGGCCGTACTTCGTTCCGCTCCTTCAGCAGGTTCTTGGTCTTCCTCCTCCCTTAGAGTGTCCACCGCCTGTCCAGTCGCAGTCACAGTTACCGCCGGCCTCCCCACTGCCCTCTCCTTCTCCGTACACTGGTCCTACTGGAGGTCTTGCTGAGCGTCGTGAGCCTGCGTCTTGTCCTGCGTCACCTGTTTGTGCTGCTCGCACTAGTGGTCGCAGTTCGCGTCAGCGTCCTCCTCCTGTCCCTAGCATGCACCGGATGTCTCAGCGTCCGTCCACTGCTCCTCTGCGTGCCCCTTTACCCTCTCCTCCTGAGTCCTCTCTTCCTGCGCTTGCCGACCCTGAGTCGGACTCTCTTCGTGCTGCCAGTCCTACTGTCACGCGTCTCCTTGCTACTGTCGTCACTGACCCCTCCTTTGAGTCCACTGCTGCGTCTGCTCTTGTTGCTGAGCTCGTCGACTTTGCTGCTCCCTGTCGTCTAGACTACGCTGCTAGTCTTGTTGCTGAGTCTGCGTCTGTCTGTCCTCCGTCCGTCGGGGGTGAATGTGCTCTTGGCACGGACGTCCTTGAGGACAGGCAGGAGGAGTTCCAGTGTCTGGCTGCTGCTTCACCTCATCCCGCGTCCGTACTGCTTACCCCTGAGGGAGACCCGGATGCACTAGACATCCCGACTCCGCGCTCTTACGCGGAGGCCGTAGAGGGTCCCTACTCCTCTCAGTGGCAGGCAGCTATGGATGCAGAGATGGCTTCCTGGAAGTCCACAGGCACCTACGTTGACGCGGTTCCCCCTCCTAGGGCGAACATCGTCAGTGGCATGTGGATCTTCAGGGTGAAGCGGCCGCCGGGCTCTCCAGCTGTCTTCAAGGCGCGGTACGTGGCTCGTGGCTTCAGTCAGCGGCACGGAGTTGACTACTTTCAGACCTTCTCTCCCACCCGGAAGATGACCACTCTTCGGGTGCTGCTACACGTAGCCGCTCAGCGTGACTACGAGCTTCACTCCCTTGACTTCAGCACTGCTTTCCTGCAGGGTAGCCTGCACGAGGAGATCTGGTTGCGCCGTCCACCTGGCTTCACTGGGACTTTCCCTCCTGGCACCCAGTGGAGCCTCCGACGGCCAGTCTACGGTCTCCGCCAGGCACCGCGCGAGTGGCACGGCACACTGAGGACTACACTTGCGGCTCTTGGGTTTGCTCCCTCTACTGCTGACCCGTCGCTGTTTCTACGCACCGACACCTCTCTGCCGCCGTTCTACATCCTCGTGTACGTCGACGACTTGGTCTTTGCCACAGCTGACACTGCTGGACTCGCCCACGTGAAGTCCGAGCTGCAGAAGAGACACACGTGCACAGACCTGGGTGAACTGCGCAGCTACCTTGGCTTGCAGATCACCCAGGACAGAGCACGCCGCACCATTACCCTGACTCAGTCACACATGGTGCAGCAGGTCCTTCAGCGCTTCGGCTTCACGTACTCCTCCCCTCAGGCCACTCCTCTGTCTACTCGCCACTCGCTCTCAGCTCTGCCTTCGGATGAGTCCGTAGAGTCGAGTGGCCCGTACCCAGAGCTTGTTGGCTGCCTCATGTACCTGATGACCTGCACACGACCTGACCTTGCATACCCTCTTAGCATTCTTGCACGCTATGTTGCTCCTGGGAGACACAGACCAGAGCACATGGCTGCAGCCAAGAGGGTGTTGCGCTACTTGTGCAGTACGTCGGGCATGGGGCTAGTGCTTGGAGGGCGGAGTCCAGTGGTCCTCACTGGGCACGCGGACGCTTCTTGGGCAGACGACCAGGCTACGCAGCGGTCGTCACAGGGTTACACCTTCAGCCTTGGTTCCGGCTCTATTTCGTGGCGGGCTACTCACTCGTCTTCTGTTCTCGGCTCCAGTTGTGAGGCTAAGATCTACGCCGGGGCCATGGCTGCACAGGAGCTTCGCTGGCTTACCTACCTGCTGACTGACCTCAGAGAGCCGCCTCGTTCTCCTCCGGTGCTGTACGTAGACAACAAGGCCATGCTAGCCTTGTGTCGGGAGCAGCGCCTGGAGCACAGAACGAAGCACATTGCTCTCCGCTAATTTCTTGCTCGTGAGTTGCAGCAGCGTGGTCAGTTGCGACTTGCGTACGTGGCCTCTAAGGCCAACACTGCTGATGTTTTCACCAAGGCACTTCCGCCTTGTGATCATCAGCGCTTCTGCACTCAGCTGGATCTTGTGCCTGTCTTGCCTCACTTGCTCACCACTTGACCTTGCTTGTACCCTTCCATATATATATATATACCTGCTCTTGCTTGTTTAGCCTTATATATATATGTCTACTCCTGCATGTGAACTGGCCTTGTGGCCTTGACCTTGTGCTCGGACTGTGTGGTGACGTTGTGATCCACCCTGAGCTTTGTCTGCTTTGCTTGACTGGTCTTGTGACCCCTTGTTCTCCCCCACTTTGCCTATGGGGGTGTGTCAAATTATAATATTGTGTAGGCTATAGTGGGGTAGCCTATATGGGGTACACATTTCTAGGGTTGCATATTTGTATCACTCCCATTCCTTAGTCAATCCATTCTCGTTCCACTTTCCTCAGTACTAAGGGGGGGTGAAGGGGGAGTGGAGCTAGCGGTGTAGCAGCGGGTGTGTGTCAGGGGGAGTGGGATAGTTTGGGGAAGCTGAATGGAGGTTGCCGTCGTGTCGCCAGCAGCACCTGTAGTCCGGGGAGTTGCTCCGGTAGCCCAGTCGTAGCCAGCTGTGCTAGCCGCCCGTGGGTCCGTTGCTCGTCTGCCGCTACTTTAGCCGCGGGGCAAGTTACTCCAGTATTCCGGAGCGTTGTTCCGGTAGCCGCTGTGCCAGTGTGCCTCCTATTGCCCGTGTGTTTGCAGCTTCAGCCGTCGCCTCCTATCTCCTCTCCTCTCACTCTCTCTCCTCCTCCTCACTTGCCCGTTGTGACTACCACTAGCATTGCTCATAATTGTGAACTTTAAACTATTGCTTCTTGAACTTGTGCTCAGAATGTGTGGTGACATTGTGATCCACCCTGAGCTTGTACTGCTTTGCTTGCTCTGCTGATTTCACCCCACTTTGGCTATGGGGGTGTGTCAGAATATTATGCTCTAGCCTGTAGTGGGGTGCTCTATAGCGAGTACAACCCTTCTAGGGTTTGCTATTTGTATCCCCATTCTTGCTAGTTCACCCCTCTTCTTTCTTCTAAACTTTCACATCGGCTTCCAGATGTATGCCTTTCACCATCAACTGACTGACGCTCAGTAAGTTGTAGCCAAGTCCTTCTGCTATTAGGACTTTGGACATTTGCAGTATGACATTCGTCTCTCGTGACTGAAGTTGCACTACTCCTTGTCGTCGCGTGCGCAGGTTCTGATTATTGGCGACAGTGATGAGGACTTCTCGTTGAAGTTGGTGCTCGCGTTGAACGAAACGTCCTGAAGAGCACATATGTTGTCCGCAGCAACAATCCAAGAACCATGTATTCTTCCCGGACGGCTCGCTTTGAGCGATGGCGGCGTACATCGGGTTCGGTTGAAGTGACTCGCGGCGAGGCGTGCTGTTGTCGAGTTGTTCTTCTGGTGAGTAATATGGTGGTGACTCAGTTACGCAGGAGTCACTCTGCCTTGCCATGCAGCTGACGATGTTTCTTGTTCCTTTCGTAGGTTGTCCCGTCGATGTTGATGAGACTTGTACTGAAGTTGTCGGATTTGCTTGCGTTGAAGCGACTTGACTGCTTGAAGGGCGAAGTTGGCGTTGCGGCGATGTTGACTGTTGTCGATTCGGGCAGTGCGTACGAGGATGCCCTGAAGTCTTGCAGAGGTGGCAGAACGAAGGTACGATTTTCGGTCGATTGTTGTTGTTGTTGTGGCGCCGTTGAGTGTGAAACGCGAATTCGGGCACTGATACCTTTCTCTTGTGTCGTTCTTCTTGCAGGTCCATGTCTTGCTGCTCGGCGTGGATTTCGGCGCAAAGTGCTGCTTCACAATTTTTCCCGTGGGCTCGTAGTATGGCGCGAGTGGAGCGCCAGTGAGGACCAAGACCGCCGATGACAACCGTGATGAAGGCGTCCTCTGAAATCGATCCTCCACATCGAAGAAGCTTGTCGCGCAGCTCGCGGCAGCGACTGATATACGCCATTCCCTTCTCGCCTGGTTTCATTTCGATTGTTGTCAGATGCGCCATTAACCGACTTTGGTTTACGCTGTCTGTTGCTTGATACAGGCTCTTCAAGTGATTGTACGCGAGCTCCGCGGAGTTGCCGTAGCCTCGGTAAGACCGTATGTTTTGTTGTTGAGTTGGAGTGATGTTCCTCAGTAGTATCGTGTACGCCATCATCGATTGATAGGTGTACTGCTGCTTCTCATACTGTGTGCCGTTTGTTGGGTATGGCAGGGACCCGTCGAAGAAGCCAAGGATTTGCGCTCCTTCCATCATCAGCTCGAATTCGAACGACCAGGTAAAGAAATCCTTCCC
The DNA here is from genome assembly GCA_948144175.1 of Closterium sp. NIES-65. NCBI lineage: Eukaryota > Viridiplantae > Streptophyta > Zygnematophyceae > Desmidiales > Closteriaceae > Closterium > Closterium sp. NIES-65. The sequence continues at coordinate 975,101 of CANXME010000511.1, read as the reverse complement.
GTCGAAGGGTTTTGTCGTTTGCAGTTTTAGAACGTGCGTGAATTGCGACTGAACTTGTAGTGCGTCCAGCGTTCTCTCTTGTCCCGGTGCAGGTTGTGGTTGTGGCATGAAACTGACGGAGCCGCGCTGGGGCTCGTACGGAGCGAAGGTAGGTTGCTGTTGTTGATTTTCTGCGTGCGTAGGATGAGCCATCAAGACTCATGGGCGTCACGTTGTTGTTGTTGTTGCTGTTGTTTGATTGCGCAGGTGCTCCTTGCTGATGCTGCTCGTAGAAGGACATGAAGGAGAAGAACTTCTCCATCATGCTTGGATCGAAGCCCGCGCCTTGGTTTGCGGGTGTTTCAGTAGACCCAGCTGCCGGTCTCGTTGTTGTGCCTTCCTCTGTCTGTAGGCCAGAGGCAGGAGGTGGAGTAGGGGTAGTACCAGGAGAGCCGTTGGAGGAGCTCCTCTCCTTTCTGGTAGACATGTCTCTTGGTGTATTAGGTGTTGAGGAGAGATATTTTTTACCCTAACCAGCTCTCATACCATATTGGGCTGAGTGCCCCTTAGGATCTTTGGTAGGGTTAAACTCTGAGTAGAGTGATGTAGTAGCGGAAGCGTCTAAATGAAGTCCTTGAACCACCTTGCGCTGGTATGTGAGGGCAAAGTAAGTTGATTAAACAAGCAAGTACAACGGTTTATATAAGAGTACAAGGAATACGAAGAGATATAATTAAGCTGTTTTGTTGTTGCGGTTCGATACAGTGCGACTCGGGCAACTGCTCAATGTCGAGTCAGTTGTGTGTCCTTGCTGTCGCGCTGCATTTGTCAATTCAAAGGTCGCTGACCTTTGACTTTCGCGTAACCTCCAGCGGTTACTTCAACCTCCGAGGGTTGACTCGCTGGTGCCTCGATATGCTCTGCTGCGCTTGTGCCTTGGTGTTTCGACACGATAGAGGCGCTTAAGATTGTTTGTTCCCAACAAAGCGTAGGCCGACATGGCCGGGCCAGCAGTGCGAGGTTTGGCAAAACAGTGCGCGCGAAGTTGGCGAAGCCCCGTTAGCAGTAACGGGCGAACAACGGCTGTTGCTGTACGCGATGTAGTCGGACTCCGTAAGGAATGCCGAGAAAATTCCTTACACTACCGCCCCCCCCCCATCAAGAAGCCCCTCCGCTACGCAAGTGCGTGTATATCGCGGAATCCCCGGCTCCTCAGGTACACTTGCAGGGCAGGGTGGTTTTCGATATTGGCCAGGGGCACCCAGCTATCTTCAGTTGGTGTGCGGTCCTTCCAGCGAACGAGGAATTCGATCCTCCTGATTCCCGTGGGGTGGCGAACCCGATGGCTCAGGATTTTTTCGGGCTCGATGATCGGCTCTGATGCAGGATGAATCATGGAATGCGGGCGCTGACAAGGCAGTTGGCTGGTGGTTGGGATGTACGGGCGAAGTAGGCTGACGTGGAACGATGGGCTGATGTACCAGTCGGTCGGTAACAGTAGGTGCGCGGTTACTGGGGTAATCATGTAGCTGATATGGAATGGGCCACAGTAGCGCGGTCGAAGTTTCGGTACATCGGGCAGTCGCAGATTGTGCGTGTCGAGCAGTACGTAATCCCCTGACTGGTACGTGACTGGGCGGCGGTGGCGGTCAGCATTGCGCTTAGCGATGATGTTTGCCTTTTTAATTGCTTCTGCGGCTCTGGTGCGGGCAGCTTGCAGAATTTCGGCGAATTGCTGTGCACGTGGTGCTGGGTTGTCCGGACTCGGCGCCATGGGCACTGTAGGGTTTTGCCCATAGTTCAGGTAGAAGGTGGACTGATGCGTCGTCGCTGACGTGGCGTTGTTGTACGCGAAGTCGATCAGCGGCAGCTGCTGCTCCCAAGTGGTCGGGTCGTCGCACGTGGCACGAATCAACTGCTCCATCGTCTGATTCGTCCGCTCCGTTTGACCGTCGGTCTCGGGGTGGTACGACGAGTTGAACTGTAGCCGTGTCCCGAACTGCTCCCAGAGGTTCTTCCAGAAGTTGCTGGTGAACTACGTGTCCCTGTCGCTGATAATCGCTGTTGGTATCCCGTGCAGGCGAACAACGGCTGCGATGAACAGGCGAGCGGTCTCCTCGGCTGAGATCGACTTTTTGCACGCAGCGAAGTGTGCCATCTTCGTCAACCTGTCAACGACGACCATCACCGCGACGTTACCCCCAGGGTTCGAAGGTAACCTTGTGACGAAGTCCATGGTAACTTGCTGCCAGGCGCGCTCGGGCGGTGGTATCGACTGCGGTTGACCCGCCTTCCGCTTCCTCGAGCTCTTCATCACCTGACACATGGGACACGAGCCCACGTGCTGCTGCACATCGGTCAACAGCTCCGGCCAGTAGTAATACCACTGCAGTTGCTGTCGCGTTTTCTCTACCCCAAAATGTCCCGAGGTAATTCCGTCGTGTGCCTCCTGCAGTAACAGCTCCCTCAGTAGTGAGTACGCGGGTACCCAGATGCGGTTGGTGCCTGATTTTACGTAATAAACTCCTTTAGCTTCTGCCAGTTGCTGTGAATTTCCGGTCGTGAAAAATGGGTCGGTGCGGTATCCGTGGGTGAATAGGCCTGTTAAAAGCGGGTTGGTTTGGGCGAGTAGGATGGCATGGAGTTGGGCGGTAGGGCGGGTGAGTGCGTCGGCGATGTTGGATGCGCCTTTTTTGTACGTAACCGTGTAGTGGAAGTTGGACTCGAGGTAGTCCAACCAGCGAATCTGTCGCGAATTGAGATTTGGTTGGGCACGTAGGTACTGTAGTGATCGGTGGTCTGTCCGTACTGTCACGTCGGCGCCAGTCAGGTAGCACCGCCAAACCTTGAACGTGTGCACCATCGCCAACATTTCGCGGTCGTGTTTCGGGTAATTGCGTTCGGGCGGGTGTAGCTTGCGGGACTCGTACGCGATTGGCTGGAGGCCGTTCCCGAAATCCTGCAACGGTACTACTCCCACAGCGATGTCACTTGCGTCAGTGACGAGCTCGAACGGACGGTGCGGATCTGCGATGTGAAGCACGGGCGATGTTGTTACCGTTCACTCGCACAGTGCAGTCACCCGTCGTCCAGTCGATTCGCGGATTGTGTGGTCGCACCCAATCACGCCCGAGTAAAATATCGGTTCCGTCGAGGGTCGTTGCGAGTATTTCCTGGCTAAACGTGAAGTTACTCCGGCATCGAATCCGAACTGGGTCCACACGTTCCCGTATCGCCAGTGGCGTGCCGTCGACCAGTCTTGCATCTACGATGTGAAGCACGGGCCGAGAAGGCAGCTTGCTCTTTCTCCCCCCACGTGTACTCAACCCCCTTTCTCAGCAAGTCGGTCAACGGGGCAGTCAGCTTCGCCATGTCGGGGACGAACTGGTGCACGTAGTTGACGAACCCCAAAAAACTCTGCAACTCGGTCAAGTTGGTCGGTGCGTGCCAGACTTGAATCGTCGCGATTTTTTTTGGGTCTATTTCCACTCCTGCAGCTGAAATAACGTGTCCCAAAAACTCCAGGCGGCCCTGTAAAAACTCACTCTTAGACGCTTTGGTCAGTTGGCGGTTCTCACTCAGTATCTTAAAAACTGCTTCGATGTCATGTAAGTGCTGTGCTCTGTCAGGGCTGTAAATCAGTATGTCGTCCAGGTATACGATGACACACTTATCTAAAAGCGGGCGGAAAGCTTCGTTCATGGTCATTTGAAAAGTGGCGGGGGCGTTGGTCAGTCCGAAGGGCATGACGGTGTATTCGAAGTATCCGTAGCGTGTTTGGAAAGCTGTCTTAGGGCAGTCGGGTGGGTTGACGCGAATCTGGTGGTAACCCCTTCGAAGGTCAATTTTCGAGAAAACTCGGGCTGTGCGCAGTTGGTCGATCAGTTCGTTGGCTCGTGGGATGGGGTAACGGAATTTGTTGGTAACCCTGTTCAGTGCTCTGTAATCTATGCACATGCGAAAACCCCCGTCTTTTTTCGGTGTGAACAGTATCGGTGCTGCGAAGGGTGACGAACTAGGGCGAATGAACTCCTTCTCGAGCAGGTAATCCAGCTGCTTCCTCAGTTCGTCCAGTTCGGGTTGGGTCAGTCGGAACTGTCGCTGTACTGTCGGCTGTGCCCCCGGTTCTAGTTCTATCATGTGGTCGTGCGGTCGCTGAGGTGGCAGTCCCGTCGGTAGGTCATCCGGGAAGATGTCGGTGTACTGCTTCAACAGTGCTGCCAGATCACTCGGTACGTCGGCCAGCAGTTTCTGTAAATCCCCTCCTTTGTGTGCTGCCTCGGCTTCCTGAATGTCGACCGCGTACACGTCAGCTCCTGCCGCTACGGCGCGTTTCATCGTGATCGCGTTGACACGCACCGACAAAGACTCAGGCAAGCCCTAGCGAGGTAAGGCGATGTTGTTACCGTTCACTCGCACAGTGCAGTCACCCGTCGTCCAGTCGATTCGCGGATTGTGTGGTCGCACCCAATCACGCCCGAGTAAAATATCGGTTCCGTCGAGGGTCGTTGCGAGCATTTCCTGGCTAACGTGAAGTTACTCCGGCATCGAATCCGAACTCGGTCCACACGTTCCCGTATCGCCAGTGGCGTGCCGTCGACCAGTCTTGCATCGATCTCAGGTAAGCATTTGTCCAGTGGCAGTTTCAGCTTCCGTGCCGTGGCAGTGTTGATGAGGCTGTGGCTGGCTCCCCCGTCTACGAAGATTTTAACTAAGCCCATCCCAATTTTCCCACTAAGCAGTATAGGGTTGTCTACTGTAGTACCCTCCTTATTCGGCCAAGTATGGTCGATTGCGTGAACCGGCACAATCACTCGGTGAGGGTCAGTTGGGTCGGGCGAGCGGCGTGACCTGTCAGTAGAGGGCCCGTCTGCTACTGACTTCCAGCGTTTCCCTGCTGCTTGAACTGTTTCTGCTGCTCAGCTTCCCCCTTTCCCTTAGCGTTTTCCGGGCATTCGCTCTTGCGATGTCCCTGCCGATTGCACGCAAAGCAGCGCCCTTTGAACGGTGCGGCAACGGCATTTGCGGCGACGGCACGTATCCTAGCGCCCTCGTTCGTCCCACGAGACCGATGTCCCCAATGGCTGCTTCCGTAGAACCCCGGTCTCGGTCGGCGGAAGAAGTCGAGTTTCTCCGCCATAGCGAGAATTTCTTGAAAGTCAGTGAAGCCGCGAAGCTGGATTTTCTGAGCGATGTCCTGCTTCAGGCCGCCGATGTAGCGTCGATGCGCTCGCTCTCGTGCATATATCCCACCTGCTCGCATAGCGCCAAAAATCCGCTCGTGTAGTCTTGGACGGAACCGAGTTGGCGCCAAGTGCGGAGCTTCTGTCGCGCCGCGATCGAAGCCGCGATTGGCTCAAAACGAGTGCGCAGACCTGCGCACCACGCGTCCCACGTGCGATACTGAGGCACCTCCACGAAATACGACGGCGCCCAGGGTCTGGTTTGTCCTTCCCGTGTCGGTAGAGTCACTGAATTTGTGACGATGACGCGCCACCAATCCATGGCGGGTCCTCGCAGCAGCGACACGGCATAGCGGATTTTCGGCGTATCCTTCGAGACGTAGTTGGCGTCGAAAAACACGTTCATCGCGAACAACCAAGCCTGAACGGTAGGACCACCCCGTTGACTGGGATCGAAGCATGGCGAACGCTGCGGCTTCAGCGGCATCGGTGACGGCAGTGCCGAATCGTCGGTTGGTGCCAAAATTGTGACGCGTGGCTGGCTTCGGGCCGCATTCGTCGCTTCGGGGTGTGTCGTGCCGTGGTCGTCGTCTCCGTCGGGGCGGACGGCGCCATTACTGGCCGCGCTCGCGGGTTGCCCCACGCTTCCGTGTTGTGATGCTTGTGGTGCGGGCTGTTCCGGAGTGCCAGGTGCTTGAGATTGTGCTTGTTGTTCTCGTGTGAGATAATTTTGCAGGGACGAGCGTTCTGCTGTCAACGTCGCGATTTCTTCGGCGCTCTCGCGGATTTGCCGCAGCAGTTCGTTCAGGTGCTCCTGCGTGAGATTCATGACATTGATATGCTCAGCCATTTCGAAGGGCGTCGGCTCGTCTTAGTCTAGGCGCAGTCGTGGCTGCACGCATTTACGAGAGAACGCGAGGACAGCGACTCCTAGATGCTAAGGTGCGTGAGTCCCTTCGAGTGAAAAATCAAAAGTTGATTTCCTGGGGTGCGGAGATGCGCGGTCCGAAAAGGAGAGAGGCTCTGAATACCAAGTGTTATGGGTGCAATGAATCGAAGTAGCGAGGATTGCACTAAGGTGTCAAATGAGTACAAAATGTGAGCGAAGGCATGAGCAAACATTTATACGCAAAACATGCAAACGGTAACGCGGTGCGTGCGAGCTAGCTAGTGCTATGCTGGCAGCTGTTGGAAACAATCAATCTTAAGCGCCTCTGTTGTGTCGAAACACTAAGGCACCAACGAAGCAAAACATACCGAAGCACCGGCCAGTCAACCCTCGGAGGTTGAAAGTAACTGTTGGAGGTTACGCGAAAGTCAAAGGTCAGCGACCTTTGACCTGACAAGTACAGCGCGACAGCAAGGACACACAACTGACTCGCTACAGAGCAGTTGCCCGAGTCGCCACTGTATCGAACCGCAACAGCAACAGTAAAACAGTTATAACTGTACCCCTTCATATTCCTTGTACTCTTATATAATCTTGTATCTCTTTGTTTTAATCAATCAACTTTGCCCTCACATACTAGCACAAGGTGGTTCAAATACTTTTCATTAAGCTTCCGCTATTACATCAGTCCTACCCAGAGTTCACCCCTACAAAAGATCCTAAGGGCTTTTCTCAGCCCAACATGGTATGAGAGCTGTCAGGGGGAATTCAACTTCTATCAAGATACCGACAACATCAACAGGCATGGCTACACAAAAGGAAAGGAGCTCCTCCGACGGCTCCCAGGGTACTACTCCTACTCCACCCCCTGCCTCTGGCCTACAGACAGAGGAAGGCACGGTAGTTAGACCCAGAACAACGTCTACCGAGACTCCCGCGAATCAACCTGCAGACTTCGACCAGAGCATGATGGAGAAATTCTTCTCCTTCATGTCCTTCTACGAGCAACACCAGCAATCGGTGTCAGAATATTATCTCATTGTTCTAGCCTGTAGTGGGGTGCTCTATAGCGAGTACAACCCTTCTAGGGTTTGCTATTTGTATCCTCATTCTTGCTAGTTCAATCCTCTTTTCTTTCTTCTAACTTTTGACAATCGGCACCTGCGCAGTCACACAATAGCAACAACAACGGAGCAACTCCCATGAGTCTCGACGGTGTCAGATGATTATATTACTCATGCATATATTTAGGCTATAGTGGGGTAGCCCATAGGGGGTACAACCCAATTAGGGTTGGTACTTGTACTTGTTTCATTTCATAGTGCACACATTCCTCGCCTCTATCTCAACATGGTATCGAGCAGGTTCCCTAGTGGAAACTGTTCCTAGGGCCCACCTACTATTCCGTCCTGCCCGGAGCGCGCTCTGCCCTAGCCCGAGTCGCACTGGGCCTTTTTTTCCTTAGGCGGCCCGATCGCGTCGAGCCGCCCGCGAATTTTTGACGCGCCACCTACGCGGCCGCGCCGCGTCGCGCGTGCCGCCCTCCAGTCGCGCGCCGCCCCCCTCTGACCCTCGCGACGCCGGCGCCGTCTCTGACGGCCCCGCGATCGCCTGCGACGGCCCCGCCGTCCCCTCTACCGGCCCCTCCGCTGCGCTTGACGGCCCCGCCGTCCCCTCTGCCGGCCCCGCCGCTGCGCTTGACGGCCCCGCCGTCCCCTCTGCCGGCCCCGCCGCTGCACCCGACGGCCCCGCTGTCCCCTCTGCCGGCCCCGCCGCTGCTTCAGACGGCCCCGCCGCTGCACCTGACGGCCCCGCCGTCCCCTCTGACGGCCCCGCCGCTGCACCTAACGGCCCCGCCGTCCCCTCTGACGGCCCCGCCACTGCACCTACCGGCCCCGCCGCTACCCCTGACCGCCCCGCTGCTGCATCTGCAGGCCCCGCCGTCTCACCTGTCGGCCCCGCTGCTGTACCTGACGGCCCCACCGCTTCACCTACCGGCCCCGCCACTACCCCTAACGGCCCCGCAGCTGCATCTCCCGGCCCCGCCGCCCCAGCAACTGCGCCGCCCCAGCAGCCGAGCCGCCCCAGCAGCCGAGCCGCCCCAGCAACCGAGCCGCCCCAGAAGCCGAGCCGCCCCAGCAGCCGAGCCGCCCCAGCAGCTGAGCCGCCCGAGCCGCCCGAGCCGCCGAGCCGCCCGAGCCGCCCAGCTCCCGACCCGCCGAGCCGCCCGAGCCGCCCGAGCCGCCCGAGCCGCCCGAGCCGCCTGCACTGCCCTGTCTGGTGAGCACTGAGCTTTACTCTGCGCACTGCCCTTACCCCACTGCTGTCATGGCTACCCCCAGTGTCCTCACCTTCGACGCTGAGGGCAGAGTCATCGACTTGGACGTGTGGGTAGACGACTTGCTGCTTTTCCTACAGTGCGACAGAGCTGACGGCCTCTCTCTCTTTGACCTCACTTCTGGTGCCTCTCCCGCCCCTGCTCCTACTGAGGATGCCACTGTTCGCTCACAGTGGGCCACACGCGATGCTGCTGCACGTCTTGCTGTGCGTCGCCACCTCCCTCCCTCTGAGCGTGCACACTTTGGGTTGTACAAGAGTGCTCAGACCTTGTACGACGCCGTTATTGCACACTACTCCACCCCTGCCACTGCTGCACTGAGCCGCCTCATGCTACCGTACCTCTTTCCCGACCTTGCTTCTTTTGCCACAGTCGCCGACCTCATTACCCACCTGCGCACTAGTGACGCTCGCTTCCGCGCTGCGCTTCCTGCTGAGTTCTGCGCCAAGAACCCCCCCCCCCCCAGTACTTCACTCTCTACTACATTGTCACCCGCCTCCCTAACTCCCTCCGCGGAGTCAGGGACGACTTACTCTCAGTCTGCCCCACCACTCTCACTGTTAACCTCCTCGAGAAGTCCCTCCTAGCAGCCGAGAAGAGCATTCTCGCTGTAGGGGCCTCTCGTGGTGACCCGCGCACCCCCATCTTTGAGGGGTGTTCCCCCTCCCCCCTCCTGCCCTCTGTCGCCTCTGCTGCTACGGCCGACCTAGTTGGTTTTGAGTCGGTCGGTGCGGCGTCTGCCCCCAGTGGGAGACGTCGCTCTGGCAAGGGCAAAGGGGGCAGGAGCGGTGGTGGAGGCGGCGGGGGCGGTGGGAGCGGCGGTGGAGGCAGCGGAGGAGGTGGGGGTGGTAGCGGGAGTGGTGTCGGGAGTGGAGGTGTCAGCGGCGGCAGTGGAGGCGGGGGTGGCAGCGGCGGTGGTGGTGGGAGTGGAGGCGGAGGCGGCGGTGGCGGCAGCGACGGTGGGAGTGGCGGTGGCAGCGGAGGTGGTGGCGGCGGCGGCGGAGGAGGCGGCGGAGGAGGTCGTGGCTCGTCGCAGAGGAGTGGCTCCGGTGGCGGTCAGCGCCAACAGCAGCGGCAGCAGCGTGGTCAGGAGACCCTCTCCCCGCAGCAGCTCCGTGAGTGGTACGCTGCACGTCAGAGGGGTGGGGGTACTGGTCCGTGCACCTACGTCTTGCGCACGGGCGACCGTGCGGGTGAGCCGTGTGGTGGTCCACACCCCGCCCAGCGCTGCTTCGGCCACTTGACTGACGCTTGGCGCCGCCAGTTTCCTGACGCCTCTGAGATCCCTCGCTGGGACCAGCTGTCTAGGGCAGGAGTAGCTATCTTTGATCTTGACTTTGATGCTATTCTTGCTGCCATGTATGCTGTGACTATTAGTGAGGAGGGTGACTGTTACCGGTGTTTCCCGCCCGACCCGGGCATTGGTACTGCGGCTCTAGGTGCTGTTGAGGCTACTGTCCAGGTGCTGGTGAGGCTGTCGCTCTAGGTGCCAGTGAGTCTGTGTCCTCAGGTGCTGGTGAGTCTGCTCTCTCAGGTACTGCGTCGGCTCCGCCCTCTCTCACCTTCACTCTTGACTCAGGGGCGTCTCGCTCCTTCTTTCGAGACCGCACCACACTCACGCCGCTTAGTCGGCCAGTGGCGGTCTCCCTGGCGGACCCCTCTGGGGGTCCTGTTCTGGCTCGCTACTCAACTGTCCTGGCGTGCCCTGCGGTCCCGTCTGGCGCCCTGTCCGGTCTCTACCTCCCCTCGTTCTCTACGAACTTGGTGGCGGGTGCTGACCTACAGGATGCAGGGGTCGACCAATTCACCCCTGCACGCCGACGGGACACCCACTGCACGGACGCGGACACGGGTCAACACTTGACCACGTTCACACGTGGGCCGAGGTCGAGCCTGTACACACTCACTGTTCCGTCTCCTCCTCCTGCGTCTGGTCAGGTAGCTGCGTCGGGTCAGGTGTTTGCTGCAGCGTCCAGGTCTGGTCCTGAGTCTGCCCCCTGCTCGTGTCGCCTCCTGTCCCACGAGACCCTCCTGTGGCACCACAGGATGGGTCACCCCTCCCTGCCTCGTCTCCGGGGCATGGCCTCTCGCCTTCTTGTCTCTGGCCTTCCCCGGTCCCTCCCTCCCCTTCCTCCGGGGCCTGGCCCTCCCTGTGTCCCCTGTGTCGAGGGTCGACTGCGGGCTACCCCTCACTCCTCCCCGTTTCCTCCGACGGAGGCCCCGATGCAGACGCTTCACATGGACGTGTGGGGCCCAGCCCGCGTCCGTGGACAGGGTCACGAGCGCTACTTCCTGCTGGTGGTTGACGACTACTCGCGTTACACCACAGTCTTCCCCTTGCGCAGCAAGGGTGAGGTCACTGAGGTGTTGATCGACTGGATCCGCGCAGCTCGTCTCCAGCTCAGGCGGAGCTTCGGCTCGGACTTTCCTGTTTTGCGTCTGCACTCGGACAGAGGCGGAGAGTTCTCCTCCGGCCTTCTGCGAGCCTACTGTCAGGCACGAGGCATCCGCCAGACCTTCACGCTTCCGGACTCTCCACAGCAGAATGGGATTGCTGAGCGCCGCATCGGCATTGTCATGGACGTCGCCCGTACGTCCATGGTGCATGCGGCTGCCCCCCATTTTCTGTGGCCGTTTGCGGTTCGGTACGCCGCGCATCAGATCAACCTTCAGCCCATGGTCTCCAGACCGGAGACCTTCCCAGCTTTGCTGTGGACGGGGAAGGTTGGCGATGCGTCGGCGTTCCGTGTCTGGGGATCTCGGGCGTTTGTCCGCGACTTGTCTGCGGACAAGCTGTCCCCTCGTGCTGCTCCTTGCGTCTTCCTGGGGTTCCCCCCGGACGCGCCAGGGTGGCAGTTCTACCACCCCACTTCTCGCCGTGTTCTGTCCTCCCAGGACGTCACGTTCGACGAGTCGGTCCCCTACTACCGTCTCTTCCCCTACCGCACTCCGTCCCTCCCCCCGCCACTGCTCTTCCTTGTGCCAGGTCCCCCCCCGGTAGACTCCCTCCCCCCTCAGGGTCGTGCCCCTTCAGGTGTGTCTCAGGTAGACGCGGTCGAGCCTGTCGAGGTCACTGGTGACTCTGGTGCTGCTGCGGGTGCGGAGCCTCGGGGTGCTGAAACTGGGGGTGCGGAGACTGGGGGTGCTGAGCCTGGGGGTACTGAGCCTGGGGGTGCTGCGAGTGGGGGTGCTGGGCCTGGGGGTGCTGAGCCTGGGGGTACTGAGCCTGGGGGTGCTGTGACTGGGGGTGCTGAGCCTGGGGGTGCTGAGCCTGGGGGTGCTGTGCCTAGGGGTGCTGAGCCTGGGGGTTCTGCGTCTGGGAGTGCTGCGCCTGCTGCATCTGTTCCTGGTGGTTCTCCAGACCGTTCTTCGCGCCGCGAGCCGCTCTCTCCTCTGGAGCTGCGTGAGTGGTTTGCCCGGCGCTGGAGGCGAGCTGCTGGAGCCGGGGGTACTGCGGGTGCTGGAGGTTCCGTTGCTGCCGAGGGGGCTGGTACCACGGGTCCCGGAGGTGCTAGTACTGAGGGTACTGGAGCTGCCGGGCCTGGGGGTGCCTCTGGAGCTGGAGCTGCTGCGGGTGCTGGCACTGAGGCTACGACTGTCGGTCCTACTGCGGGTACTTCTGCAGCTGCTGGTGGTGCTGGAGTTGGAGCTGCTACTAGTGCTGGTGCTGCCTCTGGAGGTGTTGGTGCTGTCCCTGCTGTCTCTGGCGGTGCTGCGCGGCCTCGGCCGTACTTCGTTCCGCTCCTTCAGCAGGTTCTTGGTCTCCCGCCTTCCACTGGTCTTTCTCCTCCCGTAGAGTGTCCGCAGCCTGTCCCGTCACGGTCACAGTTACAGCCCGCCTCTCCTCTGCCTTCTCCTTCTCCCTACGCTGGTCCTACTGGAGGTCTTGCTGAGCGTCGTGAGCCTGCGTCCCGCCCTGTGTCGCCAGTCCGAGCTGCTCGCACTAGTGGTCGCGCTTCGCGTCAGAGTCCTCCTCCTGTCCCTGGCACGCACCAGATGTCTCTGCGTCCGTCCACTGCTCCTCTGCGTGCCCCTTTGCCTTCTCCTCCTCAATCTTCTCTTCCTACTCTTGCCGACCCGGAGTCGGACTCTCACCGTGCTGCCAGTCCTACTGTCACGCGTCTTCTTGCTACTCTTGTCACTGACCCTTCCTTTGAGTCCGCTACTGCGTCTGCCCTAGTTGCTGAGCTGGTCGACTTTGCTGCTGCGTGTCGTCTGGACTACGCTGCCAGTCTTGTTGCTGAGTCTGCTGAGTCTGCTGAGTCTGCGTCTGCTGCGTCTGCGTGTGCCTGTCCTCCGTCCGTCGGGGGTGACTGTGCTCTTGGCACGGACGTCCTTGAGGACAGGCAGGAGGAGTTCCAGTGCTTTGCCGCCGCTTTGCCCCATCTCGTGTCCATGCTTGTTGCCCCTGAGGGAGACCCGGATGCTCTAGACATCCCGACCCCACGCTCTTACGCAGAGGCGATGGCTGGTCCCTACTCCTCTCAGTGGCAGTCAGCCATGGACGCAGAGATGGCTTCCTGGAAGTCCACAGGCACCTACGTTGACGCTGTTCCCCCTCCTGGGGCGAACATTGTCAGTGGCATGTGGATCTTCAGGGTGAAGCGGCCGCCGGGTTCTCCGCCTGTCTTCAAGGCGCGCTACGTGGCTCGTGGCTTCAGTCAGCGACAAGGAGTTGACTTCTTTCAGACCTTCTCCCCGACCCCGAAGATGACCACTCTTCGGGTTCTACTGCACGTCGCTGCTCAGCGTGACTACGAGCTACACTCTCTTGACTTCAGCACTGCTTTCCTGCAGGGCCGCCTGCACGAGGAGATCTGGCTGCGCCGCCCTCCTGGCTTCACTGGGTCGTTCCCTCCTGGTACCCAGTGAAGCCTCCGGCGGCCAGTCTACGGTCTCCGCCAGGCGCCGCGTGAGTGGCACGATACACTGAGGACTACACTTGCGGCTCTTGGGTTTGCTCCTTCTACTGCTGACCCGTCGCTGTTTCTGCGCACCGACACCTCGCTGCCGCCGTTCTACATCCTCGTGTACGTCGACGACTTGGTCTTTGCCACTGCGGACACTACCGCACTCGCCCACGTGAAGTCCGAGCTGCAGAAGAGACACACGTGCACAGACCTGGGTGAACTGACAAGCTATCTTGGCTTGCGGATCACCCGGGACAGAGCACGCCGCACCATTACCCTGACTCAGTCACACATGGTGCAGCAGGTCCTTCAGCGCTTCGGCTTCATGTACTCCTCGCCTCAGTCCACTCCTCTGCCTACGGGACACTCGCTCTCAGCTCTGCCTTCGGATGAGTCCGTAGAGTCGAGTGGTCTGTATCCAGAGCTTGTGGGCTGCCTCATGTACCTGATGACTTGCACTCGACCTAACCTCGCATACCCTCTCAGCATCTTAGCACGCTATGTTGCTCCCGGCCGTCACGGAAAGGAGCACATGGATGCAGCTAAGAGGGTGTTGCGCTACTTGTGCAGTACGTCGGGCATGGGGCTAGTGCTTGGAGGGCGTGAGCGGCCTGTGCTCACTGGGCACTCAGACGCTTCTTGGGCTGACGACCAGGCTACTCAGAGGTCGTCTCAGGGTTACACCTTCAGTCTTGGCTCTGGCTCTGTCTCTTGGCGCTCTACTCGCTCTTCTTCGGTTCTCAGCTCCAGCTGTGAGGCTGAGATCTACGCCACGGCCATGGCTGCCCAGGAGCTTTGCTGGCTCACCTACCTGCTGACTGACCTTGGAGAGCGGCCTCGTTCTCCTCCAGTGCTGTACGTCGACAACAAGGCAACCATTGCCTTGTGTGAGGAGCACAGACTGGAGCACAGGACGAAGCACATTGCTCTGCGCTACTTCCTTGCTCGAGAGCTGCAGCAGCGTGGACAGCTTCGCCTGCGTTTCGTGGCCACTGAGGCCAACACTGCTGATGTGTTCACCAAGGCACTTCCGCCTCGTGACCATCAGCGCTTTTGCACTCTGCTAGGCCTTGTGCCCACTGGGCCTCACTTGCTTACCTCTTGACCTTGCTTGTACTGCTGCATATATATATCCTTGCTCTTGCTTGTTTAGCACTGTTATATATATATGCTCTGCTGCATGTGAACTGGCCTTGTGGCCTTGACCTTGTGCTCGGAATTTGTGTGGTATCATTGAGATCCACCCTGAGCTTGCTTTGCTTTGCTTTGCTCTGCTTGACTGGTCTTGTGACCCCGTGCTCTCCCCCACTTTGCCTATGGGGGTGTGTCAGATGATTATATTACTGATGCATATATTTATGCTGTAGTGGGGTAGCCCATAGGGGGTACAACCCAATTAGGGTTGGTACTTGTACTTGTTTCATTTCATAGTGCACACATTCCTCGCCTCTATCTCAACAGACGGCTCATCATACGCACGAGGAAATCAACAGCAGAAGCCTACCTTTGCTCCGTATGAGCGCGGGTCCATCAGCTTTATGCCACACCCGCAGCCTTCACCTGGACAAGAGAAGCCACTGGACGCATTACAAGTTCAGTCGCAGTTCGCGCACTATCTGAAGATGCAGACGTCAAGACCCTTCGATGGAAAGGATTTCTTCACCTCGTCGTTTGAATTCGAGTTGATGATGAAAGGCGCGCAGATACTTGGCTTCTTCGACGGGTCCCTGTCATACCCAACGAACGGCACACAGTAAGCAGCAGTACACCTATCAGTCGATGATGGCGTACACGATTCTACTGAGGAACATCACCCCGACTCAACAGCAGAATATACGGTCTTACCGGGGTTACGGGAACTCCGCGGAGCTCGCATACAACCACTTGAAGAGCCTGTATCAAGCAACAGACAGCGTAAATCAAAGTCGGTTAATTAGCGCACTGACAACGGTCGAAATGAAACCAGGCGAGAAAGGAATGGCGTATATCAGCCGATGTCGCGAGCTGCGCGACAAGCTTCTTCGATGCGGAGGGTCGATATCTGAAGACGCCTTCGTGATAATTATCATTGGCGGCCTCGGTCCTCAATGGCGCGCCACAAAGGCCATTCTCCGAGCCCACGGAAGAATCTCCGAAGTAGCCCTCTGCGCCGAACTCCACGCCGAGCAGCAAGACATGGACCTGCAAGAAGAACGACACAAGAAGAAGACATCAGCACCGGAATTTGCATTTCACACTCAGCGACGTTACAACAACAACAAATAACAACAACCGAAGCCCGTACCTCCGTTCTGCCACATCTGCAAGACGTCAGGGCACCCGCGCACGCACTGCCCGAATCGACAACAGTCAACGCCTCCACAGCGGCAGCTTCGACCTTCAAGCAACCAAGTCGCCTCAACACAAGCAAATCCCACGACCCAAATTCAAGCCTTAACGACCTCAACAGGACAACCTGCACAAGGAGCAAGGAAAATCGTCAGTTGCATGGCAAGATTGACCGACTCCTGCATCACCGAGTCACCGCCACCCTACTCACCGGAAGAACAACTTGACAACACCACACCTCGCCGCGAGTCACTTCAACCGAATCCAACATACGCAGCCATCGCCCAGAGCGAGCCATCCGGGAAAGACACCTGGTTCTTGGACAATTGCTGCGGATAGCACATGTGCTCTTCAGGACGCTTCGTGCAGCAAGAGTACCAACTCCAATGCGAAGTAGTCATCACCGTCGCCAACAACCAGAACCTGCGCACACGACGATAAGGCGTAGTTCAACTTCAGTCAAGAGAGACAAACGTTATACTACAGATAAAGGTATTAATCGCGGAGGGACTCGGCTACAACTTACTGAGCGTCAGCCAGTTGATGGCAAAAGGGATTCACCTCAAAGCAAACAGCACCACCCAGGAGTTCAAGTTGTACCACGGGATAGGAGGACTCTACATCGGCAAGGCAGTCTTGAAGAACAATGTCTTCGTTCTCGACTTCGTTCCAGACCTCGGCACCGCCGACAGCGACGGCATCTTGGACGCATCCACCGGACCTTGACCCAGACTTCAGTCCCTGCGGCTTCTGGTATTCACACACGATACCTGAAGTAGAAAGAACAAGAGCGTTAGCGACAATTCAACATTCGGCAGCAGCAGAGACAACATCGGCAGCAGCAGAGACAACAACGGCAGCAGCAGAGACAACAACGGCAGCAGCAGAGACAACAAAGGCAGCAGCAGAGACAACAGCGGCAACATCAACACCAATCGCTGGTCCTTCAACGGCACCGATCTTCGACGACGACACACCACCGACACCCGCGCAGCAACTGCACCCAACACCACGAGAAGTTCATCAAAGCGCCAACTTCACCGCCAGCTTCTATTCCAACTCCGATATGTATCGGCGCTCACCCAGACATCGCGCAACCGAAGGAACCTGGCACACAAGAATGGGACACCCAAGCAACACGGTGTTAAACAACACGATAAGAGCAGGCGTGCTCGATAAAGACTCTCTACTCCTAACTGACGGCAGAGAACTTCAGCGAGCCCGTGGAACATGCTTCACTTGTCCCGAAGCTGACTTACCGCATCAACTGTTCGCGTCTCACCACAACCCAAGCGCACCAGCTTACGCACCACTCGAAAAGGTGTACAGCGACATCCTGTACAACCACGAGCCTGGACAAAACGCGTACAACTACACCATCGCCTTCATCGACGCAGCCACTTGATACGTCTGGCACCTAAATCTTCCAAGCAAGGACATGGCCTTCAAAGCCTTCGTCGCCTGGCTTCCAGTAGCAGAACGAGAATCAGGCGTCAAACTAAAAAGCTTCCAGTCAGACGGGGGAGGAGAATACATTTATAGAGGTTCAAGGAAGACTTGGCAGAGAGAGGAATCAAGCGACTCATCTCTCTACCCTACGCCCATCAACAGCAGGGTGTAGCAGAAAGGATGATCAGGACCCTCCAGAACAGCATGCGCAAGCTGCTACGTGGCATGCACCTGCCCAACCACCAGTGGCCCGAAGCAATGGACCATGCCGTCATGCTGCACAACTTGCTCTCGTCATCACCGCTCCCGAACAACGCATCACCGCATCTGCTGTGGACAGGAAAACTGGGCAGCACAAAAATGTTAAGGGTCTTCGGCTGCATGGTACAGTACCGGCCTCCATCTGCACGAGCTGACCGATTCTCACAACGCGCACAGTGGGGACTACACCTGGGCATCGAAAAACACCACAACGCATGGAAGATTTTCGACGTCGAGACAAAGGAAACAGTAGCAGCACGTGATGTCATCTTCTACGAAAACCTCACCCTCCGGTATTACCTTGCCAACTTACAAGAAGGAAAACCCCGATCGTTCCGATGGTTTTCTTGGCACCCGAGCCTTCGCCTCGGCAGACGACGAAGCTGACTGGGACGAGCAGAACGTGGAAGGAGCCTCGGAAGAAGCCGGACCTCTCCCCTACTACTCCGTCGACGTGCCAATGGACGACGACAACCCACGCGAAAGCATCAACGCCGAAACCTATTACCATTTCACTAACAACGGTTACGTTACACCTGCACAAGTCAACACCGACGAAGCAGAACGCATAGGACCCAATTTCGCACCTGATCCAGAAGCGGGAGACGAAGCTGTTTATCCCGCGGACACTTCACTTCCCCGCTACACACAGAGTGGACTCCAAATCCTTGGCCTCGTCACCGCAGTTCATGGCACCGCCATTCCTAAAGAGCCCACGACAGTTCAACAGGCTTTGGGGGGGGAACATAAGGAAAAATGGCGCGAAGCCATGGACAGGGAGCTAAAGGCACTGGAGGAACGCAACACCTGGAAGATCGTCCCTATCGGCGTAGCACAGAACAAAACAGTACTCACCGGGAAATGGGTCTTCCGTGTGAAGACAAAGGCTGACAGCACCATCGACAAGTTTAAAGCTCGCTAGGTCGTACGCGGCTTCGACCAAGAACACGGACGCGACTTCACCGAAACATTCGCTCCGGTCAGTCGACACACTTCATTCCAAATCCTCCTCGCGATCGCCGCCATGAAGAAGAAGAAGCTGCGGCAAATCGACGTCGCGAACGCATTCCTCTACGTGTGAGAATGAGAACGAGAATGCATCAACTATGAATGAAGTGGGTACATATAGGAAACCCTAAATGGGTTGTACCCCCTATGGGATACCCCACTATAGCCTACACAACAGCATAAGCTATAATGTTCTGACACACCCCCATAGGCAAAGTGGGGGAGAACAAGGGGTCACAAGACCAGTCAAGGAAAGTAAAGCAAAGCAAGCTCAGGGTGGATCACAAAGTCACCACACAGTCTGAGCACAAGGTCAAGGCCACAAGGTCAGTTCACAAGCAAGAGTACACACATATATATAAAGCTAGACAAGCAAGAGCAGGTATACATATATGTGAGAGTACAAGCAAGGTCAAGAGGTGAGCAAGTGAGGCAAGACGGGCACAAGACCCAGCTGAGTGCAGAAGCGCTGATGATCACAAGGCGCAAGTGCCTTGGTGAAGACATCAGCAGTGTTTGCCTCAGAGGCCACGTACGCAAGCCGCAACTGTCCACGCTGCTGTAGCTCACGAGCAAGGAAGTAGCGGAGAGCAATGTGCTTCGTTCTGTGCTCCAGTCGCTGCTCTCGACACAAGGCCAGCATGGCCTTGTTGTCTACGTACAGGACTGGAGGAGAACGAGGCGGCTCTCCAAGGTCGGTCAGCAGGTAGGTGAGCCAGCGAAGCTCCTGTGCAGCCATGGCCCCGGCGTAGATCTTAGCCTCACAACTGGAGCCGAGAACAGAAGACGAGCGAGTAGCCCGCCACGAAACAGAGCCGGAACCAAGGCTGAAGGTGTAACCCTGTGACGACCGCTGCGTAGCCTGGTCGACAGCCCAAGAAGCGTCCGCGTGCCCAGTAAGGACCACTGGACTCCGCCCTCCAAGCACTAGCCCCATGCCCGACGTACTGCACAAGTAGCGCAGCACCCTCTTCGCTGCAGCCATGTGCTCTGGTCGGTGTCTCCCAGGAGCAACATAGCGTGCGAGAATGCTAAGAGGGTATGCAAGGTCAGGTCGTGTGCAGGTCATCAGGTACATGAGGCAGCCAACAAGCTCTGGGTACGGGCCACTCGACTCTACGGACTCATCCAAAGGCAGAGCTGAGAGCGAGTGGCGAGTAGGCATAGGAGTGGCCTGAGGCGAGGATTACGTGAAGCCGAAGCGCTGAAGGACCTGCTGCACCATGTGTGACTGAGTCAGGGTAATGGTGCGGCGTGCTCTGTCCCGGGTGATCTGCAAGCCAAGGTAGCTGCGCAGTTCACCCAGGTCTGTGCACGTGTGTCTCTTCTGCAGCTCGGACTTCACGTAGGCGAGTCCAGCAGTGTCAGCTGTGGCGAAGACCAAGTCGTCGACGTACACGAGGATGTAGAACGGCGGCAGAGAGGTGTCGGTGCGTAGAAACAGCGACGGGTCAGCAGTAGAAGGAGCAAACCCAAGAGCCGCAAGCGTAGTCCTCAGTGTGTCGTGCCACTCACGTGGCACCTGGCGGAGACCGTAGACTGGACGCCGGAGACTCCACTGGGTACCAGGAGGGAAAGACCCAGTGAAGCCAGGTGGGCGACGCAGCCAGATCTCCTCGTGCAGGCTGCCCTGCAAGAATGCTGTGCTGAAGTCGAGAGAGTGCAGCTCGTAGTCACGGTGAGCAGCAACGTGCAGCAGTACCCGAAGAGTGGTCATCTTCGGGGTGGGGGAGAAGGTCTGAAAGTAGTCAACTCCCTGCCGCTGACTGAAGCCACGAGCCACGTAACGCGCCTTGAAGACAGGCGGAGAACCCGGCGGCCGCTTCACCCTGAAGATCCACATGCCACTGACGATGTTCGCCCCAGGAGGGGGGACAGCGTCAACGTAGGTGCCTGTGGACTTCCAGGAAGCCATCTCTGCATCCATAGCTGCCTGCCACTGAGAGGAGTAGGGACCCTCTATCGCCTCCGCGTAAGAGCGCGGAGTCGGGATGTCTAGTGCATCCGGGTCTCCCTCAGGGGTAAGCAGTACGGACACGAGATGAGGTGAAGCAGCTGCCAGACACTGGAACTCCTCTTGCTTGTCCTCAAGGACGTCCGTGCCAAGGGCACACTCACCCCCGACGGACGGAGGACAGACAGACTCAGACTCAGCGATAAGACTCGCAGCGTAGTCTAAGCGACAGCGAGCTGCAAAGTCGACGAGCTCAGCAACTAGAGCAGACGCAGCAGTAGACTCAAAAGAAGGGTCAGTGACGACAGTAGCAAGGAGACACGTGACAGTAGGACAAGCGGCACGAAGAGAGTCCGACTACGGGTCGGGAAGAGTAGGAAGAGAGGACTCAGGAGGAGAAGGCAAAGGGGCACGCAGAGGAGCAGTGGACGGACGCAGAGACATCCGGTGCGTACCAGGGACAGGAGGAGGACGCTCATGCGAACTACGACCACTAGCGCAAGCAGGACGGACAGGCAACGTAGGGCGAGACGCAGGCTCACGACGCTCAGCAAGACCACCAGTAGGACCAGTGTAGGGAGAAGGAGCAGGCAAAGGGGAGGTAGGCTGCAGCTGAAACTGTGGCTGGACAGGCTGCGGACACTCTAAGGGAGGAGGAGGACCAGCAGAAGGTGGAAGACCAAGAACCTGCTGCAGGAGTGGAACGAAATACGGTCGAGGCTGCGTGGCGACGCGAGAAGCAGCAGGGACAGCACCAGCACCCTCAGTAGGAGCACCCGCTCCAGCAGAACCTCTAGCAGCTCCAGAACCTCCAGCAGCACCAGGAGCACCTCCAGCAGGACTGCTAGCGGCAGTCTCAGCGCCAACACCCGCAGCAGCACCAGCTCCAGTCGAACCCGCAGGCCCAGCAGCTCCAGTACGAGCACCTTCGGGACCCGCGACCGCAGCACCCTCAGCAGCTGAAGAACCTCCAGCACCAGCAGCACGACGCCAGCGCCGCTTAAACCACTCGCGCAGCTCCTGAGGAGAGAGTGGCTCCCGGCGAGACGAAGCACCCGGAGAACCTCCAGGTGGAGCACCTCCACACGCAGTACCCCCAGGCGTAGCACCCCCAGGCTCAGCACCCCCCGGCTCAGTAAGCCCTGGCTCAGCACCCCCAGGCTCAGCATCCCCAGACGTAGTACCCCCAGGCTCAGCACCCCCAGGCTCAACACCCCAGACGCAGCACCCCCAGGCCCCGCACCCCAGGTCTAGCAGCCCCAGGCTCAACACGCCCAGCGGCAGGACCCTCAGCAGCACCAGAGTCACAAGTGACCTCGACAGGCTCGACTGCGTCTACCTGGGACACACCTGAAGGGGCAGGACCCTGAGAGGGCAGGGGGTCTACCTGAGGGGGACCTGGTACCAGGAAGAGTGGGGGTGGGGGGAGGGACGGAGTGCGGTAGGGGAAGAGGCGGTAGTAGGGGACCGACTCGTCAAACGTGACGTCCTGGGAGGACAGAACACGACGAGAGGTGGGGTGGTAGAACTGCCACCCAGGCGCGTCAGGGGGGAACCCCAGGAAGACGCAAGGAGCAGCACGAGGGGACAGCTTGTCCGCAGACAAGTCGCGGACAAACGCCCGAGATCCCCAGACCCGGAACGCCGACGCATCGCCAACCTTCCCCGTCCACAGCAGGGCTGGGGAGGTCTCCGGCCTGGAGACCCTGGGGTGGAGGTTGAGCTGATGCGCCGCGTACCTGACCGCAAACGGCCACAGAAAATGGGGGGCAGCCGCATGCATCATGGACGTATGAGCGACGTCCATGACCATGCCAATGCGGCGCTCAGCAATCCCATTTTGCTGCGGTGAGTCCGGAAGCGTGAAGGTCTGGCGGATGCCTCGTGCACGACAGAAGGCTCGCAGAAGGCCAGAGGAAAACTCTCCGCCTCTGTCCGAGTGCAGACGCAAAACAGGAAAGTCCGAGCCAAAGGGCTGCCTAAGCTGAAGACGAGCTGCGCGGATCCAGTCGATCAACACCTCAGTGACATCACCCTTGCTGCGCAAGGGGAAGACTGTGGTTTAACGCGAGTAGTCGTCAACAACGAGCAGAAAGTAGCGCTCGTGACCCTGTCCACGGACGCGGGCTGGGCCCCACACGTCCATGTGAAGCGTCTGCAACGGGGCCTCTGTCGGAGGAAACTGAGAGGAGTGGGGGGCAGCCCGCTGGCGCCCCCCGACACAGGGGACACAGGCAGGGCCATGGCCCTGAGGAAGGGGAGGGAGGGACCGGGGGAGACCAGACACAAGAAGACGGGAGGCCATGCCTCTGAGCCGAAGCAGAGAGGGGTGGCCAAGGCGGTGGTGCCAGAGGAGAGTCTCGTGAGACAGGAGACGACACGAACAGGGGGCAGACTCAGGACCAGACCTGGACGCCGCAGCAAACACCTGACCCGACGCAGCTACCCTACCAGACTCAGCAACTGGAGAGGACGCAGTGGTCAGTGTGTACAGTCTCGACCCCGGCTGACGGGTAAACGTAGCCAGGTGCCGGCCTGTGCTAGCCTCAGTACAGTGCGTCACCCGCTGACGCGCAGGAGTGAACTGGTCTACTCCCCCATCCTGTAGGTCAGCACCACTCACCAGGTTCGTCGAGAACGAGGGGAGGTAGAGACCAGTCAGGGTGCCAGAGGGAGCCGCCGGACAAGGGAGGACTGTGGAGAAGCGAGACAGGACAGGACCCCCAGAGGGGTCAGCGAGAGACACCGCAACCGGCCGACTAAGCGGCGTGAGTGTGGTGCGGTCTCGAAAGAAGGAGCGAGACGCCCCAGAGTCAAGGGTGAAGGTGAGGGAGGCCGAAGCCGACGTAGTACCTGAGAGCGCAGACTCACCAGTACCTGAAGACGCAGACACACCAGCACCTAGAGCAGCAGCGTCGCACGCACCTAGGGCAGCAGCCGTACCAGTACCTAGAGTAGCAGTCTCAATGCTCGGATCGGGCGGGAAACACCGGTAACAGTCACCCTCATCACTAATAGACACAGCATACATGGCAGAAAGAATAGCATCAAACTCAAGATCAAAGATGGCCACACCCGCCCTAGACAGCTCGCCCCAGCGAGGGATCTCTGAGGCCTCCAGGAACTGGTGATGCCACGCGTCCGTCAGGCGGCCAAAGCAGCGCTGGGTGGGGTGCGCACCCCCACACTGCTCACCCGCACGGTCGCCGGTGCGCAGGACGTAGGTGCACGGACCAAAACCCCCACCCCGCTGGCGTGCAGTGTACCACTCACGGAGCTGCTGAGGTGACAGGGTCTCACGACCGCGCTGCTGCTGCTGGCGCGAGCCACCACCGGAGCCACTCCTCTGCGACGACCCGCGACCAGCTCCACCGCCACCCCCACCGCCTCCGCCTCCTCCGCTGCCTCCACCACTGCCGCCGCATCCGCCGCCGCCTCCACCGCCGCCTCCTCCGCCACCTCCGCTCCCACCGCCACCGCCGCCGCCGCCTCCGCCTCCACTGCCGCCACCGACCCCTCCACCCCCACCTCCACTCCCACCGCCACCCCCACTCCCCCCACCGCCTCCACCTCCACCTCCAACGCCCGCTCCTCCAGCTCCCTTGCCCCCCTTGCCCTTGCCAGGGCGGCGTCTCCCGCTAGGGGCAGACGCCGCGCCGACCGACTCAAGACCAAGGAGGTCGGCCGCAGCAGCAGAGGCAGCAGAGGGCAGCAGGGGGGAGGGAGAACACCCCTCAAAGATGGGGGTGCGCGGGTCACCTCGAGAGGCTCCTACAGCGACGATGCTCTTCTCTATCGCTAGGAGGGCCTTTTCGAGGAGGTCTACGGTGAGCGTGGTGGGACAGACTCAGAGAATGTGGTCCCTGACTACGCGAAGGGAGTCAGGGAGGCGAGTGACTAGGAAGTACAGAGTGATGTACATGGGGGGGGGGTTCGCGGCGCAGAAGTCAGCAGGGAGTGCAGCGCGGTAGCAAGTGTCACTAGTGCGGAGGTGCGTGATGAGATCAGCTACGGTGGGAAAAGCAGCAAGGTCAGGGAAGAGGTACGGCAGCATGAGACGGCTCAGTGCAACAGTGGCAGGGGAGGAGTAGCGCGCGACTACAGCGTCGTACAAGGTCTGAGCACTCTTGTACTGGCTAAAGTGCGCACGCTCGGAGGTAGGGAGGTGGCGACGCACAGCAAGACGTGCAGCAGCGTCGCACGTGGCCCACTGGGAGCGAACAGTGGCGTCAGCATTAGCAGCAGGGGCAGGGGAAGCGCCAGAGGTAAGGTCAAAGAGAGAGAGGCCGTCTGCCCTATCGCACTGTAGGAACAGCTGCAGGTCGTCGACCCAGACCTCAAAGTCTACGGCTCGTCCCTCAGCGTCAAACGTGAGGACACTAGGGGTAGCCATGACTACAGATGACGAGCAGTGTAAACAGTAGGGGAGGGAGGGCCGTGCAGGGGGAGAAGGCACTGTGCTCACCAGACAGGGCAGCTCTGACGGTCCAGCTGCTGGGCGGCTTGGTGGCAGAGCGGCTCGGCGGCAGGGCGGCTCGGCGGTAGGGCGGCTCGGCTTCCGGGCGGCTCGGCGGCAGGGCGGCTCGGCGGCTGGGCGGCTTGGCTTCCGGGCGGCTCGGCGGCAGGGCGGCTCGGCTTCCTGGCGGCTCGGCGGCAGGGCGGCTCTCGTGCAGGGCGGCGCGGCGGCGCTCTCGTGTAGGTATGGCGGCGGGTGAGCCGCAGTTAGGGCGGCGGGTGCGCCGCAGGTAGGTCGGCGGGTGGCCGCAGGTAGGGCGGCGGGTGCGCCACAGGTAGGTTGGCGGGTGGCCGCAGGTAGGGCGGCGGGTGCGCCACAGGTAGGTCAGCGGGTGGCCGCAGGTAGGGCGGCGGGTAGGGCCGCAGGTAGGTCGACGGAGGGCCGTAGGTAAGGGCGGCGACGGGCCGTAGGTAAGGGCGGCGACGGGCCGTAGGTAAGGGCGGCGACGGGCCGTAGGTAGGGCGGCGACGGGCCGTAGGTAAGGGCGGCGACGAGCCGGTGCAAGGGCGGCGCGAAGCCGCAGGTAAGGGCGGCGACGGGCCGGGGCGGCTCGAAGCCGTAGGTAGAGGCGGCGCGAAGCCGCGGGAAGGGCGGCGACGGGCCTGGGCGACGCGAGGCCGCAGGTAGGGGCGGCGCGAAGCCGCCGGTGAGGGCGGCGCAAAGCCGCGGGTAAGGGCGGCGACGGGCCGGGAAAAAGGCGGCGCGCCGCAGCCGCTAGGGCGGCTCGACGCGACCGTAAGGGCGGCGCGACGGGCCGCTAGGTGCGACTCGACGGGCCGCTAAAAAAAAAAAAAGGTAGGCGCGACTCTAGGCGCGCTTCGGTGGGCCCAAGGAACAGTCCCTAGGAGGGGACCTGCTCTGATTCCATGTGAGAATGAGAACGAGAATGCATCAACTATGAATGAAGTGGGTACATATAGGAAACCCTAAATGGGTTGTACCCCCTATGGGATACCCCACTATAGCCTACACAACAGCATAAGCTATAATGTTCTGACACTACGCACCTGTTGACGCAGAACTCTTCGTCGAATTACCGCACGGCTCCAACGGTGAGCCCAATCAAGTCTGTCAGCTGCTGAAGTCGCTCTACGACATCAAGCAAGCTCCGCGGCTATGGCAACAATACCTGCACGCTCGCCTCATTCGCATCGGCTTCAAACAACTACCGCACGATCAGGGCATGTACCGGCTCACGAAGGGCACCGACTACATCCTGTTAATCGTCTATGTAGACGATCTACTCTACATCGGCTCGACCGACGGCATCACAACCTGGTTCAAAGGGGAGCTGCAGAAGGACCTCACGCTCATGGTCTCATCTACCGTCACACAGTACCTCGGTCTCAACATCCGAGAAGAGGAAGACGCGATCTACCTCAGTGCCGCGAAATACGCCGACACCATCGCCAAGCGCTTTGCACTCACACCGACCGCCATTTCCACACCGTACCGCTACACGACAGGAAACAGCAAGGGAAGCTCCGCTCTACTTAAGCCCGCCGGCATACGTGACTACCAGAGGAAACTGGGTTGCCTCCTTTTCGCAGCTGTCACCTGCCGCCCGGACCTATCGTACTCTGCAAGTCAGCTCGCCACCTACCTCAAGAAGCCTGAAGCGGAACATCTGGCGGAGCTCGACCGCGCTCTTCACTACCTCGTCAGCACCCCGACGATCGGCCTAACTTACTACAAGAACGCAACTACACCGCCTAAGTTAATCGGCTACGTCGACGCCGATCACGCTGGCGACAACGACAACAGGCGCTCCCGCACCGGCTACGTCTACCGTCTCGAACCTATCGGACCTATCTCCTGGCAGTCGAGCAAACAGGAATTAATCGTGCTCTCCTTAGCTGAAGCAGAATATATAGCACTCTGCTCAGCCACCAAGGAAGGACTCTACCTTCGCGAACTCCTTGAAGAAGCAAAGCTAGCTCAGTTACCCAGCTTCACCCTGTTCTGCGACAACCAGTCAGCAATTCGCATCGCCAACAAGAACGGCTTCGCGAACAGGACGAAACACATCACCCTGCGATATTTCTTCGTGAAGGACGAGATCGAGAAGGGGAGACTCGAACTGTCATACTTCCCCACATCCGAGATGGCAGCCGATTACTTGACCAAGAAGCTCGGAAAGCAGAAGTTCGAGTACTGCATGCTGCGAACTGGACAGAGCCACGTCACCAGCAGCGACACTCCAGAAGCGAAGAGGAGTGTTGGAAACAATCGATCTTAAGCGCCTCTGTCGTGTCGAAACACTAAGGCACAAACGAAGCAAAACATGCCGAAGTACCGGCCAGTCAACCCTCGGAGGTTGAAAGTAACTGTTGGAGGTTACGCGAAAGTCAAAGGTCAGCGACCTTTGACCTGACAAGTACAGCGCGACAGCAAGGACACACAACTGACTCGCTACAGAGCAGTTGCTCGAGTCGCCACTGTATCGAATCGCAAGAGCAACAGTAAAACAGTTATAACTGTACCCCTTCATATTCCTTGTACTCTTATATAATCTTGTATCTCTTTGTTTTAATCAATCAACTTTGCCCTCACATACTAGCGCAAGGTGGTTCAAATACTTTTCATTAAGCTTCCGCTATTACATCAGTCCTACCCAAAGTTCACCCCTGCAAAAGATTCTAAGGGCTTTTCTCAGCCCAACAGCAGCGAGGCTCGGGCTAGTCCTGAAGCGTAGGCCGACGCGGCCGGGCCAGCAGTGCGAGGTTTGGCAAAACAGTGCGCGCGAAGTTGGCGAAGCAACGGCTGAACAGCGGCTGTTGCTGTACGCGATGTAGTCGGACTCCGTAAGGAATGCCGAGAAAATTCCTTACACTTACCCAGCCCTTGCACTCAGGGAGACCCAACCCCAACCAAACCAGAGTGGATTGCACAATCGCTACATAAAGCACATAATGTCAATCCTTCTTCTGCCAAGGTCAGACATTCCATTGCTTGAAGAATTAAGTACGAACAATGCTGCCATGTAACTCTGACGAACTGAGGGGAGCCAGTGACATCAGCAGGGGGATGATGTCTTGTGCAAGTGTGTGCAGAAACTCAAAAGGATTTTGAAAGAGAGTCCAAAGACTGCTGCTGCTGTTGCTGCTGCTGTTGTTGTTGTTGCTGCTGCTGCTGCTGCTGCTTCCGCCGCAGGAGCATCTGCTGGTGCTGCTGAAACCGCTGCTGCATCTGCAGCTGCTGCAGCCGAATCAGAGAATTCACACGAGTCTCTGTCTGCTCCTCTTCCCCCAACTGCTGTTGCTGCTGCTGATGCAAGTGATGATGTTGCTCCTGCTGCTGCATCTGGTGCTGCTGCTCTTGCTGATCCTGTTGTCTCCCCTTCTCACACACTCCCTGCCCTTCCTGCCCTTCCTTACCTTCCTTACCTTCCCTTACTTCCCCTTCTTCCACTCCTCCTCCTTCCCACAGATGCATCCCACCACCCTCACCAATGCCCCTACCACCATCACCGCCCCTAACCGCATCAACACCAGCACCAGGTGTCACTGCTGCCGCCGCAGCAGCAGAAGCAACAGCAACAGCAGCATTGCCGTTAGCAACAATGCCAGCGGCAGCAGCTACATCAGCAGCAGTGGCAGCAATAGCAGCAGGGGTAGAATCAGGAGATATTTTAGCGTCAGTTAAACCCTCCCCAACACCAGGCAAACTACCAGCCACAGCACCAGTCACGGCCGCTGCTGCCCGGGCCCTCTCAACAGCTGCCCGCAAAGCTGCCCGGATAACTTCCACCGTAGGCTCTTTCCTGCCCTTCTTCCTCCAATCTGCCCCACATTTCTCCCTCTCTCTCTCCCTCTCCCTCTCCCTGCTGCGGCTGCTCCCACCCCCCTCCACCGCTCCCAACCCCCCCGAATTGAGCGGGCTGCTACCACCAGCAGAGGCAGAATGGGAGGAGGAGGGGAGTGGGGAGAGAGAGGAGGGGCGGGAGGAATGCAGCGGCTCGTCTGACTCGGGAGGAGGGTCCCTAGAGAGGAGCATTTGATGGGTGACTCGGTTGCTGCAGGAGGCTGTTTCCAGTGCTCGCACGTGCAGGCGAAGCACCTGTGTATGGGCAGACGGACATACATATGGGGAGGAGCAGGGGAGGGAAGGGTATGAGAGATCATTGGTTACAGGGGGAGGAGGGTCTTGGGAGAGCAGCATCTGATGGGTGACTCGGTTGCTGCAAGAGGCCGTTTCCAGTGCTCGCACATGCAGACGAAGGACCTGTGTGGTAGGGGCGGACATACGAGGTGGAGCAGGGGACAGAAAGGTGCAGTGTGGAGACTCGTCAGTTTCAGGGGAAGGAGGTTCTCAGGAGAGAAGCATCTGGTGGGTGACTCGGTCACACTCACAGTCACCCTCCTCACACACTCAGTCACCCTCCTCACACACACAGTCACCCTCCTCACAATCACACTCACATTTATCGCTTTCTTGAGTAATGCCAGCAGGTCAGGATGATCCTCACACGATACCACAAACCAAGTCATGTGCAATTTCACAACCACCATAGTCACACAAGCCCCACCCTCGCCACAGTCACACCCACCCTTGTCATAATCACACTCACATCAATCGCTTTCTTGAGTGATGCCAGCAGGTCGGGATGATCTTCACACGATACCACAAACCGAATCAGCTCCTCTCCTCCTCCCCCCTCTCCCTCTCCCGCCCCCCCTTCCCCTTCTCCTCCCCCACCACCACCCCCCTCCTCCCTGCACTCCCCTTTCCTCCTCTTCCTCCCTCCGCCCTCCTCCCCACCCTCACAGCTCCCCCCCCTCTTTCCCCCACCCTTTCTCCGCCCTCCGCCACTCCCCTCTCCACGACCTTCCACCCCCTCCCCCCCTTCCCCCTCTCCTCCCCCTTCCCCGCCTTCCCCCCTAACCGCCCCACCGCCCTCTCTCACCCCCTCCTCCCCCACCGTCCCCACCACCTCCTCCACCTCTAAAACATCCACATCCCTCGGTACCGCACTGAACCCCTTCCCCCCCATCCCTCCCCCCGCCCCCGCCTCCCCTTCCGCCTCCCCCTCCCCCTCCGCATGCCTCTCCGCGTGCAGCGCCCGCAGCACGTCTACAACCTCGCCCAGTAATGTTGCTTTATCCGTCTGGAGGGGGGGGCGGAGTAGCGGGGTAAGGAATGAGGGTAGGGAGCAGGGGGAAGGGGATAAAATGCCCTGCACACGCCTCTCCCTCTCCGCGTGCAGCCCTCGCCTATCAACATCAACCCGTCTGAATGGGGGGGAGAAGAGGGGGCGGAAGGCGGGTGGAGCAGGGGGAAGGGGGATAAAGTGCCCTGCACACGCCTCTCCCTCTCCGCGTGCAGCGCCCGTAGCACGTCCACCACCTCTCCTAGAAGGGTTGCTTTGTCCGTCTGGATAGGGGGAGGAGCAGGGGGGGGGGGGGGGGGGGGGTAACAGGGGAGGGGCGGGGTAGGGCATGGGCGGTTGTGAGAACTCTGTCTTTCACGTCTCTCCGCGTGCAGCGCCCGCAGCACGTCCACCACCTCTCCTAGGAGTGTTGCTTTGTCCGTCTGAATGGAAGAGGCACGAACACAGGAAAGTGGGGAGTTGGGGAGTGCAAGCGGTCCGTGTATTAGATCCAAGCAGGTACAGACATGCAAACATGTCTCTCTCCCTCTCTCTCTCCGCGTGCAGCGCTCGCAGCACGTCCACCACCTCGCCTAGCAGCGGCGCCTAGTCCGTCTGGACAGGGGGAAGCGGGGAGAAGGGGGGTGGAGGGATAGTAGGTGGTGGGGAAACATGTCTTTCCGCGTGCAGCGCTCGCAGCACGTCTAATACCTCGCCTAGCAGTGTCGCCTTGTCCGCCTGGACAGGTGAAGGAACGGGGGATGGGTAGGGAAGCGGGGAAAAGGAGCGGAGGAATGGGTTGGTTTGAACAATGAGGCTAGGGAATCCGCCCGCCTGCCTCTCGGCCACTCCGGCTGTATTGAAATCACTTTTGAGAATTCTCAAAGGAGGAATGGGTTGGATGGAATGATGAGGCTAGAGAATCCGCCAGCCTCTCCCCCTCTCCGCCTCTCCGCCTCTCCGCCTCTCCGCCCCTCCGCCCCTCCGCCCCATCGCCTCTCCGCCTTGCTAGAACTAGGAAGCAGCGCGCGTAGCGTCACGAGGTGAAGGAGGTGGAGAGAGGCGGGAGGGGGAGGCGGTGACTCAGTAGACCCTCACCTTGCTAGAACTAGGAAGGAGCGCGCGCAGCGTCGCGAGGTGCTGGTTAATGCGCTCCCGTCGCCGCCGCTCCGCCTCGCTGTGCGAGCGCGACTGCGCCAGCGCCTTCGCCTCCATCTCCGCCATCGACGCGCGCGCCGCCTCCCCGCCCCCGCCGTAAAACGCGGAGATGTCGACTGAAGGCCGGCGGAAGAGGAGAGGAGGGAGGTGGGGAGGGGTGCGTGGAGAGGAGGCGGGGGAGGAGAAGAGGGAGGTGGGGAGGGGTGCGTGGAGAGGAGGCGGGGGAGGAGAAGAGGGAGGTGGGAAGGGGTGCGACGTCTGTGTATCCAAAATAAGGGGCACCTAGCTGGCAAATGAAACCACCAACACGGAAACCCGCTACATTCCAAACACGCTTAGAAAATCGCCTGAGCCTCACATTCGTTCTTTTAAAAATCTGCGAATTACTCTCACGTACCTCCTGGTAAATGGTACAGGCGCTTAGAGAACCACTCCATACAGTAGCTAGGATCTACTCTCACGTACATCTTGGGAAAAAACATAGGCGCTTCGAAATTGCCCCACACGGAAGCTCCAATTCGCTCTCATGCGTACTGCCTGAGAAGACTCTTAGGCACTTCAAAGACTCTCACTCAGGGCGTCTTTCAGGTTCGGGTCATTAGGCACTGTTTGGGTCATCAGTACACTTTGGGTCATGGGAGGACCAATGGTATTCGAGTAGTGTAACTAAAATGCGCCTGATTGGTCTTCCAAGAATCTCGGATGACCCAAACAGTGCATGACCCGAACCTGAAAGGCGCCCTCAAAGAGAGCGCGTACCTCCTTCACACAAAAGCTACTTGTCACTCTCACGCGCGCGTACCTCCGGGGAATCCCCCCGCTAGTTGCGGTCCCCCCAGCAATGCCGCCTGCTGTCCCGCCAGCTCTTGCAGCAGGAGAAAGTCCGCCTGCTGCTGCGCCGCTGCGCCCCCGCCCATTCGGAAATCCCCCTGCTGCTGCGCAGCCGCCCTTCCGCCCATCAGAAACTCCGCCTGCTGCTGCTGCTGCTGCGCCGCCCCCCCGCCCATGCGGAAATCCGCCTGCTGCGCCGCCGCCCCCCCAGCCAGGAGAAACTCCGCCTGCTGTTGCGCCCCTCCGACATCGAACCTTCCCCCGTCCCCGTTCAGCAGCGCGACTGCGCCCATTCCTCCCCGCGCGCCCGACAGAGCTCCCCCTGCCCCTCCCCCGAGCCCGCTACGACGCGCAGTAGCGCTGCTAGCAAGCGCGCTCCGCATCGCGGCTGTAGCGGCTGTAGCCGCCGCCGCCGCGGTGCCAGCAGCATTGGTGCTCGCAACGGGATTTCCGCTGCTCCTGAGTGGAATCTTCCCCGAAGCTACCGCTGCAGCTAGACTCGCGTCGTCCATGCCCAACAAATCGTTGACACAGGCACCTGCCGCGCCAGCCATTAGGCTCGGCCCCAAACCTGCAGCCAGGTTCAGCACCAAACCTAATCCATTCGACTGGAGAAGATCAACACGGACGGACCGACTAGAGCCCGAACCGGCGGCTCCTAACCCTAAAGAATTATGTACATCAGGTGCTGCTGACGTGGCAATAGCTTCTACAGGCGAACCCGACAAAGATCGACGGTTTCCTCCCGCAAAGGACGCCGCGCGTTGCTGCTGCTGCTGCTGCTGTTGTTGTTGGTGCTGCTGCTGCTGCTGCTGCTGCTGCTGCTGCTGCTGCTGCTGCTGCTGCTGCTGCTGCTGCTGCTGCTGCTGCTGCTGCTGCTGCTGCTGCTGCTGCTGCTGCTGCTGCTGCTGCTGCTGCTGCTGCTGCTGCTGCTGCTGCTGCTGCTGCTGCTGCTGCTGCTGCTGCTGTTGTTGTTGGTGCTGCTGCTGCTGCTGCTGCTGCTGCTGCTGCTGCTGCTGCTGCTGATTGTGTTGTTGATCGAGCGCCGCTAGGGCAGCCATCGGATCGTTCATGCTCGCGCAGAGAAACGCGAGGGACTGCGAGTCCGTGCCTCCAGCCCACGACATGGTGTAACTAAGTTGAACGAAAAGATTTCGCCTATTCAAGTCGCCAAATTCCGATAATCTCCAACAACTGAAAAAAACAACAACCGCCGAGCGGGGCGACGAGTGACGGAAAGTCTCACATAGAAGCGAGAAGCGAATGACGAGTGTCTCTACCGGCTCACCGAGAAGCGTCGACACGCGTATGCGTCACGTCTAGGCAGCTAAGCGGTTATTACGGAAATAAAACGATAAGGAAAACCGAGAAACCCGTGAACTAGTAGCAGGAAAAGCGTAGATGCGGTGATTACATAGGGCAGAGCTTCAATACGGTATTACACAGTGATACACCACCGACCTCACCTAGAATCTGTCACTACCTAGAAACTGAGGCTGGAGCGAAGCACAGTAGGTAAGGAAATTTACGGATCACTGTTGTGGAGGATTTACGCGTTGCGTTCAAATGCTGTCCAACGCGCACATATAAAGATTACACGCAGTGGACTGTACAGCGTAAGTTGACACCCATGTTCTTGTAGCAGCTGAAGTTCAGTTGAGTTGTTAGTTTACGGATGTAACGTAAGGGCGTGTCCAGTTCGTTCATTTCGGGATTTTTCGTGCCAACGCACGTATCGAGGTTCAAAAATAACTACCGTACCTAGAAACGAATGCATTGTGAGTGGAGTCCAACCATCCTGTAATTTCAGAAGCGCGGACACATTCCCCGCCACACGAATCAACAGTGCTCTGACCACGTTGAAAACGAGGTAACAGTTTTCCTCGTCAATCATAGCTTGAAAATTTTTGTGCAGGCGCAGGGGGCGCTGGCGAGTAGAGCGAACCACTGACGAAATCGTGCAAGCGATACAAGGGAAACGAACTGTAGTGGCCAGGACGCGGTGCTGTACCCTTGTCCGCGTCCCTGCTGATTCCATTAACGTGAGTCAGACGACTCTAGGTACGTGCATGGGGCGTGCCGTCTTGCGAACAGAAGCTGATTGTGTCCGCTGGACACATTCAATAAAGGGTTACCACAAAAATGTGGTAACTGAGGGGGTTTACGAACAGTAAATGCACGAGCTGGACCCCCCTAACGACTGATGAAGTGGACGCGTATTCACCTGGTACATTCACACATGGTGCTTGATCGGTAGCACCCTTAAAGCCCAGGACCTGAATTACAAAAAAAAAAGAAGGCAAACTGTGCACAGTTTGCCTCCCGAGCCCACATTTGACTTCCCGAGCCTCTCTGGTTACCAAAAAACACCACGCAAAAAAGCAGGGAGTCGTAGAGCAGCACATGTCTGGTTGGCGAGAGTCCCAACCGCTCTCTCCCCAAGGGAATAGAGCTGGGCTGTTGACAGTTTGAAAATAGTTGTAATTCAGGTCAAGCTAAGACATTTACGCACGCACACACTCTTAGGTAGAACAGAGGAGCCAATAAAGCCGGAGGCCACTCCACAAAAAAATAAGACGGAGAAACCAATTCTGTATGATGATCAGAGTGTTGCGATGGGCCCGCTTATTACTCAGCGTCGTCGTCGAAACCCTGCGCGACCGCGCAAACGCCAGTTTGCGGCGCATGCATCTCCCTCTCCGAGGTCGATAAGAATCGTACTTGCGATCGCTGTCATTTCCTGCGCATTCGCCCTATGTTTGCCTCAGCTTTATGCCCACTCCCGCGCTTCTTCGTCGACGTCACGTCCCGTCACCCACGCTTCCTCTCGTCGACGTCGCCATGCCCGATGTCGCTACTTTTACGTCTCCGATCGCTCTCCTCCCATGTTGTCTATCGTTTTTGTGAAAGTTTAGAAGAGAGAAGAGGGGATACAAATAGCAAACCCTAGAAGGGTTGTACTCGCTATAGAGCACCCCACTACAGGCTAGAGCATAAGATAACATTCTGACACACCCCCATAGCCAAAGTGGGGTGTAATAAGCAGAGCAAGCAAAGCAGTACAAGCTCAGGGTGGATCACAATGTCACCACACATTCTGAGCACAAGTTCAAGAAGCAATAGTTTAAAGGGTACAATTATGAGCAAAGCTAGTGGTAGTCACAACGGGCAAGCGAGGAGGAGGAGAGAGAGTGAGAGGAGAGGAGATAGGAGGCGTCGGCTGAAGCTGCAGACATACTGGCAACAGGAGGCAGACTGGCACAGCGGCTACCGGACGAAGTCCCCGGAATACAGGAGTAACAGGCCCCGCGGCTAAAGTAGCGGCAGACGAGCAACAGACCCACGGGCGGCTGGCACAGCTGGCTACGACTGGGCTACCGGACGAAGTCCCCGGAATACAGGTGCTGCTGGCGACACGACGGCAACCTCCATACAGCTTCCCCAAACTATCCCACTCCCCCTGGCACACACCCGCTGCTACACCGCTAGCTCCACTCCCACGCACCCCCCTTAAACCCTAAACCCCAGTCTCCCACACATCCACCCCCCTCAGCGACAGCTGCAGCAGTGGGAGACAAAGGAGGAGGAGGAGCAAAGGGAGGAATGCAGAAGTGCCACCCCCATACTCGCCACCCCCTACTCGCCACTCCCCAAACCCTAACACAGGCAGGGCGGGATGGCGGGTAGGGAGGTTACGGGGGAGGAGGGGGGGGGGGGGGGGGGGGGGGGGGACCGACGCGCGGCCTCCCAGGGCGCCAAGACAGGCAGCAGAAGGGGCGGCGCTCGCCCGCCCCCGAGGGTCGCCTCGACAGGCGACGGGAAAAGGGGCCGCAGGCGGGGCCGGGGCCGGGGCGCAGGTAGGGCGATGGGGCCGGGGCGCAGGTAGGGGCCAGGGCCGGGGCGCAGGTACGGCGACGGGGCCGAGGCGCGTGCCCTCGGTGCGCCGCGACGGGTCCCCGTCGCCCGTCGCGGCGCCTCCAGAAGGCGACGCGGCGAACGACGGGGCAGAAGCCCGCCGCGCGCCTCGGGGCGCACAGCGGGCAGAGAACCGCCGCGCGCCTCGGGGCGCACGGCGGGCAGAAAACCGCCGCGCGCCTCGGGGCGCACGGCGGGCAGAAAACCGCCGCGCGCCTCGGGGCGCACGGCGGGAAGAAAAAGTGCCGCACGCCAGGGGGCGTGCGGCTCAGAGAGTAGTGAAAGGTAGTTGCAGCGGAAGCGAGGAGGTGGTAACCCACCCACAGGATCGATCCAAGGGGATCGACCTGCTCTGATACCATGTGAAAGTTTAGAAGAGAGAAGAGGGGTTGCACTAGCAAGAATGGGGATACAAATAGCAAACCCTAGAAGGGTTGTACTCGCTATAGAGCACCCCACTACAGGCTAGAGCATAAGATAACATTCTGACAGTTTTCCGCGTCCCCCACGCTTCGCCCCACCGTCGCCTACGCTTCCTCCTGCTGTCGCTCACACTTCATTCCGTCGTTGCCCATGCTCCCCCTCCCGTCACCACCTTCACCGTCGCCCTCGCTTTCCCCCACTGTCGCTTACGCTCCCACCCATCGTCGCTCACGCTTCCCCCAACCTTCTCCCACGCTTCCCCTCTCATCAGCCACGCTTCCTCCCACCGTCGTCCTCTTCCTCCCACCGTCGACCTCCCTTCTCTCCCACCTCTCTCCACGTCGTCATCACTCCCCTGCCTATCACGTTCCCCCTCTTCACCATCGCGTCTCCACCCTCTCATCCCTTCCCATCGCATTTAGGGTAATCGTTGTACTCCTCCCCTATTACCACCTTCTCTACTCCTACCATCGCCCATGGTGACCACCCCACCCTTGCACCCTTATTTCCTTCTTCTCATTCTCCCTCCCCATCAGCCTCTCACCCACCCTGGGCGGGGAGGTATGGCGGGCTGGGCTGGGAGCTGGGAAAGGGGTCGTGACTCGTTCGCTGTGGGGTGTGGAAGGGTGCGTGGTCAGCAGCACCCACCCTTTTCTCTCTTGCACTGACCTCCTCTCCTCTCTCGCACCAACCCCGCACGCATGGCAGGTGGTGATGAGGCTTTGGAGCAGAGTGTTGGGGGCACAGCCAGAGCAGCGCGCGCAGGCGGGCAGCAAGGAGTGCAGTGCTGCAGGGGGCGGGTTAGGGGAGCGGGGGAGGCGGGGATGAGGGAGAGAGGGTGCAGGGATCCTCCTATCCCCCTTATACCCTGCCACACTTTTACCTCTTGCCCTCCTCCCTTACTCCGTTCCGTCGTTCCCCCTCAGCCGTCCTCCTCTCCCTCTCCCTTCCTCCCTTCCTCCATCTCTTTGCCTCACTACCCTCTTTACCCTCTCTGTTGCCCGTCCTCCCTTCCTCCCGTCCTCCCTTCCTCCCGTCCTCCCTTCATCGCATCCGCCCATCATCTCATCCCCCCATCATCTCATCCCCCCATCATCTCATCCCCCCATCATCTCATCCCCCCATCATCTCATCCCCCCATCATCTCATCCGCCCATCATCTCATCCCCCCATCATCTCATCCCCCCATCATCTCATCCCCCCATCATCTCATCCCCCCATCATCACATCCCTCCATCATCTCATCCGCCCATCATCTCATCCCCCCATCATCTCATCCGCCCATCATCTCATCCCCCCATCATCTCATCCCCCCATCTTCTCATCCCCCCATCATCTCATCCGCCCATCATCTCATCCGCCCATCATCTCATCCCCCCATCATCTCATCCCCCCATCATCTCATCCCCCCATCATCTCATCGCCCCATCATCTCATCCGCCCATCATCTCATCCCCCCATCATCTCATCCGCCCATCATCTCATCCGCCCTTCCTCTGTGTCTCCCTTGCTCATTTTCTGCCTCCGTGCATTCTTTGTTCCCCACCGTGCATCAGAGTTTGTGGTTCGTGTCTATGCAGGTCTGCCATGCATCCAGTCGTGATGAATATAGGGTTTGATGATACTAGTCTGTGAAGAATGAGGAATGAATGAACTAGCACAAGGTTGGGTACAAGTAGGAAACCCGAGGAAACTGTACCCCATAGTGTCTACCCCACTATAGCCTAGACAAGCTATATGATATAAGTTTGACACACCCCCATAGGCAAAGTGGGGGAGAACAAGAGGTCACAAGACCAGTCAAGCAAAACAAAGCAAGCTCAGGGTGGATCACAACGTCACCACACAATCCGAGCACAAGAGCAAGGCCACAAGGCCAGTTCACATGCAAGATAATATATAAAGGTAAACAAGCAAGTGCAGGTATAGAAAGATCACAGTACAAGCAAGGTCAAGAAGTGAGCAAGTGAGGCCAAGTAGGCACAAGACCTAGCATAGTACAGAAGTGCTGATGATCACCAGGCGGAAGTGCCTTGGTAAAGATATCGGAAGTGTTGGCCTCAGAGGCCACGTAAGCAAGGCGCAGCTGACCACGCTGCTGCAGCTCACGAGCAAGGAAGTAGCGGAGAGCAATGTGCTTCGTTCTGTGCTCCAGTCTGTGCTCCCGACACAAGGCCAGCATGGCCTTGTTGTCTACGTACAGAACTGGAGGAGAACGAGGCGCCTCTCCTAGGTCAGTCAGCAGGTAGGTGAGCCAGCGTAGCTCCTGTGCAGCCATGGCCCCCGCGTAGATCTCAGCCTCACAGCTGGAGGTGAGAACAGAAGACGAGCGGGTAGACCGCCACGAAACAGAGCCGGAGCCAAGGCTGAAGGTGTAACCCTGTGACGACCGCTGCGTAGCCTGGTCGTCAGCCCAAGAAGCATCAGCGTGACCTGTAAGGACCACTCGACGTCGCTCTCCAAGCATTAGCCCCATGCCCGACGTACTGCACAAGTAGCACAACACCCTCTTGGCTGCAGCCATGTGCTCTGGTTGGTGTCTCCCAGGAGCAACATAGCGTGCCAAGATGTTGAGAGGGTATGCAAGGTCAGGTCGTGTGCAGGTCATCAGGTACATGAGGCAGCCAACAAGCTCTGGGTACGGGCCACTCGGCTCTACGGAGTCATCCGAAGGCAGAGCTGAGAGCGAGTGGCGAGTAGACAGAGGAGTGGCCTGAGGCGAGGAGTACGTGAAGTCGAAGCGCTAAAGGGCCTGCTGCACCATGTGTGACTGAGTCAAGGTAATGGTGCGCTGTGCTCTGTCCCGGGTGATCTGCAAGCCAAGGTAGCTGCGCAGTTCACCCAGGTCTGTGCACGTGTGTCTCTTCTACAGCTCGGATTTCACGTGGGCAAGTCCAGCAGTGTCAGCAATGGCAAAGACCAAGTCGTCGACGTATACGAGGATGTAGAGCGGCGGCAAAGTGGTGTCAGTGCGTAGAAACAGCGACGGGTCGGCAGTAGAAGGAGCAAACCCAAGAGCCGCAAGTGTATTCCTCAGTGTGTCATGCCACTCACGGGGCGCCTGTCGGAGACCGTAGACTGGCCGCCGGAGGCTCCACTGGGTACCAGGAGGAAACGACCCAGTGAAGCCAGGTGGGCGGCGCAGCCAGATCTCCTCGTGCAGGCTGCCCTGCAGGAAAGCTGTGCTGAAGTCAAGAGAGTGAAGCTCGTAGTCGCGTTGAGCGGCTATGTGCAGCAGCACCCAAAGAGTGGTCATCTTCGGGGTGGGAGAGAAGGTCTGAAAGTAGTCAACTCCCTGCCGCTGACTGAAGCCTCGAGCCACGTAACGCGCCTTGAAGACAGGCGGAGAACCCGGCAGCCGCTTCACCCTGAAAATCCACATGCCACTGACGATGTTCGCCCCAGGTGGGGGAACCTCGTCGACGTAGGTGCCTGTGGACTTCCAGGAAGCCATCTTTGCGTCCATGGCTGACTGCCACTGAGAGGAGTAGGGACCCTCGATTGCCTCAGCGTACGATCGAGGAGTCGGGATGTCTGGTGCATCCGGGTCTCCCTCAGGGGCAATCATCGTGGACACGAGACGAGGCAAAGCGGCAGCAAAACACTGGAACTCCTCATGCCTGTCCTCAAGGACGTCCGTGCTAAGAGCACACTCACCCCCGACGGACGGAGGACAGACAGACTCAGACTCAGCAACAAGACTAGCAGCGTAGTCTAGACGACAGCGAGCAGCAAAGTCGACAAGCTCAGCGACTAGGGCCGACGCAGCAGTGGACTCAAAGGAAGGGTCAGTGACAACAGTAGCCAAGAGACGCGTGATAGTAGGACCGGCAGCATGAAGAGAGTCAGACTCCGGGTCAGCAAGAACAGGAAGAGAGGACTCTGGAGGAGACGGCAACGGGACACGCAGAGGAGCAGTGGAAGGACGCAGTGCCATCTGGTGTGTGCCTGGGACCGCAGGAGGACGCGGACGCGGAGCACGACGACTAGTGCGAGCAGCACGAACAGGCGACACAGGACGAGACGCAGGCTCACGACGCTCAGCAAGACCTCCAGTAGGACCAGTGTAGGAAGAAGGAGCAGGCAGGGGGGAGGCGGGCTGTAACTGTGATTGCGACTGGACAGGCTGTGGGCACTCTAAGGGAGGAGCAGGACCAGTAGAAGGCGGGAGACCAAGAACCTGCTCAAGGAGCGGAACGAAGTACGGCCTCGGCCGTGCAGCGCCTCCAGAACCAGCAGGGACGGCACCAGTACCCCCAGCGGCAGCACCAGCGCCAGCAGCACCTCCAGCTCCAACACCGCCAACTCCAACACCCTCAGACGTACCAGCGCCAGCAGGACCACCAGCGCTAACACCCCCAGCAGCTCCAGCTCCAGCTGCTCCAGCAGCACCAACTCCAGCAGCCCCAGCAGCACCCCCAGTCCCAGCAGCTCCAGAACCGCCAGTACGAGCACCTCCGGGACCAGCAGCAACAGTAGCACCTCCAGCTCCAGCAGCACGGCTCCAGCGCCGGGCAAACCACTCGCGCACCTCCTGCCGAGAGAGTGGCTCCCGCCTTGAAGAAGCACCGCGAGAGGCCACACGTGTAGACCCAGCACCCCCACGCTCTGCACCCCCAGGCTCAGCACCCCCAGGCTCAGCACCCCCAGACTCAGCACCCCCAGGCTCAGCACCCCCAGGCTCCGCACCCCTAGGCTCAGCACCCCCAGGCTCAGCACCCCAAGACGCAGCACCCCCAGGCTCCGCACCCCTGGACTGAGCACCCCCAGGCTCCGCACCCTCAGGCTCAGCACCTCCAAACCCGGCACCCGCAGGCTCAGCACCTCTAGCAGTACCAAAGTCAACAGCTACCTCGACAGGCTCGACTGCGTCTTCCTGGGACACACCTGACGGGGCAGGACCCTGAGGGGGGAGGGGGTCTACCGGGGGAGGACCTGGCGCAAGGAAGAGCGGCGGCGGGGGGAGGGGCGCAGTGCGGTAGGGGAAGAGACGGTAGCAAGGCACCGACTCGTCAAAGGTGACGTCCTGGGAGGACAGAACACGGCGCGAGGTGGGGTGGTAAAATTGCCAACCAGGCGCGTCAGTGGGGAAGCCAAGGAAGATGCAGGGAACAGCACGGGGGGACAGCTTGTCCGCAGACAAGTCGCGGATAAACGCCCGAGATCCCCAGACCCGAAACGCAGACGCATTGCCAACCTTCCCCGTCCACCGCAAGGTGGGGGAGGTCTCTGGCAAGGAGACCCGAGGCTGAAGGTTGAGCTGATGCGCTGCGTACTGAACCGCAAACGGCCATAGAAAATGGGGGGCAGCCGCATGGATCATGGACGTACGAGCGACGTCCATGACCATGCCAATGCGGCGCTCAGCAATCCCATTTTGCTGTGGAGAGGCGAAAAGCGTGAAGGTCTGGCGGATGCCCTGTGCTCGACAGAAGGCTCCCAGACGGGCAGAGGAAAACTCCCCGCCTCTGTGAGAGTGCAGACGCAGAACAGGAAAGTCCGAGCCGAAACTCTCTCTGAGCTGGAGACGAGCTGCGCAGATCCAGTCGATCAACACCTCAGTGACGTCACCCTTGCTGCGCAAGGGGAAGACCGTGGTGTAACGCGAGTAGTCGTCAACCACCAACAGGAAGTAACGCTCGTGACCCTGGCCACGGACGCGGGCGGGGCCCCACACGTCCATGTGAAGAGTCTGCAGCGGAGCCTCTGTCGGAGGAAACTCGGAGGAGTGACGGGCGGCGCGCTGTCGCCCCTCGACACAGGGGACGCAGGTAGGGGCAGGCCCCGGAGGTAGGGGAGGGAGAGACCGAGGGAGACCAGAGACAAGGACACGCGAGGCCATGCCTCGGAGACGAGGCAGGGAGGGGTGACCAAGGCGGTGGTGCCAAAGGAGAGTCTGGTGGGACAGGAGACGACACGAACAGGGAGCAGACTCAGGACCAGACCTGGACGCTGCAGCAAACACCTGACCCGATGCAGCTACC
The DNA here is from genome assembly GCA_948144175.1 of Closterium sp. NIES-65. Classification (NCBI taxonomy): domain Eukaryota; kingdom Viridiplantae; phylum Streptophyta; class Zygnematophyceae; order Desmidiales; family Closteriaceae; genus Closterium; species Closterium sp. NIES-65. Next base: position 932,886 of record CANXME010000511.1, on the reverse strand, counting down.
TGACCAGACTCAGCAGCCGGAGGAGACTCGGTAGTAAGTGTGTACAGGCTCGACCCCGGCCGACGGGTGAACGTGGCCAAGTGTCGGCCTGTCCGAGCACACGTGCAGTGGGTCACCCGCTGACTCGCAGGAGTGAACTGGTCAACCCCCCTATCCTGTAGATCAGCTCCACTCACCAAGTTTGTAGAGAACGAGGGGAGGTAGAGACCTGACAGGGTGCCAGAGGGGGCTGCCGGGCACGGTAAGACAGTGGAGAAGCTAGCAAGGACAGGACGCCCAGAGGGGTCCGCCAGGGAGACCGCAACCGGCCGACTAAGCGGCGTAAGCGTGGTGCGGTCTCGAAAGAAGGAGCGGGAAGCACCCGAGTCAAGGGTGAAGGTGTGTAAGGCCTGAGCCGACGTAGTACCTGAGAGGGCAGACTCACCAGCACTAGGGGCACCAGACGCACTAGCACCTAGAGCAGCAGCCTCACCAGCACCTAGAGCAGCAGCCTCAATGCCCGGGTCAGGCGGAACACACAGGTAACAGTCACCCTCAACACCATCAGACACAGCATACATGGCAGCAAGAATAGCATCATAATCAAGATCAAAGATAGCAACCCCCGCCCTAGACAGCTCTCCCCAGCGAGGGATCTCAGTGGCGTCAGGGAACTGGTGACGGCAGCATGAGGCGGCTAAGCGCAGCAGTGGCAGGGGAGGAGTAGCGTGCAACTACAGCGTTGTACAAGGTCTTAGCACTCTTGTACTGGCTAAAGTGCGCACGCTCAGTGGTCGGTAAGTGGCGACGCACAGCAAGACGGGCAGCAGCATCGCGTGTGGCCCATTGTGAGCGAACAGTGCTGTCAGCAGTAGCAGGCGGGGCAGGAGAGGCACCAGAGGTGAGATCGAATAGGGAGAGTTCGTCTGCCCTATCATACTGTAGGAACAGCTGGAGGTCATCGACCCAGACCTCAAAGTCAACAGCACGACCCTCAGCATCAAAGGTAAGGACACTAGGGGTAGCCATGACTGCAGGGGCCTAGCAGGGAGTGATCTCACCAGTCCGAGTAAGTAGGGCCGTGGCGCGCAGGTAGGAACAGTAGGGGCTCGACGGCAGGGCGGCTCGGCGGCTCGGCTGCTGGGCGGCTCGGCGGCTCAGTTGCTGGGCGGCTGGGCGGCTCGGCGGCTCGGCTGCTGGGCGGCTCGGCGGCTCGGCTGTTGTGCGGCTCGGCTGCTGGGCGGCTCCGCGGCTCGGGTTCTGGGCGGCTCGGCGGCTCGGCTGTTGGGCGGCTCGGGTGCTGGGCGGCTCGGCGGCTCGGCTGTTGGGCGGCTCGGCTGCTGGGCGGCTCGGCGGCTCGGCTGTTGGGCGGCTCGGCTGCTGGGTGGTTCGGTTGCTCAGCTGCTGGGCGGCTCAGCGGTGAAGGGGCCGGTAGAGGCGGCGACGGGGCCGGTAGAGGCGGCAATGGGGCCGCCAGGGGCGGCGACGGGGCCGCTAAGGGCGGCGAGGTGGCCGCGAAGGGGCGGCAATGGGGCCGCTAGGGGCGGCGACGGGGCCGCAGAGGGGCCGCAAGGGGCCTAGAGGGGCGGCGACGAGGCCGCGAAGGGGCCGTAAGGGGCCTAGAGGAGGCGGCGACGGGGCCGCAAGTGGCGGCGACGGGGCCGCGAGGGGCCTAGAGGGCCGGCGACGGGGCCGCTAGGGGTGGCGACGGGGTCGTGAAGGGGCCTCGAGGGGCCTATAGGGGCGGCGACGGGGCCTAGAGCGGCGGCGACGGGGCCGTGAAGGGGCCGCGAGGGGCCTAGAGCGGCGGCGACGGGGCCTAGAGCGGCGGCGACGGGGCCGTGAAGGGGCCGCGAGGGGCCTAGAGGGGCGGCGACAGGGTTGCTAAGGACGGCGACGGGGCCGCTAAGGGTGGCGCGAGGGGCCTCTAGAAGGGCGCGACGTGAGGGCGACCTACGGGGCGCGCCTCGGGCAGGAAAAAAAAAGTCGAGTTCAGTGGTGGGCCCTGAGAAGCGTTCCCACGAGGGAACCTGCTCTATACCATGTGAAGAATGAGGGATGAATGAACTAACACAAGGTTGGGTACAAGTAGGAAACCCTAGGAAACTGTTCCCCATAGTGTCTACCCCACTATAGCCTAGATAAGCTATATGATATAAGTTTGACATAGTCGTCTACAATAGCTATACAGTGTATTGTTATTGATATTGGTTGTATGTGTCTCATAATACACCACATCACAAAACAAGACAAGACAAGACTAAATAAGCACAAGCACAAAGCTAGGAGTTGGTAACTTTTCAACCCACTCCTGTTGGGACCCATGGTCATGGGAACCTGTACAAGCATGGGTTTGGAAGGAACGGGGAGGGAAGAGGGGATATGGCAGAATACACGAGGGGTGAAGGTGGAGGGCATGTATGGGAGGAGTTAGGCAGAGTGAGCAAAGCGGGAAAGAGAGTAAGCAGGGTGGAGAAGGGGGTAAGCTAAGGGGATAGCCAGTAAGCATGGGGCTAAGGAGGGATGTGAACAAGGGAAATGAGAGGATTTGGGGGGGGAAAAGGGTTGAATGAAGGGGAATAGAGAGTAAACAAGGTGGAAAAATGGGTGAGTACAGGGGGAAAGAGAGAGCAGAGGGGGAGAGAGTGAACAAGAGGAAATAGGAACGATGGGTGAATACAGGGGGTAAGAGAGTGAGCAGGGGAATTTAGGAACGAGCACAGGGGGAAATAGACCGAGCAGGGGGGAAATGGGTGAGAAAGGGGGAAAGAGGGGTGAGAACAGGGGGAAAGAAGGTGAGTAGGGGGGGAAGAGAGTAAGCAAGGGGAAAGAGAGTGAGCAGGGGGGAAGTGAGTGAGCAGGGGAGGAGAGAGTGAGTATAGGAGTGAGCCGGGAAAACAGGGGATAGCAGAGGGGGTAAGAGAGCGTGAAGGCGAAAATGGGTGAGAAATGGGGAAAGTGGGGTGAGCACAAGGGGAGTGAGCAGAGGGAAAGAGAATGAGCAAGGGAAAGAGATTGAGGAGGGGGGAAGAGAGTGAGCAGGGGGAAAGAGAGTGGGGGGAGGGGGGGGGAGAGTGTGAGCCGGGTTAAAGAGAGAGAGCAGGGGGGAAGAGAGTGAGCAGAGGGAAAGAGGTTGAGCAGGGGGGAACGGTTGAGTGAAGGGGGGAAGAGGGGTGAGAACAGGGGGTGAACAGGAGAGGAGAGAGTGAAGGGTGGGGAAAAGAGTGGGCAGGGGGGAAGAGAGTGAGCAGTGGGAAAGAGAGTGAGCAGGGAGAGTGAGCAGGAGAGAGCGAAAGGCAATGGAAAGGAAAGTGAAGGCGACGGGTGGGGAAGCAAGTGTGAAGGGCGGGAAAGCGAGTGCGGCATGCGGGGAAGGCGACCGGAGGGGGAATTGAAGGCATCGGGGGGGGGGGAGAAGTGAAGGCGACGGAAGGGTGAATTGAAGCAGACGGAAGGGGGAATTGAAGGCGACAGGAGGGGGAAGAGAAGGCGACGGGAAGGGGAAGAGAAGGCGACGGGAAGGGGAAGAGAAGGCGACGGGAAGGGGAAGAGAAGGCGACGGGAAGGGGAAGAGAAGGCGACGGGAAGGGGAAGAGAAGGCGACGGGAAGGGGAAGAGAAGGCGACGGGAAGGGGAAGAGAAGGCGACAGGAAGGGGAAGTGAAGGCGACGGGAAGGGAAAGTGAAGGCGACAGGAAGGGGAAGTGAAGGCGACAGGAAGGGGAAGAGAAGGCGACGGGAGGGGGGGAAGAGAAGGCGACGGGAGGGGGGGAAGTGAAGGCGACGGGAGGGGGGGAAGTGAAGGCGACGGGAGGGGGGGAAGTGAAGGCGAACACTCCGGGGGGGAAGTGAAGGCGACGGGATGGGGGGAAGTGAAGGCGAACACTCCGGGGGGGAAGTGAAGGCGACGGTGTGAAACAAGTAAACAGGAATGAAATGACTAAGGAGAGATTGGGTACAAATACAACCCTAGAAACCCTGTACCCCATATGTGCTACCCCACTATAGCCTACAGCAACTATGTCATATAAATCTGACACACCCCCATAGGCAAAGTGGGGGAAAACAAGGGGTCACAAGACAAGTCAAGTAAAGCAAAGCAGAGCAAGCTCAGGGTGGATCACAACGTCACCACACAGTCCGAGCACAAGAGCAGGGCCAGTGGCCAGTTCACATGCAGGAGTACAGACATATATATATAAAACTAGACAAGCAAGAGCAGGTATATATATGTCACAGTACAAGTAAAGTCAAGAGGAGAGCAAGTGAGGCAAGACAGGCACAAGACCCAGCTGGGTGCAGAGGCGCTGATGGTCACAAGGCGCGAGTGCCTTGGTGAACACATCAGCAGTGTTGGCCTCAGAGGCCACGTACGCAAGCCGCAACTGTCCACGCTGCTGCAGCTCACGAGCAAGGAAGTAGCGAAGAGCAATGTGCTTCGTTCTGTGCTCCAGACGCTGCTCTCAACACAAGGCCAGCATGGCCTTGTTGTCTACGTACAGCACTGGAGGAGAACGAGGCGGCTCTCCAAGGTCAGTCAGCAGGTAGGTGAGCCAGCGAAGCTCCTGTGCAGCCATGGCCCCAGCATAGATCTCAGCCTCACAACTGGAGCTGAGAACCGAAGACGAGCGAGTAGCCCGCCACGAGACAGAGCCGGAACCAAGACTGAAGGTGTAACCCTGTGACGACCGCTGCGTAGCCTGGTCGTCAGCCCAAGAAGCGTCCGCGTGCCCTGTAAGGACCACTGGACTCCGCCCTCCAAGCACTAGCCCCATGCCCGACGTACTGCACAGGTAGCGCAACACCCTCTTCGCTGCAGCCATGTGCTCTGGTCGGTGTCTCCCAAGAGCAACATAGCGTGCAAGAATGCTGAGAGGGTATGCAAGGTCAGGTCGTGTGCAGGTCATCAGGTACATGAGGCAGCCAACAAGCTCTGGGTACGGGCCACTCGACTCTACGGACTCATCCGAAGGCAGAGCTGAGAGCGAGTGGCGAGTAGACAGAGGAGTGGCCTGAGGCGAGGAGTACGTGAAGCCGAAGCGCTGAAGGACCTGCTGCACCATGTGTGACTGAGTCAAGGTAATGGTGCGGCGTGCTCTGTCCCGAGTGATCTGCAAGCCAAGGTAGCTGCGCAGTTCACCCAGGTCTGTGCACGTGTGTCTCTTCAGCAGCTCGGACTTCACGTAGGCGAGTCCAGCAGTGTCCGCTGTGGCAAAGACCAAGTCGTCGACGTACACGAGGATGTAGAACGGCGGCAGAGAAGTGTCGGTGCGCAGAAACAGCGACGGGTCAGCAGTAGAAGGAGCGAACCCAAGAGCCGCAAGCGTAGTCCTCAGTGTGTCGTGCCACTCACGCGGTGCCTGGCGGAGACCGTAGACTGGCCGTCGGAGGCTCCACTGGGTGCCAGGAGGGAAAGTCCCAGTGAAGCCAGGTGGACGGCGCAGCCAGATCTCCTCGTGCAGGCTACCCTGCAGGAACGCAGTGCTGAAGTCGAGAGAGTGAAGCTCGTAGTCGCGCTGAGCGGCTATGTGCAGCAGCACCCGAAGAGTGGTCATCTTCGGGGTGGGAGAGAAGGTCTGAAAGTAGTCAACTCCCTGCCGCTGACTGAAGCCACGAGCAACGTACCGCGCCTTGAAGACAGGTGGAGAGCCCGGCGGCCGCTTCACCCTGAAGATCCACATGCCACTGACGATGTTCGCCCCAGGAGGGGGAACTTCGTCAACGTAGGTGCCTGTGGACTTCCAGGAAGCCATCTCTGCATCCATAGCTGCCTGCCACTGAGACGAGTAGGGACCCTCTACGGCCTCCGCGTAAGAGCGCGGAGTCGGGATGTCAAGTGCATCCGGGTCTCCCTCAGGAGCAAGCAGTACAAACGCGAGATGAGGTGAAGCAGCCGCCAGACACTGTAACTCCTCCTGCCTGTCCTCTAGGACGTCCGTGCCAAGAGCACACTCACCCCCGACGGACGGAGGACAGACAGACGCAGACTCAGCAACAAGACTAGCAGCGTAGTCTAGACGACAGCGAGCAGCAAAGTCGACGAGCTCAGCGACAAGGGCAGACGCAGCAGTGGACTCAAACGAGGGGTCAGTGACGACAGTAGCAAGGAGACGCGTGATAGTAGGACTGGCAGCACGAAGAGAGTCCGACTCAGGGTCGGCAAGCGCAGGAAGAGAGGACTCAGGAGGAGAAGGCAAAGGGGCACGCAGAGGAGCAGTGGACGGACGCAGAGACATCCGGTGCGTGCCAGGGACAGGAGGAGGACGCTGACGCGAACCGCGACCACTAGTGCGAGCAGCACGAACAGGCGACGCAGGACGAGACGCAGGCTCACGACGCTCAGCAAGACCTCTAGTAGGACCAGTGTAAGGAGAGGGAGCAGGCAGTGGAGAGGAAGGCTCCAACAGTGACTGCGACAGCTCCAGACTCAGCAGGGACAGCACCAGCACCCTCAGCGACAGCACCAGCGCCACCAACACCTCCAGCGGCAGGACCTCCAGCAGCACCAGCAGTAGAACCACCGCCAGGACAGACAGCAGTAGGCTCAGCACCAACACCCTCAGCAGCTCCAGCTCCAGTCGGACCCGCAGGCCCAGCAGCTCCGGGACCGGCAGCACCAGCACCCTTGACGGTCGAAGAAGCTCCAGCTCCAGCAGCACGCCTCCAGCGGCGAGCAAACCACTCGCGCAGCTCCTGTGGAGAGAGGGGCTCCCGGCGAGACGTAGCAGCAGGAGAAACCCCAGGCTCAGCGGCTCCAGACGTAGCACCCCCAGGCTCAGCAGCTCCAGACGTAGCACCCCCAGGGTCAGCAGCTCCAGACTCAGCACCCCCAGGCTCAGCAGCTCCCGACCCAGCACCCCCAGCCCCAGCACCCCCTAGCTCAGCAGCTCCAGGCACAGCACCCCCCGGCTCAGCACCCCCAGGCTCAGCACCCCCAGAGTCAGCACCCCCAGGCCCAGCACCCGCAGCAGCACCAGAGTCACCAGTAACCTCGACCGGGTCAACTGCGTCTACCTGGGACACACCTGAGGGGGCGGGAACCTGAGGGGGGAGGGGGTCTACCGGGGGGGGAACCGGCACAAGGAAGTCCGGTGAAGGGGGGAGGGAAGGAGTGCGGTAGGGGAAGAGGCGGTAGAAGGGGACTGACTCGTTGAACGTGACGTCCTGGGAGGACAGAACACGACGAGAGGAGGGGTGGTAAAACTGCCACCCGGGAGCGTCTGTGGGGAAGCCAAGGAAGACACAGGGAGCAGCACGAGGGGACAGCTTGTCCGCAGACAAGTCGCGGACAAACGCCCGAGATCCCCAGACACGGAACGCTGACGCATCGCCAACCTTCCCCGTCCACAGCAAAGCTGGGGAGGTCTCCGGTCGGGAGACTCTGGGCTGAAGGTTGATCTGATGCGCGGCGTACCGAACCGCAAACGGCCACAGAAAATGGGGGGCAGCCGCATGCACCATGGACGTACGGGCGACGTCCATGACAATGCCGATGCGGCGCTCAGCAATCCCATTCTGCTGTGGAGAGTCCGGAAGCGTGAAGGTCTGGCGGATGCCTCGTGCCCGACAGTAGGCTCGCAGAAGGCCGGAGGAGAACTCTCCGCCTCTGTCCGAATGCAGACGCGGAACAGGAAAGTCCGAGCCGAAGCTCCGCCTGAGCTGGAGACGAGCTGCGCGGATCCAGTCGATCAATACCTCAGTGACCTCACCCTTGCTGCGCAAGGGGAAGACCGTGGTGTAACGCGAGTAGTCGTCAACCACCAGCAGGAAGTAGCGCTCGTGACCCTGTCCATGGACGCGGGCTGGGCCCCACACGTCCATGTGAAGCGTCTGCATCGGGGCCTCCGTCGGAGGGAACGGGGAGGAGTGAGGGGTAGCCCGCAGGTGACCCTCGACACAGGGGACACAGGGAGGGCCAGGCCCCGGAGGAAGGGGAGGGAGGGACCGGGGAAGGCCAGAGACAAGAAGGCGAGAGGCCATGCCCCGGAGACGAGGCAGGGAGGGGTGACCCATCCTGTGGTGCCACAGGAGGGTCTCGTGGGACAGGAGGCGACACGAGCAGGGGGCAGACTCAGGACCAGACCTGGACGCTGCAGCAAACACCTGACCCGACGCAGCTACCTGACCAGACGCAGGAGAAGGAGACGGAACAGTGAGTGTGTACAGGCTCGACCCTGGACCACGTGTGAATGTGGTCAGGTGTCGACCCGTGTCCGCGTCCGTGCAGTGGGTGACTCGTCGGCGCGCAGGGGTGAACTGGTCAACCCCTGCATCCTGTAGGTCAGCACCCGCCACCAAGTTCGTAGAGAACGAGGGGAGGTAGAGACCAGACAGGGCGCCAGACAGGACCGCAGGGCACGGCAGGACAGTGGAGTAGCGAGCCAGAACAGGACCCCCGGAGGGGTCTGCCAAGGAGACCGCCACTGGCCGACTAAGCGGCGTGAGTGTGGTGCGGTCTCGAAAGAAGGAGCGAGACGCCCCGGAGTCAAGAGTGAAAGTGAGAGAGGGTGAAGTCGACACAGTACCTGAGAGAGCAGACTCACCAGTACCAGAGGACTCAGACTCACTGGCACCTAGAGCAACAGCCTCACCAGCACCTGGAGCAACAGCCTCAACAGCACCTAGAGCCACAGTACCAATGCCCGGGTCGGGCGGGAAACACCGGTAACAGTCACCCTCCTCACTAATAGTCACAGCATACATAGCAGCAAGAATAGCATCAAAGTCAAGATCAAAGATAGCTACTCCAGCCCTAGACAGCTGGTCCCAGCGAGGGATCTCAGAGGCGTCAGGAAACTGGCGGCACCAAGCGTCAGTCAGGCGGCCGAAGCAACGCTGGGCGGAGTGTGGACCACCACACTGCTCACCCGCACGGTCGCCAGTGCGCAGGACGTAAGTGCACGGACCAGTACCCCCACCCCGCTGACGCGCCGAGTACCACTCACGGAGCTGCTGCGGGGAGAGGGTCTCCTGACCACGCTGCTGCTGCTGGCGCTGACCACCACCGGAGCCACTCCTCCTCGGCGCGCCACGACCTCCGCCGCCTCCTCCGCCGCCGCCGCCACCACCTCCACCGCCACCGCCACTCCCACCGTCGCCGCCGCCACCGCCGCCTCCGCCTCCACCCCCACTACCACCTCCGCTGCCGCCCCCGCCTCCACTGCCTCCGCCGACACCTCCACTCCCGCCGCCACTCCCGCTACCACCCTCACCTCCGCCGCTGCCTCTACCTCCGCCTCCACTGCCCCCGCTGCCTCCACCACCGCCCCTGCCCCCCTTGCTCTTGCCAGAGCGACGTCTCCCGCTGGGGGCAGACGCCGCTCCGACCGACTCAAAACCAACAAGGTCGGCCGTAGCAGCAGAGGCAACAGAGGGCAGGAGGGGGGAGGGGGAACACCCCTCAAAGATGGGGGCGCGCGGGTCACCACGAGAGGCCCCTACAGCGAGAATGCTCTTCTCGGCTGCGAGGAGGGACTTCTCGAGGATCTCGACAGTGAGAGTGGTGGGGCAGAGTGCGAGTAGGTCGTCCATGACTCCGCGAAGGGAGTCAGGGAGGCGGGTGACAATGTAGTAGAGAGTGAAGTACTGGGGGGGGGGGGGTTCTTGGCGCAGAACTCAGCAGGAAGTGCAGCGCGGAAACGAGCGTCACTAGTGCGCAGGTGGGTAATGAGGTCGGCGACTGTGGCAAAAGCAGCAAGGTCGGGAAAGAGGTACGGTAGCATGAGGCGGCTCAGTGCAGCAGTGGCAGGGGTGGAGTAGCGTGCGATAACGGCGTCGTACAAGGTCTTAGCACTCTTGTACGACCCAAAGTGCGCACGCTCAGCGGGAGGGAGGTGGCGACGCACAGCAAGACGTGCAGCAGCATCGCGTGTGGCCCACACTGAGCGAACAGTGGCATCCTCAGTAGCAGCAGGGGCGGGAGAGGCACCAGAAGTGAGATCAAAGAGAGAGAGTCCGTCAGCTCTGTCGCACTGTAGGAAAAGCAGTAGGTCGTCTACCCACACGTCAAAGTCAATGGCTCTGCCCTCAGCGTCAAAGGCGAGGACACTGGGGGTAGCCATGACAGCAGTAGAGAGAGGGCAGTGCGCAGAGTAAAGCTCAGTGCTCACCAGACAGGGCAGTGTAGGGAGGGCTCGGGCGGCTCAGGCAGCCCGGGCGGCTCGGGCGGCTCTGGCGGCTCGGGCGGCTCGGGCGGCTCGGGCGGCTCGACTGCTGGGCGGCTCGGGCGACTCGGCGGCTCGGGCGGCTCGGGCGGCACTGCAGCTGAGGCGGCTCGGCTGCTGGGGCGGCTCGGCTGCTGGGGCGGCTCGGCTGCTGGGGCGGCTCGGCGGCTGGGGCGGCTCGGCTGCTGGGGCGGCTCTGCTGCTGGGGCGGCTCGGCCGGGAGATGCAGGGGCGGGGCCGTCAGGTGCAGCGGCGGGTCGACCGGTGCAGCGGCGGGCCGGCAGGTGCAGCGGCGGGGCCGTAGGGTGCAGCGGCGGGCCGGTAGGTGCAGCGGCGGGGCCGTCAGGTGAAGCGGCGGGCCGCTGGGTGCAGCGGCGGGCCGTAGGTGCAGCGGCTGGGCCGTCAGGTGAAGCGGCGGGCCGCTGGGTGCAGCGGCGGGCCGTAGGGTACAGCGGCGGGCCGGCAGGCGCAGCGACGGAGCCGTCAGGTGAGGCGGCGGGCCGTAGGGTGCAGCGGCGGGCCGTAGGGTGCAGCGGCGGGCCGGCAGGTGCAGCGGCGGGGCCGTCAGGTGCAGCGGCGGGCCGGCAGGGCCGCGTCAGAGCAGGCGGCGGGGCCGCGACAGTGGAGGCGGCGGGGCCGCGTCAAGCAGGCGGCGGGGCCGCGTCAGTGGAGGCGGCGGGGCCGCGTCAAGCAGGCGGCGGGGCCGCGACGTAGCGGGCGGCAGGGCCGCGTTAGAGCCGGCGGCGGGGCCGCGTCAGTGGAGGCGGCGGGGCCGCGTCAAGCAGGCGGCGGGGCCGCGATCAGGAAATGGCGACCCGAGGGGTCGCTAAAAAAAATGCGCGCCTCGGGGCGCGCTTCGGTGGGCCCTATAAAAAACGGTCCTTAGGAAGGACCCGCTCTATACCATGTGAAACAAGTAAACAGGAATGAAATGACTAAGGAAAGATTGGGTACAAATACAACCCTAGAAACCCTGTACCCCATATGTGCTACCCCACTATAGCCTACAGCAACTATGTCATATAAATCTGACAGACGGGAGGGGGAGAAGTGAAGGCGACGAGAGGGGGAAGTGAAGGCGACGGGAGGGGGAAATGAAGGCAACGGAGCGGGGGGAGGGGGGGGAGTAGGGGCGACGGGGGGGAAGTGAAGGCGACGGGCGGATCGAAGGCGACGGGCTGGGGTCGCGAACGCGACGAGCTGCAGAAGCGATGGCGACGACGCCGACGACAGAGAGCGGACGCATGGGACCTAGGGAAAGGAAGGCGAGGGCGAGGGGATTGTTACGCTTGGGCGAACAGGAGCGATTCAATTTTCGCCACGAGTTTACGCTACGCAGTAGTTGCACAATAACCTGCATTTCGACACAAAAATCTTTACCTAGTGAACAATAGCTTTGCGCGTCATCACCGAAATCGGCGCCACCCACATCCTAAGGCGCATCTGATCCCTTTTGAGTGAACGCCGACGCCCTGCCCTGTCTACAGGTATGCTCTATGCCTAATACTTTGCGTGCTGTCTCAAACTGTGCACAGTTTGGTATGCACGCGCTTTTCTGGTTGTGGGAAGGACCCCACCCATCATGGGAAGCGAGAAACTTTTGTCGCAAATTGGTTTCGCGAGTGAAAGTCTCTCGCAACCCAACCGAACCTCTCCGTGCCTGCCTCCCGAACCTAGTTTTTAGCGTTGACTTCCGTTGAGTAATTCAGGTCTTGGGCTTTAAGCGGGGTAAGTGAGCTTCTAAGCAGTTCCCTTAGTCCCGCTTTGCAAGTGTGACGGAAGTTTACTCAGCCCGACGTGGCGTAAGTCAGAATGGGCAAACGATCGCCCGAACACCCTACTCGGAGTACGACTCGAAGTGACCATTCAGGAAGGTTCCTTCACGGGCAAACTTAGCTCCGCGGCTGAACTCCACTAACCCTGGCTTTTTGTGAGAATAAGCCTCGCTTACTCGGATTAAGCCCGCGAAGGGTGAACCCGACAAAGCCCTAAATTTTACTTTCTGTTTTCAGGGAAGCCCTTGTCAAGGTACTACAGTGTAGTAGGCTTAGGAGCCATGGGTTTAAGTGACTTAGTGGTGAAGTTCGAGGGAAAGGAAAATGTCGAGAGAGTTGAAAAGGAGAATGAATGACTTCACTATGATTTGCAAGAACATATAGCAAATGAACAAAGAAGGTGCACCACCTAACAAAGTTTATAATAACTACACTAACTACAGCTACAGGCAGTTACAGATATATTCTAACACTCCCCCATAACTGCCAGAAGCAGGAGTCTGTGCAGTGACACGAACTGAGAAAACAGCAACAGCAGGCAACAGGCAAGGTTACAAAGCAGGTACAGCAGCAAAGGGGGGGGGGGGGGCAGGCACTCCTGCCACCCCTTTACTCTCCTCCCCCCCGACCACAGGAGGGGCGGCAGGGAGAGAGAGGAGGCGGGCTGGCGCTGGCTGGTCACCCACTCCATCCCCTCACCCTCCCCCTCCCCCTCCCCCCCACACTGCTGCAAGAGCAGCAGAGGGGGGGTGAAAGGAGGAGGATGGGAAGGGGAGACCACACACCCGCCACCCCAATGCCACTCCCCTAGCTCCCCCACACCCTCCCCCCTTGCGGTAGCTGCAGCAGTGGGAACGAAAGGAGGAGGAGGGGAAGGGGAGACCACACACCCGCCACCCCCACACCCGCCACCCCCTACTCGCCACCCCCAAACCCTAACACAGGGCAGGGCGGGATGGCGGGTAGGGAGGTTACAGGGGGGGGAGGGTGGGGGGGGGGGGGCGACGCGCGGCCTCCCAGGGCGCCAAAGCAGGCGGCAGAAGGGGCGACGCTCGCCCCCCCCCCCCCCCGGGTAGCCCCTCCTGTCGCCTGTCGAGGCGACCTGAGGGGGTCGCGTGCGGCCCCCCAGGGAGCCGCAACGAGCGACGGGAAAAAGAGGGGGGGGGGGGGGGGGGGCGGTGCACGTGCCCCCAGTGCGCCGCGACAGGCGACCGAGCATGGCCGGGGCGGGGCCGGGGCAGGGTCGAGGCAGGGTCGGGGCATAGCAGGGGGAGGGCCGCGATAGGGCCGCGACAGGGTCAGGGCAGGGCCGGGGTCAGGGCAGGTCCGAGACGGGGCCGCGACAGGGTCGGGGCAGGGCCGGGTCGGGGCAGGTCCGGGACGGGGCCGCAACAGGGTCGGGGCAGGGCCGGGGTTGGGGTCAAGGCAGGGCCAAAAGGGGCAGCGACGGGGCCGCAAGGGGCAGCGACGGGGCCGCTGGAGGCGGCGACGGGGCCGATAGGGGCGGCGACGGGGCCGCTGGAGGCGGCGACAGGGCCGATAGTGTCAGAACATTATAGCTTACTTATTTGTGTAGGCTATAGTGGGGTATCCCATAGGGGGTACAACACAGCTAGGGTTTCCTATTTGTACTCACTTCGTTCATAGTTCACTTCATTCTCTCGTTCACTTCTTGACATGGAATCAGAGCAGGTTCCCCTGTGGGAACTGTGCTTCGGGCCCACCACCTAGAACTTTTTTTTCTGCCCTGGCGCCCGCCCTAGTGCCCGCCCTAGCGCCCGCCCTAGCGCCCGCCCTTTCGAGCCGCCCGTTCGCGCCGCCCGTTAGCGCCGCCCGTTAGCGCCGCCCGTTAGCGCCGCCCGTGCGGCTGCCCGTTCGCGCCGCCCTTTGCGCAGCCCGTAGCGCCGCCCGTGCGGCCGCCCGTTAGCGCCGCCCGTGCGGCCGCCCGTAGCGCCCCCCGTGAGCCGCCGCCCGTAGCGCCGCCCGTGAGCCGCCGCCAGTCGCCACCCTTTAGCGCCGCCCGTGAGCGCCGCCCGTGACGCAGCCGCCCGTGAACCGCCGCCCGTGACGCCGCCGCCCGTGACGCCGCCGCCCGTCCCGTCGCCCCCCCCCCCCGTGACGCCGCCGCCCGTCCCGCCGCCCGCCCGTCACGCCGCCCGCCCGTGAGCCGGCGCTGCCCGCGAACCGCCCACCCGTGGGCCTTCAGCCCGCCCGTGAGCTGCCGACGCCGCCCGTGACCAGCCGACGCCACCGCCGCCACCCGTGAGCCGCCGACGCCGCCGACGCCGCCCGTGAGCCGCCGACGCCGCTGCCGCTGCCGTCGCCCGTGAGCCGCCGACGCCGCCGCCGCCGCCCGTGAGCCGCCGACGCCGCCGCCGCCGCCCGTGAGCCGCCGTCGCCCGTGAGCCGCCGACGCCGCCGCCGCTGCCCGTGAGCCGACCTGGCCGCCCGCCCAGCCGCCCGTGAGCTCCCCGCGCGCCGTCCCACCCGCCCGTGAGCCGCCACCGAGCTGCCCCAGCCGCCCGTGCCGCCACCCGAGCCGCCCGGGCCGCCTGCGCCGCCCTAGCCACCCGAGCCGCCCGAGCCGCCCGCGCCGCCCGAGCCGCCCGAGCCGCCCGAGCCGCCCGAGCTGCCCGAGCCGCCAGAGGAGCTGCTCTCCTGCTCCTGTCGGGCTACTGCTGCTCCTGGGCTGTGTACCTGCGCCGCTGACCTACCCGACTCTTCCTGCCCGGTGAGACTGTCAGCTGCTGTCATGGCCACCCCCAATGTCCTAGCTTTTGACGCTGAGGGTAGAGCCATTGACTTTGCAGTCTGGATTGAGGACCTGCAGCTGTACTTACTGTGTGATGCGGTCGATGAGGTCTCTCTCTTTGACTTTGTCTCTGGCGCTGTCCCTGCCCCTCCTCCTGATGCTGATTCCGCCGTTCGCTCCAAGTGGGCGACCCGCGATGCTGCTGCACGTCTTGCTGTGCGTCGCCACCTCCCTTCCTCCGAGCGTGCCCACTTTAGTCAGTGCAAGACCGCTCAGGCCTTGTACGACGCTGTAGTTGCACGCTACTCCTCCCCTTCCTCCGCTACGCTGAGCCGCCTCATGCTACCTTTTCTCTTCCCTGACCTCGCTGCCTTTCCCACTGTCGCTGACCTCATTACCCACCTCCGCGCTAGTGACGCTCGCTACCGCGCTGCCCTTCCTGCTGAGTTCCGCGCCGCCAACCCTCCTCCCATGTACATCACTCTCTACTTTCTTGTCACCCGTCTCCCTGAGTCCCTCCGTGTCGTTAGGGACCAGTTTCTCTCTGTCTGTCCCACCACCCTCACTGTCGACCTCCTTGAGGAGTCCCTGCTAGCGGCTGAGAAGAGCATAGTCGCTGTAGGGGCCTCTCGGGGTGACCCTCGCACCCCCATCTTTGAGGGGTGTTCTCCTTCCCCCCTGCTGCCCTCTGTCGCCTCTGCCGCTGCGGCCGACCTCGCTGGTTTTGAGTTGGTCGGTGCGGCGTCTGCCCCCAGTGGTAGACGCCGCTCTGGCAAGGGCAAGGGGGGCAAGGGAGCGGGTGGAGCTAGAGGGGGCAGTGGCGGAGAAGGTGGGGGTGGCGGGGGGAGTGGGGGTGGCGGTGGAGGTGGTGGCGGGAGTGGAGGTACTGGTGGAGGCGGTGGAGGCGGAGGTGGCGGCGGGGGCGGTGGCGGAGGAGGCGGGGGCGAGGGTACCAGTGGGGGCGGTGGCGGTGGAGACGGGGGCGGTGGTGGAGGCGGGAGTGGCGGTGGCGGCGGGGGTCGGAGTGTCTCGTCCCAGCGCAGCAGCTCTGGGGGTGGTCAGCGCCAGCAGCAGCTGCAGCAGCAGCAGCAGCAGCAGCAGCAACGCTCTCGCACCGTCCCCGCCCCTCAGCAGCTCCGTGAGTGGTACTTGCAGCGTCAGCGTGGTGGTGCGTTTGGTCCCTGCCCCTACGTTCTTCGCACCGGCGACCGTGCGGGGGAGAGGTGTGGAGGCGCCCACACGGCCCGCCGCTGCTTTGGCCGCCTGACCGACGCCTGGCGTCAGCAGTTTCCGGAGGCCGCTGAGATCCCCCGCTGGGGGGAGCTGTCTAGGGCTGGTGTAGCCATTTATGATCTTGACTTTGATGCTATTCTTTCTGCTATGTATGTTGTGACTGGTAGTGATGAGGATGACTGTTACCGGTGTTTCCCGCCCGACCCGGGCATTGGTACTGCTGCGTCAGGTACTAGTGAGGCTGCTGCTCTAGGTGCCAGTGCGTCTGAGCTCTCAGGTACTGGTGAGTCTGCCCTCTCAGGTACTGTGTCGGCTTCGGCCTCTCACACCTTCACACTTGACTCTGGAGCGTCTCGCTCCTTCTTTCGGGACCGCACTACTCTCACGCCGCTGAGTCGGCCGGTTGCGGTGTCCCTGGCTGACCCCTCTGGGGGGCCTGTCCTGTCTCGCTTCTCCACGGTACTTCCGTGTCCGGCGGCCCCCTCTGGCACCCTGTCTGGTCTCTACCTCCCCTCGTTCTCGACGAACCTGGTGAGTGGTGCTGACCTACAGGATGCGGGTGTCCACCAGTTCACTCCTGCTCGTCAGCGGGTGACCCACTGCACGGAGGCTAGCACGGGACGCCACCTGGCTACGTTTACACGTCGGCCAGGGTCGAGCCTGTACACACTGACCACTGCTTCTCCTCCAGGTACTGAGTCTGGTACGGTCCCTTCGTCTGGTCAGGTGTTTGCAGCAGCGTCCAGGTCTGGTCCTGAGTCTTCCCCCTGTTCGTGTCGTCGTCTGTCTCACGAGACCCTCCTCTGGCACCACCGCCTTGGCCACCCCTCTCTGCTTCGGCTCAGAGGCATGGCCTCCCGTCTGCTTGTGTCTGGTCTCCCCCGGTCCCTACCTCCCCTTCCTCAGGGCCCTGGCCCTGCCTGTGTCCCCTGTGTCGAGGGGCGCCAGCGTGCTGCCCCTCACTCCTCCCAGTTTCCTCCGACAGAGGCCCCGCTGCAGACACTTCACATGGACGTGTGGGGCCCGGCCCGCGTCCTTGGACAGGTTCAGGAGCGCTACTTCCTGCTCGTTGTTGACGACTACTCGCGTTACACCACAGTCTTCCCCTTGCGCAGCAAGGGTGAGGTTACTGAGGTGCTGATCGACTGGATCCGCGCAGCTCGTCTTCAGCTCAGGCAGAGCTTTGGCTCCGACTTTCCTGTGTTGCGTCTGCACTCTGACAGAGGCGGAGAGTTCTCCTCTGGCCTTCTTCGTGCCTACTGTCGAGCGCGAGGCATCCGCCAGTCCTTCACGCTTCCGGACTCCCCACAGCAAAATGGGATTGCTGAGCGCCGCATTGGCATGGTCATGGACGTCGCCCGTACGTCCATGATGCATGCGGCTGCCCCTCATTTTCTGTGGCCGTTTGCGGTCAGGTACGCAGCGCATCAGATCAACCTCCACCCCAGGGTCTCCAGGCCGGAGACCTCCCCAGCCCTGCTGTGGACGGGGAAGGTTGGCGATGCGTCGGCGTTCCGGGTCTGGGGATCTCGGGCGTTTGTCCGCGACTTGTCTGCGGACAAGCTGTCCCCTCGCGCTGCTCCCTGCGTCTTCCTGGGGTTCCCCCCCGACGCCCCTGGGTGGCAGTTCTACCACCCCACCTCTCGACGTGTTCTGTCCTCCCAGGACGTCACGTTCGACGAGTCGGTACCCTACTACCGCCTCTTCCCCTACCGCACTCCGTCCCTCCCCCCGCCCCCGCTTTTCCTGGTACCAGGTCCCCCCCCGGTAGACCCCCTCCCCCCTCAGGGTCCTGCCCCGTCAGGTGTGTCCCAGGTAGACGCGGTCGAGCCTGTCGAGGTCACTGGTGACTCTGGTGCTGCTGCGGGAGCTGAGCCTGGGGGTGCAGAGTCTGGGGGTGCTGAGCCTGGGGGTGCGGAGTCTGGGGGTGCGGAGTCTGGGGGTGCGGAGTCTGGGGGTGCTGAGTCTGGGGGTGCTGAGCCTGGGGGTGCTGAGCCTGGGGGTGCTGAGCCTGGAGGTGCTGTGCCTGGGGGTGCTGTGCCTGAGACTGCTGTGCCTGGGGGTGCTGAGCCTGGGGGTGCTTCGACTCGCCGGGAGCCACTCTCCCCACAGGAGCTGCGTGAGTGGTTTGCCAGGCGCTGGAGGCGTGCTGCTGGTGCTGGTGGTTCTTCGGCTGCAGAGGGCACTGCTGCCGCGCGTCCCGGCGGTGCTCGTCCTGTGGGTGCTGGAGCTGTTGGGTCTGCGAGTTCTCCTGGAGCTGGTGCTGCTGAGGGTGTTGGCGCTGAGCCTGCTGCTGGCGGTCCGACTGACAGTGCTCCTGGTGCTGCTGCTGGAGGTTCTGGAGCTTCTGGTGGTGCTGCTGGAGGTGCTACTGGAGTGGGTGCTCCTGCCGAGAGTGCTGGTACTGTTCCTGCTGTTTCTGGAGTCGCCGCGCGGCCCCGACCGTACTTCGTTCCGCTCCTGCAGCAGGTTCTTGGTCTTCCACTTTCTCCTCCTCCCTTAGAGGGTCCGCACCCTGTCCAGTCACAGCCACAGCTACAGCCTGCCTCCCCTTTGCTTGCTCCTTCTCCCTACGCTGGTCCGACTGGAGGTCTTACTGAGCGTCGTGAGCCTGCGTCTCGTCCTGCGTCGCCTGTTCGTCTAGAGCGCGCTAGTGGTCGCGGTTCGCGTCAGCGTCCTCCTCCTGTCCCTGGCACGCACCGGATGTCTCTGCGTCCGTCCACTGCTCCTCTGCGTGCCCCTTTGCCTTCTCCTCCTGCTTCCTCTCTTCCTGCTCTTGCCGACCCGGAGTCGGACTCTCTTCGTGCTGCCAGTCCTACTGTCACGCGTCTCCTTGCTACTGCTGTCACTGACCCTTCCTTCGAGTCGTCTGCTGCGTCTGCCCTTGTCACTGAGCTTGTCGACTTTGCTGCGCGCTGTCATCTAGACTACGCTGCCAGTCTTGTCGCTGAGTCTGAGTCTGCCTGTCCTCCGTCCGTCGGGGGTGAGTGTGCCCTCGGCACGGACGTCCTTGAGGACAGGCAGGAGGAGTTCCAGTGTCTGGCCGCCGCTTCACCCCATCTCGCGTCTGTACTGCTAGCCCCTGAGGGAGACCCGGATGCACCAGACATCCCGACTTCGCGCTCTTACGTGGAGGCGATAGAGGGTCCCTACTCCTCTCAGTGGCAGGCAGCTATGGACGCAGAGATGGCTTCCTGGAAGTCCACAGGCACCTACGTCGACGCTGTCCCCCCTAGTGGGGCGAACATCGTCAGTGGCATGTGGATTTTCAGGGTGAAGCGGCCGCCGGGTTCTCCGCCTGTCTTCAAGGCGCGTTACGTGGCTCGTGGCTTCAGTCAGCGGCAGGGGGTTGACTACTTTCAGACCTTCTCCCCCACCCCGAAGATGACCACTCTTCGGGTTCTGCTGCACGTTGCTGCTCACCGTGACTACGAGCTGCACTCTCTCGACTTCAGCACAGCTTTCTTGCAGGGCAGTCTGCACGAGGAGATCTGGCTGCGCCGCCCACCTGGCTTCACTGGGTCTTTCCCTCCTGGTACCCAGTGGAGTCTCCGGCGTCCAGTCTACGGTCTCTGCCAGGCGCCACGTGAGTGGCACGACACACTGAGGACTACGCTCGCGGCACTTGGGTTTGCTCCGTCTACTGCCGACCCGTCGCTGTTTCTGCGCACCGACACCTCTCTGCCGCCGTTCTACATCCTCGTGTACGTCGACGACTTGGTCTTTGCCACAGCTGACACTGCTGGACACGCCTACGTGAAGTCCGAGCTGCAGAAGAGACACACGTGCACTGACCTGGGTGAACTGCGCAGCTACCTTGGCTTGCAGATCACCCGGGACAGAGCACGCCGCACCATTACCCTGACTCAGTCACACATGGTGCAGCAGGTCCTTCAGCGCTTCGGCTTCACGTACTCCTCGCCTCAGGCCACTCCTCTGCCTACTCGCCACTCGCTCTCAGCTCTGCCTTCGGATGAGTCCGTAGAGTCGAGTGGCCCGTATGCAGAGCTTGTTGGCTGCCTCATGTACCTGATGACCTGCACTCGACCTGACCTTGCATACCCTCTTAGCATTCTCGCACGCTATGTTGCTCTTGGGAGACATCGACCAGAGCACATGGCTGCAGCGAAGAGGGTGTTGCGCTACTTGTGCAGTACGTCAGGCATGGGGTTAGTGCTTGGAGGGCGCAGTCCAGTGGTCCTCACTGGGCACGCAGACGCTTCTTGGGCTGACGACCAGGCTACGCAGCGGTCGTCACAGGGTTACACCTTCAGCCTTGGTTCCGGCTCTTTTTCGTGGCGGGCTACCCGCCCGTCTTCTGTTCTCGGCTCCAGTTGTGAGGCTGAGATCTACGCTGGGGCTATGGCTGCACAGGAGTTACGCTGGCTCACCTACCTGCTGACCGACCTTGGAGAGCAGCCTCGTTCTCCTCCAGTCCTGTACGTAGACAACAAGGCCATGCTGGCCTTGTGTCGAGAGCAGAGACTGGAGCACAGGACAAAGCACATTGCTCTCCGCTACTTTCTTGCTCGTGAGCTACAGCAGCGTGGACAGTTGCGACTTGCGTACGTGGCCTCTGAGGCCAACACTGCTGATGTGTTCACCAAGGCACTTGCGCCTTGTGATCATCAGCGTTGCTGCACGCAGCTGGGTCTTGTGTCTGTCTTGCCTCACTTGCTCACTTCTTGACCTTCCTTGTACCGTCACATATATATAGTCTTGCTCTTGCTTGCTTGACTCTTGTATATCTCTATATATATGATCTTGCATGTGAACTGGCCTTGTGGCCCTTGAACTTGTGCTCGGAATGTGTGGTGACTTTGTGATCCACCCTGAGCTTTGCTTTGCTTTGCTTGACTGGTCTTGTGACCCCTTGTTCTCCCCCACTTTGCCTATGGGGGTGTGTAAGAATATTATAGCTTACTTATTTGTGTAGGCTATAGTGGGGTATCCCATAGGGGGTACAATACAGCTAGGGTTTCCTATTTGTACTCACTTCGTTCATAGTTCACTTCATTCTCTCGTTCACTTCTTGACAGATAGGGGCGGCGACGGGGCCGCGAAGGGGCCGCGAGGGGCCTGAAAGGTCGGCGACGGGGCCGGTAGGGGCGGCGACGGGGCCGCTGGAGGCGGCGACGGGGCCGCGAAGGGGCCGCGAGGGGCCTGAAAGGTCGGCGACGGGGCCGGTAGGGGTGGCGACGGGGCCGCAAAAGGCGGCGACGGGGCCGCTGAAGGCGACGACGGGGCCGATAAGGGCGGCGACGGGGCCGCGAAGGGGCCGCGAGGGGCCTGGAAGGGCGGCGACGGGGCCGCGAAGGGGCCGCGAGGGGCCTGGAAGGGCGGCGACGGGCCGGTAAAGGCGGCGACGGGGCCGCGAAGGGGGCCGCGAGGGGCCTGGAAGGTCGGCGACGGGGTCGATAGGGGCGGCGACGAGGCCGCGAAGGGGCCGCGAGGGGCCTGAAAGGTCGGCGACGGGGCCGATAGGGGCGGCGACGGGGCCGCGAAGGGGCCGCGAAGGGCCTGGAAGGGCGGCGACGGGGCCGCGAAGGGGGCCGCGAGGGGCCACTAAGGGTCTCGCGAGGGGCACGCCACGGGGCGTGCAGTACACAGAGTAGCAGCGGAAGCAACAGGCCAGGAACGTAGTTTGCTCTGATAGCATGTCAAGGTACTAGAGTGTAGTAGGCTTAGGAGCCATGGGTTTATGTGACTTAGTGGTGAAGTTCGAGGGTAAGGAAAATGTCGAGAGAGTTGAAAAAGAGAATGAATGACTTCACTATAGGTTTGCAAGAACATATAGCAAATGAACAAAGAAGCTGCACCACCTAACAAAGTTTATAATAACTACACAAACTACAGCTACAGGCAGTTACAGATATATTCTAACAGCCCTCAAATATCTTCAATTTTTTTCATTTCCACAGGTCCCAGTGGTTCTTGATGTTGTCATTCTCTGGCTAAGTTACCACTTTGTGGGAATTCGTTTTCTTGGTCACGCGTGGGGCAGTCTGGGCCGATCGCAACAGTGCGTTGAGGGAAATCGCGCTCACTACCCTCGCAACTTCCCTAAACGGAGTTTCGAGGGCGTGCCGATCACCCCTCGGAGTTGGGAAACTTACAGGAGGAGAAGGGAAGCACCCACCGACACGTGCCCACATGTGTGTGCCAAGGCGACAGAAGCTTAAGCCGCTTAGGGGCTACCGATCAGGGCCATGGAAAGGAAATGCTGGCAAACACTGACACGGCCATGCTGGCGAGCTGCATGCAGATGTAAGGACGTGGGCCCAATCGGGTCTGATCGGCTCTGATCTGATCGGATCGGATTGCTTGTGATCACTTTGCTCGAGCCGCCCGATCAGAAATTATTTTCGTCTAAGTTTCAAAGCTATTACTTGGCAAACGCGGTAACATTACGTGGAAATTCCTATCCAACTCACGCGAGATTGGCAACCGAACGTCACCTGGCAAACGAATTTGTTTCCCTGTAATATCGTCAACCCCTGGAGAGTTCTCGCAACGTTCCATGCATTAACGAGAATCCACGAGACTCAGTTCAACAGTGTAACATTTCGCAACCTTCGCTTTGGCCCTCGATCACTTGCAATCAACTGATCGAGGGTGATTGAGCAAAATCGAGTTTGATCGGGGTGAAAATCGGGTGTGATTGAGTTGGGGCGATCAGCTGATCGCGATCAGCTGATTGCCCCCGATTGCCTGAAATTGGCTTCCAGGCTTCCTCGAAGTTATCGATCTCTTCTGATCGAGGCGATCAAACTCGATTGGGCCCACGTCCTTATCGGGTCGGATCTGATCGGGTTGCTTGTGATCGCAGTGCCCGAGCCGTCCGATCAGAGATGTTTTTCGAATAAGTTTTCTGCGCCCGCTTAGCAAGCGCAGTGAATTACCTCGCATTTTCTTCCCCATTCTAGCGAGATTAGCGACCATACTTCACCTGGCGAAAATCTTCGATTTACTGTAATTGCGATTGTAACTATATAACTCCTCGCAAGTATCGCTGTGGGCCTTGATCACATGCAATAAGGTGATCGTCTGTGATCGAGGAAAATCGAATCTGATCGGGGTGAAAATCGGGTCTGGTTGAGTTGGGGCGATTAGCTGATCGCCCCCGATTGCATGAAATTGGATTCCAGGCTTCCTAGAAATTGTTGATCGCGTGTGATCGAGGCGATCAAACTCAATTGGGCCCACGTCCTAAACGCGTTGAACCGATTTGGGCGTGGCGTGGGGAGGGGAGGAGGGTGAATGGGTATGGGTAGGGGATTATCGGAGAGATAAAATCAAGGCTCCAGGTTGGAATTGATTGTGGGAGTGGGGAAGTGTGGAAGAGGATTGATGGGGAAAAGGGGTGGGTGGGGAGGGTTGAGGCAAGAGGCTGGTGGAGGATCTTCAGACGGTGGTGGGGTGAATGGGGAAGAGAGAGTGGTTGAGGAGGGTGGGTGCGGGTTAAGGGGAATGAGGAGGGAATGACATGACGTGTCCCTGCAGAAAAAAACTTGGGAGATTCATGAGAACTGACGCGGCTGGTGGGAGTTTCTGCTGCACGTGAACGGTGAGACAAATGGCCCAGCGGCCCACCCAACCGAACCGAACCCGCGCCTGTCACCCCCCAAACCAACGACCAAGGCTGTGCTGTACGCACGGTACACCCCCCCTCTCCCCCCCTCCACCCTTCCCTTTCCAATTTGGGGAAGACATTTTGCAGCGAGAACCGAATCTAGAGATTTTGGGCAGGAAGAAGCTGGTTTGGTTTGGTCTGGTTTGGTTTGATCGGTTGGGTGCTCCTGCCCTACCGCGTCAGGGCCGCAATCTTCTGAGCTCTGGTCAGGTCGATCACATCACAAACAAGTGAGGACGACTGACGAACCAGCGGTCGGCAATGCGCTGTGACGAGTTTCTCGCTGGGGGCTAGCACAACACATCTTGAAATTACGGGACCTTGACTTTCTCAATTTTGAAGTGACGCTACCCAATCCTGGGACTTTCGATTCGTTTTGTGAGACCATGACGGAGTTGAGAACGAGGTTCACGCTGCCTCTGCAGTGTGGCAGTCGCGAATGTCGGAATAGAACTTGCTGTGTAATCTGTGTACATACATGATGCCCCAACCTCTCTGCCCGAAGGCTATCCCATCTCAGAAAGTCGCCGAAATCTACTGTGTAGGATGTTCCTGATTCAGTTCAGGATTCGCATGTGGTGCGCGAACAGTAGAGCAGTCAGCAACTGTATATTTTCGTACTGTAATGGAAATTCAATTGAGAACCATATTCACGCTTCCATACAGCTATTATTTTCAAAGCTTTTATTATTTCATGGTTACTCTAAAAATGATATTAATGAACAAGATCAGTCAACAGTTGACAAACACATAATTCTAGGGGCCTAGATCGCATGCACATAGATCTAGGGGCGTACGAGCCTAAAAGTGATAAGAGCCAACGATGGGAATCTTGTACATTATCAACAGAGCCAGCGGCAGTGGGAGGTGCGATGGGTTTGTGGTGCAGGTGGCGATGGAGCATCATGAGGCATAGGAGGCACAAGTGCAACCCATGATGTGTGCAGCATGTTGGGGATGACCAAAGCTGCAAGCTTACCGCCCGAGACACAGTATTCGTTGAAGGAACCAACAGACATTAACACCTTAAGATACGGCCTGGCCAAGTCACTGGGTGAGGGTAGAGGAGCAAGAGACGGTAAAAAACATTCTTTGGTCCAGGTGGCATGGTTAAGTTCAGTATTTGTTGAACCAACCAATAGAGATTAACACCCTCAGGTACAGCCGGGAAAGGTCATTGGAAGGGGGGGAGAAAATGCGGAGCTGGTAAAAACACCTCCTTGGTCCAAGTGGCACGTGAGCCAGTTGAGGCACATTATTTGTTGAAAGAGCTTGTGGACGTTAACACCCTCAGATACAGCCTTGCCAGGTCATTGGAAGAGAGGAGAGAAGGCAGAGACGGTAATACCACCTCCTTGGTCCAAGTGGCATGCAGGCTAACATCGGCGCAATATTCTCTGAAAGAGCCCGCACATGTTAAATTCCTTAGGTACAAAACGGCCTAGTTATTGGAAAAAGGGGAAGAAGGTGGAAAGCGAGAGGAAGAGAGGGTGGTAACAGCATGGATAAGTATTGGTCATTCTTGTTTGAGGCTTGGGTAGTGGAAAAGGTTTGGAAAAACAGATATAGTAGATGCGTAAACTCGAAACAAATGGGCAAGAACGGGAAAGAGCAGCAAGCTCAAATACTATATCCAAGCTTTTGACGAATCGTAGACCAGGCTTACCACGAGTGCAAAATCAATCGTTTTTTTAAGTTTGAGACGTCATGAACCACACTACCAAGAGTACATAACCAAATGACACATCGTACTTAAGCTTGTGTGTGGCGCTGCCAACACCCAGTGAGTTGGCGCTGCCAACACCCAAGACACATCCTGCAACCGGTTGCAGCCCCCTCTCTCGGGAGGTACACGTGACAAAGACCGATGCCGTAATTGAGGACTCACGTGCAATCCTATTGGGACACACCCTTCGCCTCATCAGCTTGAAAGGCAAAGGAGCGGGGGGACTGGCTGCATGCTCTCTCGCTTGGCTTTGAGATGTCTCAGAACTCGAAGGCGCAAGGGGACTGGCTGCATGCTCTCCCACTGACCCCGGACCTCAAATGGTGAGAAGTGAACTTGTGGCTGACAGCAGCCTACCAAACCACCTCCACCGCTGCAGCACTGGCCCGAACAGGACGCGCACACGCAACCATTTGCAGTGGCAAAGATGGCTAGGGAGGCGCAGAGCATCTGGTGGTATACCTCGAAAATGCCGTGTACTCACCGTCGCCAGACAACGGGAAGAAAGCAGATGGCATCGTTCTATCCTTCCATTTTCTCTCACCTTAACCTTTTTATTCCAGCTCCAATTGTTCCCAACCCCATTTCAACTCACCTCAACCGTATGTCACCTCAACCGTTTCATCTCACCTCAACCGTTCCATCTCACCTCAACCGTTTCATCTCACTTCATACGTTTCATCTCACCTGGAGTGGAGTGGTTGAGGCGCACGGTAGTGATGATGGTGGGGAAGGAGAGGGTAGCAAGAGGGGCGAGGGATGGAGGGAAGGTGTGAGAGTACGACGGCTTATGCCAGCTATGCTTGCTTGCCTCTACTTTATCATGCTATTTCTAGCATAGGATAATCATATGCATGCATGAATTGCTTGATTTCCTAGGCTAGGTGCTTTCCTATATTTTATTATAGTTATAGCACCGAGCTAGGTTGCGTGCACCGAATTCTGGATTTTCGGTTGCCACCGAATTGCCTTCTACCGAATTCGGTAAGGATCTGTTCGGGACGCTTTGCGACCCGCGGAACCTTCGCGTAACACCTGGTTACGGGGCCTTGTGTCGAGCCTATATATAGCCTCGTGTTGTACCCAAGTGATCATTCAATTCAATTTGAATCATCTTTTCTGAGCTCGATCCCAGATCCTCATACTTGGTAATCAGAGCGGGTTTACACGCGAGGTCTTCAACCGCTTAGTTCTGGCCTTAAAAAAACCGCGGGGGCGACGACGAAAGCGCCGATACGGGTATGTAAAACCAGTTCCGCGCAATTTTTCTAAGTCCCCCTCGATTCGGTTTTCGAACACCCCTCAGATTTACTGGTGGAAAGGTTGGAGTTTCGACCGTTCGATCGAGTTTCATCTCAACGGCCCAGAGAATTTCGCCCAGAAAAGTTGGAATTTGGAGCGTCGGATCGATTTTCTCCTCAACGGCCAAGATCGGACGCGAATTTCGCCTAAGGGAGATTTACGCAACCTACAGAATTCGCGCTCGTCGATTCTACAGTAAATTTGACTCGCAGTAAGTCGACCAGCACCTAGAATTCGATTATTTTCGTCGCCCATCTTCCTGTAAATCGCCAAATGGAGGGCAAAGGAGATATTTCTGTGAAGAATGAGAACGAGAATGAATGAACTATGAATGAAGTGGGTACAAGTACTAACCCTAATTGGGTTGTACCCCCTATGGGATACCCCACTATAACCTACACAAAAGCATAAGCTATAATATTCTGACACACCCCCATAGGCAATGTGGGGGAGAACAAGGGGTCACAAGACCAGTCAAGCAAAGAAAAGCAAAGCAAGCTCAGGGTGGATCACAACGTCACCACACAGTCTGAGCACAAGGTCAAGGCCACAAGGCCAGTTCACATGCATGATGACACATATATATATATATAAGTCTAAACAAGCAAGAGCAGGTATACATATATGCAAGAGTACAAGTAAGAACAAGAGGTGAGCAAGTGAGGCAAGACTGGGACAAGTCCCAGCTGAGTGCAGAAACGCTGATGATCACAAGGCGGAAGTGCTTTGGTGAAAACATCAGCAGTGTTGGCCTCAGAGGCCACGTACGCAAGTCGCAACTGACCACGCTGCTGCACCTCACGAGCAAGAAAGTAGCGGAGAGCAATGTGCTTCGTTCTGTGCTCCAGGCGCTGCTCTCGACACAAGGCCAGCATGGCCTTGTTGTCTACGTACAGCACTGGAGGAGAACGAGGCGGCTCTCCAAGGTCAGTCAGCAGGTAGGTGAGCCAGCGAAGCTCCTGAGCAGCCATGGCCCCGGCGTAGATCTCAGCCTCACAACTGGAGCCGAGAACAGAAGACGAGCGAGTAGCCCGCCACGAAACAGAGCCGGAACCAAGACTGAAGGTGTAACCCTGCGACGACCGCTGAGTAGCCTGGTCGTCAGCCCAAGAAGCGTCCGCGTGCCCAGTGAGGACCACTGGACTCCGCCCTCCAAGCACTAGCCCCATGCCCGACGTACTGCACAAGTAGCGCAACACCCTCTTCGCTGCAGCCATGTGCTCTGGTCGGTGTCTCCCAGGAGCAACATAGCGTGCCAAGATGCTAAGAGGGTATGCAAGGTCAGGTCGTGTGCAGGTCATCAGGTACATGAGGCAGCCAACAAGCTCTGGGTACGGGCCATTCGACTCTACGGACTCATCCGAAGGCAGAGCTGAGAGCGAGTGGCGAGTAGGCAGAGGAGTGGCCTGAGGCGAGGAGTACGTGAAGCCGAAGCGCTGAAGGACCTGCTGCACCATGTGTGACTGAGTCAAGGTAATGGTGCGGCGTGCTCTGTCCCGAGTGATCTGCAAGCCAAGGTAGCTGCGCAGGTCACCCAGGTCTGTGCACGTGTGTCTCTTCTGCAGCTCGGACTTCACGTAGGCGAGTCCAGCAGTGTTCGCTGTGGCAAAGACCAAGTCGTCGACATACACGAGGATGTAGAACGGAGGCAAAGAAGTGTCGGTGCGCAGAAACAACGACGGGTCAGCAGTAGAGGGAGCAAACCCAAGAGCCGCAAGCGTAGTCCTCAGTGTGTCATGCCGCTCACGTGGTGCCTGGCGGAGACCGTAGACTGGCCGTCGGAGGCTCCACTGGGTGCCAGGAGGGAAAGTCCCAGTGAAGCCAGGTGGACGGCGCAGCCAGATCTCCTCGTGCAGGCTACCCTGCAAGAAAGCAGTGCTGAAGTCAAGAGAGTGGAGCTCGTAGTCGCGCTGAGCGGCTATGTGCAGCAGCACCCGAAGAGTGGTCATCTTCGGGGTGGGAGAGAAGGTCTGAAAGTAGTCAACTCCCTGCCGCTGACTGAAGCCACGAGCCACGTACCGCGCCTTGAAGACAGGTGGAGAGCCCGGCGGCCGCTTCACCCTGAAGATCCACATCCCACTGACAATGTTCGCCCCAGGAGGGGGAACCTCGTCAACGTAGGTGCCTGTGGACTTCCAGGAAGCCATCTCTGCATCCATAGCTGCCTGCCACTGAGAGGAGTAGGGACCCTCTACGGCCTCCGCGTAAGAGCGCGGAGTCGGGATGTCTAGTGCATCCGGGTCTCCCTCAGGGGCAAGAAGTAAAGACGCGAGATGAGGTGAAGCAGCAGCCAGACACTGAAACTCCTCCTGCCTGTCCTCAAGGACGTCCGTGCCAAGAGCACACTCACCCCCGACGGACGGAGGACAGACAGACGCAGACTCAGCAACAAGACTAGCAGCGTAGTCTAGACGACAGCGAGCAGCGAAGTCGACGAGCTCAACAACAAGAGCAGACGCAGCAGTGGACTCAAAGGAGGGGTCAGTGACAACAGTAGCAAGGAGACGCGTGAAAGTAGGACTGGCAGCACGAAGAGAGTCCGACTCAGGGTCGGCAAGCGCAGGAAGAGAGGACTCAGGAGGAGAGGGCAAAGGGGCACGCAGAGGAGCAATGGACAAACGCAGAGACATCCGGTGCGTGCCAGGGACAGGAGGAGGACGCTGACGCGAACTGCGACCACTAGTGCGAGCAGCACGAACAGGCGACGCAGGACGAGACGCAGGCTCACGACGCTCAGCAAGACCACCAGTAGGACCAGTGTACGGAGACGGAGAAGGCAGTGGGGAGGTCGGCGGTAACTGTGACTGCGACTGGATAGGCGGTGGACCCTCTAAGAGAGGAGGAAGACCAAGAACCTGCTGAAGGAGCGGAACGAAGTACGGCCGAGGCCGCACGGCGGCACCAGACACAGCAGGGACAGCACCAGCACCCTCAGAACCTCCAGCGGTAGGACCTCCAGTAGCGCCAGCAGTACCCGCAGCACGACCACCACCAGGACGTACAGTAGTAGTCTCAGAACCAACACCCTCAGCAGCTCTAGCTCCAGGCCGACCCGCAGGCCCAGCAGCTCCGGGACCGGCGGCACCAGCACCCTCAGCAGCCGAAGAAGCGCCAGCTCCAGCAGTACGCCTCCAGCGGCGAGCAAACCACTCACGCAGCTCCTGTGGAGAGAGTGGCTCCCGCTGAGACGAAACACCCGGAGAACCTCCAGGCCCAGTACCGTCAGACGCCACAAGGGGAGGTCCAGTGGCTGCAGGCTCCACACCTCCAGGCTCAGCAGCTCCAGACGCAGCACCCCCAGGCTCAGCACCCCCAGGCTCAGCACCCACGCGCGCAGCACCCTCAGAGTCAGCACCCCCAGGCTCAGCACCCCCAGGCTCAGCACCCCCAGAGGCAGCACCCCCAGGCTCAGCACCCCCAGGCTCAGCACCCCCAGGCTCAGCACCCCCAGACTCAGCACCCCCAGGCTCAGCACCCCCAGACTCAGCACCCCCAGAGTCAGCACCCCCAGGCTCAGCACCCCCAGCAGTACCTGAGTCACCAGCAACCTCGACCGGCTCGACTGCATCGACCTGGGACACACCAGAAGGGGCAGGACCCTGAGGGGGAAGGGGGTCTACCGGGGGGGGACCTGGTACAAGGAAGTGCGGCGGCGGCGGGAGGGAAGGAGTGCGGTAGGGGAAGAGGCGGTAGAAGGGGACGGACTCGTCGAACGTGACGTCCTGGGAGGACAGAACACGACGAGAGGAGGGGTGGTAGAACTGCCACCCCGGGGCGTCAGGGGGGAAGCCTAGGAAGACACAGGGAGCAGCACGAGGGGACAACTTGTCCGCGGACAGGTCACGGACAAACGCCCGAGATCCCCAGACACGGAACGCAGACGCATCGCCGACCTTCCCCGTCCACAGCAGAGCTGGGGAGGTCTCCGGCCGGGAGACCCTAGGGTGAAGGTTGAGCTGATGCGCCGCGTACCGAACCGCAAACGGCCACAGAAAATGGGGGGCAGCCGCATGCATCATGGACGTACGAGCGACGTCCATGACCATGCCAATGCGGCGCTCAGCAATCCCATTTTGCTGTGGAGAGTCCGGAAGCGTGAAGGTCTGGCGGATGCCTCGTGCACGACAGTAGGCTCGCAGAAGGCCAGAGGAGAACTCTCCGCCTCGGTCAGAGTGCAGACGCAGAACAGGAAAGTCCGAGCCGCGCGGATCCAGTCGATCAACACCTCAGTGACATCACCCTTGCTGCGCAAGGGGAAGACTGTGGTGTAACGCGAGTAGTCATCAACCACCAGCAGGAAGTAGCGCTCGTGACTCTGTCCACGGACGCGGGCCGGGCCCCACACGTCCATGTGAAGCGTCTGCAGAGGAGCCTCTGTCGGGGGAAACTGGGAGGAGTGAGGGGCAGCCCGGAGCCGCCCCTCGACACAAGGGACACAGGAAGGTCCTGGCCCCGAAGGAAGGGGAGGGAGAGACCGGGGGAGACCAGAGACAAGGACACGGGAAGCCATGCCCCGAAGACGAGGCAAGGAGGGGTGGCCAAGACGGTGGTGCCACAAGAGAGTCTCGTGAGACAGGAGGCGACACAAGCAGGGGGCAGACTCAGGACCAGACCTGGACGCAGCAGCAAACACCTGACCTGACGCAGCTACCTGGCCAGACGCAGGGACTGGAGGAGACTCAATGGTCAGGGTGTAGAGACTCGACCCGGGCCGACGCGAAAACGTGGCTAGGTGTCGGCCTGTGCGGGCGTCCGAGCAGTGGGTCACCCGCTGACTCGCAGGAGTAAACTGGTGAAACCCCGCATCCTGCAGGTCAGCACCACTCACCAAGTTCGTCGAGAACGAGGGGAGGTACAGACCCGACAGGGTGCCCGAGGGGGCAGCCGGACACGGGAGGACAGTGGAGAAGTGAGCGAGGACTGGACCCCCAGAGGGGTCAGCCAGGGAGACTGCAACCGGCCGACCAAGCGGCGTGAGTGTGGTGCGGTCTCGAAAGAAGGAGCGAGAAGCCCCTGAGTCAAGTGTGAAGGTGAGGGAGGCCGAAGCCGACGCAGTACCTGCGAGCGCAGCCTCACTAGTACCTGAGAGCGCAGCCTCACTAGTACCTGAGAGCGCAGACGCACTGGCACCTAGAGCAGTAGCCTCACAAGCACCTAGCGCAGCAGTACCAATGCCCGGGTCGGGCGGGAAACACCGGTAACAGTCACCCTCATCACTAATAGTCACAGCATACATGGCAGCAAGGATAGCATCAAAGTCAAGATCAAAGATAGCCACGCCAGCCCTAGACAGCTCTCCCCAGCGGGGGATCTCCGTGGCCTCCGGAAACTGCTGACGCCAAGCGTCTGTCAGGCGGCCAAAACAGCGCTGGGTGGGGTGGGCACCCCCACACTGCTCACCCGCGCGGTCGCCGGTGCGAAGGACGTAGGTGCAGGGACCAAGTCCCCCACCACGCTGACGTTGCGTGTACCACTCACGGAGCTGCTGAGGGGTGGGGACGTCGCGAGAACGCTGCTGCTGCTGCTGCTGCTGCTGCTGGCGCTGACCACCCCCAGTGCCGCTCCGCTGTGAAGTGCCACTCCGACCACCTCCACCACCTCCTCCTCCACCTCCTCCACCTCCGCCACCGCCGCCACCCCCGCCGGTACCGCCGCCGCCGACGCTGCCTCCGCCACCACTGCTGCCACTAGCACCCCCACCCCCGCCACCTCCTCCACCGCCACCCCCACTCCCTCCGCCGCCTCCACCTCCACCGCCACCGCCCCCGCTAGCCCCACCCGCTCCCTTGCCCCCCTTGCCCTTGCCAGGGCGACGTCTCCCACTAGGGGCAGACGCCGCACCGACCGACTCAAGACCAACGAGGTCGGCCGCAGCGGCAGAGGCGATAGAGGGCAAGAGAGGGGAAGGAGAACACCCCTCAAAGATGGGAGCGCGGGGGTCACCTCGAGAGGCTCCTACAGCGACGATGCTCTTTTCCGCCGCTAGGAGGGCCTTCTCTAGGCTGTCGACTGTGAGAGTGGTGGGACAGACCGCGAGGAAGTGGTCCCGGACTACACGAAGGGAGTCGGGAAGGCGGGTGACTAGAAAGTAGAGAGTGATGTACATGTGGGGGGGGTTCTTGGCGCAGAAGTCAGCAGGAAGCGCAGCGCGGTAGCGGGTGTCACTAGTGCGGAGATGCGTAATGAGATCAGCGACTGTGGGAAAGGCGGCAAGGTCAGGGAAGAGGAAGGGTAGCATGAGGCGGTTCAGTGCAGCAATGGCAGGGGAGGAGTAGCGCGCAACTACAGCGTCGTACAAGGTCTGAGCACTCTTGTACTGACTAAAGTGCGCACGCTCAGAGGTAGGGAGGTGGCGACGCACAACAAGACGTGCAGCAGCATCGCGCGTAGCCCACTGGGAGCGAACAGTAGGGTCAGCATCAGCAGCAGGGGCAGGGGAAGCGCCAGAGGTAAGGTCAAAGAGAGAGAGGCCGTCTGCCCTATCGCACTGTAAGAACAGCTGGAGGTCATCTACCCAGACCTCAAAGTCAATGGCCCGACCCTCAGCGTCAAAAGCGAGGACTCTGGGGGTAGCCATGACTACAGACGCCTAGCAGTGCAAGCAGTAGGGTGAGGGCAGTGCAGTGAAAAAGAGGGCTCTGTGCTCACCAGACTGGGCAGAACGGGCCGTATGGAAGTAGGGCAGCTCAGCGGCCGGCGGCTCGGCTGCGGGGCGGCTCGGCTGCTCGG
This sequence comes from Closterium sp. NIES-65, assembly GCA_948144175.1. Classification (NCBI taxonomy): domain Eukaryota; kingdom Viridiplantae; phylum Streptophyta; class Zygnematophyceae; order Desmidiales; family Closteriaceae; genus Closterium; species Closterium sp. NIES-65. The sequence goes on along the minus strand of CANXME010000511.1, from coordinate 899,595 downwards.
CGGTTCGGCTGCTGGGCGGCTCGGCGGCTCGGCTGCTCGGGTGTTGGACGGCTCGGCTGCTGGGCGGCTCGGCGGCTCGGCGGTCGGCTGCTGGGCGGCTCGGCGGCTCAGCGGCTGGGCGACCCGGCGGTCGGGCGGCGGGTGGGCCGCAGGTAGGGCGGCGGGCGTGCCGCAGGTAGGGCGTCTCGCGGGCCGCTGAGTAGGGCGGCGGGGCCGTCGATGTAGGGTAGGGCGGCGGGGCCGCAACGTAGGGCGGCGGGGCCGCGAAGTAGGGTAGGGCGGCGGGGCCTCGACGTAGGGCGGCGGGGCCGTCAAAGTAGGGCGGCGGGGCCGCAACGTAGGGCGGCGGGGCGGTCGAAGTAGGGCGGCGGGGCCGCAACGTAGGGCGGCGGCGCCGTCGAAGGGTAGGGCGGCGGGGCCGTGACGTAGGGTAGGGCGGCAGGGCCGCGACGTAGGGCGGCGGGGCCGTCGAAGTAGGGCGGCGGGGCCGCGACGTAGGGCGGCGGCGCCGTCGAAGGGTAGGGCGGCGGGGCCGCGACGTAGGGTAGGGCGGCAGGGCCGCGACGTAGGGCGGCGGGGCCGTCGAAGTAGGGCGGCGGGGCCGCGACGTAGGGCAGCGGCGCCGTCGAAGGGTAGGGCAGCGGGGCCGCGACGTAGGGTAGGGCGGCAGGGCCGCGACGTAGGGCGACGGGGCCGTCGAAAGGTAGGGCGGCGGGGCCGCGACGTAGGGCGGCGGGGCCGCTAGAGTAGGGCGGCGGGGCCGCGACTGAAAGGCGGCGCGACGGGCCGCTGGGAGGGGGGGAGGGCGACACGACGGGTCGCTAAAAAAAAAAAACGCGCGCCTCGGGGCGCGCTTCGGTGGGCCCAAGAAACAGTCCCTAGGAGGGGACCTGCTCTGATTCCATGTGAAGAATGAGAACGAGAATGAATGAACTATGAATGAATTGGGTACAAGTACTAACCCTAATTGGGTTGTACCCCCTATGGGATACCCCACTATAGCCTACACAAAAGCATAAGCTATAATGTTCTGACAATTTCAGTACAGAAAATCGCGGAGTTACGTGCTGAGCATAAGCAAATACGTGCAGCGCTCCCACGACTTGAAAAACTCCTTGCGAACCAGGCGACAACAGTAGCAGCAGCAGCGGCAACACCGACAATTCTACATGCGACAACGGCAGCAGCTACAGTTAACCTCGAAGCAGTGAAGTTGAGGCTACCGGAGGCGTTCGATCCTACAGTAAAAAGGAACGACGTTCGTCGATTTGTAGCTGAACTCGAAATTTACTTCGAAGCCGTTAGATGCACGACCCCGACAAAAGACGAAATGCGCATACGGCTCGCAGCAACACTGTTACGAGACCCAGCTCTAGAGTGGATCAACAACAGAATAGTCCAAGGCGAGGGGACGTGGGCGCAGGTTCCGGCAGCACTAATCGAACAGTTCGACACGTTGAACAGTAGCTACTACGGAACACGACGCAACAAGCCAACTAGTGGCATGGGGCGATTGGCACCACCCACGACTGCCGACCCGATGGAGAACGACGAGGGCGATGTGGAGCAGCGGCTAGCAAATAATGAGACGTGCAAATTTTGCGGCGCTACAGGACATCGTATCTTGGCGTGTTGGAAAATGAAGAGAAGGTGTGCGGAGCTGAAGGACAAGAACAGTGCGGCACCCCCGAAGCAGAAAACGGACAACGTGGCAACTTCGGAGAGGGCGAAAAAAGGAGAATATGGTGGCGCAAATTTAAAACGTCACGACCAGCCGGCACCAGGGGAAATCGCCGAGACTAATGGAGGATCCGCGAAACAAGACCCTGCACCGACCGGGAAACTCCAGCCGTATACCCCAACAAGTAAGAATATTACTTCTCGTGGGTTTCAAGCCTTTATTAAGGGAGAGTCAGAAATTAAACCGGTACCGGGTATTATGGGGACCCTACTCCAGAGCGCTAATACGGGTCGAGCGTTCCGAGGAGTTAATATTCTCTCCCAGCAGCACTGTTTAAAGGCTCCCTGTTCCCCACAGATGAAGCCTACACAGCTGCAAAGGCTTAGTGGAAGGTTCCAGGCCCCAGAGAAGCCGAATCGGCCTCGGATAAATCCTTCTAACCTTTCTCAGTTGAAAACTGATACTGAAGCTGCATCTTTGAGCGCAGGACCTAGGGATAACATATTCGACGTACCCTACGATCCTATAAGCGATACCATCTACGGATACTCGGAGCAGTAGCAACCACTAGTACTCGAGGTGATCTGCAACGGGCGTCGCCTCCAAACCCTGGTGGACAGTGGTGCGTCCCACTCGGTGTGCGACCGCGGGACGTTGGAGAAAATTGGAGAATCCTAAGAAGAAACCCAGTTTACAGCAACGATGGTGGACGGTACGAAGCTTCCCATCCACGGAAAGTCAACACTGCAGCTGCAGATAGGGGCGTTGAGGTGGAAGCCGACGTTGCCGATCACGAACATCAAGGGATTAGATTTTATCTTGGGGCGAGATTTCCTGAAGCAGTTCAACCCCGAGATCGATTGGGTCAACACCAAGGTGTGCATCTACAACAACGGGAAACGAGTGGAGCTGCGAAGCTTGACGGATACAGGGAGCGTTCCTGAAACGACACTGGCACGGTTCGAACGGACAGTGAACGAGAGTAACACGGGTTACTTAGCACTGGTTATAGCAGTAGCAGAGGAGGAGGTCTTGGAGCAGTGCAAGGATATAATGCCCGACGCCCTACCCACAGGCGTATCTCCAGCACGCACCCACGAGCACGAGATCGTGGAGGAACCAGGTGCGAAACCCGTCTCACGTGCACCATACCGACTGAGTCCGACTGAACTGACAGACATGAAAAAACAGATAGAGTATCTACTAGACAGACAACTGATCCGCCCATCCACCTCTCCCTACGGTGCACCAGTTCTCTTCACTCCAAAGCCAGACGGTAGTTTACGGATGTGCATCGACTACTGCGCACTGAACAAACAGACAGTAAAAAACAAATATCCCATACCACGCATAGACGACCTACTCGATCAACTGCGTGGAGCAACAGTATTTTCGAAACTGGACCTACGCGCCAGTACTCATCTTACCGGATCCAGACTGAGACTACGTGGTGGAAGCAGACGCTAGTGACCAAGCAGTCGGAGCAGTACTGATGCAGCATCGCGAACGCAGTTTGCAGCCCATCGCCTACCTCAATAAGAAGCTATTACGGTGGAAGAAGGACTTAGCTGTAAGGAAGGGTTCAGGAAAGATTTGGGTACCGAATTACGCCCTGCTACGGCAGATCCTATTGGAGGAGTTTCACGACGTACCTTACGCGGGACATTTCGGGAGCAACAAGACGTTAGCAAGGATAGCGAAGTATTACTACTGGCCCGGGATGGCAGCAGACGTGCAGCAGTTCGTCACCTCTTGCGACACGTGCCAGCGGATGAAGAGCAGCAAGCAGAAAAAAGCAGGGTTACTTCAGCCTCTACCCGTACCGGAGCAGCCATGGCAGGTCGTTAGCCTCGACTTCATCACAGGACTTCCTTCGACCTCACGGGGACATGATTCCATCCTCGTGGTGATCGATAAGTTCTCCAAAATGGGTCACTTCATACCGACCAACGCCACAGCTACAGCTGAAGCAACTGCTCGACTCTTCTTCGACCGCATCATCACCATCCACGGCATCCCCGCTACACTCATCTCAGACAGAGACCCCAAATTCACGAGTAAGTTCTGGAAGGAGCTCATGGGACTGTTGGGGACAAAACTTGCAATGTCTTCAGCATACCACCCCCAGACTGACGGACAGACAGAGCGACTCAATCAAGTGGTTGAACACTTACTGCGCACAGCTTGCAAGGACGATGTCAGCCACTGGGACACACAGTTACCGACCCTAGAGTTCGCTTACAACAATGCATCACATGCGGCCACAGGAAAAACTCCTTTCTTCCTGTGTTACGGACGGGAACCACTCACACCACAGCAGCCAACCACACCGGCATACGTCCAAGCCGCACATGACTTCGTCACCACCATGCAGCAGCTATTGGAGAAGACTCAGCGACGTCTCACCACGATGCAGAACTCCCAGAAGCAGTATGTCGATCGTCAGCGACGTGATCACTCAGTAGCAGTCGGAGATCAGGTGCTTCTTGACACGCGCAACTTGAACCTGTCTCACCTCCCATCCAAACTCCGGCCTCGCTTCTGTGGTCCTTTTCTCGTTGAGGCACAGGTGACACCAGTTACATTCCGCTTGTGCTTACCAGATACATGGAAGCTTCACAACGCTTTCCATGTCCAGCTACTGAAGCCCTACAAGGACCCCAACCAACAGTTCCAGGGACGGCAACTACCGCCACCACCACCTGTTCTCATACAGGATGAACCCGAGTACGAGATCGAGCGCGTTCTCACCCATCGACGCCGCGGTGGCAAGACCCTCGATTTCCTGATACGCTGGAAGGGATACGACCCCACTGAGGACAGTTGGGTTGCAGAAGCTGATATGGGCAACGCACGCCGTGCTCTCAAGGACTATCTTGTCAAGCAGGGTGTATCTCACGCCACCCAGCTTTGAGGGGGGGACGTGTGAGAGTACGACGGCTTATGCCAGCTATGCTTGCTTGCCTCTACTTTATCATGCTATTTCTAGCATAGGATAATCATATGCATGCATGAATTGCTTGATTTCCTAGGCTAGGTGCTTTCCTATATTTTATTATAGTTATAGCACCGGGCTAGGTTGCGTGCACTGAATTCTGGCTTTTTGGTTGCCACCGAATTGCCTTCTACCGAATTCGGTAAGGATCTGTTCGGGACGCTTCGCGACCCGCGGAACCTTCGCGTAACACCTGGTTACGGGGCCTTGTGTCGAGCCTATATATAGCCTCGTGTTGTACCCAGGTGATCATTCAATTCAATTTGAATCATCTTTTCTGAGCTCGATCCCAGATCCTCACAGAAGGCACACCAAGGAGGGCGTGAGAGATGAGTGAGAGGGCAGTAAGGGGGGTGAGAAATGGAGAGAGGTGGCAAAAAGAAGAGGGCGTGAGAGATAAGTGAGAAGGCGGTGAGAGGGGTGAGGAACGAAACACTACTTGGAGGCACTTGAAATCTCACATGGATTGGTTGGTTGTGAGGGGGCACAGTGGGGTGCGGAAAGACATACCTCATCTCATACCTCAACAGGAGTGGCTGAGACGAACAGCAGTGACGATGGTGAGGAAGGAGAGGGTAGCGGGAGGAGTGAGGGATGATTGGTGGGGCACAAGGTGAGAATGATGAGTGATGGGGCACAACATAGGTGGAAATGATGAGTGATGGGGCACAGCATAGGTGGGAACGGTGAGTGATGGGGCACAGCATAGGTGGGAATGATGAGTGATGGGGCACAACACAGGGGGAATGATGAGTGATGGGGCACAACACAGGGGGGAATGATGAGTGATGGGGCACAGCACAGAACGAGAATGATGAGTGATGGGGCACAACACAGGGGGGAATGACGATTGATGGGGCACAACACAGGAGGGAATGATGGAAGAAGACGGCTCATCTCAACCGTCCCTTCATAGCTCACCTGGAGTGGTTGAGGCAAATAGCGGTTATGATGGTGAGGAAGGAAAGGGGCAGCGAAAGGGTTGAGGGAGGAGGGAGAGGAAGGAAGTGTGTGTGTGTGTGAGGGTATCAGGGTGGTGAGTGAGAGGAGGGTGCGAGGGCGACGAGGAGGGAGGGGGAGTGGAGGAGGGAGGAGGCGGTTGGAAGGTGGGATGAGCGACGGAAGCTAGGTGCAACTTTTGAGGCGACAGGTGCAGCTGGCTGGGGATGGGACCAGAGGGATGGGAAGAGGGGAGAAGGATGGAAGGAAGGGTAATGATGGGCGATGGAAGAAAGGTGCAGCTCTCTAGGCGACAGGTGTGTGAAAGATAGAACGAGGAATGAAACAGAGAAGGAGAGGTTTCACTAGCAGGTAGTTGAGTACATATAGCAAACCCTAACAGGGCTGTACTCTCTATAGAGTACCCTACTGCAGACTAGAGAAATATAACATTCTGACACACCCCCATAGTCAAAGTGGGGTATAATCAGCACAGCATGCAGTCATAAAATAGTTCAAAAGCACAATTAAAGCTAGAGGTAGTCTCAGAGGGCAAGTGAGGAGGAGGAGTGACTGTGAGAGGAGAGGAGATGGGAGGCGACGGCTGAAGCTGCAGACACACGGGCAACAGGAGCGGCTGGCTCAGTGGCTACCGGAGATTGTAGCCTCCGGACTACAGGAGTAACTGGCTCCGCGGCTACGCCGAGCGGCTGGAGCAACTGACCCACGGGCGACTGGCGCTACAGGCTCGCTAGACTACCAGAGGTTGTAGCCTCCGGACTACTGGCGCTGCTGGCGATGCGACGGCTACCTCCGCCCAACCTCCCCCAACCGTCCCACCCCCCTAACACACACCCCTTGCTGCACCCCTAGCTGCACTCCCATGTCAACCCCCTAGTACCACTCCTTCGGCTCCCACACACCCACCCCCCTCAGCGACAGCTGCAGCAGTGGGAGACGGAGGAGGAGGAGGAGCAGGGGACGCCTCACACACCCGCCACCCCCATACCCGCCACCCCCACACCCCAAACGCAAGCGGCGTGGGGCAGAAACGTGGGCAGCACTTGGGGCGGCGTGCGAGCAGAAGCGGGGCAGCCCGCGGGCCCCCGGGGCGCCGCGAAGGGCGACGCGCAGGCCCCCAGGGCGCCTTGACGGGCGACGGGAGAGAGGGCGACGCGCGGGCCCCCAGGGCGCCGCGACGGGCGACGGGATGGCGGAGGGGGGGTGCGTGCGGGTCCCCCAGGGCGCCGCGACGGGCGACGGGATGGCAGGGGGGGCGCGCGCGGGTCCCCTAAGGCGCCGCGACGGGCGACGGGATGGCAGGGGGGCGCGCGCGGGTCCCCTAGTGCGCCGCGACGGTTAGGGCACCGCAGGGCAGGGCGTCGCGCGACCAGCAGGGCGGTGCGACGAGCAAGGCAGAGCCGCAACGGGCGCGCGCGGCGGGAAGAAAAAACGCCGCACGCCACGAGCGCGCGACCGGCAGAAAACGTTGCGCGCCCCTGGCGCGCGACAGGCAGTATAGCAGCGGAAGCTTTAGGTGGGCCCATCCACCGAGGAGGGTCGACCTGATCTGATACCATGTGAAAGATAGAACGAGGAATGAAACAGAGAAGGAGAGGTTTCACTAATAGGCAGTTGAGTACATATATCAAACTCTAGCAGGGCTGTATTCACTAAAGAGTACCCCACTACAGACTAGAGAAATATAACATTCTGACAAGGTGCAGCTGAAGGGAGAGGGGGTGATGGCCGAATGGGAAATGGGAGTTTGGCGGCAGTTAGGGGGATGAGTCAGATGAGAGTGAGAGGAGGAGGGAGGAGGCGGATCTTAGTTTAGGTATAGCCTCTGGCTAGTGTTGGAGATAGTAGATGCTTGGAGAGATTTCTGGTTTTACAAGACTGATTTCACTCAAAACAGAGAAGTACACAAAATGATTTCTGGTTTTCCAAGACATTTAAGTATTTCGAAATGTGGTGTGCGCCTCGCGTAACGCGTCATCCGCATTTCAGCCCGAGTCGCACGCGTAACCGATTTCGGTAACCGACACCGGAACCGAAACCCTCTTGTCTCATTCGTACCGAACATGGTTTGGTTGCGGTTGGACATTCTAGGCTTTGGAAATGTCTTCTCGACATTTCCCGAACCCTATTCTTCTAGCATTCCGTTTTTCTTTGCTTTCCTCACGTTTTCCTCCTTCGTTCCTTAGGATTCCGTCCCACCGTTCTAGCTGTGGGTTCCCCACCTTAGGGCGCTAATTCCCACCGTTCTTACCATTGCGCTACCGTCCATAGGGCTAATGCATAGGTCAGTAGTCACTAGGGCGCCTCTCGGTATTGCGTCATGTAGCCCCAATCACGTAAGAACTCCAGATTCGACTTCCTTTTGTAGAACGCCTCGTAAGGGGTAATGTCCGTCGCTAGTCCTTTTGTCGGTAGCTGGTTTTTCAGCCAACATGCCATGCCTAGCGCATCTCCCCAGTAGTGAAGGGGGAGGTTGCTATCTGCGACCAAGCTCCTCACGCCCTCCAGCAGTGATCGGTTCACCCGCTCCGCAATGCCATTGTGTTGAGGAGTGTATGGGACCATGAGCTGCCTTCGAATGCCATTTGACTTCAGGTGCGTGTTGAACTCGGTGTTAATGAATTCTCCCCCGTTGTTCGTGCGCAACACTTTCAGCTTCTTGCCACTTTGCCTTTCCGCTTCCGCCTTCCAATCAAGGAAGCTCGTGTAGACTTCTGACTTCTTAATTTCAGTCACCCACGTGTGTCGTGTGCCAAGATCGGTGAAGGTAACGAAATACTTGCTGCCATGTCGTGAAGCCACTCGCATCGGTCCACATACGTCGGCTGCCACAGTAGCCAACGTCTCGTATGGCTCACGGACTCCATCCTTAAAATGTGGTGCCTTTGTTGCCTTTGCTTCCATGCATGTGCTGCACTTCAAATTTTCCTCTCCACCCTCAGCTACCTTCACTCCCGCTGCCATGTTTTTCTTGACCAGCAGCTTGATTCGAGTGTGACCAGCGTGCCCCATCCTCCGATGCAGCAGGTTGACTTCCACCGTGCTCACCGGTGCTGCCATAGGAAGCGCCTGCTGCTGCAACTCCTTGACTGGCACATTTTCCAGCTTGGTGCGGAGCTCTTCTCGTGCTACCTTCCCCGCTTCCGGTTCAGCCAGGTACGTAACCTTTTCCCCACTCTGTTTTTCATGCAGCTTCATCTCGTACAGCCCTTGCTTGCGCGATCCTTCCGCTATCACCTTCCAGCCTGAACCGAACACCCATAGGCAGCCCTTGTCACTGAAGGTTTTGCATCCACCGCTGTCCAAATGCGATTGGCTTATGAGGTTGAGTGTGAGCTTGTCCACCAGCAGCACGTTGTCAAGCTTCACCTCACCATAAACACTTTGCAACACTAGGTCACCTTTCCCTTTCTCAGAAAGTTTCCCTTCATCTCCCAACGGCACGTACGGGATCGTTGATGCTCTGAAATTTTGCAGCCACTCCTTCCGATTGGTCATGTGTTGGGTACTTTCACTATCCATGCACCATTCCTTCCCTTTGAGGCCCTTTGCAAGCAGGCATGCGCCGGATGCTCTTGCAACATTGGCCTTGTGGGCTCCCCCGAGGATGATGTCGTTGTCACTGGTTTTTGCTACGGTGGCGTTGATATTTGTAGGTACGTGATTCTTCTGCTGCTGCTGCCCTCCCTTGAAGCTCTTGCTGGCCGGGTTGCTATAGCAATCGATTGCCTTATGCCCAAGCTTCCCACAATGATTGCAATTGCCAGGAAATCCACCTCACGGCCGCTGTCCTCCTCCGCTTGTTCCCTCGTTGGCAGATTGCCTAACTGTTGCTGTACCTCTGAAATTCTTGCTTCTTGGGTTGGAGTAGCACTCGGCAGCCTTGTGCCCTTTCTTCCCACAGTGGAAGCAAGCTCTGAATGCTTTTCTTGCCCCGGTTGCATTCAACATTGCAGGTTTTTTGTTGCTGAAGTTGTCCGGCAGCGCCTCCCTTCGCTCTTCCTCCGCACGTACAAGCGTCACATCTTGACGGGACTCCACTAAGTCCGTCATGTCCGTCGGGTGTCGGCAGGCCAGCATCCTCTTCTCTGCTGCCCATGTTTTCAGTAGGCCGCCAATGATGTAGCTCAGCATTTGCTTCTCCGATTCGGGCACTCCCATAGCCGTCAAGTTGTCGTTGTAGCTTTTAGCACGGCCTCGTAGTCCACCACCGTCTCGGAAGGTTCCATGGCCAGCAAAATGAGTTTCGTCCTCACTGCTGTCATTTTTGCTTCGCTTTTCCTAAGGTACACTCTCTCCATGTATGCCCACGCCTTCTCTGCTGCGTTGTACTCCTCAAAGAACGGGTCGAGTCGTGCTATGATTGCATCCGAGACCGAGCGGCAAAGTTGGAAGAAAGCTTGTTGGCTTCTTCTCTTAAATGTTTTTTTTGTCAACGGGAGTTGTGTGTTGGCCCTGTCCTCGCTTGGGCGGAGCCGACTTCATGGTCGGGTATGAGGGAAGCAGCCGACCTGCAGCAGTGGGTGTTGGTGCAACCCTACGGTCTGCACTCGGCTTGTTGTCCGTGTGCGTGCATGTGTGTGTGTATGGAATGGTATGAGGGCATGGGATAATATATATTTCATGCTTATAATTGTGTGTGAATGTTGAGTCATGATGTCGAGTGTGTGTGACGAGTCAATAGCGAGTTATCGCTAGACGCGTGTTACGCGGTCGTTTGTGTCTCGCGCGCGGTTTTTATTTTGTCGTGCGCGGTTTCTATTTTGTCCTGTGTCGAACGTTCGGCGTGTCGCAGGTGTGTGCAGAAGACCCATCAAGAACTCAAGGATGAGCTTGTGATGAAGAGCCCGAGCCTTGGTGTCAAGCCTCAAGTGATTTCGAAGCTCGCCAAAAGGGTGCACCTCAAGATATTGAAGATAGTTACATTACTTTGTGTAGTGTAACATTTCACTTGGTGTAGGCCCTAGTGAAGGGTAGTTTCGAGACCCTTCGTGGTTGGGGACAGTGTGGCACTGTTCCACATCACTGTACCTCGGCTCTTGGGGTTTGTAGGAGCTGGGAGTCATTCCCAACTCGTAACTCTTCCTAACTCTTCCTATCTTGTGTTCTAAGACTATGTTGCTGCCATAGTGCCGTTCGTTCAAACCGACGCTGTGTCGTCAATACTTGGTCAAATCGTGCGATCTAAATTGCCTAGTGTAGGTGAGAATAAGACGCTCCAGATCCTTGAATCAAGTCATTTGATGTTGTGACTAGAACGCTATGATTGTTTGAAGCCGCTGTGCAGAAATCCGACTGTGCACTCTATCTTTCGTTTTAGGCATATTGGAGCCTACTGTGACAAAAACAGTGGGCGAGCTGGTTGACGAGGAGGTCGACCTGCACGGGGACAACTGCACAGGCGCTGACATCAGGATGGCGCCGAATTTAGGGAGGTCGACTTGGGAAGTTGATTTGCGGAGGGCGTCGACTTGGTGACGCCAACTTGGGGCAGCCGACTGGGGTGATCGGCTGACAGGATTGCTGGTCGACCTGGTGGTTGGTCGACCAGGCCTGCTGGTCGACTTGGTGGTGGTCGACCACGCGTGATGTTGACCTGGTGGTCGACCAGACCTGGTGGTTGACGGAGGGGCCGACGTCGACCTCGACTCAGGACACCGAGTAGTTGGGCGTCGAGTAGCAGGGCGTCAAATTGGTGACGCCGACTTCGGGTCGCCGACCTGGAGCTGATCGGCTGACAATTGCGCCGGTCGACATGGAGCTAGTCGACCAGGAGTGATGTCGACCTGGAGCTGGTCGACCAGAGGTGTGGTCGACCTGGTGAGTTCGACTTGGAGGTGGTCGTCGACTTGGGAGGTCGACGGGCACATACGGCAGCAGCAGGTCGACGTGGTTGCCCGGTCGACCAGGTTACCTGGGTGACGAGATTCTGCGGAGTGTCAGAGTTTATATCTGTAACTGCCTGTAGCTATAGTTAGTGTAGTTATTACAAACTGTGTTAGGTGGTGCACCTTTGTTCACTTGCATATATGTGATTGCAAATCTATAGTGAACACAACATTCTTCCCGAAATTCTCTCGACACCCTTGGCACAACCAACTCGATCCTCCTTGGCCTAGGCTACTAAGCCTAGGCCGAACTATTCTCCTAACTACCTATTGTGTTAGTTTCACGACATGCTATCAGAGCAAGTTTCGTCCTGGCCTGTGGGCCCGCCGTATGCTTCCGCTGCTGTTCTTTGCCGGTCGCGCGCCTAGGTCGCGTGGCGATTTCTCATTAATGTCCCGCCCTAGGATGGCGAGTGACATCTACCCTGCCCGTCGTGCGCCCCGTGGCGTGCGACGGGGAACTAAACTACCTACCTACCTGAACTGCCCGTCGCGTGCCCCGTGGCACACGACGGTGCCCTGCCCGTCGTACGCCCCATGGCACGCGACGGTGCCCTGCCCGTCGTGCGCCCCGTGGCGTGCGACGGTGCACTACCTACCTACCTACCTGAGCCGCCGTGTACCCGCCCCTGGCGCACTCGGCGGTGGCGGTGTCTCACTCGCGCCTGCACTTGCTGCAGCCGCCCCTGCATCACCCGGCGCCTGCCCTTGGAGCAGTCGCCCTTGCTCCTGCACTCGGTGCAGCCGCCACAATCTCACCCCGCACCTACACTCCCTGAAGCCGCCCCTGACCTACCCGCGCCAACCATCAGTAGCCGCTCTGCGGCTTTCTCCCCGCGCACCCCCTCCTCCTTCGTTTCCCTGCAGCCGTGGGGGGGAGGGTATGGGGGTGGCGGGTGTTGGGGTGATGGGTGGTATGCTTCCCTTCCCTTCCTCCTCCTTTCTTTCCCACTGCTGCAGCTGCCGCTGGGGAGAGGGTGTGAGGGTGTGGGGGAGCTGGGGGAGTCGCATTGGGATGGCGGGTGTGAGACCAACTTCCCTTCCCCTCCTCCTCCTCCTTTCTTTCCCGCTGCTGCAGTTGCCGCTGGGGGGAGGGTGTGAGGGTGTGGGGGAGCTGGGGGAGTGGCACTGGGGTGGCGGGTGTGAGACCATTCAGCAGCCGTCCCTCCACCTCTCCTCTCTTCCCCCCTCTGCTGCTTCTGCAGCAGTGTGGGGGGGAGGGGGAGGGGGAGGGTGAGGAGATAGCAGGAATTCTTGCTGTACCTTTGCTGCTGTACTACCTACCTACCTACCTGCTGCTGCTGCTATTTGTGTACCCCTGCAGGTTGTGTTCTGCACAAACTCTTGCTGCAGGCAGTTATGGGGGAGTGTCAGAGTTTATATCTGTAACTGCCTGTAGCTGTAGTTAGTGTAGTTATTACAAAATGTGTTAGGTGGTGCACCTTTGTTCACTTGCATATATGTGATTGCAAATCTATAGTGAACACAACATTCTTCCCGAAATTCTCTCGACACCCTTGGCACAACCAACTCGATCCTCCTTGGCCTAGGCTACTAAGCCTAGGCCGAACTATTCTCCTAACTACCTATTGTGTTAGTTTCACGACACGGAGGAGTGTGACGGTCGCCCAGGCGAAGTTGGCGAGTCCGACCTTGGTGGTGGTATCCCGAGGTCGACGTGGCTGATCAGATGTAGTCGTCAGCGCCAGGTTGACTTGGTGTGTGCGCTGTGCAGGTGACAAGGCTCAGCACGCCAATCATCTGCGGGCACCTGCCAAGCTGGTGCAATGTTGTACTGCGAGAGCTACGCTGGCATGCCGTCGACCTACAGCGTTGGCACGCCGCCGACTTTGCACTGCTAGAGATTAAGACCTTTCTAACGCGTAGCTGCTCATAGTTTAAGGTTACGTGAGCTGCACGCAATGTTCCGTCGAAGTCGGCGGACTTAATCTCTTGTACGCTCTCCAGATTCGCTCGCTTTCCATCAGTGGTATCAGAGCTGGTTAGGCCTGCGACATTCCCTCCTATTATCATATTACGAATTGGCTTAAGAATCTCCAGATCTAGGGTTGGTTATGGCCCAGAAATTAGATGGCCCTCCTAGGTTCACCGGCTCGGATTTTTCGCTATGGCGGTTCCAGTTTACGCTTTGGCTAGGTATCAAAGACCTAGAAGGCGTTTTGGAGGGATCGGAGCGAAGACCTGAAGCTGATGAAGGAAAGGCATCTACTGGAGTCTCTAGCCAAGTGGGAGAAGGGTCTGGGGGAGCCTCTAGCTCATCCATAACTGAGGGAAGTGGAGGTGGACCAGCAGCACCACGAACCGGAAGGCAATGGCTTAGTACAGAGGAGCTTTTTAAGGCATAAGAAGCATGGGACCGCAAGGACAAGCAAGCGTTCCAGTACCTGTGTTGGGCCTTGGAAGGCCAACTAGAGCTCCTAAAGATGCTGATTGACCTGAAGAGCAAGCAAGGAGCAGCTGCACTAGCATGGAAGAGAGTTCAAGATCGACATTTGCAAAAAGGGTTGTTAAGCATACTCACCTGGAGGAAGCGGTTCTACACCATGGAACGCAACTATGGCGATGGGGAGACCATGGTGCAGTACCTCCAGAGGGTGGATGAGTATGTGAGGGCATTGGAGGAGCTGAACTATGAAGTAGATGAGGAGATCATCTACACCGCACTCCAGGGGCTGGACCAAGAAGCAAACGAGGCTCTACTACAATACCTTCACCTAGAGCAGCAGAAATGGACAAGGGCCTGGATATGGGAGGTGTTGGTTTCTGATGAGGCTCGCAAGCGTAATGCTGGTAGAGGAGTTGAAGGGGGAATGGGGGCAGGTGATAGGGTTGCCTCCAAGAAATACCAGCAGCGGCACGGAGGTGGGGGGAAGAAGAAGGAGCTCGACAAGTGCCTCGTCCCTGGATGCAACCGGAAGCACTCTTGGAAGGAGTGCTGGAGTCGACCAGATGGGTGGAAGCCTCAAGGGTACCCAGGAGAGGCTCCACCTGTCACTAGGCCTGAGTGGGTGGAGAGGAGGATGAAGAACGGAGCATGGAACAAGAAGGGCAGCAAAGAGAAAGCGGCAGCAGCGGCGGCAAACGAGGATAAGAAGGGAAAGGAGGACGTATCGGATGATGGCTTCTCCTTCTTATCCTTAGAGAAGGAGACGGCGCTTGCTGGTCGTACGTTGGCTGACCCCAATCAGCTCATTCTAGACTCTGGAGCAACCTGTGGAATGGTACCTCGGCGCGACCTCTTCACCACTTATCACTCCCTCCCACCTTACTCCAGAAATGTGATTGTGGGGAGCGGAGATACGCTGCAAGCAATCGGCATCGGCACCATCACCGTCATGGGGAAGGAGGGGGAGGTGCTGAATGTGAAGGGTGTGCTTCATGTTCCTGATTTGGCAGCCAACCTTCTCTCATGCTCTCAACTTGCGAGGCAAGAATACATATGCACCTTCACCATGGAAGGTGGCACGGTTCGCAAGGGTGGAGCTGTGGTGATGGAGGCCAAATTAGAGAAGGGCCTATACCTTGTTCCAGTTTGTGTGCCTCAGGTGGAGAGGGCACATGGAGTTGAAGCCGAGGAAGCCGCTTGTAGCAGCCGTTGGAGGGACGTGGAGCAGGTGACGGCAGATTTGCTGCACCTACGCATGGGGCATGCAGGAAGGCAGCAACTTGTGGAGTGTGTGAAGAAGGGGGAGCTGAAGGGTGTGGAGATCAAGGAGGGTGGTGGGCAGCCAAGCAAGTACCCTGATTGCACGACCGGGAAGCTGCCAAGGACCTCTTTCCCTACCTCCACCACTCGAGCCTCCGCACCTCTTGAGTTGGTGCACACGGATATGTGTGGCCCCATGCAAACACCGGATAGGGAGAAGGGCAGCAAATACTTCATCACCTTCTTGGATGACTTCAGCCGCCTAAGTTGGGTTACCTTGGTGAAAACCAAGGATGAGGTGGCCAAGGTCTTCAAACGTTGGATACGCTATGCGGAGAGGGAAGCCGGGGCGAAGGTGAAGATACTAAGGTCTGATCGGGGTGGGGAGTACATGGGGAAGGATCTGGAGGCTTTCCTTGAAGACAAGGGCATCACCCACCAGCTTTCAGTCGCCTACACACCGCAGCAAAATGGGGCAGCGGAGCGGCTAAACCGGACCCTCATTGACCTTGCCCGAGCCATGCTTGCTCATGCGCAGCTGGACCATACTTGGTGGGGGGCAGCAGTGCAATATGCCAACTGGGTTAAGAACAGAATGGGCAGCAAGGGGCTAGGGGGCAAGAGCCCTTACTTCATGTGGACCAGGAAGGTGCCTAGTGTGTCCATGGCACGAGTGTGGGGGTGCATGGCGCAGTACAAAGTGCCCGACCAGCAACGGAGGAAGCTGGATCCTAAGGCACAATGGGGCATTTTTCTTGGGGTGTCGGAGAGGAGTAAAGCTTGGATGTTGTGGAGTGTGGTGGATCAGCGGGTGGTGGAAAGCAGGGATGTGGTTTTCCACGAGGGGCTGAGCTATAAGGGGTGGAAAGAGCATGGTGCTAGTACAGTTGGGAACTCCCTTCAGGATCCCTACACCTCTTCCATCTTTGAGGGGGCATGGGAGGACCCTGGAGAGGAGGTAGAGGAGCAGCAAGAGGAACAAAAGGCAGCTGCACCTCACCATGAGGAGTCACCAACTGCTGGTTCTACCCCTGACCCTAACGCACCAGCCCATGACCCGGAGCAGCCACAGGGGCAGCAGCAGCAACAAGAGAAGCCGCAGCAGCCACCACACGAGCATACACCACCTGTTCCCGTGGGTAGGTGGGAGCAAATACTGCAGCAGCAGCTGTCCAAGTCACCACGGTCCCCCATGAAGAGAGTGACTTGGAAGGAGAAGCTGCAAAATTTGGAGCAGGGGGAGGCATCACCTCTGCGCCGCACCACACGCATCTCCCAGCCACCCGAAAGGTTCACACCAAGTGCACAGTATGCTTGCATGCATGATCATGAGGTGCATGATATGGAGGAGTGCATGCTTGTAGATGCTGAGGGGGGTGAGCTTGGGCTTGATTTCTGTCTCATGGGTCAGGTGCATGAGCCTAAGTCGGTCAAGGAGGCCTTGTCCCGTCCTGAGTGGGTCGAGTCCATGCGTGAGGAGCTTGAGTCTCATAGGGTGAACGAGTCTTTTGAGCTGGTTGATCCAGCTTGTGTGCCACCTGGAATGGAGGTCTTGAGGTGTCAGTGGGTGTGGAAGTATAAGCACATGGGGAACACTCAAACACGAGGCGTTCACTATGACCAGGTATATACCCCGGTGGGTAAACCTACCACCCTGAGAGGTTCCCTTGGGATGGCAGCATCCTCGGGGTCTCACATCCATCACATGGATGTGACCACCGCCTATCTTCATGGGGTCTTGAAGGAGGAGCTTTACATGAGGCAGCCACCTGGTTTTGATGATGGGTCCGGCAGAGTTTGCCGACTCAAGAAATCAATATATGGGCTAAAGCAAGCTCCAAGGCAGTGGTACCTCAAGTTTGACGAGGCGCTGATGGATTTTGGGTTTGAGAGGTCGGAGTGTGACCCCGCCTTGTACCACTTGGTGAGGCATGAGGGCCGGCTGTCCCTCTACCTCTATGTGGATGACATTCTGCTCATGTCTTCGAGCATGGTCTTGCTGGACGAGGTGAAGGGTCTCTTGTCCTCTCGTTTCCGCATGAAGGACTTGGGGGAGGCTAAGTACTATTTGGGGGTGCAGATTGAGCGTGATGAGAGTGGCATTCTGATTCATCAAGAGAGGTATATTCTCAACATGCTTGAGTCCTTTGGCCTTTCTGAGGCTAACCCCGTGCGTACCCCTCTCCCTACAGGGTTCGACGTGCATGCACATGCTGAGGAGCCCTTGCTGCGAGATGAGCTGGTCCGGCTCCATCAAAGCATTGTGGGATCTCTTATGTATGCAAGCACGACCACACAGCCGCAGATTGCTTATGCAGTGTCACAGCTGTCCAAGGTTGTGTCTTGTCCCAAGGCATTTCACCTGCAGGCTGCTAAGAGAGTGCTAAGGTACTTGAAAGGTTGTGTCAAGTCATGTATCTTCTACCCCGCACACAGCAAGCCTCAGGTCGAATTGGTGGGCTTTAGTGATGCTGATTATGCTGGAGATTCAGCTGATCGCAAGAGTCACACCGGCTATGTATATTGCCTCAATGGTGCAGCCATCTCTTGGCAGAGCAAGAGGCAGCCGGTGGTTGCATTGTCCACCACTGAGAGTGAATACATCAGTCTGTGTCAGTGCATTCAGGAGGGTGTGTGGCTGAAGCGTTTGTTTGGGGAGTTTGGGCATGAGTTTGCTGGTGGTGTGCCTGTGTTTGTGGACAATCAGTCTGCCATTGCTCTTGCACAGAATGCATGCTTGCATGGCCGCACCAAGCACATGCAGGTTCGGTGGCATTTTATCAGGGAGATGGTGGCGTGCGGCGAGGTGATCCTCCGGTGGTGCCCCACCAACCGTCAAGCAGCAGATATACTCACCAAACCCCTCCCTTTTGAGCGGCATGGTGTGTGCATGTCCTTGATGGGGATGCAGCCCCATGTCAGCATGGTGCCTGAGCAGGATGTGGGAGGACTGGTGCTTCTCTGCATTGACAACCTCATGCTGTGGATGGCGCCCTTCCCTGGGCAAGGGGGAGTGAAGTGAAGGATTTTGCCCAGTGGTGTTCAGCCACCTCCAGCACGAGCAAGGGGGAGTGTTGATTGTGTAGGTGGTTGTGGTATTTTGCTCTAGCTGGTTGTGGGCTAAGGGTTTGGGCAAAATGTGGTGGTTAGACTTGTTGCGGGCTGGTATTGATCTCGCACCCAACAAGCACCAACAAACCTTTGCTATTCACTACAACACCTTTGGTGTTGCTAGTTTAGCACTTTGGGTTGTTGGGGATTGTTGTAGGGCGAGGGTTGGGTTGGTAGGGTTTGAACAACTCGTCACTTTTCAGATCTGAACTCTTGCTAAAGCCACTTTCTTGAACTAATCCATGGCTGCCTAGTAATTCCGCCAGGATACACCGTCGCACTTAGATCGCGATAGCAATCGGCCTAGATCTTTGTTGAAAGCGTGCGTTACCATTCTGGAAAATAGAGATTAAGACCTTTCTAACGCGTAGCTGCTCATAGTTTAAGGTTACGTGAGCTGCACGCAATGTTCCGTCGAAGTCGGCGGACTTAATCTCTTGTACGCTCTCCAGATTCGCTCGCTTTCCATCAATGTTGTACTGCGAGAGCTACGCTGGCATGCCGTCGACCTACAGCGTTGGCACGCCGCCGACTTTGCACTGCTGGAGCGCGGTCGACCAAGTCGTGCTGGAACGGCGGTCGACCATGCTGTGCTAGCAGTCGACCGACGTGAATGCTAGCTCTGATGTAGTCTTGCCATGCCCACTTCTTTGTACCATTGTTCTGAATTTTTCCTAGTGGAACTCTTGCCAACTTTCCCCGTGAACTAGCAAGTAGTGTGCACACAAGGAAACGACTAAGGAACGAAGGAACGCAGAGATCACACGAGCACCCGTGCCCAGCCCGTAGTCTAGCTCCCGTTGTAGTAGTTATCTCCGCATTTTTCTCTTGTGCGGCTGCATGTGCTGGTCCATCTTTCTCCGTCGCTGCCTCTGGGTTGTAGAAATGCCACATTCCACCTCCCGAGCGCGCCTCATGAACTTCAGTCGCCATGTGCCGAAGTTCTCACCATTGAAGCGTTGAGCTTCACTTAAGCCAATTGTCGGTTTGGCCACAATTTGCACCTTCGAAAGGGCATCCAGTAGACTCTGCAATTGCGCACTCCCAGCGTTCACTGAAGACCTTGAACTGGTCTCTCCATCTCCATTCCCCATGTTGATAAATATTTGTCTCCTGCAATTACTCTAAAAATTTATAACGCCTCCAGTGCTTTTATAATGAGACTCGACGCAACTATAACCAAGCTCTGATACCAGCTCTTAGTTTAGGTATAGCCTCTGGCTAGCGTTGAAGATAGTAGATGCTTGGAGAGATTTCTGGTTTTCCAAGACCGATTTCACTCAGAATAGAGAAGTACACAAAATGATTGAAACAACAAGAGATTTAAGCATTTCAAAATGTGGTGTGCGCCTCGCGTAACGTGTCATCCGCGTTTCAGCCCGAGTCGCACGCGTAACCGATTTCGGTAACCGGCACTGGAACCGAAACCCTCTTGTCTCTTCCGTACAGAACACAGTTCGGTTGCGGTTGGACATTCTAGGCTTCAGAAATGTCTTCTCGACATTTCCCAAACCCTATTCTTCTAGCATTCCGGTTTTCCTTGCTTTCCTCACGTCGTTCCTTAGGATTCCGTCCCATCGTTCTAGCTATGGTCCCCCACCTTAGGGCGCTATTTCCCACCGTTCTTACCATTGCGCTACCGTCCCTAGGACTAAAACATAGGTCGGTAGTCACTAGGGCAGCGGCGAACCACCCTAGCAGTGGAAAGGCTGGGTCGGCGATGGATTTGAGATGATTGTTTTTGAGTCGACTCAAAAACAGGCGATGGAAGTAAGATACAACTCATGAGGGGACAGTTGCTGCTGGATAGGGATGGGGGATGGAAAGTGGGGGATGGTAGATGGCGAATAGGAGATGGGGTGTGGGAGATGCGGATAGGAGATTAGGGTGGCGGATAGGGGATGGGGGATGGGGGATGGGGAATAGGGGATGGGGAATGGGGAATAGGGGATGGAGGATGGGAATGATGTCGAAGCGAAGGTGTGCGTGGTCTGAAAAGGAACATGGATTTGAATACCAAGTGTTACAAGTGCATTTGAAAGATTGAGCGATATCGAGGCAAGCGACGGCATGAGGGTAATGTTAAATAGCGAAACAAAGAACACCAAGAGTGCCCTACAGGTCTAGCGCCGAGGTTGGGAATTGTTGAGGCGTAGGGCCGGGTCGCAAGTTACCGGCTGTGTTGTGCGGTTGGGGCGCGACGGTGGAAGTGGCGGGAACAGTGGACGAGGCAAATGTCGCAAGATGGTAACGGAGTACTATTTTGGTGAAGTGGTGGAAATACTCTCGTACGTTGTAGAGGTGATGGTGTGAAGTAAAGAAAAGTTGTCTCCTTACTATTACAAGTAATACTCACATCTGAATATGCAGTGTAGGAACAAGACTCATTAGGCTGAAATGTAGAGTTGACTCTGCATATTTTTCTGGGAAAATATGTCAATGGCAACTTACATGGGGCACTATAACGCGTATGGTAACGATTTCATCGCGTTTGGTAACTCCCTTGACGCGTATGGTAACTATACACTAGCAGCCCATCACGCGAATGGTAACTTAAGAGAAATCAACTATGACATGACCATGAAGCGACCGTTTCCCGCTCGCGCCAAACCAATGCACGAGCTGTGATGCACCCAAGTCCTGTTGAGCCATGTACGCTGCTCAACCGAACCAGAACCGAGCGTATTGTACACTGCGTGCACACTAAGGTCAACCCAACATGCAAACTCTCAAGTTACCCGTGGCCCCACCAGATTGCTCCCCGTCATCCTGCTCTGGCCCTATCACACTTGACACTAACTAAGGATTCCTGAGCAGACTTATTACTCGCCATCAAATCCACAGAAGCTCGAGTGACAGCTGATCCGTATCAGAGGTGCGTCTCTATCCCCTTCTCTTCCCTATATGCTGAACCTACTCGAATCTATCTAGCAGCCTGCGCTATGCGCCAGCGGAACGCTCATTGCTGGCCGCATAGCGCCTCTCGCAGTCAGAGCTATGCGCCTAGCGGAATGCTCGCCGCTGGGCGCATAGCACCTATCTCGCAGGGTGCGCTATGCGCCAGCGGAATGCTCATGGCTGGCCGCATAGCGCCTCTCGTGGCCAGAGCTATGCGCCCAACGGAATGCTCATTGCTGGGCGCATAGCGCCTCTCGCGGCCAGAGCTATGCGCCCAACGGACGCTAGGCGCATAGCGCTTGTCTCTTAGCCTGCGCTATGCGCCAGCGGAATGCTCATGGCTGGCCGCATAGCGCCTCTCGCGGCCAGAGCTATGCGTCCTGCGGAATGCTCATGGCTGGCCGCATAGCGCCTCTCGCGGTCAGAGCTATGCACCCAGCGGAATGCTCGCCGTTGGGCACAATGCGCCTCTCTCGCAGCCAGAGCTATGTGCCCAGTGGAATGCTCACCGCTGGGCGCATAGCGCCTGTCTCGCAGCCAATGCTATGCGCCCAGCGGAATGCTCGCTCCCTATCACACACTGTCTTCTCCCCTATCCTCCAGCCTCATCCTTTGACATTCACATTTCCATCCCCTCGTATGCAATGCTATAACCCCTGTCCTACCTCTCATCCTCTTTCCTGTCCACTCTCTCCATTCCCCTTTTCCATCTCTTTCCCCTTCCCCTCCACCTCCCTCCGAATCAAAGCGTGCGGCACCTGGCGGTGCTGTTCAAGTGCATTCTGAACCCCGTGCGGCGGACCAACCCCAACTTCGACAGGAACCTGGTGGAGTCACTCTATTGCAACTAGTTTCCGGGTAGCCTACCTCTCTCTCGGTTGCGTAACCCTCACGACTGCCCCGCTGCCTTTTTCCAAAAACATCCCGACTTTCTCTCTCCCATCCCACTCCCTCTCACGCTTGTCTTGCCCCCTACTCATTTTTCCCTGCCCTCCCACTATCTGCTGTGTAACTGTCACGATTGTCTCGCTACCTACTTGCATTTTCCTCCCCTCTCTCTCTCTCTCTCTCTCTCTCTCTCTCTCTCTCTCTCTCTCTCTCTCTCTCTCTCTCTCTCTCTCTGCTGCACTGACACGCTTGTCTCGCACCCTACTCGGATTTCCCTGCCCTACCTCTCTTTGTTGTGTAACCCAATGCGAGACCGCTGAGCGAGTATTACGCCCTCTTACCCCCGCTCATTTTCTCAATCATGACCCTTTTGTACCGTTCAAGCTATCCCAGTCCCTTTCTTATCGTCTTTTCCCCTCTCATACGCTTAAGCATTTCCTTTTATCCATGTCATGCTATCCCACCACGTATTGTGCCCATTTTACCCCTCACATTCATTTCTCATCCCCTATAATGCTTCCTCATGCTATCCCGGGCCCAATCGCGCCTTCTCATACCCTCTCGTTATTTCTCACTCCCAACTATTCCCCCTCATCCTCTCTTGTGGAATATCCATCCCTCGAACTCATCTTTCATTCCCCCTACCGGCGTATTATCTGATCGGGTTTTATCCCCTCCCCTATCCTCCCCTCCTATTCTGTTTTTCATCCCCTTGTATGCCATCCATTGCTACAACCAATGTCCTACCCTCTTATCCCCTCTCATGTCCTACCATGCTGTTGCGGAGAGTCACTCGACAAATGTAGTGAGCTAGACTACGGGGGGGGGGGGGGAGGGGGGGGGGGGGGGGGGGGTAGGCACGAACTACTGAGAGTGCTCGTAGCTTTGCTTGCGTTCCTTAGCGCTTGTATATTCATGGGAGAAGTTGGCAAGAGTTTCACTAGCAAAGTTGGAATTACAGAATGAGTTGAGTTCACAACGAGAAGAATGACTACATCAGGCACCTAGCAACTCTGCAGCTAGCCTGGTCGACTGACAGCATTGCATGGTCGACCGCCTGCCAGCGTTGCGTGGAGGAGCCGCGCCAGCATTGCAAAAAGGCGACTTGCCAACACTGCAGGTTGATGGCGTGCCAACGCTGCAGTAGAGCGGCTGTCCAGCGTTGCCCCGTAGAAGACAACAGTGTGCACGCTTGCAGGTGCGCGCAGACGATTGGCCCGACTTGCGTCGCTGTGCATCCGTCGGTTGGTGTCTGCGCCTAACGAGCCACATCGACTTCGGGATACCAGCCCAAAGTCGCCTTCGACATCGCGACCTCGACGATGTTCGCGTGCCTCCGCAGAACTCGTCGAGCAGGTTAGCCAGTCGACTTGGTCGACCACCAGGTGCTTTCGGTCGACCACCAGGTGCTTTCGGTCGACCACCACTGCCTCTGGTCGACCACCAGGTGCCTTTGGTCGACCACAGCTCCTGTCTAGCTACTCTCTGGTCGACGGACCCCTTCCGTCGACCTGAACTGTCAGCGGTTTTTGCCGAGCTCCCCTTGTCGACCGCTACTCATTTGTCAGGTCGACCGACTACTCCGTCGACCTCCCGGTCGAACTGCCCCTCCTGGTCGACAGCCCATCTGTCGCGCAGACCAGTCAGTTGTAGCTGTCGAGCTCCCTGGTCGACAGCAACACCACAGCGGTCCTCTGCAGCTCTACGAATTCTGTCGAGTGGCTCTCCCACTGTGAACGGTTGGCTGCTACTCCCGTACATCCGACCAAGTTGTCGGCGTTGCCCAAGCGAGGGCGGGGCCAAAACTCCATTCCCGTTAACACTCCCGTGCCGCGCTCACGCTTGGGCCTCCAGCGCACACGAGAGTACTCCACAGAGAATACTCATTCTCGGTGTGCACCATACACACAGCACGCCGTCACCGCACCAACCATGCAGAAGGGTACGGCACCTACTGCTGCACCTCATCGTCGCCGTCGCCGACGTCGGCCAGACGAACTTAGCCGATGGTGACAGAGCACCGGTTGAATGCAGCGCCTTTGTCAGGAAGTCCGCCGGCTACTCGGTGGTCGGGATGTACTTCAGCACGAACTTCCCGCGCCTCACCATGTGCCGCAGCCAGGCGTAGCGTCGCTCCATGTGCTTGAGGTTGCCAGTCAGCCCCAAGCCCTCAGCGACCGTTATTGCTGACTTGTTGTCCACACGGAGGACAGTCGGCTTCCCAGCATCAACCTGCTTGAGCTCTACAAGGAGGAAGCGGATTCGACGCCCCTCCTTGCCGGCTTCCGTGGCTGCGACATACTCTGACTCGGTCGAGGAGAGCGTTGCGCACTTGATGCGCTGGCTCGACCAAGAGACCACGGCCCCTCCAAAGACGAACACGTAGCCGGCCGTGCTCTTCGGTTCTGCTTGTTGCCCGCATCGTCGGCATCCACATAGCTGATCAGCTCCAGCGACTCAGGTCCTCCGCCGAACTCCAGGGCAGTGTCGCGGGTGTCAGCGAGGTAGGTGAGGCAGCGGTCGACCTCCCGCCAATGCTGGTCGCTCCTCACCGTGAGGCCACTCCCCAGCTTGCTGCAGGCGAACGCGGTGTCCGGTCTCGTCGTCGTCGCCGCGAAATGCAGCGAGCCGACCTTCTGCTGGTACTCCTCCTCCTCGCGCTCCTGGGCATCCTCGTTGTCGAACGTCAGCTCAGTAGGCGTCGACCAAGACTGGCGTCTTCAGGACTCGCCCGCCCTGCTCCTCGTCGATGAAGCGCCTACGCAGCTTGTCAGCGTAGCCCTGCTGGTGCAGCCATAGCTTTCTTGCTGGTTTGTCTCGCACAATCTCCAACCCAAGGTACTTCACCGCCGGCGAGATCTCACGCAGTTCGAAGGCGGCCTCCAGCAGCTCCTTCAGCATCGTGGTGTTGCTGTTGGCGGCGAGCAAGTCGTCGACGTAGACCAGCATTCAACAGGTTGCTCCGTCGTTGCCAGCCTTGAAGTAGAGCGCCTCGTCGACCTGGCTCTTCTTCCAGCCAGCGCCCAGCAGCACACCATCGAGAGCCTTGTACCACAACAGCGGTGTCTGCTTCAGCCCGTAGAGGCTCTTCAGCAGCTTACACACCCGGCCGGTCCCATTGTCGAAGTAGTCCGGCTGGTACATGTAGAGCACCCTGTCGAGCTTGCTCTGCAGAAAAGCGTTCTTCATGTCGAGCTGCATTAGGTTGAGGTCGAGGATGGCGACGATGCTGAGGAAGATCCTCAGAGTGACGTAGCTGCTCACCGGCAAGTACGTCTCGTCGTAGTTGGCGCCGTACACCTGCGTGAAGCCCTTCACGACCAGCCTTGCCTTCTCGCGCTCGACGGTGTCGTCGATGCGGTACTTGGTCGTCAGCACCCACCGGTTCTTCATTATGTTCACCCCGCGTGGACGTTTGACCAGCTCCCAAGTGCCCATGCCGATGAGGCTGCGGATCTCTTCTTTCATGGCGGCCTTCACCGCCTCGCCCTTCCAGCTCGCCAGCGCCTCCTTCACCGTCATCGTGGCGATGTTCCAGCGGTGTTCGGAGTCGGCATGCACGTCGGGGTCGAGCTCTCACAGTTCTTCATCCTCCTCGGCGTCGTCGTACAACATGTCATCGTCAACCTCGTCGTACACTGTGGTGAGGGCAGCTGGCGGTAGGCAGGCATGGAAGCTCAGCCGCTCCGGCGGCCGTCGAGCTCGACCTGTGCGTCGTAGCTCAGGCTTCGTGATCGGCACCTCCACCACGTCGCTGTTAGTGGACTCCTCACCCGCTGACTGCTCCCCTTCTTCGTCGACGTCCTCGTCGTCGACTAGCTGCTCCAACCCTTTGACCGGCAACTCGCCTGCTGCTGACTTCGACAGCTCCCTTGTCGACCGCCCCGGCTGCTGCTCCCCTGTCGGCTGCACCCCTGCTGCTGCCTTCTGTTCGACCGGCTCCCCTGTATGCTGCTCCCCTGTCGACGACGGCTTCCCATCCTGGTTGACAAGCTTGGCGCCTTGTCGACCGCCGGCGATGCCACTGGCCAGCGCCACCGGTGACGCCTCAAGGCTCCCCTCATCGCCGGTGGCCGACACAGGTGTCGACGCAGGCCGATCTGCGACGGGGGAGGGAGGAGCAAGAACAGGGGGAGGTGGAAGAACCTCCACAACATCCTCATCAGCAGGCTCGTCGACTTCGGCGAGCAGTGGAACCGTCGCCGTCGAGGTGTCCGTCGGCGGGTGTGCCTGCGTTTGCCCCGATGCTGGCCCATACTTCACCTTCCACACCTCTAGCGGCAGCGTCTCGTAGAAGATCACCTCGACCAATGTGACGACCTTATTGTCGGTCAAGTCGAGCACCTCCCAGCCCTTGCTCTCCGGCGACACACCCCGGTGAAGCCCCCAGCGAGCTTTCAGCGCCAGTGGGGCTGCACCCCCATGTGCAGCAGCATCGTCCGCACGGACTCGACGAGCGCGCGTATCTCCCGCTCAACCATGCCGTTCTGCTGCGGAGAGTAAGGGCACGTCAAGTCATGGACGATAACCTTCCCGTTGACGAAGTCGGTGAATGCCTTCCCTAGGAAATCCCCTCCTCCGTCTAAGCGGAGCATTAGCACCGTCTTCTTTGTCTGTGGCTCTACCAGCACCAGCCACTGTTGAAACTCCCGCAGCACGTCGCTGTTCTTGGCGACCGGCATTGTCCACACAAACCGAGTGTGACGATCCTTCAGCAGCAGGAAGTACAAGCTGCCATCCTTGGCAGCCACCCAAAATGGCCCGCACAAGTCAATGTGCACGACAGCCAGCGCCTCCTCGGTGTCCAAGCCCTTGTCGGGGAAGGTGTGCTGCGCAAGCTTTCCTCCGACGCACGAGACACATGGCGGGTCTGCTCCGGCCGACGATGTGATGTCAAGCCCAACAACAACTCCATGCTTCGCCGAGCTCTTGATCATGTCGACGCCGTCGTGCGCGAGCCTTGCATGCAACTAGTCAGGGGTCAAATTCGTCACCGAGACAATCGTCCACAGAGCCACCATCTCGTTCGACAGCAACCGCGTCGAGCAGGGGCGAAGGTCAGTGCAGAGGACTCGTCCAGTGTAGCGTGCTCGACCGAGCACCTCCCCGGTTTCGGCAACGAGCAGCATCTCGTCGCCGTCGCCCTGCAGCTGCACTCTGCTCTCCTTCAGCTGGCCAGCAGATAGCAGGTTTGCCTGTACGCCCGCAACGTAGAGCACGTCGAGGATGAGGACCCGCTTCCTGGCCTCCCCTTGCAGAGCGACGGTTCCGCAACCCTCGATAGGCTGCAGCGCTCCGTTGAATCCACGCACGTGCTTCACACCGTCGCTCGGTGCCATATCGACGATTCTGCCTTCGTCCCCATCAGGTGGTAGGAGCACCCGTTGTCGAGCAGCACTGCCATCGGGTTAGCCTGCACAGCTGCCGCCACCGCCTGGAAGTCATCGCCAGCCTCCGGCGCCGGTGAGAGTGTCAACTCCACCAAGTCGACCATCGAGCACGACGACTCCACGTTGCCTCGGCCCTTGCCACTGGAGTTGTCGACGTCCTTTGTCGACGGCGTCTTCTTCGACATCTGCTTTTCCTTGCGCGGATTCTCGTTTCGACGGGGAGCGACAGCTAGTCGACCGGCCACGGCCTCCCTTGGTGTCGTCCTCGTTGCCGTCTTCCTGGTCGGGGCATTAGAAGGAAAGATGGTCGGGGTTGTGGCAGATCCAGCACTCTCGCCGTCGACCACCACCTCCACGGCCCTTGTCCCACGTCGACCTCTTCTCGTTGACATCCTTCGACGACCGCCCACCTCCGCACAGCTTCCCGCGCTGCCCTTGCTGCTGATTCAGCTTCATCGGTGCGGCGTAGTTTGCCTGCGGAAGAACCTCCTGCATTGCACCATCTTGGAGGATGTAGCTGGTGATGGAGTCCTTGTCGAGGGACTCACGCGTGCCGGGCACCATCATCATCCTCTTCATGAGGTTGTAGCCGCCCGGCAGGCCCTTGACGATGTGGGTGATGTAGGACGCCGTCGAGTATTCGGCGCCCGCCATCCGCATCTCAGCCAGGATCCGTCGAGCACGATTGCAATAGTCTGTCACCGACTCCTGCTCGCCCATCCGAATGTGTGTCATCTTCTCCTCCAGCTGTCCGATGTACAGGTCGTCCCTGACCTGGTACGCCGATAGGATGAAGTGCCATGCCTGGTGACCAGCATCCAGTCGCTCTCGACAGCTCCTGAGCGCCAGCTGCACCACCGACGAGCAGCACCTCGAGATGACCATGAAGGTGAGCAAGTGAGCCGCACGAAACTCCCCGTGCAGCTCGGCATTGTCAACGGGAGGAATTGGCACTGTGCCATCGACGAAGCCCTTCAGCCCGGCGACCTCCAGCTGAGGCTCAATCGACTCCCTCCAGGTGATGAGGTCCCGTCGACCTTGCGGCGGTGCGACGGTGATCCGGTCCGGCAAAAACTTGAAGTAGCCATACGCTGGTGCAATCTCGCCCGCCGTCACATGCGTCGTCGCCGAGAGCCCTCCACCTCTTCGTAGAGGAGAGTGACTTCGAACATCGACGATGGCACGCGAGCTGCCTGCAGCCGCCGTTGACCGCTGCACTCGCGCCTATATTCCGCCGACACCACCGTCGACCTTGATCACCCCTCTTTGATTCGTGCCTTTGCTGCCGCTACCCCGTGCACCACCGTCGAGCTCGTTGTCGACGCCACCTTCGTTGCGCACCGATCGAGGAGATGCAGGATGGGAAGGGTGTTCCGTCGCCCGTTGCGACCAGATGCCCAACTCGACGATCAGCAAGGGGATTGTCCCGTACTCGCCATCCGCGTGGCGTCTCCTCGCGTCAGCCAAATGTGCTCTAAGGTGTCCGCTACGCCCGCATCAACTACGGGGTCGACCATGGCGATGAACGCTGCTGTCGGCCTACGAACAACTTAGTAGGTGCAAAAGTCGGCTCCTATCTGAAGGTAATCTGCGGGGCCATCTACGCTCACCACACCATGCGGAGAGTCACTCGACAAATGTAGTGAGTTAGACTACGGGGGGGGGGGGGGGGGTAGGCACGAACTACTGAGACTGATCATAGCTTTGCTTGCGTTCCTTAGCGCTTGCACATTCACGGGAGAAGTTGGCAAGAGTTTCACTAGCAAAGTTGGAATTACAGAATGATTTGAGTTCACTCACAATAAGAAGATTGACTACATCAGGCACCTAGCAACTCTGCAGCTAGCCTGGTCGGCCGACAGCACTGCATGGTCGACCGCCTGCCAGCGTTGCGTAGAGGAGCCGCACCAACACTGCAGAAAGGCGACCCGCCAACAGAGCAGGTCGACGGCGTGCTAACGCTGCAGCAGAGCGGCAGTCCAGCATTGCCCCATAGAAGACAACAGTGCGCACGCTTGCAGGTACGCGCAGACGATTGGCCCGACTTGCGTTGCTGTGCATCCGTCAGCTGGTGTCTGCGCCTGACGAGCCACATTGACTTCAGGATACCAGCCCAAAGTCGCCTTCCCCATCGCGACCTCGACGATGTTCGCGTGCCTCCGCATAACTCGTCGAGCAGCTTACCCGGTCGACTTGGTCGACCACCAGGTGCTTCCGGTCGACCACCACTGCCTCTAGTCGACCACCAGGTGCCTCTGATCGACCACAGCTCCTGTCAAGCTGCTCCCTAGTCGACAGACCTCTTCCGTTGACCAGAACTGTCAGTGGTTGTCGCCGAGCTCTCCTCGTCGACCGCTGCTCACTTGTCAGGTCGACTGACTGCTCCGTTGACCTCCCGGTCGAAGTGTAGGTCGACGGACTGCTCGATCGACCTCCCGGTTGAACTGCCCCTCCTGGTCAGCAGCCCACCCGTCGCACAGACAGTCAGTTGCAGGTGTCGAGCTCCGTGGTCGATAGCAACACTACAGTGGTCCCCTGCAGCCTATCGAGCAGCTCTTCCACTGTGAGCAGTCGGCTGCTACTCCGGTACATCTGACCAAGTCGTTGGCGCTGCCCAAGTGAGGGCGGGGCCAACACTCCATTCCTGTTAGCAGCTGTCCCCTCCCTATCAAAACCTCTCATCCCCACTCATTCGTTCTATCATGGCCTTCTATCCGTCCAGGCTACCCACCTATCATTTTGCCATTTCCCCTCTCATACGTGAATGCATCCCCTCGTAATTTCTCACTCCCTACTGTTCTCTCTCACCTCTCTCACGAGGTGTACAATACGCTCGGTTTTGGTTCGGTTGAGCAACGTACGTGGCTCAACAGGACTTGGGTGCATCACAACTCGTGCATTGGTTTGGCGCGAGCGGGAAACGGTTACTTCAGGGTCATGTCAGAGTTGATTTCATCAAAGTTACCATTCGCGTGATGGGCTGCTAGTGTATAGTTACCATACGCGTTAAGCGAGTTACCAAACGTGTTATGTGAGTTAACAAACGCGTTAAGCTAGTTACCAAATGTGAAAAAATGAGGAATGAAGAAGAGAGGAGGGGCACTAGTAGCAGTTGGCATACATATAGGAAACCCTAATTGGGTTGTACTCGCTATAGAGTACCCCACTGCAGGCTAGACAATTATAACATTCTGACACACCCCCATAGCCAAAGTGGGGTGTAATCAGCACAATGAGCAAGCAGGCATAGAGCAGGAGTTCACTACAGGGAGCAAAGCTAGAGTTAATCACAGCGGGCAAGTGAGGAGGAGGAACTGTGGAGGGAGAGAAGATGGGAGGCAACGACTGAAGCTGCAGAGGCACGGGCACAGGAGCGGCTGACTCAGTGGCTAGTGAAGCAAGGGCGACGGACTACTGGAGTAACTGGCTCCGCGGCTATAGACGAGCGGCAGGAGCAACGGACCCACTGGCGACTGGTGCAACAGGCTCACTGGCTACCGAAGCAAGGGCGACGGACTACAGGCGCTGCAGGCGACACGACAGCTACCTTCACACAACCTCCTCCAGCTGCCCCACCCCTCTCGACACACACCCCCTGCTCAAACCCTAGTTCTACTCCCACAGCACCCCCCTTTCACACACCCCCTGCTGCACCCTAGGTTCACTCACACCCCACCCCCTAGCACCACTCCGTCGACTCCCACACACCCACCCCCCTTAGCGGCAGCTGCAGCAGTGGGAGACAGAGGAGGAGGAGGAGCAGGGGAGACCACACACCCGCCACCCCCTACTTGCCACCCCCAAACCCTAACACAGGGCAGGGCCGGGCGACGGGTAGGGAGGTTACGGGGGGGGGGGGGAGGGGGGGGGGGGGGGCGACGCGCGGCCTCCCAGGGCGCCAAAACAGGAGGCAGAGGGGGCGACGCTCACCCCCCCCCCCCCCCCCCCAGGTCGCCCCTCCCGTCGCCTGTCGAGGCGACCTGAGGGGGCCACGTGCAGCCCCCCAGGGAGCCGCGATAGGCGACGGGAAAAGAGGGGGGGGCGGTGCACGTGCCCCCGGTGCGCCGCGACAGGCGACGGAGCATGGCCGGGGCGGGGCCGGGGCAGGGTCGAGGCAGGGCCGAAAGGGGCGGCGACGGGGCCGCAAGGGGCGGCGACGGGGCCGCTGGAGGCGACGACGGGGCCGATAGGGGCGGCGACGGGGCCGCTAGGGGCGGCGACGGGGCCGCTAGGGTTTAGGGTTATAGTGCCCCATCTAAGTTACCATTGACATATTTTCCCTATTTTTCTAAGACGGAAGCATGAATTCTCTGGAGTTTTGATTTATATAGAATCATGTTATGCTCTCTCATTCTCTGGAGTTTTGTGATGAGTAGCAAGTCAACAATAGTCTCGGCTGGGCTAAACCTAGTCAGCAAGGGAGGAAGACTATCCTAAGCTGACTAGGCTTTTTATGTACCTACTGACTTGCCCATCGCGCCATAACTAGTAGCAAGCAACATCACGCTGACTTCACGATGCTGACTGCACACCAGCTCACAATAGTAGCAGGTGCAATCTGGATTTTTTTTTTTTTTTTTTTTTTTTTTTTTGTTCCACCAGCTGTCCAGATTTTTGAGGGGATGCGATCAAGGGATCCAGGCATATTCAGCATCTTTTTCCGATCTGGCTGTTTTAGAGTGATCGTAGAAAACCCCCGTGTCAGAATCCATGGCTATGTACCTGAAAGGAGGGTGTGCTCGTTCTTTCGTGTCCATTCTCGCCAATATTTAGAGTAGGGGCTCTGGAACGAGCTGGAGAGACCATAAGATGTGATCGATGGGCCAGAGTGATTTTTTAGGGTTTCCACTGACCCTCAGGGGGGGTCCAGCGCGTCAGTTTTACCGCTCCGTTCTGCCGCAAGACGTTTTTATACGGCACAAATTGGTGATCGAACTTCACCGTTTGATCGTGACGCAACGGCAAGAATACCTGCACAGAACGAGCAGGGATGAACGCGCTGGACACGCCCTCGATCAGGGTCATCCTTGGGCGAATCGGACTACTTTAGTAGAAAGGGTAGAAGTACCATGGATCCGGATACTTACTTTTTTTTTACGAGGAGGCCGGAGTCGTATACGAATAATTGCCCTCCATATACCACCCACCAACTTGTCCACGCATACGATGCACCTTATCCGGATACTGTACCTCTTTCGAGGTGGCCTCAACGCCGCAGCATGTCGCCGAGGTTGTCTCCGAAGCTAAGACTGCCGCAGGAATTTCGGAGCTTGCATGCTGGAGGAAGGTTCGCACGGTTTTTCCTAGGGACTATTAGCCATAGTGTTGTCATGATTGCCAATCCGGCTCAGGCGCTCGCTCAGGCTGAGCGCCTCATCAAAGGTGTAGTCTCGATTAGCTGCAGTGGTCTGACTTTGAAGGACCTGAATCGTGGGAGAAGGTGAGTTTGCGGTGCAGCGAAAGGCTCCCCCTGCTCTTCCTTCCTGCACTTCCTGCACTTCCTGCACTTCCTGCTCTTCCTGCTCTTCCTGCTCTTCCTGCTCTTCCTGCTCTTCCTGCTCTTCCCATTCCCATGCATCATCTTCCCCTGGCAGTGGTAACTATTGCATTTTGTTGATTTCGTCCAATGCAACTACCTTCCCACTAGTGGCGTGTCTCACCCACTCCGCATTTGACTTTGTTTTCCCTCTCCTACTAGACTTCTTAGCGCTCTCATCAATAGTACTGGTATTCGCGGCAGCGCAACACATACCCGAGATATTGTCTCTGGACCCACGTAGACGACGCAATGCCGCTGCCAAACCCAGCTCTGATGCAGCCGCGAGCATGGCTTGCGCTCGCCGCCGTGCTTTGGATCGTTGCTCCGTTCGTCTTCCCCACGTGCGATGCACAGCCGATCAAAGCTTTTCAAGGTAGCACCTCCTTGCACCCCTCAGTTCGTCACACAATTCTCTCGCTATTAGTACTAGCGTCTTACTAACAATGCACTGAGAATGCACTAGCTATCAGCATGTGGTTCAACCTTTTAGTGCAAAGTTTGCACTGCTGTAATGCATCTCGCCTCGCTTGCTCTTCCATCCCCACAGCTGGTTAAGTGTGCCTCACACTCACATCATCAGAGTTTCTTGGTGCAAGTTATACTTGTACCTCAGTAGCAAAGCAGGCATATAGTAGTACCTACTCATGATTACCTTTGTGCCTCTCTTTTCTCTCTCCTTGGCTGTCATGTCTCAACTTTCAGCGGTTTTTCTCAAAGATTGTCAAAAAGCATGGAATCAGACGTTGGTAGGCTGGGCTGCTGGTGCTGACTGCAGCACTGCTAAAGGGCTCACCTGTGAACATACAGGCATAATTACCGACATGTGAGTGTGTGTATGCTTCTCTTTGTGATGCCATTTTTTCAGGAATGATAACTGGACCTCCTGTCATGCCATTATTATATGGCAGGGTTGCTTTTATATTATTTGATAACTTTTGTTTCCTATCCTCGCATCACTTGTGTCACGTCTCGACTTTCTATTCACCCACCCGCCCGCCCCCGTAGAGAATTGAACGAAGTGGTTCTTGGAGGGTCTATACCTGATAGCATCTCCTTACTCACTTCTCTTAGAAAGCTGTAAGAACCTCAGGGGAAACTATCAATTTGCTGTTCTTTTCGTGCACATTCATTCATTCATTAAAAATCTCGGCACTGGAAGCTTGGTACTGGACGTGTTTGGAACGTTTTTTATTGATGACAGTCGGAAATGCATGTTGCAGCGGCAATGTGACGTTGGCAACGAGCCTCTATCTTTGCTCCCGAGCTCCTTTCTCCTCCCTATGTTTGCCTCTTTTTTCGCCTCCAACACTCTCGCGACGCTCGAATGTATGCGTCTGTACTCGCTAGCAAGAATCCACTCCAAGCATTATCTTTCAACTGATACGACGTTACTACATCCCTGTGTTCACCATTTCATACAAAGGCGTGCAACATACAACCACTTTCCACCCCTTGTAACCAGAGCTTTGTCGGGTTGTGAGCTCACTGGGCCTATTCCAGCCGGGATTGGAAACCTCGTTTCATTGCTGTACCTGTAAGCTGAGATAGGTTGATGCTGGAAGAAATGGCTCGCTCGATTATGGTGGCTTTTCAAGAATGAGGGGAGGGTGTTGCAGTGTATGTGGTCATGTTCCTTGGTCGTAATAATGTGTCGTTGTTATCACGCTTGCCCATCATCGTTGCATCTCTAGTGCTCTCTTCCACGTTCCACCTGCTACACAATGTGCATATTTCTGTTCGTCCCACTTCTGATTACCCTGTTAGGTTCGACTAACTATCACTCGTTTCTATTCCATTTCTCTCACTGCATTTCTGCATGAGACTAACAGCATTGGCCATGTTCATTTCCCACCCCTGTGGCAGAAACGTGTGGAAGAACCAGCTTTCTGGGACTATTCCAGCTGGAATTAGAAACCTCAAAAGGCTGTCCTTGCTGTGAGTTGCTTGAAGTTGGCTGCTGCTCGCTTTAACGCCTACTTAGTACTTTTACTTTAACACTGCCTTCCACCATGCTCGCCTCATCACCCCCCCTGGTCAATTGTGTATTCTTTCTGTCCCTCCGGCCATCCCCCACCCTCCTCACGCAGTTATCTTCAAGACAATGTTTTGAGCGGCTCCATTCCAGACACCATCACTCTGCTTACTGAGCTAGACTCTTTGTAAGTAGGAAGCGCATACTGAAGTATCTTGCCCTGGTTCTTGCATCATGTATATTCACAAGGTCAACAGCCAAGATAAATGCATATATGATGTTCATGTTTGTTGTGTCTCTAAAGCTTTTCCTGCTGCTTCGCAAGCAAGCATGCTTGTCTGGCCTTTGAACAGCTATATGGTACACCTGGTGGTGATATGCTTCACCTGGTAGCGCAACAGCTTGTAGTACGCAATATTGCTTCTGGAAGGAAAAGCCTACACGCCAAACTCGTTCTTAAAAAAAATTGCAGAGTTTTTCTTTCAATCGTATCATCCTTCCTTCCTCTGCCACCAGGGATCTGTATGGTAACAAACTTACCGGACCTATTCCAGCTGAACTTGGAAACCTCGATTTATTAACACACTTGTAAGCCATGTACTAGGTGGTTCCCTTGCTCTTCCCAACATCCTCACCAGCCACATCTTCGCGCCCATCTCCTCCCTCGTTCCCTCCTCTTCTCTACCCTATTTGCCCCCATCCCGCATCTCCCTCACAGTTAGCTGGAAAATCTGTGCGTATCTTTCTTGATCTCTGCTCCGTTGTCTATAGGTCCCACAAAATGCTTTCCGAACCATCCTCGTCTCATGACCCCCTTGGGTCGCTTGTATGTGCTTGCTGTCCCTCTGGCCTATGTTTTTTGAGAATTCTCAATGGAGAATTCCCTCTGGAGAATTCTCAAAAAACATATGCTCACAAGCCTCATCTCTTCACTTCTACCGACCGACCTATCCACACAGGTATCTTTCGGACAACGCTTTGACGGGCTCCATTCCCAACAGCATCTCCTCGCTTATTAATCTCCAATATCTGTACGAAGCAAGCACCTTGTCTATTGTCTATGCCTCAATACGAAGCAACTTGTTTGAGCCTCGTGCTAAGCATGAGGGGTGGTAAGCACCTTGAGAGGGCTGCATAGGGACTTTAACTTGTGTAAATTAGAAGAATGGCTGTGTTGCAGGCCAGAACATCCCTTGCCACAGTTTCTGTAACCAAAAGGACCGTTGATTGCTTTTATTGATTTCTAGGATTGAAATAAAACCCATTGCTCAACGCCATGCGGAGAGCAATGGCAACTCTGTTGATTTGCGAAGTCTCAAAACTGGTTTGTATCGTTGTTTTGCCAACATTTGGAACGTATAATAACCCTCTCTCCTCCTTCATTCTCCTCCTTCATTCCGGGCTGCTGCTTTTCTTCGCCTGTCAGGCATGTAGATGGGAATCACCTAAATGGAACCATTTTGCCTTCTCTAGGGGCTTTAACGAACCTGCAGGACCTGTAAGTATCATGGCAACAATTTTTGGATACCCTGGCTATGATTGGCTGGCTCGTGGACAACATTGAAAGAACCGTTTAGCTAGTTGCACTATTTACTCAGCTCTGTTTTACTGAGATCGTTGCATTGTCTAGGTCGTACACCTTGCCGATCAACACTTGTATTGAGCGGTGTTTTTTTCCACTTTCCTCCTTCCATCTCTTTCACCAGAATTCTGAGATATGAAGGATAATCAGATTACCGGCTTGTCCAAATGGAAATAAAAAACCTCTCGGACTCAAAGGATCTCTTGGTTTGGTGAAGTAGGCTGACCCATTTTGTTGGAACAGAGCACTCTTGTAGGAGAAGGAATAGCAGTAAATCAGTGACCTGCATTCGTTTGGATGGTACCGGTAATGTTCTTGCCATGTCTGTCTGTGGGTGAAGAACGATCGTCACGGTTACGAGGTGACTTCTGAGTCGACTCAAAAGCCATCTTGCCATGTCTGTCTGTGGGTGAAGAACGATCTTCACATTCATCCGTCCCGCCTCCGATTCGCCTTCCGTGTGTGCACCCATCCACAAGCTCCTTCTCGCCGTTTCCCTTCTCCACTGCAGAATTCTTCCAGTTTCATGCTTGTTGCCTTTCTCCCTCCTTATGTCCCACTTAGCCCCACCACTGTTCCCATTTTTATGCCAACTTTAAAGGTCAAGGTCCGTGCGGTGTGGCGGTGCCCATGACTTCCGCCCTTTGATTTGATCTCCCCTCTTTCCATTGCAGAGATGTCACGGGCACAAATCTCACGTGCCCACTTGACAGCACCGACTGTGGTACACCACAGAATCCGACCACAGCCTTTTGCCACACGTGTAAATCCTTTTGCAAGACGTGCGGCAAACCTGCAGGCAAGTGATTGAAACAAAGTTGTACCAGAATAGTACAATATTGATGTAAATATTCACAGGGCATGCAAGGCATGACACAAGGCAAGTCTAACCATGGGGAGCACCTCTTTTGCCTTGGAGAACCGAAGGCATGCGTTGAATCTAATTTTGAGGCGCCTCAAAATGCGTTGAATCATGGTACATTGTACGGGTTTGTTTGAGGCGCGTCAAAAGTCATGATACGGGTTCTTGTATTGCTCCGTTGCAAGTGATCCACCTCCTTTCTGATCCTTCCCTGTGCGAATTGATTGCTTGGCTTACTAGAATACTGCTCCACTGCACTGTCTTGAAATTTTAGAGTCGAATTAATAGTCACTTTGCTTTGCTCTTGGTCTGAACATTGCTCCACCTCACTTTTTTTTTGTTGGTAAGCGAATTCTTGTAATCCTGACAGATTGGTTCTATTCTATACTTGTGCAGTCTCGATCACAACGAACAGCAGCAGCAACAGCAGCAGCAACAGCAGCAGCAGCAGCAGCAGCAGCAGCAGCAGCAGCAACAGCAACAGCAGCAGCAGCAGCAGCAGCAGCAGCAGCAGCAGCAGCAGCAGCAGCAGCGAGCCTACTTCACCAGCAGCATCTGGAGGTGGAGGTGGGATGTCAGTGGGAGTGATCATTGGCATTGCTGTTGCTGCTGTGGTCATTGTCCTGCTTCTGGGCGCCACTCTGCTCTACTTGAGGCACCACAAGCAGCAGCAGAAGAAGAAGCCAAAAGGTGGGGAATTGAAGCAATTAGAAGGAGTGCACTATGGATGACCTAAATGTCTCCTGTTTTGGTCAGGTCTTCAATGACCCATATATTGACCCAAACGACTTGAATCAGCCCCAATCTGGAGCAATTTTGTAAGTCATGTTGTCAGGGCAAACACAAGCCCAGCTCGAATGAAGTCAGCAGCGGAGTCGGCAGGAAGCCGACTCAACTATACCGACTTGACTTGTTCTCAACTCGGCATGTTCCTCCTTTCACCCCTCTGACGCCATGAGAAGACCTGGGGGGCAGCCTGGCAGCGTCTCATTGCACGGAGTACTCACTGGAAGAGGTCCTCACGGCCACCAATGACTGGTCGCAGGACCACCAGCTGGTCTCATGTGCCTCCTTTCACCCCTGGCATCCTGAGCAGGCACTGGCAGCAGCCTGGCAGCGTCTCATTGCATGGAGTACTCACTGGAAGAGGTCCTCACGGCCACCAATGACTGGTCTCAGGACCACCAGCCGGGTGCTTTTTGAGTCGGCTAGGTCTCATCTCTGGATGTGCCTCCTTTCACCCCCCTTTCACCCCACTGAGCAGACCTGGGGGGCAGCCTGGCAGCGTCCCATTGCACTGAGTACTCACTGGAGGAGGTCCTCACGGCCACCAATGACTGGTCTCAGGACCACCAGCTGGGCTCGGGTGCCTTTGGCGACGTGTACAAGGGCGTGTCTCCCCGTGATGGCACCACAGTGTGGGCTGTGAAGCGCGCCAAGCTCATAGACGTGGACTTCCAGAAGGAGGTAAGCGAGGCAATTTCGAGAACTATCCTTTGTGGCACCTCAAGAATTTTTGTAGTCACATGTGAGAGCTGTCTTTTGAGTCACTTTTGAGAATCCTCTTTCGAGTTACTTTCAAGGATTCTTATTTTGCAACTTTTGAGAACTTACTTCTGAGTCACTTTTGAGCACACTCAAGCTCATAGGCATTGACTTCCGGAAGGAGGTCAGTGAGTTATGCTGACATTGACTTTCCTCAAAAGTGATGCAGCTTGGTGTTGGCATTAAGGATGCCGCTTTAGGGATGGCATTTGTCGTTGCCTTGCCATTCTAGTTATAGATCTGTTTTTGAAGTCTTATCTAACGAGCTTTTGCAGGCACTAGTAAAAACACGCAGAAACTCCTTCGATTGCGAACCATTCTTGAATATTTCTTGCGTGCTCCACTTCTCAATCTGTTCCTTCTTCTTTGTGGCTCACGTTTTCCTCTGTAAAAACCAGATCAAGCAAATGGCCGACAAGAACCACCCCAACATTGTGAGGCTTCTTGGCTTTGCAATCGGAGGAGACCTAAGGACGCGGCCAGAGCAAGTACTCATCTATGAATACGTTCCCAATGGCGACCTTCACAAATGGATTGATCCAAGTATGTTCAGCTCTCCCATAGTGTGTAATGTGCCACTCACACGCTCTGCCACTCACACGCTCTGCCACTCACACGCTCTACCACTCACACGCTCTGCTTCCCATTTGCTTGGCCTCACATGCACTGCCACTCACATACGCTACACTGCCACTCACATACGCTACACTGCCACTCACACACGCTACACTGCCACTCATACTGTGCTGTGTATCCTTGCAGAGGAAGCCAGCCCTCTGACTCTGAAGCAGCGGCTGGACATTCTCATCGGCATGGCACGTGGCTTTGAGTATCTCCACGGCTTTGGGATTGTGCATCGCGACATCAAGCCTGCCAACGTCCTCATCACCGAAAACATGCAGGCAGGCTTGATTGTATTGCATCATGCATTGTTTTGTTCTATTCCCTAAGTTTCTGGTTCAATTAGAATCAAAGCCTTGGGAGAAATACTGATTGAAAATGGGGGCGTTCATGCATGAAACTCAAGTGTCGTTCAGTGGAGACGATGTTGATCAGTATTTAAAAAACCTCCGTGTTACAGTCTAGATCAGGCACTGCTACAACACACCTGCTATGGTTGGCATTGTCAAGTCTCTTGGTTTTTTTTTTTTTTTTTTTTTTTTTTTTTTTTTTTTTTTTTCTCTGAATGCCCTTGTTCCGTGCAACAACCATTTGTTGAACCTCACCAACACATCCTTTCACTTTCCAATGCAAGGTCTGCCAAGGTAAACATTCTGTCATATATCCGCCCTTCATTCCCGCAGTCGTCACATGATACAATGTCTCTCAACGCACCCTCCAGGCCAAGATTGCAGACTTTGGGCTATTGAGGATGAGAGGGCAGCACAGTAGGCGACAGAGTGGTTCGAGCTGACTGGATGCAAACACAATACCATCGATCAAATCGCCCTGGTCTCATCGTAACACCACCTCATCCCACCCTTGTCTTGCCTATGGCGCCCCAACGCACCCTCCAGGCCAAGATTGCAGACTTTGGGCTGGTTAGGATGGGAGAGGGCACGACCGTGGGAACGACACGCATTATGGGCACACCAGGCTATGTGGATCCTATCTACTCCCGAACGTCCAAGGCGACTGCAGCCAGTGATGTGTACAGGTGAGGCAGGAGGCCTTGCAGACAAGGCCACACAAGGAGACACAGAAAGAGGGTCTTGCAGACAAGGCCTCATAGGGTTGAGCACTGGGCGGGCCGGGCCCGGCCCGGGCGGGCCCTGGCCCGCCTTCATGCTCATCCCTAAGGCCACACAAGGAGACACAGAAAGAAGGTCTTGCAGGTGATGCTGGCTGACGAGACAAGGCCTGATGGTTGTCTGGTCGTGTTCTTTGTGGGTGTGATGGGCGTGATGGACATAAAACTATGCTCGCTGGACTCAGTCAGCCATGTGGTGATCTGTCAAAATAGTTAGCAAGGTGACTTTTGAGTCGACTCAAAAGTCACCTCTGTCAACATAGTCAGCATCGTCCGCCTAGCCAAGTCAACATAGTCAGCATCGTCCGCCTTCGAATGAACATGTGTGTTGGCTTTCAGCTTTGAAGTTTGACTTTTGAGGTGGTTCGACTTTTCGATCTCAGAATCAGTGCCTTTGAACATGTGTGTTGTTTTTTCAGCTTTGGAGTACTCATGTTGGTGGTGCTCACCGGACAGGCCCCTATTTCAGAGACTGCGGGCAAGAGCCAGCAAATTACCCCATGGGTAATGTTTTTAGGTGTTCTCAGAGGGATTACTTTGGGTTTTTCTTTCGGTCAAGTGCTTACCATGTCCACCTTTCCACATAGTCCCGTGATTTCACATTCTTACAAGCAGTCTACGCGTGCCTTCCTTTCATACTATTTGATGTGTCGACTCGTCAACTCCCTCCTCCCATTTGTGAGCTCTCCCACCCCATCCCCTTCCGTCTGTCATTTCTTCCTTCCAGGCATCTGAGTGCCTGTCCTCGGGTGAGTTGGGGAGCCTCAAGGACCCCAATCTAGATGCCCCTGCGGATGCTGTGCTGCGTGTGGCTCAGCTCGCCCTCTCCTGCACCGGAGAGCGCACTGCAGGGCGCCCAAGCATGGCACAAATCGCCAACGAGCTGCAGGCTATCCGGGATGAAGTGGTGGGGAAGGAGGAGCTTAGCGCGGCTGTGAAGGTGGATAATCAGGTTCAGGAGATGAAGGACGCTTTCTTGGGTATCGAGAGCCTCGACGCAGAAATCCAGATGATTGGGGACAGCTTTGCTGAGGAAAATCCCGTGTGAAGCATGGTAAGAGGAAAGCTCTAAGCAGCCCACCTAAAAGTGATGGTGTTTAGTAGCGTTTTCCGATTGACTGTTGATGAATGTGGTGTGGATGATAAGTACTTCTATTAGAATAGCATTGGAGTGACTGGGTTCTGCACGGATTGATTTGCATGTGGATGGTACCGTATATGGAGAGGATGTTGTGCTGTTGGAGGTCATGGAACAACAACATAGACCACTTGTTGGATGATGTTGTGGTAAAGGTAGTTGGCCATTTGTTTCATGCTTTGTGGCTGATCAATACATTTCCGCCCCTTGAGCAGGGTTTGGGAGTAGTATTGGTAAGGCCTGCTCAAGGGGGTTTGGGTAGAGGAAGAGAATTGGAGAAAAGAGTGTTACCGTATGGCCCCGGATATAGGCGCCGGCCTATTACAGGCGCCGGCGCTTCTATCTGGAGCATGGCGCTTATGGCCGATCCTCGATTATAAGCGCCACCCCTTTTGTACCCTTCCTTATTATAAGCGCCACCCTCAATATTAACACTTTTTTTACCACCACAACAAAAGCAAACAACAACTATTAACATCGTTATCTTCAACGAATACTACAAGTTAGTACAATTTTATACTTAATCTGCTATTCTACCTGGGTACACAATTTTAGACTTAATCTGCTATTCTACCGGTACTACTCCTCGTCAGACTCGGGCTCCTGGCAGTTGTTGCCGAAGAATCCGTCGGCGATGATGCCGTCGTCTACATCCACTTCCGCCGTCAGTTGGCTCCGCCTGTGCGCCATGGCGAGGTGGTCCTCACTGCCGTCAAGCGCGTTGCTAATGCCGCAGGTGAGGAAGGCGCGCTTGACGAGGTCGGAG
Source organism: Closterium sp. NIES-65 (assembly GCA_948144175.1). Classification (NCBI taxonomy): domain Eukaryota; kingdom Viridiplantae; phylum Streptophyta; class Zygnematophyceae; order Desmidiales; family Closteriaceae; genus Closterium; species Closterium sp. NIES-65. The sequence goes on along the minus strand of CANXME010000511.1, from coordinate 856,963 downwards.
GGTACTGCTTTCCAGGCTTGTGAAATCCATCGAAGGACCACTTCTGGGGGGGGCTTCTTCAGATTCCCTGCACCGCAACAGAGACACCCGGGAAAGCCATGTCAGTGACCAAGGGTGAAAGGGGGATAAACATGCGTGTTTAACGGAAACAACGTACCTGCAGGTGTCAGTTGCTCTTGGCCCTCCTCCTGAAACCACTTCTGGTACTGCTGACGAACAGATGCTTTGAAGCTCTTGTTGATGGAGACGTCGAGTGGCTGAACCTCACCCGTACAACCCGACGGGATGACAGCAGGCACGCAGTTGATCTCGCGGAGCTTCTCCTTCACCCCCTCGGTAAGGTGGTCGCGGTAGGAATCCAGCACGAGCATAGAGCTCTTCGCACACCTACCAAATCGGGGCTGCAAGAAGGGCTTGACACACTCCTCAAGCCAGCGGATGACGCCTTCTGCGTTCATCCACCCGTTTTCGTGGCAAGCCACGACCACATCTGCACACAGAAATGGCACTTAAACTTAGCGCGGCATGAGAAACGATACGGTAAGACAGCGGTAGTTGCTACTTATTACCAGGAGGAAAGTTGCCCTTCGGCAGCGTCTTCCGCTTGAAAAATACCCACGGCTTGAGCTTCGCCCCGTCCGCCGTGCACGCCAGCATCACGGTCACACGCTCCTTCTGGTAACCTGCACTCCGGATGGGCACCGACCGTACGCCCGTCTGATCCACGGTCGTGGTGGCGGGCATCTCCAGCCAGAGCGGCGTCTGGTCAGCGTTGAGGATCCAGCATGGCTCGATGCCGCGCGCGCGACGCATGTGTCGGACAAAACGCCAGAATTTCTGGCACTGCTCCGCAAGATCTGTGAGATGGGTGAAAGCGGGCGGGATAGACGGCAGTTTAGTAAGTGAACCTGAAACTTAGACATAACGGCAAGGGGCGTAATCTTACGAGCGGCTGTTTTCTGAGCAACCCGCGTCTTCATGCGGACGCTCAGATTCCACCGCTTCCGAAACCGCTCCGACCATCTCTGACTCCCGCTCCACTTGACGTCCGGGTAGAGGATCTTCATGAACTCCCTCGACCACTCCCGCAGACGGCCGACCGACACGGCGGTTCCTTTGCGGCGCCAGTCCAGGAGCCGCTCGTACACCTTCAACTCCATGGAGCGGTACCACGAGGCCCGCCCGCGACCGTGCATGCGCTTCCGCCCGGAGTGTGCTTCTTTGAGAAACCCCGCTGCCACCTTCCAGTTGGCGAGACACTTCCGGTGAATCCCACACTCCCGAGCTAGTGCGCGCACCGACTTCGCCACATCCAGCATCGCGACGTACTTCAACTTCTCCGCAGCGGTGTAGCCTTTGCGCTTGTGATCACTGATCTTGTGCCTGGGAGAGGGGGGGCGGGCATCACGGTTCTGGGTAGACGGGTGGGGTCGCTTGCGGTTAGCTGGTGGAAAGGAAGGTATCGGCAGTTCCTCGGGGAGCCCGTCACGTGACCAGTACTGGACACCGTCGTCGTCGTCGCCACCAGGTACGCCCTCAGGAAACACATCCTCAGCGGTGCCGCCCTGCGCGCCACCTTCCTCAGCCTCATCGCCGTCAGCACGGCTCGCTTCCTCGTCGCCGTCAGCACGGCTCGCTTCCTCGTCCTCAGCCACGTCGTCGTCAGCTCCGAGTGCAGATTCGTCCCACGTGGTGCAATCATCGGGCCGGCCCCAACGTGGTCCAGGGTAAGGTGCACCGGGTACCTCAACATCTTGGGCCTTGTTGCTTTCCGGTTCCTCCAGCCACTCGTCGAACGCAGTCGGGAGCAGGAGCGTGAGCACGGGCGGATCCCCTGTGTTGTGAGGACATCCCAGAATCGGAGGAGACGGAGGAACAGGAGGAGCAGGAGGCGCAGGCGGCAAAGGAGGAGCAGGAGGAGCAGGCGGCGCAGGAGGCGATGGAGGCTGTGGTGGCTCTGGTGGTTCAGGTGGGACACGGGAGTACCATCCGTCGGCGTCGACTACGAAGGCGGGCCTACGCGCGGGCTTCTTTTTGAACAAGAAATGAGTGCCAGCGAATTCCGCCATGGCTTCCGCAGCATGGCGGGCGAGACCAAGAATCTGAATGAAAAAAGTGAAAGAGAAGGCGAAGAAATGAGGGTTTGGAGGGGACCCCTTCTGGTGTGCGGCTCGAGTTCCTCTTCAGGCATAGTCAGATCCCCCCTTGCCTAAACCCGCAGAGGAGGGAATCGCGGCACGTATCTGCTGCGCTGGCAGGAATATGCCACCCCCTTCTCGAAAGTTCGGGTGAAATGTGGCACCCTGGCAGCGCATGTAAACCCTATTGGGCCGCACGCCAGGATGCACGTCATCGCTGGCAGGTGCGTTGCTCCAGGACAGATTCTGTGCGGTGGGAAATCGAGTCGCGGCAGTTTTTGCCGGAATTTCATGCACGATTCCATGCGCAACGTTCACAGTTGTGTTCGCCTTATTGTGGGCTTCACTTTAATACTTCGAAAACCAAAATTGGAATTTGACATTTTATAAGCGCCGGCGCTTATGGCCGTTCCTCAATTACAAGCGCCACCCCTAAAAAATCATTACTTATTATAAGCGCATATGCGCTTATATCCGGGGCCAAACGGTACATGCAAACATCAGAAAATAAAAAGGTGAGAACAGATGTAATAAAAATGATTCGTATGGAAGCATGCCGTGAGGGAGATGGCTTCAACACCTGCGATCGGCCCATCACAAGCCTTGATCTGGTAGAGGTGGATATGGGGGCTGGGGAAGGGGCAAAACAAGGAAAGGTCTGAATTAGAGTGGAACAGGGCACTTGTGGGAACACCTTACTTTTTAAGATCTAAACAGGCTGGTTGACAACAGAGTGAGAGTTGCAGCAGCAGGAACAGAGGTAGAACACACTCACCTGACCAAACATATGATTGTTCAGAATTCAACCCAGAGAGTTAGAGACAATCAAGCAACATGTGCAGGAGCAGGAACAGAGGTAGAACACACTCACCTGACCAAACACCTGATTGTTCAGAATCCAAATGAGAGGGTTATGAGACCAGCAAGCAGCAGGTGCAGGAGTAGAAGTGGGAGCGAGGGCGGTTGTGGTGGCGGCAGCGGCAGCAGCAGAAACTGGCCCACCTTGCCATAGGCATGGAGAAAAATGAGATCCACATTAAGGCAAGTGCCTTGATCCGACGATGATGATGAAGATGATGATGATGATGATGATGATGATGATGATGATGATGATGATGATGATGATGATGATGATGATGATGATGATGATGATGATGATGATGATGATGATGATGATGATGATGATGAGGACGACGACGACGACGACGATGATGATGATGATGATGTTGAGGAGGAGGAGGAGGAGGAGGAGGAGGAGGAGGAGGAGGAGGAGGAGGAGGAGGAGGAGGAGGAGGAGGAGGAGGAAGAGGAGGAGGAGGGGGAGGAGGAGGAGGAGGAGGAGGAGGAGGAGGAGGAGGAGGAGGAGGAGGAGGAGGAAGAGGAGGAGGAGGAGGAGGAGGAGGAGGAGGAGGAGGAGGAGGAGGAGGAGGAGGAGGAGGAGGAGGAGGAGGAGGAGGAGGTGGAGGAGGAGGAGGAGGCAAGGGAGGAGAGGGATATAAGCAAGGAGAGGGGTGAGGAGCGGCAGCAGGAATGGCACAGAAGCAGGAGGGGGAGAGAGGGCCTAGGAGATAGGGGGCTCAGAGCACATATGCCTAGGAGGCAGGCCGGGAGGGAGAAATGGCATGGGGGAAATGGCATGGGGGAAATGGCATGGGGGAAATGGCATGGGGGAAATGGCATGGGAGAAATGGCATGGGAGAAATGGCATGGGAGAAATGGCATGGGGGAAATGGCATGGGGGAAATGGCATGGGGGAAATGGCATGGGGAACATGAAAGCCAGAGAATGCGTTTCTTATAGTTTTCCTACCGTTTTCCACAACAAATTTCACAAAATAACATTGGCCCGCTGGTTCTCGCAAGATTGTTGGACCAATGGGAGAAGTGTCAAATGTCGTAGCCTGTAGTGAGGCATGTTATGTGGGGTACAGTTGTTAGGATTAAACTTATGTACCCCAACTCACAGTAATATAGACATCATTCCGTTTCTCACATGGTATCACCTAGGTTAGGATCCTGTTGGATCTCGTTCCTCCCACTTGACCCACTCACGCCCGTTGCGCCTAGCCTACCAAGCCTGTAGCGCCCTACCATTGCGCCCTTCCTGTCCCGTAGCGCCCGTCCCATCCCCTAGCGCCCGTCTCGTCCCCTAGCGCCCGTCTCGCCCGCCCCGTCCCCTCGCACCCGTCGCGCCCGTCCTGTCGTGTCTCCTATCGCGCGTCGCGCCTCCCTGCCCGTCGCATCGCACCCTGCCCGTCCCGTATGTCATCTGTGCACATGCAAAAGACCAAAAGGGATTTACATCGCTGGCTGGGCTGGCCTTGGACGTTCGGGAGTAGAGATCCACATAGCCCGGTGTGCCCATGTTGTGAGTCATTCCGACAGTCGTGCCCTCTCCCATCCTCACCAGCCCAAATTCTGCAATCTTGGCCTGGTGGATATGTTGAGAGGCTTTGTAGCATGAGACAAATGTGAGAATTAAGAACACATAGATGTGGTGGCATGATGCATAGCATGGAGGGGATGTTTGCATCAGCAGATCTTGCATTGTAAAGGGAACGGATGTGTTAGTGAGGTTCAATAATGCTTGTTGCAAGTAATACGAAATAACAGAAAAGACCCAATAGACATGACCATGCCAAATCAGCAGGTGTAATGTACAAATGCCTGATCGTCTACACCTTAACACGCGAGTTAATCAAGATACAAATGAACTTGCTCCACTGAGCGACATTTGAGTTCTATACCTCATTTATGCGCGCTCCCGGTTTTATTCAATTCCTCACCCACGGTTCTGACTCTGATTGCACAGAAAAACTTTGGGAATGGAACAAAACGCCAAGCCATTCCACCCTAATGTCAACGAAAAAGCCAAGCTTGCTTGCATGCGGTCGGTGATGAGGACGTTGGCAGGCTTCAGCTTGCCTGCATGCTGTCGGTGCTGCAAAGCCATGGAGGCACTCAACGCCCTGTGCCATGCCAATGAGAATGTCCAGCCGCTGCTTCAGATTCAGAAGGCAGGCTGCCTCCGCAAGGAAAAATTTGGCAAAATGAGTGGCCGACCGGCAATTCGAGTCGTGACTAGACTTGTAAACTTGCATGCTTGCCTAGGTTCATAACTTTAAAACCTTTCTTTTCATTCACTTACCGTACTACCCCAAAGGCAAGCAAACAACTGGAAATAGCTGCACTAGCATAGTCTGGTCATCTAGAGTGGACTTCTTCTGGTTGCTTTATGCTTTTGCCTCAAGTAAAGCAGAGTGGTTCCCAGAAGCAGGAGAATGACCACAGCAGCAACAGCAATGCCAACTCCCCCACCGACACTCCACCTCCACTTCCAGATGCTGCTGGTGAAGTAGACTCGCTGCTGCTGCTGCTGCTGCCACTGCCGTTGGTGCTGTTGCTGCTGTCGTTGGTGCTGTTGCTGCTGCCATTGCTTCCGTTGCTGCTGCCACTGGTGCTGTTGCTGCTGCCGTTGGTGATGTTGCTGCTGCCGTTGGTGCTGTTGCTGCTTCCATTGGTGCTGTTTCCGCTACCATTGGTGCTGTTACTGCTGCCATTGGTGCTGTTGCTGCTGCCGTTGGTGCTGTTACTGCTGCCATTGGTGCTGTTGCTGGTTCCATTGGTGCTGTTGCTGCTGCCGTTGGTGTTGTTGCTGCTGCTGTTGGTGCTGTTGCTGCTGCTGTTGGTGCTGTTGCTGCTGCTGTTGGTGCTGTTGCTGCTGCCATTGGTGCTGTTGCTGGTTCCGTTGGTGCTGTTGCTGCTGCCGTTGGTGTTGTTGCTGCTGCTGTTGGTGCTGTTGCTGCTGCTGTTGGTGTTGTTGCTGCTGCTGTTGGTGCTGTTGCTGCTGCCATTGGTGCTGTTGCTGCTGCTGTTCGTCCTGATTGGGCCTGCACAAGCATAGAACCACTCTGTGAAAATTACAGCAAGCTGTTTACGACAAAAAGCTTCAAAACAGTGATAAGGGACAGTGTTCAAATCGTGAGCACAGAGCAACCAAGCAATACCACTTGCTTTAATCACTTGCCTGCAGGTTTGCCGCAAGTCTTGCAAAATGATTTACACGTCTGGCAAAAGGCTGTACTCGGATATTGTGTTGTGCCACAGTGGGTGTTGTCAAGTGGGCACGTGAGGTTTGTCTCGATGATGTTGCTGCAATAGGGAAGGGGGGAGATGGACACAGCCGCACGGACCTCGTCATTAGAGCTTAGCGTGAAAATGGGAACAGTTGTGGGGCTAAGTGGGAGATAACAAGGGACAAACAACCGACTGGAAGGATTTTCCAGTGGAGACGGGAAAAGGCGAGAACAAGCACGTGGGTGGAGGAACACAAGGAAGGCGCTTGGGAGGGGGGAGATGAAGACGGTACCACAAGGGTGCTCCCTACGGATAAACATGCCACAAACATTGCCAGTACCATCCAAATAAATGAAGGTAACTGCTTTTCTGGTGTTTCTCCTACAAGAGTGCTCTAATCAAACACAGTCGGTCAGCCTCCTTTACGAACAAGAAATTTTCTAATGAAACAGACCTGATCAGGTAGCAAGTCATGGCTGGGATATCCTGGTGCCGTTGCCATGACACTTACAGGTACCGCAAATTGAGTAAGGCCCCTAGAGAGGACGGGATGGTTCCGTTCAAGTGATTCCTATTTAGACGCCTGTTAAAAGATGAAGAACAACAGCCCATGATGAAGGAGAAGGAGAATGGAGGAGGGAATGTCATGCGTTCTACATGCTGGCCAATCATTTCAATGGCTTTTGGTTACAGAAACAACAGTGGCATGGGGTGTTGTGACCTGCGACACAACTATCCCTTTAAATGCAAGTTGAAGTCCCTAAGCATCCCACTCAAGGTCCTTACCACTCCTCTCGTGCTTAGCACGATGCCAAAACAAGTTGCTTCGTATTGAAGCACAGACAATAGACAAGGTGCTTCGTACATTTCAGTAAGATCAGCAAGTGAGGAGATGCTGTTGGGAATGGAGCCCGTCAAAACGTTGTTCGAGAGATCCCTGTGTGTGTGGGTAGGTAGGTTGGTAGAAGTGAAAGGATGAGTCTGGTGGGCATGGCTAGAAGGACAGCAAGCACACACAAACGATATTGATAAATCAAAGTTGTTTAGGTAGTGCAGCAACTAGCCATACGGTTCTTTCAGTGTTGTCAACCCCAAAGCCAATCATGGCTTTGCTATTCAAAGTTTGTTGCTATGATGCTTAAAAGACCCTCCAAGTCGAGTGAGGCTTCTAGAGAGGACGGAATAGTTCCATTCAAGTGATTCCCATTAAGACGCCTGACGAACAATTAAGAACAACAGCCCGGGATGAACGAGAAGGAGAATGAAGAGGGAGGGAGGGTTATGCGTTCAAAATGCTGGCTAATCATGCCAATAAATTATGCTTCAGCCCCGGGAATGAGCAGAAGCAATCAGTGGTGTTTTTGGTTGCAAAAAACAATCATGGCATCAGTTGTTGAGGCTGGCAACACAACCATTCCTTGAACACAAGTTGAAGTTCTTAAGCAGCCCCTTCAAGGTACTTACCACTCCTCTCAAGCTTAGCACGAGGCCTAAACAAGTTGCTTCGTATTGTGGCATAGGCAATAGAGAAGGTGCTTCCTACAGATAAGTGAGAAAAGCAATTGAGGAGATGCTGTTGGGAATGGAGCCCGTCAAAGCGTTGTACGAGAGATCCCTGCGTGTGTGAGCAGGTAGGTTGGTAGAAGTGAAAGGATGAGTCTGGTGGGCATGGCTAGAAGGACAGCAATACCTGTGCAACGAGTCGAGTTACTCGCTCGGACTCGGCCGAGTTACTCGTTTGGGTGCGAGAAACGAGTTTCGTTTTTTTTGTAAAATTTACTCGGCCGAGTCGAGCCGAGTATTACTCGCCAAGTTTTTTTTTGCTAGACGAGTACTTGCTTGCTTTTTGGCGAGCATTTAGGAAACTCGCCGAGCATTTTAAGCTCGATGAGTACCAAAAAACTCGTCTCGTTACCCGAACCGATAACATTGCGGTTTGGTTGGGTTGAAATTTTCCTCCCGCCAATTTTGTTGATTACAGAAATACATTTCTTTAAATCAATCTGCCGATTTAAGGTTATGGTTCAGGTTTTTTAAGGTGCAGCTGAATTGAGCGGCGAGTCTGGTACAATTAAGGTAAAGTCAAGGCTGGTCTCGACCAATAGGAATGGCTGGTGGTGTTCAAAAGAACGAGTTTGACTTTTTGTTTTTGAACGAACTGATTTGGTGGTTCTGAGTGGCTGCTGTTCGAAATGACAGTTGCTCATGAGCTCGAGAGTGTAGCTGCTCGCATCTCCATTGTTCGAGGAGCAGGATTGGTTCCTACTCGCGCATCGTGTTCATTAGCGTGTTCATAGCGTGTTCTTTAGCGCGTTCATTAGCGCGTTCATTAGCGTGTTCATTAGCGTGTTATGTATCGCGAGCGTCATATGCCCACGAATCGTTTTTCAGTGCAGGTGGCGAGATCGGCGAGATGTTCGAGTGAGTTATGTTACTCACGTTTTGAACAGCTCTGACAGTTCGGATCAACAGTGCGTTCGGAACGAGACGCACGTGGCGAGCAGCAGCTGGGTGATCGAAAGCTCTGCTGATCGCCACTGACATTTCCCCTCATGCAGAATTTGAACGGTCTTTATCGCAACCGTTTGCAGATGGCGGAAAGAGTAAAGTTCGAATCGGCACCATTGGAGTTATTCGCACTCGACTTTTGAATTGCTTCAGCGACGAATAGGGAGCCCGCCGAGTTACAAAGTAAAACAGGGAGGGAAACGCGAAAGTGTTCGCGTTGCGAGAAACGAGACTGCAAACTTGACGAATAGAGTAAAGTAGAATAGAAAGCAATAAAGCTAGTACATAACAGTGTGTTCTTGTTGTTCTAAAACATAACTTTAGTGGATTTCTTCCTCCCGTGCCTGCTGAATCAATGCTGCCAGCATTAAGAAGTTTTGACAATGCCTAGACGGAACACCTGCTGCGACAACCAAGCTAGTGTTGCAAGTCTCTCTCTACATACTCGGACCCTTGGATAGGGGCTAACGTTGGTCAGGCACCCGAGGACCCTTGGAGGTGACCTCGAGGAGAGCATAGGCAGCGTTAGAAAGGCGATAAGTGGCCAGGCTAGTGCGTTTTTAAGACTAACAAATTTAGTCAACCAGTTTTTAGATCTGATGGGTTCATGCACGCACCTTTCCATCAGTTCTCCCTCCCGCCATTCCAGACAAGAACCTTTTTAGATCTGATGGCTTTCATTTGGATCACACACGTACCGTTCCCTCAGTACTCCCTCCCGTCACTTCGCCTACGCGACCGCTAAGACCTGAGCACGAAACAATGTCGCCTACTATTCTAAGGGACGAGCTCGTCCACATCCGTAGGACATTGACGTAGCATTGTAGACGCGATCGACCGTCAAACTTACCTAGACATTGCGATACATGTTGTAGGGTTGACTCGGCCTAGGACGTTTAGATTAGAAGGTCAAATTTACCTTGATAGGATGGCGCGAACAAAGCAAGGCGTCTCTAAGATCAACAAAGCGCCGGCTGCAGCAGGTCGCGGTCGCGGTGGTGCTCGTGGTAAAGATATAGTTAATGGTGGCGAGAAGAAGCAGATCGGGATGACACCTTTAGAGCTCCGCCAACTGAAAGTGGCCTCAGCGGAGTTTCATCGTGAGCAACTTTTAGCGGCGGTTGGAGGAGGCAAGAAGGTAGACAAGCGTCATGGCGAAGGGAGTTCTGGGGTAAATCGCGACACTCATCGTGACGATAATGTGGAGGACGGGGTTGATGGAGAGGATCGCGAACGGCACGGTGGTGCAGTAGGGGACGATGGCGATGATGATGGTGGTGCTCGCGCAGATGGTGACGAGGATGAGGCGGATGAGGAGATGGTGGCGGCCGACGAAGAGAAGGACGAGGAAGCGGAGGGGGATGCCGAGGAGGAAGAGGAGGGGGATGCCGAGGAGGAAGAGGAGGGGGATGCCGAGGAGGAAGAAGGGGATTCGGAGGAGGGGAGCGGTGACGACTCCGAGGAGGAGGTGTACACCGGTGACGGAGAGGAGGCGGAGGACGACAACGCTGAGGACTACGACGATTTGGAAGAGGAAGGGATGGAGGATACAGAGGGAGATGGGGGGGAGAGAGCTAAGAGGAGACGGGGTGGAAATGGGAAGGGTAAGAAGGCAGCAGGCGGTCGAGGTGGGGGGGGGAAAGGGGGCGGCCGGGGGAAAGGGGGTGGGCGAGGGAGAGGGAGGGGGCGTGGTAGTTCCGGTGTTCGAGGGGGAGGGCAGATTCGGAGGGAAGACACTTCCGAGGATGGTGTTGCCACCCCATCCGTGCACTCTAATGCCACACCACCCAAGCCCAAGGTTCTAACGGGGTACGTCACCCGATGTTTTGAGAAGATTCCTGACCATCCGAAGGAGAAGCGTCGATGTCGCAAGTGCAATATGGAGATCTCCTTTGCCGGAACCAACTGCACGACCGACGGGACTCACATGCAGGGGCAGCACCTCAACCACTGGATCATATGGTTGCGGAAGTTCCATGGTGGGGAGGTGGGCCAAAACGACCACTTCCCAGAGGGGGGGTATGGGATTGACGACGAGGTTCTGGACGGGGGCATGAAATGGGTAGGCGCAGATACTTGGCTAGCGCCGCCCACTGACGGGGTGCCAGCGAGGAAGGGGCAGCAGCTGATCACGCAGACCTACCCCAAGCGCTTCGACAAGGACTATCTGCAGTAGGCCATGTGCGAGTGGGTGGTCGCCACCGACCGGGCATTCACTGTGGTGGAACACCCGACGGTGAGCCCACCACCATACCATCACCACACTCTTCTTAACCACAAACCAACAGTGATTGTCCCGTAGATCGTCATTCAGTGTGCTGCTACTTATGTACCCACCCCCCACACCCCTTCTTGATGGCAGTTTTGCAATATGATGGCGGCCGCCAATCCCGAGTGTGCCGTGGAGAAAGTAATTCCCTCGCGCTCCACCCTAGCCCGCCAAATCATCCGCCTGGCAGGGCTGGCAAGGATCAAGCTCATGGAGATGCTTGCTGCTGACGGGGTAGGGGCTGTTGCACATACGCATGACATATGGACCGGTGAGAATCACCGGTCGTGTATATCAGTGACAGGTCACTTCGTGAATGAGAAGTTTGAGCTCATGCAGATAACCCTCGACTTCCGTGCTATGCCCGGCAAGCACACTAGCGCGAGGATCATCGAGGTGCTGCTCGATGTGGTGAAGGAGTGGAACTTGGAGAAGCCGTGCATTGCTGTGACATCCGACAACGCGTCGGCCAATGTCGCAGCGATGGAGTTCCTTTGCCGTGGGGGGCCAACCGACCGTCAGCCGCCCTTGTTCTTCTCCGGGATGCACGTGAGAGACTTCAAGTTGGTTTACCTCTTGCACACACGGTGGCTCTGTGCCGTGTTGTGTTTGTGTGCGTGCGGTACTCGTGATCATTCCAGTGTGTGCGCCTTCTCTTGCAATCATGCAACCCGAACACCAGGTGCATGGGCCACATTTGCAACCTAGCAATCCAGCTAGGGCTGAAGACAGTGCTCGATATCAAGGAGCCGCTAGGGATCGTTAGAGACCTAGCGTCCTTCATTGGGTTATCGCCCAAGAGGACAACCCTGTTCGAGAAGATCCAGAAGCGTGCTGATGAGAAGGCCATGATATTGCGTCTTCGCGGGGACAATGAGGTGCGGTGGGGCTCGACCTACCTCATGCTCGAGCGCGCGCTTCGACTTCGAAGTGCCATCGAGACCTTCTACCACAAAGCTCCAGTAAGCAAGTAGATAGACTGAGGTATAGCGGCTGGCTATGGTGTCTTCCCCACTGAGCTTTGGTGTGTGCTGCTGCAGAATGTTTACCATCAAACCACATCTCTTCCGTGCCCATACCTACAACATCAATGCTGTCTTTTGTTTGTCCACTAACATTCCGCCCTAACAGGCAATTCTCACCGCCAAGGATGTCAAACGCCTCCAGGCCCTCACCCTCTCCTCGGAACAGTGGTTGGCTTTGGAAGAGCTTGCAGCCTTCCTTAAGCCATTCCATGCCGTGAGCCTCGCCGCTGAGGGGTCCAAGTACCCCCACGATCTCCAGGGTTGTCCCGCAGTTCAATGAACTGTTGGACGGCCTAGACACCCTCAAAAACAGTGTCTCCTCCCCCCCATCAGGGGTCATGAAGGACTGCATCACTAAGGAAGAGGAGAAGCTGATGGAGTACTGCTCGAGCAGCAGTGATGAGCTTTGGGTTGCCGCCTTTCTTGACCCAAGCTTCAAGATCGGGTACTTCGAGATGGATGGTGAGGGGGGAGAGGAGAGTGAGAGGCCGGGGGGGGTACAGCATGTTGTAGCGGAAAGGGTGCTCGCCTTGGTACGGGCGAAGTTGGTACCGTACAAGGCAAAGGCGGTGGCGGCCAGGGAGAAACGAGAGAGGGCAGAGGGGGCTGGTCATGGTGCACGCGGAAGGGGAGGGGGGAATTCATCAGGAGGGAGCTCCTCTGGCCGGGGGGGTGGAGTTGGCAGAAAGGGGGGTGCTGCAGGCGGCCGCCCAGCCATCGATTCATTCGGTGGTGTAGACGGGGATAGACGGAGCTTGAGGGCAAGATTAGAGGAGTACCGTAGCCGCCAGGAGGAGTCCGTCAGGGACGAGGTGCAGATTTACATCGACGAGCGATTGGAGCCTTTGGGGACCTGTCCCCTATCGTATTGGCGTCACAGGAATGAACTTGAGGGGCTTCAGGCTATGGCCCTAGACTACCTCGCCATACCAGCAACGTCGACTACGAGTGAGCGCAAATTTTTGCGTGGCCGCAATCTAATCACATGGCAGAGGCATAGCCTGGGACCTGAGCGCGTCCGAGCGTGTATGATTCTCAAGTCCTGGGTGGACTTGAACACAGGGTGCAAGTTGGGGAAGGCGGCGGCGAAACTGCTAGAGCTGGCGGAGGCATATGCCGTAGGGGTGGAGATGGATGAAGAACAGCCGAAGTGATGGTGTGGGGTGGACTGGTTTGTGGTAAGGGATGGGGGGGGATGACATGGGCTGGTGTGTGTGGGAGGAAACCTAGCAGGGCACTATTTATTGCTTGAGATCACTTGATGCTTACGCTCACCAGGGCGCAAGACCTGGCCTAAGTTAAATTATTATGTGTGTAGTTGGAATAGTTGGTGACTCTCATGAATCCGTAGGGTTGTGAAAACACCCATGCGTTCCCCTGGTGGCCTGCCCGCGAGGTCTGTCCAGGTCTAAGCAGGCTTCCATGGGCTTACCTAGGCAGCCCAAGGGTACCCAGGGGCGACCCAGGCCAGGACTTTCATGGGCTTCCCTAGGCCACCATGGACCACCTTGGATTTACCTGGCCGGCCCTGGAAACCCAAATACTACGTGGTACCAATGGACTTCACTAGGCGTTATGTACAAAGTCGTTCTATGCCCCTATAGGGGGCATGGCCGAGCATTACTCGTACTCGGACGAGTTTTTCAAATTGCTCGCCCGAGTTTCCCTAAAGAAGGCGAGTAACGAGTATCTGTTTGGGGGAAAATTGCTCGGTCGAGTATTACTCGACTCGGGCTCGTACTCGGCCGAGCATGGCTAGGGACGAGTCGAGCATTACTCATGCTCGCCTCGTTGCACAGGTATAACAGCAAGCACACAGAAACGATATTGATAAATCCAAGCTGTTTAGGTAGTGCAACTAGCCATACGGTTCTTTCAATGTTGTCAACCCCAAAGCCAATCATGGCTTTGCTATTCAAAGTTTGTTGCTATGATACTTAAAGACCCTCCAAGTCGAGTGAGGCTTCTAGAGAGGACGGAATAGTTCCATTCAAGTAACAAAAGATGAAGAACAGCCCGAATGAAGGAGAAGGGGAACGAAAAGGGAAGGAGGGCATGTGTTCCAACCGCTGGCCAAATATATCAATGGAATTTGTTTCAGCTCTGAAAATGAACAGAAGCAATCAACAGTCAAGAGACTGTTGCCATAATACTTACAAGTCTTGCATGAAGAATAAAGCCTGTAGTGGGGACGGGATGGTTCCATTCAAGTGATTCCCATTTAGACGCCTGACAGATGATGAAGGACAACAGCCCGAGATGAAGGAGAAGGGGGATGAAAAGGGAGGGAGTGTCATGTGTTCTAAATGCTGGCCAATAATTTCAACGGATTGTATTTCAATGTTTAATGGAAACGAACAGAAGCAATCAACAGACCTTTTGGTTACAAAAACAATTGTGGCACGTTATGACAGACAACACAACCATCCCTTTGACGTAAGTTGAAGTCCCGAACCAGCCAACTCAAAGTCCTTACCTCTGCTCTCATGCTTAGCATTAAGCATAAGCATGTTTCTTCGTATTGAGGCATAGTCAATAGACAAGGTACTTCATACAAAACAGCGAGGCTAGAAAGCGAAAAGATGCTGTTGGGAATGGAGCCCGTCAAAGAGTTGTTCGAGAGTTCCCTGTACGTGTGGGTAAGTAGGTCGGCGAAAGTGAAGAGATGAGACTGGTGGGCATGGCCAGAGGGACAACAAGCACACACAAGCGTTATTGATGAAACAAAGCTGATTAGGAAGTGAAAATAGCCATAAGGTTCTCTCAATGCTGCCAACCCCAAAGCCAATCATGGCTGGGATATCCAGAGATTGTTGCCAAGACATTTACATGCTCGATAATTCAAGTAAGGGCCATAGAGAGGATGGAATGGTTCCATTCAAGTGATTCCCATTGAGATGCCTCTCAGATGATTAAGAACAACAGCCGGGAATAAAGGAGAAGGAGAATGAAGAGGGAGGGAGGGTCATTCGTTTTCAATGCTTGCTAATAATATCAGTGGATCCGATTTTCAACCTCGGAAATGAACAGAAGCAATCACTGGTGTTTTTGGTTACAAAAACAATTGTGGCATTAGTTGTTGAGGATGGCAACACAACCATCCCCTTTAACGCAAGTTGAAGTGCTTAAACAGCCAATTGAAGGTACTTATCACTCCTCTCAAGCTTAGCACAAGGCCTAAGAAAGTTGCTCCGTTTTGAGGCGTAGAGAATCGACA
Organism: Closterium sp. NIES-65; assembly: GCA_948144175.1. NCBI lineage: Eukaryota > Viridiplantae > Streptophyta > Zygnematophyceae > Desmidiales > Closteriaceae > Closterium > Closterium sp. NIES-65. Next base: position 841,730 of record CANXME010000511.1, on the reverse strand, counting down.
AAGGGCTTCATACAGATAACGGAGATAAACAAGTGAGGAGATGCTGTTGGGAATGGAACCCGTGAAGGCGTTGTTCGAGAGATACCTGTGTGTGTGGGTAAGTAGGTGGTTGAAGTGAAGAGATGAGACTTGTGGGCATGGCCAGAGGGAGAGGAAGCACACACAAGCGACATTGATGAAACGGAGCTTGTTAGGTAGTTTCAATATTGTCAACCCAAAACCAATCATGGCTGAGGTATCCAAAGTTTCTTGCCATGATACTTACAAGTCCATCAAGCCGTATACGTTCCCTAGAGAAGATGGGATGGTCCCGTTCAAGTAATTCCTGTCTAGACACCTGGCGGGCGATGGAGAACAATAGCCCGGGATGAAGGAAAATGAGAATGAAGACGGAGGGAGAGCCATGCGTTCCAAATGCTGGCCAATTATTGCAATAGAGTTTAATGAACAGAAGCAGTCAATGGTCATTGCGGTCACCGAAACAGTAATATAAATCAGGGTACTATGACCGGGAACTCAGCAGTCCCTTTGAACACATGTTTATGTCCCCATGCAACCAACTCAAGGTCATTATCACTCCTCTCATCTCATGCTTAACTTGAGGCCAAAGCAAGTTGGTTTGTATTGAAGCATAAACGATCGAGAAGGCGCTTCATACAGAGAAACTAGATCAGGTGAGAAGATGCTGCTGGGTATGGAACCCGTCAAAGCGTTGTTCGATAGTTCTCTGTGGGAAAGTAGGCAGGTTAGCAGAAGTGAAGAAATAAGACTTGTGGGCATGGCCAGAAGGGACAGGATGCATATGCAAGCGATATTGATGATGAGACAGAGCTGTTTCGGTGCAACTAGCCGTACAAAAATCTCAATTCTGCCGACCCGAAAGCCAATCACGGCTGGGATATCCAATGTTTGTTGTTATGCTACTTACATAACATTTAAGTTGAGAAAGGACGGAATGGTTCCATCCAAGTGATTCCCAGTCATACGCCTGACAGATAATGGTGAACAGCAGCCCAGGATGAAGGAGAAGGAAAAAGTAGAGGGAGGGAGAGCCATACGTTTTGAATGCTAGCCAATCATAGCAATAGAGTTTATTTTAATCCTGTAAATAAACAGAAGCAATTGACGATCCTTTCGGGAGAAATAACTCTGGCACGGGATGCTGTGACCAGCAACACAACCATCCCTTTGAATGCAAGTTTGAAGTCCCTAAGCAGCCTGCTCAAGGTCATTACCACTCCTCTCATTCTTTACATAAAGCCTAAACAAGTGGATTCATATTGAGGCATAGACAAATGACAAGATGCTTCGTTCGTACAGAGCATCGAGAGCAGTAAGTGAAGACATGCCATTGGGAATGGAGCCCGTCAACTTGTTGTACGTGAGATACCTGTGTGTGTATGTAGTTAGGTTGGTAGAAGTGAGGAGATGGGACTTGTGGGCATGGCCAGAGGGACAGCAAGCACACAAGCCACCAAGGGAGTGATGGGTTGAGGATGGTTGTGAAGCATTTTGTGGGGCACATAAGAGAATGAGGTGGAAGGAGATTGGGGAAAATCAGCATAGATTTTGCCGCGGGCTGTGAGGGAGAAGAGGCGGGAACGAGGAGAACATGGAATTGACTTGGAGGATGCTGGGGTGGACAATGAAGATGCAAAGGATGCCATCTTGCCTCGTATCATCAATAATCATTTGCCCAATCATTGGAAGAGTTATTCAGACGAAAACATATTGCCTTTCTTTTTTCAGAAAGCAGCATTCAATACACGCAGTATCAGTCTATAAAAACAGCCTAGTATTGTGGCTTACAAGTAGTTTAATGTGATGAGGTTTCCCAATCCAGCGGGAATAGGTCTGGTAAGATTATTTTGCAACAGATCTTTGGTGGCAGAGGAAGGAACTATGACAAGACTCAAAAGATAGCTCTGCGAATCTTATGAAGTACAAGCTACTCATTCAACTGGGCTACTGATTCAACTCCTACTCATTAGCTGCTCAGTTGCCAAATAGACAAGCATATCTTTCGACTGGGCAGAAAGATATCTAGAGACACAACGAGTTGATCACATGAGCATAAGTGATGAATAACCTTGGCAGATCATTCAGTTTGGGCTCTTACAGGAAATTTAGGTTAGTAAGCATGCTCATGGTGGCTGGTATAGAGCCGGTCAAGGCATTGTATTGGAGAGAACTGCATGAGATTAGTGGGGATGGCCAGAGGGACAGCAAGCATACACACACAAGTGATCCACAGGGGTGATGATGCGAGCATGGCAGGAGGCATAAATTGGCAACAGAGAAAAACGAGCTGCAGGGTGGGGGGGGTGTGGCTTTAAGTAAGCAGCGCGTACGTGGAAAAGATGAAGCACATTGTTTTTTTTTTCAGCAAATTGTGGGTCCCAGTAGCAGCAAAATTTTAGCAACTCACAGCCAGGACAATTTGTTGAGGTTTCCAATTCCAACCGGAATAGGCCCAGAAAGCTTATTGTCGTCAAAATTTCTGGCACAAGGGTAGGAATTGGACATAATAAATGGTTAGTCTCATGCATAATTCAGTTAAAGAAATGAAGTAGAATGAGTGGTTAGACCAACCCAACAGGGAATTCAGAAGTGGGACGAACAGAAAGATGCACATTGTGTAGCGGGTGGAAGGTGGAAAAAGAGCACTAGAGACACAAGGATGATGAGCAAAGGTGAGAGCAATGACAAATTATTATGATCCTGGCACATGACTAGGGATGAGCAAGGGGCGAGTTCGCGTTCGCCCCTGCACGAACACCATTCGGTCCACCGAACACCTTCTGGAAAAAAAGGTGTTTGGTGTTCGCCCGCGAAGGCCAACACCTTGCTGGCATTGGAGAACACGAACGTGTTCGTGGCAAGCACGTTCGTGTTCGCCCAGGGACAACCTTCACGACAGCCACACATGGCAAACATGGAAATTGGCCCTCCCAGATGTTTGGTAGGGGTGTTACGGGTGTTGTGGTGGGGTGGAGTACTATGATGTTCTATTACTCCACTGTGTACCCTAAAATGTTCTATGATGGTAGTGATGCTCTTATTACTCCCAAGTAAGGACACTAGTGGGCTTTAGGGGGCTGGCGCTAAGGTTGCAAACTGTTTGAGCTCCAAAAATGAGCTCAAACACATTGACCCGCGACTGAAACATTGGTCGCGGGTCATTTCATCGACGAACACTAATGTGTTCGTCGACGCCCCGAGTCGAACACGAACGCGTTCGTGTTGGACGTGGCTCGGCCAGCAGTAGGTGGCGAACACCGAACGTGTTGGGGCGAACATCAAACACGTTCGCCATGAACATTTTAAGCCAAAAAAGGGACTTCGAGGCGAACCAAACAGGTGTTCGTTTATGTGCTCAAGCCTACACATGACCACATACACTGCACTGCGCCACCCTTCTTTTCCTGAAAGGCCACCATATTTGAGCTAACCATGTCCTTGCAGCATCACCCTATCTCAGCTTACATGTACTCTAGTGAAGCAAGGTTTCCAATCCCGGCAGGAATAGGCCCAGAAAGACTGTTCGACTTCAAGTTTCTGGCACAAGGGTGGGAATTGAACATAACAAATGCTTAGTCTCATGCAGAATGCAGTCAGAGAAATAAAGTAATATAAGCAGTTAGTCCATCCTAATAGGGAGATCAGAAGTGGGACAAACAGAAAGATGCACATTGTGTAGCGGGTGGAAGGTGGAAAGAGAGCACTAGAGACGCAAGGATGATGCATAAGCATGAGAGCAATGACACTGATTACGATCCAGGCACATGACCACAGGCACTCCAACACCCTTTCCTTTCTGAAAGGCCACCATATTTGAGCCAACCAAGTGCTTGATACATCACCCTATCTCAGCTTACAGGTACTCCAATGAAACCAGACTTCCAATCCCGGATGGAATAGGTCCATTGAGCTCACAAGATGTCATAGATCTGGTTTCATGGGATGAAAAATGGTTATGCGTTGCACTCTTGTATGGAACAGTAAACACAGTGTTATAACCTTGTGTGGAGCAGAAGACTTGCTAACGAGTACAAGCGCATACTTCCATTCCATCTTGTAGCGCGCAAGAGTGTGAGAGGCGAAACAACGGTGCAACGAATGAGGCGTGTCACCATCGCGTTGCCACTGCCTTTGCTGCAATTTTGGCACTTATCATTTACAAACGTGCCATTTATCTCCGCTACCAAGCTTCCTCTGCCGGAAACTTAGTTGGATTTGAAGTTAGGAAGGCCTTAAGTCCAGCGTCAAAATGGTACGTTTTCTCCCTGGACGTTGGAAGTACGTATTGACGCTGGACGCTGACTAAAAAGGAATGGGCTGCCCGAAATCGAAAAAAACAAAGGGTAAAAATTCCACGAGAAGAGCGATAGAGGGGAAGAGTAGGGGAAGGACAGGGGGTGCAGAATTAGGGGAGAGAGGAGGGGCATGGGGGAGAGAGAGAAGAGGCGTAAGAGAGATGAAAGAGAAGGGGGAAGTTGTGAAGAGTGAGAAGGGAGATGAGCCAGTGGGAAGAAGGAGAGGGGAAAAAGGGGAGAGGGGGAAGGAGGAGGAGGAACATGTTACAGTTGAGGCTGGAAAGAGCAGGGCAGCGCCTCCCTTACCCCCCCTCCCCCCTCCTCCCATCTCCCCGTAAAGAAAAGCAAGCTTGTCAATTCAAGCGAGATTCTTACAGTCTCATAAGAGAAGTGAGCGAGGAGATGCTATCAGGAATAGACCCTCCAAGAGTTGTGGGCTCCACATATCCCGAATTTGGGTCGGATGGGTCGGCGTGATAAAAATATCCATTCGGGTCGGTGGGATCGAAATAATCTCCCGAAGATGCGGCTTTGCACTAAGTTCTATGTGGGTGGGTGAGTGGATTAAAAGAAGAGAGAAGAAAACTGCATGGGGACGCAAGTGACGCGAGGACTGGAAACAAGTGGTATCAAGCCTGATAATCCTGTTGGAGATCAGTGGCATGGTATGAGATTCAAAGAAAAGCAGACACGCACTCACATAATGGTGATCATGCCTGAACTGCCACACATGAGACCTTCAGCATTGAAACAGTCAGCACCAACTTCCCAGTTTACAAACGTGTGATTCCAGGCCTTTTGACTGTCTCTGAGAAATACCGCTGGCAGGGGACAAGCAAGGAGAGAGACGAAAGGAGGTAAGGTAATGAGCAGGTACAAGCACCCAGCAGGTGCATTACTACTGAGATGTACAAAAACTGCTGAGATGTACAAATACTGCTGAGATGTACAAATACTGCTTGCACATATTATGGATAAACAAGAAGCGTCCTTCTGATGATGTGAGGCAGATCTAGCAGCTGTGAGGCTTGAAGAGCAAGTGAGGCAAGAAATTTAATGCATTGCAGCCAGTGCAAACAACATCATGCATACTCAGTGCTGCCTCCTGTGAACTGAGATACGTGCTACTAGTACGGGGAGTTGAGGAACTTGAGATGTAACGCCTTACACGTAAGCGTATGAGAGCATCCACTGCGCCTCAAATACAACCCTCGTTTTGACCCAGTGGGTAGCGAGGTGTTACATTTGGTCTCAAAACCTGGATTCGACTCCCGGCTGGGTCACATTTGAATGTGCCAGTCGCGAATCCAGTAAACGATCCGCCGCTGGCCGACTCCCTGCCCAACGAGGACGTTGGCTCCAGGGGGGGACGAGTGTGACGCCTGTGGGGCTTACACGTAAGGGTATGAGAGCATCCACTGCGCCTCAAATACAACCCTCGTTTTGACCCAGTGGGTAGCGAGGTGTTACATGAGAAGCATTTGACGGTATCACCGCTGATAAATTTTTGTAGTACTACTTCTAGTAGCATCAGCGAGAGCACCCGTGAGACGAACTGAGGGTGCACGGAGTGACTACCTTGAGAAGCGTTGATTGGCTGTGCATCACACGGCGGGAAGACGAACGCGGCAGCCCAAAGCACGGCGGCGAGCGCAAGCCATGCTCGTGGCTGCATCAGAGTCGGGTTTGGCGGCGGCATTTGCGGCGTCGACGTGCCTCCACGCTCTCTCAGGGATATGTTACACACGAATTAATATTGATGGCAACGGTAACTTCTACTAAATATCACGGGAAACAGGTAAAATGCGGAGCGGGTTGAGAAAGTGAGTTGTCATCAAGAATATGCGGTGGTTGCCACTGACGAATGCGGGAAAGAGGTCTCGGTGGAGGAAGAAAAGGGGCGGGCCCGTCGCTGCGCTCGCAACTCATTTTTGCACTCCCTACGAACCTCGAAACAATGCAGCAGATTCAGACAAATGGGGGCGCTCAGCCTGAGCGCGTGCAATCAAAACGTGCGATCATGATTAAAATAGTCCTGAGGAAAAAAATGCGAACCTACCATGCTTCCAGCATGGAAACTCTTGACTTGAGGGAGGGATGTGCAATTTGCTACGGTAGCAATGTAAAGGAATCCAGCGCGGATTTTGATACTTCGGCACAATGGGGCAACTCAGCTTGGTAGCCTGCCTCTCTTTGCTGACTAGGTTTAGAAAGGGGGAGGGAGAGGAGGGGGGAGGGGAACAGGTTATTGGCAAATTTGGTCAAGGTTGGAAACTGGACCGTCGATGAAAACTGCTGGGAACGGTGCAGATTATCTGCCTCAGATTTGGGCTCCAGGCTGAATTGACAAATAAAATAAAAAACCCGCTGTACGGTCAAGATTGATCGGAAAGCAGTTACAGCGAGATTGAAGGCTGACATTTCAGTCGTCGACCCTTCAGAAAGCTACGATCAGAAGTAAAGGCTTGGTTGGAACTTCAGCCGTCGATGTCCGAGATATCGAGATATCCAGATCCTTTTCCTTTCACAACTAAGGGTTTTTGAACCACTCTGGTTTCAGGCGAGGCAGAGCCTTACCCCAAAATATCCCAGCCCAAGCACCTAATGTGCTATGTGCGGTCTATTCAGCTAGCGCCTAGCCGTTTGGACGACTCACCAGTCCCCGTGCGACGCTACCCGTATGCAACGCGATCCATCAGCGACGCGACTTGTGCGCATCGCGACCCGCATGCGACGCTACCATTGGATTGCGCTGCTTCCAAGAGTCCATCCGCACCGTTGGATGATGCCGCCTGATTCCAAGGATTGACCCGCGCCGTTAGATGGGTCGCACATTTACGAGCAGTAATGGTGCAAAACGGAATCGCGGAACCGGAGTTTCGACATAATTAACTGGGAGGGAGAGGGGAAGGAAATACGCGTTAGAGGAGATTCGTTATGCTGCGTTTACGGCTGATGGCAAGGGAATACGCATAATTATAAGAAGGGGAGGCGGAAGTGGGGCAATAAACGGCGGAGGGCGAGGCGAAGTCATGGGGCCGACGCGCGGAAAAGAGCTTGGGGAGTGGAGGGCACGGGGAGCACGAATGCGGAAGACGGGGGGGAAGCGGAGGAGGGAGGGGGAAGGGGCGCGGAGAGAGAGGAGGAGGATACGCGCGAGAAGGTCGTCGGGTAGTGTGTGGATCGGTGGAAGGCGGTCGACGTCTGGCGAGTCCGGAACAGCGACGCGGACTGATTAACGGATCCACGTTTAGACTTGCCGTTGCTTGGCGAATCCATGGTTGCACTCCGACAGAAAAGAGTGATGCGGTGATTGTTACTACGACGACCTTAAGGAGAGTTGACTTTTGAGTCGACTCAAATGACGAGCCATTGCTTGGTGAATCCATGGTTGCATTACGACAGAAAAGAGTGACGCCGTGATTGTACTTCGACGACCGTAAAGGGAGCGACTGGAGGTATTCCCCTGTTCCCCTCGCCTCTGCCGTTCGTCTCTGCTGTTCGCCTTTGCTGTTCGCCTGTGCTGTTGGCGCCTGCGCGATGCATGTGACTCTATTGTCTGCATCTCCTGGAGCCCAACGCCATGCGCTCGCTGCCGTTCACTCCCCATGGCCACGCGCTGCTGCCTCCCTCCGCGGACTCACTCAGGCTCAACGTGACCCCTTCACACGCCGCCCGCTGCCCGCATTGCGATTGCGCTGCTGCTGTGCGGACGCGGGCTATAAGGCATCGGTGCCAAGCCTTTGAGCCCCGAATGCTGTGGATGGAGAGGGGAGGAGGAGGGGAAGGAGAAGGCGGAACGGGAACGAGAGGAGGGAGATGGAGACGAGGAGGCGAAGAGCGTGGAGGAGTGGAGCAGTACGGCCAAGTCTAGTGGAGGATGGAGACAAGGAGCCAGATATGAGCTGCTGCCGCGTTGTCTTTTAGCAGAAGCAGGGAGGACAAGGGAGTGGGAGGAATGGGAGTAGGAGGGGGAGTAGGAGGAGCAGGAGGGGCGGGGGGTTGATACCAGCTGGTGAGATTGGAGGGGTGGGGAGCAGGAGGCAGGGTAGAGGCATTGGCTTGCGTCCTCTGTCCCCACGCTCTTAGGCTCCACAAGTGCAGTCAGCACAGGTGCACGTGCCACAAGTGCCAGCAGTGCAAGGCAGAGCAGCAGCATCAAAGGCAGTAGCGGCACAACAACGGGCAGCAAGGGCAGCATCAGGGAGCGTTCTGCAGTGGTCGATGAAAGTGAATGTGGACGAATTCGCACAGGTGAGAGGAGAGAGGACGGGGAGATAGGAGGCGAGGAGAGGAGAGGAGTGGAGTGCCAGGATTAAGGGAGTAACAAAGTTGATGCACCTAGAGATTGTCTCCAGTGGTCCAGGGGGGATGGAACAACGAAATTGATTTAATATTACAAGTGCCCGTGTTGGTCCGCATTGGTCTGTAGAATAGTCCGCATTGGTCTATGAAAGTGAACGTGCATGAGTTTGCATGAGTGAAAGGGAGTGCAAGTGGGGAGTTTAGGTGCAGTGAGGAGAGGAGTGGGAGGGGATAGACACACATGCGGCACGTGCAGCACATGCAGCACGCATGCAGCGCGCATGCAGCACATGCTGTACATGCAGCGGACATGCAGCACGTGCAGCACATGCAGCGCGCATGCAGCATATGCTGCAGTGACCAACGCACTTACCCTTACCTTGTCCCGCTCAACCCCTTCCCTCCTCCCTCCTCCCTCCCCTTCTCCCAGCCCTCATTACCATCGAAGCTGCAGGAGCAGCAAGACGAGGAGGAGGAAGACGAGATGGTGGTGATGGAGAGTGTGAACGGGCGCCACATGGCCATTCTCCACATGCTGCAGGGCGCAAATACCCCTTGCCCCCCTGGCCCCCTGGCCCGCAGCACAAGATGGTGGTGATAGAGAGTGTCAACGGGCGCCACACGGCCATGCAGCACATGCTGCAGGGCGCGCATACCCCTTGCCCCCCTGGCCCGCATTTGCTTTGCTCTCTTTCCCAGCCCTCATTACCATCGAAGCAGCAAGGGGTAGATGAGGAGGGGGGAGACGAGGAGGACGACGAGATGGTGGTCATGGAGAGTGTGAACGGGCGGCACACGGCCATGCAGCACATGCTGCAGGGCGCGCATACCCCTTGCCCCCCTGGCCCGCATTTGCTTTGCTCTCTTTCCCAGCCCTCATTACCATCGAAGCAGCAAGGGGTAGATGAGGTGGGGGGAGACGAGGAGGACGACGAGATGGTGGTCATGGAGAGTGTCAATGGGCGGCACACGGCCATGCAGCACATGCTGCAGGGCGCGCATACCCCTTGCCCCCCTGGCCCGCATTTGCTTTGCTCTCTTTCCCAGCCCTCATTACCATCGAAGCAGCAAGGGGTAGATGAGGAGGGGGGAGACGAGGAGGACGACGAGATGGTGGTCATGGAGAGTGTGAACGGGCGGCACACGGCCATGCAGCACATGCTGCAGGGCGCGCATACCCCTTGCCCCCCTGGCCCGCATTTGCTTTGCTCTCTTTCCCAGCCCTCATTACCATCGAAGCAGCAAGGGGTAGATGAGGAGGGGGGAGACGAGGAGGACGACGAGATGGTGGTCATGGAGAGTGTGAACGGGCGGCACATGGCCATGCAGCACATGCTGCAGGGGCGCCTCTCTGCAGTGCGCCACGTGGTGACGCTGTGGGTGGATGGAGCGTTGCTGCTCGCCCTCTCTGCCCTCGCTGCTTCAAAAGACCTCGCTGTGAGTGCGGGACCATTTGTTGAATGAGAGCGTGGGAGCACACGGCCTTGCAGCACATGCTGCAGGGGCGGCGCTCTGCAGCGTGGCTTCACTGTAGGTGGAAGGAAGGAGCACACCTGCCTGCCCTCTCTACCCTCGCTGCCCTAAGCACAAGCACCTCGCACTGAGACCACGAGGGCCTTGCAATGCTTCACATGCTGCAGGGGAGGCATGGCGCTCTGTAGTGCAGCACGTGGCAGCGTTGTTGGTGGAAGGAGCACACCTGCCCACACTCTCCGCCCTCTCCGCCCTCTCCGCCCTCTCCACCCTCGCCGCCTCGAAGGACCTTGCTCTGAGTGCACCCACAGACCGTTGATTTTTTTCCTCATCATAAGAACCTCTGATTCCCTTCGTTGTCCCTTCCTCCGATTCCAGTATCCTTCCTTACTGGCCCCATACTTCAGTGGTGGCAGACGTGTAAAAAGTGCTGGCCATACAGGGAGACCCACTGCTGCCCTCAGCACCCGGTGCCGCCCCCTCAGCACCCAGTGCTGCTGTTGAGGGCTGTAGCCAATGCTCTCCTTGCTGTGTTCTTTTCCAATCCCTTCCGAATTGTGCTGTACTGATGAAGGTGTGATTGGGTTCGCCCATCCGCCGAAACTAGTTTACGCCCATCCCCCACACCTCAGGCGGTGGCAGACGTGCAAGAGGTGCTGGCAATGCAGGCAGGCAGGCGCCTGGTGTTGGTGGGCATGGAAGGAGCATTGTAGCTGTGAAGGGTGTACCCGTCTCTTTTCCCTCATTCCCCCATGTGCTTCAGGTGGTGGCAGACGTGGTGGAGGTGCTGGCCATGCAGGAAGGCAGGCGGCTGGCGTGTCTAATCTGGGGATGAAAGGAGCCTTGCAGCTGCTGAGTCCCTTCTCATTCCCTTATCTTCCCTTCGTTGTCCCTCCCTATCCCCATACCTCAGGTGGTGGCAGACGTGGTGGAGGTGCTGGCCATGCAGGGAGGCAGGCAAGAGGTATCGGTGGGGTCCACTCACTGCCCTGCCGGCTTTCATTCCCTTTCTGTTTCCTGATTCGCCTGTGCCTCAGGTGGTGGCAGACGTCCTTGAGGTGCTGGCCATGCAGGGAGGCAGGCGGCTGGTCTCAGTGGGCATGGAGGGGGCCTTGCAGTTGCAGCCGCTGCTGAGGGCTCTGCTCTGCTGTGCTGTGTCTTCTGGAACGTTTCTGAGTGGTGCTGAGCAGTGCTGTCGAGAGGTCAAGTCTTGCCTTGCTTTCCCAGGCCTCTGCCACCGTCTGTTGTAATGTGAAGCAGAGTCCACACTACAAGCGAAGGGCATGTTTTGACGCAATCTTTCTTTCTTTCACCCAGTGCAGTGCCAATTACACCCGTTTTCCTTTCCCCCTCCCACCGAATGCATTTGACGTGGCACTGTTACTGCTTCACAGTCTCCTGAGTGTCAATTTCTCTTTTTCTGTTTCCTATCCCTTTTCCTCCCGCCTCTCCCCGCCCACAGATACATGGAAATGGCGCTGTCGCTGCTACGTGGTCTGTTGAGGGCGTTCTGTCAGCCATCACTGGCCCCCTTCCTTTCCTCCCTCCATCCTCCCTCTCCTTTCCCCCCCCACAGGTACGTGTGAGTGGCGCTGACCTTGCTACATGAGCTGCTGAGGGCATTCAGTCAGCCCATCACTGTCCCGCCTTCCAACCTCCCACCCATCACTACTCCCTCTCTCCATCCTTCCACCCTCCCTTCCCTCACAGGTACGTGGCCCGTCGGAAAGGAGCTGTCTTGCTACGTGAGCTGTTGAGGGGTTTCAGTGAGCCCAACAGTGCTGCTCGCACCGGCACACACTCTTCTGGAATTAGGCAATGACGCGGTGTTTAGGGGAGGTGCGAGCTGCTGAGGGCGTTCAGTGGGCCCATCACTGCTGCTCGCATGCCACGCACTCTCCTGGAATTAGGCAATGACACGGTGTTGGGGGGAGGTGTGAGCTGCTGAGGGCGTTCAGTGGGCCCATCACTGCTGCTCGCATGCCACGCACTCTTCTGGAATTAGGCAATGACGCGGTGTGGGGAGAGGTGTGAGCTGCTGAGGGCGTTCAGTGGTCCCATCACTTCTGCTCGCACTACCACTCACTCCCCTTGCTTCATATGTGCATACCGTATGCAGAAGATGCAATGACCGTTCTTACACCCAATCAAACAAGGCAAATTAACACAATGTGAGAGGTGTAAGGGTTGTAAGCTGACACTCCTTTGGAAAAAATAATTGTTTTGGTTTAAGGTAGGCCAGGCCAAGCTGAGATGACAACTGTCCATATTGCTTCAATAATTTTGTATAGCGTATTATCTATAAGACCATTTCATACCACCTTGGACCATCCCACACTGACAGTGTCAAAGCAGCGCACGGGCTCGCACCCGCACACCTGAAGAGAGGTGAAGCGGTAGAGAGAGGTGAAGAGAGGTGAAGAATGAGGAATATTACTCGCACCGTCCACCACCCCATGCTAACCGCGCCAAAGCAGCGCACGGGCTCCCACCCCCGCACCTGCAGATTGGAGGAGGGAAGAAGCAAGCGGGGAAATGAAAGCATATGCATGGAGAAATCGTTTGGTAACGATGCACACAAGCAGCATCGCTTATCGGTTGCGTCGGACGCGGATAGTGTCGCACGCGAAAAGCGACGCACGCAGGAGCGGTGACGCCCGCAGGGAGCGTCGCACGAAGAGAGCTTCGCACGCGGATAGCGTCGCCCGCGGATAGCGTCGCACGCGGATAGCGCTGCATGCAGATTGTGACGCGCGCAGAGAGCGTCGCGCGCAGACAGTGTGGCATGCGGATAGCGAATCCGGGAGCTTCGAGTCGTCCAAACGGTTATCCGAATGCCCGTACCATATCCGTTTCGCACCACGTAAACGTGCGACCCATCCAGCGGCGCGGGGCGGCATCATTCAACGGTGCGGGTGGACTCTTGGAATCAGGCAGCGCAATCCAATGGTGGCGTCACTCTCAGAATCCCAACCACTAGACCATTGGGATAAAAGGGTTTGTTAAGTAGAGTCAGTACGCCCATAACCCCAACGAGCCTGTAACCCTTTCCTAGGATCAATCGGGGATCTCCAATGGACCTCTGACACCCCCCCGCACTGGAATGTGCACACACTGGGATTCGAACCCAAGATTGCTCTAATTCTATCTAAGAATCCCAACCGCTAGACCATTGGGATAAAATGGCTTGTTAAGTAGCGGGTCAGTGCGCCCATAACCCCCTAGGACAACGAGCATGTAACCCTTCCCTAATCGGGGATCTCCAGTGGACCTCTGACAGTCGCATACGGGTAGCGATGCACACAAGTAGCGTCGCTTATAGGACGCGTCGCATACGGGTAGAGTCGCTTATACGTCGTGTCGCATACGGGTAGCGTCGCTCATAGGTCGAGTCGCATACGGGTAGGGTCGCTTATAGGTCGCGTCGCATACGGGTAGCGTCGCTTATAGGTCGCGTCGCATACGGGTAGCGTCGCACACAGATACTGACATAAGACTTGTGAGTCGTCCTAACGAAATGGCTAGCCAAATGTCTGTCTAGGGTTAGCAAGTCAGGAAAATGAAAACTGGTGAGGTGCTTGGATTCGAATTTGGGGTACAGTCGATGCTCAGTCTATCACAAAACATTTGCTCCGCACAATTAGAAATTTAGTCACTAGCGAATGTTTTGCTCGTGACTGACTAAATTGACCATTGTGCCGATTTCGATGTACAGTCACCAAGTTGAGGAAGAAAAACATATACAGCACATAAACAACAATGGTTGCTCGTCATCAGAGAAGTTAACCTGGTTACGAAATTAAAGCCCCTGACTCGATTCACGTTGCAATTTCATATTACTGTCACATTTCTGCCCGAGGCGACAAGGGCGAATGTGGCGAAATTCCTCAAACACGTTTCACGCACATGCCGCCCGCCTACCTGGTGTTCTTAAAATGGGCGCCGACTGTACATGGTTCTGCCTGAAATCAGAGTCATTCGAAATCCAGTCAATGATCCTGTTCGATAGCATAAGGAAGGATCTTGGGTATCTCCGTATCTCAAATATCGACGGCTGAATTTCCAACCAAACACACGTCACTCTCGATCTAAGCCATTAACATCTGAAAGATCGACGGTTGAAACGCCAGTTTTCCGATCAAACCTGATCGTACAGCGGATCCCCTCCTCGGTTGTCTTTCCAACCTGGAACCCAAATCTGAGGTATAATCTGCACCGTTCCTAGCAGCTGTCATCGACGGTCCAGTTTCCAACCTGGACCAAATTTGCCAATGATCCAGTCCCTCTCCCCCCTCCTCCCCCAACCCACTTTCTAAACCTAGTCAGCTAAGAGAGGCAGAAAAACCAAGCTGACGCGGTCTTGTCATGTAGACTAGTTGCCCCATTATGCCAAGTACACCGTTATTCTCACCCTTCTCACCGGCGGAAGCACTGGCTACAGTGTTTGGACGTAGCGGGCTGGTGCGATAACTCGGTGCGGGCAAAGTCGCACGACGTCACGAAACAAGCCTCGGTCCACCCTAAACCGTTTTAGCTGAATTAACCGTTTAACATACAACAGTACCATTCTAGAACGTATTCAAACTTGACTAAACGCCTTGGGTCAAATTGTCACTGTAACGCATGTGATAGGACCTTCTTTCGTCCGGTGCGGTACACTAAGCGTCTAGGTCAGTATAGCATATGCCAGTCTATCTAGAATGAGGGTGTAGCAAAATCCATGCTGGAACCCTTTTATGATTGCTCAGAAATACTGTAGCAGGGTGCAGCACGTCTCTCAAGTCAAGAATTAGCATGCTGGAATGGTAGGTTCTCACGTTTGTTCCCCAGGACTAATATAATCATGATAGCACACGCTCATGCTGAGCACCCCCATCGTCTGGGTCTGCTGCGGTGTTTCCAGGTTACTAGGGACCGAGTCGCGACCTACAGAGTAAAATTGAGGTGCGCGTGCAGCGACGGCCCACCCCTTTTCTTCCTCCTCCCAGACTCATTCCCCACTCATCATCGTCAGTGGCAATGCATTTTCTTGATGAGGCAACTCACTTTCTCAACCCACTCCGCATTTGACATCACAAAAATGTGTGCGTCTGGAAATCATCTGACCATTTTTTTTAAAGCAAGTTTCCGAAAATCGTTTGACAATCACCCAGGAATCATCTACGAATTGTTTGTATAGCATTCTTGTCAGACCAAACGTTTTGTTGATGTTTTAGTAATGGTTTTGCGATGTTACAATGGAATGTTTGTAAGATGTTGATTGTTGAGACGATAATAAGGTGGATTAAAAGCGTGTTTCACAATCAAAGAAGGTTATGGTATATTGACTTAGTTGCTACTTAATATGCATCACCAGATGAACCTATTGAGCAGCTTCACAGCAGGGTCTTTGCAGCACGGGACAACATGCACGATGCTAAGAATGCAATCTGCATCTACAACTGCATAGTTGAAGGTGCCCTTCGTGGGCAACAGTCGTTTGCAGCCAGTGTACCGGCAGACTCGCCGATCCTCCGTGTAGTACTCGATGTAGGCGGCTTTTTTTGCCACGCCGTCTTTCACGTAATGGAACAGCATCAAGCATCGGCCGTACCAGTTGGCCCCCTTGCCAGCTGGATTTATGGCCACATCTGAAAAGTGCCTTTCGGAAGGGCTTGCTTTGACAAACTGCCCCTTCTCGGTCCACTCCATCCTGTCGTGCGGTGGGATTGCCATGGCAGTGTGCACCTGCGAATAGGCAAGCGGGGGTCGCAGCACAACAATGGAAGTTTGTGTTAGGGTTGAGACAATAGGGTGCTGACGGGTGCGTGGATACAACAGGGTGCCATGCCTCGGTTCGGCCCATTAAGGAGGGTGATGCTACGCGTTTAACAGGTCTACGTGGCAGTGGCAGTTTGCACAGCATTGAGCACCATATTGATTCTCACATTGAGCACTTGGTCGTGAATTCCCTCCCTGGCCAGCCGCTTCTTCAAGTAGCCCATTGCTACATCTCTGTAAACAAGGACATAGCTCCTGAACACATCATCCGTGATCTGCCCCACGATCATCTTCTTGTGTGTCTTAGTCAGCACCCGACGCCCAAGCGTGCAAGCCTGGGTAGGAGGGTGATGGGTGCATGGTGTACATGGGGGGCAGCAGGAGAGGGGCAGCACTTGGGTACAACGGGGGCAGCAGTGATATGGAGCAAAGATAAGGGACCAGTCGGTTAGTATAGTGGGGCAGTTCCAGAGGTCAAAGGATGCAGCAAGAGGAGGGAGCATAGGTGGACAAGTGTAGATAAAGGGGCAGCAAAGGAAAGACAAAGGGCAGGAGGGAATGGGAAGTGTCGGGGATGGACATATGGGTTTAGGGTGGGGGGGAAACGAGGGGGCGACGTGTTTAGCAGCCGAAGGTATATGGTGGACAAGTAGGGGAGCATTGGGGGTCAGATTGACGGATAGTCCCACGGGGGCCAGGGGCGGGGCATGGGTGGATAAGTGGGGGAGCATGTGGGGCAAGACGGAATGTGAAGGGTGGCAGCTAGTGGAAGGCGTGATGGGTGGACAAGAACGCGAGCATGACGCAGTGCTCAACGGGATGTCAAGGGGGGCAGCGGGGGAGGCATTTCATGGGTGGACATGATGGTGAGCACGTGGATGCTAGAAGGGATGTCTAGGGGGGCAGCGGGGGAGGCATTTCATGGGTGGACATGATGGTGAGCACGTGGATGCTAGAAGGGATGTCTAGGGGGGCAGCGGGGGAGTCATTTCATGGGTGGACATGATGGTGAGCACGTGGATGCTAGAAGGGATGTCTAGGGGGGCAGCGGGGGAGGCATTTCATGGGTGGACATGATGGTGAGCACGTGGATGCTAGAAGGGATGTCAAGGGGGGCATCGGGAGGAAGGGAAGAGGCAGGGTTTAAACAAAAACACGAGGTGATTGAGGGTTTCATGTGGCAGGAGCAGGCGGGAAACATTCGGCCGGCGAGTTCGGCCTTAGGTCGTACACAGGCTCACCTCCTTCATGGCGGTCTCGTATGTTTTGTCCCCGCCGGATGCTCGAGACAGCTGTCGAACAACGGCTTGCTCGATATGCTTCTTCACAATGCGATCCTCCACACCCTTCCAGTTGGTGCCGCGAGAAGGGCGCTTCACTGTTGTCTTGTGGGACTGCTCGTACCGGTTCGAAGAGTACTCCAGTGGCAATCCCCGTGCACGGATCGTCGGTGGGAGGTGCGATACAAGATGCACCTTGATAATAAGCCACTTCGACTTCTGGTTGTCGAATGCTAGAACAAGCGCATCGACCATCCTGGAGAGAACGTGTTCGGGAGGATTGAAAGGTTCGGGATCAAGGCATTGGGGTGTTGGGGACCGGTTTAGCGTGCGTAAGCATATAAACAACAATTCAGGCACGAACAAAACACAATGCCCCATCCCCGGGTTCATGTACTAGTACCCGGTCTCAAACCCTCCCCCCTCCTCTGATCTGAACTCCCCACCCACTCACAACTCAGCTTCCATGTTTCTGCCACTCCATACCTCCAGTGTAAGCCCCTCCTCTCGTCATTTCGCCCCTCCTTCCCTTTTTCAGCCCATGTGGAACAGTCCACAGTCCATCGTTCCCTCTCCCTCCTCCCCTCTTTCCCTCCCTCGGCCCCTCTTTCCCTCCCTCCTCCCCTCTTTCCCTTCCTCGGCCCCTCTTTCCCTCCCTCGTCCCCTCTTTCCCTCCCTCGGCCCCTCTTTCCCTCCCTCGGCCCCTCTTTCCCTCCCTCGGCCCCTCTTTCCCTCCTTCGTCCCCTCTTTCCCTCCCTCGTCCCCTCTTTCCCTCCTTCGTCCCCTCTTTCCCTCCCTCGGCCCCTCTTTCCCTCCCTCGTCCCCTCTTTCCCTCCCTCGGCCCCTCTTTCCCTCCCTCGGCCCCTCTTTTCCTCCCTCGGCCCCTCTTTCCCTCCTTCGTCCCCTCTTTCCCTCCCTCGTCCCCTCTTTCCCTCCTTCGTCCCCTCTTTCCCTCCCTCGTCCCCTCTTTCCCCCCCTCGTCCCCTCTTTCCCTCCCTCGTCCCCTCTTTCCCTCGCTTTTCCCCCCTTTCCTTATCTTTTCCCTTTTTCCCCCGTTCTCTGCACCCTATTTCCCACACACTGCCTCTTAATCCCTCCCTCGACCCCTTCAGCCATCTCACTGTCCCTCGTTCCCTATGCGCATGGCACCCACACCCATTCACGCTAGACTTACTCGCAGGAGACCTCCTCCATGCGCTCAAGCGTGGCATCGGTGTGATACTCAGCCCGGATAAACTCCTTGTACCAGTCCAACATGAGCGTGATGGCATGTCGAATATCGGCGCGCTTGGGGAGGTCGATGATGAGGGGCAGCACTTGCATCATGGCACGATGCTCCGACGCTGAGAAGCAGGCCGTCGTGGTGAAGTACGCCCATGCGGATGGGAGTCTCAGCAAAGACGCAGGAGTCACTGCCTTGAGAATCTTGTAGCGTCTGCACGTACGGGATGCAGTTAGGGTATCGGTTTAGGGTTTGTGTGGGGCTGGTGGGGTGGGTTAGGGAGGGGGGGCGGGGGAGGGGTGGGGCTGGCGGGGTGGTCTAGTAGTTAGGTGCATCAAATCGCACCTCATCTCCCCGCTGCCTCTCTCTCAGTGAATCCCTTTCCGTCCTCTGCCCCACTCCCCCAGCCTCTATGCCTCATCATTCCTCTCTCTGCCCCTTGTTCCCTCGCTCTGCCCCATGGTCACCTCTCTCCGCCCCTCGTTCTCTCCCCCTGCCCCAATTTCCCCTTGCTCGGTCCCAATTTCTTTCTCCAGGCTCCCATTTTCCTCACTCTGCCCCACTTGCCCTCTCCCAGCCGCAATCTCCCTTACTCTCTGCCCAATTTTACTCCTACATTACCCCCATGCGGTCCCTATGCCCCGAGACACTATTCTGAATCCCGCGTTCACCTCACACGACCAACCCCCCCCCCCCCCCCCCCCCCCCCTTCTATGCCCCTCCTTCCCGCTAGCAGCCCCACCTTCCTGCTCGCAGCGCCTCCTTCCCCCATGGTGCCCCTCCCTCAACGTCTTTGTCCCAAATTCCCTCTTTCTGCACCACTTCCCCCTCTCTCCACCCCGCATTCCTCCAACGCTGCTACAAATTCCCTCACTCTTCCCCCTTCTCTGTGCCCTGCATTCACTCATCCCTGCCCCTCCTTCCACACCACCGCCCTACCCTCCCTCCGGCTGCCCCTCCTTCCATCTCTCTGCCCCGAATTCCCCCTCTCTGCCCAACTTCTTGCAACACTCTGCCCCACTCTTCGTCTCTCTTAGTGCAACCTTCCCCCTCGCTGCCCCTCTTCCCCTCTCAATCCCTCTGGTTCCCCCTCGATGCCTCTTTCTCTTGCACGTATGACTCTCGCCCCACCGGGGGAAAAGGGAACCTTACTCGAGAAGTATTTTTCGCTCTGACGGTTTCAACTTCTTCACGAGGCACCTCATTGCATGAAGCCAAAGCCCTGCCTCGATGATGTGCATGATGTCAGGTCTCTGGGCGAGGTACGTGTTGCCCCACTTGGTTTTGGAGAACTCCCAATCCCACAGCAATGACTGGCCGCAAGGGGAGGCACGCGGAATGGGAAAGTTGGCCCCTTTGGGGATTTGGATGAAGAATAGGGAAAAGAACGACCAGGGTGGGATTGTGTGCCAAGAACTAGGATGGGCGGGGTATGGGGAGGGTATGTGTGTGGACTGTACGGACAGCAAGGATAGGGTGGGGGTTTAGGGATTTGCTGAACGAGGGCGGGATCATGTGAGGTGTGGGTGCGTGCCTGTCCAAGGGTGGAACATGGCGAGGTGTCCACCTCCAACACGACGAGGAGGTGGCGACGTGAGTTGATGTGGAGGCATGGGTGTTTTGAGCGTGGGGTTGACAAATGGGCAGTGGGGGCGGGATAATTCATTTTAGACCCAAGAGCGGTGGGAGGATATAGGGGTGGGACTACGGGACCACGGCGCCAAACCAACGAAAACGGACAAGAAGTGATACCTTCACGAAGTGGGTAGAATACTTCTTCTTCAGACGAGCCAATTCCTTCTTGGTTTCCGCTTCCTCCATTAGCTTGTACACGGCTTTCTGATCTTTCACGGTTTGAGGAACGATCTCGTCATCCACGTCTCTAAGATTTTCTCGCGTAACCATGCAGATGGAGCAAGGTCGGTACGAGCTACATGACATGGTGCACGAGACCTTGTTAGACTCGGGATGGTCGTTCACGACTGAGTACAGCAGCGGGATGGCCAAGTACTCAACCCCGTTGCTGTCCTCGACCTTCAAACCCCCGCTGCACAACCAAACATGGAACCATGCCATTATGGTGGTTTTAGGGTGAGGAAACCAGACTGACAGCATGGCAGCAATGTGCAAAGGGGTTGTTCGTTACCGAACCGATAGGGGCAGCAATTCAAATATGCACTCCAATTAACCCCACACGCAATACACGGCATGGTGGTTTCACACACGTATGATGCACAAAACTATGACATGGGCGCAGGATTGTAGCATATGAGATTAAGGGCAGCGTACCCGCGGAGCTTGGAGAGGTGTTTCAGCGGCTGTAGCATGTATTCAGCCGCTTGCTGGAACACCCTAATCTTCTCCTCTGGCTTCAGGTCGGAGGGAATGTTAGGGAAGAGGCCCACCAGCTCTGTGCCGCCCTCCAACCAACGCGCCCATTCCGGTGTGTTACCGAATGACAGGACGAACGGGTGTGCTGATTGTCTGCCATTGTGAGACAAGTTTGTTTGATCCGAATAGAGAATGATCGCCAAGACGATCGCACCGACGGCACGAACGCGGTCCTGTCATGTGTGAGAGCATAGAGTATGGTTAGGTGAACAAGGGCGAAGGGGATAGAGCACGAGGACAAGAAAGGGAGCACGGGGCGGGAATCAAAGTGAATGTCTGGAGTTACAAAACGATCAAAAGGTTGGCGAGCGAAAGCGATGGTCAGAACTCACGAGATTAGTGACATATTGCAACAGTCATGCGCTCAAGATTGCAAGACGCGAAGATTAGGGAGCTTCACGCTAAGAAGAGAGATGAAAGGGCGGGAGATCAGAGAGTAAAGAGCGGGTGATCAGAGAGCACCAGAGAGGGGAGAGCAGATAGCAAAGGGCGGGAGAGCAAATGAGCAAAGTGTGGGTGATCGGGGAGCTAAAGGCGGGAAGTGAGAGAGCAAAGGGCGGAAGATCGGACAGAAACGGGCGGAGATTTGATAGCAAATAATGGAGCTCGTGGAGCATATGGTCGTAGTCAGTGAGCAAAGGGCAGGAGATTGGCAAGCACAAGGGTCTTAATCAGCCACCAAACGGCAGGAGATCAGCGAGCAAAGGGCGGGGATTATAAAGAAAAGAGACAAGATCAGCCAGCAGAGGGCGGAGATTAGGGAGCAAAATGACAAAATCAGCGAGCAAACGGCAGGAGATCAGCGAGCAAAAGGGCGGATTCAGAGAACAAATGCTGGTCATCTCCCCTCACAAGAGAGGAAAATACCGTGGTGGGCGAAGAACAACGAGCTAGGGCGACAGAGATTCCATGACAAAGGACATCGCGCTTTGGATGCTAACTAACCCAAGCCTTCAGCATCCAGCCCGTGTTGCCGGGAGTGCTGTAGCGCCTTTCCCCCTCCACCTTCCACTCCTTCGGCTCGATGATGAATCCGCGTACTGCGGACATCTTCTTGAACATTGCCTGCGCCAACTGCAGAGAGGGATGGGCATTGTTTATTGGTGCGTACTAGTGGAAGCAGTGAAGATATGAGTTGTCGACTAAGACTTGAGACTGGTAAGGGGCGCAGCAGAAACAGCTTGGGCCGTGTTACGGAGGTAGTAACACATACAAAGAGCACATTATGTTGCGTCGGATGCACCACGTTAATATCGCGACATCTGAAGGTGAGGAATCCCACTTCATGATCCACTTTAATCTCCAAAACTCGCCAAGACTGCTCCGGTCCCAACTCGAAGCTGCTCTCATACTTCTCAAGGTCTCTGTAGGTCGTCCAGCCTTGTAGCTGTTTGATATCAAGGTCTGGAATTCGGAACAGGTCTATAAGGTCCGTTATAGCCCCGTTCGTAAGGCCGTGCTTCCGTGATAAAATGCAAACTTCGGCCTTCAAGTCTATCGGATCGTCTTCACCATCAGGTTCCACGACAACCGTGCCTTCGCAAGGCGCCTCCGCGATCTGCCTCACTTGTTCGCTCGGTTCTGATGGCGTGACAACCCGGTACGCGTTTCCTGTCAGTGGGAGCTGCGGATACGGACGAGGAAGTGGTGCAAGGTTTAAAATGGCGCCAGGATTTGAAGCCTCACCCAGCCTCGAGTGTTTCGGAATCGGCTGCTTGAGAACCAGCTTACGTTTCTGCTTGAGCTTGCAGACTTCCCCGCCATTTACTTGGTGGCTCCTAAGGGTCTGATAACAGAAGGCAACGTATCCACAGCCACACTTCTGGCCTTTCATTGTTACTACTCAGTAGCACATAACACTGGGCAGCATAGCCACCCCTGAAATATAACCCATAGCATCTTGGACCTCTAAGATTGCCCATCGTTGAGTTCGGGATCTGATGGCTTGGCGAGAAAGGCGTTTGAATGTCGCGCACAACTCAGCTTGTCTAGGCGTGCATAAAGGCGTCTCATCACCAGTGACCTAAAAGTGGCGGATTAGAACGCCTGAACTAGTTTACCGATATATCTGCTCTTTTATTGCTACCAGACCATTCTTCACACCTAGAATCTCAAGAATATCTTTTGTTTGCAAGGGTTGACGCCCGATGATTGGTTTGCCAAACTTCCGCCAACTCCCCCACAAATCGGTTCTGACAGCCCTCTGTGTTTCGACCAATCACGCTGCGTCGCGCAACATTTGTGGCATGCGTGTGGCGCGGAACCCTAACCAAGCAGCAAAGATCGTTATGCCTTAGCTAACTGACCGTAGATTTCCAGCACTGTTCATCACATTATACGGGACAACCACGGGAACGCCCAGAACATGGGAGCGTGAACGTGTGAACACTGAGGAGAGGACCTATGCCAGCCATAACCGAAGTAAACATGCCCCTTTCACAGTGCGTGTAGAAGGGCACATACATGATAGCCTGACGCGTGGAATTGCTAGCCCCGAACAGCACAGTTCCACCTCGTCAGCGAGGTGTTTGATTGGCCGAAAGGCCGTTAAAGGGGGCTGTATCTGCCTAGTCAGCAGGTTAAACCACACTGACCATTGCCAAAGCCCCGACAAGTGGGGGCGCTTTGGCGAATCTCGATCGCTCATGCGATTGCGAAACTTGTTTGGACCAGGCTAGCTCGAAACCCTTTAGCGAAATTTGACGACTAGTGTAACAACCTTCGCGGCTGCTCTTGACTCATAGTGTCGTGACTGCAGAAGCCCAAATTCCAGTTCGGTGCTCGTCCCCCAAATTATCCCTAGTGCCACACGCATCTTGAGGTCATCAAAGTCCTAGCCATGGCTCTACCGTGTTTAGATGGTAAGCTGGCCTTTGAGCCGATTTCTATGCCCTTTCCCTACGGCGGAGGCTGGCTCGACATAAACGTGGAACACGCCGACAGGCTACGACCCGGTGAATGGGTCAGCGGGATCGTAATTGATTGGCTCGGTATGTGAGTATCACGGTTAGGAAATCATAAGGCCAGATTCGTCACGGTTATCTCATGCGTTTCCTTTGTCGCAAATACGCGCGTGCGAAGGATGCTGCAGTACGAACACGGTCGCGACCGCAACAAATGGCTTTACAGTGGATCATATTTCTGGGAATATGCTAAGAAGGACATTTCGCGGCGTGTAAACGCCTATACTTTCGGCCTGGGTATTTTCGATTTCACATATGTACTCGTTCCGATAAATACCGAGTGAGTAGTCGTCGCGTCTAGCCGTAGCACCATATGTATTTCGGTAGTCTAACGTCGGCGTTACTGATGTTAGACCTCATGTGTGCCTTAGGAGTCACTAGAGCCTGATCGTGATCGAGCGCATCCCGAGGCCCGACGACCCGATTCCCATGAACTGCGTGCTCTGGCACGCTGACTCGTACGGCACGCATGCCGGTGTCGACGCCCCGTTGCGAAGGTACTCTCTTTTTAATGGCAGTCTGCTATTGTCACGTACAGAAGTTCGGGGTTACGATAGCATTGAATCTATGTCTCCCGGTGTGCAGGTACTTACGAAACGAGGTGATAAGATACTGTGCATGGATCACTGAGTCGGACGCAGATGCATGGGCGGCGAGCATCCCACTAAGGCAGGTCACGGTGAGTGCTGTTGCCTTGTGTGTACGAGCTTTGAAATAATCGCATCTCCCTTTCCCTGCACGCAATTTCCACACCGAAACCCCACTCCCGTCCCGGCCCTCACCACGCGCTCACGCACCCTGTGATTGTCCAGATACCCATGCAGGCAAATGAGAACGACTGTGGTGTGTTCACGATGCGTGTGATGCACACGTTGGTCGAGGATGGTTTCCATAAACTACCGGCGTGTGAGCTTGTAGGGAGGCCACTCCATTGGCGCCGTCAGTACCGTCACGATTTGAGGAAGTGGTCTGTGTATTTTCGGGCAAAAACAATGTTGGAGGTTGGAGGTGGGGCATGCGGCGGTGAAAAGCTGGTAATGGGGCGGGTAGCAAGCGAGAATGAGGCGGGAAGCATGGGGGAATGAGGCCCGAAGCAAGGGGGAATGGGGCCTGAAGCAAGGGAGAATGAGGCGGGTAGCAGTGAAGAATGGGGTGGGAAGCAAGGGGAAATGGGGTGGGTAGCAAGGGGGAATGAGGCCGGAAGCGAGGGGACATGAGGCGGGAAGCAGAGGGAATGAGGGGGGTTGCAAGGGAGAATGAGGCGGGAATCAAGGGGGACGCGGCTCTGAAGCAAGGGGGAATGAGGGAGGTAGCAAGGGAGTATGAGGCCCGAAGCAAGGGGGAATGAGGCCTGAAGCAAGGGGGAATGGGGAGGGTAGCAAGGGAGAATGAGGAGGGTAGCAGTGAAGAATGGGGTGGGAAGCAAGGGGGAATGGGGTGGGTAGCAAGGGGGGATGAGGCCGGAAGCGAGGGGACATGAGGCGGGAAGCAAAGGGGAATGAGGGGGGTAGCAAGGGAGAATGAGGCGGGAAGCAAGGGGGATTGGGGCCTGAAGCAAGGGGGAATGAGGGAGGTAGCAAGGGAGTATGAGGCCCGAAGCAAGGGGGAATGAGGCCTGAAGCAAGGGAGAATGAGGCCTGAAGCAAGGGGGAATGGGGAGGGTATCAAGGGAGAATGAGGAGGGTAGCAGTGAAGAATGGGGTGGGAAGCAAGGGGGAATGGGGTGGGTAGCAGGGGGGAATGAGGCCGGAAGCGAGGGGACATGAGGCGGGAAGCAGAGGGAATGAGGGGGGTAGCAAGGGAGAATGAGGCGGGAAGCAAGGGGGACGCGGCTCTGAAGCAAGGGGGAATGAGGGAGGTAGCAAGGGAGTATGAGGCCCGAAGCAAGGGGGAATGAGGCCTGAAGCAAGGGGGAATGGGGAGGGTATCAAGGGAGAATGAGGACGGTCGCAGTGAAGAATGGGGTGGGAAGCAAGGGGGAATGGGGTGGGTAGCAAGGGGGGATGAGGCCGGAAGCGAGGAGACATGAGGCGGGAAGCAGAGGTAATGAGGCGGGAAGCAGGAGGGAGTGAGGCGGGTACGTGGGAGGAATAAGTGTGTGAGTGAAGAACAAGGAAGCGGGTAGCATGGGGGAATGAGGACAAGATCAATAGGGAATTGTTTGTTCATCCGTCTTGCCAGCTTGATATGCCAACAAACATGACACAAAGCGCAATGGAGAGGCCTTGAATCAGTCCTGCATGACTTGACAACAAGTGTGGCCAAATGAGAGTGTTGGCCACAACCAGTCCTCCATGTCTAGAGAACACTACCCGTAGGGAAGTGTTTGTCACTGGCGTTCCTGCTTGACATGTATACAAACAACACACAATGGGTCAGTGTGATGCTGCAAAACATACCTGCATGTCCCCACAACTCTAGTGGGTAGAACAGCAGGGGTTTCTCAACTCCGTTCCAGCATGAACCTAGAACATACAACACAGCATGCTCTTGGGTCCCTGCATAAAGGTTGCCCTGTATGGCATGAGAGCAGCCATGCCCCATACGGGGAGTTTGTGTCTGGCTCTATTAGTATTGCACCTCAATTGGCATGAGAGGAGACATGCCCATACGCGTTGCATAACGACCAGGCAGCAATCAAATAATGCATACTTACTAATCAATCGATGTATCAGAATGACTGCTCCACCACAGACCGTTATGTGCATGTTCTGTGAAGGTGGTGTTTGGTTTTACACTGTTATGTTGCATACTTGTCACTATGCTAATGGGTTAGGGGGACTCCTGTTACGAGTGCAATTGAGTGAGCGAACGAGGATTGCACTATCGGGAAAAAAGTACAACTGAGCGAAGGTATGAGCGAAAGGTTATATAGCGAAACCACAGTGGTAACGGTAATGGACTGTGGTTGTTGCGCGACGGGCCTGGGACTGAGGTTGGGAAAATGTCGAAGCGAAGGTCCGGAGCGCGGGTTACCGCCGAAGCCGTGAGGTCGGGGTGCAACGTGCGAAAGTGGCGGGCGGATTGTCGATGCGAGTGGTAACGGTGCTGACTGAGGTGCTACAGTGATGTACGCGTTGAGCAGGGATGCGAAGTAAGGAAAATGAGATTTTCCTTACAACTCCATAACCCTCTAATTCTATTTTTATCATGTACGTACACCACACTATTGAGGCTTTGCAAACTAATGTGCCATTACGTGCCCCGCCCTGCGCCATTCCACTCGACTCCACGCTATGCCACGTACTCGAATCTCCCTGATTTGCGAACCAGTTGCAACCACACACAAGGAACTTTTGAGTCTGCGTTTTTATCGCAGGCGTGCCGCAACGGCTTCGTGTCGACCTGTCGCATCGCTGTACGACTTGCTGCGATCGAGCGTCGCCGTTTCTCCGCAGACCCTATGTGACTCTTGACGTGCAGCTTGTGTAGGTTTGTGTGGCACGCGAGGCACTTCATTGTAAATAGTGCGACAACCCGGGCAGAATAATTATGACCCTCGCAAACCCAGATACAGTAGCGCATTTGACTGTCGGGTTTAACAAAAAGAAGCCCACCCTGCCGCTTGTGGACTGATACTCAATTAAGCACGTTAGGTCCCACGGAATCTTAACACGGCAGTGCTGCATTTTTTTCCTTTATACACCTCAACCACCAGGCGATTGGTTGTTGGCGGAAAAGGGGGACCTGGCAGTCGCAACGTGCACACCATAGCAGGAAACACTCAAACCCTCATCACCTCCGTGCTCCCCTTGCATGCCTCCAGCTGTGACGATCGTCTGCTCTAGGCCCCAGACTTTGCCTCGTCCCTCTCCCTCCTCAACCAATTTTTTATGCTCGTAGACTGCAGTCAGGTTCTTCGCGGTAGCACAACCCGCAACCTCATAGTACTGCGTGAATGGAAAGCTAGACATCGTAACAAGGAAGTCAGATAATGAAGGGGCCCGAGGGGGCGATCGTACTGGCTGATTCGACTAAAACCCCCGACGAAACAAATTTTGCGGAGTTAGTAACAGCAGATAAGACGGCCGAGATCGTAAACGAGTATCGCAAAAATAATGCGTCGACGGCGCGAGATGCTGTTGATTCCAGACGTGTCTCGTCATCCGGTGACGAATCGAATAGCGACTGCGATGTTGAGCCATACGCAAACAAGGGCATATCATCCCCTCCGAAACCAAGGGATAAGCGCGTGAAGCGCTTAGATGATCTCGTTCCCAAAGGCGGCCAGAAAGGTACGTGTTTATGGTCGCAGATGCGGAATATTCTACTTGTATGCATGAAACGATGCTTGTAGTCGTGTCTGACCTGTTGGAGGTTATCGTCTCTCCAATTGTGTTTCCACATCAGCGTCAGCGGACAAGCGTGACAACCGGGGGGGGCGTAAGCACCGTCCAAGAAAAAGAGGCACTCGTTCACATCGTGAGGAAACGCCTGCGTCTGAAGGCGACGAGGAGGGCAAAGACGGGGGACCTGACAGCTTAGGTACGCTGTGGGTGTGATATCGACGGTTTATATTTTGCACGTTACTCATTACAATGACGCCGCATGTCATGCTGCAAGTTCCAGCCAATAAGATAATGTGTGCACAGTATTTCTTATGTACCTGTAATGTCCGCCTTTGCAGATGGGACGGCAGGCCAACGCGCTCGTGGTGGCGGAAAGCGCAACGGCGGCAGGGCTGCCGCGGCCAAGGGCAGTCCCTCGGGCAGGCAGTCGCAGGATGCGGATGGGGGCGACGAGGGGGATCATGCCGAGCTGGTCACTACCCGTGGTGACGGAAAGCGCAACGGCGGCAGGGCTGCCGCGGCTAAGGCCGATCCCTCGGGCAGGCCGGCGCAGGATGCGGATGGAGGCGACGAGGGGGATCATGCCGAGCCGGAAGCTCATGGTGGCGGAAAGCGCAACGGCGGCAGAGCTGCCGCGGCCAAGGGCGGTCCCTCGGGCTTGCAGGATGCGGATGGGGGCGACGAGGGGGATCATGCCGAGCCGGTCACTACCCGTGGTGGCGGAAAGCGCAACGGTGGCAGGGCTGCCGCGGCTAAGGCCGATCCCTCGGGCAGGCCGGCGCAGGATGCGGATGGAGGCGACGAGGGGGATCATGCCAAGCCGGAAGCTCGTGGTGGCGGAAAGCGCACCGGCGGCAGGGCTGCCGCAACCAAGGGCGGTCCCTCGGGCTCGCAGGATGCGGATGGTGGCGACGAGAAGGATCATCCCGAGCCGGAAGCTCGTGGTGGCGGCATGCGCAACGGCGGCAGGGCTGCCGCGGCTAAGGGCGGTCCCTCGGGCAGGCAGTCGCAGGATGCGGATGGTGGCGACGAGAAGGATCATGCCGAGCCGGAAGCTCGTGGTGGCGGCATGCGCAACGGCGGCAGGGCTGCCGCGGCTAAGGCCGATCCCTCGGGCAGGCCGTCGTAGGATGCGGATGGAGGCGACGAGGGGGATCATGGCGAGCCGGAAGCTCGTGGTGGCGGCATGCGCAACGGCGGTAGGGCTGCCGTGGCCAAGGGCAGTCCCTCGGGCTCGCAGGATGCGGATGGTGGCGACGAGAAGGATCATGCCGAGCCGGAAGCTCGTGGTGGCGGCATGCGCAACGGCGGCAGGGCTGCCGCGGCTAAGGGCGGTCCCTCGGGCAGGCAGTCGCAGGATGCGGATGGTGGCGACGAGAAGGATCATGCCGTGCCTTCATGCCGTGACGTTAACGATCATGATGAGGACGAGCCAGCAGCAGTGACTGATGGGAAAGGTGGACGTGAAGCTGTGATTCCGTACCAACGGCGCAAGGCTGTGGATCCGGGCAGTTGCGACCATAAGGCGAGACAAGCTCGGCACGGCCCCAATGTGCACGTTTCGAGCTCGTCTGGTTCCGAGGAAGATTCGAGCGACAGTGAGTCGGGCAGCTCATCCGGGAGTGAGGAGGTATACGAGGACGAGGATGAGGAGGAGGAGGACGAGGATGATGAGGAGTTGGAGCCGGAGAGCAAGGATGGGGAGGAGGCTCGGCCTTTGAAGAGGAGGAGTGTGCGGAAGCTCAAGAAGGGCAACGCTAAGCAAAAATCGGAGAGGGGACGGGTGAAGAGCTGTAAACAGAGTGTGCGTCGTGCCAAACCACATGGCAAGCGCCAGAGACCTCGATTCGAAGCTAAAATTGTGGGTGTGCGTAGCAAGGCGAAGCGGGAGTTGAATTTTTACGAGTCCATGGGGATACGATGTACATCAAGCTCTCATGATCGGCAAGCCGCGGACCCGTACGCTGCGTTACGCGATCCGATGGGTTCGGCTGGGAAGGGAGATCCGATGGCTTGGGGGTCAGCGCGGTTTGGCAGGGAAGCGACGGACCCGCCCCCCAACCATATGGGGGGTCGCGCGGTTCATGTGAAAAACGAGGGGGCAACGAAGCGGCACGAACCCTCGGCAGCTGCAGCAGCGAATGACGGTGTGGGAGGAGGTGTGTGGGCGAATGCCTTGGGTGAATGTGGCGGCGGTGTGGAAGGCTCCATGTGGGATGTACGGGAGAGCAGGGGAGAAGGGGGGGACGAGAAAATGGATCCGGCGACTAAGGAGGGGAGGGGAGAGAGCATGGGCACACCTGGCGCATCCAGTCGGCTGGATGTGGCTGGCGGCAGGACTGTGGAGCAGCTCATGCGAGAGCTTGCCCAGCGGGATCGCGAAATCGCTGCACTCAAGGCAAGGCCAGGATCAGAAGGACCTGTCAAGCCCTGCACCCCTCCATCTAGGCCTCCTCCTCTAGCGTCTCTGTCGAGCGGCCCATCTGTAGGGGGCCTCGATCCAGGCGTGGCGCCAGAAAGCCCAGCGACGGTAGACGTACCAGTCCGTCGAACGCGTGGGATGCCCACACCCAAGCTGCTGAAGGTGAGATTGTTTTAGTGTTAAGCAATGTGTGGCATGGGGCTCAGTGATAGCTGCAGCTCTCTCTCTCAACCCCTCTTGCTGCTGGTAAGCGTGTTTGTGGCATTATGCGCAGTGATAGCGGCATGTCTGCAGTGGGATAGGCATTCCCAGTACGCCTCGCTTCAGGGACGTGGCGCTGGGCGTACGATGCTCTCACATTCTGCCCCCGACCCCTAGCTCACCATAGCAGTTATCCATCCTCCATTGGCCCCTCTCTCCCATCCCTTCCCACCCTAAACCAGAGCCCCTGTTCATGGTGCTGGTGCTGGTGTGGGTGGCACGCGGCGCAAGGATAGCTCATTGTAGCAGTTATCCTTCCTATCCCTCCCCCCTCTCTCCCATCCCTCGCCTAGCTCTTCCAGAGCCCCTGTTCCTGGTGCTGGTGGTGGTGTGGGTGTCATGCGGCGGAGGGATAGCTAAGAATAGCAGTTATCCTTCATCTCACTTCCCTTTCTCTCCCATCCCTCCCCTCCCTTTGCGAGAGCCCCTGTTGATGGTGCTGGGGGTGGTGTGGGTGTCATGCGGCGGAGGGATAGCTAAGCATAGCAGTTTTCCTTCATCTCACTTCCCTCTCTCTCCCATCCCTCCCCTCCCTCTACGAGAGCCCCTGTTCCTGGTGCTGGGGGTGGTGGGTGTCATGCGGCGGAGGGAATAGAGGAAGCCATATCCGTCAACCCCACGCGGCCCCCTTTCTGTCCGCCGCTCCTCCCTCCCCTCTCTATCCCGTCCCTCTCCCTCCTCGTCCAGAGCCACTGTAAAAGGTGCTGCTGGTCACGCGTGTGGCATGCGGCGTAGCGTGCAGGGGGGTGGCTGCAGTGGAAGTTGAGACTCCTCGTACGAGGAGAACATGAACCCTCGCGCTGGGCGTACGGTGCCCTCTCACTCTGCCTACTCTCCCGTCTTTCGCTCTGACTATTTTATCCCCTCTCTCTCCCCTCTCACTCTACCATCGCTCCCCTACCTCAACCAGAGCTCCTGTTCATGGTGCTGGTGGTGGGGTGGGTGTCATGCGGCGGAGTGATAGCTCACCATAGCCGCTATCCTTCCTCTCCCTGCACCCTCTCTCCCATCCCTCCCCTCCCTCTGCGAGAGCCCATGTTCATGGTGCTGTTGTTGGTATGGGAGCCATGCGGCGCAGTGATGGCAACAGCCCTCTCTCTCAACCTCTGAATTCCGCCCTTCATTCGGAGGCATCACTCAATTTTACGTTTCCAATCCACCCGTCCGTCATAGTTTCATTTCGCCGTGGGGCGGGACCGGATGTGCCTAGAATGGCCAGACGATGCCATAGACTTCTACCCAACGCTCGAACAGCGCCTTCAGGTTTTGTATCACGTTATCAGCGAGACGCACATAATTAAGCTGATGCAGCTGCGAGAGGCTATGGAAGACAAAAACATCGTCGACGGCTTCAAACGCGCTTGGACGTCATGGAAGAACGATCGTGGCTTCCACCTCAAGCGCAGAGTGCTTGTAACTTTCGGCAAGAAGGTGCAAGGCCTGCGTGCAGCCGATCTCTGGATGGGCACCAAGAAGAAGAAGAAGATGTGGAGAAAATACCAACCGAGTGAGTACGCGCGTTTCTGTTTTACTTCACCATTCATTTCATCTGCTCGTGCACCCCTCGTGACGATGATGAACAACTTACCCTAATGCATCCCCACTGTGGCACGCAACTACATACCTGCTCTCCTTGCCCAGGCTTGTAGCGCATGTGCAGTCACATCCGCATGACAGCTTAACGTTGGTTCTTCTCCCACTCTCCCCTTCTCCCGCCCCCCCTTTAATCTACAGCTCTCCCCTTCCCTCCCGCCATCCCGTTCTCTCCCTCCCTCCATTTCTCTTCAGCCCGCCCCTTCTCTCCCGCCCTCCATGTCTCTCCTGCCCTCCCCCTCTCCCCTGCCCTCCCCTTCTCTCCTGCCCTCCCCTTCTCTCCCGCCCTTCCCTGCTCTACTGCCCTCCAGCCAACCCTCCATTCATTCTATACCGCCCTCCACTTCGTCCATACCCTTTGGACAACCCCTAACCATGTCGTGCATGATCTTCGTCCCCGCCTTGTCCTGCGTGCGCGCAGGAGGGAATCAGCGGGTCAGCTCGTGGGGAAACAGCAGAGACGGGCTCCCGTTTGCCAACGGCCGGTTTGTAGATGCGGTCCGGGAAGCATTTCGGAATCTCTGTGTCGGGCGCCGGGTGTGCGTCAAAGCCTACCACATTGCCTGGTCAATCAAGGTGGTAAGGCATTATTGCTCTCCCGTCAATTCGCTCTAGCTTTGCTTGCAATTCTTGCCCGCCAGACTGGAATGTGAGGCTATTTGCGCAGCCCGTGAACTCTACACGCGAGTGTCCACATATGTCTCTATTTCCCCTCTTTCCCATACTTTGCTACGCTTTTTCAGATTGACCAGGGCTTGGCAAAGGTTAAGAAGACCGACTGGAACGTCTCGAACTCCCACCGGAAGAACACCGAGTGGATGACGGGTTTGCACCGAAATGTGCGGTGGATTATCAAGGACCACTTCACACGCCACACCCCCGTGTACAACACAGTCGTGCAGGGCTTCAAGTGGGGCGACCGTGGCCTGTATGTTCACGAGTCAGGATTTGAGGCGTTCAAGGGGACGGCCGCGCCTGACGAGGAGAAGAAGGACTTGAAGGAGGAAGAGCAGGAGGTGTACGACGCGGAGGACTTGAAGACGGATGACGAGGAGGATGACGAGGATCAGGAGGAGGAGGAGGAGGAGGAGGAGGAGGAGGAGGAGGAGGAGGAGGAGGAGGAGGAGGAGGAGGAGGAGGAGGAGGAGGAGGAGGAGGAGGAGGATGAGGAGGAGGATGAACAGTGGGGGCAGGAGCAGAGGAAGAGCAAAAGGCACAAGAGATGCAAAAGCAGGGGAGGCAAGAGGGATGAGCAAGAGGATGAGGAGGAGGAAGAGGAGGAGGATGTGAAACGGGGGGTGCGGGAGATTAGGAAGGGCAGAAGGCAGAAGAGAGGGAAACTCAGGGGAGGCAGGGGGGAAGAGGAAGAGGGTGGGGAGGAGGAGGAGGGGGAGCAGGAGGATGAAAATCATAGGGGGCAGGAGAGGAGGAAGGGCAGAAAGCACAAAAGAGGCAGAGGCAAGGGAAGCAGGAGGGAAGAGGAAGAGGAGGAAGAAGTGGAAGAGGAGGAAGAGGATGAGCATGAGGATGAGAAGGGGGGGGGCCAGGAGCGAAGGAGGGGCAAAAGACACAAGAGTGGCAAACGCCGGGGAGGCAAGAGGGTCAAGCGATGGGGCGACTAAACAAGGGGGGCAGCAGATGAGGCATGAGTGGAGTTTACAAGGGGGGGGCAGCAGGATAGGCATCACACACTTGCGAGGAGACATCAAAACGGAGGTAGAGGCATTGGTGGAGACAGCAAGGGGGGCAGCACGCCAGGCAAGAAAGTAGAGCCAGCATGGGGGGTAGCACGGGCGGCAAAGGCGTTTAGTCAGCAAGGGGGGCAGCAGTAGAGACAATGTGAGGAGTGTCCAAGGGTGGGCAACCAGCAAGGCAACCAGATAGTGCAAGAGGGTGCAGCAGAAAAGGCATGAGTTGAGAGAGTTGGGGGGGCAGCAGAAAAGGCACGAGCAGATAGAGGGGAGTGCACAAGGGGGGCAGCAGGTTAGGCATGACTGGAGCAAGCAGCAGTAAAGGCATGACTGGGGAGCGCTAGGGGCGGAGCAGCAGACGCATGAGAGGGCAGAGCATGCAATGAAGCAGTGGACACAGGGGCACGCTCGACCTAGAGCACCAGAGATGGGGTTCGGTGGAAGACATAGTGAACTGGAGCATGCTAAGCAGGTCGTAGGATGATGCAGCTCAACCTAACTGACTAGGCACAGAGGGTTTAGGATGTTGTTTTATGTGTGTTTTTAGGGTGGAATTATCAGCTTTTACCAAAGCTTCTGTACTGTTCATTTTGAATGCAAGATTGAGGCAACTTAACATTGTTTTAAATTACATATAAGGTCGTGCAAGTCTCCTACATAAGCTTATTTTAATGAGCCCGAAATTCCATAAAGAGTACATTGCAATGAGATCCGATCTTCGAAATTGCTCTGCGGAAACTTGTACCAAACTTCTTCCGAAGGTGTTCACCTGGCAGGTTTGAACAGAAAAGCATTGGAGAAGCATTTGCAAAGCGTTCGAGAAAGCATTTGGAAAGCAACCTATACTTTCTCAAAAAAGCGTTCGAAAAACGTCGTTCAAGAATCATTCGACAAAACTCCAAAGCAACTTTTTTCATCGGTTTTCCGGATGCAGGATTTTTGTGATGACGTAGGCTTGAGCAAAGGGCAATCTTGTTCGCCCTTGCACGAACATGGCCGTTGGAGCCCCAGATAGGAGCCATGTCTTTACATGGCTGCGACAGATTCAACTTATAAAAATTGTTGTTAGTTAAAAGGTTTGTAAGGTTTGCAAACCCTTGCACGAACATGGCCGTTTGGCGAACCGAACAAAAAAGGGTGTTCGGTGTTCGCATGTGAAGGCGTGTTCGGGCGAACCTCGAACACGTTCGTGTTCAACGCGGGGCGGCCTGCAGCAGTGGCCCGAACGCGAACGTGTTTGGGCGAACCTCGAACACGTTTGTCACGAACACTAGATAAACCTGTTCGGTTTGCCTCGAATTCTTGCTCAACCCTATTCCAACGTCTAGGGTGAATTCATACCGTTTTGACACTGGACGTCAACCCTTAGTGTTAAATCCAGTTAAGGCCTTGGCAAAGGAAGCTTGGTAGTGGAGGTAAATGGCACATTTGTATATGACAACTGCTGGAAATGCAGCAGAGGCAGTGGCAATGCGATGGTGACACGCCTCATTCGTTGCACCTTGTTTCGCCTCCCACACTCTTGCAGCACTACGAGGTGGAAGTGTGCGTTTGTACTCTTTAGCAAGCATTTGCTACACGCATTATCTTCCATTTGATACAAGGTTATACCACTGTGTTTACTGTTCCGTACAAGAGCATGCAACGCATAACCACTTTTCACCCCATGAAACCAGATCTCTGACAGATTGTGGGATCGGAGGGCCCATTCCTGCTGGGATTGGAAACCTCTCTTCATTGAAGTACCTGTAAGATGAGATTGGGTGATGCCGGAAGGCAAGCATATGGTTAGCTCGAATATGGTGGCCTTTCAGGAAGAGAAGGGTGTTGCAGTGTATGTGGTGCTGTGCTTCGGTCGTAATCATGTATCATTGCGCTCACGTTTGCCCATCATCCTTGTGTATCTAGTGCTCTCTTTCCACCTTCCACCCGTTACGCAATGTGCATCTTTCTGTTCATCCCACTTTTGATTTCTCTATTTGGTTGGACTAACCAATCCTACTTCATTTCTCTCACTGCATTCTGCATGAGACCGGGCATTTGTTATGTCCAATTCACCCTTGTGCCAGGGACTTAGCGTTCAATCAGTTTTCCAGGCCTATTCCTGATGAGATTGGAAGCCTCACCAATTTGATCGAGCTGTGAGTTGCTTGAAGTTGGCTGTTGCCGAGGACCCACATTTTGAAAAGAAAAAAATCGCATTTGGGGAGGAGTGTTCCCATGCTCCCCCCCATAGGCACTGCTTGTTGATGCAATTCCTCCACCGTAGCTCGTTTTCCCCTATGCACATAATAATGCCTAACACCATGCTTGCCTCGTCATTCCTGTGGGTCACTTGTGCGTGTATGCGTGCTGTCCCTCCGACCATCCCCACTATTCTCACACAGAGATCTCGATCTAAATAGCTTGACCGGCTCCATTCCAAACACCATCACCAGGCTAACTAACCTGTACCATGTGTAAGAAACTCACATTGAATGATCTACCAAGGTTTCTTGCATCACGTTGCTCATAGGATTCACTTACCAATAACAACATGCTCAGTGTGTTTCTAGAAGTCTCCATGCTTGTATGTTTGGCATTTGAGCAGCTAAATGGTTCCTTTACCTGAGCAGCTAATGAAGGAACTTAAGCTTAGAAGCGATGCATTAGTAATGAGCTTGAAGCTCTTTAAGTACATCCAAGAAGGGGAGGGAATGGATGGAGAAGGGAATCGGGGGCAATCCCTAGGGATTGGGGGTAATCCCAAGGTAATCTCCAATTGGTGGGTTGGAGATTGCTTGGAGATTACATTTGGGTTTGGTTGGGATGTAGGTGTACACCCAACCAAACACAATGTGCAAACTACACTACTCTAGGATATAGAAAATACAAAGTACAAAGTGTGAGATTGAAGGCTAACACTAACAACTAATTGCTAGCCTAGCAGTATATGAGTAGCCCAGCAGCCTGACGGACATACAGCCTGATCTTTATAAGGTTCGCAGATATATTTTTTGAGTCGCGTCATCCTTCCTTCCGCTGCCACCCACCAGGAAACTGGCGGGTAATAAGCTCGCGGGGCCTATTCCAACTGGTCTGGAAAACCTCAACGCACTAGCAGTCTTGTAAGCCATGCTAATGTGTTGTTTTTGTGCACTCGTATTGCTTCTAATGAATGCTGCCATTTGAATTTTATAGAGGCGATATATTTTTTTCTGAATAATTCTCCCAATGATTTGGGCAAACGCTTATTCATACGAGGCAAGATGACACCCTTTGCATCTCCCTTATCCACCCTAGCATCCTTCAAGTCACATCCTCGTCCATGTTCTCCTCCTTCCCCTCCTCTTCTCCCTCACAGCCCACGGCAAAATCTGTGCTGATTTTCCCCATTCTCTCCCCACCTCATTCTCCTAAAAAACCCACAAAATGCTTTCCAACCATCCTCATCCCATCACTCCCTTGAGTTGCTGTGTGTGCTTGCTGTTGTGCCAAAGTACTACAGTGGCACGGTCATCGCACTCCCATTCAGCCTACAAGCCTGCTCAGCTTCTGGAATTTTGTGGGGTGGTGCTTGAACATGTGTTCTTCATACCCTCAAAGTTTCAGAATCATTGAAGCAGTTTACAAGGCATGGCAACATTTTTAGTTTCAAGATTTATGGCATCCCGGAAGTGTGTGTTACTCTTTTTTGGTAACACCCGAGTTCACCATTTCGGCTGCTGACT
Source organism: Closterium sp. NIES-65 (assembly GCA_948144175.1). NCBI lineage: Eukaryota > Viridiplantae > Streptophyta > Zygnematophyceae > Desmidiales > Closteriaceae > Closterium > Closterium sp. NIES-65. The sequence goes on along the minus strand of CANXME010000511.1, from coordinate 804,054 downwards.
CATCTACCGAGCTTTGATTGGTCTGAAAATTAGTGTGGCAGTCTTTTGCCTTGTTTTTCAGGTGTTCACCGAGTTTCAGGACAACCCAGCATCGGAGCAGCACGTGACAGCTGTCGAAAGTTACTGTTCCGTAGTCATGGTGCACTGTTGGCAGCATTTCCCTTGCCACCCTTTCATTGTTGTCATGCCAATGGTGCAGGGACAGGGAATGAGACAAGAAGTACAGGTGGTCAAGTGGGACTCTACCACCCTCCTTTTGAGAAGTGTGGTCTTCCAGGAAGCAGCTTGCAAGAGGGTGCAAGTGGGAAGACAAGCTGACTCATGGTTGGCTTGACTCACTATTGGTAGCCTTGAGTACAGCTCTGAACATCCAAGTGTGGTTGGCTTTGCTGACCTAGCTAGGACGTTTCCCATCCTTCTCTAGCCTTTCTCCCCTAGGACTCAACCTTCTCTGAGTTCCCAGGATGGTCCCAACCCCTTAAGAGTCCCCTAGGCAATGTTGAACCGAACCTCTTCCTTGCATCAATGAAACTACTCGTTTTTCAGCCGAGCTTACGTTTTTGTTCACTGCGTAGCGCATACACCTCTGATGAAAGCAAGCTATATACCGTTGGAAAGCAGACAACTGATGCTAACGTCTATCCAAGTTTCAGCCTCGTTTGTTATCGGAGCTGCTCGTGACGACGTTTTGAACAGAGGCGGTTTGAAGTCGTCAGATTCTGCTTAGGTGGTTTCAAGGGCATCTACGACCCCTAAGTGGACTCTAGACTATAACACTTGCCTTCCCTCTTGCCATGCCCAGAAGTCTCATCTCTTCACTTCTACCCACACACACACAGAACTCTCAAGCAACGATTTGACAGGCTCCATTAACAGCATCTCCTCTCATATTAATCTGTATGATCCGTACGAAACACCTTATTCTATTGTCTGTGCCTGAATACAAAGCAAATTGTTCAAGTCTCGTGGTAAGCATGAGAGGAACGATAAGGACCTTGAGTAGGCTGCATAGAGGCTTGCATGCAAAGGGATGGTTGTGTTGCAGGCCACGATACCCCATGCCACTGTTGTTTCTCCTACCAAAAGGACCATTGCTTCCTTCTGTTTTCTTTTTTAGGCTTGAAATGAACCCCGTTGCAATGATTGGCCAGTATTTGAAACGCATGGCCTTCTCTTCCTCTTCATTCTCCTTCTCCTTTATCCCATCACAAAAATGTGTGTGTTTAGAAAACATTCGACCGTTTGGTTTGTTACCAAGGGTTTAAAAAACGTTTGACAATCTTTCAGAAATCATCTACATATCATTCGGATATCATTTTGTACTACCCAAATGTTTTGTTGATGTTTTAGTAATGGATTACCAATGTTTTGATGGTTGATGTGTCAAATGTTGTTTGTTGAGACAATACATAAGGCTTCATGAATAGGAGTATCACAATTATACGATGTTATAGTCTAGAAAAACAGTCGCAATTTTGAAGGCATTACCAGATGAACCTATTGAGGAGCTTCACATCAGGGTCTTTGCAGCATGGGACGACATGCACGATGCTAAGAATGCAATCTGCATCTACAACTGCATAGTTGTAAGTGCCCTTCGTGGGCAGCAGTCGCTTGCAGCCTGTGTAGCGGCAGACGCGCCGATCCTCCGTGTAGTACTCTATGTAGGCGGCCTTTTTTGCCACGCCATCTTTCACGTAATGGAACAGCATCAAGCAACGGCCGTACCAGTTGGCCCCTTTGCCAGATGGGTTTATGGCCACATCTGAAAAGTGCCTCTCAGCAGGGCTTGCTTTGACAAACTGCCCCTTCTCGGTCCACTCCATTCTGTCGTGCGGTGGGATTGCCATGGCTGTGTGCACCTGCGAGTAAACAAACATGGAACGCAACAAAACAATGGAAGGGTCGTGTTAGATTTCTCAAGGATGAGTTGCTAAGTGGTGCGTTGATACAACGGGTTTCCATGGCTGGGTTTTCCCATTACAACTGGTCTAAGACTGCTTGCGTTTAACAGGATGGTAGTGGCAGGTCTGCATTGCAGGGGGCAATCTTATGATTCTCACACTGAGCACTTGTTCGCGGATTCCCTCCATGGTCAGCCGCTTCTTCAGGGCGCCCATCGCTTCATCTCCGTGAAGGAGGACGTAGCTCCTGAATACATCATCGAGGATGTTCCCCACGGTCATCTTCTTGTGTGTCTTTGTCATCACCCGGCGCCCAAGCGTGCAAGCCTGGGTAGGAAGGTGATGGATGCATGGTTTACATGGCGGCATAACAAGGCAGCAATTGAAGTGCAATGGGGACAACAGGAGGAGGGAGCAGTGATTAGGGACGAGTGGGTGGGAATAGGGGGCAGTACGAGAGGTCAGAGGGGGCAGCAACAGTAGGCATGTGAATAGGGGGACAAGTGCCAAGCGGGGGGGGGGCTCAACGAATTACAAAGATGGGCTGGATGGTTTAGCCAGTGGTGGAGCAAGGGTGGGAAGTTCGAGTGGGCGAGGGGTATAGCAGGAGGGTTTAGGTTCATGGGTGGACAAGCGGGGGATCTTTTGAGAGCAGAACGGGATGTCAAGGGGGGCAGCACGAGGACACTTGGTGGGTGGACAAGTGGGGGAGCATGTGGGGGCAGAATGGGATGTCAAGAGGGGCAGCAAGAAGATGGTTGGTCGGTGGACAAGTGGGGAAGCATGTAGGCGACAGAACGGGAAGCAAAGAGGGGCAGCAGGAGGAAGGTCGGTGGGTGGACAAGTGGGGAAGCATGTGGGGGCAGAACGGGATGTCAAGAGGGGCAGCAAGACGAAGGTTGGTGGGTGGACTAATGGGGAAGCATCTGGGGGCATTTAAGAGATGACAAGAGGGGGCAACGGGTTAAACATCCATGTGAGGCCCCGTGGGGGAGCATGGGAGTGCAGAACGGGATGTCATAAGTTTATGGTAGTCGGGTAAGGGCCAGCGGGGCTCAAGAGGATAGGCAAGGTTTAGCTTTAAAACAGGAGGTCATGGAGGGTAGTCGGCGGTTGGAGCAAGGGGGGACAAGTGGTGGATTGAAACGGCTTTGGGTTGTATTCAGTCTCACCTCCTTCATGGCTGTCTCGTAGGTTTTGTCCCCGCCGGCAGCCCGAGACAGCTGTCGAACAACAGCTTGCTCGACATGCTTCTTCACAATCCTATCTTCCACACCCTTCCAGTTGGTGCCCCGAGATGGGCGCTTTACTGTTGTCTTGTGGGATTGCTCGTACCGGTTCGACGAGTACTCCTGTGGCAATCCGCGTGCGCGGATCGTCGGTGGCAGGTGCTATACAAGATGTACCTTCACAATAAACCACTTCGACTTCTGGTTGTCGAACGCTAGAACAAGCGCATCGACCATCCTGTATGGAATGTGTTATGGAGGATTGGAAGATACGGGGTTGGCGCAGTGGGGTGGTATGGAGGGGTTTACTGTGCCCCATACCCTCTCACATCCCCTCCTCCCCTCTCTCATGCCTTTCCGCCTTTTTTCATCCCCTCCCCCCTCCTCTCATATCCTCCCCCCCCCCTCTCTCATCCCCTCCTTCCTTCTAATTGCCCCTCCATTCCCTCACTCTGTGCCCCTCCTCTTCTCTCTATGCCCCTCGTTGCCTCTCTCAGCCCCTCGTTGCCTCTCTCAGCCCCTCGATGCCTCTCTCAGCCCCTCGTTCCCTCTCTCAGCCCCTCATTCCCTCTCTCAGCCCCTCGTTCCCTCTCTCAGCCCCTCGTTCCCTCTCTCAGCCCCTCGTTCCCTCTCTCAGCCCCTCGTTCCCTCTCTCAGCCCCTCGTTCCCTCTCTCAGCCCCTCGTTCCCTATCTCAGCCCCTCGTTCCCTATCTCAGCCCCTCGTTCCCTCTCTCAGCCCCTCGTTCCCTATCTCAGCCCCTCGTTCCCTCTCTCAGCCCCTCGTTCCCTCTCTCAGCCCCTCGTTCCCTCTCTCAGCCCCTCGTACCCTCTCTCAGCCCCTCGTTCCCTATCTCAGCCCCTCGTTCCCTCTCTCAGCCCCTCGTTCCCTCTCTCAGCCCCTCGTTCCCTCTCTCAGCCCCTTGTTCCCTCTCTCAGCCCCTCGTTCCCTCTCTCAGCCCCTCTATCCCTCTCTCATCCATCCTTCCCTATCTCTGCCCCCCCTTTCCCCTCTTTCGGCCCCTCGTTCCCTCACTCTGCCCTCTTTCCCTCTCTTTTCCATTCTTTCTCTCTCTTTGCCCTTCTTTCACAAACTTTGCCCGCTGTCCCCGTTTCTCAGCCCCCATTTCCCACACACGGCCCCTTAGTCCCTCTTTCGGCCCCTCGATCCTCGCTCTGTCCCTCTTTCCCTCTGCGCAAGGAACGCACATCCATTCACACTAGACTTACTCGCAGGAGACCTCCTCCATGCGCTCGAGAGATTCATCAGTGTGATACTCAGCCCGGATGAACTCCTTGTACCAGTCCGACATGAGCGTGATGGCATGTCGAATATCGGCGCGCTTGGGGAGGTCAATAATGAGGGGCAGCACTTGCATCATGGCACGGTGCTCCGACGCCGAGAAGCAGGCCGTCGTGGTGAAGTACGCCCACGCGGATGGGAGCCTCAGCAAAGATGCAGGGGTCACTGCCTTGATGATCTTGTAGCGTCTGCACGTACGGGATGCAATCAGGGTATCGGTTATGGGGGTGTGGGGCAGGGGGGGAAGGGGGAGGGAGGGGGGCAGGCGGGCGAGCAAGGGACGGGTGAAGGGGGGGGGGGAGTAGTTAGGTGCATCCAATCGCACCCTCATCTCCCCACTTTCTCTCTCACTGCCTCACTTTCCCCCCCTCTGCCCCTCTCTCCCATACTCTATGCCCCACCCTTCCTCTCTCTGACCCTCGTTCCCACTCTCTGCCACATGATCACCTCGCTCCGCCCCTCGTTCCCTTTCTCTGCCCCAATTTGCCTCACTCTTACCCACTTGCCCTCTCTCTGCCCCAATCTCCCTTTCTCTATTCCCAAATTTCCCCCTTCATTCCTCTCCTGCCCTCCCTATGCCCCGAGTTCACTTCTCTATGCCCCGCATTCACCTCTCTCTGACCCTCCTTCCCTCGTTATGACCCTCCTTCACTCCGTCGCTATCCCTCTCTCTACCGCGCATTCCTTCTTGGCTTCGTCTCTTACCCTCCCTCTACCCTGCATTCCTCCTTCGCGGAGTATGTTTCCCTCTCTATGCCCACTTCCCTATGCCCCGCTCTCACCTCTCTCCGCCCCTCCTTCCCTCTCTCCGCCCCTCCTTCGGTCTCTCAGCCCCAAATTCCTTCTCTCTTCCCCACTGTCCCTTTCTCTGCCCCACTTTCCCTCTCTTTGCCCCACATGCACCTTCCTCTGACACTCATTCCCTCATCACGCCCCACCCTCTCTCTCTGCCTCGAATCTCTCTCTCTCTCTCTCTCTCTCTCTGCCCCTCCTGCATGCTCTCCGCCCGGCATTCCACCACGCTACCCCTCCATCGCCCCGCCTTCTCTCACGCCCCGCCTTCTCTCACGCCCCGCCTTCTCTCACGCCCCGCCTTCTCTCACGCCCCGCCTTCTCTCACGCCCCGCCTTCTGTCACGCCCCGCCTTCTCTCACGCCCCGCCTTCGGTCACGCCCCGCCTTCGGTCACGCCCCGCCTTCTCTCACGCCCCGCCTTCTCTCACGCCCCGCCTTCTCTCACGCCCCGCCTTCTCTCACTCCGCCCCGAAGTCACTTCTATTTGCCCATCCTTCCATCCATCTGCCCCTCCTACCCTCTCTCTGCCCCAGCATACCTCTCGCTACCCCACTACCCCTCTCTCTGCCCCACTCTCCCCCTCTATTTGCCCCTCATTCCCTCTTCATGCCCTTCCTTCTCTCACTCTGCCCCGAAGTCACTACACTCTGCCCCTCCTGCCTTCTCTTTGCCCCGCAAGTACTTATATCTGCCCCTCCATCCATCCCTCTGCCCATCTTTCCCTCTGGCTGCCCATCTTTCCATATATATGCCCCGAATTCCCTCTCTCTGCCCCTCTCCCGCTCTCTCTTGGTGCCATATTCCCTCTCGTTGCCCCTCTTTCCCTCTCTCTGCCTCTGGTTCCCCCTCGATGCTCCTCTCTCTTGCCCTTATGACCCGCGCCCCACAGTGGTGTAAGGGAAACTTCATCGAGAAGTATCTTCCGTTCTGAGGGTTTCAATTTCTTCACGAGGCACCTCATTGCATGAAGCCAGAGCCCTGCCTCGATAATGTGCATGATGTCGGGTGTTTGGGCGAGATACGTGTTGCCCCACGAGGTTTTGGAGAACTCCCAATCCCACAGCAAGGACTGGCAGCAAAGGGGAGGGGAACGAGAAAAAGGGGGCCTGAAGGATCAAGGTGGGAAAGGGGGCCAGGAATGACTCACGTGGACAGACTCACCCTTGGACAGCAAGGGTGGTACACGGCGAGGTGTCCACCTCCAGCCTAAGAGGGAGGGGGACGGGAGTTTAGTTGGAGGGGGTGTTTGTGAGCTCGCGATGCACAAAGGAGAAGTGGGCAGGGGAGAAACTGATCTTACAACCAATTGCATGGGAAGGTGAACGGGGGTGGGACCATGGTACCACGGAACCATACAAACGTACGCACACAATCAATAGCGGTACCTTAACGAAGTGGGTCGAATACTTCTTCTTCAGACGGTTCAGTTCCTTCTTGGTTTCCGCTCCCTCCATTTTCTTGTACACAGCTTTTTGATCTCGGACGGTACGTGGAACGATCTCGTCATCCACGTCGCGAAGATTATCTCTCGTGACCATGCAGATGGAGCAAGGTCGGAAGGAGCTACATGACATGGTGCACGAAACCTTGTTGGACTCTGGATGGTCGTTCACGACTGAGTACAGCAGCGGGATGGCCACGTACTCAACCCCGTTGCTGTCCTCCACCTTCAAGCCCCCGCTGCGCGACCAAACATGAAATCATGCCATGTTGGTGGCTTTGGGGTGAGGAAATCAGGACTGAGAGCACGAAAGCAATGTTTAAAGGGGTCGGGCGTAACGGGACCAGAATGTGCACTCCAAATAACCACTGATGCAATACATGGCAAGGAGACTCTACGAAGCTATGACATCTTTTCACGTTTGTAGAAGAACTTTAAGGGCAGCGTACCCGCGGAGCTTGGAAAGAGACTTCAGAGGCTGTAGCATGTATTCCGCCGCCAGTTGGAACACCCTAATCTTCTCCTCTGGCTTCAGGTCGGAGGGGATGTTAGGGAAGAGCCCCAACAGCTCGGTGCCGCCTTCCAACCAACGCGCCCATTCCGGTGTGTTACCGAATGACAACACGAAGGGGTGTGCTGATTGCCTACCATTGTAGGACAGGTTGGTTTGATCCGAATAGAGGATGATCGCCAACACGATTGCACCGACCTTACAGACGCGGTCCTGTAAAGGGCGGGAGAGATCAGAGGGCTAAACACGGAGATCAGAGAGCAAAGGGCGAAGGTCAGAGAGCAAATGACGGAGCTAAGAGGGATAAGGGCGAGGGGTCGGAGTGAAACGGGAGGATTTCAGCGTGCAAACCGCGGAGATCACACAGGAAAGGGCGGGAGATAGAGGGCAAATTGCGGGAGATCAGACAGAAATGGGCGGAGACCTGAAAGCGCAGGGGGGAGATCAACGAGCAAAGTGCGGAGATCAGAGGGGAAAGGGCGGAGATCATGGGGCAAAGGGCGGGAGACTAGAGGGCAAAGGGCTGAGATGAGCGAGCAAAGTGCTGGAGATCGGAGAGAGAAAAAGGGCGGTGATCAGAGAGAGGAAAGAGGAGGAGGATCAGAGAGAGGAAGGGCTTGAGATCAGAGAGAGGAAAGGGCGGGAGATCATAGGGCAAAGGGCGGATCAGCGAGCAACGGCGTAGATCAGAGAGCAAACGGCGGAGATGAGCGAGCAAGGGGCGGAGAGTCCGTGAGCAAACGGCGGAGATCAGCGAGCAAAGTGCGGAGAAAGGAGAGAGGAAAGGGCGGAGATCAGCGAGCAAACCGTGTAGATCAGAGAGCAAATGGCGGGGATGAGCGATCACATGGCGGAGATGAGCGATCAAACGGCGGATCTAAGAGAGAAAAGGGCGATAGGTCTGAGTGAAACGGGCGGATTCCAGTGAGCAAACGGCGGAGATCAGAGTACAAACCCGGCGATCGGGCGGAGGTCTGAGAGCAAGGGGGGGAGGACCGAGATCAAGAGCGAGGGGCGACAGAGGTCAATGACTTCGAGCTTTAGATGCTCACTAACCCACGCTTTAAGCATCCAGTCAGTATTGCCAGGCGTGCTGTAGCGTCTTTCACCCTCCACCTTCCACTCCTTCGGCTCGATGATGAATCCGCGTACTGCGGACATCTTCTTGAACATCACCTGTGCCAACTGCAGATCGGAAAGAGCATTGTTTCATTGGTTCGTAAGGTAGATGCCATTCAATGAGTTGTTGACTAAGATACGCGACTGGTGAGGGGTGCGGCAGAATTAACTTGGGCGAGTAACACAAACAGAGAGAACAGCGTGAGACACACCACGTTAATATTGCGAAATCTGAAGGTGAGGAATCCCACTTCATGATCCACAGGGATCTCAGCCACTTGCCAAGAATGCTCCGGCCCCAACTCGAAGCTGCTTTCGTACTTCTCAAGGTCCCTGTAAGTCGTCCAGCCTTCTAACTGTTCAACACTAATGCCCGGGATCCTGAAGATATCTATAAGGTCAGTTATGGCCCCATTCGTAAGCCCGTGTTTCCGTGCCAGAATGCATACTTCAGCCTTAAGATCAACGGGCTCTTCATCGTCATCCGATACCACCTCAAGGGTACTTTCGCAAGGCGCCTCAGCAGACTGTCCAGGTTTTTCTGAGATGGGAACTACTCTGTAAGCGGTTTCCGTCAATGGTAACTGCAGATTGGGTCGGGGAAGCGGTGCAGGCAGCAAAACGGGGACGGAATCCGAAGCGGCTCCAAGCTTTTTATGCTTCTGGCTCGACTGTTTTAAACGCAACTTTCTCTTCTGCGTCAGCTTGCACTTATCGCCATTGGATTGGTGGCTTCGAAGGGTCTGATAGCAGAAGAAGACATCGCCACAGTCGCACTTTTGACCCTTCATTTTTCAAACGTGATGTTGTGAGTTACGTAGGGAGCTTGTGCCTTTCATGAGATATAGCACCAACGTATTACTGTTGAGATGGTGTCAACATTGAAATCTACGTCCAGCAGCATGTCATGGATGGAGGGAATCTGTCCCAACAAACATACCCGGGCTGGCTCTGGAAATGAAAAGGGTTCACAAGAAATATGTTACTTAGCGTGAGAACCTACTCCACCCCGCATTGCAAAGGCGAATGAGCAGCTCCACGGTATGAAAATTTGATGTTTAGCGGATCACGAAGGTAACCGTGTGGTGTGCGAAGACAGTCACCGTGGGGTTAATAGTGTTCCGCAACTCCCTAGACACCTAAAAATATCTGGACACTACAGCATACTGGATGTCGAGTGTGCAGGGTTGACGTGGTGGGTGGCGAAACACCAAACCCGGAAGTGATTCTGACAACCCTAAAATTCCAACCAATCACGTATGATTACGTCATGTGTTGCTCAAGCCCAGGCAGGGTGATGAACCCTAATCGACCAAACTGCATTTCGTCTCAAAAATCCGACCGTTGAAAAGAGTCTCATCGTGCTGGATCTACGTGTTTCTCGAGCTAATTCCGGAAACATTGGAGCGCACAATTCTTGGACCACAGCTGACTGGGCATTCCAGACCAGCGAGAATCAGAATCAGTCACTAGTGAAGGGAGGCAATCAAGCGTTAGCAACCATCCGCGTTCATGTCAGTCCACGTCATTTGGAATCTGACGGACCCAAAGGCAGCACCGAAACGTGGGTGTCGAAACTGTGTTGCGGAACCACATCATTGGGCGATGCCTCTTCAACCCCCCATACACCAGAGAGCTCACACAGTTCCAGGGATAGCACCAGCAGCCAGAACACACTCCGTTGCATGACGATCTGAATCTCCAGTACCGCCAGCTCGTAGGTGATTCCATTCCATGGCTTCACGAGATGCAGCTTGTGATTTTCCCTTTCACCCGATTTCAATGCCTTTCCCATTTGGCGGAGCGTGGCTAGACGTCAGTGAGGAACACGCTAATAAGCTTAAACCCGGAGAATGGGTGACCGGAATCGTCATCGACTGGCTGGGAGTGTGAGTTATGAGTTTAATTTCGTGAGAAGCCAAAGTAGGACTACTTTGTAGGTCTAAGACGCTTATAATGCGTTATGTTTCAACAACCACAGGATGCTTCAATATGAGCACGGTCGCGACAACAAGATGTGGCTGTACAGTGGATCCTACTTCTGGAACTACGCTGGAAGGGACATTGCGAAGCGGGGTAACGCCCATCTTTTTGGGCTGGGGATATTCGACTACAACTATATTCTCGTCCCGATCAACAGCGAGTGGGTGTCAATCGCTTGAATTCCAGTCATAATTTCGATCAACGACTATTTCTGACAGATACTCGCTCATCGCTTGTTGTAGGTATCATTGGAGCTTGGTCGTCATTGAGATAATCCCCAAACCAGATGAGAACATACCCATGACCTGCGTTCTCTGGCATGCGGATTCGTACGGATCCCACGAATCCGTGGACGCGCCTTTGCGAAGGTACTGTCAGAGGACGTCATGGGTGTGCATTCTATCGTAGAAGCCCGATCTCTAATCTTCCATTTGTGCTCCGTCATTCAGGTACTTAAGAAACGAGGTTATGAGGGTCTCAACTTGGATCCTTGATTCGGACGCAGATGCTTGGGCTGCGAGCATCCCTCTGCGCGTCGTCAAGGTGACCTCTGATCCCGTTGTCTTAAATGCCAGCTCTCAATCAACGACCCACCTTTTGACAGCCACGTGCATGTGCGAATGTGTGTTGACAGATTCCGTCGCAGACTAATGAGAATGACTGCGGTGTGTTCACGATGCGCGTGATGCACACACTTGTTGAAAACAAGTTCCATAACCTGGGTGCGTGTAAGCTTGTTGGTACACCGAGTAAGTGGCGCCGTCAGTACCTTCGCGACCTGAAGAAGTGGTCTGTCTTCTTCCTCGAAAATGCGTTGAACCAACCTCGAAACCAGGAGGAGGAGGTGGATGAGGAGGATGAGAAGGTGCAGGCGGATGTAGTGGAGTAGGTGGAGGAGGAGTAGGAGGAAGAGGTGGAGGAGGAGGAAGAGGAGGCATGTGAAGCACGTGGGGCATGAATGGCGTGTGAGGTGTTTGAGGCATGTGATGCATCGAGCCGGCATGTGAGGCATACGAGGTATACGAGGCATGAGAGGCAGAGCTCATGTGAGGAACATGATGCACGACGGGACATGTGAGGCACGTGAGGCATGCGAGGCACGTGAGGCATGAGTGGCATGTGGGGCATTGTGCTGACATGTGATGCATGTGAGGCATACGAGGCATGGGAGGCGGAGCTCAGGTGACTCCCGTGAGGCACGTGTGGCATGTGAGGCACGTGATAAATCTGAGGCACGTGAGGCATGTGAGGCACGTGAGGCATGAGTGGCATGTGTGGCATCGGGTGAGGTATCGTGGTGGCATGTATTCATGTGAGGCGTGTGAGGCACGTGAGGCATGTGAGGCATGTGTGGCACTTGCGGCACGTGATGTCGGTATGAGAGGCGCACCTTGTTATTGATGATGACCCAGCAGTCAACTCTCTTGTTAAGCCTCGCTACCTCCTCCTTGTATACACCTTGGTTTCTTAGGCAGCCTGTCAGTGGGATGAACTTGTCGATAAAGTATGGATAAACGGGCAGGAGATATGGCAGATGAATAATGTCCGGCGAATGTGGTCTTGTGGACCAACTGGATAGAGAACAAGGAGGTGTAGAGGACGGAGAGGTGCTGAGAACGGAGAGGTGCAGAGAAACGAGAGGTGTAGAGGACGGAGAGGTGCAGAGAACGGAGAGGTGCAGAGAACGGAGAGGTGCAGAGAATGGAGAGGTGCAAAGAACGGAGAGGTGCAGCGGACGGAGAGGTGCAGAGGACGGAGGAGAGGGGCAGAGAACGGAGAGGTGCAGGGAACGGAGAGGTGCAGGGAAGGGAGAGGTTTAGCGAATGGAGAGGTGCAGTGGACTGGGTGAGGTAGTGAACAAAGAGTTGCAGAGGTTGTAGAGGTGCAGATTACGGAGAGGTGCACATAATGGAAAGTGGACTTGGTCATTGCACTCAGCCATAGTACATTGACCTTGTCCCAGTGACTAGCTTTGCAAAAGGCAACTGGCTTGCATGTGCTGTTTTGCCAGGGAGATCAACAACTGTCTCAGCTGCATGTAACCACGTGTCTTCATGCTATTCTTCAGTAATGAAAATCACACGTCTATACATGAAGATAATCACAACCCATAGTAAACTGTAACGGTGAATTTGACAGGATTGCTTGGCTGTTCAAAATTTAAGCTACGGTGCATAGAGCAGAGATTTTAATCGATTAACGACATCACTGTGTGCATCCTACTGATTTGTGTTGGTTATTTGTTAAAAACCAGTGTGTCCCCATGGAATATAAAGGCAGGACTGGACTCTATGAACCAATTGAGCGGATTTCCATGACGATTATACACCCAATTTCGAACAGGGTAGTACATGCCAATACTGTAGCATAGCGAGACTAGGCGTTTATACGCGCTGGAAATTCGGATGCGCCTCACACCCCACGCCTACGACACCTGCGCTCATCACACCACTGAGCCGTTGCGACCGTGTCGCAATCGCTGTGCGGCGACTCACGTCGCCGCGATTTCAGGTGTTCCCTTGCACAATCACGCTGTGTCGACCTGTTGTACGTGGCTGCACGACGTTGTGCGACCACGAGCCCACCTTCCCTCTCTCGTGTAGTTCGCTGAGTAGTCGCAGCTGCTCATCGGGCATGGTACGTGACTATTGTGATAATATACGTGCGGCACCTGTCGCGTTGCCTGTAATTCAGCAACACGAGGGAGTCGGGCAGTTCAAACTCTCACTCGTTGCCGCTGGTTTATTTATCATAGGCCGTCCCTTTCGCACTTAGCGGCAAAACAATCAGCAGCGCGCCGTAGGTATCCAACGGACCATACAGTCAGTGGCACGAACACGAGTGCAGTTTCTGGAAACCTGGCCAAAGCGTCATTACCTGTGACCGTGACCGTCTAGCTTCTTCCCATCTACAGTAACAGCCCATGTACCTGTGCTCTGGTCTGGAGAGGCGGTGGATCTCGAAGGACCATCGTGCTTCTCTAAACCGCATGTTCAAACCCTCATCAGCCTGGTGCTGCTCATACGTGGTGGTTGGATCACGTACACCTGCTCCACCACCGTGTCTGGTACTCGGACCTCAGCAACCAACTGACATTTAATGCTAGTATCCGCTGGTGAGTCAAGTCACTATCTAATTCCTAACTTCCGTAACACGCCCGTCATGGGTGTGAACCTAGATCCAACAGTTCAAGCTCAAACCCTTAATGCGCAAGTAGGGGTTGTTGAGTTGCCTAGTTCTACCAAATCGCCAGATGAGAAGAGATATATGGAGGTAGTCACACCAGAGAAAACGGCCCAAGTCGTCAACGAGTATCGTAGGAGACATCCGTCCAAAGCTTGCAACGACAGCAAGTCAGGGGGCGATTCTTCATCTGAAAACGACTCCAGCCGTGACGGCGATGTGGAGTCATACGCAAACAAGGCTATTTCATCGCCCCCGAAACGGAGGGAACGGCGTATCAAGAAGTTGGAAGAATGCAACCTCAAAATAGGCCAGAAAGGTACGTGTTCACCGGATCCCACCAGCAATTATATGGCTCCTTGCGTAATTTCTGGGATGCCTATAGGTTGTTACCGCGTATCCCGCTTACGTCACATGTGACTACTCATTTTTCTCTTTTTATGCTTTTCACAGCCGGGTCAGAAGAGAAGGGTCACTGCCGTCCGAGAGCAAAGCGCAGGAAGGGGAGGAGTGCGGTGGAGAGGGGCAGTTCTTTCCATCGTCAGGATAAGGTGGCATTGGCCGGTGGCGACGACGTGCTACAGTCTGGGCCTGCCAAAGACGGGGAGGGTAAGGGACGAGGGGCTGTAGGCGCTAAGGGCGACAGTGATGGGGAGCGCAAGGGACGAGGGGCTGTAGGCGCTAAGGGCGACAGTGATGGGGAGCGCAAGGGACGAGGGGCTGTAGGCGCTAAGGGCGACAGTGATGGGGAGCGTAAGGGACGAGGGGCTGTAGGCGCTAAGGGCGACAGTGATGGGGAGCGTAAGGGACGAGGGGCTGTAGGCGATAAGGGCGACAGTGATGGGGAGCGCAAGGGACGAGGGGCTGTAGGCGCTAAGGGCGACAGTGATGGGGAGCGTAAGGGACGAGGGGCTGTAGGCGCTAAGGGCGACAGTGATGGGGAGCGTAAGGGACGAGGGGCTGTAAGCACTAAGGGCGACAGTGATGGGGAGCGTAAGGGACGAGGGGCTGTAAGCACTAAGGGCGACAGTGATAGGGAGCGTAAGGGACGAGGGGCTGTAAGCACTAAGGGCGACAGTGATGGGGAGCGTAAGGGACGAGGGGCTGAAGTCACGTACAAGCGGCGCAAGGTGGTTGACACGGGCGGTCACGACAGAAAAATGAGGAAGGCTCGCCAGGGACGGAAACGGTACGCTTCACCCAGATCGTCGTCCGGTTCCGAGGAGGGATCCAGCGACGGGGAATCTGGTAGTTCATCTGGCAGCGAATATGGGGACGAGGAGGAGGAGGAGGAGGAGGAGGAGGAGGAGGAGGAGGAGGAGGAGAGTGAGGACCAAGATCTGGAGCCGGAAAGCGAGGAGGCGGATGAGGTGCGTCCCAAGAGAAAGGGGCGTGATCGGAAGGCCAAGAAGGGCATTCCTAAGAGGAACCGTGACAAGGGTCGGGACAAGGGCCGTAAGGGGCGCGACAGTCGTGGGAAATCGCATGGCAACAACGGTCGCCGGCGTGTGGTTTCCCAGGTTGTCCGTGTGCGCCCCAAAGTGAAGCCCGAGCCTGAATTCTATGCGGAGATGGGAGTGAAAGCAACTGCTGCTCCTACTGGATATCTTGATCGTAAAGACCAGACCCGAAGGAGGCGTGACGATCGCGAGGACCCTTATGCTGCTCTCAGAGGGCCATCACTAAATGCTGGGAAAGGAGCAGACCCGTTGCCTACAGGGTCATGGCGTCATAACAAGGAGGGAAAAGACCCACTTGCGAAGCGTCTCGAGACACGGGATTCACCGGATCTTGATAAAGACGACTTTAAGCCCAAACGGTACGCTGACCCAACGGCCGCAGCAGCAAACGACGGTGTGGCAGGTGGGATGTGGGCAAACACATTGGGTGATTGTGGCGGAGTTATGGCTGGCTCTCCGTACGATGAACGTGACGAAAGGGGCGACGACTACACCTGGAAAAGGGATCCACACACGAACGAGGGGAGGGGTGAGAGCATGTGCACGCCCGGTGCATCTGGTCGTCTCAATCCGGCTCGCCCCAAGACGGTGGAGCAGCTCACGCGAGAGCTTGAGCTAGCAAACAGCGAACTAGCAACCCTCAAGGCAAAACCAGCTTGCAATGGCGTCAAAAACCTCGGACCCCCTTCCCAAGTTCCTCCTCTGGCACCTTTGGCGAGCGACCCATCATCTGGGGGCCTCAGTCCCGAGGTAGCTGATGAGAGCACCCCGACAGAGGGCCAGCCCATTCGGCGCAGGCATGGAATGCCCACTCTCGAGAAACTGAGGGTGAGTGTGAGGGGCACTCTGCGTTGCTTTCATGCTCATTCGTAACCCCCTGCTAGCATCTTGCTATTCATGCTCATGTTAACCCCCCTTGCTAGCCCCACATTGTCCAGCATGTCGTTCCAAACCCCCTCTGCCTGCACTACGTCTGTTCTTGCTCATTCGTAACCCCCTTGCCAGCCCCACATTGTCATGGTTGTTAATTATAACCCCCTCTGCCTGCCCCACATTTGATATGCTTGCCCCTCGCCACTGATTTCTTCTTGCCCTACCATCCCGTCCATTGTAGCTTCATTTTGTTGAGGCGCGGGACCGGATGTGCATGGAAGCGCCGGACCATGCGGTTGACTGGTACCCATCATTTGACCAGCGACTACAGGTTCTGTATGGCGTCATCAGTGAGACCCACATCATTTCTTACATGCAGCTGAAAGAGACAATGAAGGATCAGAACGTCGTTGCCGTCTTTAAACGTGTGTGGACAGCATGGAAGAATGAACGGGGATTTCAAGTCAAGCGCGGTGTGCTCGAGAAGTTTGGAGTGAAGGTGGAGGGACTGCGTGCATCGCAGATCAAGCTGAGCACGAAGAGGAAGTGGAGGTTGTGGCGAAAATACAAACCGAGTGAGTCTTGACAATCAGCTATCCCGCTGCAACTACGTTGGTTTTGTCGCGTTGCTCATTCCCTTTGTCTTTTCAGATAGCACTTTTATTTCCTAAACCTGGCCCCATCATGTCATGGTCACAAACCCGTCTGCCCTGCATTCCCCACCGCAGGTTCCTCGCCCAAACCCCTCTGCCCTGCCTGCCCCACCTCAGGATCGTAAACCCAAACTCTTCTGCCCTGCCTGCCCCACCTCAGGATCCTCACCCAAACCCCTCTGCCCTGCCTGCCCCACCTCAGGATCCTCACTCAAACCCCTCTGCCCTGCCTGCCCCACCTCAGGATCCTAAACCCAAACCCCTCTGCCCTGCCTGCCCCACCTCAGGATCCTCACCCAAACCCCTCTGCCCTGCCTGCCCCACCTCAGGATCCTCACCCAAACCCCTCTGCCCTGCCTGCCCCACCTCAGGATCCTAAACCCCAACCCCTCTGCCCTGCCTGCCCCACCTCAGGATCCTCACTCAAACCCCTCTGCCCTGCCTGCCCCACCTCAGGATCCTCACTCAAACCCCTCTGCCCTGCCTGCCCCACCTCAGGATCCTCACCCAAACCCCTCTGCCCTGCCTGCCCCACCTCAGGATCCTAAACCCAAACCCCTCTGCCCTGCCTGCCCCACCTCAGGATCCTAAACCCAAACCCCTCTGCCCTGCCTGCCCCACCTCAGGATCCTCACCCAAACCCCTCTGCCCTGCCTGCCCCACCTCAGGACCCTAAACCCAAACCCCTCTGCCCTGCCTGCCCCACCTCAGGATCCTAAACCCAAACCCCTCTGCCCTGCCTGCCCCACCTCAGGATCCTCACCCAAACCCATCTGCCCTGCCTGCCCCACCTCAGGATCCTAAACACAAACCCCTCTGCCCTGCCTGCCCCACCTCAGGATCCTAAACCCAAACCCCTCTGCCCTGCCTGCCCCACCTCAGGATCCTCACCCAAACCCATCTGCCCTGCCTGCCCCACCTCAGGATCCTAAACCCAAACCCCTCTGCCCTGCCTGCCCCACCTCAGGATCCTCACCCAAACCCCTCTGCCCTGCCTGCCCCACCTCAGGACCCTAAACCCAAACCCCTCTGCCCTGCCTGCCCCACCTCAGGATCCTCACCCAAACCCCTCTGCCCTGCCTGCCCCACCTCAGGACCCTAAACCCAAACCCCTCTGCCCTGCCTGCCCCACCTCAGGATCCTCACCCAAACCCCTCTGCCCTGCCTGCCCCACCTCAGGACCCTAAACCCAAACCCCTCTGCCCTGCCTGCCCCACCTCAGGATCCTCACCCAAACCCCTCTGCCCTGCCTGCCCCACCTCAGGTTCCTCGCCCAAACCCCTCTGCCCTGCCTGCCCCACCTCAGGATCCTCACCCAAACCCCTCTGCCCTGCCTGCCCCACCTCAGGATCCTAAACCCAAACCCCTCTGCCCTGCCTGCCCCACCTCAGGATCCTCACCCAAACCCCTCTGCCCTGCCTGCCCCACCTCAGGATCCTCACCCAAACCCCTCTGCCCTGCCTGCCCCACCTCAGGATCCTCACCCAAACCCCTCTGCCCGGCCTGCCCCACCTCAGGATCCTCACCCAAACCCCTCTTCCCTGCCTGCCCCACCTCAGGATCCTAAACCCAAACCCCTCTGCCCTGCCTGCCCCACCTCAGGATCCTCACCCAAACCCCTCTGCCCTGCCTGCCCCACCTCAGGATCCTAAACCCGAACCCCTCTGCCCTGCCTGCCCCACCCCAGGATCCTCACCCAAACCCCTCTGCCCGGCCTGCCCCTTCTTACGATGCCCAAACATACCTCCAAACACTGCCTGCCCCACTACTTGATGATAAAACATACCCCGTGCTTCCTCACATGGTTGTGCCTCCTTGTAGGAGGGAATGAGCGGGTCAGCTCGTGGGGGAACGACAGATCCGGGCTCCCTTTTGCCAACGCCCGGTTTGTGGATGCGGTGAAGGCATCATTTCGGGATTACGCTGTTGGGCGCAGGCTGGCCCTAAAGACGTACCACATAGCCTGGTCACTCATGGTGGTGAGACTGGTTTTGTAAATCACATGTACTTGCCCTAATGCTCAATCTTTTCTATTGCACGTGAACGACTTGGGACCCTTGGGGGCTAACACCGGTAACATGCAACTCTGCCTTGCTGCTGGTCCCTGTAATCCAAACCCGTTTCAGATTGATCAAGGCTTGGCGCGCTTCAAGGAGACCGACATGAACCTGCCGAACTCCCACAGGAAAAACACTAGATGGATGAGGAGTTTGACTCGGGGGGTGCGGAGGATTGTAAGGGATCACTTTACACGCCACACCCCCGTGTACAACGCAGAGTTGCAGGGCTTCAAGTGGGGCACGCGTGGGCTCTATGTACATGAGTCCGGGTTTCAGGCGTTCCGGGGGACGGCTCAGGCTGATAACGAGGAGGAGGAGGAGGAGGAGGAGGAGGAGGAGCAAGAGGATTTCAGTGAGAAGGAGGAGGAGGAGCAAGAGGAGGAAGAGGAGGAAGAGGAGGAGGAGGATGAGGATGAGGAGGATGAGGAGGAGGATGAAGAGGAGGAAGAGGAAGAGGAGGATGATGAGCAGGGAAGGAAGGAGTTGAGAGGGAGCAGAAGGCACAAGAGAGGCAAAAACATGGGTGGCAGGAGGGGAAAGTGATGTGCAGGCAGACAAGGGGGCAAGCAGGACGGGTGGCAGTGGAGGAAGTTGGAGAGGCATCGGGTGAGGCAGGAGGGTATCGGTTAACGGGGAGAGCAGGGGCGTTTAACGGGTATGGATAAAGGAAAGGCATCAGGATAGGCAACAAGGGTAAGAAGCCGAGAGTCAACAAGGAAAGGCAGCAGGGGAGGCAACAGGGAGAGGGAGCAGGGAAGGCAACATAGAATGACAGCAGGGGAGGCAACAGAGAAAGGCACCACGGGAGGCAACAGGGAGAGGGAGCAGGGAAGGCAACATAGAATGACAGCAGGGGAGGCAACAGAGAGGCAGAATGGGAGGCAACATAGAATGGCAGCAGGGGAGGCAACAAAGGGAGGCAGCAGGGGAGGCAACATTAAATAGCAGCAGGGTAGGCAACAGACAGAGGGAGTAGGGGAGGCAACATAGAATGGCAGCAGGCGAGACAACAGAGAGAGGCAGCATGGGAGGCAACATAGAATGGCAGCAGGGGAGGCAACAAAGGGGCAGGGGAGGCAACAAAGGGAGGCGGTAGGGGAGGCAACATTGAACAGCAGCAGGGTAGGCAACAGAGAGAGGCAGCATGGGAGGCAACTAGAATGGCAGCAGGGGAGACAACAAAGGGAGGCAGCTTGGGAGGCAACATTGAATGGCAGCAGGGGGGAGGCAACATCCCGTGGCAGTAGGGGAGGAGTGCATATTTAATATGCGACCGTTTTGCAGGTTGCCTGGGTGGCGGAGGAGCAGTGGAGGCAGCATGTGAGGCAGTAGTGGAGGAGCAGTGGAGGCAGCATGAGTAGCATCAGGGGGGGGAGGCCGGGAGGTAAGAGGGGAGTTCCAGGAGAGGCCCAATGTGGAGCAGCAGGAGCAGGCATGAGAGGAGACCGCATAGGGGGCAGCAGCGTGGAGACAGCAAGGGGACAGGAGTATAAGCAAGAGAGGAGACAGGAAGTGTGTAGCCGTGCAGGTTAGCATTAGATGGAGCAGTATCTGTAGTCAAGAACTCTCTAGGCCAAGAGCTGGAGAGATGGGGCGGGGCTGCATCCGATGATGGCTTGCGAAGTAGGTAGGAGGATGGTGCAGATTAATCCACCCTAGCAGGACTACGCAACGCGTGTTTAGGCAGCTGTTTTGTGTGCCAAGCCAACTCTGTAATGAGATTAATAATCATTGAGCAATGCATTCATGATGTGCGTGTACACCTAAGAATGGCTAATAGACCTTCCATCAAACAACGAGAATCACTTGATAAAGGTTCATATACAATCTTCTTGAACTTTGGTCCTAAGCTCTGCTAAAGAGTATATGAGTGGAAAGTAATCTCCCTGAACTCTCCGAACGAAGTCTTATACATCTCCGAAGAAACTCAGACAGACCCTAATCTGAAGGTAATACAAACATGTCATCACCTGCAAAGCATTCGACAAAGCATTCGAAAAAATGTTTATACTTTCACCGAAAAGCGTTTTGGCCCCTACGTTTTAAAAGCATTTGAAAATACTTCACCACAACTTTTTACAATAGGTTTCTGGTCATATGATTTTTGTGATGCCCGAGCTAATTGTTTTCATCGTCTGTCGTTGGTGTAGACGGAAATCACTTGAGCGAAACCATTCCGTCCTCTCTAGGGGCCTCACTCAGGTTGCAGAGCCTGAAAGTATCATAGCAACAATCTTTGGAGACCCCAGCCATGATTGGCTTTGGGATTGACAACATTGAAAAAAACGTATGGCTAGTTGCACTACCTAATTAGCTCTTTTTCATCGATATCGCATGTGTGTGCTTGCTTTCCCTCTGGCCATGCCCACAAGTCTCATCTCTTCTCTTATACCGACTTACCTACCCACACACACGCAGAGATCTCGCGTACAACTCTTTGACGGGCTCCATTCCGAACAACATTTACTCGCGTAATCTTGAATATCTGTACAAAGCACCTTGTCTATTGTCAATTCTTCAATTCCAAGTAGCTTCTTATGGCCTCATGCTAAGCATGAGAGGAGTGGTAAAGTTGAGGGCGCTTATGGACTTCAACTTGCGCTCAAATTGATCTTTAGACATTCTAAAAAACAAGCAGTTGCAAAGCTAGGCGTAAAGCAAAATAACAAACAGCTTGTGTTGCACTCGCCGTGTAAAGAATAAGCGTTTTCTGAATGAAATTTCAGAGCCAAACTCTTAGCGGTTGTAATAAGCAGGAACAAACATGTTTTGGTTGTCAAGGGAGAAGATCCCTATCGAACCTTCATTGGTGCCAACAGAGAAATGATAGGCTAAGCGATGCCTTTAAAAGGAATAAATCATCTAAAAAACAGAATGCACACCCAGGTCACCACAAAGACCAATCTCTTATAACTGAGCTTGAACTGATACACTAGTGATGAGCTCAAGGCTCGTCAAGTGAAAATGAAATGAGCTACCAATGGATAGGGAGGGAATCGGGGGCAATTCCTAGGTATCAAGGCAATTCCAAGGCAATCTCCAATTGGTGAGTTGAAAATCGCTTGGTAATCACTTTTGGGTTTGGTTGGGATGTGGGAAAGTGCAAACTAGAGTACGCTAGAACATATAAGTACAAATATAACAGTTGAGATTGAGGGCTAACTCTAACACAATCTGGATCACCTTCAAAAACTTCAACTTCACATTCAACCAAAGTGTCCGCATGTGGAAAGAGGTCCAGATTTTTGCTCCGCATACAATCCGTGTGTAATGAGACGACTTTTTTTTCGACTCAAGAAACTTGTGTTCAAAGGGTTGGTTGAGTTGCAGGACAAGACACCCCAAGCCGTTGTTGTTTCTGTAACCAAAAGGACCATTGATTGCCTCTGTTCATTTTTGGTGTTGAAATTAACTCTATTGCAATGGTTGGCCAGCATTTTAAACACATGGCACTCCGTTCCTCTTCATT
Organism: Closterium sp. NIES-65; assembly: GCA_948144175.1. NCBI lineage: Eukaryota > Viridiplantae > Streptophyta > Zygnematophyceae > Desmidiales > Closteriaceae > Closterium > Closterium sp. NIES-65. The sequence continues at coordinate 782,074 of CANXME010000511.1, read as the reverse complement.
CTCCTTTTTCTTCTTCCTGGGATGTTTCTCTTCACCTCCTCTCTTTGATGTAGATGGAAATCACTTGAATGGATTTATTCCATCCTTTTTAGGGGCCTTACTCAACTTGCAAAGCCTGAAATTATCATAGCAACAGTATCTGAACCAGCTCTGTCTCATCAATATCGCTTGTATGTGTTTGCTGTCCCTCTGGCCATGCCTTCTCATCTCTTTGCCTCTATTGACCTACCTTTCTGCACACACAGGCGACTCTCGTACAACTCTTTGACGGGCTCCATTCCTAACGGCATCTTCTCGCTTAATAAACTCACTAATCTGTATGAAGCACTTTGTCTATTGTCAATGCCTCAATACAAAGCAGTTTGTTTAGGCCTCATGTTGAGTATGAGAGGAGTGGTAAGGTTGAGGGGCTGCTTAAGGACTTCAACTTGCACTCAAAGTGATCTTCAGACATTCTCAAAAACAAGCACTTCCAAAGCTAGGTCTAAAGCAAAATAACGAACAGCCCGTGTTGTACTTGTCGTGTAAAGAATAAGCATTTTATGAATGAAATATTAGAGCCAAACTCTTAGCAGGATAAGCAGGGACAAACATGCTTTGGCTGACAAGGGAGAAGATCCCTATCGAACCTTCATCGGTGCCAACAGAGAAATGATAGGCTAAGCGATGCCTCTAAAAGAAACAATTTTCTTAGAAAACAGAACTCGAGGTTATCCACACCCAGGTCACCCAAACAATGGGGACCGATCTGAACCACCTTCCCAAACTTCAAGTGGCCATGTCTTCACATTCCTCGGAAGTGTCCGCATGTGGGAATAGGTACAGATTTTCGCCAGGGGGCAGCTTCAGAAGTCGTGCGCGCACCAGTAACCCTTGCAGGCTACAACCATTTCTCTAAGCAACAAACATTCTCTCCACATACAATCCGTGTGTGTTGAGACGATTTGTTTGTTGACTCAAGAACTTGTGTTCGAAGGGATCGTTGTGTTGCAGGCCACAACACTCCAGGCCACTATTGTTTCTCTAACCAAAAGGACTATTGATTGCTTTGCTTCATTTCCGGTGTGAAAACAAAATCAATTGCAACAATTGGCCAGTCCTTCTCCTTCATCCTGGGCTGTTGTTCTTCATCCTCTGTTCGGTATGTAGATAAGAAGGACTTGAATGGAACCGTTTCGCCCTCTCTAGGGGCCTTAGTCAGCTTGCAGTGCCTGAAAGTATCATGGCAACACTTTTTGGATTTCCAAGCCATGATTGGATTTTGGGATCGACAACATTGAAAGAACCGTATGGCTAGTTGCACTACCTAGTCAGCTTTGTTTCATCAATGTCGCTTGTGTGTGCTTGCTGTCCTTTTGGCCATGCCCACATGTCTCATCTCTTCACTTTTATTGACCTACCTACCCATACACACAGGGATCTCTCGAACAATGCTTTGACGGGCTCCATTCCCAACAGCATCTCATCGCTTACTGCTCTCTATATTTTTTACGAAGAAACCTTGTCCAGTGTCAATGCTTCAATACAAAGCAACTTGTTTAGGCCACGTGCTAAGCGTGAGAGGAGTGATATGCACCTTGAGGGGACTGCATAGGGACTTCAACTTGTGTTCAAATGGATGGTCGTGTTGCAGGCCACAACGCCCACCCCACAGTTGTTTCTCTATGTAAATGATTCATTTATTGCTTGTGTTCGTTTCTACGGAAAAGTTAAGTCCATTAGGAGGACTGGCCAGCATTTGGAGCGCATGACCCTTCCTCCCCCTTCATTCTCCTTCTCCTTCATCCTGGCTGTTGTGCTTCATCGTCTGTCAGAGATGTATTTGAGAATCACTATGAATGGGACCATCCCGTCCGCTCTAGGGGCCTAAATAAGTTTGCATAGCCTGAAATTATCATGGAAATCATCTCTAGATATCCATTCTGTGATTGGCTTTGGAGTTGAGTGGAAAGGAAGAATCGTATGGCTAGTTGCACAACCTAATCAGCTCCGTCTCATCAATATCACTTGTATGTGCTTGCTGTCCCTCTCACCATGCCCACAAGTCTTATCTCTTCACTTCTACCGACCCAACTACCCACACACACAGGTATCTCTCGTACAACAATTTGACGGGCTCCATTCCCAACAGCATCTCCTCACTTGTTAATCTCAATTTTCTGTACGAAGCATGTTGTGTAATGCCTACGCCTCAATACGAATCAACTTGTTTCGGCCTCGTGCTGAACATGAGCGGAGTGGTAAGGAACTTGAGCGGGCTTCTTAGGGACTTCAAATCGTGTTAGAAGGCATAGTTGTGTTGCTGGCCACAACAACTCATGCCACATTTGTTTCTGTAACCAAAAAGGACCATTTCTGGTTCTGTTGATTTCTGAGGTTGAAATAAATTCCATTGCAATTATTGGCTTGCAATTGGAATCCATGTACCTCCCTCCCTCTTCATTCTCCTTCTCTTCCTTCTCGAGCTGTTGTTTTTCATCGTTTGTCAAGTATCTGGGGCTTTATTCTGGTTGTGAAGCCTATAAGCATCATGGCAACAATCTCAGGTGAAATATCCCTGTTGTATTAGCTGTCGGATCAGCTCTGTATCATTCACATCGCTTGTGTGTGCTTATTTCATTCTCCAGCTTCATCCTGGGCTGTTGTTCATCGTCTGTCAGGGATGTAGAGGGGAATGAATCGATTGGAACCATTTCGTCCTCTCTAGAGGTCTTTCTCAACTTGCAAAGCCTGAAAGTATCACGGCAACAATCTCTGTATATCCCTGTCATGCCATGATTGACTTTGGGATTGACAGCATGAGTTTGTGCTCATGTCTAGGTGCACTACCTAATCAGGTCTGTTTCGTCATTATCGTTTGTGTGTGCTTGCTGCCCCTTTGGCCATGCCCACATGTCTCATCTCTTCACTTCTATCCATCTACCTACCCACGCACACAGGGATCTCTCAAACAACACTTTGACGGGCTCCATTCCCAACAGTATTTCCTCGCTTGAGTTTGGACATCTGTATGAAGCACCTTGTCTATTGTCAAGTGCCTCTATACGAAGCAATTGTTTAGGCCTCGTTCTAATCATGAGGGGAGTGGTAAGGACCTTGAGCGGGCTGCTTAGGGACGTCAACTTGAGTTCAAAGGGATGGTTGTGTTGCCGGCCAAAACACCCGATGCCATGGTTGTGTTGCTGACTGCAATCGGCCAGCATTTGAAACGCATGACCCTCCCTCCCTCTTCATTCTCCTTCTTCTTCATCCCGGGCTATTGTTCTTCATCGTCTGTCAGGGATGTAGCTGAGAATCACTTGAATGGAACCATTCCGCCCTCTCTAGGGGCCTCTTCGACCATGTAAGTGACATGGCAACAATACCAGAATGTCCCAATCATGATTAACTGTCTGATCAACTCTGTTTCATTTATGTCGCTTGTACGTGCTTATAAAAATGGAGTTGGAAACCTCCCCTTCATCTCCTCCTCCATCCCGGGCTGTTGTACTTTATTGTCTTTTCGGTATGTAGATGGGGCTTATTCCGTCCTCTTTAGGGGCTTTATTCAACTTGCAGAGCCTGAAAGTATTATGGCAACAATCTCTGGATATCCCAACCATGATTGGCTTCAAGGTTGAAAGCAATGAAATAACCGTATGGCTAGTTGCACGTCCTTATCAGCTTTGTTTCATCAATATCGCTTGTGTGTGCTTGCTGTCCCTCTGGCCATGCCCACAAGTTGCTTTAATGTCATTGCATTTTCTGGTTCTTACAAATGACAACTCACATATCAGCACGTCTGTTGAGCAGTATTCATCTCTTTCCTTCCATCTACCTGTAGAATGGAAATGGAAACCTCTTTGACTCAAAGGATCTCTTACTAGGTTGGTGAAGTAGGCTGGCCAACTTTGCTTGCATAGAGCACTCTTGTAGGAGAATGAACAGTAAATGAGTGACCTGGATTCGTTTGGATGTTATGGCATGGTTCGCGACATGTCTGCCTATAGGGGCAAGCTGGCACCATCTTCACATCCATCTGTTCCCACTTGCGGCCTCCCTTGTGTGTGTCTACCAACGTGCTCCTTCTCTTCTTTTCCCTTCTCCACTGTGAAATCCTTTCCCGTCACCTGTTTGTCGCTTTTCTCTCTCGTTATCTCCTACTTAGCCCCACCACTGTTCCCATTTGTAGTTGTAATGTCAAGGTCGGTGCGGCTGTGCCCATGACTTCGCATTTTGATCTCCCCCCTTTCCATTGCAGCAATGTCACTGGAACAAACCTCACGTGCCCACCTGACAACACCGACTGTGAAACAAGACAAGATCCGATCTCGGGTTTTTGCTTGACGTGTAGATCATTTTGCATGACTTGCGGCAAACCTGCAGGCGAGTGATTACAGCAGATTCTCACCAGAGTAGTACTGTGTTGATGATAGAATTACATAAGGCATGTGAAGCACGACAAAAGGCAAAGCTGTGTCTTTGGAGAACCAAAGGTTGCGCCGAACCATGGTATGGGCTCTCGTGTTGCTTGGCTGCTCTGTGCTTCCGATTTGAATACTGCCCGTCTTCACTGTCTTGAAGCGTTTCGTGGTAAACAGCTTGCTATGATCACCACAGAGTGGTTCTCTGCTTGTGCAGGCCCAATCAAGACGAACAGCAGCAGCAACAGCAGCAGCAAAGGCAGTAGCAACAGCACCAACGGCAGCAGCAACAGCACCAACGGCAGCAGCAACAGCACCAACGGCAGCAGCAACAGCACCAGTGGCAGCAGCAACAGCACCAGTGGCAGCAGCAACAGCACCAGTGGCAGCAGCAACAGCACCAGTGGCAGCAGCAACAGCACCAATGGCAGCAGCAACAGCACCAGTGGCAGCAGCAACAGCACCAATGGCAGCAGCAACAGCACCACCGGCAGAAGCAACAGCGTGGCTACTTCACCAGCAGCATCTGGAGGTGGAAATCGAGTGCCAGTGAGGAGTTGGCATTGCTGTTGCTGCTGTGGTCATTCTTCTGCTTCTGGGAACTACTCATTTCTTCTTGAGGCAGAAGCATAAAGCAACCAGAACAAGTTCACTCTAGATGACCAGACTAAGTTCGTGCAGCTATTTGCACCTGTTTGCTTGCGTTTAGGGTAATGAGTGAGGAAAAAGGTTCTCAATGCATGAACCTGGCAAGCGTGCAAGTTTACAGGTCTAGTTACACCTCGAATTGGTCGTCAGTCCGGTAAACTCATCTTCTTTCTTTCGTCCAGTACATTCGGGAAGCGTATCACAAAAGCCTCGTGTCTCAAAAGACTAGAAAGTGCAGTGGAAACGTTAGCTATTTATGTGTAATGCGGTGCAGAGTGGTACATTGCCTTTGTGGCACTTACTTAATGGACATGTCAAGGCCGGAATGTACCCTTATTATTATACAGGGGTAGTACTTAAGATCCCTTTCTTGCTGGTAGCAACATCCAGTAACAAATGGAAGTGAGGACAGGACGTCCAGGGACAGGTTAAAAAAATCCCATCCTTGTTATTTCTGGTGAAGTATTTTCCTGGTCTAAGTAGCATGCTGCTGGCCGGCTGAGATGGAATACTGGTTGAAGGATCCAGTGGACGTGAAAACCCTCAGATATAGCCTGGCCAAGCCATTGGAGGGAGGGGGGAGAAGGCAAAGACGGTAAAGGCACCTCCTTGGTCTACGTAGCGTGCTGCTGGTCGGCTGAGATGCAATACTCGTTGAAGGATCCAGTGGACGTGAAAACCCTCAGATATAGCCTGGCCAAGCCATTGGAGGGAGGGGGGAGAAGGCAGAAAGGAAGAGAGGGACAGGGTGGTTGGCGTAGGGATAAGTACAAGAAAGTCCTGTTGAAGGAGGTGTGGTCACGAGGAAGAAAGTTGGTGGATGAGGAAAATCAGGTGGAAAGGTGATGCAGAGTCAGGTCAATGGACAGCTGATTGCAGTGAGATGCACAATGTGTGCAACTCTACCTTGCCACTACCACTGGTGTGCACAAAGCAGTATAACAAGGCGGGGAAGAGTACAGGACCAAATGGCACATCGTACTTTGGCTTGTGTGTGGCCCTACCAATACACAGTCAGTGCATGTGTGGTTGCAAGTGAGTTTTGAGAATTTTCAAAACTCACCTGTGTGGTGTAGTGCTAGTGGGTGAAACTCACCCCCTATGCTGCTGCTGCTGCTGCTGCTGTTGCTGCTGCTGCTGTTGCGGCTGGTGCTCTTGTTGCTGCTGTTGCAGCGAAAACTGCTGCTCCTGCTGTGGCACAGTCGAGCGGACGGCCAAGGCACAGATGCTGCACACAAAAGGGGAGAGCGCACGCACAGGGGAGAGTCGACTCAAAAGACATAGTTGAGTGGACAGCGATGGCACAGATGCTGCACACAAAAGGGGAGAGTGCATGCATGGGTAAATGCACAGGCGTTACAATCAGGTGAAAGGATATCACATCCATACAGTTGATTATCGAGTCGACTCAAACATGCACAGGCGGGTGAGAGGGCACTGTAACCATCCAGTTCAGAAAACAGGAGGTTAGGTCTCAGGGTAACAGAGCTGTCAGCGTTCCTTCCATGCTACTGCGAAGCTTTACTCCCCTAGGCTTACACCAACAGCACTCTGATGTGAACCTCTCTTGAGAATTCTCAAAAGTGACTCTGGGACTCCCAGGGCAAAGCGTGAGCTTTTGAGATTTCTCACAAGGCTTACAGCAATAGCACTCTGACGTGAACCTCTCTGCAGATGGGACGAACGTGGAGCATTTGAAAGCATAAACAGCTTGGTGCCAAAGAATGTTGACACCGAAGAGAATTCTCAAAAGTGATTTCCGAATGGCGTTCAAAAGCGTCATCAAACTTGGTGCCAATTAGAATGTTGACAGTAGTTACTTCTTCCCCACCCTTATGGTTTGATCATGCTTAAGTATGTCACTATTATTTCTCTCCTACCGCTCACCTCTCTTCCTGCGCTGCAGTCACATGGCACACAGTCACATCGCTGTGCCTCTTGCTGTCCCTCCTACCAGTCACCAGTCACATCGCTGTGCCTCCTGCTGTCCCTCCTACCAGTCACCAGTCACATCGCTGTGCCTCTTGCTGTCCCTCCTACCAGTCACCAGTCACATCGTTGTGCCTCCTGCTGTCCCTCCTACCAGTCACCAGTCACATCGCTGTGCCTCCTGCTGTCCCTCCTACCAGTCACCAGTCACATCGCTGTGCCTCCTGCTGTCCCTCCTACCAGTCACCAGTCACATCGCTGTGCCTCCTGCTGTCCCTCCTACCAGTCACCAGTCACATCGCTGTGCCTCCTGCTGTCCCTCCTACCAGTCACCAGTCACATCGCTGTGCCTCCTGCTGTCCCTCCTACCAGTCAACAGTCACATCGCTGTGCCTCCTGCTTTTCTCCCACCACTCACCTCTCTTCCCGTGCTGCAGTGACATGGAGACCAGTCATGCCACTGCCAATTGCTCGTCTCTGAGCCTGACGTGACCAGTCATGCCACTGCCAATTGCTCGTCTCTGAGCCTGACGTGACCAGTCATGCCACTGCCAATTGCTCGTCTCTGAGCCTGACGTGACCAGTCATGCCACTGCCAATTGCTCGTCTCTGAGCCTGACGTGACCAGTCATGCCACTGCCAATTGCTCGTCTCTGAGCCTGACGTGACCAGTCATGCCACTGCCAATTGCTCGTCTCTGAGCCTGACGTGACCAGTCATGCCACTGCCAATTGCTCGTCTCTGAGCCTGACGTGACCAGTCATGCCACTGCCAATTGCTCGTCTCTGAGCCTGACGTGACCAGTCATGCCACTGCCAATTGCTCGTCTCTGAGCCTGACGTGACCAGTCATGCCACTGCCAATTGCTCGTCTCTGAGCCTGACGTGACCAGTCATGCCACTGCCAATTGCTCGTCTCTGAGCCTGACGTGACCAGTCATGCCACTGCCAATTGCTCGTCTCTGAGCCTGACGTGACCAGTCATGCCACTGCCAATTGCTCGTCTCTGAGCCTGACGTGACCAGTCATGCCACTGCCAATTGCTCGTCTCTGAGCCTGACGTGACCAGTCATGCCACTGCCAATTGCTCGTCTCTGAGCCTGACGTGACCAGTCATGCCACTGCCAATTGCTCGTCTCTGAGCCTGACGTGACCAGTCATGCCACTGCCAATTGCTCGTCTCTGAGCCTGACGTGACCAGTCATGCCACTGCCAATTGCTCGTCTCTGAGCCTGACGTGACCAGTCATGCCACTGCCAATTGCTCGTCTCTGAGCCTGACGTGACCAGTCATGCCACTGCCAATTGCTCGTCTCTGAGCCTGACGTGACCAGTCATGCCACTGCCAATTGCTCGTCTCTGAGCCTGACGTGACCAGTCATGCCACTGCCAATTGCTCGTCTCTGAGCCTGACGTGACCAGTCATGCCACTGCCAATGCCAATTGCTTTCCTTCCTATCACTCACCTCTCTTCCCCCGCTGCAGTCACGTGGTGCACAGTCACATCGCTGTGCCTTCTACCAGCAGAGCTCCCGACAAGATCAGATGCAAAGGAGGAGGAGGAGGAACTGGAGTTGGATTGTGAGGAGTGAGAGGAGGAGTGTTGGGAGGAACGAGAGGAGTGAGGGGAGGCGTGAGAGAAGGCGGAGAGGGGGAGGTGAAATATATGGGCAGTGCCGGTGCTGCTGGTGAGAGCAAGAGAGGGAGGGAGGGATCCTGGCAGGGAGAAGGTGAGGGAGAAGATAGAAGCAGGGTAGGCGCCTCTTCTGAAAGAGAAGAGCTGGTGACAGGGATGAAAAGGGGTGGGAAGCGGTGGGAAGGGGTGGCATTGGTGATAGATGAAGGGAGACTGATTATGGGGTGGCTCGAGAAATATGAACAGCACATTACAATGATTATTTACTTATTGATAAGGATTCCCAGAGTGCAAGAAGGGAAGGCCCCTCCTCTCACTTCCACGTGCCTCCACCTTGTTGCCTGTCCAGATGCAGTGTCCCCGAATGGCTGTGCCCCCCATTGATACACTCATAATCGGTCCAGGCTCAATGAACACAGGAATAACAGTCCTCTCCTCTCCCCCCCACCTTGTTGCCTGTCCAAATGCACTGCACCCGAATGACCGTGCCCTTGGCGGGTGCTTCTAATATGGTCCAGATTCAATGAATGCAAGCAAGGAAGACCAATCGTATTTGCCCACCTTGTTTCACTTGCTTGCACGCAGCCCACCTTGTTGCGTGTCCGGATCCAGTGAACCCAAGTGACGGTGCCCCATGGTCCAGGTTCAGTGAACACACAATTAACAGTCTGGTCCTCTTCCCCCCACCTTGTTGCCTGTCCGGATGCAGTGCACCCGAATCACGGTACCCTTGACAGATGCCGATGCTAGCAACTCCCTCCCCCCTCCTCCTCCTCCTCCCTCCTCATTCCCCCTTTCTCTCCATTCTTCCCCCTCCCCTTCCTCCCTTCCTCCCCCCTCACTGTCCCCTTGAAAATTCGGCTCATTTTGCAGCAGAGGAGATGGAAGGGTTGGGGGCAGCGAGGTGATTTCAACGGCTGCGATCGGCCCGTCATGAGCCTTGATCTGAGAACGAGAGAAGAGGAGGCGGGAGAGGGAAGGTAGGGAAGGCAGAAGGGAGGTGATTTCAACTGCTGCAATCGGCCCGTCAAAAGTGAGGGAAAGAGGAGCAGGAAAGAGGAAAGGTTCGAATCAAAGTGCAAGGTGAGGGAGAGATGCGGGGAGAGGAGAGAGGGGCGAGGAGAGAGGGGCGAGGAGAGAGGGGCGAGGAGGAGCAGAAGCAGACTCACCTGCCCGAAGGCCTGGAGAGAGATGAGATCGACTGGCAGCAGCGTGCCTTGAGCTGATGAGGAGGAGGAGGAGGCGGCTTTTGATGCGCCTCAACAGGCTCACCTGACCAAAGGCGTGTGGAGAGATGAGATCGACTGGCAGCAGCGTGCGTTGAGCCGAGGAGGTGGAAGCGGAGGGGGAGGCAAGAACGGAGGGGGATAGAGGCATTGAAAGTGTTGTGGAAGCAAGAATGTCCCAGTGGGTACCTTTGGTCTTAGTGGTCGCGGGTTCAACTCTCATCGGCAGCACCTTCTCTTCTCATTATGCCGAACATGACACTCCCACACTCCACCACACTCACCCACAGTGAAGTGTGGTCACAGTTGGCATTGCCATCTGTCCACCCATCCCATACTCACCTTGTTGGCTCCTATGGTGTGCCACATGCTGCCATGTAGGCTGTTGTTCCAGCCTGGCCCACATGTGCAACATGTGGCCTCAATTGCTAGCTTGGCAAGGTTGGCTAGCCCTGCCCTCAGCTTTGAGGTGCTGCAGCTAGCCTCAAGAGTTCAGCCACATAAATGTGGCTTCCCACTTCTCTAGAACTCATCCTTGGAAAGGACATTGCTCTAGTCTTTCAGGCTTGTACCATCTTCCTACTAAGGATATATTGTTCTTCTCTCATTGTGCCTCAAGTTCACCGATCCTCATTCTACAGAAAGGAGAGAGGGGCGAGCACGGGCAGAAGCAACAGACTCACCTGTCCAAAGGCGTGTGGAGAGATGAGATCGACTGGCAGCAGCGTGCGTTGAGCCGATGAGGAGGAAGGGGAGGAGGAGGCAAGAACGGGGCATTGAAAAGAGAGAGGGGCGAGAACGGGCAGAAGCAACAGGCTCACCTGGCCAAAAGCCTGGAGAGAAACGAGGTCGACAATGAGAAGAGTGCCTTGATCCGATGAGCGGGACGAGGAGGAGGACGAGGTGGCTAGCGCGGAGAGGGAGAGGAGGGAGGGGCGAGGAGCAGCAGCAGGGACGGCACAGAAGCAGGGGGTGAGGGGGCGAGGAGAGAGCGGGCTCAGGGCACAGATGCCTGGGAGGGTCAGGGGAGGGGCGGGGGATGGGAGGGGGGACAGCACAGGGGAACATGGCTCATGGGAACATGGCACATGCAAATAGGAAGGGGATAGGGGGCGAGGAGAGAGCGGGCTCAGGGTATAGATGCCTGGGAGGGGACACAGGCAGGGAGGATGGGAGGGGGAACAGCACAGGGGAACATGGCTTATGGGAACATGGCACATGCGAACACGGCACATACAAAAGGGAAGGGGAGAGGGGGCGGGGAGAGAGCGGGCTCAGGGCACAATGCCTGGGAGAGACAGGGGAGGGCAAGGAGGGAATGGGGAGAGGGGAGAGGGAGAAAACTGGCAATGGGTTGAATGTCAAGAGAAGCAGCAGCAGCAGCAGCAGCAGCAGCAGCAGCAGCAGCAGCAGCAGCAGCAGCAGCAGCAGCAGCAGCAGCAGCAGCAGCAGCAGCAGCAGCAGCAGCAGCAGCAGCAGCAGGGACGGCGCAGAAGCAGGACGAGGGGGAGAGAGGGCGAGGAGAGAGCGGGCTCAGGGCACAGACTCCTGGGAGGAACAGGGGAGGGAAACGAGGAAATGGGGAGAGGGGAGAGAGAGGAGAACAATGGCAGGGGGAGAAAGGCAAGGGGGAAATAAGATTGGGAAAAGAGGGATCAGATTCCTGGAAGGCGACTGAAAGGGGAGAGCTGCAGGGGGGAGATCGTTTGAGTCGAACAGTTTGGCTTTTATGCGACTAGAAGCATCACCGTTGGGGTTTGGAGCGACAGTGAGGGAGAGCAGCAGAGGGAAGCCGGCAGCAACACCCTGGGGAGTGACGTCATGCAGTGATAGCCTGGATTCGAGGAGGACTAACAGCCTGTTTGGTTTGAGACACAGAGAACACAGCAGCACACAGCAGCACACAGCAGCACACAGCAGCACACAGCAGCACACAGCAGCACACAGCAGCACACAGCAGCACACAGCAGCACACAGCAGCACACAGCAGCACACAGCAGAGAGAGGAGGGAAGCCGGCAGCAACACCATGGGGAGTGACGTCATGCAGTGATAGCCTTGACTCGAGGAGGACTAGTAGCCTGCAATGCACGCACACACAATGCAAGAGCGGGTGGCAAACGAGAAGCGGGAGGGGAGAAGCACAGTCAGTCATGCACTGATATCCTTGAATCGAGGAGGACTAGTAGCCTGAGATACAGGCAAGCACAACATGAGAGGAACACACAGTAGCAGAGATGAGAGAGAGAAGCAAAGTCATGCAGTGATAGCCTGGATTCGAGGAGGACTAGTAGCCTGTAGTACAGGCGCGCACAACATGAGAGCAACACACAATAGCAGAGACGAGAGAGAGAGAAGCACAGTCATGCAGTGATAGCCTGGATTCGAGGAAAACTAAAAGCCTGTAGTACAGGCGCGCACAACATGAGACAAAACACAGTAGCAGAGATGAGAGAGAGAAGCGCAGTCATGCAGTGATAGCCTGGATTCGAGGAAAACTAGTAGCCAGTAGTACAGGCGCGCACAACATGAGAACAACACACAGTAGGCGCCATGTGAGGAAGGAAAGAGTGCCGATGGGGGTGAGATGCTTTTGAAGGCACCTCAAAGCTCACCTAGAGTGGTTGAGACGCACGGCGGTGATGATGGTGAGGAAGGAGAGGGTGCCGAGTGGAGTGAGCTTCTTTTATACGCACCACAGAACTCAAATCTCAAAGCTCAAAGCTCGAAGCTCACCTAGAGTGGTTGAGACGGACTGCAGTGATGATGGTGAGGAAGGAGAGGGTGCCGAGGGGGGTGAGGGAGGAGGGCAAGGCAGTGGGGACAGAGGGAAATGAGGAGAAAAGATGACTCATCTCAACCGTTCCCTCAAAGCTCACCTGGAGTGGTTGAGACGGACTGCGGTGATGATGGTGAGGAAGGAGAGGGTGCCGAGTGGAGTGAGCTTCTTTTATACGCACCACAGAACTCAAATCTCAAAGCTCAAAGCTCGAAGCTCACCTAGAGTGGTTGAGACGGACTGCAGTGATGATGGTGAGGAAGGAGAGGGTGCCGAGGGGGGTGAGGGAGGAGGGCAAGGCAGTGGGGACAGAGGGAAATGAGGAGAAAAGATGACTCATCTCAACCGTTCCCTCAAAGCTCACCTGGAGTGGTTGAGACGGACTGCGGTGATGATGGTGAGGAAGGAGAGGGTGCCGAGTGGAGTGAGCTTCTTTTATACGCACCACAGAACTCAAATCTCAAAGCTCAAAGCTCGAAGCTCACCTAGAGTGGTTGAGACGGACTGCAGTGATGATGGTGAGGAAGGAGAGGGTGCCGAGAAGGGTGGGAGAGGAGGGAGATAAAGAAGTAGGGGAGGTGGATGGAGGAGGTGGGAAAGCTGGATGGGCGACGGAAGCTAGATGCAGCTCTCGAGGCGACAGGTGCGGCTGGAGGGGGAGGGGGGATGGGAGATGGAAAATGGGAGGTTGACGATTATGGGGATGACTGAAATGAGAGTGAGAGGAGGGAGGGGTTGGGAAGGTGGTTTGAAGACAGGTAACGGGGATGGGGATGGAGAGATGAGAGATGGCGAATCGTGGGGGAATGGCAGGGTAGGGTGGAGGGATGGAGGGATGAGGCACAGCCATGCGAGTATCACAGCTTGTAAACCTCGTAGCCGTGTAAACAGCGTTGTTTTGGGACGTCTCAAAACAGCTTGTAAACCTCTTAGCCGTGTAAACAGAGTTGTTTTGAGACGTCTCAAAACAGCTTGTAAACCTCGTAGCCGTTAAGTGCGGCTACTATAGGTCTAGGGTCATGGATTTAAGAATTGGAACTAGCAAAGGAGATACGACAACTTGGTCGCAGTAGCAGCCATACAGGTTACTAGCAAGGGAACTTCAGCCAGGAAAATTCAGCCAGGAAACTTCAGCCAGGAAACTTCAGCCAGGAAACTTCAGCCAGGAGATTTCAGCGTCCCTAAGGTCCTTCAGAGATTGGTAGAGAAAGGGTGTGGGTGAGGAGCTCGAGGACTTTTGAGGCGCCTCAAAAGAGGGGCGGGAGAGGGGAGACGAGAGAAGAGCGGGGAGGAGAAGGGGAGCTACCGTGTCTCCAGTGCCAACGAATGCGATTAATGGTGGTGCGCCACGTGGCGCGATGAGAGTGAGCTCCGCGATCTTTATCGGGCCCACGCCCAGGTGGCTCACCACGGGCTGCGCCACGTCAGCACAGCGGAATATCTTGAAACCTGCTGACGTGGCCACTGCCACGTAGCTGCACCCAAGGAAGATCACGGCAAAAGGGTGGTGGACGGATATGGGGAGGGTGGAGAGGGGCAAAGAAGAAAAGCGGAGCAACGAAAGCGAGTTGAGGTTACTACTAGGGAGCAGAAAGGGAGTGCGAAGTTGGGAGGTAGGATAGGACTTCTAGTAGCTTGGACGGAAGGTGATTTAAGGGGTTGTGTGAGTGACGATGACTGCAGAGATCGTAGGGTCGTGCCTTTGCATGCTCTACCTGCCATCCGCCGTGAATGCAGCATAGCGAATCTCCTCTAACGCGTATTCCCCTCCCCTTTCCCTCCCAGCTGGTTCTGTCCGCTTAGCGCCACGACTGTTCGTAAACGCCCGACCCATCCAACGGCGCGGATCAATCCTTGGAATCAGGCAGCATCATCCAACGGTGCGGATGGACTTTAGGAATCAGGCAGCGCAATCCAGCGGTGGCGTCGCATATGGGTAGCGTCGCACACGAAGCAGCGTCGCTAGTAATGTGTTCGGACGCGCGCGGATAGCATCGCACGCAGATAGCGACGCGGGCAAAGTAGCGACGCGCGCAGATAGCGACGCGCGCAGATAACGACGCGCGCAGATAGCGACGCACGCAAAGAGCGACGCGCGCAGATAGTGTGGCACGCGCGCGGATAGCGTCGCACGCGGATAGCGAAGCTGGATCTTGCGAGTCGTCCAAACAACTATCCGAATGCCAGTCCGCGCATAGCGCCTACAATACCCAGAGTTTGCCTCGATTAGACCCGCATTAGGTTGTTATCCTGAGCTTCTAAGAGTTCGTTCTTGCAACTCCCGCTCTTTGCTCAGCCCATGCCGCCAATTCTTCAGTTGTCGCCTTCGAACGAACATCTTCGGTATTAGCCAGAAACCTCGAAGTCGATAAATTCATAGTATGCTTTTATGGAATACGCTACACAAATGATTGAAGCAATATCAACAGCGATCAACCCATCCTGACCTACAAATTTCGCACATTCGTACATTGTAAGGCCTCCGGCAATACCTTTGTTTTCCTCCACCGTATTGTTGGACTACAAACTTTACACCTATAATATCGTGTTATTATGGCTAGTTCGATTGGGCGTAAAGACAGTCATTGCATCTTCTGTAACAGCATGTGAACATCTGAAGCAAGGGCATAGTTCTCGTTGCTCCTTCTCCTGCAATGGTGGAAGGGAGGAGAGGAGGGTAAGTTGGGAGATGAGAAGACCACAGCTGCTGCAGAATACCACGATGCGCAAGCAGCTTCATGGTAGTGCAACAAGGATCCTTCATCTCTGCTGGTTCATTTAAGAAGAAAAAGTAGCAAGGATACAACCTTCATCGTTTTCCAAGCGTGTGCGCACAGCCCGAGTTTGCTTGTCCTACACGAAGGTGGGCATACGGTAGTCAGAGGGGAAGAGGAGGACATGAAGGAGAGGAGGGGAGGAGGCTATACCTGAGGATGGGGTGGAGCTGGTCTTCGAGCACCCTGAAACCCTCGTAGCAATCATTGCATAACGAGGGTAGGGGAAGGGAGACTAGGGGAAGAGGATGGTGCACCTGAGCTGAGGGGAGACTGAGATGAGAGGAGGGGAGTGCACCTGAGAATGGGGTGAAGCTGGTCTTCGAGCACCCTGAAGCCCTCGTAGCAATCATTGCTAATGAGGGGAGGGGACAAGGGGAGCTGAGGAGCTGGGGAGATGAAGGGGGGGAGGAGGGGGCTATACCTGAGGATGGGGTGGAGCTGGTCTTCGAGCACTCTGAAGCCCTCGTAGCAATCATTGCAACGCTGCAACCTGCCGTGATTCACATGCCATGATGCAACATGCCATCACATGCCGTAAGATATACCGTAACTGTGAAGACCAGAATACACAGGGATTTGTACCGACGATGATCGCAGAAGATGAACAACAGTGACTCTCACAACCCTCCACTGAACCCCCTCATCCCGTCTTCTCACTTCGCTCCGCTTACCCCCCCCCCCTCCCCCTCCCACCTTGATTCTCACCTCTCCTCCATGTGCAGGTCAGCCCCATGGAGATGTGTGGCAGTGCGACAGCACTGATGGGCTCACTGAACGCCCTCAGCAGCTCACTCACACGCCCATCTGCCTTGAGCGTCAGCTTCATTGCCTCATTCAACCTCCCGTGCTCTCCCCTCCTTCCCTTGTTCTCACCTCTCCTCCATGTGCAGGTCTACGCCAGGAGAATGCGTGGCGGTGCGAGCAGCAGTGATGGGCTCGCTGAACGCCCTCAGGAGCTCGCGCAGCAGCGACAGCGCCACTCCCACGTACCTGGGGGTGGGAGGGAGGGAGTGTGGGAGGGGCGGGAGGAAGGGTGGGAGATAGAAGCGTGGATTTGACACTCAGTAGCTCGTGAAGCAGTGACGGTGCCACGTCATGTGCATTTGGTGGGAGGGGAAAGGGAAAAAGGGTGTGCTTGATTTTGCAGAGGGCGCAAGAAAGACAAATTGAGTCAAAAGTTGCCGCACGCTTGCAGTGTGGACAGTGATTCACAACACAACAGACGGTGGCAGAGGCCTAGCAAAGCACGACAACACATTTTTCAGACTCTTGACAGCACTGCTCAGCACCACACAGAAACACTCAGAAACGCTCCAGAACACACAGCATCACTCAGCACCGCACAGCACCACACAGGAACGCTCACTTGGAGTGGCTGCTGGCGAGCAGAGCCCTCAGCAGCGGCTGCAGCTGCAATGCTCCCTCCATGCCCACCGATACCAGCCGCCTGCCTCCCTGCATGGCCAGCACCTCCAACACGTCTGCCACCACCTGAGACGTGAGGGATAAGGAGGGAAATAACACATAAGGAGAGACACAAGGCAGCTCTCAGCAGCTGCAAGGCCCCTTCCATGCCCACCGATACCAGCCGCCTGTCTCCCTGCATAACCAGCACCTCCAACACGTCTGCCACCACCTGAGACGTGAGGGATAAGGAGGGAAATAACACATAAGGAGAGACACAAGGCAGCTCTCAGCAGCTGCAAGGCCCCTTCCATGCCCACCGATACCAGCCGCCTGCCTCCCTGCATGACCAGCACCTCCAACACGTCTGCCACCACCTGATGCACACGGGGGGATGAGAAAGGGAGATCGGAAGCAACAAAGAATGACAACGGGAAAGTAAGGCGATAGGCGTTATATCCTTGAGAGCAAACCATGCTGCCGCATATACTCCACATGCTCTCGTGCTCTCATGCAGCAAATGCTCCTGAATGCGCCTCACTCACTGCAAGGTCTTTCGAGGCTGCCAGGGCGGAGAGGGCAGGCAGCAGTTCTCCATCCACCCACAGCGCTGCCACGTGGCGCACTGCAGACAGCCGCCCCTGCAGCATGTGCTGCATGGCAGTGTGCCGCCCGTTCACACTCTCCATCACCACCATCTCATCGTCCTCCTCCCCCTCCTCCTCCTCTTGGCGTTTCTGCTGCTTCAATGGTAGTGAGGGCTGTGTGTGTGGTGGGAATAGGAGTAGGGGGAAGGGCAAGTGCATAAAAGGTGGGTTAATCCCGGCAGCATGTGCTGCATGGCTGTGTGCTGCCCGTTCACACTCTCCATCACCACCATCTCATCGTCTTCATCGTCTCCCCCCTCCTCTTGGCGTTTCTGTTGCTTGGATGGTAAGGAGGGCTGGGGAATGGGGCAGGGAGTGGGTTAGTCGTTGCTGCATGGCTGTGTGCCGCCCATTCACATTCTCCATCACCACCATCTCGTCATCCTCTTCGTCTCCCCCCTCCTCCTCTTGCCGTTTCTGCTGCTGGGATGGTAAAGATGGCTGGAGAAATGGATGGGAAATGGATGGGAAATGGATGGGAAATGGATGGGAAATGGATGGGAAATGGAGGGCGGGCCGAGGCGCGGGAAGTAAAGGTTGAATACGCTGGTCATGGCCGTGTGCTGCCCGTTCACACTCCATCACCTCCATCTCGCCATCCTCTTCCTCATCTTCCTGCCCCTGCTGCTTCAATGGTAAAGAGAGCTGGGGGGAAGGAAAAGGGAGGAGGGAGGAGGGGTTGGGTGGGAGACGGCAAGAATAATTGCGCTGCGTTGGTCCCTGCTGCATGTGCTGCATGTGCGTCTACCCCCTCCTACTCCTCTCCCCTCCCCACCTTCTCTCAAACGGTCCTTCTCTCTCCCTGTCCTCTCTCCGTCCACTCACCTGTGCGAATTCGTCCACATTCACTTATATGGACCACTGCAGACCACTCTGTTAGTGCATCAACCCTGTGATCCCTTAACTCTCTCACTCCTCTCCTCTCCCCACTCCTCCTTCCCTCTCCCCATCCTCTCTCCGTCCACTCACCTGTGCGAATTCGTCCACATTCACTTTCATCGACCACTGCAGAACGCTCCCTGCTCCTCCTGCTGCCGCTGAATGTCGAGCACCAGCTGTCCGGTGTTGTGCTGCTCCTGCCACTGACGCCGCTGCTCCTATTGATGCTCTGCCTTGCACCGCTTGCACTGCTGGCACTTGCACTGCTGGCACTTGCACCTGTGCTGACTGCACTTGTGGAGCCTGAGAGCGTGGGGACAGGGGAGACAAGCCAACGCCTCTACCCAATCTCCTGCTCCCTACCCCAGTTCCGGCTGGTATCAAATCCCCCGCCCCTCCTCCCCCTCCTGCATCCCCTCCCACTCTCTCTCCTCCCACTCCTTCCCCTGCTCCCACGCGTCTGTCTGCCCCTACCTCTGCCCTACAAGACAACGCGGAGGAGGAAATAGGAGAGGAGGCGGAGGGAGAATATGCCAAGGACGAAGAAGCCAGCACTGCTGACTCACATGCACCGCCACGTGCACCGCCATACACTCTACAAGCATCCTCTCTTACAACTCCTCCTGCCGGTAACGACGCAGAAGCAGATGCAGACGCCACCAAGCCAATGCCCCTATCCTCACACTCCCGCACCCTCTCCCCGGCAGACCCATGCCTTCTCATACTGTCACTGCCACCTCTCCGATCCCCACCAGCAGTGCCCTCCACCCCTCCTTCCTCCACCTCTACAGCGTAAGGCGGGTGCAGAATAGACGGCCGGATCTTGTACTTGTCATCCTCACTCCGACTCCATTCTAGGGTTGTTGAATGCTCCTCCTCCCCCTGCCCAGACCTGTGCATATCTGCTTTCTCTCCACCCTCCTCTCGTTTCTTTTCCTCCTTCCTTTCCCCCTCTCCATCCAAAGCATACGGGGCTCGAAGACTTGGCACCGATGCTTTACCCCCCACAGTCGCACGCCTAACAGCCGCCCCACCACTAGCAACACCACCATCACTCGCAGCAGCACCATCGCTCTTCCTCTCCCCACCGTTACCCTCACCCTCTCCCTCCTCGTCCTCACTCCACCCGCTAATCTGCCCAGACCCAACTCTCTGCACCCCTGCTCCTCTCCCCTCCCCACTCCCCTCACTCCCCCCCCTCCGCTCCTCTCCTCTCCCCTCCTCATTCCCAACCCCATTCCCCTCCCCTCCCGCCTCCCCTCTCTCTCCGCCATACCCCACCGCCCTCCTGCCCCCTCCTCCCCCTCCCAAGCTATCCTCCAGGCCAGAGAACGACCCGATCCAGTCAGACACTTTATTCATCGCCTCTACCACTGTTGCCGCCCTGCTGCCCGCGCCCCCTCCTGCAGTCGCCACCGCTCTGCTCCAGTCAAACGTCACCCCGAAGCCAGACATCCCTCCCAGAATACCACCTGCACCAGATACGCCTGGGGGTGCGCCTGAAGCAGGTACACCTGTGCCTGTGCTTGAAGCAGATGCGCCTGCTTGTGTAGTACCACGAGACACACCAGCTGGTTGAACCTGAGTAGGCACAGAGGCTGCAGCAGTGGGTGTGACAGTGGCATCTGAATCCACCCCAGCTGCTGCTTTGGCTGATGTATCTACTCCTGGAGCAGTCGAGGCAGAGGAGTCTGCCCCTGCGCATGCGTGATTGCCCTTGTTACTTCTGTCTGTAGCAACAGCAGCAGCAGCAGCAGCACCAGTAGCAGCAGCAGCACCACCACCAGCAGCAGCAGAAGCAGCAGTCACCCCTCCAGCATCTAGAAACTCCTGAATTTTATGGGACTGGTGACCACCACCCACGTCTGACCCATTCAACCTCCCATTCAACCTCCCATCACCATCATCCCCCACCCCACGCCGTGCAGAGTGTGCAATCACAGCCCCAGTCACCCCTCCAGCCTCCAGAAACTCCTGAATCTTACGGGACTGGTGGCCACCACCCACGTCTGACCCATTCAACCTCCCATCACCATCATCCTCCCCCACCCGATGCCGTGCAGGGCGTGCAGTCGTATCAACAACCACCCCTCCAGCGTCCAGAAACGCTTGAATCTTATGAGACCCAGAGGGGTTTTCTCTAGGAATCTTATGAGACGTCTCAAAAGGGTTTTGCGAACGGACTCCCTGCGCCTCCTCTCTGGTGCCCTTGCCAAAGGCCCCCTCCCCTCTCCTGGCAGAGGAAGAGGAATCTTCCCCCTTGGAGATTGCATAATCGCCCGATACAGATGCTCTCCGCCCTCCCCTTGCCCCCACTTCTTTGAAACTACCCCCTGCTGCCCCTCCCGCGCCTCCCCCCCCAGCCGCCCCTCCTGCCCCTCCTCCTCCCACTCCCCCTCCCCTTCCCATTCCTCCTCCTCCTCCTGCCGCTCCGATCCTGACCTCCCTACCACTCACGGACCCAGCACCCCTACCCCACTGCTCCCCCACTCCTCCCACGGACACTCTCCGCCCTCTCCCCCCTCCACTCCCCACCCCCACACTCTCCCCTCCCGCACCTCCCCCTCCTGCCCCCACCCCGCCCGCACCCCCACGAAACCCGAACCTGCCCCCTCCAGAGCTCCCCAAGCCTGCCTTGTGGTCCGGACCTGCCTTTTGAGTTGACTTTTGAGTCGACTCAGCGCTTGCCTTGTGGCTCGGACCTGCTGAGTTCTCGCCCTTGATGGGGGACACCTGTCGAGTGCGGTGTATAGATGCTGCTGTGGGGGACTGGTGGTTCTGCTGCTGATGGGGGTGGTGGTGGTTCTGATGCTGATGGGGGTGGTGCTGGTTGTGGTGATGCTGGTGGGGTGATGGGGAGGAGTGGTGGTGGGGGGAGCGATTGGCGGGGGTACCTGGTGGAGGGGGGGAAGAAGAAAGGCGGAAGGGGCGAAGGGAGACACAGGAGGGTTAGGTGATCTATGCTCTCGCCCTTGACAGGGGGAGATCTGCCAAGTGCGGTGTATGGAAACTGCTCTGGGGGACTGGTGGTTTTGGTGCTGCTGGTGGTGCTAGTTGTGGTGCTGGTGGTGCTGGTGGGGTGAAGGGGAAGGGACGGGACCCGCCTTGATAAAATGGTGCATGAGCATTAACAGTATAATGCTGGGGTTTGACATGAGGAGACAATGGAGGTGGTGGGTGAGGTGGGCAAGGGAAATAAGCCCACGCCTACACACCCACCTTGGACGCACGGAGCACGGGCGGTAGCAGCAGATTTTTGAGTCGACTCAAAAATCGACCCACCTTGGACGCACGGAGCACGGGCGGTAGCAGCAGATTTTTGAGTCGACTCAAAAATCGACCCACCTTGGAGGCACGGAGCACGGGCGGTAGCAGCAGAGTGCACAGGCGTGGACACAGAAGACACGGTGGAGGAGATGAGAGAGGTGGTGGGCGAGGCGGGGAGAGGTAAAAAAAGGTACAAACCCACACTTAGGCACCCACCTTGGAAACAAGGAGCACGGGAGTGCACAGGCGTTGACACCGAGGAGACGGTAGAGGAGACGGTGGAGGTGGTGGGAGAGGCAGGGAGGGGCAGGCCCATCGTGGTGCCTGACAGGCTCCTCTCCTCCTCCGTGCTCTCTGACGCGCTAGATCCAAACGGCGCCACTTGCTGAGGGGGGGAAGGAAAGGGGGAATGACGTTCATAGAGACACAGGTGCTTGACAGGCTCCTCTCCTCCTCCGTGCTCTCTGATGCGCTAGATCCAAACGGCGCCACTTGCTGAGGGGGGGAAGGAAAGGGGGAATGACGTTCATAGAGACACAGGTGCTTGACAGGCTGCTCCCCTCCTCCGTGCTCTCAGAGGCGTTAGATCCAAACGGCGCCACTTGCTGGAGGGGACAACCGGGGAAAAACAGGGAGGATAAGATAGGGTAGAGGCAGAGGGCGAGGCAGGCAGGGGCAACCCCATGGTGGTCCCTGAGAGGCTCCTCTCTTCCTTCCTCCGTGCTCTCAGAGGCACTAGATCCAAATGGTGCCACTTGCTGGAGGGGACAACCGGGGCAAAACGTCGTACCATAAAAGCATGCCATACCATGAGGTCCTCGTGCCACAGGCTGACGCAGGTGTGGGCGAAGGAGGCCTCCTCTCCTACAGCCTGCTGCTATTGAGGGAAACGTAGTACCATTACCATACCATGGCATGGCAGCACCGTGCATGAGATGACAGCATAGCAGCACCACACCGCCATACCATGAGGTCGACGTGCCACAGGCTGACGCAGGTGTGCGAAAAGGAGGCCTCCTACAGCCTGCTGCTATTGAGGGGAACGTGGTACCATTACTATACCATACCATGGCAGCACCATACCATGACGTCCACGTGCCACAGGCTGACGCAGGTGTGCGAGAAGGACTCGAAGTGCGTCAAAGCCCATACAGCAATGAGACTTGCACCATGGCAGCACATACCATGAGGTCGACGTGCCACAGGCTGACGCAGGTGTGCGAGAAGGAGGCGCCATACAGCCTGCTGCTATATGGGGAAACGTTGTACAATGGGCTATACACAGGCACAGAATGACATGAAGCATGCACTTTATACTTGGTGCCATACCATGAGGTCGACGTGCCACAGGCTGACGCAGGTGTGCGAGAACGAGGCGCCATACAGCCTGCCGTCGTGAATGCTGACGTCAGCTACCTTGGACCATCCCACGCTGACCGTGTCGAAGCAGCGCACGGGCTCCCACCCCCACACCTGCAAGGGATGGGAGGATGAGAGAACGTGAAGTGGTGGAGTGAGGTGAAGAGAGGTGGGGAGGATGGGGAGGGAAAGAGTGGTGTTTCTCGCACCGTCCACCATCCCACACTGACAGTGTCGAAGCAGCGCACAAGCTCCCTCACCCACACCTGCAGAGAGAGGTGAATAGGTAGAGAGAGATGAAGAGAGTGTGACGTGGTGGAGAGAGGTGAAGGGAGGTGAAGAGGATGGGGTGGAAATGAGGCGCGTCCCTAACGATCTTGGACCACTCCGCGCTGACCGTGTCGAAGCAGCGCACGGGCTCCCATCCCCACACCTGCGGATGGGAGGTGAAGTGGTGGAGAGAGGTGAAGAGAGGTCAAAAGAGGTGAAGAGGATGGGGTGGGAATGAGGCGTGTCTGTAGCCACCTTGGACCATCCCACACTGACCGTGTCGAAGCAGCGCACAAGCTCCCACCCCCACACCTGCGGGAGAGAGGAGAAGAGAGGTGAAGAGAGGTGAAGAGGATGGGTTGGGACTGAGGGGTGTTTCTACCACCATTCACCACCCCACGCTGACCGTGTCGAAGCAGCGCACAGGCTCCCACACCACACCCACACCTGCGGGTGGGAAGCAAGGAGGTGATCCGAAGAGCAACCACACGAGTTGACTTTTTAGTCGACTCAAAAGTCAACTCTTTTGAGTCGACTCAAAAGTCCACTCTTTTGAGTCGACACAAAAGTAAAGTCGGCTCCCACACCACACCCACACCTGCGGATGGGAAGCAAGGAGGTGATCCGAAGAGCAACCGCACAAGCTCCCACCCACACATGCCGATGGTTGGAGAACGCAAGAGGGAACATGTGGGCAAAGAAAGCAAAGATGTGGAGAAGTTTATTGCTAGGGGCGACAGGAGGTAAAGGACACAAAAAGAATCGAGAAAATCAAAGGACCAGGAGACGAAAAGGAGACAGCTGGCACTAGCAGAGCAAGCAATGCGCACCTTGAGCGAGTCGGCAGAGCGAGCAAGCAGCAGAGAGCATCTCAACGCGGCCGGCCTGCGGACGTCTCACCTTGAGGGAATCAGCGGAGGGAGCTAGCAGCGCTTGGCCATCAGGAGTGAAGGCTAGTGAGCGCATGCCACTGGCCTGCAATGGAGGCACGGCAGATTGTAGCAAGCAGCACAGCACCCACCTTGAGTGAGTCAGCAGAGGGGGCTAGCAGCGCTTGGCCATCAGGAGTGAAGGCTAGCAATCGCATGCCATTGGCCTTCAGGAGGAGAGGCAAGGTAGATGGCAGTAGCAAGCAACACGGAACCCACCTTGAGCGAGTCAGCAGAGGGCGCTAGCAGCGCTTGGCCATCAGGAGTGAAGGCTAGCGATCGCATGCCATTGGCCTGCAGTGTAAGGCAAGGCACACAGTAGAGACACGTGTAGGGCCAGAGAGTAGAACAGAGGGGCACAGGGGGACACAGGGATACACAGGGATACACAGGGGTAAACAGGGGCACACAAGGGTATATGGGCAAACAGCGGAAAACAGGGATAAACAGGGGCACAACAGGATGCAGACTTGAGGTTTTAGTGGGAGAGAGTTTCGCCGTGTGTATTCAACCAGGCTGTTCGTCCCTGCTCCTCTTTCCCTGCCTCTGCTCCTCTTTCCCTGCCTCTGCTCCTCTTTCCCTGCCTCTGCTCCTCTTTCCCTGCCTCTGCTCCTCTTTCCCTGCCTCTGCTCCTCTTTCCCTGCCTCTGCTCCTCTTACCCCACCTCCACTTCTCTTACCCTAACTCTTCTCTTGACCCACCTCCTCCCCTTTCTACCCTACCTCTGTGCCTGTGCAGCCCAACAATCACACACCTCTATGCCTACACATGCGCATGTGCACACATGCACACATGCACACATGCACACATGCACACATGCACACATGCACACATGCACACATGCACACATGCACACATGCACACATGCACACATGCACACATGCACACATGCACACATGCACACATGCACACATGCACACATGCACACATGCACACATGCACACATGCACACATGCACACATGCACACATGCACACATGCACACATGCACACACACAGGTAGACATACCTCTGTGCCCGTAGACCCAACCAGCTCGAACGTCTCCAGGTCCCAGAACTTGCACGTGCGGTCACTGGAGCCTGGTGCATGGGCACCCATGTTCGCGCACAGTTAGACATACCTACGTGCCCTATCTACACTCCTGCTACCGCCACCAGAAACATACCTCTGTGCCCGTAGACCCCACCAGCTCGAACGTCTCCAGGTCCCAGAACTTGCACGTGCGGTCACTGGAGCCTGGTGCATGCATGCACACAGATGGGCACACAAGCACACATGCACACATGCACACATGCACACATGCACACATGCACACATGCACACATGCACACATGCACACATGCACACATGCACAAATGCACACACATTCGAACATCCACACATGCACACGCATGCACACATGTAAACACAGGCACACACATTCAATCAAACACATGCACACAAACCCAGACACATGCACACATGCACAAGTCAAGTTAGAGGTACACTTAGAGCATGGGGAAGGGCAAGGAAGCAGGATACGTACGTGCCTCAGAGCAAAGGGCACGAATTCGTATCATGAGAGCAGGGTGGACAGGCACTGACAGGAGGGGAGGAGCTGACAGGCACTCACGGCAGGCATGTAGGCGAGGGGAAGCAGGGACGGGCGGAACTGACAGGAAGCGAGCAGCAGCTCGTGCGGGTGGAGAGTGAGGCAGGTGACGGCATCGTGGCGGTGCTTGGACGGGCAGAACAGAGCACACACTCTCAGAAGGCACAAGGGGAGAGGGCAGCACTGACATGAGGCGAGCAGCAGCTCGTGCGGGTGGAGAGTGAGGCAGGTGACGGCATCGTGGCGGTGCTTGGACGGGCAGTACAGAGCACACACTCTCAGAAGGCACAAGGGGAGAGGGCAGCACTGACATGAGGCGAGCAGCAGCTCGTGTGGGTGGAGAGTGAGGCAGGTGACGGCATCGTGGCGGTGCTTGGACGGGCAGTACAGAGCACACACTCTCAGAAGCCACAAGGGGAGAGGGCAGCACTGACATGAGGCGAGCAGCAGCTCGTGTGGGTGGAGAGTGAGGCAGGTGACGGCATCGTGGCGGTGCTTGGACGGGCAGTACAGAGCACACACTCTCAGAAGGCACAAGGGGAGAGGGCAGCACTGACATGAGGCGAGCAGCAGCTCGTGTGGGTGGAGAGTGAGGCAGGTGACAACGGGTGGAGGCCTAGATATTAAAAGCAGGATAACAGCGCCTCTTACAGCTAGCAAGCAGCAGCTCGTGTGGGTGGAAGGTGAGGCAGGTGACGGCGTCGTGGTGGTGCTTGAACTCGTGCAGCACCTTGCCTGCCTGCACGTCCCACAGCTGTGAGAGAGGGGGAGGGGGAGATGGGAGGAGATGCAGAGGAGGTAAGGGCAAGGCAGGGGAGGGTGCTTGAACTCGTGCAGCACCTTGCCCGCCTGCACGTCCCACAGCTGCAGGAGAGAGGTGGGGGTAGGGATGCAAGCACAAGGAAAGCAGCAAAGAGTGAAAGGTGAGGCAGGGGCAGGTGATGGCGCCATGGTGGTGCTTGAACTCGTGCAGCACCTTGCCCGCCTGCACGACCCATAGCTGCTTGCAAGGGGAAGGAGAGAGGGTGGGGGAGGGATAGGATGGCAAGGATGAAGTCAGGAAAAAAGCCGTGTTTTGATTTTGAGTCGACTCAAAACACGGCTCATTTCACGAAGGTGGGGTAGGGATAGGTTGAGCAGGATAGAGTCAGGAAATTCACCCTGGGTGCCAACGAGTGCAGCAAGCAACTTGCCGGCCAGCATCTTCTGCCATAGTAACGAGGTGACCTTTTGAGACGACTCAAAAGTCACCAACTTGCCTGCCAGCATTTTTGAGGCGCCTCAAAAGCCAACGAGTGCAGCAAGCAATTTGTCTGCCAGCATCTTCTGCCTTGCCTTCCTCTTCCTCCACTCGTTCATCCCTTTCCCTCCTCCCTCCTATGTTCCTCCCTCCCTCCCCCTCACCTTGATAACCGAGTCCTGCCCGCCAGTCATCAGCCACTGCCCATCAGGGCTGAACCGCACACACATACTCGCACTCCCTCCCTAACCTTCCCCTCATTCTTGAAACTTGTCTCACCTTAATCACCGAGTCCTGTCCACCAGTCATCAGCCACTGCCCATCCGGACTAAACCGCACACACGCCACGCCCTTCCCATGGTTTTTTAGCACGTGCACTGCCGCTTTATGTCTTCGCCCTTCTATCCACATCTCCCTTCCCTCCCTTCCCCTGCGTTTCTTCCCCCTCCCTCACCTTGATCACCGAGTCCTGCCCGCCAGTCATCAGCCACTGCCCATCCGGACTAAACCGCACACACGCCACGCCCCTGCCGCGGTTCTTCAGAGTATGCACTGCGTACCTCTGCCTTCGCCCTTCTATCCCTATCTTCCCCCCCTCCTTTCCCCTGCCCCACCTCACCTTGATCACCGAGTCCTGCCCGCCAGTCATCAGCCACTGCCCATCAGGGCTGAACCGCACACACGCCACGCCCTTCCCATGGTTCTTCAGAGTATGCACCGCCTCCTTCTGCCTGGGGTCCCACACGCGGGCAGTCGAATCCTGGGAACCCGACGCGAAGAACGGTTCAAAGGGGTGGAAGTCCAGCGAGAGGGCCGACCCCCTGTGGCCCGTCAGGGTGCGCACGGCTGGTGTGGGAGGGGTTGCAGTGGAGGGGGGAGGAACATTGGCAGGGGACCAGGCTGTTGGGCTCAAAGGGGTGGAAGTCCAGCGAGAGGGCCGACCAATGGCCTGTTAGGGTGCGCACGGCTGGTGTGGGTGTGTGTGTTTGGAGGGGTGGGGGGAGTGGGGGGGATGGGGGGAGAAGAGGGCATAGAGTAACAGAGGGCAGGAAGTCCAGCGAGAGGGCTGACTCCCTGTGACCCGTCAGCGTGTGCACGGCTGGGGGAGGTTGGGTGAGGGTGGGGGGGTGCCCGGGGAGGGGAAGGTGTTGGGGGCGGTGGGCGGGTTATGAGAAGCAGGGCGAGAGGGGTCCAATGAGACAAACAAACCCTGTGGCCCGTTGGGGTGCGCACGGCTGGTGTGAGTGCGTGTGGGGGGGGGGAGGAAAGGAAGGGAAGAGAATGTAGGGTGGGGCATGGAAGGAATCACGTGGGCGGACGTCTGGCAAGGCAATCAACCCCCTGTGACCTGTCAGGGTGCGCACAAGGTGACTTTTGAGTCGACTCAAAAGTCAGGTGGGGTGGGGCATGGAAGGAATCACGCGGGCGGACGTCCAGCAAGACAGCCGACCCCCTGTGACCTGTCAAGGTGCGCACGGCTGGTGAGGGTGGGTGGTGGAGGGAGGGGGTTGGGGTGGGGAGGGGGAGATGGGGGATGAAGCAGAGGAAAAGGAAACAGCTGCGTGGGAGGAGTTCAGAGCAATGGCTGAACCCCCGGTGGCCCGGCTGGGGGAGGTGTGGGGGGGTTGGGGGAGGTCGGGTTGGGTTGGGGGAAGGAAAGGCTTGTCATGAGAAGCAGGGCGACAGGTGGGTAGAGGTCAAGAGATATGACCCTGCCAGCCGGCTCCCTCCGCTGCAGGTCCCACACCCTGGCAGTGCACGACTCATTTGGTTTTGTGCTGGCACAGACACTGCAACCACAGCTAGAATGTGGGGTAGTTTGCCCTAGTTCCAATTAGTCCCAAAGATCTTCACTCTAAAAGGCTCGCACTTTCCCCCTCGTTGAGGCCCCACAGCTTCACAGATCCACTGAGCACGCCCGGGATCGCCTGGTCCTCTGATCTGCTCAGCGGCGCTCTCTTCTCTCGCTAGCTTCACGAACACACTGAGCTTCACACACAGTGCGTGGTTGCCTCACCTTTGCCCTCGTTGAGGTCCCACAGCTTCACAGATCCACTGAGCACGCCCGGGATCGCCTGGTCCTCTGATCTGCTCAGCAGCGCACTCTCCACTTGCT
This sequence comes from Closterium sp. NIES-65, assembly GCA_948144175.1. Taxonomy (NCBI): domain Eukaryota; kingdom Viridiplantae; phylum Streptophyta; class Zygnematophyceae; order Desmidiales; family Closteriaceae; genus Closterium; species Closterium sp. NIES-65. The sequence continues at coordinate 752,977 of CANXME010000511.1, read as the reverse complement.
AGCTCCACAATTTGATGCCTCACCTTTGGCCCGCCTCACAGTCAGTCCTGGTAAGCTTCACAGAGCGTGCCTCACCTTTGCCCTCGTTGAGGTCCCATAGCTTCACAGATCCACTGAGCACGCCTGAGACCGCCTGGTCCTCTGATCTGCTCAGCAGCGCACGTCCCGATTAGAGTCACTCAAATGGCCCACCCACCTTTGCCCTCGTTGAGGTCCCACAGCTTCACAGAGCCACTCAGCACCCCCGAGAAACCCTGGTCCTCCGATCTGCTCAGTAGCGCACTGCCCTCGTTGAGGTCCCACAGCTTGGCTGTGGGATAGTATGTCCTCGTTGCGGTCAGTCCTAATAATCTTCATAGTGCATGCCTCACCTTTGCCCTCGTTGAGGTCCCACAGCTTCACAGATCCACTGAACACGCCCGAGATCGCCTGGTCCTCTGATCTGCTCAGCAGCGTGCTCTCCACGGCGCTGGTGTTGCCACGCAGCTTCTGCCATGGGATGGCAGAGACGGGTGGAGAGGTAGAGATGTGGATGGAGAGAAACAGCAGTGAGCGAAAAGGCAGTGAGCGAAAGTGCATTGGGCGCAGAGACTGCTCAGCAGCGTGCTCTCCACGGCGCTGGTGTTGCCACTCAGCTTCTGCCATGGGATGGCAGAGACAATTGGAGAGGTAGAGTTGTGGATGGAGAGAAACAGCAGTGAGCGAAAAGGCAGTGAGCGAAAGTGCATTGGGCGCAAAGCGTGCTCTCCACGGCGCTGGTGTTGCCACTCAGTTTCTGCCATGGTTCAGCAGGTGTGGATGCGTAGACAGGAATGTGGATGGAGAGAGAGAATGTAGATAGAGGCGGTGAGTAGACGGCAAGAGGAACATGCACAATGACTGCTCATCGAAGCGCTCTCCACTGCGCTAGTGTTGCCGCTGAGCTTCTGCCATGGCAGGGCGCATGTGGGACGGAGTGAAAGGAACCAAGATTCGGAAGAGACAGGCGTAGGTAGAGAAAAAGCACTGCATGCAGAGTCTGCTCAGAAGGAGCGCTCTCCACTGCGCTCTCCGCAGCGGTTACCGCTCGTGAATGGAACTGACCTGCTACTTCTTGATATGGCTACCCGCAATGACTCTATCTTGGCCGTACAATTCATCCATGCTTACGAGCAGAGGTTCGCGGTCGTGGATGGACCAGAGGAGCAGCTTTTTGACGCCGCTACCTAATTAACATTCATTTGCTTCAAACGGGTTACCAGCACGCTGTTACCACACTTACGAGGAGCGGTTCGCAGTCGTGGGTGGACCAGAGGAGCAGTTTCTTGTCGTCGACACCCCGAACAGAAATTTATTCGCTTAAACGGGTTACCAGTGCGCTGTTACCAACACTTACGAGCAGCGGTTCGCGGTCGTGGGTGGACCAGAGGAGCAGCTTCTTGTCGTCGCCGCCCGTAATCACCCTTTCGCCCGTCTTCCGCCCGATGCTCACGCATTTTACACTGGCTGTGTGCGCCGCGAACGTTTCTGGTTGCCGTTAAGTTACGTGTTACAGGTACGTGGTAAATCAGCGAGTTAAGGAAACCAGGATGGTGATAAAAAAAAGAAAGGGAGAATACTGTATCGAAGACGGAAGAGCAAAAGCCGGGAAAGCTGAAAAGAGGTTGTGTAGCTTTATAGTTGGGAGAAGAAGAGGGGAACGAGCACAGGAATGGACTTGCAAACCGAACCAGATTTTGCTGGAAAAGTGCGAGTGGCTTGGCGAAGAGAGAAAGTGTGTATAACGAGGATACGAATCTTCTGCGCTCTTCGCGTGTCTGGTCGTCCCATCGCAAGCTTTCTGTGTGATGTCGATGGCGGTGCGGATTGGCTAATTAGCTGCAGATTGTGACGTGAACGATACTGCTAACTGGGTGCCTACATGTACTTATTCGACTACCCTACACACTAAGGCTGGAGGGCTCTCATTATTTAGTAGCTCAAATCCATGCTTGTTGGAGACCCCACTAAAGCAGAAAGACGTCCACCTAAACGTGTATCTACAACGTGCCGGCCTAGGTGTGTCTTGACTGTCTTCGGAGTCTAGCACTACTACGCCATCAGAACGACGATGATGGACCAAATAATGACACTCGCAATCTTCGTCCTTTCATAAGAAACGATACTAAAGATACTAGCTACTACAAAAGCCACGTCACTACGAAATGCGTGACCGAATGGCGGCGCGGGGTGACGAAACGCAAGAATCTAGAGAGCTGATCAGCCAGCTCTAACTGTCTTGTTCGAGCTGAACCGCGAGGCACGATCAGGTAATTCCTAGATTCTAGTTCATTTCTAACGGTGGTGTGGGTGAGCTCCTTGGTCTTTGGTGGATTGTCAAGGTGACAGATGCATTTGGCGGGAAACCCAAAAAAACGGCTCGGCTCTGCTCATGGTCATGGTGTTCCTCGCTCTGCCATTGCCATGGCTGCCGAACCGAATGAGGTGCTGCTACCATTGACGAGCTTATGTCATGTTTCGCCCATACTCAGTTTCAAGGAAGGTATATTCGCAGCGGGTAACAAAGAATGCCGTTTCGGACTGACGAACACACGAGTTCGCACAGATATCCCATCCCCTCATCCTGGGTGCTGAAACATGGGCCTTGGTTTGGGGTCTCGGGAAAAGCCCGCCAGTGGTCATCTGGCACATTCGTTATACGAACTGACACCGAACCGCTACCAACATGTCAGTGCGCAGACCCTCACTTTTCAAAAACCAGGAAGTTGTTTGTCTTTGCAACCATATGCAACCAGATTTGCAGAAAGGGGAATTTCGGCAGCTTTACCGTTCAACGAGTTTTCCTGTTGCGCGTTTTTGCTCGTGACAGTCATCTAGAAGATTTCAGCAGCAGAGAAGTGAGGCCGATCAGTGATCAAATCATACCGCTCAGCTCGTACACGCCGCGATCACCGTTCGACATCACGCCGGCGCCCGAAGCCATAAATTCCCCGCGTCCAATCTGGCGCGACGACCAAGCGTTCACTGCGCCGTACCGGTCTTAGCTATCCGTTCTGTGCCTTTATGTCCTTCTGTCGCGCCGCACTGTAGTAGTAGCATCAATGGCGTCTTCCGGCCTCAGATCGCTCCAGCATTTTCGTTCTCGATCTTCAGCAATCCCTCTCGCTCGCTGCGCCAAATCGAACCATTCCCTCGATCATGTGGATTCGTTGTCGAATCAACTCGCGAGACTGCTGCATTCGAGCGATGCACGAGAACCGTTCCACAGTCATAGTAGCGACAGCTGCGAAAACGAAGGACGTGTTACCACGATATTTAGATCGGATCCAACCGAAGCAGCGCCGAACCTCGAGCGTCCGACAGACGAGCCTCCTGGGAGGTCTGGGGTAGCAACGGGGTTCGGAGCCGGCAACAGCTTCGGCGGGACAAGGAGGTTCGGATCCCGAGAGAGCAGGTTCGGCGAGATCCAGGCGGATCGCGGCTTGCTGAATCGGATTATGAACCTCGCTTCTGCCGTGGGGAGTGCAACGAATAGCAGCGCGAGAAGGGTCGATGCGGACGGTGCTGATAGCAGCAACTCCTATAAAGGTCGAAGAGATGGAAGTCGAAGAGACGCTAGCAGTGGTGTCAGCAGTAGCTCCGATAAGCACTGTTCCGTTACCAGCAATGGGGCCAGCAGCGGCACTGAGGTGTTCCAGGATTCGATTGAAACTACCACGTCGGCGGGCGATGGGACAGGAGGAGTTGGTGCGGCGGCGTGGGATCGAGCGGTTGGGGAAATCGGTCCTGAGAGGCTAGGAGCGGTGGAGGGTTTTGAGACGCCTGGCGAAACCGGTCTTGAGTGGTTGAGAGCGTCGTCGGAAGGAAGAGAGGGCGGAGCGTCGGAGGAGCGTAGGAGCAGCAGCAACATTTGCAGCAGCAGTACAACCACCTGCAGCAGCAGCAGCAGCAGCAGCAGCAGCAGCAGCAGCACGAGCAGCAGTAGCAATGGCAATAGCAGCGGCAACAGCAGTGGCTTGGACGCACTCAGGCTTTTGCTTAGGCCACAGGGTATCGAGCGAACGGGGGAGGAGGCCCCACAGGGGCGGGGAGGTTTGACCGATAGAGGGAGAGACTTGGGCACGGAAGGGCCGAGAGAGCAAAAGAAAAGCGAGGAAGAGGAGTTTTTGAGAGGGGATGGCGGCTTTGGTGACCCTGATGTTGCTGTGGAAGGGGGTGTGAGTGCTTCAGACAACGAGCGTGAAGTGAATGAGGAGGAGATATTGAGGAGGGATGGCGGCTTTGGTGACCCTGATGTTGCTGTGGAAGGGGGCGTGAGTGCTTCAGACGACGCAGCTGAGTTTACTAGAGGCGAACGGTTCTGGAATGGCGTTCCAGCGAGGCAGGCTATAACGAGGACGGATGGGGAGTATCGGTGCTGCTATGGAGTGCAGGTAGCGGGGTTGCCTCTGGACATATCAGAGGAGGACACGTGGCAGATGATGGAGGGGCGAGGAGGAGAGGTGGTGGATGTGAGGCTGTACAAAGGGACACGTGGCAGGGGCACACGTGCTGTAGTCTATTTTAAGACCGAGGACGGCTTTCTTAATGCTCTATCTTCCTCCCATCACTCTTCCTCCTCTTCCGCCTCGTCCTCTTCCATCTCTTCCTCCTCCTCTTCATCCTTTTCCTCCTCCCCCTCCTCCTGCTCCTCTCCTATCTCTCCTCCTCCTGTCTCCGCGCCTCTCTCTATTACCCCCTGTAGACACACCCTCCCACTCCTCGCCCCAACCACCCGGGCCCACGTTGACAAGCTGACGTGGCAGCAGCAGCACGTGACGTGGCAGCAGCAGAGAGGGAGCGGCAGCAAGCGCACGACAGAGAGGGGTGTGAGAAACGGGGAGCACAGGGCAGGGAGTAGCAGGAGGCAGCAGCAGGGGAGGGTTCAGGGTTTAGGGCATAGTGCTTTAGGGCTTAGTGGTTCAGATGGTCTGCTAGCGCTACTAAGCTCCCAAATACCCTGCGTTTCACAGCCGCGTTGCACTGACAGTTTACCCCTGCCTAGGAGTGAAGACGCTGGTTTAGGCTCGGAACGAGCAGATTCGGCGGCATCTGGTTTGGGAGGTGCGGGCTTGGGGAGATTAGGTTCGGCGAAAGCAGTGACCGCAGCAGTAGGAGGGAGGGTGGTGGAACGGTCAGGAAAAGGTTGTGGGCTGCCCGGCGACTCTTTCTCTTTCCCTCCGCTTGCTGCGAAATCAAGCTTCTTTACAGTCACACTCACTGATGTCTCTCCATCAATCAGTGTAGCCCAGATTCGGGCAGCTCTTGAAGAGTTCGGGCAGGTGGACGGCCTGCGGTTGGAGCAATCTGCAGATCGGGCAGCTGGGAAAACATCGGAAGCGGATATCGGTGGACCTTTTGGCGAATCAGATTCTTTGGCTGCTCCTGAGCCACAGCTGCATTCAGTGGTGACTTTCCAGGTAACTTCTGCCCTGATTTTCTTCTTTTGATGCTTGCAGGCTTGCAGGCAGTTCCCCTGTGGCATTCTCCCCTGTGACTTTCCAGGTACACTTGACAAGTGTTGCGTGTGCAGCTTGAGGGTTCTTCCTGGCTCCACGACTGTATCTACTTCCCCACCCACCCACGCAGTCAAGGCACGCATATCAAGCAGACCCTGCCACGCTCTTCGCATCGACTAAACGATCCACCCACCTGTTGTGTGTGCAGCTTAATGGTTCCTCCTGGCTCCTGTTCCCACACCTCCACCATACCTCATTCCCCACCCTCTCACACAGTCAAACCAGGCACAGCAAGCTGCCCTGACCACTTTTGGGTCGACTCCAAAGGTATCTCCTTCCTTCCCTCCCCACCATCATATTCTTTTCCCCGACCACACAGTCAAAGGAGGCATATCAAGCAGCTCTGGCCACTCGCATCGTGACACTTGGCAGCACCACAGCGCATGTCCGAGCCTGTCCTGCAGGCTTGGAGCCACTGGTGGTCCGGTTCGAGTCCAAAAACACTCACCGCCGGCAGGCTCGGCACCAGGCTCGGCAGCAGGGGAGGCACTCGTTGGACTGTAGCGCCGTCCACTTCTGGCCGCAAGATATTCCGGTGCTGGCTGTGGATTTGCGGGCGGCGGGAGTTGTGGATGTTACGATTGCGGTTGCGGACGGCAGCTCGCAGGGAGTGGCGGAGGTGAAAGAGAGGTGCGTTGGGCAGTGGTTATGAAATTCGTTGGGCGGCCATGTCGGTAGGTAACCAAAGGAAGCTCGCAGGCAGTGGCGGAGGTGAAAGAGAGGTGAGATTGGTTTGCCTTGCAAAGTGAGTGACCTGGTAGAATGGGTAACAGGTGAGAGGTGGGTAAACCCCAAACCCTAGACGGCAGCTCGCAGGCAGGGGCGGAGGTGAAAGGGAGGTGAGATTGGTTGGGCAGGCAATGTGGGTGGGCTGGTAAAGTGGGTAACAGGTGACACGTACAGGCAGTGTGGTTGCTGTGAGACAAGTAGGAAGCAGACAGCAGGTCCCAGGCATTGGTGGGGGTGAAATAGAGGTGAGTGAGATTGGGTTGCCAGGCGAAGTGAGTGGGTGAGCTGGTAAGGTGGTAAACAGGCAACAGCATACAGGCAGTGTGGTTGCCGTGACAGGTGGGAGGAAGCAGACAAGACAGCCCGCAGGAGGTGTCTCAAGCTCAAAGCAGCGAGTCCCCACTGAGCCTCCCCTTCGACCCGCTCATCAGCCTGTGCTGCCCTTACATCCCCCCTGCACCTCTTCTACCCCATCCCCCTCAGGCTCAAGGCGGCGAGTCCCCAGTGGGCAGTGAGCCTCCCCTTCGACCCGCCCATCAGCCCATGCCTCCCCTTGGAGCCTGTAGAGGGGGGGGTTGCTTCCCTTAACCTCTCTGCACCCCTCTGCATCTCCCTCTCCACCTGCTGTCTCTCAGGCTGAAGGCAGCGAGTCCCCAGTGGGCTGTCACCCTCCCCTTCGACCCGCTCATCAGCCCCTGCTACCCCTTGCAGCCTGCTACCCCCATACTCCCCCTTACCCCCCTGCTGGATGCAGACCACAGCCCGCAGGCAGTAACACGGGCTGAAAGCAACGAGTCCCCAGTGAAGGGGACTAGGAGCCTCCCCTTCCCCTTCAATCCGCTCACCAGCCCCTGCTGGCCCTTGGAGCCTGGAGGGTGGCGAGATGGGGGTGGTGCGCGGAGAAGCAGAGAGCACAATCGTCCCTTCACCCTTCTCCCCATTCTCTGTCCCTTCATCCCTCTCAGGTTGAAAGCAGCGAGTCCCCAGTGGGCTGTGAGCCTCCCCTTCGACCCGCTCATCAGCCCCTGCTGCCTCTTGGAGCCTGGTGTTTGGTTGTGGAGAAGCAAATGAGGTGACTGTCCCTCTGGATCCCGCTGTCCCATGCTTCACTGCAGTCTGAAAGCAGCGAGTGGCCTGTCAGCCTCCATGCCTCTTGTCCTGCTCCCTTCACCCCCCCTCCATACCCCTTGCCCCCTGCCCCCTGCCCCCTGCCCCCTCCATCACAGGCTCAAGGCAGCGAGTCCCCAGTGGGCTGTGAGCCTCCCCTTCGACCCGCTCATCACCCCCTGCTGGCCCTCGGAGCCTGGAGGCAGGGGAACTGCTTCCCTTAACCCTCTGCACCCCTCTGCATCTCCCTCTCCACCTGCTGCACCACAGGCTCAAGGCAGTGAGTCCCCAGTGGGCCGCCAGCCTCCCTTCGACCCGCTCATCAGCCCCCGCGGTCCCTTGGAGCGTGGAGGGGGGGGGGTGTGGAGAAGCAGAGGGCGCGGCTGTCCCTCCACCCTCTCCCAATTCTTTCCTGCATCCCCCTGTCTTCCTCTTTCCCTTCATCCCCATTGCCTCATGCACCACCTCTCAGGCTGAAAGCAGCGAGTCCCCAGTGGGCTGTGAGCCTCCCCTTCGATCCCCTCATCAACCCCTGCATCCCTTTAGAACCCGGGGGAGGGGGAGCGGAGAAGCAGAGGGCGCGGCTGCAGAAGGTGCATGATAGGCTGGATGGCATGGGCTTGCGGTTACAGCGGTTACTGGTTCAGGTGGAGGATTTATCGGATGTGATTGGTCGAGAGGTGGCTGCGTTGGAGGGTGGTTTGGACGGTGATGGGCACATTGGTCAGTGTAGTAATCGGTGAGGCTAAATATAGTTATGTCCTAGTGAGTGTGTGTGTGCATAAACGATCCAAAGGACGATTTTCAATGTTGGGCTGAGAAATGCCCTTAGGATCTTTGCGAAGCTAAACTCTGAGAAGGAATGTTGTGGTTTGCGGAAGCGTTTAATGACAAGTACTGAACCACCTTGCGCTGGTATGTGAGGGCAAAGTAGATTGATTATAAGATAGTAATACAAGCCTTTTATAAGATTACAAGGAATATGAAAGGTTGTAACTAATAACTGTTTTACTGTTGCTGTTGCGGTTCGATACAGTGACGACTCGGGCAACTGCTCGGTATCGAGTCAGTTGTTTGTCATTGCTGTCGCGCTGTATTTGTCAAGTCAAAGGTGTCGGTATCTCTCTCTCCTCGCAGCTCTTCTTCCTGACTCAGCCCCTGTCCTTAATGCTGTGTCCCTAGGCCTCCCCCTCTCATCACCTCAGTCACCCCATCAAGTTCCTCAGCTCTCTCTTCATGACTGGGGCCTCTGGCCCTGCCTTTCCCACTTGGCCCCTCCTCGGCGCCTGTTCTGTTTTCTGCCGCCGATGGACTTCCTGGTTGAAAGGCTGCCCCCCAGTCGACTGCCCTGCGCTCCTTCCTGGCTCTGGGGTTGCTCTCAGGGGCCGGGCCCGTGCCACGTTCGTCTGATGATCTCTCTTCTCCTGGCCCTTCTCTCCTACCAGCACCACCACCCTGGAATCCTTGCCTTCCTTCACCCTCCATCGTTCGTTACTCAGCCCTATATCCAGCATATCCTGCCACGCCTGCTTGATATACACCTCTTCCCCCACTCCCAACTTCTGCCCCTTCTGCTCCGCATGTCCTTCTCTCCTTCGTTTGTATCGCTGTGCATCTCTGAGCTGCGCCACTTGGAGGTTCTCTAATGCCGCTGGTAGCATTTCTCTCAGATACCGTGCTCGCGCTTCAGCCAGCCCCACCCATGCCTCGTCCGAGCTGACAATGACTACATCCGTCAGGAGCCGCGGCGCGTCCACAGCCAGGATAGGTTCCCTCCCCAACAGCAAATAATACGGGGAGAATTCCTTTAGGGCCGCCTGCTTGCTGAATCGATAACTTGCAACCACCCAAGGTAACCGTGCATCCCAATCTCTCTTGAATCGCTCCCCGTAAGCCCTTAACCCCCTTTTTACGGTCTGCACGAATCTCTCGGTCAGCCCATCACTCTGAAGACGATACCGTGACGTCCGCCGGTGTGTAATGCCGCTCGCTTTCAGCAGCTTCTTGAACTCTCCCAAGAACTCGGTACCTTGGTCCATGAGCACTTCTCCGCAGGCACCGAAACGAGTCAGCACCTGGTCTTCAAATGCGGCGATCTTTGCAGAGCTCTTACTAGGCAGTGCCTTGACCTCCACCCATTTGCTGCCGTGCTCGATCATGATCAGGATAAATCTCTTTCCCCTCCGGCTGAGGGGCATCTCTCCCGCTAAGTCCAGGGACCATCGGAATCCTATCCCTCTGATGGGCAAGGACTGTAGCTCGTCTCTCCCTCTCTCGAGCTCCGCTTTGTTCCTGCTACATAGCTCGCAGGAGCCCACCCACTCTTTGATGTCTCCTCTCATTCCCGCCCACCACCAGCCGGTCTCTATTAACTAGCTCGTCCGCAGGCTGCCGTAGTGCCCCAGCTGCCGATGCACCTTCGCTATTATCTCTTTCCGCTCCTCCTGCTTGGGTACTATCTTCCACCCTTCCTTAGTGGTTTTCTACAGCTGATCTTGGTACCACCTGTAATGTAGCCCCCTGGTCCGGGCCCGTTCACTCACTGGCTCCGCTTCCGAGGTCTTTCCTTGAATCCCACGCAAGGTCTCAGCATCCTCCCAGATGTCTTCAGCCCCTTTCTGTGCCCTTTGCTTCGCTCCCTCCCCATCTATCTCCCTGGCCAGCGCCACCAAACACGCCTTTGGACTCGTAGGTGGAGGGTTACGCGAGAGCCCATCCACGTGCTGCACCGTTTTCCCTGCTCTATGCTGTATTGTGAACTCGTACTCCTGCAGCCGCATTGCCCACCTGGCGTTCCTGCCCGTCAGCGCTTGGTTGGTCATCAACCAGGTTAGAGGCTGATGGTCGGTGACTAATGTGAACGGCCTCCCTTGTAGGTACACACGGAAATGCGTGATGGCCCATACTGCGGCTAGCCCTTCTCCCTCGTATGAGCTGTAATTCGCTTCTGTAGGATTGCAGCTCCTGCTCGCAAACGCCACGACCATCTCCTAACCTTCCCTTTCTTGACACAAGATGCCTCCCATGCCAGCACTGCTCCAGTCGATGTAAAGGATGAAGGGGTCCTCTTTGCTGGGCAGGGTGAGGACGGTCCGTGTCTTCACGGCCTTGAGTAGGGCTTTGAATGCCCCCTGTTCAGCCTCTCCCCATTGCCACACATGCTCTTCTCCCAGCAGCTTGTTCAGTACCGAGGCAGTGCGGCTGAAGTTGGGCACAAACTTTCGGTAATAAGTGAGGAAGCTCAGCACTGCCCTCAGCGTGCTATGGTCCTTGGGGGCGGGGACGCGGTCCAGCACCTCCACTTTCGTCTGCTGGATGCTCAGCTTCCCCCCTTGCACCTCAAACCCCAGATACTTCACTGTACTATTCCCAAAGCTGCACTTCTTCGGATGGCAGGTCAGGCCTGCGTCTCGTATGGCCGCCAGAGTGTCGCTCACATCTTTCACGTGTTGCTCGGCCGAGGCACTGAATACTACTACATCGTCGATGTTGCAGGCCGCCGCTAGTACGTTCCTCAGCACCGAGTCCATCACCCGCTGGAACAGGGCCGGTGCGTTCTTCATGCCGAAGGGCATGAATTTCCACTCGTACAGCGCGTCAGGCCCATGGAAGGCAGTCTTCTTTCGATCCTCCTCCTTGATCGGTATCTGATTGAATCCCTGTCTGAGATCCAGCGTGCTGAACACTACCGATCCGTGCAGACGGTCAAATATCTCCTCTGCCGATTACATGGGGTACCGATCCGCCACGGTCACCTTGTTAAGTCCCCGGTAGTCCCCACACATTCTCTTCGCCGACACTTCCCCAGTCAGATCCTTCCGTGCCGCCACCACAGTTGCTGCTGCGTAGTCGCTGTCTGAGATCTGGATGAGGCCCGCCTCTAGCAGCTCGGCGCACTTCTCTCTACAGATATCCATGTCTCCGGGGCTCATCCTCCTCTTCCTCTGGTATATGGGCACCTCTGTAGTCAGCTTCACCTGCATCTGATGCGAGTTGCATTGACCCAACTCTTGCAGCGTATAAGCGAAAGTCTTCCGGTGCTGCTTCAGAACCTCCTACAGCGCATGTGCCGCTTCTGCCCCCATTCCTGTGCCTATGGGCCAGTCATCTTCGGGGCCCCTCTCCTGGTGACCGGTGGCTCCCAGTCGGTGTCCCATGGCTAGCTCACGTTCTTCTGCCGTAGGTTGCTCCCACCGCTTCCCTATGACGTCGTAAATCATCCTTGGACCGGGCAGGTCTCCCTCCATCACGAACCTGTATGCATCAACGTATGACACGAGCGTTGGCAGCACCTGCCTCGGCTTCCCTGGCACGTTGCATTGGTATTGCGACGGATGGTCAGGTGACGTGACGGGCGCAGGCAGTCGGTTGGGGCCCAGAATATCGCTGACCAGCCTGGGTTTTGGCCGCTGCATTTGAGCCAGAGCGTGGCGTAGGCTCGTATCCAAGATCCCGTTATGCCAGTACCTCCTAGGCCGGTGGGCCCTGGACCCCAGCTGCGCCGCATCCACGACCTGCCCCCTGCCTACGGTGGCTTCCACCTTGGCAAACGCCCTCCGCACATGCTCCCTGCGATCCTCGGCGAAGTCCACGTTTTCTAGGATGTAAAGCACTTCTCCTTATTTCCTTAGGACCATCTCCAACACCCTCTTTAAGTCCCGGAAGGAGGCTCCTCTGATATCTTCCATCCCCATCCCTTCTCCTGCGTGGGAGTACCCTTCACATTCCCACCCGGCTATGATGACATCAATCTGCCCCCACTTCTCCAGTGTCTCCTCCGTAGTATCCCGCACATCATCCACCACCTCCTCTTCCTCGGCGGGTAAGGCTGACTCGGCGAGCTGGTCCGGGTATTCTTCTAGCAGTAGCCTAGCGTGATGCTGGGCCATCCGGTGAACCACCGGGTCTCTCTCGACGTGGATCCACTTCCACATTCTGCAGCCCGCCTGCTGCACAGCAGCCATTCCCGTGCCTATGCCTCCACACAGCTCCATAATGTACAATGCCCCTTCGAGGGTCCATAGCCTGGTCACCCTCTCTTTCAGCGATTGCGGTTCCCTCCCTTGCCTCCTCCTTTCTATCATCTGTTCGTACTCCTCCGCGTATCTCTCCCAGCTCCAGTCATCCAGCTCCGGGCCCAGGTCGGCTGGCCGTGCCCCATAGGCTTCCCGCGGCTCTTGCCTGACGAACTTCACAGGCAGCGTGCCGACCGAGCTCTCTAGGTCCCAGTAATGCATGCGGTATAGCACTTTTTCCTGCCAGGTACAGATGGTGGCGCCGACTCGGTATAACAGCTCCATCCCCACCAATACGTCATAATCCTCCGACTCCGACACCCCACGTCACTCGAATGCAACACTCCTTCTCAGTTCCTAGGAGCAGTACAACCTTGATAGGATGTAGGGTCCGCAGCATCCATTTAGGCTCCCCCCCTTCAGCGGTCTTGAGCAGGATCCCCCTTGGCACCATCCTCCCCGGCATATCTAGCTTCAGCTGTCACGCCAATCCCTTCCCAATCAATACATGATGTGCGCCTGTGTCTATGATCGCTTGCCCTACCGGCAATCCCCCCACGGTCATGCTCCCCTTTTCCGCTATTAGGACAGACGCCTGGCACACCAGCCTCGCGTTGGGGTGTCTGCGCAGATCTGATGTACTACTCCCTTTGTGGACGTTACCCCTCGGCCCTCTCACTCGGCTAGTGCGGCTTTCGGACGACTGACTTCCCCGGGGCCGGAGGTTGATTTCATCTCTCTCTTTGGGAAACGCCATAAAGCCTCTCGCGCGCTAATACTCGCCTTCGCCTTCTTCCTCCCCTTTGATCTCTTCATATGCGAGCATTGCGCGGGCTTTCGGCTCGATTCTTGGCTTCGCTTCTAACCTCAGTTGCAGCTTCCTAATCTCAGCCTGCAACTCCTCCTTGCTAGGGTTCTCTTCTGATCTGCGGCGGCTGTAGCATACTTCGTCCTTGTGCCCCTTCCGTCCGCAGTTCCCGCACACTGGCAACTTCGAGCAGTCACGCTTGAGGTGGCCAGGCTCCCCGCATTCGTGTCATCGACGTGTGTCCGTCCGCGTCGGTCCCCCTTGCGGCGCCTCCACCAGAGCTGCCACCGCCCATGAGGATTTCGCTTTGGGCCGCGCCTCTTCGTCCTCCAGGTCTAGCATCCTTTGCGCGTGCTCCGTTCGTTTCGCCAGTCCGTACACCTCCTTCAGCGTGATATCAGCGCCAACTCCATACACTGTAGTCCGCACCACGTTCCTCAAATCTTCCTCCATGCCTCTTACGGACTTGCGCACGAGCAGCCTTTCGTCTCGACTCTCCAGATCGTCGGCGAGCTCTCTCAGCCGGCAATAATAAGCTAGCAGAGATTCGTCCTTTCCCCACTGGAACTCGCGGAATTCTTCCACCCTCGCCTTGGTCTGCCCCAGAAACTCCTTCTTCAGTAACTCGATGAAGCGAGCCGTCGAATTTTCTATTTCTCCGCAGTCGAGCTCCTCGCATACTTCGCTCCGAGTCAGTCGGTAGAAGGTCTCCGCTTCGCTCGCCGGAGTTACCACCATCCGACGGAAGAACTCTGCCAGATCCAGCCCGTCCCGCTGCCAACAATACTTCACTGTCTCCAACTGCATCAAACAGTTCTTCAGGGTGGGACCCACTCCTGGGATCCCGGTGAAGCGCTCGGCCACTTCGAGCTTCGGGAGAGCCCCACTCTGCCATCTCTTCTCGCTCGGCTGATCATGTACGCCGACGCCTGATGGTAACTCCGCTGTCTGGCTGGCCACGAGCTCCCGGTTAGTCGGCATCTGAAAGTCTCCTTCCGCCTGGCGGCGCAGCCACGCTGTAGGCACTTGCACTCGGTCCGATTCCATCCCTTGCATTGCCCTAGGGGAAGTCGTTGCCGTTTGTCTGTCCCATCGAGCTCCCGCTTCCCGGGCCCATCGCATATCATGTGGCGTCTCTCCGAGGTCCGACGCAACGTGGCGGGGTGGGTCCATTTCTCCTTGCGTTCGCGTTCTCGTTGGTGCGGGGTGCGGTACGCTACGCTCGCCGGGACCGGCGAGCGCACCATCTCCGTCGCTGCTGCTCCGTCGGAGGCGGTCATCGCTGCGGCACGCCAACTCGGCTCTGCCAGAATATCTTCGCTACGATATCTCTGTCCGGATCTTAGTTTAAACCTATCGTTCATACTAGCTATTTGCGACAGCTGGTCGCATTCCTTGTTTGTTTGTTGAGAGATCCTAGCCATTAGAACTCTGCTAGGAAAACCTAACTCAGCTGACTGACGAACACACACTCAGCACTTTGTGGGCTTGCTATGGTTGGCTCCTCTGTCAGATTATAATGCTTGTCTAGCTTGCAGTGGGGTACTCTGTAGTGAGTACGGCCCCTTAGGGTTTCCTATTTGTATCCCAACTGTTGCTAGTCAAACCTCCTCCTTTGTCTAATCCTCTCTTGCCTAGCTAGGTAAACCCTGGCTATGGCTCCTCCTTGTGCCTACTGCTGTGACATGGTTTCAGAGCTTTTATGCTCCTGGCCTGTGGGCCCACCAACTGCTTCCACTGTCGTTCTGTTTGTCGCGCGCCCCGTGGTGCGCGACGTGTTAGCACGTGGCGGCTTTTTCTGCTCGCAGCGCGCTCGGGGCGCGTGGCGGTTTAACCGTCCGTCGAGGCACCTTCAAGGGGCCCATGCGCTGCCCCCCGTTACCTCGTCGCGGCGCCTTGGGGGCCCGCACATCCCCCCTCTCCCGTCGCCTCGTCGCGGCACCTTAGGGGCCCGCGCGTCGCCCCCTCCCGTCGCCTCGTCGCGACACCTTGGGGGCCCGCGCGCCGCCCCCTCCCGTCGCCTCGTCGCGGCGCCTATGGGGCCCGCGCGTGGCCCCTTCCGTCGCCCATCGAGCCGCCCTCGGGGGCGCGTGCGCGGCCCCCCTCCCGTCACCAGCCGTGGCGCCCTCGGGGTGTCAGATATATATGACATAGCTATTGTAGGCTATAGTGGGGTAGCACATATGGGGTACAGCTTTCTAGGGTTTGTATTTGTACCCAACTTTCACTTAGTCATTCCCATTCTCGTTCAACTCTTCTTATGGTATCGAGCAGGTTCCCCTGTGGGAACTGCGTCTAAGGCCCACCACTTCGAATTTTTTTACTACCCGAAGCGCACTCATCCCGAGTCGCGCCTCGGGCTATTCACTCGAAGAGCCGCCCTAGTGGCCTTCCCTCCCCTAGCGGCCCTGCCGCCCTACTGTCGCGGCCCCGCCGCCCCTGATTCACGGCCTCGCCGCTCTGCTTTAGCGGCCCCGCCGCCCTACGCTTTGCAGCCCCACCGCCCTACGCTTCGCGGCCCCGCCGCCCTGCTATCGCGGCCCCGCCGCCCTACGCTTCGCGGCCCCGCCGCCCTGCTGTCGCGGCCCCGCCGCCCTACGCTAAGCGGCCCCGCCGCCCTGCTTTAGCGGCCCCGCCGCCCCTCTTCGTGGCCCCGCCGCCTCACTTCGCGGCCCCGCCGCCTCGCTTCGCGGCCCCGCCGCCCTACCCTTCGCGGCCCCGCCGCCCTATGCTAAGCGGCCTCGCCGCCCTGCTTTAGCGGCCCCGCCGCCCCTCTTCGCGGCCCTGCCGCCTCACTTCGCGGCCCCGCCGCCCTGCACGTAGCGGCCCCGCCGCCCTTCCTTAGCGGCCCAGCCGCCCTGCTTTAGCGGCCCCGCCGCCCCTCTTCACGGCCCCGCCGCCTCACTTCGCGGCCCTGCCGCCCGACTCTACCGGCCCCGCCGCCCTTCACCTGGGGCCCCGCCGCCCGTCTGCTGCGGCCCTGCCGCTCTCCTCTCCTGCCGCGCCACCCGAGCCGCCGCCCGCCGCACCACCCTTCAGCGTGCACCCGAGCAGCCGACCGCCGCGCCGCCGAGTACCGGAGGAGCCGAGCCGCCGAGCCGCTGTGCAGCCGAGCCGCCCAGCAGCCGAGCCGCCTAGCCCCCGAGCCGCCCACCAGCCGAGCCGCCGAGCAGTCGAGCCGCCCTACTGCCGAGCCGCCCGACCTGCCCTGTCCGGTGAGCACAGCCCCACTGTCACTGCGTGCCCTTCCCCTACTGCTTGCACTGCTAGTCTCTCGTCGTCATGGCTACCCCTAGTGTCCTCACTTTTGACGCTGAAGGTCGAGCCATTGACTTTGAGGTCTGGGTCGACGACCTGCAGCTGTTTTTACAGTGCGATAGGGCGGACGGTCTTTCTCTCTTTGACCTCACCTCTGGCGCCTCTCCTGCCCCTGCTGCTGATGCTGACCCCACTGTTCGCTCCCAGTGGGCCACCCGCGATGCTGCTGCACGTCTTGCTATGCGTCGCCACCTGCCTACCACTGAGCGCGCACACTTTAGTCAGTACAAGAGTGCTCAGACCTTGTACGACGCTGTAGTTGCGCGCTACTCTTCCCCTGCCACTGCTGCACTGAGCCGCCTCATGCTACCGTACCTCTTTCCTGACCTTGCTCCCTTTCCCACAGTCGCTGACCTCATTACGCACCTCCGCACTAGTGACACTCGCTACCGCGCCGCGCTTCCTCTTGAGTTCTGCGCCAAGAACCCCCCCCCCATGTACATCGCTCTCTATTACATGGTCACACGCCTCCCTGACTCCCTTCGCGTAGTCAGGAACCACTTCCTCTCAGTTTGTCCCACCACTCTCAGTGTTGACCTCCTCGAGAAGGCCCTCCTGGCGGCGGAGAAGAGCATCGTCGCTGTAGGCGCCTCTCGTGGTGACCCTCGTACCCCCATCTTTGAGGGGTGTTCTCCTTCCCCCCTGCTGCCCTCTGTTGCCTCTGCTGCTGCTGCCGACCTGCTTGGTCTTGAGTCAGTCGGCGCGGCGTTTGCCCCTAGCGGGAGACGCCGCCCTGGCAAGGGCAAGGGGGGCAAGGGCGCGGGTGGAGTTGGCGGGGGCGGTGGAGGTGGCAATGGAGGCGGCGGAGGGAGTGGGGGTGGCGGTGGGAGTGGTGGCGGGGGTGGTGGTGGTGGTGGCGGCAGCGAAGGCGGAGGCGGTGGCGGCGGCGGCGGTGGGAGCGAAGGCGGCGGTGGTGGCGGAGGTGGAGGCGGCGGTGGCAGAGGTGGTGGAGCCGGTCGGGGTGGTGCCCCGCAGCGGAGCGGCTCTGGTGGTGGTCAGCGCCAGCAGCAGCAGCAGCAGCAGCGTTCTCGGGACATCCCCCCGCCTCAGCAGCTCCGTGAGTGGTACACGCAGCGTCAGCGTGGTGGGGGTTTTGGTCCGTGCACCTACCTCTTGTAGGTGCACGGACCCGGGCATTGGTACTGCTGCGCTAGGTGCTTGTGAGGCTGCTGCTCTAGGTGCCAGTGCGTCTGCGCTCTCAGGTACTGGTGAGGCTGCGCTCTCAGGTACTGCGTCGGCTTCGGCCTCCCTCACCTTCACACTTGACTCAGGGGCTTCTCGCTCCTTCTTTCGAGACCGCACCACACTCACGCCGCTTGGTCGGCCGGTTGCAGTCTCCCTAGCTGACCCCTCTTGGGGTCTTGTCCTTTCTCACGTCTCCACTGTCCTCCCGAGTCCGGCTGCCCCCTCGGGCACCCTGTCTGGTCTGTACCTCCCCTCGTTCTCGACGAACTTGGTGAGTGGTGCTGATCTGCAGGATGCGGGGGTTCACTAGTTTACTCCTGCAAGTCAGCGGGTGACCCACTGCTCGGACGCCCGCACAGGCCGACACCTGGCCACGTTTTCGCGTCGCCCAGGGTCGAGTCTCTACACCCTCACCACTGAGTCTCCTCCTGTCTCTGCGTCTGGCCAGGTAGCTGCGTTGGGTCAGGTGTTTGCTGCTGCGTCCAGGTCTGGTCCTGAGTCTGCCCCCTGCTCGTGTCGCCTCCTGTCTCACGAGACTCTCCTGTGGCACCACCGTCTTGGCCACCCCTCCTTGCCCCGTCTTCGGGGCATGGCTTCCCGTGTCCTTGTCTCTGGTCTCCCCCGGTCTCTCCCTCCCCTTCCTTCGGGGCCAGGACCTTCTTGTGTCCCCTGTGTCGAGGGGCGGCTCCGTGCTGCCCCTCACTCCTCCCAGTTTTCCCCGACAGAGGCTCCTTTGCACACGCTTCATATGGACGTGTGGGGCCCGGCCCGCGTCCGTGGACAGGGTCACGAGCGCTACTTCCTGCTGGTGGTTGACGACTACTCGCGTTACACCACAGTCTTCCCCTTGCGCAGCAAGGGTGATGTCACTGAGGTGTTGATCGACTGGATCCGCGCAGCTCGTCTCCAGCTCAGGAGGAGCTTCGGCTCGGACTTTCCTGTTCTGCGTCTGCACTCTGACCGAGGTGGGGAGTTCTCCTCTGGCCTTCTGCGGGCCTACTGTCGTGCACGAGGCATCCACTAGAACTTTACGCTTCCGGCCTCTCCACAGCGAAATGGGATTGCTGAGCGCCGCATTGGCATGGTCATGGACGTCGCACGTACGTCTATGATGCATGCGGGTGCCACCCATTTTCTGTGGTCGTTTGCGGTTCGGTACACGACGCATCAGATCAACCTTCACCCCAGGGTCTCCCGGCCGGAGACCTCCCCAGCTCTGCTGTGGACGGGGAAGGTCGGCGATGCGTCTGCGTTCCGTGTCCAAGGATCTCGGGCGTTTGTCCGCGACTTGTCTGCGGACAAATTGTCCCCTCGTGCTACTCCCTGTGTCTTCCTTGGCTTCCCCCCCTGATGCCCCAGCGTGACAGTTCTACCACCCTCCTCTCGTCGTGTTCTGTCCTCCCAGGACGTCCCGTTCGACGAGTCAGTCCCCTTCTACCGCCTCTTCCCCTACCGCACTCTTTCCCTCCCCCCGCCACCGCACTTCCTTGTGCCAGGTCCCCCCCCGGTAGACCCCCTTCCCCCTCAGGGTCCTGCCCCTTCAGGTGTGTCCCAGGTAGACGCACTCGAGCCGGTCGAGGTTACTGGTGACTCTGGTCCTGCTGCGGGTGCTGAGCCTGGGGGTGCTGACTCTGGGGGTGCTGCGCGCGTGGGTGCTGAGCCTAGGGGTGCTGAGCCTGGGGGTACTGAGACTTGGGGTGCTGCGCCTGGGGGTGCTGAGCCTGGGGGTGCTGCGATTGGGGGTGCTGAGCCTGGGGGTGCTGCGTGTGGAGCTGCTGCGCCTGGAGTTGTGGATCCTGCGGCCACTGGACCTCCCCTTGTGGCGTCTGGCCGTGCGGGGCCTGGAGGTTCTCCAGGTGCATCGTCTCGGCGGGAGCCGCTCTCTCCACAGGAGCTGCGCGAGTGATTTGCTCGCCGCTTGAGGCGTACTGCTTGAGCTGGAGCTTCTTCGGCCCCTGAGGGTACTTGTGCCGCCGGTCCCGGAGCTGCAAGGCCTGCGGGTCCGCCTGGAGCTGGAGCTGCTGAGGGTGTTGGTGTTGCGCATGTTGCTGTCCTTCCTAGCGGTGGTACTGCTGCGGGTGCTGCTGGTGCTGCTGGAGGTCCTGCAGCTGGAGGTGCTGTTGGCGCAGGTGCTGCCGCTGAGGGTGCTAGTGCTGTCCCTGCTGTGTCTAGAGTTGCCGCGCGGCCTCGGCCGTACTTCGTTCCGCTCCTACAGCACGTTCTTGGTCTTTCTCCTCTAGTCGAGTGTCCACCGCCTGTCCAGTCGCAGTCCGAGTTAGAGCCCGCCTCTCCACTTCCTGCTCCCTCTCCTTACACTGGTCCTACTGGAGGTCCTACTAAGCGTCGTGAGCCTGCGTCTCGTCCCGCGTCGCCTGTTCGTACTGCTCGCGCTAGTGGTCGCGGTTCGCGTCAGCGTCCTCCTCCTATCCCTGGCACGCACCGGATGTCTCTGCGTCCGTCCACTGCTCCTCTGCGTGCCCCTTTGCCTTCTCCTCCTGAGTCCTCTCTTCCTGCACTTGCCGACCCAGAGTCGGACTCTCTTCGCGCTGCCAGTCCTACTGTCACGCGTCTCCTTGCTACTGTCGTCACAGACCCCTCTTTTGAGTCCACTGCTCCGTCTGCGCTTGTTGCTGAGCTCGTTGACTTTGCTGCTCGCTGTCGTCTAGACTACGCTGCCAGTCTTGTTGCTGAGTCTGCGTCTGTCAGTCCTCCGTCCGTCGGGGGTGAGTGTGCTCTTGGCACGGACGTCCTTGAGGACAGGCAGGAGGAGTTCTAGTGTCTGGCTGCTGCTTCCCCTCATCTCGCGTCCGTACTACTTGCCCCTGAGGGAGACCCGGATGCACTAGACATCCCGACTCCGCGCTCTTACGCGGAGGCCGTAGAGGGTCCCTACTCCTCTCAGTGGCAGGCAGCTATGGATGCAGAGATGGTTTCCTCGAAGTCCACAGGCACCTACGTTGACGCGGTTCCCCCTCCTGGGGCGAACATTGTCAGTGGCATCTGGATCTTCAGGGTGAAGCGGCCGCCGGGCTCTCCACCTGTCTTCAAGGCGCGGTACGTCGCTCGTTGCTTCAGTCAGCGGCAGGGAGTTGACTACTTTCAGACCTTCTCTCCCACCCCGAAGATGACCTCTCTTCGGGTGCTGCTGCACATAGCCGCTCAGCGCGACTACGAGCTCCACTCTCTTGACTTAAGCACTGCTTTCTTGCAGGGTAGCCTGCACGAGGAGATCTGGCTACGCCGTCCACGTGGCTTCACTGGGACTTTCCCTCCTGGCACCCAGTGGAGCCTCCGACGGCCAGTCTACGGTCTCCGCCAGGCACCGCGAAAGTGGCACGACACACTGAGGACCACGCTTGCGGCTCTTGGGTTTGCTCCCTCTACTGTTTACCCGTCGTTGTTTCTGCGCACCGACACTTCTCTGCCGCCGTTCTACATCCTCGTGTACGTCGACGACTTGGTCTTTGCCACAGCGGACACTGCTGGACTCGCCTACGTGAAGTCCGAGCTGCTGAAGAGACACACGTGCACAGACCTGGGTGAACTGCGCAGCTACCTTGGCTTGCAGATCACTCGGGACAGAGCACGCCGCACCATTACCTTGACTCAGTCACACATGGTGCAGCAGGTCCTTCAGCGCTTCGGCTTCACGTACTCCTCGCCTCAGGCCACTCCTCTGGCTACTCGCCACTCGCTCTCAGCTCTGCCTTCGGATGAGTCCGTAGAGTCGAGTGGCCCGTACCCAGAGCTTGTTGGCTGCCTCATGTACCTGATGACCTGCACACGACCTGACCTTGCATACCCTCTTAGCATTCTTGCACGCTATGTTGCTCCTGGGAGACACCGACCAGAGCACATGGCTGCAGCGAAGAGGGTGTTGCGCTACTTGTGCAGTACATCGGGCATGGGGCTAGTGCTTGGAGGGCGGAGTCCAATGGTCCTCACTGGGCACGCGGACGCTTCTTGGGCTGACGACCAGGCTACTCAGCGGTCGTCACAGGGTTACACCTTCAGTCTTGGTTCCGGCTCTGTTTCGTGGCGGGCTACTTGCTCGTCTTCTGTTCTCGACTCTAGTTGTGAGGCTGAGATCTACGCCCGGGCCATGGCTGCTCAGGAGTTTCGCTGGCTCACCTACCTGCTGACTGACCTTGGAGAGCCGCCTCGTTCTCCTCCAGTGTTGTACGTAGACAACAAGGCCATGCTGGCCTTATGTCGAGAGCAGCGCCTGGAGCACAGAACGAAGCACATAGCTCTCCGCTACTTTCTTGCTCGTGAGCTGCAGCAGCGTGGTCAGTTGCGACTTGCGTACGTGGCCTATGAGGCCAACACTGCTGATGTTTTCACCAAGGCACTTCCGCCTTGTAATCATCAGCGCTTCTGCACTCAGCTGGGACTTGTACCAGTCTTGCCTCACTTGCTCACCTCTTGATCGTACTTGTTCTCTTGCATATATATATACTTGCTCTTGGTTGTTTAGTGTTATATATATATGTGCACTCGTGCATGTGAACTGGCCTTATGGCCTTGACCCTGTGCTCGGACTGTGTGGTGACTTTGTGATCCACCCTGAGCTTGCTTTGCTTTGCTTTGCTTGACTGGTCTTGTGACCCCTTGTTCTCCCCCACTTTGCCTATGGGGGTGTGTTAGATATATATGACATAGCTATTGTAGGCTATAGTGGGGTAGCACATATGGGTTACAGCTTTCTAGGGTTTGTGTTTGTACCCAACTTTCACTTAGTCATTCCCATTCTCGTTTAACTCTTCTCACGGGGGGGGCGCGCCCTGCTCCTTCGTGGGGCCCAGGAGACCCCCCCGCCTCCTCCCTTTCCCTCCATGAGCTGCCCCTGCTGCTTCTTGCGCTCCTACCTGCGTTAGGGTTTGGGGGTTGCGGGCATGGGGGTGAACGGTGTGGGTAACCTGCAGCTCCTCCTCCTCCTCCGTCTCCCACTGCTGCAGCTGCCGCTGAGGGGGGTGGGTGTGTGGGAGCCGAGGGTTTAGGGTTTAAGGGTGGGTGTCGTGGGAGTGGAGCTATGGTTTCAGCAGGGGGTGTGTGAGAGGGGTGTGGGACAGTTGCGGGAAGTTGAGCGGAGGCAGCACTTGTGTCGCGAGCAGCGCCAGTAGTCCGGAGGCTACAATCTCCGGTAGTCGCCAGTCGCATGTGGGTCAGTTGCTCCGGTCAGGATGCTACAATCTCCCCGGAGCCAGTTACTCCTGTAGTCCGGGCCATTGCTCCGGTAGCCACTTAGCCAGCCGCTCCTGTGTGTCTGCAGCTTCCACCGTCGCCTCCCATCTCCTCTCCTCTCACAGTCACTCCTCCTCCTCACTTGCCCTCTGCGACTGCCTCTAGCTTTATTTGTGCTTGTGAACCTGCTCTATGACTGCTTGCTGTACTGATGATACCCCATTTTGATTATGGGGGTGTGTTAGATTATAATGCTTGTCTAGCTTGCAGTGGGGTACTCTGTAGTGAGTACGGCCCCTTAAGGTTTCCTACTTGTATCCCAACTGTTGCTAGTCAAACCTCCTCCTTTGTCTAATCCTCTCTTGCCTAGCTAGGTAAACCCTAGTTATGGCTCCTCCTTGTGCCTACTACTGTGACATCATCCACTGGCGCATCTGTAGAGGTTGGCTAGGAACAAGTCTTTGCTTAGAGTGGAAACAAACAAACAAGCAATTGATCCTACTTTGTTGCTTGCCTAAGTATTTTCTTCGGGTTACCGTTGCTCTACAACGGACGTGTACTTTTCGCTACTTCGGCTTGATTCCCCCGCCCTTGAATGCGCAGGTTCCCGCCTAGTGCTATATAACTATACACAGTATTGTATTTTGTCTTGCTTTTATATTGTTACTTCCTATCCTCTATTCTGCAATTAAAAGCATGACAAAGGTCAGCGACCTTTTGACGTTCGCGTAACCTCCAGCGGTTACGTTTTCTGTCAACCTCCAATGGTTGACTCGCCGTTGCATCGTTGTAGTTCGCTTCGCTTGCAGTTTAGTGTTTCGACACATGAGAAGCGTTTAAGACACTTTGTTTCCAACATTCATTACCCGCCCATCCCTCCCTACAGCCTCACTTTGCACATGCGTACATGTGCGCATGCACAAGCACAAACACATGCACATGTATACGTACGCGCACACACTCACCCGCATGCACACATACGCACACACACACGCATGTGCATGCTGTGTTTTGATATATAACATAGTCATGAATGCATGATTACAAAGTGCTCATGAGCACGTACTGCATTCTCATTTGTTTGTTTTTTTCACACATCAATTTGGGTTTTTTTTTTTCTGTACCATCTTTATGTTCCTGGATAACTATTTCTGTAGCATCTTTTGTTCTGTTTTTTGTTAAATGTATTTCATGAAAAGTTCGGCCTTGGTTGTATCCTCTTGTCGTTTTGTCGTCGTTTTGTGGCCCCTGCAACTGCGAGGGGCCAACAACATCCCCATCTTTCGATATTTTGGTGCAACCCCATTTCCATTCCTAGTTCAGCAGCAGCAGCATTGATATGACGTGGCAATGTCCCTGCTGGAAAGGTCCGTCCAGAGGCATATTCGAATGGAAGACGGGAAGTACAGTAGTACAATGGGGCATCCCGCCGAGCCAGGGCTGGCTGGGCCCCTTGGCAAGTCTATTATGTCAGGTCAGTTGGGTGGGAAGAAATGCGTTCACCGTACCTGCGGCTTGGTGCCGAATTTTGTCGAGCCTAGGGAATATTCTCAGAGGCTTACAACACTTTTGCTGCCACGATGGCGTCGGAACTGTCTTATACTGACACGTGTAATAATTGACTTAATGGAATGAAATCCTGCCGTCGAAACCTTGAAGCTATTGTCACTGCTGAGCCAAGGACAGTCTTGCCTTCTTGGTTTTATCGAAGCGCGCGTTCGAAGCAGACCTGAGGTACACATTCGTGCCGCCAACCTTCCCACCGCCCCTTTTCCCTTGCCTTCCACATCGCACCCTAACATTGATTGTCCCTGACAAACAGCCAAATCAATTCCAGCCAAAGACGAATACCCAGCCAAGCACTGAAGCGCTGCACAAATTCGTACACATCTATCTAGTACACCCATCCCAAACCCTCCAAACCCCTTTCAGCCACCAATACCAGGACCTCATTTCTTCACGAAGCAGGCACGCGCTGCTCGCGCAAGTCACGCTACTGTCGCATGGCGTTCCGCCTAGCCATTGCCCCACCTCACAATGCGAGGAGAAGAAGTCAGCCAACACTGTCTTCGAATGGAATGTGACTGTACGAAAGCAGCCACAGTCCATTGTGTTGATGTGAAATCTTTCAGCGTGTAGTATTTCTTTGTACATCGAATCGTCCAATTTTGTGTGAGACAGACCTTGTACTGTAATGCTCAGCCACACGATTCAAGTTCAGTTACTAAGCGTTTTGCAACTACAAGTACACGAAGCTCTCTCAAGCCCGCTCCTGAGTACAATCACGAATAGTTCACAAAACGATTCCGTTCAGCTTCTCATTGAGATCCTAATACTGTTGATTAGGTGGGGGATTGTCGTGTTTGCCACCGCATCATACGCCGCATTTTCCGGAGTCGTCGAATCACATCGTGGCCATCTAACGTGGAGAAATGGAGATCGAGGAGGAGCAGTCTCCTCTCCAGCACCAGCAGCGGCGCCCCGGAACAATGGCAGCGGCAATGGCGGCGTGGCTGGTGGAGGCGCGCGATGGTTCGTTGAGCCTCAGCGAAGATGCGCTGGCGTTCGCCATTGCGGAGTGGCGTATGAGCGGCGCGACGAAATCGGCGCGCATCCACCTTGTGCACGTGCTTACGCACATCTCCGTCGATCGTAAGCCTGCGTTTGCTGGGGATGAATCCAAGCCGCATTCGCTGCGCGGGTCTTGAGTCGCGCGAGCCTACGGTGATCTCGAGGCCTCCGAGGCCAATTTCACATGAGTCATGTGTAGTCTATGGCCCGCGACGGAGACGGAATTTGAGTTCTATCAGGAGCTGACGGATTCCGTGGCGGCTTCGGATCGGACCGTGCCACGCATCTAACGACCATCTCGTACCGCCACTTACCCCCTTCTTTCCTGCTCCTATGTCCCCTATCTGCTTTGCCGGTCCCTTATTCTATGGCTGACATGCCAGGCGACATGATGCGGCTGCCCATCAGCGAGGTCAGCCCGATGACGGCGGACACGCACGAGAAGAACATGCGCGCGCTGCTGCTCGACCCGCTCGTCAAGTTCGCGCGCACCAACGAGGTATTAACTGCTGTCAGATGCATTTCACGAGTGATTTTTTGGTTTTTTTTTTTTTTTTTTTTTTTTTTTTTCCGTTTTCGAACTGTTTCTATTCCGCCTTCTCGAGTGGCGACTGTGGGGGAGGTGCAACAACGGTCGGCTGTGGGGTTTAGAGTAAAGCATTTCTTCCTCCCTCCGTTCCCCTTCACCGTCCCCCCCCCCGTCCCTCTCGCCGCATCAGGCGGAGGTGGACATCATCGTCGTGCGCAACGACGACCACAAGGCGGGGTTGCCGAAGGCCATTCTCCCCTTCCCCCCCCCTCCCTCCCCCCCCCCCCCCCCCCCCCCATCAGGCGGAGGTGGACATCATCGTCGTGCGCAACGACGACCGCAGGCGGGGCTACCGGAGGTCCTTTCTCACCCTTGCTTCTCACTCCATCCTCCCTTCTCCCTTCCTTCTCTTCTCCCCCCTCTCTCGCCGCATCAGGCGGACGTGGACATCATCGTCGTGCGCAACGACGACCGCAAGGCGGGGCTGCTGGAGATCGCCAAGCAGCTCTCGCCGCACCGCGTATTCGTCTCCGCCAAGTACGCTGCGCGCCGTTTTCCCCTCCCCCTTTTTGCAGCGTGAAATGCGCTGCACCTTATCTCACTTGCCCCCTCTTTCCTCCGCCCTGCTTTCCTCTCTCCCCCCCTTTACTTTCCGCGTGCTTCATTCTCCTCTTCGTCTCCCCTCTCGCCCCATCCCCTCCCTCATCACTCTCAGGCCCAGCATGTTCGGAAAGCGGTCCGCCATAGCGATCATCGACGCCTTATCCGGGCCGTTTTTCGCGGCGCATCTCCCGGACAACGCGCGGCTCGTCGCGCTGCAGGGCAAGAAGGTTCTTAAAGACATTACCATCGGCAGCCCCGGATCCTGCGCCGCGTCTCCCGTTGTGGACTTGCCGCGCGGGAATGCTGCTGCTGCGGGGGATGCGCACTATGTCTCCGCGCCCCAAACCCCCCCGCGGGGGTTTCTCTCCTCAGCAGGCTCGCGCAAGTACTCCCCCCCGGCGGAGCGCGGACAGCGCGCCGATTCCACCTCCCCGCCCGCGTCCTCCGCATCCCACGGTGCTACTAACGGCGCTGCCGCTGCGAGCGCTGCTTCTCCGCATCTCGCGCCGTCGTCGTCCGGATCGGGCGCGTTGAGCGCCAAGCTGACGTCATTCTGGCGCACGAGCTCGCAAGACTTGTCGGGTCCGCAGACCGAGCCCTTGGAATCGCCATCCGCCCGTGTGCCGTCCGTTTCGTCCGTTGAAAGCAACCGCAGCTTCAAGCAGCGCCCTCCGTCGCCGGGCTACTTCGAGACATCGCGCAGCAGCAAGTGGGGAGAGAAAGCGTCGCACAGCGAAAAGTGGGAGATCTCGTCGCACAGCAACAAGGGGGGGAGGAAATCGTCGGCGGGCGGAGCCGTCGCGCAGAAGAATGCGACGCCCCTGAAGCCGGGAATCGTGGTGGACGGGCGCGGGAGCGCAGAGGCGGACTGGGGCGCGGGCGCGGTGGCGGAGGCGGAAGGGCTGGAGGTGACTCTAGTGGAGGGGGAGACTCCGCGGTCGCGCGGGGGCGCGCGGGGCGGAGCCTCGATGCCCTCCCGCCGATGCTCGGAGGACGGCAAGGCGGCGGACGCGGAGCACGCGGATGCATTCGACGGTCCGTTCGACGGACGCAGCAGCACCACCGGTAGTCTCGTCGCGACGCGACCGCCGCACAGGAACGCGCTCCCCTCTCTTCCCTCGATTTCATCGCAGCCCGGCTGTCTGCATCTGGACGCTGGCACGGTCGCGGGAGCCACGGGGAATTTCAGCGACCGCCTCTGCCTCATGCCGCGCCACCCGCTCGTGCGCGCTTATAACGGGTACATGGGCGGGATCCAGATCGTCGCCGCGCAGATGAACGGCCCGGATTGGCTCTCGGGCCCGGCAGATCCCGAGTCTGCTTCGTCTGCTCCGTCTCCCTTTGAGGCTGCCGCGCAGCGGTTCATTGCGCCACTAGAGCACGCGCACATCTGCCCCCTGCTCGGCTGCTCCCCGTCGCTCCGCTGCCTCGTCTACCCGCGCCCACCTGGCAGCACCTCATTGGCCACTCGCCTCGCCTGCTGCGGCGCTGGCGGCGGCGGCTCTGGCGGTGCTATGAGTCGAACGAGCAGCAGCGGGAGTCTGGTGCATAGGAGCAGCAGTGCGGGCAGTTTCAATAGTCCGGATAGTAGCACAAGTGAGAGGTTTGTGGAGGGGAGTGCGGGAAATGGCCTGGTTGGGACCAGGAGTCTGGGCGGTGGGTCTCTCAGGCCGCTGAGTTGGCAGACCCGGCTGAAAATCGTGACTCATACGTGCCGCGCGCTGACGTGGCTGCACCAGGAGTCGCCGCCTATCGCGGCGGGGTGCCTGGGAGTGGAGACCGTGCTGTTGACTCGCGATGACTCGTGCAAGCTGCTGCTGGCGGGTGTGGCTGCGCTTGCAGCGGACCCGGGGAAAATGTCTGAGAAGTTGAATAGAGAGATGGGTATGGAGGGGTATATTTGTTTGGCAGAGGATGGGGGAGAGAGGAAGGGAAGGGAAGGGCTTGGAGTGGGCTGGAATGAGGGTGGGAAAGAGAATGGGAAGGGGCAGAGTGGAGGAGCAGAGGCAGGGGATGTGTTTGCTTTTGGGTTGCTAATACTGCATCTGCTTACAGGGTGGGTCGACGGTGGGGCGGTTCGACAGCTTCTAGCTGCTTGCTGGGCGGCGGCAGACATCCACCGGGCGGTAGAGGTGGTGGCGCGGGCGGCACGCCAGTCGTGTCAGATGCAGCCGTGCTGTGATTGGCCAGATGGGGTGCTTTACTCCCTGGCAATGGTTGCACTGGAGTGTGCTGAGGAATGTCAGGAGTGGAGACCGGTGCTGGTGGGTTGTGTGATGGATCAGGTGCTGGAAATTGAGGCTGATGCTCAAGAGGGCTTGTAAGCTTCTAATTAACACACCTTTGTGTGTGCTTTTTGTAATAATCTCTAGAAGCATGTGTTGCTAGGCAGTGTTTTTACATCTAATGGGATTGTATTATAAATATTATGTGGCTGAGGCCATAGAAGCTTTTATGTAAGCCCATCTTTCTTTGTAAGCATGTGATCTCTCTCTGAATGTTATGAGCGTGGGTCTGGTGTTCGGAGGTGTACTGCGGGGTCGAATTACCGTAAATAATCAATTCAGGTCCGGCACACCTGATTGGTGAACTAGAAGCAGCCTCAAAAACCAAAACAGTTTTCTGGAATGATAAGCTTATTCAGATAGCTGGGTCGCTTAATAGCGAGGATTTGCGAGAATAAAGAATTCGCGGTTTCTTCTGTGTGCATACGAATTTCGCTATGGCGCATTCTGCGGCGCCTCCAGCTCTACCCGCGCTTACCTCTTCCCACTCAAAACCGTCCTCTCTGCACATTACGTCTCTAGTCAATGCTGAAACTGTTATTCGTTGCAGTTCGAGTCGCCCAAGCCGTTCCCTTCTCACATTACGTCCTTCATCCCCTCCGCACATTACGTCTCTAGTCAATGCTGAGACGGTTTCTCGCTGCAATTCAAGTCGCCCATGCCATTTCCTTCAAATGAACCCGAGCATACAGCCTATCTCTCGATACAGTCACCCGTTCCTCCAACAGCCTACTCTCTCCCCAGCGACGTACCGCACCTCGTTACAGTCACACTCGCATCAAGCATCCCGGCGGCAAATACCACCTGCCTCAGTCCTAGCCGCGGCGCGGCAGGTGCAGGTGACTTCTGCGTCGCGTCGCGCGGCGGCGCGGGCGGATCCGGGCCGGTGGGACGTGTCGCCCGAGTGGTGGGGCACGCAGGGCGGCGGGTGGGGCAGAGGGGCGGGAGACCAGGTGTTCTCGCAACGGTCGGATTGGGGGAACGGCACCGTTTTTGTCACATCTCACCCCGCGTCTGATGAGGCAAGCTGCTGAATTCCCTCGTTATTATCACCCTAGGCACGCAAGGGGGGGAGGGGAAGGCAGGCGACGAGGTGTCTCGCAACGGTCGGATTGGGGGAATGGCACCGTTTCTGTCACATCTCACCCCGCGTCCGACGAGGCAAGCAGCTGCGTCCCCTCGTTATTATCACCCTGGAAACTCTCGTTATTGTTTCCCCTTCAGTGGCTATCACCCCTCCCCGGCAGGATCACCTCCCGCCACGCCACCTTATCCCTCCCCCCTCCGTGGCTCCTTTATCCACTTCCGCCCCTGCTCTCCCCATCCCTCTCCGCCCTCCTTCCTCGTTATTATCACCCCTCTCCCGATCGCCTGCTGCGACCTTATCCCTCCCCCCTCCGTGGCTCCTTTATCCACTTCCGCCCCTGCGCCCCCCATCCCTCTCCGCCCTCCTTCCGCGCGCCCCTTCTGCACTGCGTGGAGGAGTGGCGGCAAGCGGGGGGGGGAGGGGGGGAAATGCGTGTGTTGGGGCACGAGTGGTACCTGCTGCGGTCCAATCAGAGCACGAGGCAGAGCAAGGCTGCTTCATCATTTTGTGTCCGCCTTCCCCCTCCCCCTATCCCTCTCCGCCCTCCCCCCATTCCCCTCATCCGCAGGACGCGAAGGGATTGGGGGAATTAGAAGGGGCAGCAGTGCGCGTGCTGGGGCACGAGTGGCGTGTGTTGAGGTTCAATGAGAGCACCAGGCAGAGCGTAGCTGCTTCACCATCCCCCCTAACCTTCCCCGGCCCCCCTCCCCCTCCCCCTATCCCCGCCCTCCCCCCCATCTCCCACATCTGCAGGACGCGGAAGAATGGGGGGAAGAAGAAGAAGGGGCAGCAGTGCGCGTGCTAAGGCACGAGTGGCGCGTGTTGAGATTCAATGAGAGCACCAGGCAGAGCGTGGCGCGGGTGGCTACAGCGGCTGTGGATGTGACTGTAAAGGGGGAGAGTGATGTGACTATTGGAGGGAAGGGAGAGGGGGAGAGGAGGCGCGTTATACTGCAACGGCAACAACCAGACTGCCTTGCGTTCGAATGTGCGTCGGTCTCCTCTTGCCCCCTTGCTGTTGCATGCACACTTTGACTGCCCTGCTAATAGGGAAGGGGGGTCGAGAGGGAAAGAGGAGGCGCGTTATACTGCAGTGGCAGCAACCGGACTGCCTTGCGTTTGAATGTGCGTGTGTGCGGTGCGCCTCCTCTTACCCCCTTGCTGGTTTTTGAGGCGTCTCAAAAGAGGGAGAGAGGAGGCGTGTTATACTGCAGCGACAACAACCAGACTGCCTCGCTTGCGAATGTATGCCTCCTCGTGTCCCCTTGCTGTTGCACGCACACTTTGACCGCCCTGCTAATAGGGAAGGGGGTGGAGCGGGAGAGAGGAGGCGTGTTATACTGCAGCGGCAGCAACCGGACTGCCTTGCGTTTGAATGTGTCCCTTCTCGTGTCCCCTTGCTGTTGCACGCACACTTTGAGTGCCCTGCTATGAAATGCCGCTCTCCCATTGTTCCCTTGCTGTTGCACGCACACTTTGAGTGCCCTGCTAATAACTGCCCATCTCCCATTGCCCCCTAGCTGGTGTAGGCTTGTTCCGAGTGCCTTAGCATAAGCATCAGCATCAGCATCAGAATCAGCATCAGCATCAGCATAAGAATCAGCATCAGCATCAGCATCAGCATAAGCATCAGCATCAGCATCAGCATTAGCATCAGCATAAGCATCAGTATCAGCATAAGCATCAGCATCAGCATTAGCATCAGCAAAAGCATCAGCATAAGCATCAGCATCAGCATCAGCATCAGCATAAGCATCAGCATCAGCATAAGCATCAGCATCAGCATCAGCATAAGCATCAGTATCAGCATTAGCATCAGCATAAGCATAAGCATCAACATCAGCATCAGCATCAGAATCAGCATAAGCATCAGCATCAGCGTCAGCATAAGCATCAGCATCAGTATAGCATCAGAATCAGCATAAGCATCAGCATCAGCATAAGCATCATCATCATCATCATCAGCATCAGCATCAGCATCAGCACGTCAGCATAAGCATAATCATCAGCAAAAGCATCAGCATCAGCATCAGCATAAGCATCAGCATCAGATCAGCATCAGCATCAGCGTCAGCGTCAGCATCAGTATAAGCATCAGCATCAGCATCAGCATAAGCATCAGCATCAGCATAAGCATAAGCATCAGCATCAGCATCAGCATCAGCATAAGCATAAGCATAAGCATCAGCATCAGCATCAGCATCAGCATCAGCATAAGCATAAGCATAAGCATCAGCATCAGCATCAGCTTCAGCATCAGCATACTATTAGCCACGGGCTCCTTTTCGTTCTGATTCACTGTTTCCCTTCTCTCCCGCACTGCTCTCCTTCCCAACTCCTCTCCTCTCCCCATTGCTCTCGCCTCCCCTCACCTTGCCCACGTGTTGCGGACCTGATAAGCATCATGGTTTCTGCTGCCACGGCAAGTCATGGCACCCAACTGGGGTGGGACTTAACTCGCCTCCCCTCACGTTGCCCACGTGTCGCAGACCGCATCCTCGTGTGACAAGTCAATTTTTGAGTCGACTCAAAATGCAACCGGGGCCCACTCACAGACCGCATCTGGATGCCAGCAGCGGCCATCACTAGAGTCCACGGCAGCTGCGACCCTCACCAGCACAGCCCCAACTTCTCTGCACTCCTCCTCTGCTCTGGTTCCCTAACCCCAAAGTCCAACCGGGGCCCACTCACAGACCGCATCTGGATGCCAGCAGCGGCCATCACTAGCACTTCCCCATTCCCCTTCCTCTCCCACACAACTCCTGCCCCAAACCCCTCCCCTCTCCCCCATTGCTCTTGCCTCCCCTCTCTCTCCTTGCCCACATGGCCTAGACCTCAAGTGCATGGCAGCAGCGGGCGGACCCCACCAGTTGCTTCCCCAGCACTTCTCTTGTCCCCTCCCCCCATTCCTCTCTCCAGCACTTCTCTTGTCCCCTCCCCCCATTCCTCTCTCCAGCACTTCTCTTGTCCCCTCCCCCCATTCCTCTCTCCAGCACTTCTCTTGTCCCCTCCCCCCATTCCTCTCTCCAGCACTTCTTTGCACTCCTCCTCTGCTCTCGCCCCCTAACCCCTTTGCTCTTGCCTTCTCAACTCCTTGCCCACACAGCGCAGACCTCAAGTGCATGGCAGCAGCAGCGGCCCTCACCAGCACGTTCCCATCTTCTTTGCACACCTCCTCTGCTCTGCTTTCCCACTTTTGAGGCGCCTCAAAAAGCGGCCCTCACAAGCACGTCCCCAAAAAGCGGCCCTCACAAGCACGGCCTCAAAAAGCGGCCCTCACAAGCACGGCCTCGAAAAGCGGCCCTCACAAGCACGGCCTCGAAAAGCGGCCCTCACAAGCACGGCCTCGAAAAGCGGCCCTCACAAGCACGGCCTCGAAAAGCGGCCCTCACAAGCACGGCCTCGAAAAGCGGCCCTCACAAGCACGGCCTCGAAAAGCGGCCCTCACAAGCACGGCCTCGAAAAGCGGCCCTCACAAGCACGTCCCCAAAAAGCGGCCCTCACAAGCACGTCCCCAAAAAGCGGCCCTCACAAGCACGTCCCCAAAAAGCGGCCCTCACAAGCACGTCCCCAAAAAGCGGCCCTCACAAGCACGTCCCCAACTTCTTGTCCATGGCAGCAGCGGCCCTCACCACTTGCTCTCCTTCCCTCCCGCACTGCTCTTGTCCCCTCCACTCATTCCCCTCCCCCCATTCCCCTCCTTCCATTCCCCTCCCTCCTTGCCCACACGGCGCAGACCTCAAGTCAATGGCAGCAGCGGCCCTCACCAGTTGCCACCTGCACCACCCGCCCTCCTCTGCTTCCCATTCTCCACGCATTCTCTGCCTGGGGCTAGGAGGGGGCAGTCTGCCCCTCTTCCTCGCTCACGCTCTGCCCTGTGAGTCCCTCCTGCACCATCTGTTCCTCCCTACCTCGCCCACTGCCCCCTTGCTGCCCCCCCACCCTTGCGTGCTCTCTGTTTCGGGCTAGGAGGGGGCAGTCTGCCTCTCTTCCTCGCTCATGCTTTACCCTGTGAGTCCCACCCACCCACCTGCTACTTCCCATCCCTTGCACGAGGGAAGTGGCACAGAACTTGACCATTTTCTCTTGCGCACTCTCTGCCTCGGGCTAGGAGGGGGCAGTCCGCCTCTCTGCCTCGCTCACGCTTTACCCTGTGAGTCCCACCCACCCACCTGCTACTTCCCATCCCTTGCACGAGAGAAGTGGCACAGAACTTGACCATTTCCACTTGCGCACTCTCTGCCTCGGGCTAGGAGGGGGCAGTCCGCCTCTCTGCCTCGCTCACGCTTTACCCTGTGAGTCCCACCCACCCACCTGCTACTTCCCATCCCTTGCACGAGGGAAGTGGCACAGAACTTGACCATTTCCACTTGCGCACTCTCTGCCTCGGGCTGGGAGGGGGCAGTCTGCCTCTCTGCCTCGCTCATGCTTTACCCTGTGAGTCCCACCCACCCACCTGCTACTTCCCATCCCTTGC
This sequence comes from Closterium sp. NIES-65, assembly GCA_948144175.1. NCBI lineage: Eukaryota > Viridiplantae > Streptophyta > Zygnematophyceae > Desmidiales > Closteriaceae > Closterium > Closterium sp. NIES-65. The sequence continues at coordinate 718,542 of CANXME010000511.1, read as the reverse complement.
ACGAGGGAAGTGGCACAGAACTTGACCATTTCCACTTGCGCACTCTCTGCCTCGGGCTGGGAGGGGGCAGTCTGCCTCTCTGCCTCGCTCACGCTCTGCCCTGTGAGGCCCAGGGTCCCACCTCCACATCTACCTCCCTGCTCCTTCTGCTACCTCCCCTCCCTTGCGCGTGCACATGCCAATGCACATGCACATGTGAGTCTCTCCTGCTGTCTTGAAATCGTGAATGCCAATGCACATGCACATGCGAGTCCCACCCGCTGTCTCCCGTATCCCCCTCACTCCCCCCTCCTCCCCCCATCCCTCCCCCAGCCTCCCGCACAGACGCAGTGGAGATCGATCCAGCAGTCATAGCAGCAGCCACACACCACATGGGCTTCCACGCCTTAACCTCTATCCCCCCCCACATCCACCCTCCTCCATTTCCACCTCCTCTCAGCCTCCCAAATCGATGCAGTGGAGATCGATCCAGCAGTCATAGCGGCAGCCATGCGGCACATGGGCTTTTCTACCTTACTGCCTTACTCCTTCATCCCCCCTTATTTCCCCCTCCTCCCCCCATCCCCCATCCAGCCGCCCACGTTGATGCAGTGGAGATCGATCCAGCAGTCATAGCGGCAGCCATGCGGCACATGGGCTTCCCAGAATGGGCCATGAGAACCAAGACAAAACCATTTTCTGGATCAAAAGCAGAGGGAGAGACAGAGGCCCTAGCACTGGGTGGAATGCCGCTACCAGAGGACCAAGCAGCTGCCGCAGCAGCAGCAGAGCGGGTATTATGGCAGGGTTTGTACGGAAGGGTGGCAGTTTATAACGAGGATGCAGTGAGCTTCGTTTTGAGGGCTGCAGAGAGGATTGGGAGAGGAGGGGGGGATGGGGAGAGTGGTAGGCGGGGGGAGGGGGAGAGAGCAGATGCAGGAGATAGGGAGGAGCAACAGGAGCCGTACGATCTGGTGCTGGTGGATGTGTTTGACGGCTCAGATGAGACCCCGCCGGAGCTGCTGGATAGGAACAGCCCGTTCTTGAGAGTCTTGGCTCAGGTGGTTCATCCGAAGCACGGCACAGTGGTGGTAAGTGTGGTGAGAGTGATTGAGCGTGGTTAGAGTGAGTGAGTGTGGTGAGAGTGATTGAGCGTGGTTAGAGTGAGTGAGTGTGGTGAGAGTGATTGAGCGTGGTGAGGGTGAGTGAGGGTGGTGAGAGAGAGGGGGCAGGCAGGTGTGTGCACCTGTGAGTGTAGTTGGTGTTGCATTTGGTGCAAGGCACATTTGGTGCAAGGCACATTTGGTGCAAGGCACATTTGGTGCAAGGCACATTTGGTGCAAGGCACATTTGGTGCAAGGCACATTTGGTGCAAGGCACATTTGGTGCAAGGCACATTTGGTGCAAGGCCCATTTGGTGCAAGGCACATTTGGTGCAAGGCACATTTGGTGCAAGGCACATTTGTTGCAAGGCACATTGGTGGTGATCGTGGGAAAAGAGGTAGGTGTGTGGGTTGTTTCAAGCAATCTCGTAAGGGTTGAATGTAGATAGATTTGTTGACTTTTTTTACGCATCCATCTCCTCCCAGACGAACATTTCCTTCCACACTGCACTCCACTCCACTCCACTCCACCCCTCTCCACCCAACTAGATGAATGTGCATGCAGACGTGCCACCGCCATCCCTGTGGGAGCGGGTGACGGGTCGATTTGGGGACGGATGGGCGGATGAGAGTACGCAAAGAGGGAGAAGGATCCATAAAATTTGCCGAGCCTACAGGTGAGCACTGAGTTGGGTTCAGATGCAGAGGGGGGTAGGCTACTCTGCCATCCCTGTGGGAGAGGGTGAGAGGTCGCTTTGCTTCAGAGATGGGTGGGCAGATGGGAGCACGCAGAGAGACAGGAGGACTCACGCCATCTGCCGGGCGTACAGGTGAGGGCCAAGTTGGGCTGAACGAGTTGGGTTCAACTTATGGGGATGGATGGGGCGGACAAGAGCACGCAGAGAGACAGGAGGACTCACGCCATCTGCCGGGCGTACAGGTGAGCACAGAGCGGGCTGACTGGAGTTCAACTGACAGCTGCTTTACATGACGGGTCGATGTGGGGATGGGTGTGCAGTGCAGATGAGGGCACGCAGAGGGCTCCCCTCTAGCGGCATTGCCTTCACAACAACAACCTCCCTCTCAGGGCAATATGACCCTGGTAGTGCTCTCTCTTCCTCACTCCCCTCCCTTCTCTCCCTTCCCTCCCTCCCCTCCCTTTACCCCAACACAGCTCTTCCCTCCTCCCTCCCATCGGCATTGCCTTCACTCCCAGGGCAACATGACCCTGGTAGCGCAGCGAGGGGTGGTGCTGGGGGAAATGGCGCGAGAGAGGGAGAGCGGTTATCACGTGAGCCGACTAAAAAGTTGCAGCCTTCACAATAACCACCTTTCTCTCCCTCTGCACCTGTCTCCCTGTCCCCCCTCCCGCCCTACAGCTCCTCCCTGCTTCACCCAGCCGAAACCCACACAGCCCGGCAGAGTGGCATAGGCTTCACAACAACAACCCCCTCCCAGGGCAATATGACCCTGGTAGTGCAGCGCGGGGTGGTGCTGGAGGGAGGTGGTGGGAACAGACAGGCAGAGCTAGAAGGGCGGTTGAAGGAGGGAGCAGCAGCGGTGGAGGAGGAGGGGGCTGTACCCTTTACAGTGGCACCCAGGGTTGTTAGAGGGCTCAAGGTGCTTCCTGTGGAGTGGTGCTGTTGATATACGTGGCTTGGGGGGAGCAGTTCAGACAAAGCAATATGATGCTGGCAGTGCAGTGAGGGGTGGTGCTGGGGGGAGGTGGGGACAGACAGGCAGAGCTAGAAGGGCGGTTGAAGGAGGCAGCAGCAGCGGTGGAGGAGGGAGGGGCTGTACCCTTTACAGTGGCACCCAGGGTTGTCAGAGGGCTCAAGGTGTTTCCTGTGGAGTGGTGGTGTTGTTGATAGGCTGAGGAGGAACAGTAAGGGCACGGCAACGCTCTAACATAGAGCGGTTGAAGGAGAGAGCAGCAGCGTTGGAGGAGGAGGGGGCTGTACCCTTTACAGTGGCACCCAGGGTTGTCAGAGGGCTCAAGGTGCTTCCTGTGGAGTGGTGCTGTTGATATACTCTGGGGTGGAACAGTAACGGCAAGGTAACACTGTAACTTAGGCAGTAATTTATGCTTGTGTGTTGCTATGAATGTCGCTATGAGGTCAAATGTACCCTGTGCCCGCGTTACGAAGCACTAGGAGCAAGCTCTCTTGCTGTCCCCCAAGTTGCTATGGGGTTTTTGTACTGTACTATCCTTCCACTACCTGGACTTGGTACTGATTGGCTGGCTTGGAATGGAATGGAGCCCGTCTGCTTGGCAAAGTCATTGCTCGCGGGTTTGCAGCTTTAGGGTTGATCCACATGACACGACCCTCTAGCAACTTGTGCAAAGAAGCAGCAGGGAGAGAGACATGAGATGAGTGCTCATGTAGCTGCAGCAATGCACCTCAATCAACGCGCTGTAGTCGTTGCCTTCACTCCATTCCACTCCACAGCGTACTCATTGTCTATGTTTCACACCTGTCCCTTCATGGTAATGCACAGAATGATAAGCAGCTGTCAAGTGCAGTACACAATGATATAGTTAGATACTCATACACTATGAACAGATTGAGGTGTAGAAGAGTCAATTTAGTACAAGAAACTTGGAAAGACATCACCAGGAGAGGTGTAGTGTAGTATGACATGCATAGAAGCTGAAAGGTACCGTACACAACACAGTCCACGAAGTATGGCGCAGAGCAGAGGTCAATTATTGCTCGGAAACGAAAAGAAGTCACTCACTCACTACAAGCCCTTTCCTTACACCCCAAGTGTTGAGCGAAACTGGGAAGGTGTTGCGCGGTGGAGAGCGGCGTATATGAGGTACGCTGAACGGCCATTGGCGGGCATGGGACGAGAGACCATGCCATGCTCAGCAATCCGGCAGGCATAGGGACCACCATCATCCGAATCCCGATCAGAGTGAAGCCAGAGCGGTGCAGCGTGGTGGACTGTGGTGTATACGAGGAAAAGCAGACACCTTTCAGCAGCCATGAGATGGGGCCATAATCAGCAATGTAGCAGGAGATTCCGGTCGGACACCATTCAGGAGATTCCGGTCAGAGTGAAGCCAGAGCGGTGCAGCGCGGTGGAGAAGGGCGGGCAGGCAGGCAGGACAGAGCAGGGCCAGAGGGGCGTGTTTAGGGAATGGGTTGATGTCATGGCTAAGCAGAATGCGGTGTTGTAAGCGAGGGATGTAGGAGAAGAGGGAGCGGTGTGGTGAGAGAGGATTGGACTGCGGTGCTGTGCGGTGCAGACGGGCAGGCAGGTCAGAGAAAGTCAGAGCAGGTCAGAGCGAGTCAAAGCAGGGCTAATGGCATGTGGGCGGGGAGCGGGTCGACCCCATGGCTGAGCAGCATGTGATCCCTCAGACGAATAATGTCCAGGAAGAGCGGGCGGTGTGGGAGGAGGGAGAGGTGCATGGTGGTGGTGGAGGCAGAGGAAGAGGACGGGCAGAGCAGACAGCGGTACTGGCAAAGGGGGAGGGAGAGGGGGGGAAGCAGTGGGAACAGGAGAGGGCACCGAGGAGAAAAGAGGATGATGAAAGAAAGAGAAAGTTGAGAGATAGGGATGTGAGTATTTCATGACCGGCAAACCAGTAACACGCCCCATTCCTCAGTTCAGATTTGCGACTTCTCAGAGGCGACTTCACATGACCATCACACTAGTAACACGCCCTTGACATCCTCTCTCACATGAGGAATGGGGATGTGGTATTGCATGCTCGGCACAGCAGTATCACGCCCTTGACATCCTCGGCTCCACGTAATGGCGAACCGAAAAGCAAGGTTATTAAAGAAAAAACACATTCAATAAGTTTCTCGCGAGTTGCAGTTTTTCAAGTATGCCCTTGTCAAGCAAGTCTGCTATTCATCCACACGTCTTTGCATCGTAGTACCAGGTACCTGACATCCGGAAAATCGTGTGAGCTGTTTCAGGTCATGCCTTTAATGAAAGTCGTACTTCAGAACAGTTTTCAACAAGAGCACGCGCGCCATTGTTACAGCTGCCCTCAAAGGCATCAACGGTTAGTCAAACGATTCACGCAACAGATTGCATTTCGAGAGCCATTCGATTCGTGTCACACGATTTTCATGAGTTTCGAGTGTTTAAACATCATGTTGACAACATCATCTTGGACTCACTAGGTGTCATTCTCGCTTATGGTCAAACGAGCAGCGGCAAGACTTTTACCATAAAGGAAGGCGTCATCCCCCTCTTCATCAAACAGGTGTTCGGCCACATCGAGAAAGGTAACAAATCAACATAAAAGCCTCACGCAATCCTGGGCTAAACTGCATACTTCATGTAACCAGTTTAACATTTTAGCTCAGGACTTCGTGAAGCTGTTATGTTGATTTGTTACCACTTTCTCGATGTGATCTAACACCTGTTTGATGGAGAGCGGTATGACGTTTTCTTTCATGGTAAAGGTTTTGCCGCTGCTCGTTTGACCATAAGCGAGAATGGCACCTCGAGAGTTCAATATGATGCTGTCAACATGATGTTTAAACACTCGACACTCATGAAAATCGTGTGACACGAATCGAATGGCACTCGAAATGCAACGCATTGCGTGAATCGTTTGACTAACAGTTGATGCCTTTGAAAGCAGTCGTAACAATGGCGCGCGAGCACTCTTGTTGAAAACGTGTTATGGAGTACAAATTTCATTGAAGGCGTGATCTAAAACAGATCACACGGGTTTTCGGATTTCAGGTACCTGGTACTACGATGCAAAGTGGGTGGACGAATAGCAGACTTGCCTGGCAAGGGCATCCTTGAAAAACCGCAGCTCTCAAGAAACGTACCAAATGTGTACTATTTTATAACCTTGCTTTTCGGTTCGTCATTGACGTGGAGCCGAACATTGTTGTCACATCTCTGTCACATGTCACCAGTAACACGCCCTTGGCATGTCACTCAGCACTCTCACTCACCTCGTTGTCCTCACGCTCTAACAACTCAGCACTTTCACTCACTTCGTTGCCCTCACGCTCAAATAGCGACAATAATGGAGATAGTGATGATGATGATGCCACGCCTTGGCTCCATGTGACCCACCCCGCACCTACACGGGCACCAACAACACCACTAGCAATCCCACACTAACCTCGTTTCCCTGGCGCTCAAACAACGACGATGATGGCGATGGTGATGGTGATGATGCCACGACTTGGCCTTGTGCCATCCACCTTGGACCTGCACGACCACCAGTAGCAGCAGCAGCAGCACCACCAGCAGACACACCAGCAGCACCAGCGCCGCCACCATTACTCCCCACGGCAGAAGTAGAAGCGAGAGGAACTCTTGAGTCACCGGGGAAACCAGAGGAGGCAAAGGGAGGGCCGCCTGTGAACGCCTCTGGGTGCCGGGAGGAGCGCATGCGGGATAACCAAGGTGCGGCAGTCGTAGCAGAGAGGGGAGGCGGGGCGGTGGGATCAGCAGCGGGCGCAGCAGAACCAGCAGTGCGTAGGCTTGATGAATTTTCCTCCCGCTGCCAGTTCGCCGCACCCACGCCGCTGCCACCAGCAGCAGCAGCAGCACCACCGTCGCTGCCACTGCCACCGACAGCAGCAGAGGCAGAAGCAGCACCATTACCAGCAGCACCAGCAGAAGCACCACTCATTCCTGCCGCTCCCTCTGATCCCCATCCCCACCCTCCCCCCTCACCTCCTCCTCCCCACCTCCGCTCCCCACGCGCACTCTCTCCCCCTCGCCCTACACCATAGCTTCCCCCACCACCACCAACCCCACCATCAGGAGGTATACGAGATTGCCCGTAACTGCCCAGGTGACGTGACAAGGGATTTTCTGATCCCTGCTGGGGGCCCAAGGGGTGTGCTTGGAGGTGCGGTGGCACAGGGTGTGGGGGAGGTACTTGGCGGGGGCCCACGGGGTGTGCTTGGGGGATGCGAGGCGGTGGTGGTGGTGGAGGGTGATTGCTCTGGCGAGGCTGATGCAGCGGGTGCATGCGGGAGGATCTTGGATAGGGGATTTGAGAAGGCGAAGGGAGAGGAGAGGGACGCATGGAGCGGTGGTGGCGGGGTTGGGGGAAGGAGGGGTCTGAGGCAGCAAAAGGAGGAGGAGGAGGGGGAGGGGGGGCGGGGAGGACGAGGGGAAGAAGCAGGGCCAAACTCCCGCTCTCTCATTCCCCTCATCCATTCGTTATAGTCACCTTCTTCATGCATCCCTCTGCCCATGGGCCTGCCCTCCCACATTCTTACCCTTCGCCCGTCCTCCTGCTGCTCCAGGTGGGAAGGAGGGAAACTCTCCTGATACAGGCCGGAAGGCAGAAAGGTCTCCTCATACAGGCCCGAGGAGGGGAAAATCTCCTGACGCTGCATGCGGGGAGGGGGAAATGGCTCCTGCTGCATGCGGGGAGGGGGGAAACCCTCGTGCCACCATGATCTAGTGGCGGGATGTGCGTGCTCCCAGGCCTCCCACTCCATTTCCTGCCCCGAGTTTGAACCAGCAAACCCCCCGGACGCAGGATGGTGGTGCATGTGGTGGGGCAAATGCGGCCGCTGCTGCTGCTGCTGCTGCTGGTGGCGATGGCGCTGGTGTTGTGGGACGGAATGATTGTGGGAAGAGCCAGGAAAGAGTGGATGGGCGAAGGCAGGAGGAGGAGCGGGGGAGCGGGAAGAGGAAGGGGGAGCACCCGAGTGTGCAGCAGCTGCTGCGGCAGCAAGGTAGGGGCAGCCAGAGGCATGTGCATGGGCGGGCGGGTTGGGGAGACGGGCGGAAGAAGAGGGAGGGGAAGGGTCTGAGGGATAAGGAGAAAAGGAAGGTTCCGAAGGATCAGGACGATAGGAAACTCCTCCCCTTGCTCCTCCTCCTCCACCCCTTCTCTCCACGCCCACGCCTGCATTTGTCATATCTCTGCCTTCTCTTCCTTCTCTGCCTCCTACTCCTCCTCGTTCTCCCTCCCCTTCTTCTGTGTACCACCCAAAGTGACGACCTGTGATAGGAGGAGGGGCGAAAGGGTAATGGTTGCTGGCTGTTGGCGCACTGCGATGGCAGGTGTTACATCAAGTTGACTTCTGCGATGGCATGGCATGGCATGGCATTCCCACTCACCCTCGTCATGCAGACCAGCCATTGCGGTCATGGCATGCTCTAGCTGGTGGTGACTGTAGCGATGGGGATCATACCGCGACCTGCCACACACAATTCAGACAGACAGCACGGGAAGGCAGGACAGGAAGGCAGGACAGGAAGGCAGGAGAGGCAGGTAGGAGAGCAGCAACAGCATGTGAAAGGCGCAGAGTCTAGAGTGAGAGGGGGTCACTTTTGAAAATTCTCAAAACAGAATGCGAGGGTGCAGAGTTCAAAGTGAGAGTGGGCAGGGCAGGGCAGGGGTCCTCGCAAGACCAATCAGGAGAAAGAGCAGCGAGGGCAGGGCATGCAACGGCAAGACTTGAGCATATTGAGAATCTGATATCAGCGGCGCAAAGCAGCATGGGTGAATTGCGTTGGGTGGTTACCCGAGAGGCACGGACGGGAGCGAGGGGCTGTAGGAGTCCATGTATGCAGCATGAGAGGCGCGCTCGCCAGGGTGGTACATCTGTAGGGGAGGGCGCAAGGCGGGCGTGTGGGGGGGGGAGGGCGCAGGAAAGAAGGGCTATAGGCGTGTATGCAGCATGAGTGGCGCGCTCGCCAGGGTGGTACATCTGTAGGGGAGGGCGCGGAGAGGGGAAGGGGGAAGGAGGAAGGGAGTGAATAATTGATGAGCGGACGAGAGCGAGGGGCTGTATGAGTCTGTGTGTGCAGCATGAGAGGCGTGCTCGCCAGGGTGGTACATCTGTAGGGGAGGGCGCAGGGAATGCGCGGAGAGGGGAGGGCGCGGAGAGAGCGCGAGGGGGGAGGGCGCGGGAAAGAGGCGCTACATGAGTCCATGCATGCAGCATGAGTGGCGTGCTCGCCAGGGTGGTACATCTGTAGGGGAGGGCGCGGAGAGCGCGCGAAGAGGAGAAGAGGAGGAGGAAGGGAGTGATGGGTACGACAACCAGGGATGCATGGATGGGAGCGGGGAGACATGCAGGGGTGGGAATGAGGGGCTCTGGGAGTCTATGTATGCACCACGATAGGCGCGCCCGCCTGGGTGGGACATCTGCAGGGGAGGGAGGGCGCAGAGGGGGAAGGGCGCGGATGTGAGGGGTTATGGGAGTCTATGTATGCACCACGACAGGCGCTCTCGCCGGGGTGGGACATCTACAGACGTACGTACTGAAGGGGGAGCAGGAGGGCGGAGGGGGGAGCGGGAAGGGCGCAAGGACGGCGCGGAGGAGGGAAGGGGTGAGAGAAAGAGAGGGGAGAGTGAGTGAGTGAGTTGGTGAGTAAAAACGCTAGAATCAACTTGCCGACATTCTCGCACACATATTTGATCCACGCGCACCATTTCCTCGTTCCCCATCCCCCACGAGCGTCACCATGAACCCATGGGCACAGTGGCAGGTCTACCCCATGCACATCATCATGAACCCATGGGCACAGTGGGAGGTCTACCCCATGCACATGCGCCATCAGCCCCTCCGGGTCCTATTGAGACGACGACCTCAGTGTCCCCCATGCCCCATCCCCCATGCCCCATCCCCCATGCCCCATCCCCCATGCCCCATCCCCAATGCCCCAACCCCCACGCCCCATCCCCCATGCCCCATCCCCCATGCCCCGTCTCCCATGCCCCATCCCCCATGCCCCAACCCCCACGCCCCATCCCCCATGCCCCATCCCCCATGCCCCGTCTCCCATGCCCCATCCCCCATGCCCCATGCCCCATGCCCCATCCCCCATGCCCCGTCCCCCATGCCCCATCCCCCATGCCCCATGCCCATTTCCCACGCACATCAGCATGAACCCACGGACGCAGAGGCAGGTCTACCCCATGCACATGCACCATCGGCCCGCCCTCCAATGCCTCCTCTATAGAATGCTCCGATATAGCATACTCCTCCTCCATAGCACGTTCCGATATAGCATAGTCATCTTCTGCGTATTCTTCCCCCACAGGCTCCCCCCCCCACCACCACTCCGCTTCTCCCCCCCTCTCCTCCCCCATCTGCATCCACCCCGTGCCTACGCCCACCCCTGCTTCCCCCCACCCCACCCCTGCTTCCCCCCACCCCACCCCTGCTTCCCTCCACCCCGCCCCTTCTCCCCCCCACTCCAAGCCTGCCCCTCCCCTCCACTCCCTCCCTACTGCACCAGTAAACCCTCCCTCAAAAGTAGCCTGGAATTCGCGAGCAGCAGCGGCGGCAGCAGCAAGATCGGAGAAGGAGGCGGGGAGGGGAGGGGGGGAGGGGGCGGAGGCGGATGGGGGGAAGGGGAGGAGCCAGTGGCCGTGCTCCTCGCTGCGGCAGTTGGGGCACTGCATGCGGCGCTTGGCGTTAAAGGCAGAGCCAATGCAGTCTGGGGAGGGAAGGTGGAGGGGAATTGGATGGGAAGGAGGGAATTGGATGGGAAGGAGGGAAAGGAGGGATGAGGAGCAGAGGGGCGAGGGGAGGAGCCAGTGGCCGTGCTCCTCGCTGCGGCAGTTGGGACACTGCATACGGCGCTTGGCGTTGACTGCAGAGCCAATGTAGTCTGGGACAGGGGGGTGGGGAACAAAGGGGGGACGGGGGGAGAACAGGACTATTGGGGCTCCTCGCTGCGGCAGTTGGGGCACTGCATGTGGCGCTTGGCGTTGAATGCAGAACCGATGCAGTCTGGGGGAAGGGGACGGGAAGGGGCGGAAGGAGGGATGAGGAACAGAAGGGCGGAAGGGGGCGAGGGCAAGAGCCAGTTCCCGTGCTCCTCGCTGTGGCAGTTGGGGCACTGCATGCGGCGCTTGGCGTTGAATGCAGAACCGATGCAGTCTGGAGGGAGGAAGGAGGGGAGAAAAGGGGGAGCGGAAGGGGGGAAAAGAACGAAAAGGTGAGAGTGGGGCTCCTCGCTGCGGCAGTTGGGGCACTGCATGCGGCGCTTGGCGTTGAAGGCGGAGCCAATGCAGTCTGGGACGGGAAGGGAGGAGAGAAGGGGAGCAGAGGGTGGGGTGAGGGGACGGAGAGACGGTGAGCAGAGAACAGGGAGCAGTGGGGAGAAGAGGGGAGAAAGGAGGGGAACGAAGGGGAAAAGGAAGGGGAGCAGTAGGGGGGCAGTTTAGGCGCTGCATGCAGCGCTTGATGTAAAACGCGGAGCCAAAACGGGGGGACTTCAGGCGGAGCAAAATGGGAGAAAAGGCAGGGGAGAAGAGTCGAGTCGACAGAAAGCTTCAATCAGCTTACCTAAATGGAAGCCGTGGCCGCATTTCAGCCGCGCTGTGGACCGTTCGATGGAGCACACATCAACGGCGTCAAGGCAAATGGAGCACACCTCCGCTTCACTCGAAGATTCCCCTTTCTGCTTACCCCCCGCCTTCCCCTTTCCTTCCGCCTCCCCCTTCCCCTCCCCCGTCCCCTTCACCGTTCCCTTCCCCTTCAACGTCCCCCTACTTCCATTCCGGGCTTGATTTGCCGTCGCGCCTCCCTCATCTCCGTCTTCTTCCTCCGCTCCCTCCGCTCTCTCCGCTCCCTCGTCCGCTCCCTCCTCCGCTTCCCCTTCGCTCTCCTCCTCGCTATCCTCCCCCATCTCTTCGGCTGCCCGTTTCCCTGCCCTACGGTCCACGACGGCTTCTTCTTTCCCTATCCGGCTGCCCGGCACCGCACGTCCCAGATTCGAGCGGCCACGATTCAACGACGCAGAGATCGGGCCGTCCATAAATGCGACGCCGGAGATACCGACAGTGGCGGCGGGAGGTGCGGCGGAGACGGTGGAGCCGGTTGCGAGACCGGAGGCCGGCTCGTCCGTTGGTCGCGCTACAGACAGGCGACGCGAGTTCGGGGATTCCATGGCCTAAATAGACTCCGTGTCGCGCGAGTAATGACCATGGCCAAACAGCTAACCCTAGTCAGTGGACCGTTACAATACGAACCCTCATGACCATTGGCCTACCTTGAGTTGCTCATGAAAAGTCACAGGACCCTGAATTTGGAATTTCTCGATATGTCTGTTTTGCTCATAACCGGATGTTGGTTCGTTGCATCTGCTGTGTGCAGTGCATACGCTTTACAGTATATACACACGTAACTTACACTGCGAGTTCAGATATCTCAGGACACACTGTTACCTTAATGGACAATTTCACATATTCCGTTTTCTACTTTGGAACACACGAGCTTTGCTAGATGAATAAATAATTCTTCCTTAAAATTCAATTTTGCTTTCATAATGGCTCTTTTCGTTTTTTATTGTATGAATTAATGTTAATGTGAAGGTTTTGGTAGCAGATGTGATTCTTTGTTTACAGGTAAATTCCAAGAAGTGAGAGAACTTCTTTGTTTACACTTCGTATTTGTCCCACGATTGATTGCTCGAATAAGTTGGTGGGTGTTACGAGTGCAATTGAGTGAACGAACGAGAATTGCACTATCGAAGCAAGAATACAATTGAGCGAAGGCATGAGCGAACATTATATAGCGAAACTGCTAGAAAGGCATAGTGCCGGTATTGCGGAAGCTTGATTGTAAAATAAGTAGCAAGAGGAACTTACAACTGAAAAGATTCAGAACAATGGAATTGTTATGAAAATGACAGAGCAGGGTATTTATCTGAGCAGCTAACCCCTTCAAGATGGTTCTATCTGTCAGAATATTATCTTATTGTTCTAGCCTGTAGTGGGGTGCTCTATAGCGAGTACAACCCTTCTAGGGTTTGCTATTTGTATCCTCATTCTTGCTAGTTCAATCCTCTTTCTTTCTTCTAATTTTGACATGCTATCAGAGCAGGTCGATCCCCTTGGATCGATCCTGTGGGTGGGTTACCACCTCGCTTCCGCTGCTACTTTTTCCTCCCGCCGTGCGCCCCGAGGCGCGCGGCGGTTTTCTGCCCGCCGTGCGCCCCGAGGCGCGCGGCGGTTCATTGCCCGCTGTGCGCCCCGAGGCGCGCGGCGGGCTTCTCCACTACGTCGCGGCCCCGCCCCGATCGTCGCGGCCCCGCCCCTTGACGCGGCCCCGCTCTACGTCGCGGCCCCACCCCTTGACGCGGCCCCGCTCTACGTCGCGGCCCCGCCCCGGCCCGTCGCCGCCCGTGCGCCTGCCCGGCTCGGCCCCGCCCTTCGTCGCGGCCCCGCCCCGGCCCGTCGCCGCCCGTGCGCCTGCCCGGCTCGGCCCCGCCCTACCTTCGCGGCCCCGCCCAACGTTGCGGCCCCGCCCTATGTCGCGGCCCCGCCCTACGTCGCGGCCCCGCCCTATGTCGCGGCCCCGCCCCGACCGTCACGGCCCCGCCCCTCGTCGCGGCCCCGGCCCCGTCCCCCCCCCCCCCTTTTTCTCCCCTCCCCCCCAATTCACGTCGCCCGTCGCGGCTCCTTCGGGGGCCGCGCGCTGTGGGGTGGCAGGTATGGGGGTGGCCAGTGTACTTTCCTCCCTTTGCTCCTCCTCCTCCTTCGTCTCCCACTGCTGCAGCTGTCGCTGAGGGGGGTGGTTGTGTGGGAGACTGGGTTTAGGGTTTTAGGGGGGTGCGTGGGAGTAGAGCTAGTGGTGTAGCAGTGGGTGTGTATCAGGGGGGTGGGACTGTGTGCGGGAGGATGAGCGGAGGTTGCCAGTTTGTCGTCAGCAGCACCTGTAGTCCGAGGCGCTGTCCCGGTAGCCCAGTCGTAGCCAGCTGTGCCAGCCGCCCGTGGGTCCGTTGCCCGTCCGCCGCTATTTGAGCCGCGGGGCCTGTTACTCCTGTAGTCCGGGCGCTGTCCGGTAGCCGCTGTGCCAGTCTGCCTCCTGTTGCCCGTGTGTCTGCAGCTTCAGCCGTCGCCTCCTGTCTCCTCTCCCCTCACTCTCCCTCCTCCTCCTCACTTGCCCGTTGTGACTACCACTAGCTTTGCTTATAATTGTGAACTCTAAACTATTTCTTCTTGAACTTGTGCTCAGAATGTGTGGTGACATTGGGATCCACCCTGAGCTTGTTTTGCTTTGCCTGCTCTGCTGATTACACCCCACTTTGGCTATGGGGGTGTGTCAGAATATTATCTTATTGTTCTAGCCTGTAGTGGGGTGCTCTATAGCGAGTACAACCCTTCTAGGGTTTGCTATTTGTATCCTCATTCTTGCTAGTTCAATCCTCTTTCTTTCTTCTAATTTTGACACTATCCACACCAACAATGTCACGCCAATAATTCTACCCACCAATAATTCTGACCCTCCAATAATTGTACAATTATTGGAGGACTGAGAGTCTTATAAAGGAACACTACAGTAAAACCTAACAGCATAAGTATCATCTTATGTTTGTATATTTAACACTCCCCCTTGCTGTAGGTTTTACTGAGGCGTGACTGAATGGAGGATACGTTGGAATTGACGGTTGAATTTGTGGTAATGGCGTTGATTGCGGCGGTGATTTCGGTGGTGGCGGTGATCACGGCAGTGACTGTTGATTGATCCACCCTGCTAGGGTTTCGAACGTTCCGTTGAGAAAGTGTCGGCGGGAACCATACTTGCGACGGCTGCACGATCCAAGCTGAGTAGGCGCACGTCTCGCTTCTCAGGTGATTCCAGCAGTGCTACGCCCTGGGTCGCAATTCTCCCCGCAATCTCTCGGTTCTCGCTCAGCAGGGGTCTTCCAGACTCGTCATTCAGGCTCATTCTCGACAGATTGTCTCAGGGTTTCTCAGCACCTCCTCCCGTTCAGTTTCTTGTTCATCGTTTCCTGCCGCTGCTGCTGATGAGACTATGCCCGATTTTTCACCGAAACGTTAGGACTGGATGACGTGCTGCTTTTTCTGCCTTCCAGTGCTGGCCCGATTTCCTTTGCTATCGCGCGACTGCTGCTTTAGTCGCGATGAATTTGCTGCGCCATGGCGCGATGTCCTTCAGCTGCGCGCATCATTAGCGCTCGCCATGTCATGGCTGGTGCTCGGTGACAGCAGCGCACGTGACGACCTGCAGCGCCGGATGCGCGTTTCCTGAGGCTGCGGCCAGATCCGCGACTGCTGCTTCGGTCGCGCGGCTGCCGTGACCTCCTCGCTTGACAACCTGCGCGCTGCAGCTCCTTGCGCGCGACTGCTGTTCATGGCGCCCGTGGCGATCGGCAGCAGCGACTGGCGCACGACTGCAGCAGCATGCGCGCCGCTGCATTACCTCGCATGTGGCGGCTTCTGCTGGTGCGCGCCCTCCCCTTGCCATTTCGGGCGACCTTGTACTCGTGTGGCAGCATCTGCACTGCGACACTTGGCTCTTGGCAGGTGCGGGGCCTTCTCACACCAGCAGCTTCCGACGCCGCACCGCTGCAGCTACGTGCATACTCTGTCTTGACGAGGTGAGTTGCCCTTCTCCGTGTAACTACCACTGCTTGCATCTTGACCTCACTCATGTGTGTTTCTTGCAATTGATGTACTGCAGCACTGGCCGTGCTAAGTCGCTTGTTACTGCTCCCACATTCTATTGTGATTTTCCTTGCCCCCGCCCATACCAGCTAGCGAGTGTGAGCGGCTGCAGCCGGCATCGGCACCTGGCACTCTGGCCCATACGTCTGCAGCTCCTGGTAGCGCATGGCTGCTGCTCCTGGCGGCTGCACGGCTGCTACTTCTGGCGGCCCACTACTGCTACTCCTGGCTGCGCACGGCTTTCTCCTTCCGACCGAGGTGAGAATGCTTAGTTGACTCTTGTCAGTTTCACCCATGTTACCCTGTTACTCTGTGCTGCTTCCCATGACCCTGCGCTGCTCCTCATGACCCTGTGCTGCTTCCCATGACCCTGTGCTGCTCCTCGTGACCATGTGTTGCTCCCCCTATACTAGGTGACCCCCGGAGGCAGCTGCAACTGGTACACAAGCACCTGGCGGCTGCTTCTGCTCCTGGCTCGCTCACCCCACCATGATGGGCGGCGGCAGCGGCAGCTGGTGACGCACGGCTGCAGCTCAGGTAAGGCGGCAGGCAATGGTATGAGCTGGCCGCAGCTGCAGCACCTGACGGTCCGCTCCACTTTCTCCCTCTGACCAAGGGAGTCACCTTTCATTCTTTGAAGTGTAGCGGTGAAACTTGCCTGTGTCACGTGACTGACTTCCTTCTCCACTGTTTGTCCTTCGCAACGGTGACGGCAGCTCCTTACCCCCGGCAGCACCAGCAGCACCTGGTGGGCCGCAGCACCGTCCTGTAGCTTCCTTACGCCCTGCGGCAGCTCCCCTTGACGCCTTGTAGCAGCAGCACCTGCATCACCATGATGAGTGGTGAGCAGCACCAGCAGCCCCTGTCTCCAGCTCCCCTTGCCTCCTATTGGAATTATGCTTCTGTATTCAGTAGTACATCGTCAGCTGCTTCTTGTGATGCCCTCCGTCTCTTTTGGCTTGGACAATGTTTTGACTCATGCTGTCTTGTTTCTTCTCCCCCTGAAACCCTCAGGCATTTGAAGTCTTCAGGAACGGCCGTTGCAGATGGCGAGTGGTTGTGACCAACCGGCAGCAGCGACTGTGCAGCAGAATATCTGATGGCTGCCGTTGTTACTGATTGCAGTAGGTCTTCTCATGATGATATGCGGACATTTGTGAGAATGAAAAGATGGTTGTGCGATGAAATCCTGATTTGTTGCACCCCAAGATACTCTACACCCCACTCCCCCTCTCACTCGTGCGTTTGTAGGCATGCACATGCTTGAGCATGCACACATCATCAAACACATGAGTGAGATGTGTGGAGTTACGTGATGCCGTGTTCAGCTCCCTTTGTGAAGCCCGAACTTGAGAGAGCAGCTCCAGCAGCTTCAATGTGAGTACTGTGTGCAGACGGTGCGACATGTGGAAGAGGTTGGAGACCGCACAAGAGGCTGCAGGTGAGATGTTGTTTTGCTGTGAGGGGCTTGGTAAGATAATCCGCAGCTTGCTGAGTTGTTGGGCAGTACTCCGGCCGTACAACTCCATCACGAACGGCCTTCCTCGTCCAATGGTAACGTACGTCCATGTGCTTGATGCGTTGACTCATCTGCTCCCCGGTTGCAAGCGCAATGGCACTTTGGTTATCCACAAAGATGACGGTAGGGTCTTGCTGTTGAAAACCGAGGTCTTCACACAAGCGGCGAAGATATGTGGCTTCCCTTGCCCCTTCAAACAGTGCAATGTATTCCGCTTCAGCTGTTGATGTTGCAATGACCGTTTGTCGTTTGGTCCTCCAACTGACAGCAGCTCCTCCCAAGGTAAACACGTAGCCTCCAACTGAGTGACGCCCTTCTTCGTTCGCATAATCCGAGTCCGTATATCCACGGAGCACCAAGTCTCCTCCGCCATAGACCAGCCCCATGTCTGCAGTGTTCTGTAAGTAGTTGAATACCCGGTGGATTCCAAGTACTGTCGCTGCTGTTGGTTTGCTTGCTTGCTTGGCCAGCACATGCGCCGCATAGGTTATGTCCGGCCGCCCTGCTGTTGAGATGTACAGCAATGTCCCAACTTGTTTCAGCACCAATTGACCATCAATCTCATCCGGTGGTTCTCCTTGTGGTCCAGGTTCCTTGGCGATCGGTGTCCGTACTCCGGAACGGCTGCCCTCCATCCCGAATGTCGCCAAAGCCTGTGAGATGTACTTTGTGAGTCCGAGTGCGATCGAGTCATTGTCCGCGGCGACGTTGAGCCCTAAAAACTGTGTCATGGTCTTGCTGACCGTTAAGGTAAAGTGTTGCTTCAAGTGTTGAATCACAGCGTCAATGCCTTCTGCGTCATGAGACTGGATGAGGATGTCGTCGACGTAAGTGAGTAGCCACACTGTGTCCTGTCCGTCTCTTTTCCAGATAAACAGAGAGGGGTCTGATTCGGACTGCACCATGTCCAGCGCCAACAAGACACCCCGTAAGTGCTGATGCCACAAGCGTGGTGCTTGTTTCAGTCCATATACACTTCTTTTGAGCTTCCAGACTTTGTCTCCGTCTCGCCTTGGTTCTGGTGGTTTCACGTATATGTCCCGGTCAATTGGAGCGTATAGGAATGCATTGGAGATATCCAATTGCACCACCTTCCGCTTTGTAGCAGATGCACCAGCAACGAATATGTGAGAGGTAGGTCCTTGGCTGACCGGTGCATATGTCCCATCGTATGTCCCCCAAGTTTGGCCGCATCCCTTGACCACCCAGCGCGCTTTGAACCGGTTTGGCTGTCCGTGCTCATCTCGTTTCACTCGTAAAACGACTCCTTCCGACAGCACCGGTGTTCCTTTTGGTACGTCCGCTCTGTCCACCACTTCGTATGCGTCCAGCTCATCGAACTTGGCCAATTCTGCATCCACAGCGGCTTGCCAAAGAGGTGCGTACGGGTCCTTGATCATTTCTTGAAGTGTTTTTGGCTCTTTGTATGTCAGCTCCACCATGGGGACGCCGGTTGCTGCACATCCTGGTACGGTCTGCTGCTGCAAGTTGGGAAATCGTGTGACTGTTTGTCTTGCCTGCCGCCTCCCAAATAGTACGTCCAGGCCTGTCATGTTGTCCGTCCCGTGTCCTTCTCCAAGCACTGTTACCGTTGGGTTGAAGTGAACCCGCCGTGGCGGTACCTCAAGAGCAACCAGCTGGATACCCTCGGGTGGGTAGGCAAAGTCGTAGAGATGACTTGCTTCATGTTCTGGTTCGTTGATGTCAGCACCTTCACAAACAGAGATGCCTGCCGCTGGTAAGTCACTTGTCGTTGTCTCTTCTCTTGTATCGGCTTCACGAGCTGCTGGTGAGTCTTCTTGAGCTCCGTCATTTGCCTCAGGTCCATGTTGTTCTGCTGTGGCAGCGTCAGAAGATGATGGGGAGGAAGTGTGGGATATGGGAAAAGAGTCGAATGCTGACCCAACGTCGTCTCCCCCTGAAGTCCACTCCGAGATATGAGGTGAGATTTCATCCATGTATCGTTGGCGTTCGAGCAGAGACTCGGCGTCCGGGAGCATGAGGTCGTCAAAGAACCGAGCAGAGCGTGTGTCGGTGTCAACGTCGCTTGCCAAGTCCCGCACGATCCAGGCCTTGCGTGAGTTAGAGAGGCCGAGAAACATGCCTGCCCGTCCTCGTTGTTCAAATTTCCCAAAGCTGCCTTGGGGAGGGAGATAGTAGCAGAGGCATCCGAAGGTTCTAGCCATGGAGACATCTGCTGCCTTTCCCATCATCATGAAGTATGGTGAGTGTGCGGATGGGTTGCTGCTGCAGCTGATGCGGTTGTGTAACCATGCCGCATATTCCAGTGCATAAGGCCAGAACTTGGAGGAAAGGCTGGCCTCGGTAGTCATTGCTCGCACTCGGTCCATGG
Organism: Closterium sp. NIES-65; assembly: GCA_948144175.1. Taxonomy (NCBI): domain Eukaryota; kingdom Viridiplantae; phylum Streptophyta; class Zygnematophyceae; order Desmidiales; family Closteriaceae; genus Closterium; species Closterium sp. NIES-65. The sequence continues at coordinate 699,199 of CANXME010000511.1, read as the reverse complement.
GTGTGCGGTTAACCCGTTCGGCGACTCCATTCTGCTGCGGCGTGTGTGGCAAGGACGTTTGGTGATTGATACCGTGAGAACTCAAGTAATCCGTGAATGCGTTTGATGTATACTCCCCCCCGTTGTCCGTGCGCAAGGCAGCCAGCGGCATCTTGGGCAGCTTCGTCTTCATCTCACGGTGCCAAGCCGAGAAAACTGCAGCCATGTCGGACCGGCGAGCCAACGACGCCACCCACAGGTAGTTGGTGTAGTCGTCCTTGAGCGTCAGCACATAGTGAAGGGAAGGGTGAGCATCACCCAGGTCCATGATGTCGCTGTGCACGAGCTCCAAAGGTCGAGTTGTGGCATTGGTGCTTCCTGTGGGAAAAGGGGCCTTGCTCATCTTCCCTCGAAGACATGAGTCACATGGGGGTTTGAGAGGGTTAGTCTTGTCGGATATAGTGAGTCCTTCAACATCACCATTTCAAAATGTCGCATCCATGGATGTGTATGATGGGTGACCCAAGCGCTTGTGGGCCATGCGATATGTGATGGATGCATGAGCAGATTGCACATTCGGCCCTCCAAGGTCAGTCTCATTCAATGCTTCATTCGGATGATCATGACCAGATGCATGGGCGGATGCTAGTGCAGGCTCATATTGCACCATTAGCACCCCATGCATGACCATTCCAACTCCAATGAGTACATGCTCATCCCCATCCGCCATTGTGATCTCCGTGCGCCCATCCTCACGTGTGTGAATGCGAGCTCCTTTCTTGTACAGCTGACAATAGGAGAGCAAGTTGGACTTCAAGTCGGGTACGTAGAGTACGTCCGTGTGGCGCACTGTTGTTCCATTGGGTGCCGTTGCTCGGATTGTTCCCGCCATCGAGCTCAACAGGTGGCTTCCGTCAGCAAGTTCCACGTAAACGGGCTCGTTCAGCTCCTCTAAACCCTCAAACCACTCCTTTTCCGAAGTCATGTGTTGGCTGCATCCGCTGTCCAGCAGCCACATCGACCCTCCGGTTGACGGTGATGTTGCTTGCGACGATCGAACCGTTGCAATGCATGTCATGGTTCGTTTGTTGTCTCCCCCGCCTGCCCCTTGCTGTTTTGTCGCTTGGTTGTCACGTTTCGGACTTTCACTCCTTCGCGGTGAGGACGAGCGACTACTCCAGGTGCGCTGGTTGGTTCTCCCTCTGTTTTGTGGTTCCCAACCTGGTGGTGACCAACCCGGAGGCGCCTTCGGACACTTGTAGAACGGGTGGCCAGATTCCTTGCAGTACCAACACACAAGGTTAGACCGTCCTCCCGCTGACCTTGCCGCATTCCGGTTGTCCTTTGTCTCGGTTCTCTCTTTCGCTGGTGAATTATCTCCACGTGCTTGGCCAGCCATGGGGGGAGGACGCTTGTCACGGTTGGTCTTGCTAATGAGGTCTTGGTAGCGTTGTTCCTGAATCATCATTCGTTGCAGTGCGTAGCTGTCCGAGATGTCGTGTAGCATTGCCGAATGCCTCAACTCCTCCCAATGCGGCGGCAGCCCGGTGATCAAATTTAAAGTGAATGAATCTTCATCTACCATTTTTCCCGCCATTGCCAGCTTATCCCGAAGTGCAGTTGCTCGGTTGATGTATTCCTCCACTCTTTCTTGGCTCCCCATCTTCAGGTTGTCCAATTGCCTCTGGAGAGACGCCTTTGCTACCGAATCCTTCGCCTGGTAAGTCTCCATCAGGTACTCCCATGCTTCGAATGCCGGACTGTATGACTCTTGGAACACGTCAAGTTGCAGCTGAATCGTTGCGCTTACGCTATGCAGGAGCACCCAAAAAGCCAGCGTAGCACGTTGTGAGTAATCTGCTTGTAGAACTTCCAGCCGTTCCATTGCATCTCGCATTTCTCCTTGCACCATTGTAGCCGGATATTGTAGCGTCACGAAGAACTCCCACAGGTTTGTCACGCGCGCGCTCATGCGAAATCGAAGAGCCCACTCTCGAAAGTTAGTGTCGTCGAATGGAGTTGTTGTGAACGCTTTGTCCGCCGCTGCTCCCACCATTTTGCGTGACAACCTGTCCTTGTCTTCTTCCGTGTACTCGCGTGGAGACGGGTCGAAGAGCGTAGGCACGTTGGATGGTCGAGGTAGTTGTACCGTGCGTTGTGTGCCTTCACGTTCCACCACTTCCACTTGATCACGTCGCATAACACCACTTGACTGCATCCCGTGCCCCATGCGCCCCATGCTTCCTGCATGTACCGCTTCCATTTGAAACCGTGGCGCACGAGGAGGTACGACGTTGTTGCCAAAGAGGTGAGATCTGCCCATCACGGGAACTCCAATGGGATGGGAGTTAGTGGCGAGACGTCGCAGTGGGGGAGCACCAATAGTGTAGGATTCGAATCCCACACCGTCCATGCCCACATGACTGCTTCGACCACTCCCTTCCCCAATCTGCCCTCTCATGATTCTTCCCACGCCGATCCTATCACCATGCTCCATCACATTTGTTCCATTCCCGTACGCATCATCCCTCCCCGTTGCTTCCCTTTGCATGGTTGATTGAGGTTCGGGGTGGGAGCTCCCCTCTCCTTGGAAGGATGCATCCCTCCCTTGGGATGACTCTCCTCCTTGGGGTAAGCTTCCCTCTCCTTCACCTTCAATCCCTGCATCCATATTTGAAGCACGGGTTTGGTTAGTACGCGGAGTGCTTGCATGTGACTGTTCACGGATGGATGGGTTGCTGAAATCTCGAACTTGGGCTGGCATGTTGAACTTTGCTCTTAATGACGCTTGGAGTGTTGGTGGTGCCCTTGCAATCATGTTCTCCAGGTGCTCATGTTGAGCCATGATGGCTTCTTCAAACGCCTCGTATCCAGCATCGACTTCATCGTCGAACCGCGCCATGCCTCCAATCCAAATGTTGTCACTTGCTGTGCGAGTTTGCTAATATCCCTGTCCAATGTGAATGCTGATAAGGTTCTAACCAAATTTCGGCAGCATGCCCCCTATAGTAGCTCTGATACCATGCTAGAAAGGCATAGTGCCGGTATTGCGGAAGCTTGATTGTAAAATAAGTAGCAAGAGGAACTTACAACTGAAAAGATTCAGAATAATGGAATTGTTATAAAAATGACAGAGCAAGGTATTTATCTGAGCAGCTAACCCCTTCAGGATGGTTCTATCCACACCAACAATGCCACGCCAATAATTCTACCCACCAATAATTCTGACCCTCCAATAATTGTACAATTATTGGAGGACTGAGAGTCTTATAAAGGAACACTACAGTAAAACCTAACAGCATAAGTATCATCTTATGTTTGTATATTTAACAGAAACTATAGTGGTAACGGTAATGGTCGCGCGACGAGCCTGGGACTGAGGTTGGGAAAGTGTCGAAGCGTAGGCCCGGAGCGCGGGTTACCAGCCGAGCCGTGAGGTCGGGATGCGATGTGCGAAAAGGGCGGGATGATGAATGATGCGATGGTCGTGAGTGGTAACGGTGCTGACTGAGGTGCTACAGTGATGTACGCGTTGAGCAGGGACGCGAAGTAAGGAAAAGGGAATTTCCTTACACTACCCCCCCTCCTAAGGAGGTCCTCCTTATGAAAGCGCGTGGATGTCTCGGAAATTGCGGCTACGTAGGTAGTCGGTGACGACGGGGTGATTTTCAACTTTCTCCAGGGGAACCCAATTGTCCTCGGTGGGGGTACAATCTTTCCAGCGGATCAGAAACTCTACTTTGCGGGCTCCTCGAGGGTCGCGAACTCTGTGACTCAGGATCTTGTCGGGGGTGATGACTGGTTCGGTTGGTGGTCGTGTCATGCTGGTGGGTCGATGTCGTGGGAGTTGGCTGGTGGATGGCACGTAAGGGCGAAGTAAGCTAACGTGGAACGAGGGGCTGACGTACCAGTCAGCAGGGAGGAGGAGGTGCGCGGTGACTGGCGTAACCATGTGACTGATTCAAAATGGCCCACAGTATCAAGGGCGGAGTTTTGGAGTGATGGGCAGGCGGAGGTTCTGAGTGTTGAGTAAAACGAGGTCGTCGGGCTGATAAGTAATGGGTCTGCGATGGCGATCGGCGTTGCGTTTAGCGATGATGTTTGATTTTTTGATTGCTTCTGCTGCCCTGGTCCGTGCTGCTTGCAGAATCTCGGCGAACTGTTGTGCTCGTGGGACGGGGTTGTCGGGATTCGGTGTCATGGGTACTGTTGGGTCCTGTCCGTGATTCAAGTAAAACGGCGACTATTGCATCGTGGCTGATGGTGCGTTATTGTATGCGAACTCGATGAGTGGCAGCTGCTGTTCCCACGTATTCGGATCGTCGCACGTGGCTCGAATCAGCTGCTCCATGGTCTGATTTGTCCGTTCCGTCTGTCCGTCAGTTTCGGGGTGATAGGATGAACTGAACTGTAAGTGCGTGCCGAACTGCTGCCACAGGTTCCGCCAGAAGTTGCTTGTAAATTTCGTGTCCCTGTCGCTGATGATCGATGCGGGTATCCCGTGCAGTCCAACGACGGTGGTGATGAAGAGTCGGGCGGTTTCCTCGGCTGTGATTGATTTCCTGCATGCTGCGAAATGAGCCATCTTCGTTAGTCGATCGACGACGACAAGGATCGCGTCATTCCCACTCGCCCCAGCTGGTAACCCCGTGACGAAATCCATCGTCACCTGCTGCCAAGCACGCTCTGGGGGCGGGATGGGTTGTAATTGTCCCGCCGGCCGCTTCCTGCTTGACTTCATGAGCTGGCAAGTGGGGCACGATGCCATGTGTCGTTGCACATCGGTCAACATTTCTGGCCAGTAGTAGTACCGCTGCAGCTGCTGCCGTGTTTTTTCTACCCCGAAATGTCCCGAGGTAACTCCGTCGTGTGCTTCCTGTAACAGTAGTTCCCGCAGTAGCGTGTATCCTGGTACCCAGATGCGGTCGGTTCCAGCTTTTACATAATAGACTCCTTGTGCCGCTGCGAATTGCTGTGAGTTGCCTCCTGTAAAGAACGGGTCTGTTTGATATCCGTGGGTAAATAGGCCTGTCAGTAGCGGGCTGGTCTGGGCGAGTAGTATTGCGTGGATCTGGGCAGTGGGGCGGGTCAGTGCGTCGGCGATATTCGAGGCTCCTTTTTTGTATGTGACCGTATAGTGAAAATTCGACTCGCGGAAATCGAGCCATCGAATCTGTCGTGGGTTGAGGTGGGGCTGTGCGCGGAGGTACTGTAGAGATCGATGGTCGGTCCGTACTGTCACGTCTGCGCCGGTCAAGTAGCAGCGCCATACTTTGAATGCGTGCACGATCGCAAGCATTTCGCGGTCGTGTATCGGGTAATTTCGCTCAGGCGGATGTAGTTTGCGTGATTCGTAGGCGATGGGTTGGAGGCCGTCGCCGAAGTCCTGTAACAGTACAGCTCCGATGGCGATGTCACTTGCGTCGGTAACCACTTCGAAAGGGCGGTGGGGATCAGCGATGCGTAGAACGTGTGGTGAACAGAGAACGTTTTTCAGGGCAGAGAAGGCAGCATGCTCTTTCTCCCCCCACGTAAAAGCGACCCCCTTACGCAGTAAATCAGTGAGTGGGGCTGTTAAACGTGCCATGTCGGGCACGAACCGTCGAACGTAATTAACAAAACCTAAAAAACTCTGCAGTTCCGTGATGTTCGTCGGGGGGCGCCACGCTTTTACCGTATCCAGCTTCTTTGGGTCAATCTCAACCCCAGCCTCCGAAATGACGTGACCCAAAAACTCTAGTCTGTCCCGAAAAAACTCGCACTTGGAGCCCTTGGTGAGTAGCCGATGTTCCTCCAAAACCTTAAAAACTGCTTCAAGATCCACTAAGTGTTGCTGCTTATCCCGGCTGAAAACTAGAATATCGTCCAGGTAAACTATCACGCATTTATCTAAAAGTGGTCTAAACGCCTCGTTCATGGTCATCTGAAATGTCGCAGGCGCGTTCGTCAGCCCGAATGGCATTACTGTATACTCGAATGACCCGTACCTAGTCCTAAATGCTGTTTTGGCGCAGTCCGATGGTTCGACCCGAATCTGATGGTAACCTCCCCGTAAATCTATTTTCGAAAAGACTCGTGCTGTTCGCAGTTGGTCGATCAGTTCGTCCGCGCGGGGGATGGGGTATCGCTATTTGACTGTTACCCTGTTAAGCGCTCGGTAGTCGATGCACATGCGGAACCCTCCGTCTTTTTTCGGTGTGAACAGTATCGGTGCGGCGAACGGTGACGAGCTCGGACGGATAAACTGCTTCTCTAACAGGTAATCTAACTGCTTCCTTAACTCGTCGAGCTCGGGCTGTGTCAGTCGAAATTGCCGCTGTACAGTTGGCTGTGCCCCCGGTTCTAACTCGATCCTATGGTCGTGCGCCCGCTGAGGTGGCAGTCCCTGTGGTAAATCATCCGGAAATATCCCCGGGAACTGTTTCAGTAGTGCCTGTAGTTCGGTCGGTACAGTTGCCAGCAGTTTCTCCAAATCACTCGGCTGCTCATCTTTTTCTACGAGTGCGATATCCACTGCGTACACGTCAGCTCCAGCAGCGACAGCCCGTTTCATCGTGATGGCGTTGACCTGGACCGACGAAGATTTGGGTGGCTGCCAGCGAGGTAGAACGACCCAGTTACCACTACTTCGCACTGTGCAGCTCCCCGTGTCAGAACATATCTATAGCTTATACTGCTGTGTAGGCTGTAGTGGGGTATCCCATAGGGGGTACAACCCAGTTAGGGTTTCATATTTGTACTGCTTTCATTCATAGTTCATTCATTCCTGTTTTCCTACTATCACATGGTATAGAGCGGGTCCTACCTTAGGACCGTTGTCTGGGCCCACCGACGCGCGCCCCGAGGCGCGCCCTTTTTTTAGCGACCCCTCGGGTCGCCTTTTCACTCGCGGCCCCGCCGCCTCCTCTGACGCGGCTTTGCCGCCTCCCCTGACGTGGCCCCGCCGCCTCCTTTAACGCGGCCCCGCCGCCTCCCTTGACGCGGCCCCGCCGCCTCCCTTGACGCGGCCTCGCCGCTTCCCCTGACGCGGCCCCGCCGCCTCCCCTGACGCGGCCCTGCCGCCTCCCTTGACGCGGCCCCGCCGCCTCCCTTGACGCGGCCCCGCCGCCTCCCCTGACGCGGCCCCGCCGCCTCCCCTGCCGAGGCCCCGCCGCCTCCTCTGACGCGGCTCCGCCTCTGCTGCCGACGGCCCCGCCGCTGCACTCTACGGCCCGCCGCTGCACCCTGCCGGCCCGTCGCTGCTCCTGCCGGCCCGCCGCTGCACCCTGCCGGCCCGCCGCTGCTCCTGCCGGCTCGCCGCTGCACCTACCGGCCCGCCGCTGCACCCATCGGCCCGCCGCCTCTTACGGCCCGCCACTTGCACCTGCCGGCCCGCCGCTGCACCTGCCGGCCCGACGCTGCACCTGCCGGCCCGACGCTGCATCTCCCGGCCGAGCCGCCCCAGCAGCCGAGCCGCCCGGGACCCGAGCCGCCCTGCCGCCGAGCCGCCCGGGAGCCGAGCCGCCCTGCACCCGAGCCGCCCAGCCGCCGAGCCGCCCGGGAGCCGAGCCGCCCTGCACCCTAGCTGCCCAGCCGCCGAGCCGCCCGGGAGCCGAGCCGCCCTGCGCCCGAGCCGCCCAGCCGCCGAGCCGCCCGGGAGCCGAGCAGCTGTGCACCCGAGCCGCCCGGTCGCTGAGCCGCCTTTCTGCTGACTGCACGACCTGCCCTGCCTGGTGAGCACTGTCCCACTGACACTGCGAGCTCTTTCCCTACTGCTTGCACTGCGTCGCTGTCGTCACCATGGCTACCCCTAGTGTCCTAGCTTTTGACGCTGAGGGTCGCGCCATTGATTTTGAGGTCTGGTTAGACGACCTGCAGCTGTTCTTACAGTGCGACAGGGCTGACGACCTTTCTCTCTTTGACCTCACCTCTGGCGCCTCTCCTGCCCCTACTGCTGATGCTGATCCCGCTGTCCGCTCTAAGTGGGCCACCCGCGATGCTGCTGCACGTCTTGCTGTGCGTCGCCACCTCCCTACCTCTGAGCGTGCGCACTTTAGTCAGTACAAGAGTGCTCAGACCTTGTACGACGTTGTAGTTGCGCGCTACTCCTCCCCTGCCACTGCTGCACTGAGCCGTCTCATGCTTCCCTACCTCTTTCCTGACCTCTCTGCCTTTCCCACTGTCGCTGACCTCATTACGCACCTCCGCACTAGTGACACTCGCTACCGCGCCGCCCTTCCTGCTGAGTTCTGCGCTAAGAACCCCCCCCCCATGTACATCGCTCTCTACTACGTAGTCGCACGCCTCCCTGACTCCCTTCGCGTCGTCAGGGACCACTTTCTCGCAGTCTGTCCCACCACTCTCACCGTCGACCTCCTCGAGAAGGCCCTCCTTGCAGCGGAGAAGAGCATAGTCGCTGTAGGTGCTTCTCGTGGTGACCCTCGCACCCCCATCTTTGAGGGGTGCTCTCCTTCCCCCTTGCTGCCCTCTGTTGCCTCTGCTGCTGCTGCCGACCTGCTTGGTCTTGAGTCGGTCGGCGCGGCGTCTGCCCCTAGTGGGAGACGTCGCTCCAGCAAGGGCAAGGGGGGCAAGGGCGCGGGTGGAGCTGGAGGGGGCGGTGGCGGTGGCGGCGGTGGCGGCGGAGGGAGTGGGGGTGGCGGCGGGGCTAGTGGCGGGGGTGGTGGTGGTGGTGGCGGCAGCAGCGGCGGAGACGGTGGTGGTGGTGCCAGCGGTGGTGGTGGAGGCAGCGGCGGAGGTGGAGGCGGCGGAGGTGGAGGCAGTGGAGGCGGCAGCGGAGGAGGCAGTAGTGGTGTAGGAGGTGGAGCTGGTCGGGGTGGTACCCAGCAGCGTAGCGGCGGTGGTGGTGGCCAGCGCTCGCACCGGCAGCAGCAGCAGCGCTCGCGGGACATCCCTTCGCCTCAGCAGCTTCGTGAGTGGTACGCTGGGCGTTAGAGGGGTGGGGGTACTGGTCCCTGCACCTACGTTCTTCGTTCCGGCGACCGCGCGGGTGAGCAGTGTGGGGGTGCCCACGCCACCCAGCGCTGCTTTGGCCGCCTGACGGACGCTTGGCGTCAGCAGTTCCCTGGGGCTAGTGAGATCCCTCGCTGGGATGAGCTTCTCAGGGCTGGTGTAGCGATCTTTGATCTTGATTTTGATGCTATCCTTACTGCTATGTATGTTGTGGATTATAGTGAGGAGAATGAGGGTTACCGGTGTTTTCAGCCCGACCCGGGCATTGGTACTGCTGCGCTAGGTGCTTGTGAGGCTGCTGCTCTAGGTGCCAGTGCGTCTGCGCTCTCAGGTACTGGTGAGACTGCGCTCTCAGGTACTGAGTCGTCCTCGTCCTCCCTCACTTTCACTCTTGACTCCGGAGCTTCTCGCTCCTTCTTTCGAGACCGCACTACCCTTTCGCCGCTCGCCAGGCCGGTTGCGGTCTCCCTTGCTGACCCCTCTGGGGGTCCTGTCCTGTCTCACTTCTCCACTGTCCTCCCGTGTCCGGCTGCCCCTTCGGGCACCCTGTCGGGTCTGTACCTTCCCTCGTTCTCTACGAACTTGGTGAGTGGAGCGGACCTGCAGGATGGGGGTGTTCACCAGTTCACTCCTGCGCGTCAGAGGGTGACCCACTGCACGGAGGCTCGCACAGGCCGACACCTGGCCACGTTCTCACGTCGGCCGGGGTCGAGTCTCTACACCCTGACCGTTGAGTCTCCTCCTGTCCCTGCGTCTGGTCAGGTGGCTGCGTCGGGTCAGGTACTTGCTGCTGCGTCCCGGTCAGGTCCTGAGTCTGCCCCCTGTTCTTGTCGCCTCCTGTCTCACGAGACTCTCCTGTGGCACCACCGTCTTGGCCACCCCTCCTTGCCCCGTCTTCGGAGCATGGCTTCCCGTGTCCTTGTCTCTGGTCTTCCCCAGTCTCTCCCTCCTCTCCCCTCCGGGCCAGGACCTTCCTGTGTCCCCTGTGTCGAGGGTCGCCTCCGGGCTACTCCTCACTCCTCCCACTTCCCCCCGACAGAGGCTCCCCTGCAGACGCTTCACATGGATGTGTGGGGCCCAGCCCCCGTCCGTGGGCAGGGTTACGAGCGCTACTTCCTGTTGGTGGTTGACGACTACTCGCGTTACACCACAGTCCTCCCCTTGCGCAGCAAGGGTGCGGTCACTGAGGTGCTGATCGACTGGATCCGCGAGGCTCGTCTCCAGCTCAGGAAGAGCTTCGGCTCGGACTTTCCTGTTCTGCGTCTGCACTCTGACAGAGGCGGAGAGTTCTCTTCTCGCCTTCTGCGAGACTACTGTCGTGCACGGGGGATCCGCCAGACCTTCACGCTTCCGGACTCACCACAGCAAAATGGGATTGCTGAGCGCCGCATTGGCATGGTCATGGATGTCGCTCGTACGTCCATGATGCATGCGGCTGCCCCCCATTTTCTGTGGCCGTTTGCGGTGAGGTACGCGGCGCATCAGCTCAACCTTCACCCCCGGGTCTCTCGGCCAGCGATGTCCCCAGCCTTGCTGTGGACGGGGAAGGTTGGCGATGCGTCTGTGTTCCGTGTCTGGGGATCTCGGGCGTTTGTCCGCGACTTGTCTGCGGACAAGCTGTCCCCTCGTGCTGCTCCCTGTGTCTTCCTTGGCTTCCCCACTGACGCCCCAGGGTGGCAGTTTTACCACCCCTCCTCTCGTCGTGTTCTGTCCTCCCAGGACGTCACGTTCGACGAGTCAGTCCCCTTCTACCGTCTCTTCCCCTACCGCACTCCTTCCCTCCCCCCTCCCCCGGACTTCCTTGTGCCGGTTCCCCCCCCGGTAGACCCCCTCCCCCCTCAGGTTCCTGCCCCCTCAGGTGTGTCCCAGGTAGACGCCGTTGACCCGGTCGAGGTTACTGGTGACTCTGGTGCTGCTGCGGGTGCTGAGCCTGGGGGTGCTGACTCTGGGGGTGCTGTGCGCGGGGGTGCTGAGCCTGGGGGTGCTACTGCTGGGGGTGCTGGGCCTGAGGGTGCTACTGCGGAGGGTGCGGAGCCTGGGGGTGCTGAGCCGGGGGGTGCTGTGCCTGGAGGTGCTGGGTCTGGGGGTGCTGGGTCGGGAGCTGCTGAGCCTGGGGGTGCTGCGTCTGGAGCTGCTGAGCCTGGGGTTTCTCCTGCTGCTGCGTCTCGCCGGGAGCCCCTCTCTCCACAGGAGCTGCGCGAGTGGTTCGCTCGCCGCTGGAGGCGTGCTGCTGAGTCTGGAGGTGCTGCTGGAGCTGGAGCTGGAGCTTCTTCGACCGTCGAGGGTGCGGGTGCAGCCGGTCCCGGAGCTGCTGGCCCTGCAGGTCCTCCTGGAGCTGGAGCTGCTGAGGGCGTTCGTGCTGAGCCTGCTGCTGTTGGTCCTGCCGCTGGAGGTGTGGGTGGCGCTGGTGCTGTCGCTGAGGGTGCTGGTGCTGTCCCTGCTGAGTCTGGAGCTGCCGCGCGGCCTCGGCCGTACTTCGTTCCGCTCCTTCAGCAGGTTCTTGGTCTTTCTCCTCCAGTAGAGGGTCCACCGCCTGTCCAGTCGCAGCCCCTACTGGAGCCTTCCTCTCCGCTGCCTGCTCCCTCTCCTTACACTGGTCCTACTGGAGGTCTTGCTGAGCGTCGTGAGCCTGCGTCTCGTCCCGCGTCGCCTGTTCGTGCTGCTCGCGCTAGTGGTCGCAGTTCGCGTCAGCGTCCTCCTCCTGTCCCTGGCACGCACCGGATGTCTTTACGTCCGTCCACTGCTCCTCTGCGTGCCCCTTTGCCTTCTCCTCCTGAGTCCTCTCTTCCTGCGCTTGCGGACCCTGAGTCGGACTCTCTTCGTGCTGCCGGTCCACTGCTGCGTCTGCTCTAGTCGCTGAGCTCGTCGACTTTGCTGCTCGCTGTCGTCTCGACTACGCTGCTAGTCTTGTTGCTGAGTCTGCGTCTGTCTGTCCTCCGTCCGTCGGGGGTGAGTGTGCTCTTGGCACGGACGTCCTAGAGGACAGGCAGGAGGAGTTACAGTGTCTAGCGGCTGCTTCACCTCATCTCGCGTCTGTACTGCTTGCCCCTGAGGGAGACCCGGATGCACTAGACATCCCGACTCCGCGTTCTTACGCGGAGGCCGTAGAGGGTCCCTACTCCTCTCAGTGGCAGGCAGCTATGGATGCAGAGATGGCTTCCTGGAAGTCCACAGGCACCTACGTTGACGCGGTTCCCCCTCCTGGGGCGAACATCGTCAGTGGCATGTGGATCTTCAGGGTGAAGCGGCCGCCGGGCTCTCCACCTGTCTTCAAGGCACGGTACGTTGCTCGTGGCTTCAGTCAGCGGCAGGGAGTTGACTACTTTCAGACCTTCTCTCCCACCCCGAAGATGACTACTCTTCGGGTGCTGCTGCACATAGCCGCTCAGCGCGACTACGAGCTTCACTCTCTCGACTTCAGCACTGCGTTCTTGCAGGGTAGCCTGCACGAGGAGATCTGGCTTCGCCGTCCACCTGGCTTCACTGGGACTTTCCCTCCTGGCACCCAGTGGAGCCTCCGACGGCCAGTCTACGGTCTCCGCCAGGCACCGCGTGAGTGGCACGACACACTGAGGACTACGCTTGCGGCTCTTGGGTTTGCTCCTTCTACTGCTGACCCGTCGCTGTTTCTTCGCACCGACACTTCCCTGCCGCCGTTCTACATCCTCGTGTACGTCGACGACCTGGTCTTTGCCACAGCGGACACTGCTGGACTCGCCTACGTGAAGTCCGAGCTGTTGAAGAGACACACGTGCACAGACCTGGGTGAACTGCGCAGCTACCTTGGCTTGCAGATCACTCGGGACAGAGCACGCCGCACCATTACCTTGACTCAGTCACACATGGTGCAGCAGGTCCTTCAGCGCTTCGGCTTCACGTACTCCTCGCCTCAGGCCACTCCTCTGCCTACTCGCCACTCACTCTCAGCTCTGCCTTCGGATGAGTCCGTAGAGTCGAGTGGTCCGTATGCGGAGCTTGTTGGCTGCCTCATGTACCTGATGACCTGCACACGACCTGACCTTGCATACCCTCTGAGCATTCTTGCACGCTATGTTGCTCCTGGGAGACACAGACCGGAGCACATGGCTGCAGCGAAGAGGGTATTGCGCTACCTGTGCAGTACGTCAGGCATGGGGCTAGTGCTTGGAGGGCGGAGTCCAGTGGTCCTTACCGGCCACGCGGACGCGTCTTGGGCTGACGACCAGGCTACGCAGCGGTCGTCACAGGGTTACACCTTCAGCCTTGGTTCCGGCTCTGTCTCGTGGCGGTCTACTCGCTCGTCTTCGGTTCTCGGCTCCAGTTGTGAGGCTGAGATCTACGCCGGGGCCATGGCTGCACAGGAGCTTCGCTGGCTCACCTACCTGCTGACTGACCTTGGAGAGCCGCCTCGTTCTCCTCCAGTGCTGTACGTAGACAACAAGGCTATGCTGGCCTTGTGTCGAGAGCAGCGCTTGGAGCACAGAACGAAGCACATTGCTCTCCGCTACTTCCTTGCTCGTGAGCTGCAGCAGCGTGGTCAGTTGCGACTTGCGTACGTGGCCTCTGAGGCCAACACTGCTGATGTGTTCACCAAGGCACTTGCGCCTTGTGACCATCAGCGCTTCTGCACCCAGCTGGGTCTTGTGCCTGTCTTGCCTCACTTGCTCTCCTCTTGACTTCACTTGTACTGTGACATATATATATATACCTGCTCTTGCTTGTCTAGCTTTATATATATGTCTGTACTCTTGCTTGTGAACTGGCCTTTGGCCTCACTCTTGTGCTCGGACTGTGTGGTGACTTTGTGATCCACCCTGAGCTTTGCTTTGTCTTGCTTGACTGGTCTTGTGACCCCTTGTTCTCCCCCACTTTGCCTATGGGGGTGTGTCAGAACATATCTATAGCTTATACTGCTGTGTAGGCTGTAGTGGGGTATCCCATAGGGGGTACAACCCAGTTAGGGTTTCATATTTGTACTGCTTTCATTCATAGTTCATTCATTCCTGTTTTCCTACTATCACACCCCGTCGTCCAGTCGATCCGTGGGTTGTACCGTCGCAGCCAATCACGTCCCAATAAAATGTCGTTCCCATCCAGTGTCGTCGCGAGCATTTCCTGTGTAAACCCGAAGTTCCCCCCGCAGCGGACTTTTACGCGCTCCACCTTTTCCCGTATGGCCAGGGGCGTGCCGTCGACTAAGCGTGCATCTATCTCAGGTAAACATCGATTAAGCGTTAACTGTAATTTTTGTGCGGTTGCGGTATTAACTAAGCTGTGGCTTGCTCCTCCGTCAATGAAGATCTTCACTGCTGCTCCCTGTATTTTCCCGTAGATCAGTACCGGGCAATCCGTCGCTGTACCCTCCTTATTCATCCGAGCCCGATCGATGGCGTGAATCGGTACTGTGACTCGGTGAGGGTCGGTGTGGTTGGGCGAGCAGGCAGTCTCGTCAGTAGTTGGCCCAACTTCTACTGACTGCTGGCGTTTCCCTGCCTCCGAGACTCCCTCCCCTGCTCTGCTCCTCGACGCCTCAGCTCCTCTGGACATTCGCTCTTGCGATGGCCCAGCCGGTTGCAAGCAAAGCAGCGCCCTCTAAACGGCGCGGCAGCTGCATTCGCTGCGACGGCATGTACAGTGGCGTGCTCGGTCGGTCCCCGAGGACGATGTCCGTAATAGGACCCCGGTCTCGGTCGGCGTAGGATATCGATTTTCTCGGCGAGCGCGAGGATCTCGTTGAAATTCGAGAGCCCGCGTAGCATTATCTCGTGCGAGATGTCCGGCTTCAGCCCTCCGACGTAACGGTCCACCCGCTCTGCCTCGTGCATGTAGCCGACCTGTTCGCAAAGTGCGAGAAACCCGCTGGTGTAGTCTTGAACTGACCCGAGCTGGCGCCAAGTGCGCAGTTTCTGACGCGCCGAAATCGAGGCCGCGATCGGCTCAAAGCGCGCCCGAAGTCCTGCGCACCACGCATCCCACGTGCTGTATTGGGTGGTTTCGCAGAACGAACTCCATGTAACAGCTGGACCCGAGGGCCCTTCCTCGTGCGACGGTGGCTCGTAGGCGCGCGGCGACGTCACAATGACTCGCCACCAGTCCATGGCGGGGCCCCTGAGTAGTGAAACCGCATACCGGATCTTGGCGGCGTCCGATTCGACGTAGTTGGCGTCGAAAAACACATTCATCGTGAAGACCCACGATTGAACTGTCGGGCCGCCGCGTTGGCTTGGGTCGAAGCAGGGCGGGCGTTGCGGCTTGAGTGGCATTGGGGCCATCATGGCGTTCTCGCCACTTGTCGCCGCAAACTCCACGTGCCGACGGGCTTCTCGGGGCTCCCGTGGACTTAATGCGCTCTTGTTCCCTCCCATGCCGGGCATCGGTTGGGCTGCGCCGTCACTGGCTGCGCCTGAGCGCTGTCCCGTGCTGTTGTGTTGCGTTGGTGTGCCGGATGAGATGACGATGGGCTCCTCCAAATGTGCAGATGCATTGGTTTGTGCGTGTGATGTCGTCGGTACGTTCACCGTTGACTGTTGACGCGCGGAGTCACGTTCCGCCGTGAGAGTCGCGATTTCGAGCGCCGAATCCTCCAATTAACGCACGAGACGATCGAGTTGCTCCTGCGTCAACGTGGCGAGATTGAAATCGGCCATGGCGGGGGTGTCGGGCAAGCTCAGCGAGAGCCTCGGTCGTGTCCGTGCGTGCTTTCGAGAGAGCACTACGAGCGGCGGTGCTGTGTCGCTGAGAGACGTCTACCCCCCCCAAAAATTGAGATAGTGGGAAGCGAAGGTGTGGATGCGGTCCGAGATGAGATCGTAGGCTCTGAATACCAAGTGTTACGAATGCAATTGAGTGAACGAACGAGAATTGCACTATCGAAGCAAGAATACAATTGAGCGAAGGCATGAGCGAACATTATATAGCGAAACTATAGTGGTAACGGTAATGGTCGCGCGACGAGCCTGGGACTGAGGTTGGGAAAGTGTCGAAGCGTAGGCCCGGAGCGCGGGTTACCAGCCGAGCCGTGAGGTCGGGATGCAATGTGCGAAAAGGGCGGGATGATGAATGATGCGATGGTCGTGAGTGGTAACGGTGCTGACTGAGGTGCTACAGTGATGTACGCGTTGAGCAGGGACGCGAAGTAAGGAAAAGGGAATTCCAAGAAGTGAGAGAACTTCTTTGTTTACACTTCGTATTTGTCCCACGATTGATTGCTCGAATAAGTTGGTGGGTATCAATAGAACGAGTACACGATCTGCAGTGTGTCCAATAAAATCATGGTGTTGCATCAATTCTCGATCGGCTTCAATTACGGAATGCCGTCCGATACTGGAAGCCTGTCACATTTATCAGCGGCTAGATCAGTTCCTCATGAACCATCCCACCCAGCACACCCGCATGTGCTCAATCCATCTAGGGGCGTCTCCAGAGCCTCGGGCTTGTGCAGCAAGGGGATCGCGACGAGCACCCATAAACTCTCCCTCACATTCTCAATCACAAACAGTTCCGCACATCTGTTTCCACTTCTTCCATTGGAGTTTTTGTATCAAGTTATCAGAAGGTTCAATCCACCACACTTCATCAGCACCAGCATTATCAGTGAAGGCCTTTCATCTCGCTACGTGATTCGCCTCTAGACAGCCATGTCAGGACGCGGAAAGGGAGGCAAGGGCCTTGGAAAAGGAGGCGCGAAGCGTCACAGGAAGGTTCTTCGCGATAACATCCAGGGCATCACCAAGCCGGCTATCAGGCGTCTCGCTCGCCGCGGCGGTGTCAAGCGTATCAGCGGTCTCATTTATGAAGAGACACGCGGCGTGCTGAAGGTGTTTCTCGAGAATGTCATTCGTGACGCTGTGACTTACACCGAGCACGCGCGGAGAAAGACGGTTACCGCCATGGATGTTGTTTACGCCCTGAAGCGCCAGGGTAGGACGCTCTACGGATTTGGCGGTTAGACTGAATGCAAAATAGCAACTTAGCTCTTCACAATGTGTAACTATGATTAAACATTTTCTGACTATCCAATTTCTTGTATATGTACCGGAAGGCCTAGATATCTAGTCTACCCCTTTTGTCGTTGCCCTGTGCTCGTTTAATTGAGCTTGGTCCTGTCATGTGTACCGCAAGCTCTAGCTATCTATCCCTGTTGCCCAGTGCTTGTTTAGTTGAGCTAGCTCCACTGGTGTCAGCAGCACCCCGCAAGGTTACAGGCCGGAACCTGTAGTCCTACAATGCCGTGCTTTGCATCTGCTCTCCAGCAAACTGCCTCTTAAGAAGAGCAACTGCAGGAAATCATAAAATGTCAACAGCCCTTAGCAGGTGGCAGACTGCCTTGTTTTGACTAACTCCATGGAGTGACACACATGATGACCTCGTGGCAGATGCCAGCTGCCAGCAGTTGAGTATCTCACAGTGCTAATTTAGATCACAAGTTGTGGGGACAATTGTCACATAGTGGAGCAAGGGCAACAGTCAGGGTTACCAGTACCTCATTTCCTTCTGTATTATGCAAAAAGAGGTACCAGTACCTTCAGAGGAACTTGATTCTCCATCCTTAGCATTGAAGATTCACTTTAGACCTATATACCAGCAGAGCAGAGCTCACAGTCGTCGTTCAGGTCCCTCCCCGCCTGCTCCTCTAGGGTGTATGTGTCTTGGGAGTCTTCAAGAATCATTTCTGAGCGAAGAGATAAACCCCAATCAAGAGCCATTATATGCATCACCGGAAGTTCAGATTCACTTTAAGCGAGGTAGCGGGTAGAGCTTGCGGGTTTTGCGGTCGCGCTCCAGGAGACTACTGGAGTTGCTCTTGAGCGTAATATTGAACCCCATTCAAAAAGCCACTACAGCCATCACGTAGAAGACTGGCATCAAGCGAGGTAAGGTAGCGGTAGAGCTTGCGATCGTTGCGGTCGTGCTCCAGAAACTCCCTCTCTATGAGGCTCTCTATGCGCTTCTTGATTACACACCATCCAAGAACCGCTATGTAAGCGTCATGGTCTCATAGAAGATTCGTTTTAGGCGAGGTAGCGGTACAGCTTGCAGTCGTCGCGGTCCCGCTCCAGAAACTCCCTCTCTATCATGCTCTCTATGCGCTTCTTGATTACACACCATCCAAGAACCGCTAAATAAGCGTCATGGTCTCATAGAAGATTCGTTTTAGGCGAGGTAGCAGTAGAGCTTGCGGTCGTCGCGGTCGCGCTCCAGGAACTCCCTCTCTATCAGGCTCTCTATGCGCTTCTTGATTACACACCATCCAAGAACCGCTATATAAGCGTCATAGTCTCATAGAAGATTCGTTTTAGGCAAGGTAGCGGTACAGCTTGCGGTCGTTGCGGTCGCGCTCCAGGAACTCCCTCTCTATGAGGCTCTCTATGCGCTTCTTGATGACCGCCGGGTTGGGCAGGAAGCGTGCCTGCAGCTGCTTCGTCACCTCGCTGCACAGTCGAACGATATGGTAAACACAAGAGGAAACAGGGAAAGAAGGTGGATTAGAACCTCTTTCTCTCACGCTCGCTCAATGAGGCTCTCTATGCGCTTCTTGATCACCGCCGGGTTCAGCAGGAAGCGTGCCTGCAGCTGCTTCGTCACCTCGCTGCACAGTGAATGCACAGGAGAAACACAGAGGCAACAGGGAACGGAGGCTGGGTTAAAACCTCTCTTCCTCTCCCCCTCTCAATGAGGCTCTCTATGCGCTTCTTGATGACTGCTGGGTTGGGCAGGCATCGCGCCTGCAGCTGCTTCGTCACCTCAACGCACAGTGGTTGCACAGGGGAAGCACAGAAGAAGCACAGGGAAAGGCGAGGAGAAACAGGGACCAGAGACTGGGTGAGAATCTCTCATTCTCGCTCCTGAGGCTCTCCATGCCTTTATTAATCACTGCAGGGTTGAGCAGAAAGCGCGACTGCAGCTGTCTTTTGCAAACTCACTTGAGAAGGTTGTTGTGGTGCAACACGCACAGTGACTCATGGTGTGCTGCGCACTATGACCGCCTTTATCTGCAGCTCTCAACTCTTCTTAGAAGCAGCCCAACACAGCTAGAAGTACCCTTTACAAGCCTAACTGACAAGGTTGTTGCGGTGCAACACGCACAGTGACTTATGGTGTGTTGCGCACTATGACCGCCACTATATGCAGCTCTCAACTCTTCCCAGAAGCTGCCCAACACTGCCGTACCCTTTATAAGCTCACCTGACAAGGGTGTTGTGGTACAGCATGTGTTGCGACTTCATGATGCGCACGTTGGCTGCCTCTACCTGCGGCTTCCTGTCCTCCTCACAAGCTGCCCAACAATGTTGTACCCTTTATAAGCTCACCTGACAAGGTTGTTGTGGTCCAGCATGCGTCGCGACTTCATGATGCGAACAATTGCCGCCTCTATCTGCGGCTTCCTGTCCTCCTCCACCTTCTGCCTCGTCTCCGCCTTCTCCGGCTCCGTCTCCTTCTGGGCGGAAATGGTGCCGATCTTCACCTGCAGGTTGACAAAAGGGAGGCAGATTGAGGCACAGGGAAACAGAATGAGGAACGGGGGAAAGGAAACACGATGGCAGCCTCTATCTGCGGCTTCCTGTCCTCCTCCACCTTCTGCCTCGTCTCTGCCTTCTGTATCCTTCTGCCTCGTCTCTGCCTTCTGTATCCTTCTGCCTCGTCTCTGCCTTCTGTATCCTTCTGCCTCGTCTCTGCCTTCTGTATCCTTCTGCCTCGTCTCTGCCTTCTGTATCCTTCTGCCTCGTCTCTGCCTTCTGTATCCTTCTGCGCTGAAATGGGTGTGCTCGGAAGGGTGTGCTCGGACCCTTACCGAATATCCAGCTCCCTCTCCCCTCACTCCATCCTCCTGACTCACCTTGAAGAACTTGGAAGTAAACTTGTGGTTGAATTGAAAGTATCGTCATCCCCCACCTCCTTGCCCACTGGTTCCTTCCGCAGCACGTTCTTCCCGCGCACCAGCGACAGCTACAGCTACAGCGACTGTAGGTGTGTGCATGCCTGCTCTCCCTACCACACCACATAAATGCGTCTCACCTTGAAGAACTTGGAGGTAAACTTGTGGTTGAAGTGGAAAGTATCATCATCCCCCACCTCCATCCCCACGGGTTCCTTCCGCAGCACGTTCTTGCAGAGGCTTAGAGAGCATCCCACTCCCCTCCCATACTCCTTCTCACCTTGAAGAACTTGGACGTGAACTTGTGGTTGAAGTGGAACGTGTCGTCATCCCCCACCTCCTTGCCCACGGGCTCACCCATTTCTCCCGCACACACTGTAACCGTGCACCCATCCCTCCCCTCCCATACTCCTTCTCACCTTGAAGAACTTGGAGGTGAACTTGTGGTTGAAGTGGAGAGTATCGTCATCCCCCACCTCCTTCCCCACGGGTTCCTTCCGCAGCACGTTCTTGCAGAAGGTGCTGAGGCTTAGAGAGCATCCCACTCCCCTCCCATACTCCTTCTCACCTTGAAGAACTTGGAGGTGAACTTGTGGTTGAAATGAAAGGTATCGTCATCCCCCACCTCCCTCCCCACCGGTTCCTTCCGCAGCACGTTCTTCCCGCGCACCAGCGACAGCGACTGCAGGTTGCGCCGCAGGTCGGCTGATGGGATATCGGTGGCCGCTTCTATGTCGCGATATGTCAGCGAGTCGTGCGTGTTGAACAGCATCAAGATGCACATCTGCGGTGGGGCAAAGGGGGAAGGGAGGGGGGGGGGGGGAGGGAGGGGGAGGGAGGGGAGGTAAAGGGGGGAAGAAGGGGAGAAAAAGGACGTTCTTGCCTGCCTCGCACCAGCGACAGCGACTGCAGGTTGCGCCGCAGGTCGGCCGAGGGAATGTCTGTGGCTGCCTCAATGTCGCGGTAGGTGAGGGAGCCGTGCGTGTTGAAGAGCATGAGGGTGCACATCTGGGGTTTGGGGAGGGACAGGTAGGGAGAGCAGAGTGCAAGTTGCGCCTCAGGTTGGCTGAGGGAATGTCAGTGGCTGCTTCAATGTCGCGGTAGGTGAGGGAGTCGTGCGTGTTGAACAGTATGAGGGTGCACATCTGGTGGGGGGGGCAGAGAGGGAGTGAGGGAAGAGCGGGGGGGAATGAGGTAGAAAACGAGGAATGCAAACAAGTAGTGCTGCAGGTCATACCCCCTGGTAGCTTGTACCACTCACATGCTCGGGCAAAGGTGACTTTTGAGTCGACTCAAAAGTCAAACGGGGAATGCAAACAAGTAGTGCTGCAGGTCACACCCCCTGGTAGCTTGTACCACTCACATGCTCGGGCATAACGACCTAGGCAATGCAAGACCTAACCTTCGAGGCGCCTCAAAACCCACATGCTAGGGCATAACGACCTAGGCAATGCAAGGATCAATTCACCCACCCACCTGACTGATACGTGGACACAGACTGCTGCCTTTTGAGTCGACTCAAAAGTTACGTCAAACCCACCTGGTAGGTCGACACGGACAGCTCGTATTTCCGTGACTCAAACGTGGCCTTCGCGTCCACCTGGCTGGTGGTGGTAGGTCACAATAAGTCAACAGAAAAAACAAAATCTCCCAACCAGTATGCCCCACGCACCTGGTAGGTTGCCACGGACAGCTCGTATTTCCGCGACTCAAACGTGGCCTTCACGTCCGCATGCCCCATGTTCACAATAAGTCATTGCAAACCAACCCACCCGGTATGCCCCAACCCACCTGGTACGTTGACACGGGCCCCACCCACCTGGTACGTTGACACGGGCCCAACCCACCTGGTACGTTGACACGGGCCCCACCCACCTGGTACGTTGACACGGGCCCAACCCACCTGGTACGTTGACACGGGCCCCACCCACCTGGTACGTTGACACGGGCCCAACCCACCTGGTAGGTGGAGACAGACAGCTCGTATTTCCGCGACTCAAACGTCGCCTTCACGTCCGCATGCCCCATGTTCATCTGCCACGTCAGCCGCCGCCCGGTGTGCGTCGTCAGGTAGTGCCGCGTGAACTTCTCACAGATGGGCAGGATCTCCCCGGGGAGGTTGCATCTGGCACCGGCCTGGGTAGGCCAAGATCCTGTAGTTAACACCTGGACGGATAGAGTCGGCCCTTGGAATAATCCACCCGCTGCCGCCCCTCCTGCTGCCGCCGATGCTGATGATGACGAGCCGGCTCCCGAGCCTGCTGCCGTGCCGGACGGTCCGGTGAGGGCAAGATCTGGTTCGGTGCGGAGTGCTGCTACTGCTGCTCCCCCACGTGCAGACCCTTCTCCTTCCTCCTCCCCACCCTCATCCCCTCCTTCCTCCCGTAAACCAGTAGCAGCAGCAGCAGCGGCGGCGGCGGCAACCCCACTAGCCGGATCCTCCACCTCTCCCTCTCCGCCCCCCCTCTCCTCCACCACTCCCACACCTCCTCCCGTCGCCACCGCCGCCGCCGCAGCCTCAGCCTGTAACGCGCAGTGAAACGCGTGCATCGTATCCTGAGACGTCTTCATATCCAGGAACATGCCCTCGAGCTTCGACGTAAACTGGTACCCACACTCCGTCTTAAGCTTCACGATAAAACTCCTCTCCGCGTCATCCGAAACCGTCTTCCCCGACAGCAGACGCTTAGCTAAGTGC
Organism: Closterium sp. NIES-65; assembly: GCA_948144175.1. Classification (NCBI taxonomy): domain Eukaryota; kingdom Viridiplantae; phylum Streptophyta; class Zygnematophyceae; order Desmidiales; family Closteriaceae; genus Closterium; species Closterium sp. NIES-65. The sequence continues at coordinate 676,718 of CANXME010000511.1, read as the reverse complement.
TGCTTGTAATACTTCTCAAACACGTCCTTCTCCTGCAGGAACCGGAACAGCATCATGACCTTATCCAACACGGCCTCTGCCTCCTCCTCGCTGGCCCCCTTGAGCCCCTTGCGCAGCTTGTCGTCGATGAAGAGAGAGATGTACTCGGCAGCGCGCGCGTTGAGGTTGAGGAAGAACTCAAAGGCTGTGGAGAGGGCCGTGTGGAAGGCCTTGTCGGAGGCAAAGGAGGCGGAGATGATTCGGTCATATTTATCCTTCTCCTCTAGCAGCCGCTGCACGAACTCGACCGGGTCCTTGCACCTGGGGGAGTGGGGGAGGGGGAGTAGGAAAGGTGAGGTGAGGGGAAGAAGCGTTGAGGTTGAGGAAGAACTCAAAGGCCGTGGAGAGGGCCGTGTGGAAGGCCTTGTCTGAGGCGAAGGAGGCGGAGATGATTCGGTCATATTTATTCTTCTCCTCTAGCAGGCGCTGCACGAACTCGACCGGGTCCTTGCACCTGAGGGGAGAGGGGACGGGAAGAAGTGTTGAGGTTGAGGAGGAACTCATAGGCAGTGGAGAACGTGGTGTGGAAGGCCTTGTCTGAGGCGAATGAGGCGGAGATGATGCGATCGTATTTATCCTTTTCCTCTAGCAGCCGCTGCACGAACTCGACCGGGTCCTTGCACCTGATGAGGTGAAGATGGATGGGAGGAGGAATGGGAAGAGCTCAAAGGCGGTGCTGAGGGCAGTGTGGAAGGCTTTATCGGAAGCAAAAGAAGCCGAGATAATGCAATCGTACTTGTCGTTTTCCTCCAAGAGGCGCTGCACAAATTCCCCTGGGTCCTTGCACCTGGTGAAGGGGAGAGGAGGAGAGGGGAGGAGTGGAAGGGGGAGGGGCCTTCATGAGGCGGCATGATTCGATCGTTCTTGTCGTTTTCCTCTAACAGCCGCTGCACGAATTCCAGCAGGTCCTCGCACCTGAAGGAGTGAAGAGGGAGGAGTGGGGAGGAGTGCAACAGGGAGCGGCGGAATGGGGCGGCGATGATGTGATCGTACTTGTCCTTGCACTTGGTGAGGGATGGTGGGGAGGATAGGAGGAGTGAGGAGGGGATGAGTGAGAAGGAGTGAAGAGGAGTGGTGGGGAAGGGGAGGAGAGGGGAAGAATGAGGCGGCCTCTTCTCCGTACTTGTCATTATAGGAGAGGGGAGGCTATAATGCAATCGTACTTGTCATTATAGGAGAAGGGAGGCTATAATGCAATCGTACTTGTCATTATAGGAGAGGGGAGGCTATAATGCAATCGTACTTGTCATTATAGGAGAGGGGAGGCTATAATGCAATCGTACTTGTCATTATAGGAGAGGGGAGGCTATAATGCAATCGTACTTGTCATTATCGGAGAGGGGAGGCTATAATGCAATCGTACTTGTCATTATAGGAGAGGGGAGGCTATAATGCAATCGTACTTGTCATTATAGGAGAAGGGAGGCTATAATGCAATCATACTTGTCATTATAGGAGAGGGGAGGCTATAATGAAATCGTACTTGTCATTATAGGAGAGGGGAGGCTATAATGCAATCGTACTTGTCATAATAGGAGAGGGGAGGCTATAATGCAATCGTACTTGTCATTATAGGAGAGGGGAGGCTATAATGCAATCGTACTTGTCCTTCTCCTCTAAGAGGCGGGTGGGTGGGTGGGCGGGGGGGAGATGGTACTCACAACAAGGGCCCATGATAACAAGATGCCATTTCTCTCTCAAACACACTCCCACACCCACACACTCTCTCTCTCTAGCACTCCCACATACACTTTCTCTCATACTCCATCGAAAACGACCACTCACACAATCACACACGTATTTGTCCGGGCACGTGACCAGCTGCATGTCCGTCTCTCTCAGGTGCCCCGACATCACCTCCCGCATCGTCTGCACTGCATTTCTCCCTCCTCTTCCCCCCCCCCCCTCGCACATGCTCCTCCCAGGTGCACTGATGACACAACCGCCATACCTGTCCGGGTCCGTGACCAGCTGCCTGCCCGTCTCCCTCAGGTGCCCCGACATCACCTCCCGCATCGTCTGTGCACACACACTTACACCCAACCCCACTCCTCCCTCCACCATACCTGTCGGGATCAGTCACGAGCTGCCTGCCTGTCTCCCTCAGATGCCCCGACATCACCTCCCGCATCCAGCCCACAATCACACCCACTTACACCCCCTCACACCCATTCCCACTCCTCCCTCCACCATACCTGTCGGGATCAGTCACGAGCTGCCTGCCTGTCTCCCTCAGATGCCCTGACATCACCTCCCTCATCGTCTGCAGCCCTGCCGGCACGCGCTTCAGCAGGCGGTACATGCGCGCAATGTCCTGCAGGGGAGTATGCGAAGGGGGGGGGGGGGGGGGGGGGGGGCAGGGGGAGAGGAGGGGGAGCGGGGGCGCAAGCAGGGGCAATGAGGATGAATGGTCGGCTCACTGCCTGACATCACCTCCCGCATCGTCTGCAGCCCTGCCGGCACGCGTTTGAGCAGACGGTACATGCGCGCAATGTCCTGCGGGGGTGCGGGAAGCGAAGGAGGGCGAACGGGGAGCAAGCAGGGGTAATGGGGATGAGTAGTCAGCTTAGGTGCTCCTCCCTCGCCGCCTGCAACCCTGTCGTCGGTACATGCTTCAGCAGGCGGTACACGCTTCAGCAGGCGGTGCACGCTTCAGCAGGCGGTACACGCTTCAGCAGGCGGTACACGCTTCAGCAGGCGGTACACGCTTCAGCAGGCGGTACACGCTTCAGCAGGCGGTGCACGCTTCAGCAGGCGGTACACGCTTCAGCAGGCGGTACACGCTTCAGCAGGCGGTACACGCTTCAGCAGGCGGTGCACGCTTCAGCAGGCGGTGCACGCTTCAGCAGGCGGTGCACGCTTCAGCAGGCGGTGCACGCTTCAGCAGGCGGTACACGCTTCAGCAGGCGGTGCACGCTTCAGCAGGCGGTACACGCTTCAGCAGGCGGTACGCGCTTCAGCAGGCGGTACGCGCTTCAGCAGGCGGTACACGCTTCAGCAGGCGGTACACGCTTCAGCAGGCGGTGCACGCTTCAGCAGGCGGTACACGCGCGCAATGTCCTGAAAGGGGGGGCTGGGGGAGGGTGTGGGTGAGGAACAACAGAAAAGGGGGGAGAGGCAAAGCGAGGGAGGGAGGGAGGGAAGAAGGGAGAGGAAGAGGAGGGAGGGAGGGAGAGGGGGAGGGAGGGAGAGAAAAAAGGAGAAGGAAAGCAACCCCGTCTCACCTCGTACTTGTCATTGACCAGCATGGGAACAAGCCCAGAGTTCTCCATATCAACGAGCACCCTCAGGTGATTCCCCACCATCTCACACATAGGCAGGAGGAAGTATGCAACCCCTTCTCACCTCATACTTGTCGTTGACCAGCATGGGCACAAGCCCGGAGTTCTCCATGTCAACCAGCAACCTGAGGTGATTCCCCACCAGGACGGAGGGAGGGAGGGAGCACCTCTCACCTCGTACTTGTCATTGACCAGCATGGGCACCAAGCCAGAGTTCTCCATATCAACGAGCAGCCTGAGGTGATTCCCCACCATCTCCCTCTCCACCACGCCCGTCACCTTCCCCTCAGTGCGCGCATCTAAGTACTGCGCCACGCGCTCCCCCTCCTCCTCCAGCCGCCTCTCCGCCACCTTCAAATAATCCGCGCAATCACACGTCCCCAGATACCTCTGCGCCTCCCCCCGGTAAAACGCCGCGGAGGCTTCCAAAAACGGACGCTCCAGATCCTCCGAATAGACCGCGGGGCCGAGATCCGCGAACATGGACGATATGGATCGCATGAGGGCGCGGTTGATCACTTCGCCCGAGCGCTCTTGGTGGATGAGGGAGAGGAGGGTGGAGAGGAGGCGCGGGCGGATGGCGGGGGCGCGCACGATGTGGTCGCGCCAGAGGGCGAGGCCGAGGTCGTGCACAGGTGTCTTGTTGTGATTGGTCACGTAGGTGCGATCCATGTACATTAGAATGTCGCGGATCATTTGAAGAGATTTCCCGTAGTCGTGCCACCTGGGAGTGAGAGGGGAGAAAGGAGGGGAGAAGAGTGGGAAACAGAGGTGAGAACCAAAGGCAGCAGCATTGGTCACTGGTCACGTAGGTGCGGTCCATGTACATAAGAATGTCTCGGATCATCTGGAGGGACTTGCCATAGTTGTGCCACCTGGAAAAAGAGGAAGAGCAAGCGTGGCGAGCGGTGGGTTAGTTACGGAGGGAAAGAGGGGAGAGCAGGGAATCAGCATTGGTCACGTAGGTGCGGTCCATGTACATTAGGATGTCTCGAATCATCTGGAGGGACTTGCCATACTCGTGCCACCTGGGAACAATAGGGGGAGAGCAAGGCAGCACCACTAAGAATGAGAGGGAATGAGAGGTGAGAGGAAATGGCAGCAGCATTGGTCACTGGGCATGTAGGTGCGGTCCATGTACATTAGGATGTCTTGGATCATCTGGAGGGACTTGCCGTACTCGTGCCACCTGCAAGCGGAGGAGGGAGGGAAGAGGGACAGGAGAAGAGAGGCGACAGGGGAGAACATAGCAGGAGTGGGCATGTGGTTCGGTCCATGTACATTAGGATGCCTCCCTGGAGGGATTGCCCGTAGTCGTGCCACCTGGGAGAAGGGTGGAGAGGCGGGGAAAAGGAGTCGGAAAGCGAGAAAAGAGTGAAAGGCAGCAGCATTGGTCACATAGGTCAGTGCGGTCCATGTGCATGCAGATGTGTCGGGTCATCTGGAGGGACTTGTCATGGTCGTGCCTGCCAGCTGGAGTAGAAAAAGAGGGAGGTAAAGAGGGGGAGAGGAGAGAAGGGAGAGCATAGAAGCATGAGTCCATGTGCATGCGGATGTGTCGGGTCATCTGGAGGGACTTGTCTTGGTCGTGCCACCTGGGAGTGAGGAGAGAGAGAGGGGGAAAGGGGGAAGGGGGAAGGGGGGGAGAAGAGAGGGAACGAGAAGTAACAGCATGGCAACATTGGGCACGTAGGTAGGTTCGGTCCATCCGTCCATGTGCATATGCATGTCTCGGATTATCTGCAGGGACTTGCCGTATTAGTCGTGCCAGCTGGGAATAGAGGAACAGGAGGAGGCTAGGGTATGCGTGAGCATCGCAGCTGTTAAACCAGCCCACCAGGATGCAGCATGCACGCACCAGCGCACACCTGAACAGAGCAGCGCCAGCACCCACGCACCTCATTCTCCTCGTACTACCACCTACCTCAATCTAACCTCGCACCTCTATAGAAACCCACCTGGCATCCAGCTCGTTGAGGAACAGCGGGCCGTGCGCCGCCTCTATGGCCGCCGCCACGCCCTTGAGGTGCGCCGTCATGGTTTAGGCTCACCAGCCCCTCATAGAGGCGACGGGCATCACACTCATGCACAAATCACACTCATGCACACATCACACTCATTCACACATCACACTCATGCACACATCACACTCATTCACACATCACACTCATTCACACATCACACTCATTCACACATCACACTCATGCACACATCACACTCATTCACACATCACACTCATTCACACATCACACTCATTCACACATCACACTCATTCACACATCACACTCATGCACACATCACACTCATTCACACATCACACTCATTCACACATCACACTCATTCACACATCACACTCATGCACACATCACACTCATTCACACATCACACTCATTCACACATCACACTCATTCACACATCACACTCATTCACATATCACACTCATTCTCCACCTCATTTCCCTCACCTGGCGTCCAGCTCGTTGAGGAAGAGAGGCCCATGGGCGGCCTCAACCTCAATAGCAGCCGCCACGCCCTTGCGGTGCGCCGTCATGTCATGGTGCTCACCAGCCCTGCATATAGGCGAGAGCCTGCCTAACAACCAGACAGCCTGCTGTGTCACCTTGCATCACACACAGCCTCCTCTCTCACTCTCCCCTCACCTCGCATAGAGTTCGTTGAGGAACAGCGGCCCATGCGTGGCCTCAATGGCAGCAGCGACGCCCTTAAGATGTGCCGTCATGGTGCTCACCAGCCCCACCGTTTGCCATGTCACCACCACCCATTGTTACCCCCTCACCTGGCATCCAGCTCGTTGAGGAACAGTGGCCCGTGCGCCGCCTCTATAGCCGCCGCCACACCTTTAAGATGTGCCGTCATGGTGCTCACCAGCCCCGCATACAGGCGGTCACCGTACTTATGAAGTACCATGTTGTACGCGTTGCTGGGGGGGGGGGGGGGGGGGTGAGGGATGGGGGTGGAAGGGGGGAAGAGAACAGACTTAGCGCGCCTCCCAGCCCTGCGTAGAGGTGGTCGCCGTACTTATGAAGTACCATGTTGTACGCGTTGCTGGGGGGGGGGGGGGGGGGGTGAGGGATGGGGGTGGAAGGGGGGAAGAGAACAGACTTAGCGCGCCTCCCAGCCCTGCGTAGAGGTGGTCGCCGTTCTTGTGCAACACCATGTTGTACGCGTTGCTGTGACACGGGGGGGAGAGACACAGGGGGAAGACAGAGGGAGGAACAGCAGAAAGACACTGTTAGCACGGCCACCACCAGCCCTGCGTAGAGGTGGTCGCCGTACTTGTGCAACACCATGTTGTACGCGTTGCTGGTGGATGGGGGAGGGGAAGGGCGGGAGAGGGGAATAAAAGGGCAGAGACAGGCAGTGAGGGAATAGCGTTGGAGTAGCAATAGCCCCCCCCCCCATGGAGGCGGACGCCATACTTGTGCAACACCATGTTGTACGCGTTGCTGTTGGGGGGGTGAGAGACGAAAGAGAAGATAACGGGAGGGGAGAGAAAAAGGGAGAGTAGTTAGCTTGGCGTAAAGCTCTTAGAAGCTGAGGCCGGATGCGTTGTGGTTGTAGACCGCCGAATGGCGTCCTCGAGAATGCCGCACGCCGAGGAAGGGAGGGAGCACGGGAGGGGAGGAGGCATCGCCGGAAGGACGGAGGGCGCAGCGATAGAGCTCTTGGAAGCTGAGGCCGTACGTACCGATAGAGGGATGAAGGGAGACCGTACCTCTGAAGAGCGCGAGGCAGGGAGGAAGGAGGCACGTACCGGTAGAGCTCTTCGAGGCTGAGCCCGGAGGCGTTGTGGTTGTAAATGCCATGGATGACGTCCTCGAGAAAGCCGCGCGCCGAGGGAGGGAGCAACAGAGGGAGGGAAGGGGCACGTCTAAAAGGATAAGAGGCGTACCGGTAGAGCTCTTCGAAGCTGAGCCCGGAGGCGTTGTGGTTGTAAATGCCATGGATGACGTCCTCGAGAAAGCCGCGCGCCGAGGGAGGGAGCAACAGAGGGAGGGAAGGGGCACGTCTAAAAGGATAAGAGGCGTACCGGTAGAGCTCTTCGAGGCTGAGCCCCGAGGCGTTGTGGCTGTAGATGCGGTAAATGGCGTCCTCGAGAATGCCGCGCGCCGAGGGAGGGAGCAACGGAGGAACCAGGAACCTCTAGAAGGACTGGGCGGCACCTCGAAAAGGAGGGAGGGCGTACCGGTAGAGCTCTTCGAAGCTGAGGCCCGAGGCGTTGTGGCTGTAGATCTGATGGATGGCGTCCTCGAGAATGCCCCACGTCTTCTCCGCGTATCGCGGGTCCATCTCCACCTTGTGCCGAAACGGCTCGATGCGGAACGCCGACTTGCGGCGCGGCTGATTCATGGCGGGCGACTCGGGGAGGAGGAGGGGGACGAGGATGTGGGGTTGGCGATGGTTATGGCGGAGGTGATGACGATGCGGTTGAGAACGGTGGAGATGTCAATTCACGGTGTATCCGTTAGGAGGGTGGTTGTTTCAGCCGATTCAGGGAGGCGAAGACGGTGGCTTATCCGCACGACAGCGTTGCTCGCACTTATTTATCTCGACGGACACACGAATTTCTGTTATGCGTGGATAAAAGTGGACTATGCTGATGTGTCGCTAGGCTACGCTCTTGCCAGTGACGGCAGCAGAAAAAACACCACGACAGCCAGAAATCTGAACCCTCCTTTTTCGTTCCTACGCGCCTATATCACAGGTGAAACGAAATCGAATTCCTAGTTCTATTCGTACAGCCTTCAACCTGCTTTCATGGATGCAGTTTTCACTCCGCTTTCATTTTTCACTCCGCTTTCATTTTTCAGGCTTACGGATGCGCGGCGGTTAGCGTAGGATAGGGAACAGCAATAACAAGGAGGTCAGTCAGAACTCCCTAAGTGCTTGCTGTGATGCTGGGATTAGCACAAGTGATGTGAAGCAAACGCCATGGCTGACTAGGTACCACCGATGTGACGATGAGTTTGATGTGCTGTGTCGTTGCTGCATAGAAACGGTTGAGCACGATGCTGTGCAATTTGGAGAGGTTCTATAGATTCACCGACTTGAACCGCTAATAACCTAGTCGAACTTCGATGCATGACCTGTAAACAAGCCCTTGTAGCTGCCCCTGACGTGAAGGGCTGGTTCACTTCAAGAGCAGGAGGCTTGATGTTGCTCAAAGCGCTGGATGCAGTGACGAGGATGTGGTGAAGGCTATCATTCTACAGTAATTGTTGGAGTCCATTGTTTTAGAGAATCTGAAAATCTTATAGCATCTTTTAAACCAGCAAACCAGAAGTCTTGGAGATCTCTACCAACGAATTGTTTAGGTATATGATTAAATTTTCAAACCTTCAAATTAGTTTTATGGTTGTGTATAATATTCAGAAAAAAAAACAATGTTGTCTAAAATATATATATGTTTGAATTCAAACCCGAATACTCGCTCTTCCTGTTACGAATAGTAACTATTCAAACATTACTGTGCACTCCTCACCGCAGCAAGCGAAGCACACACTACCGAGGTTGAAGACGAAAGGGTGGAAGTGACGCGAAGGGTCGCACGGTTACGAAAGCATCTGGACCGTCGTACAGACGGCAGCAGCAGTAGCGAGGATTCTGCCCAAACAGTTTCGTAACTGTCTGGAGTCGCGCGGTTGGAGTTCGTTGTAATAAGGAAATGTACCCCTTAGAGTACATGGCTAGGTAGATCGATTGTGTCAAAATTATGTTGTTATAACTGCATGTAGTTCTAGCTGTAGTGTAGTTATTAACCTTCTACGTGGTGCACCTCTTCATTTGTTTGCTATATGTACCCTTGTGCTATAGTGAACACCACCATTCTCGACACTCCTCCTTGCCACAACTCACTCGACTCCCCTTGGCCAAGGCTACTAAGCCTAGGCCCTCACTTAAACCTAGCCCCCACTTGTGCTACTATTTTGACAGATTGGTATTCCCCATGTACTCTTATTTCTAGTGTTGTATTTGCATGTTTTTATTGTCTCAAACATTTTACATTCACTCTGCTATTGAGGTGAAGGGCCCACCACCACTAATCAGACTTGTTGCGAACCTTCCTTAGGTGATCCTTGGACGATCCCTTTCTGATCGCAACATGGTATGAAAGCAACTCATGAATCCTTCGCACTGCCACCTCTGAAACTTTCGGCGAACGAAAAGTGGCGTCCGGCACACGCTTGCGCGTAAGAATGGCCGGAGGAACTGGTGGTCAGACGAATCTTGTCAGAATGTTATTATTGTCTAGCCTGCAGTGGGGTATTCTATAGCGAGTACAACCCAATCAGGGTTTCCTATATGTATGCCAACTGCTGCTAGTGCACCCCCTCCTTTCTTCATTCTCATTCCTGTTACTTGATTCTAACATGCTATCGGAGCAGGTCGACCCTCCTGGGTCGATCCTGTGGGTGGGCCCCACCCGTTGCTTCTGCTGCTCTACTGCTGTTGCGCGCCTCGGGCGCGTGACCCTTTCTTCCTGCCGCGCACTCGGAGCGCGCGGCGTTTTTCATCCCGCCGTGCACTCGGGGCGTGCGGCGGTTTTCTGCCCGCCGTGTGCCCCGAGGCGCGCAGCGGTTTCCTGCTTCGCACGGCGGTTTTCTGCCCGTCGTGGCGCCCCCGGGGACCTGCGCGCTGCCCTCCGTCGCCCGTCGCAGCGCCCTAGGGGCCCGCGCGTCGCCCTCCTCCCGTCGCCTCGTCGCGGCGCCCTGGGGGCCCGCGCGCCGGCCCCTCCCGTCGCCTCATCGCGGCACGTTGGGGGCCCGCACGTCGCCCCCTCCCGTCGCCTCGTTGCGGCTCCTTGGGGGCCCGCGCGTCGCCCCCCTCCCGCCGCCTCGTCGCGGCGCCTAAGGGGCCCGCGCGCGGCCCCTTCTGTCGCCCGTCGAGCCGCCCTCGGGGGCCCATGCGCGGCCCCCCTCCCGTCACCCGCCGTGGCGTCCTCGGGGGGCCTGCGCCCTGCTCCTTCGTGGCGCCCATGAGACCCCTCCGCCGCCTCCCTTTCCCTCCATGAAGTGCCCCTGCTGCTTCCCGCGCTCCTGCCTGCGTTAGGGTTTGGGGGTGGCGGGCATGGGGGTGACCGGTGTGGGTAACCTGTAGCTCCTCCTCCTCCTTCGTCTCCCACTACTACAGCTGCCGTTGAGGGGGGTGGGTGTGTGGGAGCCGGGGGTTTAGGGTTTAAGGGGGGTGACGTGGGAGTGGAGCTAGGGGTACAAGAAGGGGTGTATGAAAGGGGCGGTGGGACAGTTGGGGGAGGTTGAGTGGAGGCTGCCGTCTTGTCCTTCGCAGCACCTGTAGTCCAGGGCGCTGTCCTGGTAGCCTAGAGAGCATGCTGCGCCTGTCGCCCGTGGGTCCGTTGCTTCTGCCGCTCAGAGTTAGCCGCAGAGCCAGTTACTCCAGTAGTCCAGGGCGCTGTCCCGGTAGCCACTGTGCCAGCCGCTCCTGTTGCCCGTGTGTCTGCTGCTTCAGCCGTCGCCTCTCATCTCCTCTCCTCTCACAGTCCATCCTCCTCCTCCTTACGCGCCCGTTGTGGATGCCTCTAGCTTTGCTTGCCCTTGTGAACCTGCTCTATGACTGTTTGCTCTGCTGATTATACCCCACTTTGACGACAGGGAAACGATCGGACTTGTCTCCACTTTAGCGAGGAAACGACGACGATCGGACTTGTCCTCCTCGCACAATTGCTTCATTGACTCACCAGCTTGGAGCAAGGACTCCAAACATTGCGGAATGGCGATGCGGGAACTTCTTCCCAACCCTCTCAACCGGCCTTGAACGGCCAAAATACCGCCCCGCACACTCTCCCTCGACACAAACGGCTCAACACCCAAGAATCCCCGTCCCAGCGAAGAAGCAATTCTCTCTGCGCAATCAAGGTTTTTGAGCATATAAAAAATAAAGACATGTGTGTGCTTTGACAAGAGAGACTTCTATACCTGGAGCTTCGAGCTGGAGCTGCTGCTGCAAAACGCGCAGATTTTTCACTACTTCGACAGGAGCTACTTGGAACCTGCTGAGGACACCGCCGACGCCATAACGAGGTACTACACCGAGTCCCTGATGGCGTACGCGGTCATACTGCGGAACATGTCGTCGGCGGAGCAGTTGAGCATTCGCTCCTACAAAACTTCACCAGCTCTAGCCCTCGACGCTTGGCGCCATCTGAATGGCGTGTACCAACCGAAGGATTCGGTTTCGTCGAGCCGACTACTCCAGCAGCTATTGGAAACAAGAATGGCCCCAGGGGAGAAGGCCAACAGTTACCTGAGCCGGTGTCGGAGCTTACGCGATCAGATCGCGAAATTGGGAAACACGATCTCTGAGAAGATATTCGTGAACATCGTGCTTCAGGGCCTCGGCCCAGAGTGGCGCCCCTGCAAGGCGCTTCTCCGACAGCAGGGGGTCATCTCGGAGGCCGCCCTATGCGCTGCCCTCCTCGTTGAACAACGGGATATGGACCAGCAGCGACCAGCGCCGCGACGAGGGAAAGAACGCCTCGCCTTCTACGCCGATAAGACTGAAGAGCGACGGTCGCGGCGCCTTTACTGCAAAATTTGCATGAATTTTCGGGCACCTGGCAGATCGATGCAAATTCCGATCTCGCCCTTGCCAGACCAACCCGAGCACTTGGTCCGGCCGACAAGACGCACGGAATGACTTATGTCCAGCCAAGGGGCATCAACCCCCTTCGCGCAACCCGAACCCAACGGCTCAGCATCAGCAGCAGCAGCCGCCACACTCGAATCCCGTTCGCAACGTCACGGGAAACATGACAATGACGAGCGGATCGCGTCGTCCCCGTGCACCCTCACCGTCACCTGAGCTAGGACCTCACCCAATCGGAACGTTCTCAAACAACAACCCATTCAGCATGCGTCACGACTTAAGAGACGACGACGCCCAAGATTGGAACTTGCCAATCCCGCTGCTTGAGAGTCCCCGCACATACCTGATACGTGGGTGGCACCGATCGATTGGATCACGCGCGAACAATTTCTAAAGGTTGACACACCACACATCGTTACTCCGCGATTGGCGCTGCTCGCACGTAACGACAACAGGCGCTACAACAGGTGGTACCTGGATAGCTGCTGTCGGCAGCATATGGTGGGCTCCGAGCGTTACATATCCAACGCCGTCGCGACTCCTGCCGTCACCTATGCCTTCGTGGTGAACAACACGCGCTTGCGCGCAAGTGCGCAAGGCATCGCTGTGCTCAAGGCCCGAGGGAGCAGGACGCACATCACGCTGAACGGCGTGCTGATTGTGCAGAATCTACACTTCAATCTCCTCTCGGCGGCGCAACTCATGGACCGCGGGGTCGACCTCAGCATCGACCTGAAACACGTGACATTCTACTCCACTTTACGATGCCGAACAAGACGCGCAAGCAGATCGGTCGAGCGCACTCCGAAACAGAGTTTACGTACTCGATTTTAACATTCCCGATTGCAGCGGTGATTCGCAACAGCTCATAGATCTTGTTCCCCTGCGCTTCGAGCATATTCACCACCGCAACTGGAAGCACCCAGATGGAAGGCCGTGGGTGCCACATCACCCACACCTGCGCGAGCTGGCGCTGCACGACCCCGACCCCGATGGCATCTGCAGAGATTGCCATACGCCTACGGCATCAACGAGCGCGATTGCTGGCCGTGGCCTCGCCGCCATCGCCGAAGTAGAGCGGGAAGCACCGCCTGAAGAGGGGATACCTAACCTGGAGCTCGAGGCAGCCACGCGCGTCGTCTTCGGAACGCCGGAACACCCTCTCTGCGGACCCGCATCACAACATCTACGGGGCATGCTGCGCGGTGTCGGCGTCGGCACCTTCGATGCAGACGGCAATCCACGACCATACACATAGGAGAAATTCCTCGAAGACTACTCCCACCAGCGCAATCCCGGAAATAAGCTCACCGTGGCGCAGGAAGAGGAATTGGTGCGCGCAGGAAGAACTTCGTCGGAAGATTTTCATCAAAGCGCGCGGTACATTCGCCTGGAGAGGATGGGAAGAAGAGGAGAGCACCTCCAATGAAGAGGGGTGGGGAAACGCTGGCGGATGGGGTACGAGCGATACTGGCGGCAACACTGGCAAATGGGGTACGAGCGATACTGCCGGCAACACCGGCAGATGGGGAGCCGCCTCTGGTGGCAAAACAAGCGGCTGGGGAGCTTTCCGTGAGGACCAAAGGGGGGAAGAAGAAGCAGAAGAAGACGCGGAACCAGCTGTTGTTCCTCTCGGTCGCCCTCCGCGCCGCGCTGCACCCACATTACCCCCACCTGACATCTAGCCACGAAGTGACCCTTGGGACACTATCGACTGGGGGAATGAGCCCTCCACTCCGCGACGCACCGTCTACGGACCTGCCCCTGAACCGCGCAAGCCAACATTTGTCCTTGGAACCATCTTTGGGACCAACATCCCCTACCCTGTTATTCGTGACAGAGAATTTCTCGCACAAATGCTGACCCCAGGCACCGACGAAGAGGAAGAAGAAGCAACAGCACCTGCCTCTGTACCTGATGAAGACCCCGAAGCAGCACGCACGCGTTACATGCACACCTCTGAATTCCGCGCCGACGATGCACTCTGACATCAGCGCCTCGGCCACCCCTCGCGCGTCACGCTGGAGAACTGCATCAAAGCTGGCGTGTTCGCACCTGGCGCTCTCCTACGCCCTGACGGCTCCGAAGTGAGAGGCGCAATTGTCAGAATGTTATGTTTGTCTAGCCTGCAGTGGGGTACTCAATAGTGAGTACAGCCCAATTTAGGGTTTGCTATATGTACTCAACTGCTTGCTAGTGAACCCCCTTCCACTTCATTCCTCAGTTCTTTCACATGGTATAGAGCGGGTTCCCTCCTGGGACTGTTCCTTCCTAGGGCCGACCACTTCGCTAAACTTTTTTTTCTGCCCTGCCCTTAGCGCGTTTCGCGCTCTGCCCTGCTGCCCGTCGCGGCCCTTCGTGGCCCCTTCGTGGCCCCTTCGTGGCCCCTTCGCGGCCCCGTCACAGCCTCGCCCCGGCCCTGCCCTGTCGCCCGGCCCTGCCCCGTCGCCCTGTCGCGGCCCCCCGTCGCCGCCCTTCTAGGCCCCTCGCGGCCCCTTCGCGGCCCCGTCGCCGCCCCTCGAGGCCCCTCGCGGCCTCTTTGCGGCCCCGTCGCCGCCCCTAGCGGCCCCGTCGCCGCCCCTAGCGGCCCCGTCGCCGCCCTTTCGAGGCCCCTTACGGCCCCCTTTGCAGCCTCGTCGCGCCCCCCCCGTCGCGGGCCTGTCCCGTCGCCCGCCGCGGCCCTGTCGAGGCCCTGCCCCAGCCCTGCCCCGACCCCGCCCCGGCCATGCTCCGCCGCCTGTCGCGGCGCACCGGGGACCCATGCACCACCCCCCCCCTCTTTTCCGGTCGCTTGTCGAGGCGACCTGAGGGGGCCGGGGGGGGCTAGCGTCGCCCCTTCTGCCGCCTGTTTTGGCGCCCTGGGAGGCCGCGCGTTGCCCCCCCCCCCCGTAACCTCCCTACCCGTCGCCCGGCCCTGCCCTATGTTAGGGTTTGGGGGTGGCGAGTAGGGGGTGGCGGGTGTGTGGTCTCCCTTGCTCCTCCTCCTCCTCTGTCTCTCACTGCTGCAGCTACCGCTGAGGGGGGTGGGTGTGTGGGAGTCGACGGAGTGGTGCTAGGGGGTGGGTTGTGAGTGAACCTAGGGTGCAGCAGGGGGTGTGTGAAAGGGGGGTGGGATAGTTTGGGGAGGTTGAAAGGGGGTGGCCGCCGTGAAGCCCGCAGCTCCAGACGCCCGTGAGACCGTTGCGCCAATCGCCCGTGAGCCCGTTGCGCCAGTCGCCCGTGAGCCAGTTGCTCCAGTCGTCCGTGAGTCCGTTGCTCCTGTCGCTCAGAGTTAGCCGCGGAGCCAGTTACTCCAGTAGCCCGTGTGCTAGTTGCTCTAGTTGCCAGTGTGCCAGTTGCTCCAATTGCCCGTGTGCCAGTTGCTCCAGCTGCGCCGTGTGCCAGCAGCTTCAGCTGCCGCCCACTACCTCCTCTCCTCTCATAGTCCCTCCTCCACACTTGCCCCCGGTGATAGCCTCTAGCTTTGCTTACATTTGTGAACTTGAAAATTTTGCTTCTTGTACTTGTGCTCGGATTGTGTGGTGACATTGTGATCCACCCTTAGCTTGTGTTTTGCTTGCTTGTTGTGCTGATTATGTCAAATTATAATATTGTGTAGGCTATAGTGGGGTAGCCTATATGGGGTACACATTTCTAGGGTTGCATATTTGTATCACTTCCATTCCTTAGTCATCCTCTTTCTCGTTCTACTTTCCTCATGGTATCGAGCAGGTTCCCCCTTGGGAACTGTGCCTAGGGCCCACCACATCGAGTTTCACTTTTTTTTCTCCTGCCCGAAGCGCGCTCCGCCTGAGTCGCGCTCCGGGCTCTCACCTCGCCGAGCCGCCCTAGCGGCCCCTACGACCTAGCGACCCTATCGCCCTAGCGGCCCTATCGCCCTATCGCCCTAGCGGCCCCTTCCCCTAGCGGCCCCGCCGCCCGTCGATTCGGCCCCGCCGCCCTTTAGTGCGGCCCCGCCGCCCATTTCAGCGGCCCCGCCGCCCTTCTCAGCGGGCCCCGCCCTACTTAGCGGCCCCCCACCGCCCGTCGCTGCGGCCCCGCCCTTCTCAGCGGCCCCGTCGCCCCGCATTGCGGCCCCGCCGCCCGTCTCCGCGGCCCCGCCGCCAGTCGCTGCGGCCCCGCCCTTCTCAGCAGCCCCGTCGCCCCACATTGCGGCCCCGCCACCCATCTCAGCGGCCCCGCCGCCCTTTGCTGCGGCCCCGCTGCCCTTTGCTGCGGCCCCGCTGCCTCCCTCGTTGCGGCCCCGCCGCCCTACTCAGCGGCCCCACCGCCCTTCTACTCAGCGGCCCCGCCGCCCTACTCAGCGGCCCCGCCGCCCTAATCAGCGGCCCCGCCGCCCTTCTACTGCGGCCCCGCCGCCCTACTCAGCGGCCCCGCCGCCCTACTCACCGGCCCCGCCGCCCTTCCTCAGCGGCCTCGCCGCCCTTCTCAGCGGCCCAGCCGCCCCTCGCACCATCGGCCCTGCCGCCCTACACCGCCCGCGCCGCTCGAGCCGCCTGAACCGCCCGAGCCGCCTGAGCCGCCCGACCTGCCCGAGCTGCCCGAGCCGCCCAAGCCGCCCGACTCTCCTGAGCCGCCCGAGCCGCCCGACCAGTCTGAGCCGCCCGAGCCGCCCGAGCCGCCCGAGCCACCCGAGCCGCCTGAGCCGCCCGAGCCGCCTGAGGAGCCGAGCCGCTGGTGCCACGGAGCCGCAGTTGGTGCTGTGCCGTCCGAGCAGCCGTGTTGCCGTGCTGCTGTACCGCTGAGCTGCCCGACCCGCCCTGCCTGGTGAGAGCAGCGCTTCTCTCACTGCACTGCTACTGTCTTACAGTTGGTACTGCTAGTCCACTGCTGTCATGGCTACCCCCAGTGTTCTCGCTTTTGACGCTGAGGGTCGAGCCATTGACTTTAAGGTTTGGGTGGATGACCTGCAGCTTTTCCTACAGTGCGATAGGGCAGACGGTCTTTCCCTCTTTGACCTCACCTCTGGTGCTTCCCCTGCCCCTGCTGCCGATGCCGACGCCAGTGTTCGCTCCCAGTGGGCCACTCGCGATGCTGCTGCACGTCTTGCTGTGCGTCGCCACCTGCCTACCACTGAGCGCACGCACTTTAGTCAGTACAAGAGTGCTCAGACCTTGTACGACGCTGTAGTTGCACGCTACTCTTCCCCTGCCTCTGCTGCACTGAGCCGCCTCATGCTACCGTACCTCTTTCCTGACCTTGCTGCCTTTCCCACAATCGCTGACCTCATTACGCACCTCCGCACTAGTGACACTCGCTACCGCGCCGCGCTTCCTGCTGAGTTCTGCGCCAAGAACCCCCCCCCCATGTACATCACTCTCTATTATATAGTCACCCGCCTCCTTGACTCCCTTCGCGTAGTCAGGGACCACTTCCTCTCAGTCTGTCCCACCACTCTCACTGTTGACCTCCTAGAGAAGGCCCTCCTAGCAGCGGAGAAGAGCATAGTCGCTGTAGGAGCCTCTCGTGGTGACCCTCGCACCCCCATCTTTGAGGGGTGTTCCCCTTCCCCTCAGCAGCAGCAGCAGCAGCGTTCTCGGGACATCCCCCCTCCTCAGCAGCTCCGTGAGTGGTACACGCAGCGTTAGCGTGGTTGGGGTTTTGGCCCGTGCACCTACGTCCTTCGCTCCGGCGACCGCGCGGGTGAGCACTCTGGGGGTGCCCACCCCACCCAGCGCTGCTTTGGCCGCCTGACGGACACTTGGCGTCAGCAGTTCCCCGAGGCTAGTGAGATCCCCTGCTGGGGAGAGCTGTCTAGGGCAGGCGTAGCTATCTTTGATCTTGACTTTGATGCTATCCTTGCTGCCATGTATGCTGTGACAATTAGTGATGAGGGTGACTGTTACCGGTGTTTCCCGCCCGACCCGGGCATTGGTACGCCTGCTCTAGGTGCTGGTGAGGCTGCTGCTCTAGGTGCCAGTGCGTCTGTGCCCTCAGGTGCTGGTGAGTCTGCGCTCTCAGGTACCACGTCGACTTCCGCCTCCCTTACCTTCACACTTGACTCAGGGGCTTCTCGCTCCTTCTTTCGAGACCGCACCACACTCACGCCGCTTGGTTGGCCAGTTGCAGTCTCCCTGGCAGACCCCTCTAGGGGTCCTGTCCTCTCTCACTTCTCCACTGTCCTTCCGTGTCCGGCTGCCCCCTCTAGCACCTCGTCTGGTCTTTACCTCCCCTCGTTCTATACGAACTTGGTGAGTGGTGCTGACCTGCAGGATACGGGGGTTCACCAGTTCACTCCAGTGAGTCAGCGGGTGACCCACTGCACGGACGCTCAGACAGGCCGACACCTGGCCACGTTTACACGTCGGCCGGGGTCGAGCTTGTACACACTGACCACTACGTCTCCTCCAGTCAGTGCATCTGGTAAGGTAGCTGCGTCGGGTCAGGTGTTTTCTGCAGCGTCCAGGTCTGGTCCCGAGTCTGCCCCCTGATCGTGTCGCCTCCTGTCTCACGAGACTCTCCTCTCGCACCACCGTCTTGGTCACCCCTCCTTGCCTCACTCTGAGGCATGGCTTCCCGTGCCCTTGTCTCTACTCTTCCCCGGTCCCTCCCTCCCCTTCCTCCGGGGCCTGGTCCTTCCTGTGTCCCCTGTGACGAGGGGCGGCTCCGGGCTGCCCCTCACTCCTCTTAGTTTCCCCCGACAGAGGCCCCGCTACAGACGCTTCACATGGACGTGTGGAGCCCTGCCCGTGTCTGTGGACAGGGTCACGAGTGCTACTTCCTGCTAGTGGTTGACAGCTACTCGCGTTACACCACAGTCTTCCCCTTGCGCAGCAAGGGTGATGTCGCTGAGGTGTTGATCGGCTGGATCCGCGCAGCTCGTCTTCAGCTCAGGAGGAGCTTCGGCTCGGACTTTCCTGCTCTACGTCTGCACTCTGACCGAGGCGGAGAGTTCTCCTCTGGCCTTCTGCGAGCCTACTGTCGTGCGCGATGCATCCGCCAGACCTTTACTCTACCGGACTCTCCACAGCAAAATGGGATAGCTGAGCGCCGCATTGGCATGGTGATGGACGTTGCTCGTACGTCCATGATGCATGCGGCTGCCCCCCATTTTCTGTGGCCGTTTGCGGTTCGGTACGCGGCGCATCAGATCAACCTTCACCCCAGGGTCTCCAGGCCGGAGACCTCCCTAGCCTTGCTGTGGACGAGGAAGGTCGGCGATGCGTCTGCGTTCTGTGTCTAGGGATCTCGGGCGTTTGTCCGCGACTTGTCTGCGGACAAGCTGTCCCCTCGTGCTGCTCCCTGTGTCTTCCTTGGCTTCCCCCTTGACGCCTCTGGGTGAGTCTGGGGGTGCTGCGACTGGGGGTGCTGAGCCTGGGGGTGCTACGACTGGGGGTGCTGAGCCTGGGGGTACTGCGACTGGGGGTGCTGTGCCCGGGGGTGCTACGACTGGGGGTGCTGAGCCTGGGGGTGCTGCGTCTGGAGCTACTGAGCCTGGTGGTGCAGAGCTAGCGGCCGCTGGACCTGCCTGTGTGGTGTCTGGCGGTGCTGGGCCTGGAGGTTCTCCGGGTGCTTCGTCTCCGCGGGAGCCGCTCTCTTTCCACAGAAGCTGCGAAGTGGTTTGCCCGGCGCTAGAGGCGTACTGCTGGAGCTGGTGCTTCTTCGCCTGCTGAGGGTGCTGGTAAAGCCGGTCTCGGAGGTGCTAGCCCTGGGAGTGCTGGAGCTGCTGGGCCTGCGAGTGCGACTGGAGTCGGAGCTGCTGAGGGTGTTGGCGCTGAGGCTACTGCTGTCAGTCCTAGCAGCGGTCCTGCTGCGGGTGCTGCTGGTGCTGCTGGAGGTACAGGAGCTGGAGGTGCTGTTGGCGCTGGTGCTGCCACTGGGGGTGCTGGTGCTGTCCCTGCTGTGTCTGGAGTTGCCACGCGGCCTCGGCCGTACTTTATTCCGCTCCTTCAGCTGGTTCTTGGTCTTCCTCCTCCCTTAGAGTGTCCGCCGCCTGTCCAGTCACAGTCACAGCTACCGCCGGCCTCCCCACTGCCTGCTCCTTCTCCCTACACTGGTCCTACTGGAGGTCTTGCTGAGCGTCGTGAGCCTACGTCTCGTCCCGCGTTGCCTGTTTGTGCTGCTTGTGCTACTGGTCGCGGTTCGCCTCAGCCTCCTCCTCCTGTCCCTGGCACGCACCGGATGTCTCTGCGTCCGTCCACTGCTCCTTTGCCTGTCCCTTTGCCTTCTTCTTTTGAGTCCTCTCTTCCTGCGCTTGGCGACCCAGAGTTGGATTCTCTTCGTGCTGCCAGTCCTACCATCACGCGTCTCCTTGCTACTGTCGTCACTAACCCCTCTTTTGAGTCCACTGCTGCGTCTGCTCTTGTTGCTGAGCTCGTCGACTTTGCTGTTCGTTGTCGTCTAGACTACGCTGCTAGTCTTATCGCTGAGTCTGCGTCTATCTATCCTCCGTCCGTCGGGGGTGATTGTGCTCTTGGCACGGACGTCCTTGAGGACAGGCAGGAGGAGTTCCAGTGTCTTGATGCTGCTTCACCTCATCTCGCGTTCGACTGCTTACCCCTGAGGGAGACCTCGATGCACTAGACATCCCGACTCCGCGCTCTTACGCGGAGGCCGTAGAGGGTCCCTACTCCTCTCAGTGGCAGGCAGCTATGGATGCAGAGATGGCTTCCTGGAAGTCCACAGGCACCTACGTTGACGCGGTTCCCCCTCCTGGGGCGAACATCGTCAGTGGCATGTGGATCTTCAGGGTGAAGCGGCCGCCGGGCTCTCCACCTGTCTTCAAGGCGCGGTACGTGGCTCGTGGCTTTAGTCAGCGGCAGGAAGTTGACTACTTTCAGACCTTCTCTCCCACCCCGAAGATGACCACTCTTCGGGTGCTGCTACACATAGCCGCTCAGCGTGACTACGAGCTTCACTCCCTTGACTTCAGCACTGCTTTCCTGCTGGGTAGCCTGCATGAGGAGATCTGGCTGCGCCGTCCACCTGACTTCACTGAGAATTTCCCTCCTGGCACCCAGTGGAGCCTCCGACGGCCAGTCTACGGTCTCCGCCAGGCACCGCGTGAGCGGCACGACACACTGAGGACTACACTTGCGGCTCTTGGGTTTGCTCCCTCTACTGCTGACCCGTCGTTGTTTCTGCGCACCGACACCTCTCTGTTGCCGTTCTACATCCTCGTGTACGTCGACGACTTGGTCTTTGCCACAGCTGACACTGCTGGACTCGCCCACGTGAAGTCTGAGCTGCAGAAGAGACACACGTGCACAGACCTGGGTGAACTGCGCAGCTACCTTGGCTTGCAGATCACCCGGGACAGAGCACGCCGCACCATTACCTTGACTCAGTCACACATGGTGCAGCAGGTTCTTCAGCGCTTCGGCTTCACGTACTCCTCGCCTCAGGCCACTCCTCTGTCTACTCGCCACTCGCTCTCATCTCTGCCTTCGGATGAGTCCGTAGAGTCGAGTGGCCCGTACCCAGAGCTTGTTGGCTGCCTCATGTACCTCATGACCTGCACTCGACCTGACCTTGCATACCCTCTTAGCATTCTTGCACGCTATGTTGCTCCTGGGAGACACAGACCAGAGCACATGGCTGCAGCGAAGAGGGTGTTGCGCTACTTGTGCAGTACGTCGGGCATGGGGCTAGTGCTTGGAGGGCGCAGTCCAGTGGTCCTCACTGGGCACGCGGACGCTTCTTGGGCTAACGACCAGGCTACGCAGTGGTCGTCACAGGGTTACACCTTAAGTCTTGGTTCCGGCTCTATTTCGTGGCGGGCTACTCGCTCGTCTTCTGTTCTCGGCTCCAGCTGTGAGGCTGAGATCTACGCCGTGGCCATGGCTGCAAAGGAGCTTTGCTGGCTCACCTACCTGCTGAGTGACCTAGAAGAGCCGCCTCGTTCTCCTCCAGTGCTGTACGTAGACAACAAGGCCATGCTGGCCTTGTGTCGGGAGCAGCGCCTGGAGCACAGAACGAAGCACATTGCTCTCCGCTACTTTCTTGCTCGTGAGTTGCAGCAGCGTGGTCAGTTGCGACTTGCGTACGTGGCCTTTGAGGCCAACACTGCTGATGTTTTCACCAAGGCACTTTCGCCTTGTGATCATGAGCGCTTCTGCACTCAGCTGGGTCTTGTGCCTGTCTTGCCTCACTTGCTCACCCCTTGACCTTGCTTGTACTCTTACATGTATATATATTTATATATGTACCTGCTCTTGCTTGTTTAGCCTTATATATTTTTATGTGTACTCCTGCATGTGAACTGGCCTTGTGGCCTTGACCTTGTGCTCGGACTGTGTGGTGACGTTGTGATCCACCCTGAGCTTTGTCTGCTTTGCTTGACTGGTCTTGTGACCCCTTGTTCTCCCCCACTTTGCCTATGGGGGTGTGTTAAATTATAATATTGTGTAGGCTATAGTGGGGTAGCCTATATGGGGTACACATTTCTAGGGTTGCATATTTGTATCACTTCCATTCCTTAGTCATCCTCTTTCTCGTTCTACTTTCCTTAGATTACACCCCACTTTGGCTATGGGGGTGTGTCAGAATGTTATGTTTGTCTAGCCTGCCGTGGGGTACTCAATAGTGAGTACAGCCCAATTTAGGGTTTGCTATATGTACTCAACTGCTTGCTAGTGAACCCCCTTCCACTTCATTCCTCAGTTCTTTCACAGCAATGCAGCTGAGCACTTGCACCGTCTGCCCCGAGGCCGCGCTGAGCCACCAGCCCTTCCCCCTGCTCGAACCTGGAACCAACCGCTACGCCAAGTCTACAGCGACTTTCTCAACGTGGGACATTGCGGAATTGACGTCGAGCTGTATACGCTTACCTTCGTCGACGCTGGAACAGGATATGTTTGGGGCGTGAATGTGGAGGCACGCAGCAGAGCATACGAGGTGTTTCGTCTCTGGCTGGCACACGCACAGCGGCAGTCTGGGGATAATTTGAAGATATGGCAATTTGACGCCGCAGCAGAATTTAGGAGCAAGGAGCTACAGGATTTCTTGGCGCAAAAGGGGATTGAGCATCACATCTCTCTCCCGTACGCGCATCAATAGCAGGGCGTAGCTAAGCGCACAAATCACACGCTTATGACGAAGGTGCGCGCGTTGATGACGCAGTCAAAGCTTCCGCCGATCTAATGGACGTACGCGATGCACCACACGGTGCGGGTGCACAATCTGCTGTCCACCATGGCCATCACTGGTAACCTATCTGCGCACGTGAAGTGGACACGAACCAAAGGCGGCACCTCCATGCTCCGCGAGTGGGGGTGCATGGTGCAGTACCGTTCGCTGACATCAACCATCGGCAAATTCAGGAGCCGCGCGCGGTGGGGGTGTCAGTATCCCAACCACTAGACCATTGGGATAATAGGGCTTGTTTATGTAGCGGGTAAGTGCGCCCATAACCCCCCAGGCCAACGTGCCAGTAACCCTTCCCTAGGATCAATCGGGGGATCACTAGTGGACCTCTGACACCCCCCCGCACTGGGATGCCCGAAGTGGACACACTGGGATTCGAACCCGAGATCTTTGCTCTGATACCATGTTAGAATCCCAACCACTAGACCATTGGGATAAAAGGGCTTGTTTGTGTAGCAGGTAAGTGCGCCCATAACCCCACAGGCCAACGTGCCTGTAACCCTTCCCTAGGATCAATCGGGGGATCACTAGTGGACCTCTGACAGGGGGATCCACCTCGGCATCAGCCACGAGTACAAGGCATGGCTCATCCTGGACCTCTTGAGCCAAAATATAAAAAATGCTCGTGATGTCATTTTCTACGAGCGCCTCTTCCTCCAGCATTTCCCCGAAGATGAGCAAGTGAACGCGAACCGCGTCTACGCCAATGGCAGGCACATCTACGCCACGCCAGAAGACGAAGTTGCAGCGGCCAGAAAGGAGCAAGACACTAGAGGCGAGTTCACGAGAGGCGATCGTCGCGACGACGATGACGATGACTCATCCGAAGGAGGAGCAGGTGCAGCAGGCGGCGCAACAGGAGGAAGCGGAAGCGGCGGAGGCGCAGCACCACCA
The DNA here is from genome assembly GCA_948144175.1 of Closterium sp. NIES-65. Classification (NCBI taxonomy): domain Eukaryota; kingdom Viridiplantae; phylum Streptophyta; class Zygnematophyceae; order Desmidiales; family Closteriaceae; genus Closterium; species Closterium sp. NIES-65. The sequence goes on along the minus strand of CANXME010000511.1, from coordinate 652,795 downwards.
CCCCCAACTAAGCGGAGAGTGACGACGACGACGTACAGGAGGTCATCCCGCAGCATCGCCACGACAGCACCGTCACTGAAATGCAACTCCTCGGACTCCACACCGCCACCTCAACAACGCCGCGCATCATCGAGTCGAAGAACCCGCGCCAAGCCCTCACAGGACCCCATAACAAGGAGTGGCGCAAGGATGGACGCGGAGATCAGGGCACTCGAGTCATGCAACACCTGGGTACTCGTCAACCGCGCAGCAGTCAAGGGAAGGAGAATTCTCTCCGGCAAATGGATTTTTCGCGTGAAAACCGCATTTGACGGCATGATCGAAAGATTCAAAGCGCGCTGGGTTGTGCGCGGCTATGATCAGAGGCACGGGATTGACTTCGATCAAACATTCGCGCCGGTGAGCCGTCACATCTCCGTCAAAATTCTCCTCGCCATCACTGCCGCACGACATCTGCCTCTCCGACAAATCGATGTGATGAATGCGTTCTTATACGCGTTAGTAGATGTAGTGAACTACGTGGAGCAGCCGCACACGTACGGCGAAGGGGATTCACGTGTCTGCTAGCTACGAAAATCCCTTTACTGGATCAAACAGGCGCCGAGGCTCTGGCAGTAGTATCTGTACAACATATTGCTTGAAATCAAGTTCAAGCAGTTGCCTCACGACCCTGGGAGGTGTCGCCGCGATTTCCATGGCGAATACATCCTACTCACGGTCTACGTCCAGGAACGAGTTACTAGAGCTGTTCGAGAAGAACCTCGCAGGGCGTGTTGACATTATATGCAACCACGACGTGAAGCAATTCCTCGGGCTCAACATCTCCTACTCGGTAGAAGCCATTCATCTCTCAGCAGCCAAGCACGCAAAGGAGCTCAGCAAGCACTTCAATATTGCGCCTGCACCACTCTCCACCCCTTACCGCACTCCAAAACCCAACCACAAGCCTAACAACAAAGCCATGTCCCCTGCCGGGCTTCACACCTACCAGCAGCAGTTGGGATGCCTGCTCTTCGCCTCTGTTACGTTCAGGCCCGACCTCTCCTACATCGCGAGCCAATTGGCTCAGTACTCAAGCAAACCAATGGCTAAGAATCTACTAGATCTTCAGCGAGCACTTCAGTTCTTCATTTCCACGCCCAATGTTGGGCTCTCCTACTCCATCATCCCAACCTCGTCATTCAACCTCATCGGCTACGTGGACGCCAATCATGCTGCTGACCCCGACAGTCGACGGTCTTGGACAGGTTTCTTTTTCCGCCTCGAGCCCAGCGGCTCCATCTCCTGGAATTCACAAAACCAGGAGTTGCTTGTCCTGTCATCGGCGGAAGCTGCGTTCATCGCAGCAACAGCAGCTGATCGCGAAGGTCTCTATCTTCAAGAACTACTGCACGTGGCAAAATTTCCAGCCTCAGCGAGCTTTCGCCTACACTGCGATAACCAGAGCGCGATCAGAATCGCAAACTGTCAAACTTATATGCTATGATCTATCTAGGCTGTAGTGGGGTAGACACTATAGGGTACAACATTTCTAGGTTTCCTACTTGTACCCACATCTTGTCTAGTCATTCCATTCCTCGTTGTTCTCCCATGGTATAGAGCAGGTTCCCTAGTGGGACCGTTTCTTCCTAAGGGCCCACCATTTTTTTTTTTTTTCCTAACCTGCCCGAAGCGCGCCTCACGCTCTGACCTGCCCTACCCTTTCGCGGCCCCTTAGCGGCCTGCCCTGCTCCTGAGGCCCGTCGCGGCCTCCCTTTGCGGCCCCTTCAAGGCCCCTTAGCGGCCTCCCTTCGCGGCCCCTTAGCGGCCCCTTCGCGGCCCCTTCACGGCCCCTTAGCGGCCCCTTCGCGGCCCCTTCGCGGCCCCTTCACGGCCCTGTCGCGGCCCCTTCGCGGCCCCTTCGCGGCCCCTTCTTGGCCCCTTTGCGGCCCCTTCGCGGCCCCCTCGCGGCCCCCTTCGCGGCCCCTTTGTGGCCTCGCCCCGCTGCCCTTAGCGGCCCCGCCCCGTCGCCCCTGCCTCGTCGCGACGCCTCAGCGGGACCCGCGCGTCGCCCCTGCCTCGTCGCGACGCCCCTGCGGGACCTGCGAGGCGCGGGACCTGCGCGTCGCGACGCCCCTACAGGACCCGCGTGGCGTCACCCCTGCCCGCCGCGGCGCCCTGCCCTAACCCGCGCCCTGGAGCAGCCGCCACTGCAGCAGCCGCCCCTGCAGCACCCGCCCCTGGAGCAGCCACCACTGTAGCAGCCGCCCCTGGAGCAGCCGCCCCTACAACAGCCGCCCCTGGAGCAGCCGCCCCTGGAGCAGCCGCCCCTGGAGCAGCCGCCCCTGCAGCAGCCGCCCCTGGAGTAGCTGCCCCTGCAGCAGCCACCCCTGGAGCAACCGCCCCTGCAGAAGCCGCCCCTGGAGCAGCCGCCCCTGCTGCAGCCGCCCCTGCAGCTGCCGCGGAGCCCTCGCCCTACAGTGGTAGCGGCCTCGCCGTTGCCGCCATCGTACGCCTGCCCTTCTCGCCACTGGTGAGCACTGCCCTGCCCGTACTGCTATTACTGCTGCTCTTGTTGCTACTGCTCTTTCTACTGCTACTGCTGCTCCTGGCATGGCCAGATGCAGCTCCAGCACCGTCCGCGTGAGTCCCTCGCCCCCCAACAGCTTCATGAGTGGTACCCTAGTTGGGGTTGTACGGGTGGCCGCGCTGCGACTACTGCTATTGCTACTGCTGCTGCTACTGCGGCTACCACTGCTCCTGCTGCACCTGACAGTGGCCAGATGCAGCTCCAGGGACGTCCGCATGAGTCCCTCACGCCCCAGCAGCTTCGTGAGTGGTACGCTACTTAGGGTTGTCGAGGTGGCCGTAGTGGGAGTCGTCCTGGAGTAAGTAGTTCGACAGCTGCTTGTAGTGGCCAGGTGCAGCTACAGCGTCGTCTCCGCGCGGTTGTTTTGCCCCAGCAGCTTCGTGAGTGGTACGCTCAGCGTGGAGGGTCACGGGGTACTGCTCGCTGTCCGTACGACTTTCGCACTGGTGCTTGACCTGGTCAGCCTTGCGGGACGTTTGGTCACGCAGAGTCCCGCTGCTTTGCCCGTCTGAGCGACGCGTGGCGTACGGAGTTAGGCGACGCGGCTGAGCTCCCCGATTGGGTGGAGCTGCTTAGGTTGAGGGTAGATATCTATACTCTTGACTATGGTGCTATCCTCACTGCCATGCATGCATTGCCTACTAGTGATGAGGGTGATTGCTACCTGTCTGTTCCGCCTGACTCGGGCATTGAGGCTGCTGCTCTAGGTGCTTGTGAGGCTACTGCTCTAGGTGCTGGTGAGGCTGCTGCTCTAGGTGCTGGTGAGTGTGCTGCCCCAGGTGCTGGTGAGTCTGCTCTCTCAGGTACCACGTCGGCTCAGGCCTTATACACCTTCACCCTTGACTCAGGTGCTTCCCGCTCTTTCTTTCGAGACCGCACCACACTCACGTCGCTTAGTCGGCCAGTTGCGGTCTCCCTGGGAGACCCCTCTAGGGGTCCTGTCCTTGCCCACTTCTCCACTGACTTACCGTGTTCGGCAACCCCTTCTGGCATCCTGTCAGGTCTTTACCTCCCCTCATTTTCTACGAACTTGGTGAGTGGTGCTGATCTACAGGATGGGGGGGTTGACCAGCTCACTCCTGCGAGTCAGCGAGTGACCCACTGCACGTGTGCTCGGATGGGCCGACACTTGGCCATGTTTACCCGTCAGCAAGGGTTGAGCCTGTACACAGTGACTACTTAGTCTCCTCCGGTTGCTGCGTCTGGTCAGGTAGCTGCGTCTGGTCAGGTGTTTGCTGCAGCGTCCAGGTCTGGTCCTGAGTCTGCCCCCTGCTCGTGTCGTCTCCTGTCTCACCAGACTCTCCTCTGGCACCACCGCCTTGGTCACCCCTCCCTGCCTCGTCTCCAAGGCATGGCCTCCCGTGTCCTTGTCTCTGGTCTCCCCCGGTCCCTCCCTCCTCTTCCTCCGGGGCCTGCCCCTACCTGCGTTCCCTGCGTCGAGGGGCGGCAGCGCGCCGCTCCTCACTCCTCCGAGTTTCCTCCGAAAGAGGCTCCGCTGCAGACACTTCACCTGGACGTGTGGGGCCCCGCCCGCGTCCGTGGACAGGGTCGTGAGCGTTACTTCCTGCTGGTAGTTGACGACTACTCGCGTTACACCACAGTCTTCCCCTTACGCAGCAAGGGTGAGATCACTGAGGTGTTTATCGACTGGATCCGCGCACCTCGTCTCCAGCTCAAAGAGAGTTTCGGCTTAGACTTTCCTGTTCTGCGTCTGCACTCCGACAAAGGTGGAGAGTTTTCCTCTGACCTTCTGCAAGCCTTCTGCCGTGTGCAGGGCATCCGCCAGAGGTTCACGCTTCCGGCCTCTCCACAGCAAAATGGGATTGCTGAGCGCCGCATTGGCATGGTCATGGACGTTGCTCGTACGTCCATGATCCATGCTGCTGCTCCCCATTTTCTGTGGCCGTTCGCGGTTCAGTACGCGCCGCATCAGATCAACCTTCAGCCCCGGGTCTCCTTGCCGGAGACCTCCCCTACTCTGCGGTGGATGGGGAAGGTTGGCAATGCTTCTGCGTTTCGTGTCTGGGGATCTCGGGCTTTTGTCCGCGACTTGTCCGCGGACAAGCTGTCCCCCCGTGCTGTTCCCTGCGTCTTCCTTGGCTTCCCCCCTAACGCGCCTGGTTGGCAGTTTTACCACCCCACCTCGCGCCGTGTTTTGTCCTCCCAGGACGTCACGTTTGACGAGTCAGTTCCTTACTACCGTCTCTTCCCCTACCGCACTGCACCCCTCCCCCCGCCGCCGCTCTTCCTCGCGCCAAGTCCCCCCCCGGTAGACCCCCTTCCCCCTCAAGGTCCTGCCCCCTCAGGTGTGTCCAAGGTATGTCAACGGGAGTTGTGTGTTGGCCCCGTCCTCGCTTAGGCGGAGCCGACATCGTGGTCGGGTGTTAGGGGAGCAGCCGACGTGCAGCAGTGGGCGAGCTGGTTGACGAGGAGGTCGACCTGCACGGGGACCACTGCACGAGCGCCGACTTCAGGGTGGCGCCAACTTCGGGGAGGTCGACTTAGGAGTCAACCTGCGGAGGACGTCAACTTGGTGACGTCAACTTGGGGAAGCCGACTTCGGTGGTCGGCTGATGGAGTGCTGGTCGACCTGCGGGTGGTCGACTGGAACTGGCGGTCGATGAAGGAGGGGCCGACGTCGACCTTGACTCAGGACGACGAGCAGTTGGGCGTCGAGTAGCGGGGCGTCAACTCCGTGACGCCGACTTCGGGTGGCCGACGTGGGTGGTCGGCCGACAACTGCGCTGGCCGACTTAGTGCTGGTCGACGTGGAGCTGGTCGACTTGAAGGGACGTCGACCTGGAGGAGGTCGACCGAGGGGCGTGGTCGTCCTTGTGAGGTTGACATGGAGGTGGTCGTCGACTTGGGAGGTCGACGGGCACGTATGGGAGCTGCTGGTCGATGTGGTTGCCCGGTCGACCAGGTTACCTGGGTGACGAAGTGCTGCGGAGGAGTGCGACGGTCGCCCAGGCGAAGTTGGCGAGACCGACCTCGGTGGTGGTATCCCGAGGTCGTCGTGGCGGATCAGAGGCAGTCATCAGCTTGAGGTTGACATGGTGTGTGCGTTGTGCAGGTGACGAGACTCTGCACGCCAATCATCTGCGCGCACCTGCGAAGCGGGTGCACTGCTGTCCTGCGTGAGCAATGCTGGTACGCCATCAACCTGCGACGTTGGCACGCCGTCGACCTTGCCTTGCTGGAGTGCGGTCGACCAAGTCGTGCTGGAACGCGGTCAACCAAGCTGCGCTGGCAGTTGGCCGACCTGAATACTAGCTCTGATGTAGTCTTGCATTGCCAACTTCATTGGATCATTGTTGTCATGTTTTCCTAGTGAAACTCTTGCCAATTCTCCCCGTGAACTAGCAAGAAGCGTAAACACAAGGAAATGACTAAGTGAACGAACGCAGAGATCACACGAGCACACGTGCCTAGCCCGTAGTCTAGCTCCCGTTGCAGTAGTTATCTCCGCAAGGTAGACGCAGTCGAGCCTGTCGAGGTAGCTGTTGACTCTGGTGCTAGTAGGGGTGCTGAGCCTGCGGGTGCGGGGTCTGAGGGTGCTGAGCCTAGGGGTGCTGAGTATGTGGGTGCTTAGTCTAGGGGTGCTGAGCCTGGGGGTGCTGAGTCTGGGGGTGCTGAGCTTGGGGGTGCTGAGTCTGAGGGTGCTGAGCCTGGGGGTGGTGAGACTAGGGGTGCGGAGCCTAAGGGTGCTGGGCCTACTCGTGTGGAGTGTGGCGGTTCTGGCATCACAAAAACCCTATGCCAAGGGGAAGTGCAACAACGTTGGAGGGGTTGGTGTGAAAGTATCGGCCAGATCTGGGGAGACGGATTGGGCGACGACACACCGACGCTTGGGGCATGTGGCAATGCCTTCGCTGAAGCAGCTGGAAAAGATGGGGTCGTCAAGGGTCTGAAGCTGAATGGTCAGCCACCTGATGACAACTATGAAATATGCTTGCTATCCAAATTCACCCGTTTCCCCTTCCATAGTGAGACTGGTAGGAGCAAGAAGCCTTTAGAGTTGGTCCAAAGGGACTTGGTGGGGCCGCTGCCGGTTCAAGGGCACAAGGGGGAGCGGTACTTTCTGACCATAGTGGATGATTGGAGCGGGCTTTTGTGGGCATATCCTCTGAAGCAGAAAGACCATGCCGCCTCTACGATACGCGAACATCACAAAAATCCTATGCCAAGTTTGGACGAATTTTGATTGGGATTGTCTTCCCGTAAAAAATTCGGGACCGAATTTCGACCGACGGTTTGAGTCATTTGATAGGAGCTCCGACACACATCTCGCGACAAGGCTTGGCTCGGGTCAAGTTCCAATTTGGCACGCGTGCTGTTCCGGCTGACATTCGCGCGCAATCCGTTTAGGGTCAGTTTTGTGACCAAATCATTAAAAAATGGATTTTGTTTTATTTTATTCTGGGAATTGAGGATTTCAGAATTACATTCAATATTCGCGGGTTACAGCTTCCATTATTCAGCATTCTAACAACCAGCAGTTTTAACACCCATTCAAATAGTCTACGCAATGGTGGGCCCTGCAAGCCCCCGGTAGGCAAGAACAACATCTCCAAGGTCGCCATCGTCGATGAGGAACTTGTTCGGGAAGACGAACGCACCCTGAGCCGGATCGTGTGGGATGCGTCGCTCCACAACGGCAAAGTGTATCATCTGTTTGACCTTGTCACACCACTCGAAGTAGTCCGGCCTGTTTTGTTCCGGCTGGGCCGGAATACGCTTGCGGCGCTTGTCCTGCAGAAGGGGCCACTCGATCTGCAATGTGGTGTAGGGTTGGGTGGATGGTGTATGAGGGGAGGTTATGGGCATATGATCCAACTGAAAGCAGTGAAGACGTCACACCCTACGTAACCGCAAACGCCTAAGCGACCTGGGTTTTAGATGAAGTACAGGCGAGGGGTTTAGGGGATGAGGCATGGGTGTAGTGTCACTTATCTACCTCCTTACCGAAAACAGGCCCCATGCCACCATGCGGCTCTTGAATTTGGTGAACACGACCCCGCTCCTCTTGAAGGAGAGCTTGAACGCATAAGCAAACAAGGGGTTGCTGAAGGGCGTTCCGGTGGCCTTGTCAAAGTGCCAGTTGAGGGTCCACTGTTCTGCATTTTGGGAGGGAGCGTATGGGTTGGAAAGGGGGTGCAGATAGATCAAGTGGGGGGGTGAGAGACAGGGTCAGAGTACCACGGCACGGTTATTTGTAGCTGCTGACTGGCTTATGGGCAGGGGGATATGGTGTGTTTGAGACGCACATACCATCTCTGTACTCGGCCAGGAGCTGCTCGTCGTTGAACCACTTCTCCGGGCGTAGCTCAGTGGGCAGGCTATCCACCGCATTGGCGTAATCGGAGAGACCCATGCCGGCGTACGTTGCTGGCCTGAGGGTGCTGTTGATTGTTGACCTGGTTGATGACATCTGGTGGTTGAAGACACCCATGGTTGACTTGTCGTTGTGCAACCACAGCAGCTTCATTGACTCTAGCCCTTCGTGAGACAAGTGGACAGCGAACGCCTCGAACACTTCCTCCGGTGCAGGGTAATACTGAATCTTCTCCGGGGGGTTCAGAAACAGGAGCTGAGAGCACACTAAGTAGGCTTTGCTCTGCGCATGGGTGTGGATTTACAACACGACACGGGGAGAGAGAAACCATCAATTATGACTCTGGCCTCGTGACCAACCCTCCCGCGTCCACCACATCAGGGAGGAACCAGCCCCACTTGCCACGTCACATCCACCCACCCCATGCCACGTCACCCCCCACCCACCCTCCTGCATCCGCCAAATCCACCAACGACCCTCCCCACGTGACACGTCACACCCACCCTCCCCATGCCACGTCACACCCACCCACCTGACACGTGTAGCGTCGTCACGCGCCGCTCCCGTGTACCCTTCCAAGCCGCCACGTCAGCACCAAGCCACACATCCCGCCACGTCACACGCCCTTGCGTCTGCCACGTCAGGGATCAGCCAGCCCCACGTGACACGTCACACCCACCCTCCCCATGCCACGTCACCCCCCACCCACCTGACACGTGTAGCGTCGTCACGCGCCGCTCCCGTGTACCCTACCAAGCCGCCACGTCAGCACCAAGCCACACATCCTGCCACGGCACACCCTCCTGCATCCGCCACGTCAGGGAGCAGCCAGCCCCACGTGACACGTCACACCCGCCCACCCCATGCCACGTCACCCCCCACTCACCTGACACGCGTCGCCTCGTTGAGCGCCGCTCCCTTGTGCCCTTCCAAGCCGCCACGTCAGCACCAAGCCACACATCCCGCCACGTCACACGCCCTTGCGTCCGCCACGTCAGGGATCAGCCAGCCCCACGTGCCACGTCATACCCGCCCACCCCATGCCACGTCACCAAGCCACCCACCGCACACGTGTAGCGTCGTCACGCGCCGCTCCCGTGTACCCTTCCAAGCCGCCACGTCAGCACCAAGCCACACATCCCGCCACTGCACACCCTCCTGCATCCGCCACGTCAAGGAGCAGCCAGCCCCACGTGACACGTCACACCCGCCCACCCCATGCCACGTCACCCCCCACCCACCTGACACGCGTCGCCTCGTTGAGCGCCGCTCCCTTGTGCCCTTCCAAGCCGCCACGTCAGCACCAAGCCACACATCCCGCCACGTCACACGCCCTTGCGTCCGCCACGTCAGGGATCAGCCAGCTCCACGTGCCACGTCATACCCGCCCACCCCATGCCACGTCACCAAGCCACCCACCGCACACGTGTAGCATCGTCACGCGCCGCTCCCGTGTACCCTTCCAAGCCGCCACGTCAGCACCAAGCCACACATCCCGCCACGGCACACCCTCCTGCATCCGCCACGTCAGGTAGCAGCCAACCCCACGTGCCACGTCACACCCGCCCACCCCATGCCACGTCACACCCCACCCACCTGACACGCGGCGCCTCGTTGAGCGCCGCTCCCGTGTGCCCTTCCAAGGTGCCACGTCAGCACCAAGCCACACATCCCGCCACGTCACACCCTCTTGCGTCCGCCGTCTAAACCCACCAACCCAACCCACTTGCCACGTCGCACACAAAGATCCGAAAGAGCCACGTCAGTCCCCGCCCACGTGTGGAGTCACGTGTCGCCCTGCACCGCTCCCGCGCACCCTTTCCAACCGCCAGGTCATTCCCAACCCTGCCCTGGTTGCCACGTCAACCCCAACCCGCCACATACTGGGAATGGGTTGGTCTCCTGCAGCACAAGCACACGTGCCTTGTCCACGGCACTCATCGGCGGCGGGGTACCACCCATCGGCACCACTGCGGCCCCCCCGGCATAGCTGGCAGTTGCTCCCCGACGCAGGCCGAGCTGAGCAAACATGGCGTACATCTCAGACCGTAGCTGCTGGAACTTGTCTCGTGTAACAAACTGCCCGTGCTCTGCACCTTCAGCCAGCGCATCCATGACATCCAGAAAAGGGTGTGTAGAAACCCCTCTCTGGCCAAGGGGATCAACGTCTTCTGCAGCAGCACCGTGTGCCCTCACACTATCATGCTGGCGGGAAAAGGGAAGCTCAGGGAAGGGATTGGCAAAGGTGCTTGGTTGATGCACACGCGATGGACCGGCGAGGGGGGAGACCGCCCTGCCCCGGGCTGGAGAAGTGTGTAGTGGCCGAAATGGGTATGAGGGAGAGGCGAGTGGGGAGTGCGTGACGGGGGCTGGTGGAGGGGATTCGGATTCCTTGCCTGTTGCCGCGCCGGGTGCAGTCGCAGCGACTTTGCTCGGGCCGGAGTATGGCGTGAAGAACCTTGGTCCTCCTGTGGATAGCGGTGCCACACTCGCTCTTCCGGCCCCTTTCGCTAGCTGCATCCGTTGCACGGTTACCGGTGGCCCAATGCCTGTAACACGGGGGGCTGAGAGTCACACGGAGGATGAGCACGGAGCTGGTGTCTGTAAGGTGCATTTGGACACGTGCAAACATGACGAGCAACCGCATGATTCTAACATGGGTGTAGCACGGAACTGTAGTGTATAGTCACGCCTTACCCGGGTTAGCCGATTCGTCAACCTTCTCCTTCCCTGCGGCGGGAAAAGACGGGTGGAACACGGTGTTGTTAGGGTCTGTTCAGCACAAACCGCGGCAGCTATGCCAGTCGTTTGTGACACGTTGCTTACCACGTTGCTGTCCCTTCGGTTTTGCTGCCTGCTCCTTATCGTTGCCCCGTTTCCGCGGTGTGCTTTGGCGGGTGCTGCCTCGTTTACGGGCAGGTTCTTTCTTTGCCGAACCCACAGGTACCCCTTTCGCGCGCGGTCCCTTTCCGTCTCCATCGCCTTTAGCTCCCTGTCTCACTTGCTTCCTTCCACCCCGGTCAAGTTCAACCTTCACCTTACGCGCCTTCGATTTGCCCGCTGGTCCGGCACGCATTGCGTCACCGGCCCCGCGTTTCCGGGATTGTCCAGACCGGCCCCCCACCTTCCCTGTGCCACTCCCCCGTCTGCCTCGCGCGCCCCGTCCTTTCCCTGCCGGCTCCTCCTCCTCCTCCTCCTCATCCGCCCCTTCCTCCACCTCCTCTTCCTCCTCGTCGTCCTCCTCCTCCTCATCCTCCTCCTCATCATCCTCCTCCTCCTCTTCCTCCTCCTCCTCCTCCTCCTGCTCCTCCTCCTCCTCCTCCTCCTCCTCCTCCTCCTCCTCCTCCTCCTCCTCCTCCTCCTCCTCCTCCTCCTCCTCCTCCTCCTCCTCCTGCTCCTCATCCTCGTCGTCCCCCTCTTCGTCCTCCTCATCGTCCTCATCCTCATCCTCCTCCTCCTCCTCCTCCTCCTCCTCCTCCTCCTCCTCATCATCATCGTCGCCCTCCTGCTCATCCTCGTCCTTTTCTCCCTCCCCTGCATCCTCGTCCTCCTCCTCCGCATCCTCCTCGGCCTCCTCCTCCCCATCCCCCTCGTCCTCAACATCCGCTTCACCAGGGCCTTCTTTGCCGCGCTTCGGCCTATTCCCCCCCGAAGATTGCTTCCCCCTCCGTCCGCTAGATGGTTTCGTCGGACCGGATCCCACCTTATGCCGCATTGCATGATCTGTCGCCAAGCCACTTGGCACCGTGGTGCCTCGCATTGTCCCAACTTCAGCACCACCGGCGTCGTCACCGCTGGCTGTCGTTTGCCTCCTCTTCGCGCGTATGGGCATGTCCTCAGCCACGGGGGTATCATTCTCCTCCTCACCATCGCTCTTCCTCTGCCTACGCCTCCCGCGTCCCCCAGAGGGAGGAGATCCACCTACGTCGGCAATGTCGTGTTTCGTCCCCTCCGTGCAATCGTGCGCAGCATCCTTCTCCTTATCTATCACTGCAGCAGATATTTCGACCACGGGCGGGTGGGGCAGCGTCAGATGCTGCTGCTTTGCCTCTGCCACGGACGTCGAAGTTGCGGCCTGATCTTGGCGGGGAGAGTCGCCGTGCTTTCCTCCAGTCGCAAAGCCCTCTCTGTCCCCCGACCGGACGGCAACACTCACGCTGCCACGCCCAGGGTCTTCGTTCCCGCCGATGGTGCCGTCGTCAGAAGGACCGGGCTCGAGGGCAGCAGTGGCAACATCCGCATCGCTCCTGACAGCCGAAACACGCTTGCGTGCCGTTGGTTGCTTCCCCTTGTCCTCCGCCTTCTTCCCGGGCTTCTGCTTTCCCACCTCAGCCTTTTTCCCCGCCGCACGTTTCGTTTGATTGGTTTGCGCGGCGGCCTTTTTAGTAGCCCTAGATCTGGCCCCACCCTCTTGGTTGGTCTGATGCGACATCCTTCGTGTCGTGCGTCGTTTCGCCTCCTCCTTCTGCTTTTCTGTTTGCCGAGTAGCAGGTGTCATGAGGGTGGTACGAATGCAAGTTTTAAATTGCGGGATTGGGTAGCTGAGTTTAAAAATAAAACCCGGAAAGGTTTGTTGCTATTTGACCCCGTCCCGGTGAAGCCAATACTTTTTCACCCTAAATCGGAAGGTACAATTACACCTGAATTAGTAGCTACTAAGCACATGGCGTCAGCCCTTTCCTTCGTCGCTACTCCGTCTAACTGGCGATTTGGAAACTCCTGTGTTCAGCAGCGAGCGGCGTCAAGGTAGTGGATATGAGGGTGACGGAAGCTGGTGAGTGGGGCACGACGGTAGTTGGGGTGGTTTGCGAGTCTATCGAGAGGACTGTAAGCAGAACACGCACCATCGGACGGTCTACGATTTGCCTCCCGATCAGAAACGCACTACACGCTTGATCACAGTCGCTGCTTCCGCGGCGAATGTCCAGCTTGGCTGGTGCGGTAGTGGGGAGGGTCGTTTGAGATGCGTCGGCCAATCAGCGCCAACGCATCAATCTCCACGGAATCTAGTACCATTTCGACACCACCAATCATCACATCCTGCAAAATACAGTGCCTAGTGCAATGATCAAATTTTAACATAGTAGCTGAATACACTTGCAAAGTACAACTAAGACAATTTGAAGTGAATAGCCGTTTATGGTGTCATATGGTGTGAAGTTTAGTGAGTGCATGGGGCTTAGGACACACTCTTTGTGCTTCCAACTCGTGGACTATGGAATGCTATACTGAGCACACATTGAGAATGGGCGACGGATACTGGTCGTTGGAAGTTGTTCAAGCACGACGTGTACTAGTGCCAACTGGAATGGAGATGTAGTGTGGTGTTGGCTTGGGCTCCATTCTTGCGTGGGCCCTCGACATGGTGAATTGAGGGTGTGGGATGAAGCACAGGCCCAACGCACGAGGGTTGATGCGCAATCGACATCGCTGTTTAGTTTGGCGACGTTGCTGCGTTCGCATCCATACAATGCTTGCGCGACCAGGCGAATCCGTTGTGGAATGGTGTTGGATGGGGCTCCATTCTTGCATGGGCCCTCCGCCAGGTGCATTGAGGGTGTGGGATGAAGCACAGGCCCAACGCACGAGCGTTGATGCGCAATCGACATCGCTGTTTAGTTTGGCGACGTTGCTGCGTTCGCATCCATACAATGCTTGCGCGACCAGGCGAATCCGTTGTGGAATGGTGTTGGATGGGGCTCCATTCTTGCATGGGCCCTCCGCCAGGTGCATTGAGGGTGTGGGATGAAGCACAGGCCCAACGCACGAGCGTTGATGCGCAATCGACATCGCTGTTTAGTTTGGCGACGTTGCTGCGTTCGCATCCATACAATGCTTGCGCGACCAGGCGAATCCGTTGTGGTACGGTGTTGGATTGTCATCTAACCTTGCACGGACATTCAAGTAGGTGCCTCAAAGGGGTATGTAGTAGAGCCACAACGCACAGTCGGCGATGCGTTATCGTGAGGGCACGAAGTTCTTGTGTACTTCCCGTATGTTGCCAGACCACACTAGAGATCTTGTATGGTTTTTAGAATGTCACGTTGTCAACTAGGGGTGGATCTCGAGCAGGCATTTTCATGTGACCGTGTAGTAGTTATCATCAACAAGTTTAGTGTATAGATTAAATGCAATTGTACAATGTAATATCCTGCGCTGTATTTTGTCCGTTGTCGAGCTCACCACTGTGAGCTCACTAACGTGAGCGCGATCTCCCCCGTATAACAATTCGCAACTGAACTACAGATCCAAACGGATCTCTTCCCGCTCTTCCTCATCCCACTCGACTCTCACGCACCAAGAGTGCGTGAATCCACAGGCACGTCCTTCTCACCGAGCTCGCGACGCACACACAAGACCTACCGTCTTAGAATCAAGCGCATTCTCCGCTGCTCCATGTGCCTTGTCACGACCGCGCGGCGCGCACATCGTTAGGCACGTCCAAACATAAGCTGCCCGCTCAAGTGCCAGTCGTGCAGTGATACAAGCCGCCTTGAACAGTGCGCGGTTTGGCGATGACCGTGTTGCATTACCAGCCTTCTTGCACGGAGTACTTAATGCCTTCTCAAGCTTCCCACGACGCTCGTTGCTTCACAGGCCATTCCTCAACACTTAGACAGATCCGTACCGCATGGGCTCCTTACCTGGCGTCGTCTGCGAGTTTTGCAATAGATGGTTCCCCAACGCCCAAGTTTATGGCGGTCACAAGTCACGGCGGACCCCTTGCCAAGGCCTTTCCGCCCTGGCAAGGCCCTCGCAATCTGCACCATCCGCCGGACTACACACACTGCTATTCGTGCAAGAGATTCTGTTGGACGCTCCCGCTGCTCCCGCTTCACCTACCGCGTCTAATGCGTCCAACACCGACGCTGTGAATGGTCCTCCTCGCGTGCATGAAGCTGAAGATGACGCAACACCCTCGGCTGGGAACGTGGGGGCTTCTGAATCTGAGCATCAACCGCCACCCGGAACACCTTCAGATGACACGAGTGCGGATCCGGGGTGCCGCCCTGGAGTGAGTCACGCGGCCCCGCCGACAATCATCTCCGGGGAGAGCAATGCGACGCCCCTCAATCCGATTGCGTTGAAGCTGCTGCACTTCGTGAGGCGTGTAAATGGCGGAATGGGCATGGCGGAGATCGACATCAATGGCCTGCTTCAGCTCGTGCTGGAGCCCGGCCTTGCGCCTCTTGTGATCTCAGAGATCCGGAACTGCAAGGATCTGGAGAGGTTCGAGATGGAGCGCTTGGTAGGGCTCAATCGCGGATGGTCAGTGGCGACCTTCGAGATTGAGGGTCATCCTCCACAACTCCTCCTCTTCTAGAACTGTGCGCAGGTAAGCCGGCCGTGGATGCGTGGCTGCGAAATGCAGATTCCGCCTCCATTTGGTCCATGTGTGCGATCCGACCCTTCCCCGCTCCCGCCACTAAACCCCTGTTTGGTTCTCCCCCGCTCTTAATGCCGTACTCCAGGCTTTTGCTGAACTGTTTGGGCACATCAACAACGCGCCCGGCTTCAAGCTCAAGGCTCGTGTCGATGAGGACCATGGCACAGGCGAGCGTCGCTATACCACGCCAGAAACTGGAACGTGGTGGAACGATGCTCAGGTATGTAAATACCCCACTGCCACCCAAAACCACACGCGTGCGCCGTCCTCCGTTGACGCGCTGATGTGTAGGGAGCATCTTCAGTGCGTCATGTTAGTGGGGAGTGTTATGTACCATGCTTACTCCGCCAGGCGACACATTACCTTGGTGGTGTTTGACCGTGGGGGTTTTCCGTCTTTGTCGTGCATGCAGGAACACTTCGGATGGTCCGAAGTTGTGGGGGGTATCATCCTATATTCGGATGTGACGCACATGAGCAACAACGGCCGGAAGAAGGCGTGGCCGCTCATGATGACGCTTGCCAACATCTCCCAGGCCAAGCGATGGGGGAAAGCCGGGCACACGCTACTTGCTCTCCTTCCTATCCCCCCTTCGGCAATGTCTGCTGTTGAAAAGGTGATGCTCTTCCAGCGATGCGTCCTCACCGTGCTGCAGCCGCTTCTGGATGGCATGGACAGGTCCGTACTCGATTTCCGTCATGCTATGTCGTCACCGTGTGCACAGCATAGTGTGCGCAGCGCTTTTGTATGTTGCATTTCCCTTTGCCCCTCCTCGCTGATGCACAGAGTTGTCATGGCTGTTGACGTTACCACTCTACCCCTTCCTTGCAGCGGCTTCCGTCTCAGGGACCCTTTCGGTGATTGGCAAACAGTGCGGCCGCTGCTGTACGCCTGGGTGTGCGACTACCCCGAGAGCGGCAAGATTAGTTGCACACTCTTGCATGGATCGCGGATGCCGTGCAGCATCTGCTATGCTGCAAAGGTGAGCAAACATGCCATGTGAACGCCTTCATCGCCATCGTCATCTGACTGTTAGATGACGGACCTCCTAATTTTTTCACCCTTACCAGTTCATCCCATCCCACCCCCCGTGCTACACCAGGAGCATTTAGTTGCTGTCAAGGCACGGAACACGCCGCGCACGCCTGAACAGCAGCAATGGATCGTGAATGAGGTGGCTGGATTGACATCAAGCCAGGCCGACCCATGCAAGACCTACTCGACCTACCCGGTTGAGGTGAGCGACCTGTCCACCGCGCTACTTTCCTGTCAAAGCACTCCGTGTTGAGAAGCCCTGGGGGAGATGTGCACTGCCATTGCACTGCCCCACATGTTGGCCGAGTCTCTCATATACCTTTCTCTACCATTCCCCACCACACCCCCTCCGCCAGTGTGTGCTCTGGAAATGGGATGTCCCAGGGACCGTGTGGGGCAATCCCTACCTCGTTATCATGCCTGACATCATGCACCAGGTGGACCTGGGCATGATGAGCCACATTGTGGCTGTCGTGCGCAAGATGAAGAAGCGGCGCGTCAAGCAGATGGACAGGTCAGTGCCTTGGGGGATTACTTTCGTGTCAAGAACACTCCAATACGCACTCTCCTCCTACTTACATGCCCATGCATTTGTGCCGGCCTTGAACTCGGATGTATGCGCAGGCGCCTGTCCCTCATTCGCGACCGCACGCGTCTGAACCCCCTGCGCCTGCCAGAGAGCGCCTACTTCGAGAGTGGAGCATGTGTCGCGGCCTATGAGCACAGGGCCGTCATGCAGGTGAGCAAGCCATGGTGCATGTGATCCTCGTGAGCGACAGCATGCACCATGCTGAAACAGGATGCTGATTCCAAGCTACAACACCCCCCCTGCTGCATCCAAGTACCCATTCTCCCGCTCTCATCAATTCCGCCCCCTAACCTGTTTGTTAATCGACACACGCATGTCCCAACTACTCATGCCCACCTGCCGTCCTTAACCCTGAAATTTGCAGGTCATGGTGTTCGTATTTGCTGGCCTGCTTCGCCAGCCCCAGATGGATGCTGTTCGTGCCTATCTTGGCTGGTACATCTTGTGTTGCCAGCCAACGGGGCACACCGAGCGGTCCCTGCGGGATCTCAAGAAGAAGACCTCCTGGTACTATTGACATGCATGTACAATCCTGGGGATTCCATGAATGCTTGGCCACGGCACCTAAGCTGTTGTAATAACATATCTTCTGAGGTTGTTGCTGATAAACCATAATAGTATATCAAATAAAGTAGGCTGCAGTATGCTGTAGTAGACTCTGATGTCCTTGCATGCTGTCAACTCCCACTCCCATCAGGCTGGTTGAGTAGTTGCAGGCTGCTTTTCCAAAGCAGCCATCCTCTTGGTGCCTTGTGAAAACCCATCTCATGTCGCACTACATCGACTCCATTCGCCGTGCGGGACACGTCACGGAATTCAGCACCAACATGTTCGAGCACTTGCATGGCCCGTTGGTAAAGAGGATCTACCGGCGGTCCAACAAGCGCAATGTAGATGGGCAGATTATGAAGTTCCATGCTAGGCGCATCCCGGACGTTGTGCCGGTGGACGATCCCCTTGGCCAGGACACTGCCATGCGGCAGGTAAACCTGTCTAGTGATTGAATTGCAAAGATATGCATGCATAATGTAATAAACTCGCCACTGTTCGTTGGCAGGCCATTGAGACAGGCACAAGGACTCTTATCAAAGAGTCCTACTTTCTCCCTGTGGATTTACCAGAAGAACCCACCTCCACCAACTGGTTTGCAAGGAAGTGGGCCATGCAACACCCAGTTGCACAAGCTGCCCTCAAGGATGCGCTAGTACGTTATGCTGGATGCGTCCCCAAGATCAGAGTAAGTACTTGGTGGATCATACAATCATTTTTTTCTTGCCCCAAACCCTAAACTGATAACACACTGCAATTGTTATGCAGGCCCATGCATCATTGGCCATCCCAGCGGCAGATGATGCCAGCTTCTCAAGAGTTTCTCACCTCGTTCGAGCAACCCCTGACTATTTTGAGAGGCCGTGGTACTCGGATGTTGCAGTGGAGGGTGTAAGGCATGGTCGGAGAGAGGAGTGGTATGCAAGGTTGCTCCTGTTGTTCCATACAAAAATACGTGGAGAGAGGGAGGAGCTAGCCTACGTTAGATATTGGAACGCATGCGGAGAGGATGCTGCAACCGGATGCCTTCGCCTCAAGTGGACAGCAGGAATGTACGCATACTCTGTGATTCCGATGGAAGCGTTGCTCCGTCACGTCCATGTGGTGAAGGCATTCCATCTGGACAGTACCTATCTCCTTAATAAGTATCATATGTGATGCATTTATATTGTAATAAAATGGCCTGTTAAGTTATCCAGCACTCACATTTTACATAAGTCAAAACAAACAAAACCAATTACAAATGGATCCCAAATTTGGCACGATCCAAATAAACAACAATGTACCGGAGTCGCGGATTCGATTTAGACTCGGAAAAATAAACGCGGTCCGAATTCATTCCGTGGTTGGTCGCGCTTTTGTTTCGGAACTTCGCCAACCAAAACACCTGAATTGTAACCCCCTCCGAACCCCCTTTAAAAACCAAGGTTTTTTGTGATGGGGTCTGGAGGTCCTTCTCGTGCTTCGTCCCGGCGGGAGCTACCCTCTCCACAAGAGCCGCGCAGGTGGTTTGCTTGGCGCTGGAGCCGTGCTGCTGGAGCTGGAGGTGCTGCTGGAGTTGGAGGTTCTACTGCAGCTGAGGGTGCTGGTGCCACGGGTCCCGGAGGTGCTCGTACTGGAGGTACTGGAGCTGCTGAGCCTGGGGGTGCTCCTTGTCCTACAGCTGCTAGCAGTGCTGGAGCTGGCGGTGCTGCTGGGGTAGGTGCTGTTGGAGCTGCTGGAGCTGGAGCTATTGCGTCTTCTGATTGTCCGGCTGGATCTGGAGCTCCAAGGGGTGTTGGCGCTGGAGGTGCTGCTGGAGCTGGTGCTTCTGAGGGTGCTGGAGCTGGCGCTGCTGCAGCAGGGGGTGCTACTGGTGCTGGTGCTGCCGCTGGGGGTGCTGGTGCTGTCTCAGCTGGTTCTAAAGGCGCTGCGCGGCCGCGGCCATACTTCGTTCCGCTCCTTGTGTAGGTTCTTGGTCTTCCGCCTTCTCCTGGTCCTGCTCCTTCCTTAGAGTGTCCGCCGCCTGTCCAGTCAGAGTCACAGTTACAGCCCGCCTCCCCACTGCCTGCGCCTTCTCCCTACACTGGTCCTACTGGAGGTCTTGCTGAGCGTCGTGAGCCTGCGTCTCGTCCTGCTTTGCCTGTTCGTGCTGCTCGCACTAGTCGTCGTGTTCCGCGTCCGCGTCCTCCTGCGGTTTCGGGCACGCACCAGATGGCACCGCGTCCTTCCACTGCTCCACTGCGTGTCCCCTTGCCGTCTCCTCCAGAGTCCTCTCTTCCTACTCTTGCTGACCCGGGGTCTGACTCCCTTTGTGCTGCCAGTCCTACAGTCACGCGTCTCCTGGCTACTGTTGTGACTGACCCTTCCTTTGAGTCCACTGCTGCGTCTGCCTTAGTTGCTGAGCTTGTCAACTTCGCTGCTCACTGTCGTCTAGACTACGCTGCTAGTCTTGTTGCTGAGTCTAGGTCTCTCTGTCCTCCGACCGTCGGGGGTGAGTGTGCTCTTAGCACGGACGTCCTTGAGGACAAGCAGGAGTTCCAGTGTTTTGCTGCTGCTTCACCTCATCTTGTGTTCATGCTGATTGCCCATGAGGGAGACCCGGATGCACCAGACATCCCGACTCCGCGCTCTTACGCAGAGGCGATAGAGGGTCCCAACTCCTCTCAATGGCAGTCAGCCATGGACGCAGAGATGGCTTCCTGGAAGTCCACAGGCACCTACGTCGACGAGGTTCCCCCACCTGGGGCGAACATCGTCAGTAGCATGTGGATTTTCAGGGTGAAGCGGCCGCCGGGTTCTCCGCCTGTCTTCAAGGCGCGTTACGTGGCCCGAGGCTTCAGTCAGCGGCAGAGAGTTGACTACTTTCAGACCTTTTCTCCCACCCCAAAGATGACCACTCTTCGGGTGCTGCTGCACATAGCCGCTCAGCGCGACTACGAGCTTCACTCTCTTGAATTCAGCAATGCTTTCCTACAGGGCAGCCTGCACGAGGAGATCTGGCTGCGCCGCCCACTTGGCTTCACTGGGTCGTTTCCTTCTGGTACCCAGTGGAGCCTCCGGCGGCCAGTCTACGGTCTCCGCCAGGCGCCCCGTGAGTGGCACGACACACTGAGGACTACACTTGCGGCTCATGGGTTTGCTCCTTCTACTGCCGACCCGTCGCTGTTTCTACGCACCGACACCTCTTTGCCGCCGTTCTACATCCTCGTGTACGTCAACGACTTCGTCTTTGCCACTGCTGACACTGCTAGACTTGGCCACGTGAAGTCTGAGCTGCAGAAGAGACACACGAGCACAGACCTGGGTGAACTGCGCAGCTACCTTGGCTTGCAGATCACCCGGGACAGAGCACAGCGCACCATTACACAAACAAGCCGGGATTCGTCAACAGCACCAAACACATCGCGCTGCGGTACTTCTTCGTCAAAGACGAAGTTGACAAGGGCAAGGTTGACCTAACATACTGCCCGACGGCTGACATGGCAGCTGACTTCCTCACAAAGAAGCTGTCACGTCAGCAGTTTCAACACTGCTCCGAACTCAACGGAGTAGTCAAGCAGGTCAAGACTCGCTACGGTTAGGAGTGGGAGGGGGGGGTGTTATGAATAGTAATTATTGAAACATTACTGTGCACTCCTCACCGCAGCAAGCAAAGCACGCACTACTGAGGTTGAAGTCGAATGGGCGGAAGTGACGTGAAGGGTCGCACAGTTATGAAAGCATCTGGACCGTCGGAGAGACAGCAGCAATGGTGATCATTTTGCCTTAACAGTTTCGTAATTGTCTGGAGTCGCACGGTTGGAGTTCGCTGTAACAAGGGAATGTACCCCTTGGAGTACATGGCTAGCTAGGTCGATTCGTATTCCTGTGTACTCTTATTAATATTGCTGTATTTGCATGTTTTCATTATTTTAAGCATTTTACATTCACTCTGCTATTGAGGTCAAGGGCCCACCACCACTACTCAGTCTTGTTGCGAACCTTCCTGAGGTGATCCTAGGACGATCCCTTTCTGATCGCAACGCTTCCCTCTGTATTCTAATTATTCCATAAACCTGATCTGGTGAATTACTGATTGTAGAAATTGATAGAAAAGTAGATGTGGTAGGTTGTTGTTACGAGTGCAATTGAGCGAGCGAGTGAGAATTGCACTATCGAAGCAAAACAGTACAATGAGCGAAGGATTAAGCAAGAACAAAATGGCGAAGGCCACGGTGGTAACGGTAATGGATTGTGGATGATGTGCGATGAGCCTGGGACTGAGGTTGGGACTGTGGTTGGGACATGTCGAGGCGGAGGCCCGGGGCGCGGGTTACCAGCCAAGCCGTAAGGTCTGGGTGCGACGTGCGAAGGTGGCGGGAGGATTATCGAAGCGGGGGTTGCGAGTGGTAATGGTGCTGACTGTGTTGCTATAGTGATGTACGCGCTAAGCAGGGATGCGGCATAAGGAAATGGAAATTTCCTTACAATATCCCCCCCCCTAAGGAGGCCCTCCTTATGAGAGTGCGTGTACGTCCCGGAACTTGCGGTTGCGCAGATAGTCGATGAGGACGGGGTGGTTTTCAATTTTGTCCAGGGGAACCCAATTGTCTTCGGTTGGTGTGCGGTCTTTCCATCGAATCAAGAACTCGACCCGGTGGACCCCACGTGGATCACGAACTCGATGGCTTAGAATCTTCTCGGATGTGATGACTAGTTCGGTGTGTGGTTGTGTCATGCTAGAGGATCGGTGGCGGGGCACTTGGCTTGTGGATGGCACGTAAGGGCGGAGGAGGCTGGCATGGAAGGACGAGCTCACGTACCACTCAGCAGGGAGGAGGAGGTGGGCGGTGACGGGTGTGATCATGTGGCTGATGCGGAATGGCCCACAATAACGAGGGTGGAGTTTTGGGGTGATGGGCAGGCGTAGATTTTGAGTGTCGAGTAAAACTAAGTCGTCGGGCTGGTAGGTGACGGGACGGCGGTGGCGGTCGGCGTTGCGTTCAACGATTAAGTTTGATTTTTTTATTGCGTCTGCTGCCCGGGTCACTGCTGCCTTTGAAATCTTGGCAAACTGCTGCGCGCGTGGTACGGGGTTGTCGGGATTTGGGGTCATGGGTACTGTGGGGTCTTGTCTGTAGTTCAGGTAAAACGGTGACTGTTGGGTCGTGGCGGATGGCGATTTATTGTACGCGAACTCGATGAGTGGCAGTTGCTGTTCCCACGTGCTTGGGTCGTCGCATGTGGTTTGGATA
This sequence comes from Closterium sp. NIES-65, assembly GCA_948144175.1. Taxonomy (NCBI): domain Eukaryota; kingdom Viridiplantae; phylum Streptophyta; class Zygnematophyceae; order Desmidiales; family Closteriaceae; genus Closterium; species Closterium sp. NIES-65. The sequence goes on along the minus strand of CANXME010000511.1, from coordinate 630,115 downwards.
AGCTGCTCCATGGTCTGGTTTGTCCGTTCTGTTTGTCCGTCTGTTTCGGGATGGTACGAAGAGCTGAACTATAGTCGCGTGCCGAACTGCTGCCACAAGTTCCGCCAGATGTTGCTAGTGAATTTCGTATCCCTGTCGCTAATGATTGCTGCTGGTATCCTGTGTAATCGAACGACGGTGGCGATAAAGAGTCAAGCTGTTTCCTCGGCTGAGATAGATTTCTTGCATGCTGCGAAATGCGCCATTTTTGTCAACCGATCGACGACGACGAGGATTGCATCGTTCCCACTTGCCCCAACCGGTAACCCCGTGACGAAGTCCATCGTCACCTGCTGCCAAGCACGCTCTTGGGGTGGTATCGGCTGCAACTGCCCTGCCAGCCGCTTCCGTGATGATTTCATGAGTTGGCAGGTGGGACACGACGCCACGTGTCGCCGTACGTCGGTCAGCATTTCGGGCCAATAGTAATACCGCTGCAGCTGCTGCCGTGTTTTTCTACCCCAAAATGGTTTGAGGTAACGCCGTCGTGTGCCACCTGTAATAACAGCTCCCTTAGCAAAGTATACCCTGGCACCCAGATGCGGTCGTTGCCGGCTTTTACGCAATAGACTTCTTTTGCTGCTGTGAACTGCTTCGAATTTCAACCTGTGAAGAACGGGTCTGTCTGATATCCGTGAGTAAATAGTCCAGTCAGTAGCGGGCTGGTTTGGGCGAGTAGTATGGCACGGATTTGGGTAGTGGGGCAGGTCAGTGCGTCGGCGATGTTGGAGGCTCCCTTTTTGTAGGTAACCGTATAGTGAAAGTTTGACTCGAGAAATTCAAGCCAGCAAATCTGTCGTGGGTTGAGGGTTGGCTATGCGCGGAGGTACTGTAGTGACTTGTGATCTGACCGTACGGTCATGTCGGCTACGGTCAAGTAGCATCGCCATACTTTGAAGGCGTGCACGATCGCGAGCATTTCGCGGCCGTGTATCGGGTACTTTTTCACGGGCGAGTGCAGCTTCCGTGATTTGTACGCGATGGGCTGGAGGCCCTGTAATAGTACTGCTCCAATGGCGATGTCGCTTGCATCCGTAACAATTTCGAAAGGCCAGTGGAGGTCTACAATGAGCAGGACGGGTGGTGTACAGAGATCGTTTTTCAGGGCAGAGAAGGCAGCATGCTCTTTCTCCCCCCACGTAAACTCTACCCCCTTTCGTAGTAGGTAAGTTAGCGGGGCAGTCAGCTGCGCCATGCCGGGGACAATACGTCGGACCTAGTTAACGAAACCTAAAAAACTCTGTAATTCCGTCAGGTTCCTTGAGGGGCGCCACGCTTGACCCGTATCCAGCTTCTTTGGGTCAATTTCTACTCCAGCCTCCGAAATCACGTGCCCTTGAAATTCTAACGGGTCCTTGAAAAACTCACACTTCGAGCCCTTAGTCAATAGTCGATTCTCGTCTAGAATTTTAAACACTGCTTCCAAGTCCGTTAAGTGCTGCTGCTTATCCCGGCTGTAAACGAGGATGTCGTCGAGGTAAACTATCACACAGTTATCTAACAGCAGTCTAAAGGCCTCGTTCATGGTCATCTGAAATGTCGGGGGGGCGTTGGTCAGTCCGAAAGGCATGACGGTGTACTCAAAGGAACCGTATCTAGTGCAAAAAGCTGTCTTGGCACAGTCCGATGGTTCGACTCTAATCTAATGGTAACCCCCCCGTAAGTCAATCTTCGAAAACACTCGGGCGGTTCGCAGTTGGTCGATCAGTTCGTCAGCGCGGTGGATAGGGTATCGCGATTTGATGGTTACTCGCTTCAGTGCTCGGTAGTCAATACACATGCGAAAACCTCCGTCTTTCATATGTGTGAACAGTATCGGTGCGGCAAACGGTGACGAGCTCGGCCGGATGAACTGCTTCTGTAACAATTAATCTAACTGCTTCCTGAGCTCATCGAGCTCCGGCTGTGTCAGTATGAACTGGCGCTGTACAGTTGGCTGTGCCCCCAGTTCTAACTGTTAGAATTACAGAACAAGGAATGGCTGAACTAGCAAGGAGATGGGTACAAGTAGGAAAACCTAGCAGTGTTGTACCCCATATGATCTACTCCACTACAGCCTACACAGACTATGTCATGTATGTTTGAGACACCCCCATAGGCAAAGTGGGGGAGAATAAGAGGTCGCAAGACCAGTCAAGCAAAGCAAGGCAAGCTCAGGGTGGATCACAACATCACCACACATTTTGAGCACAAGCACAGGGCCACAAGGCCAATCCACATGCAAAGTTATATATATCAACGTGAACAAGAAAGGCAGTGACCAAAACCTAGCAAGGGTAAGCATGCAAGTGCACGTATATATGGATCACAGTACAAGCAACGTCAAGAAGTGAGCAAGTGAGGCCAAGTAGGTACAAGACCTAGCATCGTACAAAGGCGCTGATGATCATAAGGCTGAAGTGCCTTGGTAAAGATATCAGCCGTGTTGGCCCGAGAGGCCACGTAAGCAAGGCGCAGCTGACCACGCTGCTGTAGCTCACAAGCAAGGAAGTAGCGAAGAGCAATGTGCTTCGTTCTATGCTCCAGTCTGTGCTCCCGACACAAGGCCAGCATGGCCTTGTTGTCTACGTACAGCACTGGAGGAGAACAAGGCGGCTCTCCCAGGACACTCAGCAGGTAGGTGAGCTAGCGTAACTCCTATGCAGCCATGGCCCCTGCGTAGATCTCAGCCTCATAGCTGGAGCTGAGAACAGAAGACGAGCGGTCGTTTGTGTCTCGCACGCGGTTTCTATTTTGTCGTGCGCGGTTTCTATTTTGTCCTGTGTCGAACGTTCGGCGTGTCGCAGGTGTGTGTAGAAGACCCATCAAGAACTCAAGGATGAGTTTGTGATGAAGAGCCCGAGCCTTGGTGTCAAGCCTCAAGTGATTTCGAAGCTCGCCAAAAGGGTGCACCTCAAGATATTGAAGATAGTTACAATACTTGGTGTAGTGTAACATTTCACTTGGTGTAGGCCCTAGTGAAGAGTCGTTTCGAGACCCTTCGTGGTTGGGGACAGTGTGGCACTGTTCCACATCATTGTACCTCGGCTCTTGGGGTTTGTAGGAGCTGGGAGTCATTCCCAACTCGTAACTCTTCATATCTCTTCCTATTTTGTGTTCCCTATGTCGCTTGAAGACGTGAAGCGAGCTATCCTTCAAGAGGATTTCCACCGCCGTGAGTTGGCGAGTGCGGATGGCGCTGGGGCAGCGAGCATCGGCCGTGGATATGGTCGAAGAAGAGGTAGAGGACGAGGGGGAGGAAGGTTTAGTGGCAGCAACTTCGGCGGAGGCCGCCGGAGTGGCGGTTACGGCAGCGACGGCAAGAGCTACGGACGCGGTCGCGGCCGATTTGACGGTGAATGTCACTATTGCCACAAGACCGGGCACATGTGGCGCGATTGCTTCAAACTCCCTGAAGGATGGACCCTTGCTCAAGGCCAGGAGGGTAGAGGAGCAGGAGGAGGGAGAGGAAGAGGCCGTGGAGGCCGTGGCGGTCGAGGTGGCGGAGCTGCAAACATGAAGAGCGGAGACAACGACAAGGACCCGAGCGACGATCGGTACCCGGGTTTATTCTACTTCGTGTCGACGCAAATACCAGCTGGTCCAGAGAAGGATGAAGGCTTTGAGGAGCCAGCAGCTGTGGGGAAGGTGACCCTACACCCCCTGGACTATTGGGTGATCGATAGTGGCGCTACCTATAGCATGACACCTCGCCCGGACTTGCTCACCGAACTCGAACCGTCACCGGTGAAGCATGTCACATCGGCTTTGGGGCAGCGAGCGGAGGTGAGAGGCATGGGCAAGGCCATGTTCAAGGGTGCTGATGGGAAGATGGTGGGCCTCAAGAACGTGCTTTGGGTGCCCAGCCTTGCTGTGAACCTGATCTCCGTGCGGCGGTTGGCAAAGGCCGGCATGGATACGAACTCGAAGGGAGCCAAGACCTACACCGCAAGGCTTGGCGATCGAATTATTTGGGACCTTCATGAGGACAGGGATGTCCACAACGAGATGTGGCAGATCCCAGTGGTCCCTATGCCTAAGGAGAGGCAAGTGGCAGCAAGCATCAGCACCAAGGATGGAGCGGTTGGTAGCGACGATGGCGCAAACGGTCGCGCTAAGGAGAATGAGCTCAAGAAGAGCAAACCTGGAGGGACCAGCAAGTTCAGTGAACCTAAGGAGAGTGGTGCAGCAACCAAGGACCAGCAAAAGGGTGAGGAGAACCCCGAGGCAGCAGCGAAGGAGGACTACGGAGAGAGTATGTGGGGCGCTGTTGCGAGCGCGGCATTCTCCAATCCAACTTCGGCTACGGGGGAGTGTGATTGGCTCACCTTGCATCGGCGCATGGGGCATGTGGCCCTACCCATCTTGCAGCAGCTAGTGAAGAATGAGATGGTTGCTGGCATACGTGTGAAGGGGGAGCCCAATGAGGTACTTGGCTGCCCGACGTGCATGCAAGCCAAGTTCACCCGATTCCCGTTCTCTAGTTCGGAGGCGACGGCTAAGGCACCGCTTGATGAGGTGGTGATGGACGTGGTGGGCCCCCTGAAGCTTGGAGCTGCTGGAGCTGAGTATTTTCTCACCATTGTCGACGTCTACACCCGCATGACTTGGGTGTATGTGCCGGCCAAGAAGAGCGACGTGGCTGAAACGTTGAAGACGGATTGGTTCCCGATGGTGGAGCGGCAACAAGACCGTCTAGTCAAGTCAATCCGCACCGGTCGAGGGGGAGAGTTCCTGAGCAAAGAGTTTGGGTTGTGGCTGAAAAAGAATGGTATTCGGCACTCCCTCACCATGCCATAATCCCCTGCAATGAACGGCATTGCCGAGCGAGCGAATCGGACGATTACGGAGGCGACACGCGGGTTGCTCATTGAAGCCGGGCTACCCTACTATTTCTGGCCTGATGCGGTGCGGAGCGCGTGTGTGGCCAAGAACAGAGTTTTGACTCATGTGGGAGCAGACAAATGGGTGCCCTATGTAGAGTGGCTTGGAAGAAAGCCAAAGGTGGATATGCTTCGGGTGTTCGGGTGCATGTGCATGGCGCTCGTGCCTAAGCATCTTCGGCACAACAAGCTTGGTGCCAAGGCGATATGGGCTGTGCACTTGGGCATGGCTCAAAACAGCAAAGGGTGGCTTCTTTGTGACCCATTCACCAAGAAGTTCATGGTGAGCAGGGACTGCAAGTTCATGGAGAACTTCATGTACAAGGATTGGAAGGCGGAGAATGAGGCGAAGATAGGCGTGCGGTTTGGAGAGGTGAAGAGTTCCGGCTTGGAGCACGTGGAGCTGCCTTTGGAGTTGAGCAGTGGCAGCACCACCACAAGGCAATCTTCCTTTGTGAATGGGGGAGAGGAGGCCAAGGATGCAGAGGAAGAAGAGGACGAGGTGCAGCAAGTGAGGGAGCGTGCACCGACACTTCCTTCCCGCACTACGAGCGCTCCACGGATCCGAGCCACACCGCAGCAACGCCAAGGCCTTCAAGTCCCTGCACCTGAGGAGGAAGGAAGGGGGAAGAGGAGAGTTCAACCCCCTAATAGGCTGACCTTAATGGCATCCTTGAGGAGGAGATTTTCATGGCACAGCCAGAGGGGTTTGATGATGGTAGTGGCAGAGTGTGGAAGCTGAAGAAGGCCCTCTATGGGCTGAAGCAGGCCCCTAGGCAATGGTACATGAAGCTGCGCAAAGTGTTGGAGGAGATCGGCTTCACTCCCTCAACAGCCGATCACTCCTTGTTCATGCTTGGCGAGGGGGAGCAGAGGAGCTTCATAGTGGTTTATGTGGATGACATTCTCATATTCTCACCCTCCTCTGACCTTGTGAAGGAGGTGATGCTGAAGCTGCATGACAAGTTCAAGTGCAAGTCCCTTGGTGACGTGAACTTCTACCTTGGGCTCCACATCGAACGAGACGTGGAGAAGCGGAGCATGCGAGTGCACCAACGGAAGTACCTGGAGGCGTTGGCGCCAACTTTGGCCAGAGTGAAGGTCATGTGGCTACTCCCTTTCACTCTGGGTTCAAGTGTGTGAAGGGACCAGAGGAGGAGAGCGTTTGTGAAGAGGAGAGGCGCCGTTTTCACTCGTTGGTGGGCAGCCTCATGTATGCGGCGGTAAACACCCGACCGGACGTCGCGTTAGCTACCGGGCAGCTGGCTAGGGTTGTACAATGCCCTAATGAGGAACAGGTAGCAGCTGGAATGAGGGTGGCCAAGTATCTTGGCAAAACACCGACCGCTGGGCTGCAATACTCGGCGGCGGCACAAAGGCGCCAAAAGAGCGCGGATGGTGTTGAACACGGGCGTTTGTTCCTCACCGCCTACTCGGATGCTTCATATGCATCGGAACCAGAGGACATGACAAGTCTGGGAGGCTTCATATGTTGTGTTGGTGGAGGCCCAACTGCTTGGGAGAGCAAGAAGCAGGTTGACCAAGCTTTGCGCTCGGTAGAGTCCGAGTACATGGCACTCTTCCGTGCCGTACGGGAGATTGTGTGGCAGCGGCGTTTGTTGGCTGAATTGGGAGAGGAGCAGCAAGGACCTACCCCACTCTACTGTGACAGCCAGGGTGCCATTGCTCTTGCTAAGAACCCTGTGTTGCATGGACTCACAAAGCACATGAGGGTGAAGTGGCATTGGACGAGGAGCATGGTGACCGCGGGTGAAGTAGAGTTGCGGTACGTGAAGACCACGGGGCAGCCGGCTGACATGATGACTAAGAGGCTGGTGGAGCAGTAGCATTGGAAGTGTTGCAAGCTGGCTGGGATGGCTCTGAACTGAGAGAGCAACATCTCCTAAGGCCAACAATCCGAGGGGGAGTTTGTTGGTGCAACCCTACGGTTTGCACTCGGCTTGTTGTCCGTGTACGTGCATGTGTGTGTGTATGGAATGGTATGAGGGCATGGGATAATATATATTTCATGCTTATAATTGTGTGTGAATGTTGAGTCATGATGTCGAGTGTGTGTGTGTCGAGTCAATAGCGAGTTATCGCTAGACGCGTGTTACGCGGTCGTTTGTGTCTCGCACGCGGTTTCTATTTTGTCGTGCGCAGTTTCTATTTTGTCCTGTGTCGAACGTTCGGCATGTCGCAGGTGTGTGTAGAAGACCCATCAAGAACTCAAGGATGAGTTTGTGATGAAGAGCCCGAGCCTTGGTGTCAAGCCTCAAGAGATTTCGAAGCTCGCCAAAAGGGTGCACCTCAAGATATTTAAGATAGTTACATTACTTTGTGTAGTGTAACATTTCACTTGGTGTAGGCCCTAGTGAAGAGTAGTTTCGAGACCCTTCGTGGTTGGGGATAGTGTGGCACTGTTCCACATCACTGTACCTCGGCTCTTGGGGTTTGTAGGAGCTGGGAGTCATTCCCAACTCGTAACTCTTCATATCTCTTCCTATTTTGTGTTATAAGAATATAGTGGTTGCCATAGTGCTGTTCTTTCAAACCAACACTGTGTCGTCAATACTTAGTGAAATTGTGTGATCTAAATTGCCTATTGTAGGCGACGTTCCAACGCTCCAGATCCAAGTTGAATCAGGTCATTTAAAGTTGTGACCTGAACGCTATGAACGTTTGAAGCCGCTGTGCAGAAATCCGACTGTGCACTCTATCTTTCGTTTTAGGCACATTGGAGCCTATTGTGACTATAACAAGCCTCATAGCTGGAGCTGAGAACAGAAGACGAGCGGATAGACCGCCACGAAACAGAGCCGGAACCAAGGCTGAAGGCGTAACCAAGGGACAACCGCTGCGTAGCCAAGTCGTCAACCCAAGACGCGTCTGCGTGCCTAGTGAGGACCACTGGACTCCGCCCTCCAAGCACTAGACCCGTGCTCGACGTACTGCACAAGTAGCGCAACACCCTCTTTGCTGCACCCATGTGCTCTGGTCGGTGTCTCCCAGGAGCAACATAGCGTGCCAAGATGCTAAGAGGTATGCCAAGTCAGGTCGAGTGCAGGTCATCAGGTACATGAGGCAGCCAACAAGCTCTGGGTACGGGCCACTCGACTCTACGGACTCATCCGGAGGCAGAGCTGAGAGCAAGTGGCGAGTAGACAGAGGAGTGGCCTGAGGCGAGGAGTACGTGAAGTCGAAACGCTGAAGGACCTGTTGCACCATGTGTGACTGACTGAGGGTAATGTTGCGCCGTGCTCTGTCCCGAGTGATCTGCAAGCCAAGGTAGCTGCGCAGCTCACCCAGGTCTGTGCACGTGTGTCTCTTCTGCAGCTCGGACTTCACGTGGGCGAGTCCAGCAGTGTCAGCAGTAGCAAAGACCAAGTCGTCGATGTACACGAGGATGTAGAACGGCGGCAAAGAGGTGTCGGTGCGTAGAAACAGCGACGGGTCAGCAATCGAAGGAGCAAACCCAAGGGCTGCAAGCGTAGTCCTGAGTGTGTCGTGCCACTCACGGGGCGCCTGGCGGAGACCGTAGACTAACCGCCGCAGGCTCCACTGGGTACAAGAAGGAAACGACCCAGTGAAGCCAGGTGGGCGGCGTAGCCAGATCTCCTCGTGCAGGCTGCCCTGTAGGAAAGCAGTGCTGAAGTCAAGAGAGGGAAGCTCATAGTCGCGCTGAGCGGCTATGTGCACCAACACTCGAAGAGTGGTCATCTTTGGGGTGGGAGAGAAGGTCTAGAAGTAGTCAACTCCCTGTCGCTGACTGAAGCCTCGAGCCAGGTAACGCGCCTTGAAGACAGGTGGAGAACCAGGCGGCCGCTTCACCCTGAAGATCCACATGCCACTGACGATGTTCGCCCCAGGTGGGGGAACCTCGTCCACGTAGGTGCCTGTGGACTTCCAAGAAGCCATTTCTGCGTCCATGGCTGACTGCCACTGAGAGGAGTTGGGACCCTCTATCGCCTCTGCGTAAGAGCGCGGGGTCGGGATGTCTGGTGCATCCGAGTCTCCCCTCAGGGGCAAGCAGCATGGACACGAGATGAGGTAAAGCAGCAGCAAAACACTAGAACTCCTCCTGCTTGTCCTCAAGGACGTCCGTGCTAAGAGCACACTCACCCCCAACGGACGGAGGACAAACAGATTCAGACTCAGCAACAAGACTAGCGGCGTAGTCTAGACGACAGTGAGCAGCGAAGTCGACAAGCTCAGCAACTAAGGCAGACGCAATAGTGGACTCAAAGGAAGGGTCAGAGACAACAGTGGCCAGGAGACGTGTGACTGTAGGACTGGCAGCACGAAGGGAGTTAGACTCGAGGTCAGCAAGAGCAGAAAGAGAGGACTCTGGAGGAGACGGCTAAGGGACACGCAGTGGAGCAGTGGAAGGACGCGGTGCCATCTAGTGCGTGCCTGGGACTGCAGAAGGACGCTGACGCGGAACACAACGACCAGTGTGAGCAGAACGAACTTGCAACGCAGGACGAGACTCAGGCTTACGATGCTCAGCAAGACCTCCAGTAGGACCAGTGTAGGAAGAAGGAGCAGGCAGTGGGGAGGCGGGCTGTAACTGTGACTCAGATAGGACAGGTGGTGGACACTCTAAGGAAGGAGCAGGACCAGTAGAAGGCGGGAGACCAAGAACCTGCTCAAGGAGCGGAACGAAGTACGGCTGCGGCCGTGCAGCACCTCCAGAACCAGTCGGGACAGCACCAGCACTCCCAGCGTCACCTCCAACAGCTCCAGCAGCACCACCAGCTACTCCAGCAGCGCCAACTCCAGCACCCACAGGAGCACCGGCTCCAGTAGCACCTCCAGCTCCAGCACCTCCAGCAGCTGCAGCTCCAGCAGGACCACCGGAAGACAAAGCAGCTCCAGCTCCAGAACCTCCAGCAGCACCTACTCCAACAGCACCGCCAGCTCCAGCACCGCCAGTAGCTCCAGCACCAGTAGCACCACCAGGCCCAGCAGCCCTAGTACCTCCAGTACGAGCACCTCTAAGACCCGTGGCTCTGGAACCCCCAGCAGCCCCAGCAGCAGATCCTCCAGCGTCGGAAGCACCACCAGCTTCAGCAGCACGGCTCCACTGCCGAGCAAACCACTCGCGGAGCTCCTGCGGAGAGAGTAGCTCCCGCCAGGACGAAGCATCCGAAGGACCTCCTGGCCCAGCACCGCCAGACTCCACACGAGCAGGCCCAGCACCCTCAGGCTCCGCACCCCTAGACTCAGCGCCCCCAGACTCAGCACCCCCAGACCCAGCACCCCCACGCTCTGCAGGCTCAGGCTCAGCACCCCCAGACCCGGTACCCGCAAGCTCAACACCCCTAGCAGCACCAGAGTCAACAGCTACCTCGACAGGCTCGACTGCATCTACCTGGGACACACCTTAGGGGGCAGGACCCTGAGGGGGTAGGGGGTCTACCGGGGGGGGACCTGGCGCGAGGAAGAGCGGCGGGGGGGGAAGGGGAGCAGTGCAGTAGGGGAAGATGTTATACTCACAGTAGGCTTCAATGTGCCTAAAATGAAAGATAGAGTGCAAAGTCGGATTACCGCACAGCAGCTTTAAACGTTCATAGCGATCTACTCACAACTCGAAATGACTTCATTAAACTTGGATCTAGAGTGCCTCAACGTTGCCTACACTAGGCAATTTAGATCGCACAGTTTCATCAGGAATTGACGACACAGCGTCAGTTTGAACGAACAGCACTATGGCAGCAACATAGTCTTAGAACACAACTTAGGAAGAGTTAGCAAGGGTTACGAGTTGAGAATGACTCCCAGCTCCTACAAACCCCAAGAGCCGAGGTACAGTGATGTGGAACTGTGCAACACTGTCCCCAACCACGAAGGGTCTCGAAACTACCCTTCACTAGGGTCTACACCGACTGAAATGTTACACTACACAGTGTAATGTAACGAATCTTCATATCTTGAGGTGTACCCTTTTGGCGAGCTTCGAAATCACTTGAAGATTGCAACCAAGGCTTGGGTTCTTCATCACAAACTCATCCTTGAGCTCTTGATGGGTCTGTTGCACACAACTGCGACATGCCGAACGTTCGACACGGGACAAAATAGAAACCGCGCACGACAAAATAGAAACCGCGCGGGACACACAAAATGACCGCGTTACACGCGACTAGCGATAACTCGCTATTGACTTGACACACACACTCGACATCATGACCCATCATACACACAATATTATGAGCATGAAATATATGTTTATTTCATGCACTCATACCACTTCATGCACACACGTATGCACGCACACGCACACGGACAACAAGTCGAGTGCAAACCGTAGGGTTGCACCAACAGAAGAGACGGTAGTAGGGAACCTGCTCGTCAAACGTGACGTCCTGAGAGGACACAACACGGCACGACGTGGGGTGGTAAAGTTGCCAACCAGGCGCGTCAAGGGGGAAGCCAAGGAAGACGCAGGGAGCAGCACGGGAGGACAGCTTGTCCGCAGACAAGTCGCGGACGAAAGCTCGAGATCCCAGACACGGAACGCTGACGCATCGCCAACCTTTCCCGTCCACCGCAGAGCAGGGGAGGTCTCTGGCATGGAGACCCTGGGCTGAAGGTTGATGTGATGCGCCGCGTACAGAACCGCGAACGGCCACAGAAAATGGGGGGCAGCCGCATGGATCATGGACGTACGAGCGACGTCCATGACCATGCCAATGCGGCGCTCAGCAATCCCATTTTTCTGCGGAGAGGCCGGAAGCGTGAACGTCTGGTGGATGCCCTCCGCACGACAGAAGGTTCGCAGAAGGTCGGAGGAAAACTCTCCACCTCTGTCGGAGTGCAGACGCGGAACAGGAAAGTCCGAGGTGAACCTCTCTCTGAGCTGGAGACGGGCAGCGCGGATCCAGTCGATCAACACCTCAGTGACCTCACCCTTGCAGCGCAAGGGGAAGACTGTGGTTTAACAAGAGTAGTCGTGAACCACCAGCAGGAAGTAACGCTCGTGACCCTGTCCACGGACGCGGGCTGGGCCCCACACGTCCATGTGGAGAGTCTGCAGTGTAGCCTCTGTCGGAGGAAACTCGGAGGAGTGGGGGGCGGCGCGCTGCCGCCTTTCGACGCAGGGAACACAGGTAGGGGCAGGCCCCGGGGGAAGGGGAGGGAGGGACCGGGGGAGACCAGAGACAAGGACACAGGAGGCCATGCCTCCAAGACAAGGCAGGGAGGGGTGACCAAGGCGGTGGTGCCAGAGGAGAGTCTGGTGAGATAGGAGACGACACGAGCAGGGGGCAGACTCAGGACCAGACCTGGACACTGCAGCAAACACCTGACCCGACGCAGCTACCTGACTAGACACAGTAACGGAGGAGACTTGGTAGTCAGTGTGTAGAGGCTCGACCCCGGCTGACGGGTAAACGTGGCCAAGTGTCGGCCCGTCCGAGCACACGTGCAGTGGGTCACTCGCTGACTCGCAGGAGTGAACTGGTCGACCCCCCCATCCTGCTGGTCAGCACCACTCACCAAGTTTGTGGAGAATGAGGGGAGGTAAAGACCTGACAGGGAGCCAGACGGGGCCGCTGGACACGGTAGGACAGTGGAGTAGTGGGCAAGGACAGGATCCCTAGAGGGGTCTGCCAGGGAGACTGCAACCGGCTGACTAAGCGGCGTGAGTGTGGTGCGGTCTCGAAAGAAGGAGTGGGAAGCACCCGAGTCAAGGGTGAAGGTGTGCAAGACCGCAGCAGGCGCAGCACCAGAGAGAGTAGACTCACCAGCACCTGGAGCAGTAGACTCACTAGCGCCTAGAGCAGCAGCCTTACCAACACCTGGAGCGGAGACGCACAAGCACCTTGAGCAGCATTCTCACCAACACCTGGAGCAGGAGACGCACCGGCACCTAGAGTAGCAGACTCACCAGCACCTAGAGCAGCAGACTGGATACCGGGGTCAGGCGGCACACACAGATAACAGGCACCCTCAGCATTAGTAGACAATGCATACATGGCAGTGAGGAGAGCATTATAATCAAGAGCAAATATATCTACCCTCTGCCTAAGTAGCTCCACCCAGTCGGGGAGCTCAGCGTCGTCGCCACAGTCTGTATGCCAAGCATCGCTCGAACGGGCGAAGCAGCGGGACTCTGTGTGACTAAGCGTCCCGCAAGGCTGACCAGTCCTGACACCCGTGCGAATGACGTACGGGCAGCGAGCAGTACTCAGCGACCCTCTACTCTAAGCGTACCACTCACGAAGCTACTGGGGTGAAAGAGCCTCGCTCGGACGACGTTGCAGGTCCACCTGGCCACTACCAGAAGCTCCCGAACTACCCACTCCAGGGCGACTCCCACTACGGCCACCCTGACAACCCCAACTAGCGTACCACTGACAAAGCTACCGGGGCATGAGGGACTCACGCGGACGGCCCTGGAGCTGCATCTGGCCACGCCAGGAGCAGCAATAGCAGTAGTAGCAGCAGTATCAGCAGTAGTGGCAGTAGTAGCGGTAGCAGTGCCGGCAGGGCAGTGCTCACCAGTGGAGGGAAGGGCAGGCGCACGACGGCGGGGCTGCTACAGCGGCAGGGCGGGGCCGCGACCGCGGCAGGTGGTGCAGGGCGGGGCCGGGCCGCGACGGCAGTTGGTGCAGGGCGGGGACAGGGCCATGACGGCAGCTTTTGCAGGGCGGGGCAGTCCGCGTCGACAGCTACTGCAGTGCGGGGCAGGGCCGCGACGGCAACTGCTGCAGGGCGGTGCAGGGGCGGCCGTCCAAAGGGCGGGCGCGGGGTAGGGCAGGGCGTCGCGGCGGGCAGGAGCGACGCTGCGCGGGTCCCAAAGGGGCGTCGCGACGAGCGGGGGCGACGTCCGGGTCCCGTTAGAGCGGCGCAACGCGCAGGAGCCGCGCCTCGCGGGTCCCGTAGGGGCGTCGCGACAAGGCGAGGGCAACGCGCGGGTCCCGCAGGGGCGTCGCGACGAGGCGGCGGGGCGATGCGCGGGTCCCATAGGGGCGTCGCGACGAGGCAGGGGCGACGCGTCGCGGCGAGGCAGAGGCAGGGCGACGCGTCGCGGGGTCCAGGGGCCGCGGTGCAGGGTCTAGGGGCGGATGCGCGGGTGCAAGGCAAGGACAGCTGCTCCAGGGGCCAGGGGCGGTTGCTGCAGGGGCGGCTGGTCCAGGGGCCAGGGACGCCTGTTGCACAAGCGGCTGCTCTAGGGGCCAGGGGCGGCTGCCGCAGTGGCGGGTGCTCCAGGGGCCAGGGGCGGCTGCTGCAGTGGCGGCTGCTCCAGAGGCCAGGGGCGCGGGTAGGCAGGCGCTCAAGGGCGCGGGTAGGCAGTTGCTCGAGGGTGTGAGGATCTGGGATCGAGCTCAGAAAAGATGATTCAAATTGAATTGAATTGAATTGAATGATCACCTGGGTACAACACGAGGCTATATATAGGCTCGACACAAGGCCCCGTAACCAGGTATTACGCGAAGGTTCCGCGAGTCGCGAAGCGTCCCGAACAGACCCTTACCGAATTCGGTAGAAGGCAATTCGGTGGCAACCGAAAAGCCAGAATTCGGTGCACGCAACCTAGCTCGGTGCTATAACTATAATAAAATATAGGAAAGCACCTAGCCTAGGAAATCAAGCAATTCATGCATGCATATGATTATCCTATGCTAGAAATAGCATAATAAAGTAAAGGCAAGCAAGCATAGCTGGCATAAGCCGTCCTACTCTCACACGTCCCCCCCTCAAAGCTGGGTGGCGTGAGATACACCCTGCTTGACAAGATAGTCCTTGAGAGCACGGCGTGCGTTGCCCATATCAGCTTTTGCAACCCAACTATCCTCAGTGGGGTCGTATCCTTTCCAGCGTATCAGGAACTCGAGGGTCTTGCCGCCAGGGCGCCGATGAGTGAGAACGCGCTCGATCTCATACTCGGGTTCATCCTGTATGAGAACAGGTGGTGGTGGCGGTAGCTGCCATCCCTGGAACTGTTGGTTGGGGTCCTTGTAGGGCTTCACTAGCTGGACATGGAAAGCATTGTGAAGCTTCCAAGCAGTAGGTAAGCGCAAGCGGAATGTAACTGGTGTCACCTGTGCCTCAACGAGAAAAGGACCACAGAAGCGAGGCCGGAGTTTGGATGGGAGGTGAGACAGGTTCAAGTTGCGCGTGTCAAGAAGCACCTGATCTCCGACTGCTACTGAGTGATCACGTCGCTGACGATCGGCATACTGCTTCTGGGAGTTCTGCATCGCGGTGAGACGTCGCTGAGTCTTCTCCCATAGCTGCTGCATGGTGGTGACAAAGTCATGTGCGGCTTGGACGTGTGCTGGTGTAGTTGGCTGCTGTGGTGTGAGTGGTTCCCGTCCGTAACACAGGAAGAAAGGAGTTTTCCCTGTGGCCGCATGTGAGGCGTTGTTGTAAGCGAACTCTAGGGTCGGTAACTATGTGTCATAGTGGCTGACGTCGTCCTTACAAGCTGTGCACAGTAACTGTTCAACCACTTGATTGAGTCCCTCTGTCTGTCCGACAGTCTGTGGGTGGTATGCTGAGGACATTGCAAGTTTAGTCCCCAATAATCCCTCCTTCCAGAACTTACTAGTGAACTTGGGGTCTCTGTCTGAGATGAGTGTAGCGGGGATGCCGTGGATGGTGATGATGCGGTCGAAGAAGAGGCGAGCAGTTGCTTCAGCTGTAGCTGTGGCGTTGGTCGGTATGAAGTGACCCATTTTGGAGAACTTATCGATGACTACGAGGATGGAATCGTGCCCCCGTGAGGTCGAAGGAAGTCCTGTGATAAAGTCGAGGCTAACGACCTGCCATGGCTGCTCCGGTACGGGTAGAGGCTGAAGTAACCCTGCTTTTTTCTGCTTGCTGCTCTTCATCCGCTGGCACGTGTCGCATGAGGTGACAAACTGCTGCACGTCAGCTGCCATCCCGGGCCAATAGTAATACTTCGCTATCCCTGCTAACGTCTTGTTGCTCCCAAAATGTCCCGCGTATGGTACGTCGTGAAACTCCTCCAATAGGATCTGCCGTAGTGGGGCGTAATTCGGTACCCAAATCTTTCCTTAACCTTTCCTTACAGCTGAGTCTTTCTCCCACTGTAACAGTTTCTTGGTGTGTGCTGTAGCAATCTCTGCGTCCACAGAGTACCCATGTTGGAATAGACCCTGTTGAGATAGAGGCGAGGAATGGGTGCACTATGAAATGAAACAAGTACAAGTACCAACCCTAATTGGGTTGTACCCCCTATGGGCTACCCCACTACAGCCTAAATATATGCATCAGTAATATAATCATCTGACACACCCCCATAGGCAAAGTGGGGGAGAACAAGGGGTCACAAGACCAGTCAAGCAAAGCAAAGCAAAGCAAAGCAAGCTCAGGGTGGATCTCAAGGATACCACACAAGTTCCGAGCACAAGGTCAAGGCCACAAGGCCAGTTCACATGCAGCAGAGCATATATATATAACATTGCTAAACAAGCAAGAGCAAGGATATATATATGCAGCAGTACAAGCAAGGTCAAGAGGTAAGCAAGTGAGGCCCAGTGGGCACAAGGCCTAGCAGAGTGCAAAAGCGCTAATTGTCACGAGGCGGAAGTGCCTTGGTGAACACATCAGCAGTGTTGGCCTCAGTGGCCACGAAACGCAGGCGAAGCTGACCACGCTGCTGCAGCTCTCGAGCAAGGAAGTAGCGCAGAGCAATGTGCTTCGTCCTGTGCTCCAGTCTGTGCTCCTCACACAAGGCAATGGTTGCCTTGTTGTCGACGTACAGCACTGGAGGAGAACGAGGCCGCTCTCCAAGGTCAGTCAGCAGGTAGGTGAGCCAGCGAAGCTCCTGGGCAGCCATGGCCGTGGCGTAGATCTCAGCCTCACAGCTGGAGCTGAGAACCGAAGAAGAGCGAGTAGAGCGCCAAGAGACAGAGCCAGAGCCAAGACTGAAGGTGTAACCCTGAGACGACCTCTGAGTAGCCTGGTCGTCAGCCCAAGAAGCGTCTGAGTGCCCAGTGAGCACAGGCCGCTCACGCCCTCCAAGCACTAGCCCCATGCCCGACGTACTGCACAAGTAGCGCAACACCCTCTTAGCTGCATCCATGTGCTCCTTCCGGTGACGGCCGGGAGCAACATAGCGTGCTAAGATGCTGAGAGGGTATGCGAGGTCAGGTCGAGTGCAGGTCATCAGGTACATGAGGCAGCCAACAAGCTCTGGATACGGACCACTCGACTCTACGGACTCATCCGAAGGCAGAGCTGAGAGCGAGTGTCCCGTAGGCAGAGGAGTGGACTGAGGCGAGGAGTACGTGAAGCCGAAGCGCTGAAGGACCTGCTGCACCATGTGTGACTGAGTCAGGGTAATGGTGCGGCGTGCTCTGTCCCGGGTGATCCGCAAGCCAAGATAGCTTGTCAGTTCACCCAAGTCTGTGCACGTGTGTCTCTTCTGCAGCTCGGACTTCACGTGGGCGAGTGCGGCAGTGTCCGCAGTGGCAAAGACCAAGTCGTCGACGTACACGAGGATGTAGAACGGCGGCAGCGAGGTGTCGGTGCGTAGAAACAGCGACGGGTCAGCAGTAGAAGGAGCAAACCCAAGAGCCGCAAGTGTAGTCCTCAGTGTGTCGTGGCGCTCACGCGGCGCCTGGCGGAGACCGTAGACTGGCCGCCGGAGGCTCCACTGGGTACCAGGAGGGAACGACCCAGTGAAGCCAAGAGGGCGGCGCAGCCAGATCTCCTCGTGCAGGCGGCCCTGCAGGAAAGCAGTGCTGAAGTCAAGAGAGTGTAGCTCGTAGTCACGCTGAGCAGCGACGTGCAGTAGAACCCGAAGAGTGGTCATCTTTGGGGTCGGGGAGAAGGTCTGAAAGAAGTCAACTTCGTGTCGCTGACTGAAGCCACGAGCCACGTAACGCGCCTTGAAGACAGGCGGAGAACCCGGCGGCCGCTTCACCCTGAAGATCCACATGCCACTGACGATGTTCGCCCCAGGAGGGGGGAGAGCGTCAACGTAGGTGCCTGTGGACTTCCAGGAAGCCATCTCTGCGTCCATGGCTGACTGCCACTGAGAGGAGTAGGGACCGGCCATCGCCTCTGCGTAAGACCGTGGGGTCGGGATGTCTAGAGCATCCGGGTCTCCCTCAGGGGCAACAAGCATGGACACGAGATGGGGCAAAGCGGCGGCAAAGCACTGGAACTCCTCCTGCCTGTCCTCAAGGACGTCCGTGCCAAGAGCACAGTCACCCCCGACGGACGGAGGATAGGCAGACGCAGACGCAGCAGACGCAGACTCAGCAGACTCAGCAACAAGACTGGCAGCGTAGTCCAGACGACACGCAGCAGCAAAGTAGACCAGCTCAGCAACTAGGGCAGACGCAGCAGCGGACTCAAAGGAAGGGTCAGTGACAAGAGAAGCAAGAAGACGCGTGACAGTAGGACTGGCAGCACGGCGAGAGTCCGACTCCGGGTCGGCAAGTGTAGGAAGAGAAGACTGAGGAGGAGAAGGCAAAGGGGCACGCAGAGGAGCAGTGGACGGACGCAGAGACATCTGGTGTGTGCCAGGGACAGGAGGAGGACGCTGACGCGAACCGCGACCACTAGAGCGAGCAGCTCGGACTGGCGACGCAGGGCGGGACGCAGGCTCACGACGCTCAGCAAGACCTCCAGTAGGACCAGCGTAGGGAGAAGGAGAAGGCAGGGGAGAGGCGGGCTGTAACTGTGACTGTGATAGGACAGGCTGCGGACACTCTACGGGAGGAGAAGGACCAGTGGGAGGCGGGAGACCAAGAACCTGCTGAAGGAGCGGAACGAAGTACGGCCGAGGCCGCGCAGCACCGCCAGAGACAGCAGGGACAGCACCAACACCTCTAGAGGCAGCACCAGCACCAGTAGCAGCTCCAACTCCAGCACCACCAGCAGCTGCAGAAGTACCCGCAGTAGGACCGACAGTCGTAGCCTCAGCGCCAGCACCCGCAGCAGCTCCAGCTCCAGAGGCACCCCCGGGCCCGGCAGCTCCAGTACCCTCAGTACGAGCACCTCCGGGACCCGTGGTACCAGCTCCCTCGGCAGCAACGGAACCTCCAGCACCCGCAGTACCCCCGGCTCCAGCAGCTCGCCTCCAGCGCCGGGCAAACCACTCACGCAGCTCTAGAGGAGAGAGCGGCTCGCGGCGCGAAGACCGGTCTGGAGAACCACCAGGAACAGAAGCAGCAGGCTTAGCACTCCCAGACGCAGAACCCCTAGGCTCAGCACCCCCAGGCACAGTACCCCCAGGCTCAGCACCCCCAGGCTCAGCACCCCCAGGCTCAGTACCCCCAGGCTCAGCACCCCAAGGCTCAGCACCCCCAGTCTCAGCACCCCCAGGCTCAGCACCCCCAGTCTCAGCACCCCCAGTCTCAGCACCCCGAGGCTCCGCACCCGCAGCAGCACCAGAGCCACCAGTGACCTCGACAGGCTCGACCGCGTCTACCTGAGACACACCTGAAGGGGCAGGACCCTGAGGGGGGAGGGGGTCTACCTGGGGGGGACTTGGGACCAGGAAGAGGGGCGGGGGGGGGAGGGACGGAGTGCGGTAGGGGAAGAGCCGGTAGAAGGTAACCGACTCGTCGAACATGACGTCCTGGGAGGACAGAACACGACGAGAGGTGGGGTGGTAAAACTGCCACCCAGGCGCGTCAGGGGGGAAACCCAGGAAGACGCAAGGAGCAGCACGAGGGGACAGCTTGTCCGCAGACAAGTCGCGGACAAACGCCCGAGATCCCCAGACACAGAACGCCGACGCATCGCCAACCTTCCCCGTCCACAACAAAGCTGGAGAGGTCTCCGGTCTGGAGACCCTGGGCTGAAGGTTGATCTGATGTGCGGCGTACCGAACCGCAAACGGCCACAGAAAATGGGGGGCAGCCGCATGCACCATGGACGTACGGGCGACGTCCATGACAATGCCGATGCGGCGCTCAGCAATCCCATTCTGCTGTGGAGAGTCCGGAAGCGTGAAGGTCTGGCGGATGCCTCGTGCTCGACAGTAGGCTCGCAAAAGGTCGGAGGAGAACTCTCCGCCTCTGTCCGAGTGCAGACGCAAAACAGGAAAGTCCGAGCCGAAGCTCCGCCTGAGCTGGAGACGAGCTGCGCGGATCCAATCGATCAACACCTTAGTAACCTCACCCTTGCTGCGCAAGGGAAAGACTGTGGTGTAACGCGAGTAGTCGTCAACCACCAGCAGGAAGTAGCGCTCGTGACCCTGTCCACGGACGCTGGCTGGGCCCCACACGTCCATGTGAAGCGTCTGCATCGGGGCCTCCGTCGGAGGAAACGGGGAGGAGTGAGGGGTAGCCCGTTGGCGACCCTCGACACAGGGGACACAGGGAGGGCCAGGCCCCTTAGGAAGGGGAGGGAGGGACCGGGGAAGGCCAGAGACAAGAAGGCGAGAGGCCATGCCCCGGAGACGAGGCAGGGAGGGGTGACCCATCCTGTGGTGCCAGAGGAGGGTCTCGTGGGACAGGAGGCGACACGAGCAGGGGGCAGACTCAGGACCAGACCTGGACGCTGCAGCAAACACCTGACCCGACGCACCTACCTGACCAGACGCAGGAGGAGGAGACGGAACAGTGAGTGTGTACAGGCTCGACCCCGGCCCACGTGTGAACGTGGTCAAGTGTCGACCCGTGTCCGCGTCCGTGCAGTCGGTGTCCCGTCGGCGTGCAGGGGTGAACTGGTCGACCCCTGCATCCTGTAGGTCAGCACCCGCCACCAAGTTCGTAGAGAACGAGGGGAGGTAGAGACCGGACAGGACGCCAGACGGGACCGCAGGGCACGGCAGGACAGTGGAGTAGCAAGCCAGAACAGGACCCCCAGAGGGGTCCGCCACGGAGACCGCCACTGGCCGACTAAGCGGCGTGAGTGTGGTGCGGTCTCGAAAGAAGGAGCGAGACGCCCCTGAGTCAAGAGTGAAGGTGAGAGAGGGCGGAGCCGACGCAGTACCTGAGAGAGCAGACTCACCAGCACCTGAGGACACAGACTCACTGGCACCTAGAGCGACAGCCTCACCAGCACCTGGAGCAGCAGCCTCAACAGCACCTAGAGCCGCAGTACCAATGCCCGGGTCGGGCGGGAAACACCGGTAACAGTCACCCTCCTCACTAATAGTCACAGCATACATGGCAGCAAGAATAGCATCAAAGTCAAGAGCAAAGATAGCTACTCCTGCCCTAGACAGCTGGTCCCAGCGAGGGATCTCAGAGGCGTCAGGAAACTGGCGGCGCCAAGCGTCAGTCAGGCGGCCAAAGCAGCGCTGGGCGGGGTGTGGACCACCACACGGCTCACCCGCACGGTCGCCCGTGCGCAAGACGTAGGTGCACGGACCAGTACCCCCACCCCTCTGACGTGCAGCGTACCACTCACGGAGCTGCTGCGGGGAGAGGGTCTCCTGACCACGCTGCTGCCGCTGCTGTTGGCGCTGACCGCCACCGGAGCCACTCCTCTGCGACGAGCCACGACCTCCTCCGCCGCCTCCTTCGCCGCCGCCGCCACCACCTCCGCTGCCACCGCCACTCCCACCGTCGCTACCGCCACCGCCGCCTCCGCCTCCACTCCCACCACCACCGCCGCTGCCACCCCCGCCTCCACTGCCGCCGCTGACACCTCCACTCCCGACACCACTCCCGCTACCACCCCCACCTCCTCCGCTGCCTCCACCGCCGCTCCCACCGCCCCCGCCACCTCCACCACCGCTCCTGCCCCCTTTGCCCTTGCTAGAGCGACGTCTCCCACTGGGGGCAGACGCCGCACCGACCGACTCAAAACCAACTAGGTCGGCCGTAGCAGCAGAGGCGACAGAGGGCAGGAGGGGGGAGGGGGAACACCCCTCAAAGATGGGGGTGCGCGGGTCACCACGAGAGGCCCCTACAGCGAGAATGCTCTTCTCGGCTGCTAGGAGGGACTTCTCGAGGAGGGTAACAGTGAGAGTGGTGGGGCAGACTGAGAGTAAGTCGTCCCTAACTCCGCGGAGGGAGTCAGGGAGGCGGGTGACAATGTAGTAGAGAGTGAAGTACTTGGGGGGGGGGTTCTTGGCGCAGAACTCAGCAAGAAGCGCAGCGCGGAAGCGAGCGTCACTAGTGCGCAGGTGGGTAATGAGGTCGGCGACTGTGGCAAAAGAAGCAAGGTCGGGAAAGAGGTACGGTAGCATGAGGCGGCTCAGTGCAGCAGTGGCAGGGGTGGAGTAGCGTGCAATAACGGCGTCGTACAAGGTGTGAGCACTCTTGTACGACCCAAAGTGTGCACGCTCAGAGGGAGGGAGGTGGCGACGCACAGCAAGACGTGCAGCAGCATCGCGTGTGGCCCACTGAGAGCGAACAGTGGCATCCTCAGTAGCAGCAGGGGTGGGAGAGGCACCAAAAGTGAGGTCAAAGAGAGAGAGGCCGTCAGCTCTGTCGCACTGTAGGAAAAGCAGCAGGTCGTCTACCCGCACGTCAAAGTCGATGGCTCTGCCCTCAGCGTCGAAGGTGAGGACACTGGGGGTAGCCATGACAGCAGTGGGGTAAGGGCAGTGCGCAGAGTAAAGCTCAGTGCTCACCAGACAGGGCAGTGCAGGCGGCTCGGGCGGCTCGGGCGGCTCGGGCGGCTCGGCGGGTCGGCTGCTGGGCGGCTCGGGCGGCTTGGCGGCTCGGGCGGCTTGGGCGGCTCAGCTGCTGGGGCGGCTCGGCTGCTGGGGCGGCTCGGCTGCTGGGGCGGCTCGGCTGCTAGGGCGGCTCGGCTGCTGGGGCGGCGCAGTTGCTGGGGCGGCGGGGCCGGGAGATGTAGCTGCGGGGCCGTTAGGGGTAGTGGCGGGGCCGGTAGGTGAAGCGGCGGGGCCGTCAGGTACAGCAGCGGGGCCGGCAGGTGAGACGGCGGGGCCTGTAGATGCAGCAGCGGGGCCGTCAGGGGTAGCGGCGGGGCCGGTAGGTGCAGTGGCGGGGCCGTCAGAGGGGACGGCGGGGCCGTTAGGTGCAGCAGCGGGGCCGTCAGAGGGGACGGCGGGGCCGTCAGGTGCAGCGGCGGGGCCGTCTGAAGCAGCGGCGGGGCCGGCAGAGGGGACAGCGGGGCCGTCGGGTGCAGCGGCGGGGCCGGCAGAGGGGACGGCGGGGCCGTCAAGCGCAGCGGCGGGGCCGGCAGAGGGGACGGCGGGGCCGTCAAGCGCAGCGAAGGGGCCGGTAGAGGGAACGGCGGGGCCGTCGCAGACGATCGCGGGGCCGTCAGAGACGGCGCCGGCGTCGCGAGGGTCAGAGGGGGGTGGCGCGCGAGTGGAAAGCGGCACGCGCGACGCGGCGCGGCCATCTAGGGGCGGCGCGACGAGGCCGCGTAGGTGGCGCGTAAAAAATTCGTGGGCGGCTCGACGCGATCGGGCCGCCAAAGGAAAAAAAAGGCCCACCGCGACTCGGGCTAGGGCAGAGTGCGCTCCGGGCAGGACGGAATAGTAGGTGGGCCCTAGGAACAGTTCCCACTAGGGAACCTGCTCGATACCATGTTGAGATAGAGGCGAGGAATGGGTGCACTATGAAATGAAACAAGTACAAGTACCAACCCTAATTGGGTTGTACCCCCTATGGGCTACCCCACTACAGCCTAAATATATGCATCAGTAATATAATCATCTGACAGACCCTTGAGCAGAGGGTTCATCCCGTTGAGCTGGATGCCTGCTACATGTCCGGGGCGGCTCAACGCGTCTGCCTTGTTGTGTAGCCCGGGCTTGTAGACGATGTCGTAGTGGAAGTGAGTTTCCAGGAAGTCCACCCACCGCACCTGTCGTCGTAAGAGCGTCGGCTGCGACTTCAGGTATTTGAGACTGAAGTGGTCAGTATAGACTGTAATCTTGGCTCCCTCTAGGTAACACCTCCACGCCTTGAAGGCTATGACTATCGCTAAGGCTTCCTTGTCATGGATGGGGTAGTTCAGTTCTGCTCCGTGTAGCTTCTTACTGAGGTAGGCGATGGGCTGCAAACCGCGTCCGTGATCGTGCATCAGTACTGCTCTGACTGCTTGGTCACTAGCGACTGCTTCCACCACGTAGTCCTTGTCTGGATCTGGTAGGATGAGTACTGGCGCTGTAGTCAGTGCTGTCTGTAGCTGCTCCATGGCTTGCTGATGAGGCGTATCCCATTTGTAGGGCATATCCTTTTTCAGTAGGTCGGTCAGTGGCGCTGCTATCTTAGCGTACTGCGGCACGAACCTGTTGTAGTAGTTGGCGAAGCCTAGGAACTCCTGCAACTCCTTCACGTTCTCCGGTACTTTCCATTTCTTGACGGCTTCGATCTTCCGCGGGTCCACGTGTACGCCCTCGGCACTCACCATGTGCCCGAGAAACTGCACCTTCTTCAGGGCGAAGTCGCTCTTCGACAGCTTCACGTAGAACTTGTTGTTCCGCAGGATCTCGAACACCTTCCGCAGATGCTCCACGTGCTCCTTCATGTTCTTGGAGTAGATGAGAAGATCATCCAATTACACCACCACGCACTCGTCCAGCAAGGGTCGTAAGATGTGATTCATCTCCGCCTGAAACGTTGCTGGTGCGTTGCAGAGTCCGAACGGCATCACCAAGAATTCGTAGGAGCCGTATCTGGTACGGAATGCCGTCTTGTGGATCGAGTTGTCCGCCATCTTGATCTGCCAGTAACCCGACCGTAGGTCCAGCTTTGAAAAGACTGTTGCACCACGCAGTTGGTCCATTAGGTTGTCTATGCGCGGTATGGGGTATTTGTTTTTAACTGTCTGTTTGTTCAGTGCACGGTAGTCGATGCACATCCGTAGACTGTCGTCTGGTTTTGGAGTGAAGAGGACTGGTGCACCGTAGGGAGAGGTGGATGGGCGCATTAGTTGTCTGTCCAGTAGATATTCTATCTATTTCTTCATGTCTGTCAGTTCGGTCGGACTCAGTCGGTATGGTGCACGTGAGACGGGTTTCGCACCTGGTTCCTCCACGATCTCGTGCTCGTGGGTGCGTGCTGGAGGTACGCCTGTAGGTAGGTCGTCGGGCATTATATCTTTGTACTGCTCGAAGACCTCCTTCACTGCTGCAGGTAGCTCCGAACTTGGCTTCTCCTCCTCCGCTGCTGCCATAACCAGTGCTAAGTAACCCGTGTTACTCTCGTTCACCGTCCATTCGAACCGTGCCAGTGTCGTTTTAGGAATGTTCCCTGTATCCGTCCAGCTTCGCAACTCCACTCGTTTCCCGTTGTTGTAGATGCGCGCCACCCTGTTGACCCAATCGATCTCGGGGTTGAACCGCTTCAGGAAATCTCGCCCCAAGATGAAATCTAAACCCTTCATCTCCAAGAGGAGAGACTGACGCAGACTCAGCAACAAGGCTAGCAACATAGTCTAGACGACAGCGAGCAGCAAAGTAGACGAGCTCAGCAACTAAGGCAGACGCAGCAGTGGACTCAAAGGAGGGGTCAGTGACGACATTAGCAAGGAGACGCGTGACAGTAGAACTGGCAGCACGACGAGAGTCCGACTCAGGGTCGGCAAGCGCAGGAAGAGAGGACTCACAAGGAGAGGGCAAAGGGGCACGCAGAGGAGCAGTGGACGGACGCTGAGACATCCGGTGCGTGCCAAGGACACGAGGAGGACGCTGACGTGAACTGCGACCACTAGTGCAAGCAGCACAAACAGGCAACGCAGGACGAGACGCAGGCTCACGACGCTCAGCAAGACCTCCAGTAGGACCAGTGTACGGAGAAGGGGAAGGCAGTGGGGAGGCCGTCGGTAACTGTGACTGCGACTGGACAGGCGGTGGACACTCTAAGGGAGGAGGAAGACCAGGAACCTGCTTAAGGAGCGGAACGAAGTACAACCGAGGCTGCGCGGCGACTCTAGACACATCAGGGACAGTACCTGCACCCCCAGCGGCAGCACCAACATCTACAGCACCTCCAGCTCCAGTACCTCCAGCAGCACCAGCAGCAGCAGCAGCAGCCGCAGCAGGACCGCCGCCAGGACAGACAGCAATAGCCTCAGCGCCAACACCCTCAGCAGCTCCGACTCCTGTAGCACTCGCAGGACTAGCACCTCCGAGACCGGCGGCACCAGCACCCTAAGTAGCCGAAGAAGCACCAGCTCCAGCAATACGCCTCCAGCGCCGGGCAAACCACTCGCGCAGCTCCTGTGGAGAGAGTGGCTCCCACCGATACGAAGCACCCGAAGAACCACCAGGCCCAGCACCGCCAGACGCCACACGAGTAGGTCCAGCGGCCGCGGGCTCCGCACCCCCAGGCTCAGTAGCTCCAGACTCAGCACCCCCAGGCGAAGGACCCCCAGGCTCAGCACCCCCACTCGTAGCACCCCCAGGCTCAGCACCCGCAGTCGTAGCACCCCAAGGCTCAGCACCCCTAGGCTCAGCACCCCCAGTCGCAGCACCCCCAGGCTCAGCACCCCCAGGCTCAGCACCCACGCGCGCAGCACTCCCAGAGTCAGCACCCCCAGGCTCAGCACCCGCAGCAGTACCAGAGTCACCGGCAACCTCGACCGGCTTGACTGCATCTACCTGGGACACACTTGAAGGGGCAGGACCCTGAGGGGGGAGGGGGGTCTACCGGGGGGGGACCCGGCACAAGGAAGTGCGGTGGCGGGGGGAGGGAAGGAGTGCGGTAGGGGAAGAGGCGGTAGTAGGGGACTGACTCGTAGAACGTGACGTCCTGGGAGGACAGAACACGACGAGAGGTGGGGTGGTAGAACTGCCACCCAGGGGCGTCAGGGGGGAAGCCAAGGAAGACACAGGGAGCAGCACGAGGGGACAGCTTGTCCGCAGACAAGTCGCGGACAAACACCCGAGATCCCCAGACACGGAACGCAGACGCATGGCCGACCTTCCCCGTTCACAGCAAGGCTAGGGAGGTCTCAAGCCTGGAGACCCTGGGGTGAAGGTTGATCTGATGTGCCGCGTACCGAACCGCAAACGGCCACAGAAAATGGGGGGCAGCCGCATGCATCATGGACGTACGAGCGACGTCCATGACCATGCCAATGCGGCGCTCAGCAATCTTATTTTGTTGTGGAGAGTCCGAAAGCGTAAAGGTCTGGCGGATGCCTCGCGGACGACAGTAGGCTCGCAGAAGGCCAGAGGAGAACTCTCCGCCTCGGTCAGAGTGCAGACGCAGAACAAGAAAGTCCGAGCCGAAGCTCCTCCTGAGCTGGAGACGAGCTGCGCGGATCCAGTCGATCAACACCTCAGTGACATCACCCTTGCTGCGCAAGGGGAAGGCTGTGGTGTAACGCGAGTAGTCGTCAACCACCAGCAGGAAGTAGCGCTCGTGACCCTGTCCACGGACGCGGGCCGGGCCCCACACGTCCATGTGAAGCGTCTGCAGCGGGGCCTCTGTCGGGGGAAACTGAGAGGAGTGAGGGGCAGCTCGGAGCCGCCCCTCGACACAGAGGACACAGGAAGGACCAGGCCCCGGAGGAAGGGGAGGGAGGGACCGGGGAAGACCAGAGACAAGGACACGGGAAGCCATGCCTTGGAGACGAGGCAGGGAGGGGTGACCAAGACGGTTGTGCCACAGGAGAGTCTCGTGAGACAGGAGGCGACACGAGCAAGGGGCAGACTCAGGACCAGACCTGGACGCTGCAGCAAACACCTGACCCGACGCAGCTACCTGGCCAGACGGAGGGACACGAGGGGACCCAGTGATCAGGGTGTAGAGGCTCGACCCCGGCCAACGCGAAAACGTGGCTAGGTGCCGGTCCGTGCGTGCGTCCGAGCAGTGGGTCACCCGCTGACTCGCAGGAGTAAACTAGTGAACCTCCGCATCCTGCAGGTCAGCACCACTCACAAAGTTCGTCGAGAACGAGGGGAGGTAAAGACCAGACAAGGTGCCAGAGGGGGCAGCCGGACACGGGAGGACAGTGAAGAAGTGAGAGAGGACAGGACCCCCAGAGGGGTCTGCCAGGGAGACCGCAACCGGCCGACCAAGCGGCGTGAGTATGGTGCGGTTTCGAAAGAAGGAGCGCGAAGCCCCTGAGTCAAGTGTGAAGGTGAGGGAGGCCGAAGCCGACGCGGCACCTGAGAGCGCAGCCTCACCAGTACCTGAGGGCGCAGACGCGCTGGCACCTAGAGCAACAGCCTCACTAGCACCTACCGCAGCAGTACCAATGCCCGGGATGGGAGGGAAACACCGGTAACAGTCACCCTCATCACTAATAGTCACAGCATACATGGCAGCAATGATAGCATCAAAGTCAAGATCATAGATAGCAACACCTGCCCTAGCCAGCTCTCCCCAGCGGGGTATCTCACTAGCCTCCGGGAACTGCTGACGCGAAGCGTCCGTCAGGCGGCCAAAGCAGCGCTGGGTGGGGTGGGCACCCCCACACTGCTCACCAGCGCGGTCTCCGGAGCGAAGGACGTAGGTGCACGGACCGAAACCCCCACCACGCTGACGCTGCGTGTACCACTCACGGAGCTGCTGAGGTGGGGGGATGTCCCAAGAATGCTGCTACTGCTGCTTCTACTGCTGGCGCTGACCACCACCGAAGCCGCTCCGCTGCGAAGCACCACCCCGACCTGCTCCACGTCCTCCACCACCGCCGCCTCCACCTCCGCCACCACCGCCGCCTCCGCTCCCACGGCTACCGCCTCCGCCTCCGCTGCTGCCACCGCCACCTCCACCCCCGCCGCCACTCCCACCGCCACCCCCACTCCCTCCGCCGCCTCCATCGCCACCTCCACCACCCCCGCTAGCTCCACCCGCGCCCTTGCCCCCCTTGCCCTTGCCAGAGCGACGTCTCCCGCTAGGGGCAGACGCCGCACCGACCGACTCAAGACCAACGAGGTCCGCCGCAGCAGCAGAGGCGACAGAGGGCAACAGGGGGGAAGGGGAACACCCCTCAAAGATGGGGGTGCAAGGGTCACCACGAGAGGCTCCTACAGCGACTATGCTCTTGTACTGACTAAAGCGGAGGTGCGTAATGAGGTCAGCAACTGTGGGAAAGGCAGCAAGGTCAGGGAAGAGGTACGGTAGCATGAGGCGGCTCAGTGCAGCAGTGGCAGGGGAAGAGTAGCGCGCAACTACAGCATCGTACAAGGTCTGAGCACTCTTGTACTGACTAAAGTGCGCGCGCTCAGTGGTAGGCAGGTGGCGACGCACAGCAAGACGTGCAGCAGCATCGCGTGTGGCCCACTGGGAGCAAACAGTGGGGTCAGCATCGGTAGCAGGGGCAGGAGAGGCGCCAGAGGTGAGGTCAAAGAGGGAGAGACCGTCTGCCCTATCGCACTGTAGGAAGAGCTGCAGGTCATCTACCCAAACCTCAAAGTCAATGGCTCGACCCTCAGCGTCAAAAGCGAGAACACTAGGTGTAGCCATGACAGCAGTAGACTAGCAGGACCAACTGTAGGACAGGGGCAGTGCAGTGACAGAAGCGCTGCTCTCACCGGACAGGGTGGGTCGGGCAGCTCAGTAGTGCAGGATCACGGCAACACGGCTGCTCGGACGGCACAGCAGCGACTGCGGCTCCGCGCCACCAGCGGCTCGGCTGATCAGGCGACTCGGGCGGCTCGGGCGGCTCGGGCGGCTCAAGAGAGTCGGGCGGCTCAGGCGGTTCGGGCGGCTCGGGCTGCTCAGGAGAGTCTGGCGGCTCGGGCGGCTCGGGCAGCTTGGGCAGGTCGGGCGGCTTGGGCGGCGCGGGCGGTGCAGGGCGGCAGGGCCGCTGGTGAAAGGGGTGGCGGGGCCGCTAAGGAGGGCGGCGGGGCCGCAGTAGAAGGGCGGCGGGGCCGCCGAGTAGGGCGGCGGGACCGCTGAGAAGGGCGGCGGGGCCGCAGTAGAAGGGCGACGGGGTCGCTGAGTAGGGCGGCGGGGCCACAGGATAAGGGTGGCGGGGCCGCCGAGTAGGGCGACGGGGCCGCTGAGTAGGGCGGCGGGGCCGCAGGAGTAGGGCGGCGGGGCCGCTGAGTAGGGCGGCGGGGCCGCAGGAGAAGAGCGGCAGGGCCGCTGATTAGGGCTGCAAGGCCGCAGGTGAGGGCGGCGACTGGGCCGCAGCTGAGGGCGGCGTCGGGGCCGCAGGGGAGAGCGGCGACGGGCCGAAGGTGAGGGCGGCGACGGGGCCGCAGCTGAGGGCGGCGTCGGGGCCGTAGGGGGGAGCGGCGACGGGCCGCAGGTGAGGGCGGCGACGGGGCCGCAGCTGAGGGCGGCGACGGGCCGCAGGTGAGAGCGGCGACGGGGCCGCAGCTGAGGGCGGCGGCAGGGCCGCACGTGAGGGCGGCGGGGCCGCAACAGAGGGCGGCGGGGCCGCAAGGGAGGCCGCTAGGGCGGCTCGACGAATGCAGAGAGGGGAGCGCGACTCGGGGAGCGCGCTCCGGGCAGAAAAAAAAAAATCGATGTGGTGGGCCCTAGGCACAGTTCCCTTGAGGGAACATGCTCGATACCATGAGAAAGTTAGAACGAGAACGAATGACTAAGGAATGGAAGTGATACAAATATGCAACCCTAGAAATGTGTACCCCATATGGGCTACCCCACTATAGCCTACACAATATTATAATTTGATAGAAATTCGATCTGACGCTCCAAATTCCAAATATTTTGGGCGAAATTCTCGAGGTCGTTGAGATTCGAATCGATCCGACGGTCGAAATTCCAACTTTTTCGCCACTGGACCTGAGGAGTGTTCGAAAACCGGTTCGAGGGGGACGTTAGAAAATAGCGCGGAACTGGTTTACGTACCCGAAATCGGCGCTTTCCGTCGTCGCCCCCGCGGTTTTAAAAGCTAGGTTTAAGCGGTCGAAAAACTTTTCTTGCAAACAGGCTCTGATACCAAGTGTGAAGATCTAGGTCGAGCTCAGAAAAGATGATTCAAATTGAATTGAATTGAATTGAATGAATTGAATGATCACCTGGGTACAACAAGAGGCTATATATAGGCTCGACACAAGGCCCCGTAACCAGGTGTTACGCGAAGGTTCCGCGAGTCGCGAAGCGTCCCGAACATATCTTTACCGAATTCGGTATAAGGCAATTCGGTGGCAACCGAAAAGCCAGAATTCGGTGCACGCAACCTAGCTCGGTGCTATAACTATAATAAAATATAGGAAAGCACCTAGCCTAGGAAATCAAGCAATTCATGCATGCATATGATTATCCTATGCTAGAAATAGCATAATAAAGTAAAGGCAAGCAAGCATAGCTGGCATAAGCCGTCGTACTCTCACAGAGGGCGCGGGTAGGCAGGCGTTCGAGGGCGCGGGTAGGCAGGCGCTCGAGGGCGCGGGTAGTCAGGCGCAAGGCCCGTGACAGGGCAGGCAGGCACGACAGTGCGATTAGGGCAGGGCAGAAAAAAAAAAGTTTGTGGTGGGCCCTAAAAAAAAAACGGTCCCGCTAGGGAACCTGCTCTAAAACCATGTTAGAATTACAGAACAAGGAATGGCTGAACTAGCAAGGAGATGGGTACAAGTAGGAAACCCTAGCAGTGTTGTACCCCACCCATACGGTCTACCCCACTACAGCCTACACAGACTATGTCATGTATGTTTGACACTAACTCTATTTTGTGGTCGTGTGCGCGCTGAGGTGGCATTCCCTCTAGTAAGTCATCCGGGAAAATCCCCGGGTACCGTTTCAACAGTTTCTGCAGTTCGGTCGGTATAGCTGCTAGAAGTCTCTGAAAATCACTCGGCGCTTTTGCTTTCCCATTACTGCTATGTCCAGTGAGTACACGTGAGCTCCAATGTTGATCGCCCGTTTCATTGTGATGGCGTTGATGTGGACCGTTCAAGATTCGGGCGACTGCCAGCGAGGTAATTCGACCCAGTTACCGTTATTTCGCACCGTGCACCTACCCGCCGTCCAGTCTATTTGTGGGTTGTATCGACGCAGCCAGTCACGTCCCAGCAAAATATCGTGCCCATCCAGCGTTGTTGCGAGCATTTCCTATGTAAACCCGAAGTTCCCCCCGCAGCGGACTTTTACTCTCTCCACTTTTTCCCGTATGGCCAGAGGCGTGCCGTCGACTAAGCATGCGTCTATCTCCGGTAAACAATGGCTAAGTGTCAGTTGCAGTTTTCGTGCGGTCGCGATATTAACAAAGCTGTGACTTGCCCTCCGTCTATAAATGTCTTGACTGCTGCTCCCTGTATTTTCCAGTGAATCAGTAATGGGCAATCCGTCGCTGTACCCTCCTTATTCATCCGAGCCCGATCGATGGCGTGAATCGGTAGTGTAACTCGGTAAGGGTTGGTGAGGTTGGGCGAGCAGGTAATCTCGTCAGTAGTTGGCCCATTTTCTACTGCCTGCTGGCGTTTCCCTGCCTCTGAGATTGTCTCCTCTGCTCTGCTCCACGGCGCCTTAGTTCCTCTGGGCACTCGTTCTTGCGGTGGCCCGGCCTATTGCAAGCAAAACAGCGCCCCTTAAACGGTGCGGCAGCTGCATTCGTCGCAACGGCGTTTACAGTGGCGTGATTGGTCGGCGTTTACAGTGGCCCGAGGGCGATGTCCTGTCCGTAGTAGGAACCCAGCCTCGGTCAGCGTAATATGTCGATTTTCTCGGCAAGCGCGAGAATCTCGTTGAAGTTCAAGAGTCCGTGTAGCATAATTTTGTGCGAGATGTCCGGCTTCAGCCCTCCGACGTAACGGTCCACCCGCTCCGCTTCGTGCATGTAGCCGACCTGTTCGCATAGGGCAAGAAAACCGCTCGTGTAGTCTCTGACACGCCGAGATTGAAGCTGCGATCGGCTCAAAGCGCGCCCGAAGCCCTACGCACCACGCATCCTACGTGCTGTATTGGGCGGTTTCGTAGAAAGAACACCACGTAACGGCCGGCCCCGTTGGCCCTTCCTCTTACGACGGCGGCTCGTAGGCGTGCGGCGAGGTGACGATCACTTGCCACTAGTCCATGGCGGGGCCTCGTAGCAGCGAAACTGCAAATCGGATCTTCGTTGCGTCCGCGGCAACGTAATTGGCATCGAAAAACACGTTCATCGTAAAAATCCACGATTGAATCGTCGGACTCCCGCGTTGGCTAAGATTGAAACAGGGCGGGCGCTGCGGCTTGAGCGGCATCGGCTCGTAAATACCGTCGGTGCGTGCTGGCACTGCAAATTCGACATGACGATGCGTTTCGCGCGGCAGATTCATGGTCGGAGCGGCCCTGTTCGTCGTCATGCCGGGCATTGATTGGGCTGCACCATCACAGGCTACGCCTGAGCGCTGTCCCACACTGTCGTGCTGTGACAGTGTCCCGGACGAAATGATGATTGGTTCGTCTGACTGTGCAGGTGCATTTGCGGGTGTTGGTGTTGCTGCAGGTGCATTCGCCGCCGATTGCCGGCGGGCAGCGTCAAGTTCCGCTGAGAGTGTCGCAACTTCTAGAGCGGAATTCTCGAGCTGACTCACAAGGCGATTGAGAAGAAAACAAGAATGAATGAACTATGAATGAACTGAGTACAAGTACAAACCCTAATTGGGTTGTACCCCTTATGGGCTACCCCACTATAGGCTACACAATAAGCACAAGCTATATGTTCTGACACACCCCCATAGGCAAAGTGGGGGAGAACAAGGGGTCACAAGACCAGTCAAGCAAAGCAAAGCAAAGCAAGCTCAGGGTGGATCACAAAGTCACCACACATTCCGAGCACAAGTTCAAGGCCACAAGGCCAGTTCACATGCAGGAGTACATATATATAAAGGACTAGACAAGCAAGAGCAGGTGTATATATCTATACGCAACAGTACAAGCAAGGTCAAGAGGTGAGCAAGTGAGGCAAGACAGGAACAAGGCCCAGCTGCGTGCAGAAGCGCTGATGATCACAAGGCGCAAGTGCCTTGGTGAAGACATCAGCAGTGTTGGCCTCAGAGGCCACGTACGCAAGCCGCAACTGACCACGCTGCTGTAGCTCACGAGCAAGGAAGTAGCGAAGAGCAATGTGCTTTGTTCTGTGCTCCAGGCGCTGCTCACGACACAAGGCCAGCATGGCCTTGTTGTCAACATACAGAATTGGAGGAGAACGGGGCGACTCTCCAAGGTCGGTCAGCAGGTAGGTGAGCCACCGAGGCTCCTGCGCAGCCATGGCCCCGGCGTAGATCTCAGCCTCACAACTGGAGCCAAGAACAGAAGACGAGCGAGTAGCCCGCCACGAAACAGAGTCGCAACCAAGGCTGAAGGTGTAACCCTGTAACGACCGCTGCATAGCCTGGTCGTCTGCCCAAGAAGCGTCCGCGTGCCCAGTGAGGACCACTGGACTGCGCCCTCCAAGCACTAGCCCCATACCTAACGTACTGCACAAGTAGAGCAACACCCTCTTTGCTGCAGCCATGTGCTCTGGTCGGTGTCTCCCTGGAGCAACATAGCGTGCGAGAATGCTAAGAGGGTATGCAAGGTCAGGTCGTGTGCAGGTCATCAGGTACATGAGGCAGCCAACAAGCTCTGGATACGGGCCACTCGACTCTACGGACTCATCCGAAGGGAGAGCTGAGAGCGAGTGGCGAGGAGGCAGAGGAGTGGCCTGAGGCGAGGAGTACGTGAAGCCAAAGCGCTGAAGGACCTGCTGCACCATGTGTGACTAAGTCAGGGTAATGGTGCGGCGTGCTTTGTCCCGGGTGATCTGCAAGCCAAGGTAGCTGCGCAGATCACCCAGGTCTGTGCACGTGTGTCTCTTCTGCAGCTCGGACTTCACGTAGGCGAGTCCAGCAGTGTCAGCTGTGGCAAAGACCAAGTCGTCAACGTACACGAGGATGTAGAACGGGAGCAGAGAGGTGTCGGTGCGCAGAAACAGCGACGAGTCAGCAGTAGAAGGAGCAAACTCAAGAGCCGCAAGCATAGTCCTCAGTGTGTTGTGCCACTCACGTGGCACCTGGCGGAGACCATAGACTGGACGTCGGAGACTCCACTGGGTACCAAGAGGGAAAGACCCAGTGAAGCCAGGTGCGCGGCGCAGCCAGATCTCCTTGTGCAGGCTGCCCTACAAGAAAGCTGTGCTGAAGTCAAGAGAGTGCAGCTCGTAGTCACGGTGAGCAGCCACGTGCAGCAGTACCCGAAGAGTGGTCATCTTTGGGGTGGGAGAGAAGGTCTGAAAGTAGTCAACTCCCTGCCGCTGAGGAAGCCATCTTTGCATCCATAGCTGCTTGCCACTGAGAGGAGTAGGGACCCTCTATCGCCTCCGCGTAAGAGCACGGAGCCGGGATGTCTAGTGCATCCGGGTCTCCCTCAGGGGTAAGCAGTACAGACACGAGATGAGGTGAAGCAGCTGCCAAGCACTGGAACTCCTCCTGTCGTCCTCAAGGACATCCGTGCCAAGGGCACACTCACCCCCGACGGACAGAGGACAGACAGACTCAGACTCAGCGACAAGACTAGCAGCGTAGTCTATGCGACAGCGAGCAGCAAAGTCGACGAGCTCAGCAACTAGGGCAGACACAGCAGTGGACTCGAAAGAAGGGTCAGTGACGACTGTAGCCAGGAGACGCGTGACAGTAGGACTGGCAGCACGAAGAGAGTCCGACTCCGGGTCGGCATAAGCAGGAAGAGAGGACTCAGGAGGACAAGGCAAAGGGGCACGCAGAGGAGCAGTGGAGGGACGCAGAGACATCCTGTGCGTGCCAGGGACAGGAGGAGGACGCTGACGCGAACCACGACCACTAGCACGAGCAGCACGGACAGGCGACGCAGGGCGAGACGCAGGCTAACGACGCTCAGTAAGACCTCAAGTGTAGGGAGAAGGAGTAGGCAAAGGGGAGGTAGGCTGCAACTGTAACTATGACGGGACTGGCTGTGGACACTTTAAAGAAAGAGGAGGACCAGTAGAAGGCGGAAGACCAAGAACTTGCTGCAGGAGTGGAACGAAGTACGGTCGAGGCCGCGCGGCGACGTCAGACAGAGCAGGTACAGCACTAGTACTCCCAGCAGGAGCACCCGCTCCAGCTGCACCTTGAGCAGAGCCAGAACCTCCAGCAGTACGAGGAGTACCCGTAGCAGGACCACCAGCAGTAGTCTCAGCTCCAACACCCTCAGCACCACCAGCTCCAGTCAAACCCGCAGGCCCAGCAGCTCCAGTACTCCCAGTACGAGTACCTCCGGGACCCGCGACAGCAGCACCCTCAGTAGGCAAAGAATCTCCAGCACCAGCAGCACGCCTCCAGCGCCGAGCAAACCACTCGCGCAGCTCCCGTGGAGAGAGTGGCTCCCGTAGAGTCGAAGCACCCGGAGAACCTCCAGGCGGAGCACCTCCAAGCTTAGCACCCCCATGCTCAGCACACCCAGGCTCAGCACCCCCAGGCTCAGCACCCCCAGGCTCAGCACCCCCAGGCGCAGCACCCCCAGGCTTAGTACCCCCAGGCTCAGCACCCCCAGTCTCAGCACCCCTAGGCTCAGCACTCTCAGGCTCAGCACCCCGAGTGTCAGCACCCCCAGGCTCAGCACCCTCAGCAGCACCAGAGTCACCAGTGACCTCGACAGGCTCGACTGCGTCTACCTGGGACACACCTGAAGGGGACGGACCCTGAGGGGGGAGGGGGTCTACCGGAGGGGGACCTGGTACAAGGAAGAGCGGCGGCGGGGGGAGGGACGGAGTGCGGTAGGGGAAGAGGCGGTAGTAGGGGACCGACTTGTCAAACGTGACGTCCTGGAAGGACAGAACACGGCGGGAGGTGGGGTGGTAGAACTGCCACCCAGGCGCGTCAGGGGGGAACCCCAGGAAGACGTAAGGAGCAGCACGAGGGGACAGCTTGTCCGCAGACAAGTCGCGGACAAACGCCCGAGATCCCCAGACCCGGAACACCGACGCATCGCCAACCTTCCCCGTCCACAACAAGGCTGGGGAGATCTCCGGCCTGGAGACCCTGGGGTGTAGGTTGAGCTGATGCGCCGCGTACCTCACCGCAAACGGCCACAGAAAATGGGGAGCAGCAGCATGCATCATAGACATACGAGCGACGTCCATGACCATGCCAATGCGGCGCTCAGCAATCCCATTTTGCTGCGGCGAGTCCGGAAGCGTGAAGGTCTGACGGATTCCTCGTGCGCGACATTAGGCTCTCAGAAGGCCAGAGGAAAACTCTCCGCCTCTGTCCGAGTGCAGACGCAGAACAAGAAAGTCCGAGCCAAAGCTCTGCCTGAGTTGGAGACGAGCTGCGCGGATCCAGTCGATCAGCACCTCAGTGACATCACCCTTGCTGCGCAAGGGGAAGACTGCGGTGTAACGCGAGTTGTCGTCAACCACCAGCAGGAAGTAGCGCTCGTGACCCTGTCCACGGACTCGGGCTGGGCCCCACACGTCCATGTGAAGCGTCGGCAACAGGGCCTCTGTCGGAGGAAACTGGGAGGAGTGAGGGGCAGCCCGCTGGCGCCCCTCAACACAGGGGACACAGGTAGGGCCAGGGCCCTGAGGAAGGGGAGGGAGGGACCGGGGAGACCAGAAACAAGAAGACGGGAGGCCATGCCTCTGAGCCAAAGCAGAGAGGGGTGACCAAGGCGGTGGTGCCAGAGGAGAGTCTCGTGAGACAGGAGACGACACAAACAGGGGGCAGACTCAGGACCAGACCTGGACGCTGCAGCAAACACCTGACCCGACGCAGCTACCCTACCAGACTCAACAACTGGAGGAGACGAAGTGGTCAGTGTGTACAGGCTCGACCCCGGGTGACGGGTAAACGTAGCCAGGTGTCGGCCTGTGCTAGCCTCTGTGCAGTGCGTCACCCGCTGACGGGCAGGAGTGAACTGGTGTACTCCCCCATCCTGTAGGTCAGCACCACTCACCAGGTTTGTAGAGAACGAGGGGAGGTAGAGACGAGACAGGGTGCCAGAGGGAGCCGCCGGACACGGAAGGACAGTGGAGAAGTGAGACAGGACAGGACCCCCAGAGGGGTCAGCCAGAGACACCGCAAGTGGCCGACTAAGCGGCGTGAGTGTGGTGCGGTCTCAAAAGAAGGAGCGAAAAGCCCTAGAGTCAAGGGTGAAGGTGAGGGAGGCCGAAGCCGACGTAGTACCTGAGAGCGCAGACTCACTAGTACCTGAGGACGCAGAAGCACAAGCACCTAGAGCAGCAGCGTCGCAAGCACCTAGGGCAGCAGCCTCACTAGTACCTAGAGCAGCAGTCTCAATGCCCGGATCAGGCGGGAAACACCGGTAACAGTCACCCTCATCACTAATAGACACAACATACATGGCAGAAAGGATAGCATCAAAATCAAGATCATAGATGGCAACTCCCGCCCTAGAAAGCTCGCCCCAGCGAGGGATCTCTGTGGCCTCCGGGAACTGGTGACGCCACGCGTCCGTCAGGCGGCCAAAGCAGCGCTGGGTGGGGTGCGCACCCCCACACTGCTCACCCACACGGTGCGCAGGACGTAGGTGCACGGACCAAACAACCCACCCCGCTGGCGTGCAGTGTACCACTCACGGAGCTGCTGAGGGGACAGGGTCTCACGACCGCACTGCTGCTGCTGGCGCGGACCACCACCGGAGCCACTCCTCTGCGTAGACATGCGACCAGCTCCACCGCCACCCCCGTCGCCTCCGCCGCCTCCGCTACTGCTGCCGCCTCCGCCGCCTCCTCCACCGCCACCACCTCCGCCACTTCCGCTCCCACCGCCACCGCCGCCGTCGCCTCCGCCTCCACTGCCGCCACCGACACCACCACCCCCACCTCCACTCCCACCGCTTACACCCCCACTCCCCCCGCCGCCTCCACCTCCACCTCCACCGCCCTCGCTCCCTCCTCCAGTGCCTCTGCCCCCCTTGCCCTTGCCAGAGCGGCGTCTCCCGCTAGGGGCAGACGCCGCACCGACCGACTCAAGACCAAGGAGGTCGGCCGCAGAAGCAGAGGCAACGGAGGGCAGAAGGGGGGAGGGTGAACACCCCTCAAAGATGGGGGTGCGCGGATCACCACGAGAGGCCCCTACAGCGACTATGCTCTTCTCGGCCGCTAGGAGGGACTTCTCGAGGAGGTCAACAGTGAGGGTGGTGGGACAGATTGAGAGGAAGTGGTCCCTGACTACGCGAAGGGAGTCACGGAGGCGAGTGACTATGTAGTAGAGAGTGATGTACATGGGGGGGGGGGTTCTTGGCGCAGAAGTCAGCAGGAAGCGCAGCGCGGTACCGAGTGTCACTAGTGCGAAGGTGCGTAATGAGGTCAGCGACTGTGGGAACGGCAGCAAGGTCAGGGAAGAGGTACGGTAGCATGAGGCGGCTCAGTGCAGCAATGGCAGGGGAAGAGTAGCGCGCAACTACAGCGTCGTACAAGGTCTGAGCACTCTTGTACTGACTAAAGTGCGCGCGCTCAGTGGTAGGGAGGTGGCGACGCACAGCAAGACGTGCAGCAGCATCGCGAGTGGCCCACTGTGAGCGAACAGTGGCGTCGGCATCGGCAGCAGGGGCAGTGGAAGCACCAGAGGTGAGGTCAAAGAGGGAGAGACCGTCTGCCCTATCGCACTGTAGGAAAAGCTGCAGGTCATCTACCCAGACGTCCAAGTCAATGGCCCAACCCTCAGCGTCAAAAGTGAGAACACTGGGGGTAGCCATGACAGTAGTAGACTAGCAGCGCTAACTGTAGAGCAGGGGCAGTGCGGTGAAAGAGGCGCTGCGCTCACCAGACAGGGCGGTTCGGGCAACTGGGGCGGCTCGACAGCAACTGCGGCTCGGCGGCACCCGCGGCTCGGCTCCTCAGCTGCTCAGGCGGCTCGGGCGGCTCGGGCGGCTTAGCGGCGCGGGCGGCTCGGCTGCGTAGGCGTTGGGGCGGGGCCGTAGGTAGGGCGACGGGGCTGGGTCGAAGGTAGGGCGACGGGGCCGGTGCGCAGGTAGGGCGACGGGGCCGGGGCGCAGGTAGGGCGACGGGGCCGGGTCGAAGGTATGGCGACGGGGCCGGGGCCGGGCCGTAGGTAGGGCGACGGGGCCGGGGCCGGGTTGTAGGTAGGGCGACGGGACCGGGGCCGGGCCGTAGGTAGGGCGACGGGGCAAGGTCGAAGGTAGGGCGACGGGGCCGGTGCGCAGGTAGGGCGAAGGGGCCGGGGCCGGGGCGCAGGTAGGGCGACGGGGCCGGGTCGAAGGTAGGGCGACGGGGCCGGGCCGTAGGTAGGGCGACGGGGCCGGGTCGAAGGTAGGGCGACGGGGCCGGGGCGCAGGTAGGGCGACGGGGCCGGGGCGCAGGTAGGGCGACGGGGCCGGGGCGCAGGTAGGGCGACGGGGTCGCTAGGGCGACGGATCAGGGGCCGCTAAGGCGGCGCGACTCAGTCAAGGAAGGGAGCGCGACTCGGGCTGAGCGCGCTCCGGGCAGGAAAAAAAAAATTCGACTTGGTGGGCCCTAGGAACAGTTCCCACGAGGGAACCTGCTCGATACCATGAGAAGAAAACGAGAATGGATGAACTATGAATGAACTGAGTACAAGTACTAACCCTAATTGGGTTGTACCTCTTATGGGCTACCCCACTATAGCCTACACAATAAGCACAAGCTATATGTTCTGACAGCGATCCAGTTGCTTCTGTGTCAATGTCGCGATGTTGTATTCGGCCATGGCGGGGATGTCGGACAAGCTCAGCGAGAGCCTCTCTCGTGGCCGTGCGTGCCTACGAGATAGCACTTCGAGCAGCGGTGCTTGGTCGCCGAGAGGCGTCTACCCCCCCAAAAAAATGAGATAGCGGGGAAGCGAATGTGTGGATGCGGTCCGAGAGGAGATCGTAGGCTCTGGATACCAAATATTACGAGTGCAATTGAGCGAGCGAGTGAGAATTGCACTATCGAAGCAAAACAATACAATGAGCGAAGGATTGAGCGAGAACTAAATAGCGAAGGCCACTGTGGTAATGGTAATGGACCGTGGATGAT
This sequence comes from Closterium sp. NIES-65, assembly GCA_948144175.1. Classification (NCBI taxonomy): domain Eukaryota; kingdom Viridiplantae; phylum Streptophyta; class Zygnematophyceae; order Desmidiales; family Closteriaceae; genus Closterium; species Closterium sp. NIES-65. The sequence continues at coordinate 589,490 of CANXME010000511.1, read as the reverse complement.
GCGCGACGAGCCAGGGACTGAGGTTGGGACATGTCGAGGCGGAGGCCCAGCGCGTGGGTTTCTAGCCGAGCCGTGAGGTCGGGGTGCGACGTGCGAAGGTGGCGGGAGGATTATCGAAGCGGGGGTTGCGAGTGGTAACGGTGCTGACTGTGGTGCTACAGTGATGTACGTGCTAAGCAGGGATGTGGCGGAAGGAAATGGAAATTTCCTTACAGTTGTGAACATGGTTTTTGAGCTTGAGAAAGGTGGGTCAAATAGTGATGTTACGGGTGCAATGAATCGAGGTAGCGAGAATTGCACTAAGGTGTCAAACGAGTACAAAATGTGAGCGAAGGCATGAGCGAACATTTATACGCGAAACATGCAAAACGGTAACGCGGTGCGTGCGAGCTTGCTAGTGCTACGCTGGCGCGAGGCTCGGGCTAGTCCCGAAGCGTAGGCCGATACGGCCATGCCAGCAGTGCGAGGTTTGGTTAAAACAGTGCGCGCGAAGTCGGCGAAGTTCCGTTAGCAGTAACGGGCGATCAATCGGCTGTTGCTGTACGCGATGTAGTCGGCTCCATAAGGAATGCCGAGAAAATTCCTTACACTACCCCCCCCCTCAAGAAGCCCCCTCCGCTACGCGAGTGCGTGTATATCGCGGAATCCCCGGCTCCTCAGGTACACTTGTAGGGCAGGGTGATTTTCGATGTTGCTCAGGGGCACCCAGCTATCTTCAGTTGGCGTGCGGTCTTTCCAACGAACGAGGAATTCAATCCTCCTGATTCCCGTGGGGTGGCGGATCCGATGGCTCAGAATTTTTTCGGGCTCGATGATCGGCTCTGATGCAGGGCGAGTCATTGATTGTGGCCGGTGACGCGGCAGTTGACTAGTGGTCGGGATGTATGGGCGAAGTAGGCTGACGTGGAACGAAGGGCTGATGTACCAGTCGGTTGGCAACAGTAGGTGTGCGGTGACGGGTGTGATCATGTGACTGATTTGGAATGGTCCACAGTAGCGTGGTCGTAATTTTGGTACGTCGGGCAGTCGCAGATTTTGCGTGTCGAGTAGCACGTAATCTCCAGATTGATACGTGACGGGGCGGCGGTGGCGATCAGCGTTGCGCTTAGCGATGACGTTGGCCTTTTTTATTGCTTCGACGGCTCTGGCGTGGGCAGCTTGCAGGATTTCGGCGAATTGTTGTGCGCGTGGCGTTGGGTTGTCCGGACTCGGCGTCATGGGCACTGTGGGGTTCTGCCCATAGTTCAGGTAGAACGGGGACTGCTGCGTCGTGGCTGATGTGGCGTTGTTGTACGCGAACTCGATCAGCGGCAGCTGCTGCTCCCAGGTCGTGGGGTCGTCGCACGTGGCACGAATCAACTGCTCCATCGTCTGATTCGTCCGCTCCGTTTGGCCGTCGGTCTCGGGATGGTACGACGAACTGAACTGTAGCCTGGTCCCGAACTGCTCCCAGAGGTTCTTCCAGAAATTGCTGGTAAATTTCGTGTCCCTGTCGCTGATAATTGCTGCTGGTATCCCGTGCAGGCGAACAACGGCTGCGATGAACAGGCGAGCGGTCTCCTCGGCTGAGATCGACTTTTTGCACGCAGCGAAGTGTGCCATCTTCGTCAGCCTATCCACGACGACCATCACCGCGTCGTTACCCCCAGGGTTCGAAGGTAACCCTGTGACGAAGTCCATGGTTACTTGCTGCCAGGCGCGTTCAGGCGGTGGGATCGGCTGCAATTGACCCGCCTTCCACTTCCTTGAACTCTTCATCACCTGACACGTCGGGCACGAGCCCACGTGCTGCTGTACGTCGGTCAACAGCTCCGGCCAGTAATAGTACCGCTGCAGTTGCTGTCGCGTTTTTTCTACCCCGAAATGTCCCGAGGTAATCCCGTCGTGTGCCTCCTGTAGTAGCACCTCCCTCAGTAGTGAGTACGCGGGTACCCAAATGCGGTTGGTGCCTGCTTTTACGTAATAGACTCCTTTTGCTTCTGCCAGTTGCTGTGAATTTCCGGTCGTGAAAAATGGGTCGGTGCGGTATCCGTGGGTGAATAGGCCAGTTAAAAGCGGGTTGGTCTGGGCGAGTAGGATGGCATGGAGTTGGGCGGTGGGGCGGGTGAGAGCGTCGGCGATGTTGGATGCACCCTTTTTGTACGTAACGGTGTAGTGAAAATTGGACTCGAGATAGTCCAACCAGCGAATCGGTCGTGGATTGAGATTCAGTTGGGCGCGAAGATACTGTAGCGAGCGGTGGTCTGTCCGTACTGTCACGTCGGCGCCAGTCAGGTAACATCGCCAAACTTTGAACGCGTGCACGATCGCTAGCATCTCGCGGTCGTGTATCGGGTAGTTACGTTCGGGCGGGTGTAATTTGCGGGACTCGTACGCGATTGGCTGGAGGCCGTTCCCGAAATCCTGCAACAGTACTGCTCCCACAGCGATGTCACTTGCGTCGGTGACGAGCTCGAACGGACGGTGGGGATCTGCAATGTGAAGGACGGGCGGGGAGCACAAAATATTTTTGAGGGCCGAGAAGGCAGCTTGCTCTTTCTCCCCCCACGTGTACTCAACCCCCTTCCTCAGCAGGTCAGTCAACGGGGCAGTCAGCTTCGCCATGTCGGGGACGAACCGGCGCACGTAGTTGACGAACCCCAGGAAACTCTGCAACTCGGTCAAGTTGGTCGGCGCGTGCCAAGCCTGAATCGTCGCAATTTTCTTCGGGTCTATTTCCACTCCTGCAGCTGAAATAACATGTCCCAAAAACTCCAGGCGGTCCTGTAAAAACTCACACTTAGATGCTTTGGTCAGTAGGCGGTTCTCACTCAGGATTTTAAAAACTGCTTCGATGTCTTGTAAGTGCTGTGCTCTGTCAGGGCTGTAAATCAGTATGTCGTCCAGATAAACGATGACGCACTTATCTAAAAGCGGGCGGAATGCTTCGTTCATGGTCATTTGGAAAGTGGCGGGGGCGTTGGTCAGTCCGAATGGCATGACGGTGTATTCGAAGGATCCGTAGCGTGTTCGGAATGCGGTTTTAGGGCAGTCGGGTGGGTTGACGCGGATTTGGTGGTAGCCTCCTCGGAGGTCGATTTTCGAGAAAACCCGGGCTGTGCGCAGTTGGTCGATCAGTTCGTCGGCTCGTGGGATGGGGTAACGGGATTTGATGGTAACCCTGTTCAGTGCCCTGTAGTCGATGCACATGCGAAAACCCCCGTCCTTTTTCGGTGTGAACAGTATTGGTGCGGCGAAGGGCGACGAACTAGGGCGAATGAATTCCTTTTCGAGCAGGTAATCGAGCTGCTTCCTTAGTTCGTCTAGTTCGGGTTGGGTCAGTCGGAACTGTCACTGTACTGTTGGCTGTGCCCCCGGTTCCAGTTCTATCCTGTGATCGTGCGGTCGCTGAGGTGGCAGTCCCGTCGGTAAGTCATCCGGGAAAATGTCACTGTACTGTTTTAACAGTGCCGCCAGGTCACTCGGTACGTCGGTCAGCAGTTTCTGTAAATCGCCCCCCTTGTCTGCTGCCTCGGCTTCCCGAATGTCAACCGCGTACACGTCAGCTCCGGCCGCAACAGCGCGTTTCATCGTGATCGCGTTGACACGCACCGACGAAGACTCAGGCGAGCCCCAGCGAGGTAAGGCGATGTTGTTACCGTTTACTCGCACGGTGCAGTCACCCGTCGTCCAGTCAATTCGCGGATTGTGTCGTCGCAGCCAATCACGCCCGAGTAAAATGTCGGTTCCGTCGAGGGTCGTTGCGAGCATTTCCTGACTAAACGTGAGGTTACCCCCGCATCGAATCCGAACTCGGTCTACGCGTTCCCGTATTGCCAGCGGCGTGCCGTCTACCAGTCGTGCGTCGATCTCAGGTAAGCATCGGTCCAGTGGCAGTCGCAGTTTGCGTGCTGTAGCAGTGTTAATGAGGCTGTGGCTGGCTCCCCCGTCTACGAAGATTTTAACTAAGTCCGTCCCAATTTTCCCACTGAGCAGTATAGGGCTATCTACCGTGGTACCCTCCTTATTCGGCCGGGTGTGGTCGATTGCGTGAACCGGCACAATCACTCGGTGAGGGTCGGTTGGGTCGGGCGAGCGGCGTGACCTGTCAATAGAGGGCCCGTCTGCTACTGACTTCCAGCGTTTCCCTGCTGCTTGGTCTGTGTCTGCTGCTCAGCTTCCCCCTTTCCCTTAGCGTTTTCCGGGCATTCGCTCTTGCGATGTCCCGGCCGATTGCACGCAAAGCAGCGCCCATTGAACGGTGCGGCAGCGGCATTTGCGGCGACGGCGCGTATCGTGGCGCTCTCGTTCGTCCCACGAGGCCGATGTCCCCATGTGTTGTTTCCGTAGGACCCCGGTCTCGGTCGGCGAAAGAAGTCGAGCTTCTCCGCCATAGCGAGAATTTCCTGAAACTCAGTGACGCCGCGAAGCTGGATTTCCTGAGCGATGTCCTGCTTCAGGCCGCCGATGTAGCGGTCGATGCGTTTGCTCTCATGCATGTAGCCCACCTGCTCCCATAGCGCCAGAAATCCGCTCGTGTAATCCTGGACGGAACCGAGTTGGCGCCAAGTGCGGAGCTTCTGTCGCGCCGAGATCGAGGCCGCGATTGGCTCAAATCAAGCGCGCAGACCTGCGCACCACGCGTCCCACGTGCGATACTGGGGCACCTCCACGAAATACGACGGCGCCCAGGGTCCGGTTTGTCCTTCCCGTGTCGGTAGTGTCGCGTAGTCGGTCGGCTTCGTGACGATGACGCGCCACCAGTCCATGGCGGGTCCTCGCAGCAACGACACGGCGTATCGAATCTTCGCCGAGTCCTCCGAGACGTAGTTGGCGTCGAAGAAAACATTCATTGTGAATAACCACGCCTGAACGGTAGGACCACCCCGTTGACTCGGGTCAAAGCATGGCGGGCGCTGCGGCTTCAGCGGCATCGGTGACGGCAGTCCCGAATCGTGGGTTGGTGCCGAAATCGTGACGCGAGGCTGACTTGGGGCCGCAGGCGTCGCTCTGGGGTGTGTCGTGCCGTGGTCGTCGTCTCCGTCGGGGCGGACGACGCCATCACTGGCCGCGCTCGCGGGTTGCCCCACACTCTCGTGTTGTGATGTTGAGGGTGCGGGTTGAATCGGAGTGCCAGGTGCTTGAGATTGTGCTCTCAGGAGGTCATTTTGCAGTGATGAGCGTTCTGCCGTCAATGCCGCGATTTCCTCGGAGCTTTCGTGCAGTTGTCGCAGCAGATCGTTCAAACGCTCCTGCGTGAGAGTGGTGACGTCGATGTTTTCGGCCATGCAAAGGGCGTCGGTGTGAGAATAAGCGAACAGGAATGAATGAACTAGCAGTGAAATGAGTACAAGTAGGAAACCCTAGAATTGTGTACCCCCTATAGGCTAACCCACTGTAGCCTACACAAGCATAACATATATAATGTTTGACACACCCCCATAGGCAAAGTGGGGGAGAACAAGGGGTCACAAGACCAGTCAAGCAAAGCAAAGCAAGCTCAGGGTGGATCACAAAGTCACCACACAGTCCGAGCACAAGAGCAGGGCCAGAGGCCAGTTCACATGCAGGAGTACAGACATATATATAAAACTAGACAAGCAAGAGCAGGTATATATATATGTCACAGTACAAGTGAAGTCAAGAGGAGAGCAAGTGAGGCAAGACAGGCACAAGACCCAGCTGGGTGCAAAAGCGCTGATGGTCACAAGGCGCGAGTGCCTTGGTGAACACATCAGCAGTGTTGGCCTCAGAGGCCACGTACGCAAGTCGCAACTGACCACGCTGCTGCAGCTCACGAGCAAGGAAGTAGCGGAGAGCAATGTGCTTCGTTCTGTGCTCCAAGCGCTGCTCTCGACACAAGGCCAGCATGGCCTTGTTGTCTACGTACAGCACTGGAGGAGAACGAGGCGGCTCTCCAAGGTCAGTCAGCAGGTAGGTGAGCCAGCGAAGCTCCTGTGCAGCCATGGCCCCGGCGTAGATCTCAGCCTCACAACTGGAGCCGAGAACCGAAGACGAGCGAGTAGACCGCCACGAGACAGAGCCGGAACCAAGGCTGAAGGTGTAACCCTGTGACGACCGCTGCGTAGCCTGGTCGTCAGCCCAAGAAGCGTCCGCGTGGCCGGTAAGGACCACTGGACTCCGCCCTCCAAGCACAAGCCCCATGCCCGACGTACTGCACAGGTAGCGCAATACCCTCTTCGCTGCAGCCATGTGCTCTGGTCTGTGTCTCCCAGGAGCAACATAGCGTGCAAGAATGCTCAGAGGATATGCAAGGTCAGGTCGTGTGCAGGTCATCAGGTACATGAGGCAGCCAACAAGCTCTGCATACGGACCACTCGACTCTACGGACTCATCCGAAGGCAGAGCTGAGAGTGAGTGGCGAGTAGGCAGAGGAGTGGCCTGAGGCGAGGAGTACGTGAAGCCGAAGCGCTGAAGGACCTGCTGCACCATGTGTGACTGAGTCAAGGTAATGGTGCGGCGTGCTCTGTCCCGAGTGATCTGCAAGCCAAGGTAGCTGCGCAGTTCACCCAGGTCTGTGCACGTGTGTCTCTTCAGCAATTCGGACTTCACGTAGGCGAGTCCAGCAGTGTCCGCTGTGGCAAAGACCAAGTCGTCGACGTACACGAGGATGTAGAACGGCGGCAGTGAAGTGTCGGTGCGCAGAAACAGCGACGGGTCAGCAGTAGAAGGAGCAAACCCAAGAGCCGCAAGCGTAGTCCTCAATGTGTCGTGCCACTCACGCGGTGCCTGGCGGAGACCGTAGACTGGCCGTCGGAGGCTCCACTGGGTGCCAGGAGGGAAAGTCCCAGTGAAGCCAGGTGGACGGCGCAGCCAGATCTCCTCGTGCAGGCTACCCTGCAGGAACGCAGTGCTGAAGTCGAGAGAGTGAAGCTCGTAGTCGCGCTGAGCGGCTATGTGCAGCAGCACCCGAAGAGTGGTCATCTTCGGGGTGGGAGAGAAGGTCTGAAAGTAGTCAACTCCCTGCCGCTGACTGAAGCCACGAGCAACGTACCGCGCCTTGAAGACAGGTGGAGAGCCCGGCGGCCGCTTCACCCGGAAGATCCACATGCCACTGACGATGTTCGCCCCAGGAGGGGGAACTGCGTCAACGTAGGTGCCTGTGGACTTCCAGGAAGCCATCTCTGCATCCATAGCTGCCTGCCACTGAGAGGAGTAGGGACCCTCTACGGCCTCCGCGTAAGAACGCGGAGTCGGGATGTCTAGTGCATCCGGGTCTCCCTCAGGGGCAAGCAGTACAGACGCGAGATGAGGTGAAGCAGCCGCTAGACACTGTAACTCCTCCTGTCTGTCCTCTAGGACGTCCGTGCCAAGAGCACACCCACCCCCGACGGACGGAGGACAGACAGACGCAGACTCAGCAACAAGACCAGCAGCGTAGTCGAGACGACAGCGAGCAGCAAAGTCAACAAGCTCAGCGACTAGAGCAGACGCAGCAGTGGACTCAAAAGAGGGGTCAGTGACGACAGTAGCAAGCAGACGCGTGACAGTAGGACTGGCAGCGCGAAGAGAGTCCGACTCAGGGTCGGCAAGCGCAGGAAGAGAGGACTCAGGAAGAGAAGGCAAAGGGGCACGCAGAGGAGCAGTGGACGGACGCAGAGACATCCGGTGCGTGCCAGGGACAGGAGGAGGACGCTGACGCGAACCGCGACCACTAGCGCGAGCAGCACGAACAGGCGACGCGGGACGAGACGCAGGCTCACGACGCTCAGCAAGACCTCCAGTAGGACCAGTGTAAGGAGAGGGAGCAGGCAGAGGAGAGGAAGGCTCCAACAGTGACTGCGACTGGACAGGCTGTGGACACTCTACCGAAGGAGAAAGACCAAGAACCTGCTGTAGGAGCGGAACGAAGTACGGCCGAGGCCGCGCGGCAGCTCCAGACTCAGCAGGGACAGCACCAGCACCCTCAGGGACAGCACCAGCGCCACCCACACCTCCAGCGGCAGGACCAACAGTTGTAGGCTCAGCACCAACGCCCTCAGCACCTCCAGCTCCAGGAGGACCCGCAGGTCCAGCAGCTCCGGGACCGGCAGCACCCGCACCCTCGACGGTCGAAGAAGCTCCAGCTCCAGCTCCAGCAGCACCTCCAGACTCAGCAGCACGCCTCCAGCGGCGAGCGTACCACTCGCGCAGCTCCTGTGGAGAGAGGGGCTCCCGGCGAGACGCAGCAGCAGGAGAAACCCCAGGCTCAGCAGCTCCAGACGCAGCAGGGACAGCACCAGCGCCCTCAGAGACAGCACCAGCGCCACCCACACCTCCAGCGGCAGGACCAACAGCAGCAGGCTCAGCACCAACGCCCTCAACAGCTCCAGCTCCAGGAGGACCCGCAGGTCCAGTAGCTCCGGGACCGGCAGCACCCGCACCCTCAACGGTCGAAGAAGCTCCAGCTCCAGCTCCAGCAGCACCTCCAGACTCAGCAGCACGCCTCCAGCGGCGAGCGAACCACTCGCGCTGCTCCTGTGGAGAGAGGGGCTCCCGGCGAGACGCAGCAGCAGGAGAAACTCCAAGCTCAGCAGCTCCAGACGCAGCACCCCCAGGCTCAGCAGCTCCCGACCCAGCACCCCCAGACCCATCACCTCCAGGCATAGCACCCCCCTGCTCAGCACCCCCAGGCTCCGCACTCTCCGCAGTAGCACCCGCAGGCCCAGTACCCCCAGCAGTAGCACCCCCAGGCTCAGCACCCCCGCGCACAGCACCCCCAGAGTCAGCACCCCCAGGCTCAGCACCCGCAGCAGCACCAGAGTCACCTGTAACCTCGACCGGGTCAACGGCGTCTACCTGGGACACACCTGAGGGGGCAGGAACCTGAGGGGGGAGGGGGTCTACCGGGGGGGGAACCGGTACAAGGAAGTCCGGGGGAGGGGGGAGGGAAGGAGTGCGGTAGGGGAAGAGACGGTAGAAGGGGACTGACTCGTCGAACGTGACGTCCTGGGAGGACAGAACACGACGAGAGGAGGGGTGGTAAAACTGCCACCCTGGGGCGTCAGTGGGGAAGCCAAGGAAGACACAGGGAGCAGCACGAGGGGACAGCTTGTCCGCAGACAAGTCGCGGACAAACGCCCGAGATCCCCAGACACGGAACACAGACGCATCGCCAACCTTCCCTGTCCACAGCAAGGCTGGGGACATCGCAGGCCGAGAGACCCGGGGGTGAAGGTTGAGCTGATGCGCCGCGTACCTCACCGCAAACGGCCACAGAAAATGGGGGGCAGCCGCATGCATCATGGACGTACGAGCGACATCCATGACCATGCCAATGCGGCGCTCAGCAATCCCATTTTGCTATGGTGAGTCCGGAAGCGTGAAGGACTGGCGGATGCCTCGCGCACGACAGTAGGCACGCAGAAGGCCAGAGGAGAACTCTCCGCCTCTGTCCGAGTGCAGACGCAGAACAGGAAAGTCCGAGCCGAAGCTCTTCCTGAGCTGGAGACGAGCCTCGCGGATCCAGTGGATCAGCACCTCAGTGACCTCACCCTTGCTGCGCAAGGGGAGGACTGTGGTGTAACGCGAGTAGTCGTCAACCACCAACAGGAAGTAGCGCTCGTAATCCTGCCCACGGACGGGGGCTAGGCCCCACACATCCATGTGAAGCGTCTGCAGGGGAGCCTCTGTCGGGGGGAAGTGGGAGGAGTGAGGAGTAGCCCGGAGGCGACCCTCGACACAGGGGACACAGGAAGGTCCTGGCCCGGAGGGGAGAGGAGGGAGAGACTGGGGAAGACCAGAGACAAGGACACGGGAAGCCATGCTCCGAAGACGGGGCAAGGAGGGGTGGCCAAGACGGTGGTGCCACAGGAGAGTCTCGTGAGACAAGAGGCGACAAGTACAGGGGGCAGACTCAGGACCAGACCTGGACGCAGCAGCAAACACCTGACCCGACGCTGCTACCTGACCGGACGCGGGGACAGGAGGAGACTCAGTGGTCAGGGTGTAGAGGCTCGACCCCGGCCGACGCGAGAACGTGGCCAGGTGCCGGCCTGTGCGTGCGTCCGTGCAGTGGGTCACCCGCTGACTCGCAGGAGTGAACTGGTGAACCCCCGCATCCTGTAGGTCTGCACCACTCACCAAGTTCGTCGAGAACGAGGGGAGGTACAGGCCAGACAGGGTGCCCGAGGGGGCAGCCGGACACGGGAGGACAGTGGAGAAGTGAGCGAGGACAGGACCCCCAGAGGGGTCAGCCAGGGAGACTGCAACCGGCCGACCAAGCGGCGTGAGTGTGGTGCGGTCCCGAAAGAAGGAGCGAGAAGCCCCAGAGTCAAGTGTAAAGGTGAGGGAGGCCGAAGCCAACGCGGTACCTGAGAGCGCAGCCTCACCCGCACCTGAGAAAGCAGACTCACTAGCACCTAGAGCAGCAGCCTCACCTGTACCTGGAGCAGGAGACTCACTAGCACCCAGAGCAGCAGCCTCACCAGTAGCTAGAGCAGCAGGTCCTATACCTGGGTCAGGCGGGACGCACAGGTGACCTGCACGGTCAGCACTAGTAGACAATGCATACATGGCAGTGAGAATAGCATCATAGTCAAGAGCATATATATCTACCCTCTGCCTAAGCAACTCCACCCAGTCGGGAAGCTCAGCCTCGTCGCCAAACACGGTACGCCAGGCGTCGCTCAGACGGGCGAAGCAGCGGGACGGTGTATGACTACGTGTCCCACAAGGCTGACCAGTCCGAGTACCAGTGCGAATCACGTAAGAGCAGCGAACAGCACTGAGAGACCCTCCACTCTGAGCGTACCACTCACGAAGCTGGCGAGGCGTGAGAGACACGCGAGAGGGTCGCGGGAGCTGCATCTGGCCGCCACCACGAGTAGAAGCAGCAGGAGTGGTAGTAGGAGTAGCGTCGCCACCCCTACAGCCCCAACCAGCGTACCTCTCACGCAGCTGCCGCGGCGTGAGGGATTCACGCCGGCGTCGCTGGGGCTGCATTTGGCTCCGCAAGTAGAAGCAGGAGCAGGACTAGCAGCAGGGAGGCAGGCAGCCAGGCAAGCCAAAAGGCAGGCAGGCAGGCAAGCAGGCGACGCGCAGCGTGCTAGCAGGGCAAGAGCTCACCAGTGGTGGGAAGAGTAGGCTCGGCGACTCAGCGGCTCGGCAGCTCGGCGGCTCGGCGGCTCGGGCGACTCGGGCGGCTCGGCGGCAAGGCGGCTCAGCAGCAACTGCAGCTCAGTAGCTCGGTGACTCGGCGGCTCGGCGGCAGGGCGGCTCGGCAGCAACTGCAGCTCAGCAGCTCAGCGACCCGGCGGCTCGGCGGCAGGGCGGCTCGGCTGTGGGGCGGCTCGGCTGCTGCAGTGGGAGATGAAGGAGGAGGAGAAGCAGGGGAGGCCACACACCTGCCACCCCTCTGCGGCGGCCCCCGAAGGAGCCGCGACGGGCGACGGGAAAAGGGGGGGTGGGTGGTGGGGGGCCGGTAGGTGCAGCGGCGGGGCCAGCAGGTGCAGTTGCGGGGCCGGTAGAAGGGGACGGCAGGAGCCGTCAGGAGGGGACGGCGGGGCCGTCACGAAGGGACGGCGGGGCCGTCAGGAGGTGACCGGGCCGCGACGGGGGCAGGCGGCGGGGCCGCGTAAGGGCCTGGGCGGGGCCTCGACAGAGCCGTCGGCGGGGCCGCGAGAAAGCCGGGGCGGGGCCGCGTAGAAGCCGGGGCGGGGCCGCGCGAGAGCAGGCGGCGGGGCCGCGAAGGAGCCGGGGCGGGGCCGCGTAAGGGCCTGGGCGGGGCCGCGACAAAGCCGTCGGCGGGGCCGCGTGAAAGCCGGGGCGGGGCCGCGTAGAAGCCGGGGCGGGGCCGCGCGAGAGCAGGCGGCGGGGCCGCGAAGGAGCCGGGGCGGGGCCGCGTGAGAGCAGGCGGCGGAGCCGCGTAAGGGCCTGGGCGGGGCCGCGACAAAGCCGTCGGCGGGGCCGCGTGAAAGCCGGGGCGGGGCCGCGTAGAAGCCGGGGCGGGGCCGCGCGAGAGCAGGCGGCGGGGCCGCGAAGGAGCCGGGGCGGGGCCGCGTGAGAGCAGGCGGCGGGGCCGCGACAGAGAGGGCGGCGGGGCCGCGTCAGTGAAGGCGGCGGGGCCGCAGGGGAAATGGCGACCCGAGGGGTCGCTAAAAAAAAGATCGCGCCTCGGGGGGCGCTTCGGTGGGCCCAAAAAAAACGGTCCGTAGAAGGACCCGCTCTATACCATGTGAGAATAAGCGAACAGGAATGAATGAACTAGCAGTGAAATGAGTACAAGTAGGAAACCCTAGAATTGTGTACCCCCTATAGGCTAACCCACTGTAGCCTACACAAGCATAACATATATAATGTTTGACAGTCGGCTCGTCTTAGTCTAGGCGCAGTCGTGGCTGCACGCGTTTACGAGAGAATGCGAGGACAGCGGCTCCTAGGGGCTAAGGTGCGTGAGTCCCTTCGAGTGAAAAATCAAAAGTTGATTTCCTGGTGTGCGGAGATGCGCGGTCCGAAAGAAAGGGGCTCTGATAACCAAGTGTTACGGGTGCAATGAATCGAGGTAGCGAGAATTGCACTAAGGTGTCAAACGAGTACAAAATGTGAGCGAAGGCATGAGCAAACATTTATACGCGAAACATGCAAAACGGTAACGCGGTGCGTGCGAGCTTGCTAGTGCTACGCTGGCGCGAGGCTCGGGCTAGTCCCGAAGCGTAGGCCGATACGGCCATGCCAGCAGTGCGAGGTTTGGTAAAACAGTGCGCGCGAAGTCGGCGAAGTTCCGTTAGCAGTAACGGGCGATCAATCGGCTGTTGCTGTACGCGATGTAGTCGGCTCCGTAAGGAATGCCGAGAAAATTCCTTACAAGTGATCACATGAGTAAGGTGTTCGTAAGAAGGTTGCTCATAGGCGAGGTAGGCAATCGGGCGGATGGAGCAACACCCTCCAGAACCAAACCGTAACTCAAGTGATGACACGCGGATTCGTAGTATTGGCGGATATAGTTTCTTTCCAGGTGGCACGTTCCTTGTGGACAGTAGCTGTGTCTCTCGTGTGAGTGAGAGCAGCGGAACGTGGGAAAGAACATGCTTACATACGAGAAACTTGTCACAAAACGTTTGTGTTGATTTGGGGATACAGTATCTTGCATTACTTGCACTGTAAGCACCCAAATGCATGCCATTTTCAGGAAGCATGCGGACACGCCTTGCTGAGAATAGCGCAAAGAAACATTTCGGTACTTTTGGAGGTCACTTGTGTAGAAACAAGCGCGAAATCTGTTGGTTCAAGGCACGCGCAGAGTCCCAACTCTCCGCGTCGCAGTCACGACTCCTCGTATCCATGCTGGCACAACGTCAGAGCGAGAAAGCACCAGGAAAGCACATTGTGGTCAGCAAACCAGTCTACTTGTCCTGCGTGGCACCGTTGGAGGTTTCTACAGTGTGCTGAACGGTTTGCGATTATGCTTTGCTGTTAATGCAATGGTGGAGATCATGCCTCGGCGAATATCCCATACCCCTCCGATGCCCGAAACTCCTGCCCAATGAAAAAATGTTTTCTCTTCGCTTTTTCCCGAGTGTCGTCCCAGATCCATGAATCATCCAGCATGGATAACAGCGATCCCTGACACGCCACGTTGGAACAGCCTCAGCGCCAACCGCCCTCAGTCACCTGTCAAAATTGAGCAGCCACTCACAACTCCGAAGGAAGCGCGAACTGCCCAAAAACACTTTCCCGCACCAGCCCTGCCGTGCACTGCGCCTTTGCATCCCCCATGGTGGGGTCCGACCAACCAATGCTTCCATCGGAAACTCGGGTTCGATCGATTTCACCGCGGAAGAGCCTCCCTCTCAACAGGTGGAGCGGAGCTCATCTTTCTTCCCCAACCACCTCCCCCAAGCCTGCCCGGTTCACCTTGCTGTCCGCGCAATCGCCGGAAGCGGATGGAGTAAAAAGGGAGGGAAAGGGAGGGGGCGGGCAGGGAGGGGAGTGGTGGAAGAAGGGCGGCGCTGTTGAGCTGCCCGTAAATCTCAGTTCTGCTGGCTGTACAGCAGCACCTGCTGCTGGTGGACAAGCAAGCAAGCTCACTCCTTCTTGCTAGTCCTTCGGAGCACTGGTCATCCGACTCACACGACCCTAGAAAGCAGGAGCCAGTGAGGATAGGAATAGAAGTTTAATCAGCTTGACAACAGGGTTTCTGTTGGTGGCCTTTGGTTCCTGAGTCCTGACCTGATGTATGTAGGAGGCTGCTAGCCTCCAGCCTGCTGGAGTAACGTGAGTGCGCTATGCTTCGGGGGTAGCTGCATGCGTCCTACTAATTCAGCGGTTTAATATATTTGCTAAAGCGTTTCAACGCGGCTTTCTTTAATCACGTGACCCCCTCACTTGGCCTTTGCCTGTAACCAGCGCGCTGTCATTGTCGTTTACCTTAGTATTGATGTACTTTATTCTTACAAATAAGGAATTTGAAGTACCAGTTTTTATTACTTTTACGTCATATTCCACTCCCGTTTTAAAGGCTTAATGAGTAACGGTCCTATCCTCGCCGGATCTCCCAATAAGAGCTGCTCCCGCGACACCCGGAGCAGCGACGGAGTTGGCGCTGATGTGAGCAACAGGAGCAGCAGTATCAGCGCCTCTCCTAGTGCCAAATCCGCCATTCCTCCAGCGAGCGAGTCGCCATCTGCTTCGTTCTTTGACATCTCACCACCTGCTACCCGTTCCGACACGCCTCCCCCTTCCCGCTCTTTCTTAAGCTTGCTGCCTTTCGCGTCCCTGGGTTCCAAGCGCCTTCAGCAGCAGCAGCAGCAGCAGCCGTCGACTCGTGCCGGCGTGTCAACAGCGGGAGGCTCGCTGCTCGAGTTACTCGACGAGGGGTGGTTCTCCAGCAATGTCGCCGCGTGGCCTCATGATTTAACCACAATCCAGGAAGCCGTTAACGAGACAGAGGATGCTGATAACGGGGATACGCTTCCAGGGGTCCCGGAAACGGGGAGGGTTGCGTGTGCGCACGTGGATTTAAACGCTCCGAGTCCCGCCAGCAACTTCCGCGAAGGCGCAGGTGGTGCGGCAGCGGAGTGTGATTGCGCGGCGGCTGATGACCGAACCAGCGGGGGTGCTTCGGCTGTGTCCGAAGCGAGCGGTTGTTCCAGGTCTGGCAGTCCCGAGCCTGACCCTGAAGGCAGCTTCGGAAAGTACCGGCGCCGCCGCGGCCGGTCGGGAAGCAGGCGGCGACCGAAGCGTAGCAGCAGCCTCGACGCGGCGCGCATGTCGAGGCGCGTGTCGATGCCTCCGCATCCTCCGCTTCCGACGGACGAAGAACAGCGGGATTCAATAGAGACGCGAAGCAGCGACGGCGAATGCTACGAGCGCACTACCTCCCCTTACGCTTCGTCCGGGCGGGGGACGTACGCGGAGAGGCGGGGGAGCGGTGGGGAGCATTTCTCGGCGTTTCACCCCTCTCCCCCTTTCCGCTGGTCAGAGCGGGGTACGGGGGCGCCGGAATCGGAGAATGCGGCTTGCGGAAGCAGAAGCGCGGGGAAACCGCGGTATCTGCGCACGCGGAGTGTAACGGATTATGACTCGGCGGAGTACGAGCGCAACAGCTCGCTGTGCCAAGGCGCACATGAGGTGGAAGCGGACGCGGAGGGCGGAGACGGGCTCCCCTTGACGCCCTCCGCGCGTGCAAGAAGCCTGACAGAGGCTGACGTGGAGGAGCTCCGGGGGTTCATGGATCTGGGTTTCAACTTCCGCCAGGCGGACATGAGCGCGCGCATGACCGCCACGCTGCCCGCGCTGCGCCTGTATCACGCCGTGGGGAGCGTGCAGCAGAGACTCATCTCCCGCCACCATCATCACGCCGCTCCCGCTACAGCCGGTGCCGCTACAGATGATGTTCACAGTGCCGCTGGCGGCGCTACTGGCAGTCCTTTTGGCGGTGCTACTAGCAGCGGTGCGGACGGCAGCATGGCAGTGGGTGTTAGCAGCGGCACCTCGTCGCCACGGATCTTGTGCTTCCCGGGGGACCCGTTCGTTGTTGCCCGCTCCTCTGAACCCCACGCCATGGTACGGCCGCTTGCCTGAATCGCTCGCACCTCGCATTCAGCTGCTGCGAATTCCATGGCTGTCGTTTGTTTTGCCTGGTGCTGTTCCTGGTTTATCTGACTATCCATCCCCACCTGACCGGCCCTCTTGTCCTCCCCCTCACACTCTGTTTCCCCCCAACTTCTAACCCCAGCAGCAGCGAGGCAGCTCCATGCCGTCGTCTCCGCGCCACATCCCATCCCTCATTGGCACCAGCACTATTTGCACCAGGAGCCACAGCCATGGGCACAGTCCGGAGCATGAGCAGCAGGGGCAGGGGCAGAGGGGGGTGAGTGGCAGCCTGGATGCGGAGTGGTCGTTTGCCAATCTGCATGACCCCCCCTCGGACGTCAAGACACACCTCAGGCTCTGGGCTCAGGCCGTTGCCAGCACTGTCAGGCAGACATGCTAGCCGCTGTGCTGTGCTGCGATTGCTGCTTTGCGGTGGTGCCCTTGCTGCAATGCTGCTGCCATGGCGGTCACCAGCAAGCACTTCCTGGCAGATGTCCCAGCTGCCTGGGTGAATGGATGGCTAATGTCTTTATGCCACTGCCTGCCAGGCAGTGCTGGCAATCAGAGGAGCTGGGATGCGGTTGGTGGGGATATGCGGGTACTAACTTGAAGGTAGTGAAGGAGGGCTTTGGCTGGCATGCTGTGCAGTGCAGTCATGAATGCATTGCCATAGCGCCTTCCATTTCCTGATGGTTGGTTGATGCAAGTCTGATTGACATTGGAGCTGACTCTAATTATTATAGTGCTCCTTGTACAGCGATTTTTACTAGGTACCTTTCTACATGTGTGTTTCCTCCTTGCGATGTGTTGTTCCATTTCCCCAGAGCCATCGCACCCAAGCTTGGATGCAGAGTGGTCGTTTGCCAACCCACAGGACCCCCCCTCGGATGTCAAGGCACGCCTCAGGCTCTGGGCTCAAGCCGTTGCCAGCACTGTCCGGCAGACGTGCTATCTGCTGTGCGGTGCTGAGATTGCTGCTTTGCGGTTGTGCTGCTGCTGCTGTGCTGTGGTTCCATGGCTGCAATGCTGCTGCCATGGTGGTTGCCAGAGTGATGTCTCACGTGGGCTGCCTGGGTGAATGGACGGCTAATGCTACTGCTAGGAAGTGCTGGAGATCAGAGCCACTGGGATGCGGTTGGTGGGATGTGGGTACTACCGTGTTGGAAATCCGAATACAGTATAACGAATACTGTATACCAGTGTGCTGTTTGGTTTTAGTGTAGTCCCCTCTATAAGCCTCCATGATAAGGGGGGGGATTTACTGTTCCCTTTTGAACAGTACATTCCAACTCACCCTTATCCTTATCCTCCTTGATTTCCTTGTGCCATCTGGCACTCTACTTCTCTTGCTTCTACTTTTGGTCTCTCACGAAGCACTTTCCATCATTAGATCATGCATGCTATATCAAGCTTGCTTGTATTGCCTAAAATCCATCAAATTCTCAATCCGTTCCAGTGCAAGAGTTCTATCTTGTTCTTTCTACAAACACGTTTCCTCTACGCTGGCACTATGCCTTTCTAGCATGGTATCAGAGCAACTCTAGGGGGCATGCTGCCAAATTTGGTCTATAAAGTTGCTGGAATCCCCTTCGGATAGGTACCTGCAAACGCTCAGAGTACCAGGCACCTAGTATACGCTTTCGTACACGTGGTCTTCACTTCTGAAGTTATCTTGCGCGTGTAGCGCACACCTGGTGTACGGTTTGATCATGGCGCAATTCGATGATGAAGTGGATGCTGGATATGCGGCTTTTGAAGAAGCCATCTTGGCCCAGCATGAGCACCTGGAAAACATGATTTCAAGGGCACCACCAGCACTGCAGGCATCACTGCGAGTCAAGTTCAACATGCCAACAACCGCACACTCGTTGAGCAATCCGTCCACTCATGGACAGTCGCATTCAAGCACTCCTCGTACTAACCAAACGCATGCTTCCAATGTCGTTGCAGGAATTGATGGTGAAGGGGAAATGAGCATACCCCAAGGAGGAGAGTCATCCCAAGGGAGGGATGCATCCGTCCAAGGAGGGGGGAGCGCCAATCCCGCACCTCAATCATCCATGCAAAGAGAAGCGCGGGGGAGGAATGATGAGTATGGGAACGCATTATATGGTGGAATGAGAAGTGGACAGATTGGCCAGCAGAATGACGGAAATGGTCAAGTGGGCGTGGAAGGTGTGGGATTTGCCTCCTACACTATTGGTGCTCCCCCACTACGACGACTTGCGACTAACTCTCATCCCATTGGAGTTCTTCCCATGCCCAGGTCTCACCTTCGTGGCGACAACATCATCCCTCCGCGTGCACATCGTCCACCAATTAGCGCACACTCTGTGGGCAGCATGGGGCGGATGGGGTACGGAATGCAGTCAAGTGGTGTCATGCGACGGGATCAAGTGGAAGTGCTGGAACGTCAACTTGGTGGACAGAATGGAGATATGCGGCGCACGGTACAGCTACCTCGACCGTCAACCATGCCTACTCTCTTCGACCCCGCACCACGTGAATATACGGACGAAGACAAGGAACGACTGTCACGCAAAATGGTGGGAGCAACGGTGGACAAGGCATTCACCACCACTCCGTTTGACGGCTCAAATTTCCGCGAATGGGCACTACGGTTTCGTATGAACGCCCGCGTCACGAATCTGTGGGAGTTCTTTGTGACCCTGCAGTATCCGGTTACCATGGGAGATGGTGACATTGACGACGCTATGGGGCGGCTGGAAATGCTACAGGCGGATTACTCCCAGCGTGCGGCACTCGCCTTTTGGGTCCTATTGCACAGCGTGAGCGCCACGATTCAACTACAGCTAGACATGTTCCAGGAATCCTACAGCCCGGCTTATGAAGCATGGGAGTATTTGATGGACACTTACCAGGCCAAAGATTCGGTGGCGAAGGTCTCTCTCATGAAGCAGTTGGACAACCTGAAAATGGGGAATCAAGAGAGGGTGGAGGAGTATGTGAACCGCGCAACGGCGATTCGGGACAAGTTGGCGTTGGCAGGAAAGATGGTGGATGAGGACACATTCACCTTAAATCTGCTCACCGGACTACCGGCACATTGGGAGGAGATGAGGCACTCGGCAATGCTACACAACGTAACGGACAGCTTCACTTTGCAGCGGATGATGATTCGAGAGCAAAGATATCAAGACCTCATTACCAAGGCGAATCGTGACCGGCGTCCACCTCGCATGGCTGGACAAGCTCGTGGAGATCACTCACCTTCTCCACATGCTACGGGAAACATCGGAAATGATGAGATGGGTTCGGCGTGGTCACCAAAAGAACGGCATGGGTCAGTTGGGGAGAAAATGCAAGGCAAGAATGGAGGTGCGGGTCGCTCAACTCTCGTGTGTTGGTACTGTAAGGAGCCAGGCCACCCCTTCTACAAGTGCACCAAGGCACCTCCAAATTGGTCACCACCAGGGTGGGAATCTCCTACCCGAGGGAGAACAAACCAACGCAGCAACTACAACCGTTCGTCCTCTCCACGAAGGAGTGGCAGTCCCAAGCATGACCAAAGTGCGTCACAACAACAAGGGGCAGCCGAAGGAGACAACAAACGCACCATTACCTGCATTGCAACGGTGCGATCATCACAAGCAACCTTACCCTCGGCTGGAAGGTCTTTCTGGCTGCTAGACAGCGGATGCAGCCAGCACATGACTTCGGACAAGCGCTGGTTTGAAGAGCTGAAGGAGCTGGCCGACCCTGTGAATGTGGAGCTTGCTGATGGAAGCCAACTGCGCAGCACGATGATGGGAACGGTCAGGGCAACGGCACCGGATGGGATAACAGTTCGCTACACTGACGTTCTCTACGTACCCGGCCTGAAATCCAATCTCCTCTCCTACTGCCAACTGTACAAGAAAGGTGCACAGATTCGTACGCGTACTGACGGGCACACAGCGATCACAATGGCGGATGGAGATGAGCATGTGTGCATTGGACTTGGGATCATCATGCATGGGGTACTCATGGTGGAGTATGAGCCTGCACTTACATCCGCCCATGGTCCTGGTCCTTCCCGTGATGATGCATCATCGAAAGCGCATGGTGGTGAAGGGGACACAACTCTCTGCACACTGGGAGTGCACTTCGGTACACACGGAAGCTCAGATTTCCGCACACCTGAAATACACTTGAGTGGCCATTCTGCACACGCATCTGTCACATACCGCATGGCACACAAGCGTTTGGGGCATCCGTCATACGCTTCCATGGATGCCACATTTCGGAATGGTGACATTGAAGGGCTTACCATTTCTGACAAAACCAACCCTCTGAAGCCCCCGTGTGACTCTTGCTTGCGAGGAAAAATGACCAAAGCCCCTTTTCCTACAGGAAATGAGAAGCGGTCAAGTCGCCCTTTGGAGCTCGTGCACAGCGACATCATGGACCTGGGTGACGCCCACCCCTCACTTCGCTACGTCCTGACGCTCAAGGATGACTTTACCAACTACTTGTGGGTGGCGCCGCTAGTTCGCCGATCTGACATGCAAGCTGTCTTCACGGCATGGCACCGCGAAATGAAGACTAAGCTGCCTACAAAGCCGCTGGCTACCCTGCGCACGGACAACGGGGGGGAGTATACAGCAAACGCCTTCACAGAATATTTGAGTTCCCACGGCGTCATCCACGAAACGTCGTTACCGCACACCCCTCAGCAGAATGGAGTCGCGGAACGGGTTAACCGCACACTCATGGACAAAGTGCGGACCATGACTACCGGGGCCAGCCTCTCCTCCACCTTCTGGCCGTACGCGCTTGAGTACGCTACATGGTTACACAACCGCATCAGCTGCAGCAGCAACCCATCTGCGCACTCACCGTACTATGTGATGACGGGGAAACCTGCGGACGTGTCCATGGCACGAACCTTTGGCTGCCTCTGCTATTACCTTCCTCCACAAGGCAGCTTTGGCAAGTTTGAGCAGAGAGGCCGAGCTGGCATGTTCCTCGGCATCTCCAACGTTCGGAAAGCGTGGATCGTGCGGGACATGGCAAGTGACGTGGACACGGACACTCGGTCTGCTCGCTTCTTTGATGACCTCATGTTGCCGGACGCAGAATCTCTCCTCGAACGTCAACGCTATGTCGATGAAGTCTCACCCCACGTTGCGGAGTGGACTTCAGGGGGAGAAGAAATTGAGCATGAGTTCGATCCTTTTCCGTCCTCCCCATCCTCTTCCGCGTCATCAACCGATATGCCAACTGGACACCAAGTATGCAGTACCCCTGCTGGAGGAATGGACAAGGACTCACCTGCAGCCGACGCAGCTGATTCAAGTGGAGCTGCAACCAATGACATACCTGCGGCAGGTGTTTCTATTTCAGAGAACGGGGACGACCATGGCATGGAGAACGAGACATGTCACCTTTATGACTTTGCCTACCCACCTGAAGGAATTCCACTGACCGAACAAGGTGCACCACAACGACGAGTTCACTTTGATCCGACTGTAACTGTGCTCGGAGAAGAAGGGCAAGCTGCGCACCGCATAACAGGGCTGGACGTGCTACTTGGAAAGCGTCAAGCAGGACAAGTCATGTGGACTAAGGAAGACATGCCACAAGGAGTCAACAGCCTTCCCAGCTTACAGCAACACGTGTTGGGATGTGCAGCTGCGACTGTGCCCATGGTCGACCTGACCTACAAAGAGCCAAAGTCACTCAAAGAACTGACCACGGATCCATACGCACCTTTTTGGCAAGCGGCAGTCAACGCGGAGCTCACCAAATTTGACGAGCTGGGAGCGTATGAAGTGGTGGACAGGGCGGACGTACCAAAGGGAGTCCCGGTGTTCACGGAGGGAATTATCTTCAGGGTCAAACGAGATGACAAAGGCCAGCCAAGCAGGTTCAAGGCACGGTGGGTGGTGAAAGGCTGTGGACAGACGTGGGGAACATATGATGAGACATACGCCCCGGTCAGCCAAGGACCTACTTCACGCATGTTTGTTGCAGGCGCATCAACAACGAAGCGGAAAGTTGTGCAGCTGGACATCTCCAACGCATTTCTTTATGCACCAATTGACAGAGATGTGTACGTGCGACCACCTGAACCTCGACGTGATGGAGACAAGGTTTGGAAGCTCAGGCGCAGCGTCTATGGGCTGAAACAAGCACCTCGATTGTGGCATCAACACTTACGAGGAGTACTGCTGGAGCTGGAAATGATGTAGTCGGAGTCTGATCCATCACTGTTCATCTGGAGGAGGGCTGGAAAAGATACGGTGTGGCTGCTCACTTACGTGGATGACATCCTCATTCAGTCTAATGATGAGGAAGGCATCCAAGCAGTCATTCAACACTTGAAGGACAACTTCACCTTGACCGTCAACTCGACCATGACACAATTTCTGGGTTTGAATGTTACTACTTCCCGCAACACCATATCATTGGGACTCACCAAGTACATCAAACAAGCGTTGGCAAACTATGGGATGGAGGAGTGCCGCTCTGGAGTACGAACGCCGATTTCCAAGGAACCTGGACCTCAGGGGGAGTCACCTGAAGAGGTGGACAATCAGCGGGTGATGCAGCAGGTTGGGGCGCTGCTATATGTCTCTACAGCAGGAAGGCCAGACATCACCTTTGCCACGCATGTGCTCGCCAGACAGGCCAGCAAGCCAACGGCAGCAACTGTGCTCGGAATTCGGCGTGTGTTCAAGTATCTGCAGAATACAGCTGAGATTGGATTGGTTTATGGAGAGGGAGACTTGGTGCTTCGTGGATACACAGACTCTGACTATGCAAATGAGGTTGGATGTCACTCGGTGGGCGGCTATGTGTTTACGATGGGGGGAGCTGCTGTCAGCTGGAGGACGAAACGGCAAACGGTCATCGCTACCTCCACAACAGAAGCTGAGTACATCGCCATGTTTGAAGGAGCAAGGGAAGCAGCTCACCTGCGGCGACTGTGTGCCGACCTTGGTTTTCCACAGAGAGAACCCACAGTTCTTTATGTGGATAACCAGAGTGCGATTGCCCTTGGAAAAGGGGAACAAATGAGTCAGCGCACCAAGCACATGGAGGTGCGTTACCACTGGACCCGTAAAGCAGTGCGTGATGGCGTGGTATGGTTGGAGTACTGTCCAACAACCAAGCAAGCAGCCGATTACCTTACCAAACCGGTCACCTCCAAGCAGCATCTCACCTGCAGTGTTCTGAGTGGGCTTCAACCAATTCCCCCTGGTGTACCATCTGGAGACATTCGCCATGTCAAGAATGCTGATGTTGTGCTCACTTGTGCGGCCTCTTCAAGCGGTGCTACACCACATGGCGTCACCTAACTCCACACTCACTCACGTGCTTGTAGCTGTGTACGCGGTTACGTGCATGCCTACAAGCACATGGGGGGGGGGGGGGGGGTTGGGTGTCGAGTGTATCTAGTGGCACTAAACTGGGACATGGGGTCACAAAGCATACGGGGAAGACCTACTCACCATACGGAGAACATACACGGGAGCACAGTTTCCTGCATACCTGGTCTACTTGGTGTGCACATATCTGCATACCTACTTGGCGTTACTGCATACCAGGGGTGCATAAAACTGCTCACCTGGAGTGCACTGCAGCCTTGGCGTACACATTTCTGCACACTTGGAGCGCACCTGTCATCCCGCTTTGCGTCGAAATATGCAAACTCGAGCTGATGAAGTTCCGCAACTCCAGCGGCTCCCATACATCTGGAGTGTAGGGGGAGCATCACATGACAACATGGGTGAAGTTCGGGCAGACTTAGCATCATCTGGTGGTGTGCATTCAAGACTTGCACAAACTGATGCCATCGCATCCCGAGGCAGGGGGAGAAGGGCAAAGGCAGAGCAGGAAGCCAGGGGGAGAAACGACACACGAAGATACAGCAAGCACGGACAGGAAAATAGTGTAGCAGACGCGCAGCAGATCGTCAGCCGCTAAGCCGTCGCTTCTCCCGCACGCCGTGTACGCCTGCCTGCGCCAGCCGCACGTCACGCGTTATTCGCTACCAGTTCGCGTCATCAGCAGTCGTCGCAGGCGCACATCCGCTGCGGTGTTTTTTTTGTCGTCGCACAGGAGGCATGCGAAAAAGACAGCAGCGCTGACAATCGCGTGACGTAAAGTTGACGGTTTCGGAAATTCGGTGTGCGCTAAGGGCAATCCGCCATGACGATCTACGCATTTCGCCATGGTTACGAGGAGATTTCGTCATGGAGCTGCTACTATTTCCTCAGTAGCAGCCACTACGCGCTGTATCTAGATCTGGAAAGTCGCCAGTGGAAGGAGGGATTGGAAAACATCAAGGGAGGAGGTTTGGTTGGAGTTTGAAAGCACCAAAGGCTTGGGAGGGGAAAGGTGCTACAGTGACGAGCAGCTTGGCCACCACCAAACCCTAGCTTGGTTTGGGCGCACCCCTACCTTGTGGTGGTACACCACCTCGACCACCCCATCCTCCAAGGAAAACGGATTCACTAAAACCTACAGCAAGGGGGAGTGTTGGAAATCCGAATACAGTATAACGAATACTGTATACCAGTGTGCTGTTTGGTTTTAGTGTAGTCCCCTCTATAAGCCTCCATGATAAGGGGGGGGATTTACTGTTCCCTTTTGAACAGTACATTCCAACTCACCCTTATCCTTATCCTCCTTGATTTCCTTGTGCCATCTGGCACTCTACTTCTCTTGCTTCTACTTTTGGTCTCTCACGAAGCACTTTCCATCATTAGATCATGCATGCTATATCAAGCTTGCTTGTATTGCCTAAAATCCATCAAATTCTCAATCCGTTCCAGTGCAAGAGTTCTATCTTGTTCTTTCTACAAACACGTTTCCTCTACGCTGGCACTATGCCTTTCTAGCATACCGTAACTTGAAGGTAGTGAAAGAGGGCTTTGACTGGCATGTTTAGAAGGGCAGGATTGAGTGTGCTGCCATGTCTACGTTGCCTGATGGTTGGTTGAGCAATTCAGACATTGGAGTCTAATAATCATTGTATCCCTTGTACAGGGGCGTTTACCTACTACCTGGAAGTGTTTCTGCATGCCTTCTCCACTTGAGAATCCTGAGAAGGCCACATAATGTCTTCAAGTTCCACTTATGGTATCCTTTAATGTACACCAAGCCAACCAACACAAGAAGCAAATCATACCGTATCCCCCCGGATATACCCCCATGGGGGGCAATAATAAAACAGGTTTTTTCATGGGGGTGGGCTTATAATCGAGTAAATTTATAAGCGCCGGCGTTTATAAAATGACATACATATTTTGTTATATCTTTTAACACCAAACTGTAGGTCTCGTGCTTGCCTTTTCAATCGAGTCGAAGTTACATGGGATCGTCTGTGAAATTCTCGCGCGCGCTGGGAGATACACCCAATCTGACTCACATCCAGCTCCTGATAGGTCCTGCTGACTGGACCCGCATCCAGTGCAGGGTCCGAATGTGAAGGGAACCGAATCTGCAACATATCCGCCTGCTAAAGTAAAAATCGTTACAGCTTTTTGAACACATTTCAAATTTTAAAGTTTACGTGCGCTTATAATAAAACAAGTTTTTTCAAGGGGTGCGCTTATAATCGAGGAGGGGATATAAGCGCCATATGCCAATTAGAAGCGCTAGGCGCTTATCCTAGGGTGGCGCTTATATCCGGGGGGAGACGGTAGTAATACTTCAGCCTGGAAGCTTGGTGGCCTGCGTGCGTCTCATGCCCTGCACCAACAAAAACATTTGACCGAGGCACCAGTATCTGGAATATCTACAGCGCAGCACAAGCGTCGAGCGAGCTTTGAAGAAACCCGAAACCTGTGCAGACGGATTTAGTCCTTACTATGGGTAGTATGACGAGCGTTGTGCAATCGCACAAGGGCGGGGGGCGATGAACTGAGAACTTTTGTTGAAGGAGTGGGGCTAGGCGGATGGAGGGTTGGAATTCACAACGTTTGGCATCTCCCTGTCCAAGGAGAGGCGGAGGAGACGGCGTGAGGCGGCTGGCACGGTTGGTCGGCATCGTCAGGGAACGAGCAAGTGACAGACAGCAGACAAACCCATAAAGATCAGTTGCGGGATGTGAAATCTGGCATGATCGGTCGCCAGTATACCCCTGAGGGTATTTAGAACAATTTGGGAGGCAGAATGACATTGTCGATACCGTGGAGACAAAACAGGTGGATCTTATCTGCTGCTATGTCACATCGGGTTACCACTGCCCTCTGCGACGGCTTCTTTGCGCCAGGAGGCCCGAAAATCAGGGTGCTCCTGAGCGGTGCTCTTTGCCTCAAGAGCCATACAACGTACAAGGTGGGGAACCTCGTACCGAAAGGAAACATTCGAAGGACGAAGCATTGACACCTATAAAGCAACACGTGATAGTTGAGGAGTTTGACCAACTTGGGCCCGGAGAGCTGCTCTCGGACGCACGTGGGAAGGGTCGCGAAGGCTTTGTCGCTGGGAGCAAGCAGGGTTAAGGGCTCCCTCTGAACATACCACGAGACGAAGTCCTCTAAACCTGGATGGGAAGGGAGAAATAATGAGTTTGCTGGATTCATGAATGAAAGAGAAGAAGAAGAAAGAAAGAAACAGGGAACCTAAACGGAAACCCAACGAGACAGGCAATGCGGCAGATGGGACTGACGGATTGCTAGAGAGAATGTGCTGGGATCTTTGTAGGGTTGAGAAGTTACCAGATGATTGGAGGTACGTCATGTACGTGCTGTACTCGCCCGCCTCCGTCAGCGCCTGTTTAGCCATATTCATTTCGGCCATTCGGTCTCCCGTTGCAACGGCGCAGGCCACAAAGACGAGAGCGAGAAACCCGACGAGGACTCTTACAATGTGCGCCATTGTGCGAAGTAGGAATGAAGACGACCTAAGCAGCGTGGGTCTTTGACGCGTTTTGGTAGTGGAAGGAACGATAGTATCTCAAACATGAAAGTTTAGAAACCTTGGCGATTTTTGCTGTGCTGGCGCGGGTGATACACATGGCCTTTCTTGCTGTGCTGGTGTGGTGCGGGTGATATTCTTGCTGTGCTGGTGTGGCGTGGGTGATATTGCTTTCTGTGCTGGTATGGTGCGGGTGATATTTCTTGCTGCGGGTGATATTTATTGCTGTGCTGGTGTGGTGCGGGTGATACGGTATTTCTTGCTATGCTGGTGTGGTGCGGGTGATATTTCTTGCTGTGCCGGTGTGGTGCGGGTGATATTTCTTGCTGTGCTGGTGTGGTGCGGGTGATATTTCTTGCTGTGCTGGTGTGGTGCGGGTGATATTTCTTGGGAAATGATCAGATTGGGGCCCCAGAGCTCTAGGAAAGTCACCGAGAAAAGATCTCCAAGTCTGCCTCGCCTTACCCCCCAGCCTCGTAGCGTGCCCGAACAGCATCCAGTCGCGCCTGCATCCTCTACTCCTACATCGACTCCTTGGTCGTCCATGGCGGTTTAGACAGTTGTCGGCCTACAACGACTTAGGTATTGCGCGGAAAAGTCGGCTAATCTGAAGGTCCTAACGCGAGGCCGTTTCACGCTTACCGCACCATGCGGAGAGTCACCCTACAACGGGAGTGGACTACGGAGGAGGGCACGGGGTTGTGCCGGTTCTTACTACTTGCTGTTTTGCCAGAGTTTCCACGAAGGAAATTGAAAAGAGCGTTGAGAAATTGAGAATATTAGAGTACAAAGAAGAGCATGCAAAATTCATATGACTAGAGTGGCATTGGAATCCCTAGCAAGCATTTTGCAAGGCGAATTGCCAGCACTGCATCAGAGCGGCTCGCCAACGCTGCAATAGGGTGGCTTGCCAGCGTGGCAGAAGAGCGACGTGCCAGCGCTGCAACAGGGCGGCCTGCCAGTGCTGCATTTGCAGATGAATATCTGCGCAGGTGTGCATCTGCCGAGTAGGTGCAGGTAGACGGTTGCACCGTCAGAGACATTGCGCAAGGTGCTAGGTAGAAAACGTTCCGACGGTTTCGTCATATGTCCACCGTCGAGCACGTGATGCCATTTCGCAGGTCGAATTTCGCTAAGAGTCGCCTGAGCGAATTTCACATTCTAAGAGTTTCGCAGTCGCGCGAATTCGGCCAGCTAGTTCGCCAAGATGAGACTCGCCGAATAATACCATTCGATCAGAGAACGGAGCTCCTCGGGAAGCACCCCAACCGTCAAAGTTCGCGCGACCCAGAAGCAGATTAGAAGACGAGCTCGTCGAACAACACCTCGTCGACCAGAGCTCATTGATGGGCTGGTGAATCAGAGGACCACCTCCTCGAAAACCACATGCTGGTTCAAAGGACGAGCTGATCCAATGCGACGATCACTTGGTTGAATTTGTTGGAAACACAGTGACTTAAACGCTTCTGATGTGTAGAAACACTAAACTGCAACCGAAGCGGAACTACAACGAAGCAACGGCGAGTCAACCATCGGAGGTTGACAAGAAAACGTAACTGCTGGAGGTTACGCGAATGTCAAAGGTCGCTGAACTTTGACTTGACAAACACAGCGCGACAGCAAGGACAAACAACTGACTCGATACTGAGTAGTTGCCCGAGTCGTCACTGTATCGAACCACAACAGCAACAATAAAACAGTTATTAGTTACACCCTTTCATATTCCTTGTAATCTTATAAAAGGCTTGTATTACTTTCTTATTTCAGAATCAGTAGGCAGAAACTAGTAACAGAATGGAGGGGTTTGCACTAGCAGCAGTTGAGATACATATAGGAAACCCTAATTGGGTTGTACTCGCTATAGAGTACCCCACTGCAGGCTAAGACAAATACAACATTCTGATACACACCCATAGCCAAAGTGGGGTGTAATCAGCACAACAAGCATGCAAAGCAGCAGTTCACAATGATAAGCAAAGCTAAAGGCAATCACAGAGGGCAAGTGAGGAGGAGGAGGGACTATGAGAGGAGAGGAGGTGGTGGGCGGCAACTGAAGCTGCTGGCACACGGCGCAACTGGAGCAACTAGCACACGGGCAACTGGAGCAACTGGCACACTGGCAACTAGAGCAACTGGCACACGGGCAACTAAAGTAACTGGCTCCGCGGCTAGACGAGCGGCAGGAGCAACTGACTCACGGGCGACTGGAGCAACGGGCTCACGGGCGACTGGCGCAACGGTCTCACGAGCGACTGGAGCTGCTGGCTTCACGGCGGCCACCCCCCTTCGACCTCCCCCATCGGCCCAAAATTCCCGTTCACACACCCCTTACTGCACCCTTAGCTCCACCCCAACGTCACCCCCCTAGCACCACTCCCTCGGCTCCCACACACCCACCCCCCTCAGCGGCAGCTGCAGCAGTGGGAGACGGAGGAGGAGGAGGAGCAGGGGACGGCTCACACACCCGCCACCCCCATACCCGCCACCCCGCAGTTGCACGAGGGCAAGAGGGGGGCAGGGGCGGCTCGCGGGCTGTAGGGGCGGCTCGCGTGGGCTGCAGGGGCGGTTCGCGGGCTGCAGGGGCGGTTCGCGAGGTGCAGGAGGGGCAGCGCGCGGGCCCCCCGAGGGCGCCACAGCGAGTGATGGGAGGAGGGCCGCGCGCGGGCCCCCAGGGTGCCTTGACAGGCGACAGGAGGGGGGCGACGCACGGGCCCCCAGGGCGCCGTGACGAGGCGACGGGAAGGGGGCGACGCGCGGGCCCCCAAGGCGCCGCGACGAGGCGACGGGAGAGGGCGGCGCGCGGGCCCCCAAGGTGCCACGACGAGGCGACGGGAGGGGACGGCGCGCGGGCCCCTAGGGCGCCGCGACGAGGCGACGGGAGGGGACGGCGCGCGGGCCCCTAGGGCGCTGCGGCGAGGCGGCGGGAGAGGGGGGGACGCGCGGGCCCCCAGGGCGCCGCGACAAGGCGACGGGAGGGGACAGCGCGCAGGCCCCTCGGGGGCGCCTCGACGGACGACGCGGGGCGACGCGCTGGTCGACGGGGCAGGAAACAAACCGCCATGCGCCAGGAGCGCGTAGCGGGAAGAAAAAACGTCGCGCGCCACGGGGCGCGCGGCAGACAGGACAGCAGCGGAAGCTAACGGTGGGCCCACAGGCTAGGAGCGTGACCACTCTGATAGCATTTTAGAATCAGTAGGCAGAAACAGAAAGGAGGGGTTTCCACTAGTAGCAGTTGAGATACATATAGGAAACCCTAATTGGGTTGTACTCGCTATAGAGTACCCCACTGCAGGCTAGATAAATACAACATTCTAACACCTTATAGTTAATCTATGTTGCCCTCACATACTAGCGCAAGGTGGCTCAACACTCGTTATTAAAACACTTCCGCAACTACAACATTCCTACCCAGAGTTTAGCCTTGTAAAGATCCTAAGAGCTTTTCTCAGCCCTACATAATTCACCACGTCGTCGCAGAGAATGCCTACGCCCAAGCGAGAGCGGGGCCTTTCACTCCGCCAATGCCATAGGCAGGTAGTGCTAGCGATGAGGGGCGCTGCATTGTACGCGTTGATGGGGATAGCCGTGTATGAAGAATGATGGCCAGATACATGCAGCATGGATTGACATTCGGCACCGGATACGATGGCTGAAATGTGTTGCGTTGGCGTGCAAAAGCTCGTAACTGTTCCGTATTTCATGTCATCCAATGATAAATACGTTTGGCGACATTCACGTGCAGTCCGACATTCGGACACCTGGCAGCATATGCTGTAAGTACACGTCACAAGTGATTTGGACACTTTCTTTGAGAAAGTGTCCTGGGCGGTATGTACCCAAACTTGAAGGTAGTGATGGAGGGCTTTGGCTGGCATGCTTTGCAGTGCAGAATTGATGCACTGCCATTGCCTTCTTTTCCTGATCGTTGATGCAAGTCCATGATTGACATTATTATTCCTTTGCCTCTTGTACAGTGTTTACCTACTTAAAGTGTTTCTGCATTTATTGTGCTGTGCATTTATCGTTAGCAGGAGGCCGCTTTTTCAGAAAGCAATGGCTGGAACGTTTCGTTACAATATACCGCTAGCTTTGACAAAAGCTGTGAAGACAGATCTAGTCCATACTAGGTAGTATGTAATGAATTACAATTCATTACTATAGAGGCTGCTCCTAGCGAGGACAGCCCCGCACACTGCGCGTCAATTTCAGGTTCGGCCTACACTTTCGCACCGAACTAATTCCGAGTCGCCCCGCACCAATCGCGACACATCCAACCCTCGCACGTCCCGAGGTCCGCGCCTAGCACGTATTCGCCCTATAAATGCTTCTCTTGTTCATTCAATGCTGATTCAGTGATTCTGTAATCACAGTCTCTTTATAGAAGTCTTGCGCGCACTCTGTTTAGTACAACTCATAACACTTGGTATCAGAGCTACTTTCCTAGCTTCCCCGTTTTTTTTTTAGTGTATATCCCTTTGGGGGGGGAGGGGGGGAATAGGGAAGGATGCCGTGGTGAAAGGAGCAGCGATGTAGCCGGCCAGGAGAACGGATATTTGCTCCTAGCGGCCATGTTTTTACGGGCGCTCCTGTTGCACCGACGGATCCATACAAATAGCAAACCCTAGAAGGGTTGTACTCGCTATAGAGCACCCCACTACAGGCTAGAGCATAAGATAACATTCTGACACACCCCCATAGCCAAAGTGGGGTGTAATCAGCAGAGCAAGCAAAGCAGTACAAGCTCAAGGTGGATCACAATGTCACCACACATTCTGAGCACAAGTTCAAGAAGCAATAGTTTAAAGTTCACAATTATGAGCAAAGCTAGTGGTAGTCACAACGGGCAAGTGAGGAGGAGGAGAGAGAGTGAGAGGAGAGGAGATAGGAGGCGACGGCTGAAGCTGCAGACACACGGGCAACAGGAGGCACACTGGCACAGCGGCTACCGGAACAACGCTCCGGAATACTAGAGTAACTAGCCCCGCCGCTAAAGCAGCGGCAGACGAGCAACGGACCCACGGGCGGCTGGCACAGCTGGCTACGACTGGGCTACCGGAGCAACTCCCCGGACTACAGGTGCTGCTGGCGACACGACGACAACCTCCATTCAGCTTCCCCCAAACTATCCCACTCCCCCTGGCACACACCCGCTGCTACACCGCTAGCTCCACTCCCCCTTCACCCCCCCTTAGTACCACTCCACCGGCTCCAACACGTCCACCCCCCCTCAGCGGCAGCTGCAGCACAAGGAGACGGAGGAGGAGGAGGAGCAGGGAACAGTATAGAGTGAAGTCACCCCCATACCCCTCACCCCCAAACCCTAATTCAGGAGAATGGGGAGTAGGAGGGGTGGGGCGCCAGTAGAAGCACTGGGGGACAGCGGGGAGGGCAGGGGCAGCGAGGAACGGGCCCACCACGGGCCTGGTACAGACGCCCGAGCCGCGCGCAGGCGGCCCGAGCCGCGCGCGGGCCTGGCGCCGTCCGTACGGGCCGCGCGCGGGCCTGGCGCCGCCCGTACGGGTCGCGCGCGGGCTTGGCGCAGCCCGTACAGGCCGTGCACGGGCCTGGCGCAGCCCGTACGGGCCGCGCGCGGGCCTGGCGCAGCCCGTACGGGCTGCGCGCTGCCTGTACGGGCCGCGCGTAGGCCACGACGGGCAACGGGGGGCGATGCGGGGGTCCCCGTCGCCCGTCGTGGCGCCTCCAGAGGGCGACGCGCCAAACGACGGGGCAGAAGCCCGCCGCGCGCCTCGGGGCGCACAGCGGGCAGAGAACCGCCGCGCGCCTCGGGGCGCACGGCGAGCAGAAAACCGCCGCGCCCCTCGGGGCGCACGGCGGGAAGAAAAACTGCCGCACGCCACGGGGCGTGCGGCTCAGAGAGTAGTGGAAGTAGTTGCAGCGGAAGCAAGGAGGTGGTAAGCCCACCCACAGGATCGATCCAAGGGGATCGACCTGCTCTGATAGCATGTGAAAGTTAGAAGAGAGAAGAGGACTGCACTAGCAAGAATGAGGATACAAATAGCAAACCCTAGAAGGGTTGTACTCGCTATAGAGCACCCCACTACAGGCTAGAGCATAAGATAACATTCTGACACTTGCCCTCGACGGTAAAGATCGACCGTGCCCCCCCCCCCCCCCCCGGGTGGCGGACAACTTTCGCTGTCGTCGCAATTAATGTGTGAGTTAACAATATTCGTTTCGGCATTTCCAGAGTTAATTTGTGTGGCAACTAACGTCGACAAGATCTCCGTCAGTGCACGTCCGAAGATTTCGGAGGCAAGACGTGGTGCGAGTTGCGTCGGCACGTGGTCGTCAACTGCGCACGATATTTTCGGAGTGGACTGCATGCAGCATGTGACATCGGGCATCTTCGTCACGTTGCGCATGAGCCCGGTGGAGGTCTTCGGCAAGTGGCGCGGCGTCACTGCGCGCGAAGATTTCAGGTAGCAGCACGTGGAAAACGACTGCTGTGCGAGCAGCCAGGCGCAATATGTGATTTGCGTCAGAAAAACCGACGGCGAGGAGAGGCGTCGTGGCGACTGCCCGAAGAAAGCGGGGGTCTACCGTCGTCCCGCCCGGGTGCGGCAGGTGTTGCTGCAGGAAAATGCGTCATGGGCGTTTTTTTGCAGGAGCGGCACAGTGTGGGACGGAAGTTATTTTTGAACCACTGAAAAGTTCGGAAAAGGCCGCCTACGAGTACACTGGTCGCGTTAGGGTCACTTCTGCGCCTGCAACAAAGTCGGCCGAAATTTTCGGAGCAACAGCAGCAAGCCGACACTGTGCTTCAGGCGACACAGATTCCCCTGATTAAGGGAAGTTGTGCCGCAGACAGGGCAGTACACCAACGGGACAACGGTTTAGCGCAGCATCTAGACTCGCGTATTTCGCGTGGTCTACCGGCTACAGTAAACGGAATTCTGACAAATACGGGTCTGGCGAGAGAAACGGATTCCGAGCTTCAGGAGGGGAGAAAATGACCTACTGCGACGACTTTTTGCGGAGGCCGAGTTTCGCGGCTAAGCGGCGGTAGCAGAAGGAGCTCCCTACCGGCCAAAGTCTACCGACGTTTCATGTACCTCACACCAGAAAGGCCTCGAAGGCAATTCGTAAGTCCTGTTGGCCACTGTATAAAAATGTGGGGCCCTGTGTTTTAGCCATGTGTTGGTTAAAAGGTGTGGGTGGCGCTGGTTCGATGGCAGGGAATACAAGAAAACATTTCGTGGTGCGACACTATTCGGCCCCGACAAAAACGGACCATCGGCAACGTTTACCCTGCCGAAAAAGTCGGGACTGAAGAAATTGTGTCAGCTGGCGGTGTTTCTCCTGTTTCAACGGTCTACCCAACGGCGGTGTAGCAGCGAAGACGGAGTTCTCGAAGCTGCGGAGTTTTAAATGTGATAGGCACGGTGGGCAGCGAAGCGGCCGGCTGAGAGTTTGATATGGTAAACTCGCTCCGACTACGATTGCGTTTGAGCCTTCATTGAACGCCAGAAAAATCACGGGTCAACACGAAGAATGCCACATCCGACAAAAGCGGACGCTGGGTGAACGGCGGCATGCGAAATTGTAGGGGGGCGAAAGCAAAAAAAAAAAAGGAGGGAAAGTTGCGGGTGCCGCTTCAAGCTACTTGAGTGATAGGTTGAGCCCGTACACCACTCCACCGCAAATTTTGGAGTCTATTCATGTGAAGAAACGAGAATGAAGAAGAGAGGAGGGGTTCACTAGCAAGCAGTTGAGAACATATAGGAAACCTTAAGTTGGGTTGTACTCACTATTGAGTACCCCACTGCAGGCTAGACAAACATAACATTCTGACACACCCCCATAGCCAAAGTGGGGTGTAATCAGCACAATGAGCAAGCAGGCATAAAGCAGGAGTTCACAATAGCGAGCAAAGCTAGAGTCATTCACAAAGGGCAAGTGAGGAGGAGGAGGCGAGACTGTAAGAGGAGAGGAGATAGGAGGCGACGGCTGAAGCTGCAGACACACGGGCAACAAGAGTCACACTGGCACAGCGGCTACCGGAACAGCGCTCCGGACTACTGGAGTAACTGGCTCCGCGGCTAAGACTAGCGGCAGACGAGCAACGGACCGACGGGCGACTGGCACAGCTGGCTACGACTGGGCTACCGGAGCAGCACCCCGGACTACTGGTGCTGCTGACGACACGACGACAACCTCTGTTCAACCAACCTCCTCCAGCTGCCCCACACTTCTCGACACACACCCCCTGCTCAAACCCTAGCTCCACTCCCATAGCACTCCCCTTACACCCTAAACCGCAGGCTCACACACATCCACCTCCCTCAAAACCCTAGCTCCACTCCCACAGCACCCCCCTTAAACCCTAAACCCCAAGCTCCCACACATCCACCCCCCTCAGCGACAGCTGCAGCAGTGGGAGACGAAGGAGGAGGAGGAGCAGGGGAGACCACACACCCGTCACCCCCTACTCGCCACCCCCAGACCCTAACACAGGGCAGGGCGGGACGGCGGGTAGGGAGGTTAGGGGGGGGAGGGGCGACGCGCGGTCTCCCAGGGCGCCAAAACAGGCGGCAGAAGGGGCGATGCTCGCCCCCCTCCCCCAGGCGGCCCCCTCAGGTCGCCTCGACAGGCGATGGGAAAAGAGGGGGGGGGCGGTGCACGGGCCCCCAGTGCGCCGCGACAGGCGACGGAGCATGGTCGGGGCGGGGCCGGGGCAGGGTCGAGGCAGGGCCGAAAGGGGCGGCAACGGGGCCGCAAGTGGCGGCGACGGGGCCGCTGGAGGCGGCGACGGGGCCGATAGGGGCGGCGACGGGGCCGCTAGGGTCGGCGACGGGGCCGCTGGCGGCGACGGGGCCGCTAGGGTCGGGGACGGGGCCGCTGGCGGCGGCGACGGGGCGAATAGGGGCGGCGACGGGGCCGTTAGGGGCGGCGACGGTGCCGCTGGTGGCGGCGACGGGGCCGATAGGGGCGGCGACGGGGCTGTTAGGGGCGGCGACGGGGCCGCTGGCGGCAGCGACGGGGCCGATAGGGGCGGCGACGGGGCCGCGAAGGGGCCGCGAGGGGCCTGAGAGGTCGGCGACGGGGCCGCTGGCGGCGGCGACGGGGCCGATAGGGGCGGCGACGGGGCCGCGAAGGGGCCGCGAGGGGCCTGGAAGGGCGGCGACGGGCCGCGAAGGGGCCGCGAGGGGCCTGAAAGGGGCGGCAACGGGGCCGCAAAGGGGCCGTGAGGGGCCGAGAAGAGCGGCGACGGGGCCGCGGGGGGTGGCGACGGGGCCACTAAGGGTCGCGCGAGGGGCACGTCACGGGGCGTGTAGTACACAGAGTAGCAGCGGAAGCAGTTAGGTGGGGCCCATAGGCCAGGAGCGTAGTCGCTCTGAGAGCATGTAAAGTAACGAGAATGAAGAAGAGAGGAGGGGTTCACTAGCAAGCAGCTGAGTACATATAGGAAACCCTAAGTTGGGCTGTACTCACTATTGAGTACCCCACTGCAGGCTAGACAAACATAACATTCTGACAATTCAGTAGACATCCGAAAGGGTTTGATATTGTTACATGGAGGCGCGGCGAGGGGTGTATTGCCAAGGATGCTTGGGATTTGCTAAGTAATTTTGACGGGTACGAAGATGGGTGAACGTCGGAGTACCAAGGTCAACGCTGGAAACGTCGGGGCTACAAGGCAGAAAATACTTCGGAGCTTGATTCCGCAACCATGATTTTCGGGTGACATTTCGACGGTGGGAGACGGGTAAACGTCTGCTCGCCACTTGTTTTAAGCTTCACGGTACTTCAGGAGTTTACCTGGGGGAGTTCTGTCAGAATCCCAGCCACTAACCACTAGGATAAAAGGGCTTGTAAAGTAGCGGGTTAGTGCGCCCATAACCCCCCAGGACAACGAGCCTGTAACCCTTCCCTAGGATCAATCGGGGATCACCAGTGGACCTCTGACACCCCCCCGCACTGGGGTGCCCGAAGTGCAAACACCGGGATTCGAGCTCAAGACCTTTGCTCTGATACCATGTCAGAATCCCAACCACTAACCATTGGGATAAAAGGCTTGTTAAGTAGCGGGTGAGTGCGCCCATAACCCCCCAGGATCAATCGGGGATCACCAGTGGACCTCTGACAAGTTCAACGGTGAGATCTGCGGCGTTGATGCGCGCTAGGGTCCGTGAAAATCGGTCTCGGAAGACCCATAAGTACTGGGTTCCACGCTGAAAAAAGCACCTCCTGTTGATGGGTTGCTTGGGTGGTTAACCGCACGATAAAAATGGTGACCGGGTGGGTGTGCTAGAAACACCGGTTCTTTCGGAGGACAACCTGCGGGCGACCTAGATTTTCGGGGTCTGTTAATTTGCGACATTTGCGGGGGCAATGAGCAGTTACGAGAATGAGTCCTAACGGAGTCAGCGGGGCCGCGGACAGCATCCATGCAGATGACGGAATTGCAGCGTTCCTTGATTAAGCGTGCGAAGGCACTCGTCGTCAAATGAAGTAGCTGTACAAATTGGAAGTTGCTCAGGGGTACTAGCGACAACACGAGGAAGAATTTTGCTACATAAATTGGGGGGAGAGGCGACAGCTGTTTTTCGCCCCTGCCCGGGA
The DNA here is from genome assembly GCA_948144175.1 of Closterium sp. NIES-65. NCBI lineage: Eukaryota > Viridiplantae > Streptophyta > Zygnematophyceae > Desmidiales > Closteriaceae > Closterium > Closterium sp. NIES-65. The sequence goes on along the minus strand of CANXME010000511.1, from coordinate 552,020 downwards.
GAGTTCGGCGAATCAGGACAACGCCGACAGTGCAGCTGACGTCATCGTCAGTTTGAGTTCAACTTCGAAAAAATATTTGCGATATAAGGGGGGAAAGCAGCAGTTGTTTTCGCCTCTGCCCGGGAGTTTTCGGAGCAACGCGACAAAGGCCTCGGCGAGTGACGACAGGACCGCCCGAGGTGCTAATAGCTGGAGCAGTGGCAGCGAGGATTTCGCCACAGCAGCAAGACAAAAAGACAGCAATTCGGCTTGCAGTTGCTGACAACTGGAGATACACCTTGTCAGAGGTCCACTGGTGATCCCCGATTGATCCTAGGGGAAGGGTTACAGGCTCGTTGTCCCAGGGGGTTATGAGCGCACTGACCCGCTACTTAACAAGCCCTTTTATCCCAATGGTCTAGTGGTTGGGATTCTGACATGGTATCAGAACGAAGGTCTCGGGTTCGAATCTCGGTGAGTGCACTTCGGGCATCCCAGTGCGGGGGGGTGTCAGAGGTCCACTGGTGATCCCCGATTGATCCTAGGGAAGGGTTACAGGCATGTTGGCCTGGGGGGTTATGGGCGCACTTGTTGAAATGTATTCGTATACATTTATAAATGCCTACAGTAGAGTTTAGTGTAGTTATATAGTTTCCTGCTTGGTGGTGGACCATTTGCCCATTTCCTTGACTATATCCTGTATGCCTTCTATTATTGAAACACTTTTCTCCTTCCAAAATCTCTCGACACTTTTCCTTCAACCCTTCAACTCGAACTAAGTCACTCCTAACTATGGCTCCTAAGCCAAACTCACGCTAGATTCTTGACATGCTATCAGAGTGATTACGGTCATGGCGTGTGGGCCCGCCTTACTGCTTCCGCTGCTACTCTGTGTTCGGCACGCCCCGTGGCGTGCCCCTTAACTTTCTCTTAGCGGCCCCGTTGCCACCCTTTCAGGCCCCTCGCGACCCCTTCGCGGCCCCGTCGCCGCCCTTCCGCGGCCCCGTCGCCGCTCTTCATCGGCCCCGTCTCCGCCCTTTCAGCGGCCCCGTCGCCGCCCTTTCAGCGGCCCCGTCGCCGCTCTTCATCGGCCCCGTCTCCGCCCTTTCAGCGGCCCCGTCGCCGCCCTTTCAGCGGCCCCGTCGCCGCCCGCCCTTTCAACGGCCCCGTCGTCGCCGCCAGCGGCCCCGTCGCCGCCTCCATCGGCCCCGTCGCCGCCGCCAGCGGCCTCGTCGCCGCCGCCAGCGGCCCCGTCGCCGCCACTTGCGGCCCCGACCCCGCCCCGGCCATGCCCCGTCGCCAGCCGCAGCACACCGGGGGCACGTGCACCGCACCCCCCCCTTTTCCCGTCGCCCGTCGCGGCTCCTTCAGGGGCCGCGACCTGGAAGGGGGGGGCAAGCGTCGCCCCCTCTGCTGCCTGCTTTGGCGCCCTGGGAGGCCGTGCGTCGCCCCCTCCCCCCCCCCTTCTCCTTCGTCTCCCTGCAGCTGCGGGGGGGAGGGTCTGGGGGTGGCGGGTGTGGGGGTGATGGGTGGTGTGTTTCCCTTCCCCTCCTCCTTTCGTTCCCACTGCTGCAGCTGCCGCTGGGGGGGAGGGTGTGAGGGTGTGGGGGAGCCAGGGGAGTGGCATTGGGATTGGGGTGGCGGGTGTGAGACCAACCACCCCCCATCCCTCGTGGGGGGGGGGGAGGAGAGTAAAGGGGTGGCAGGATTGCCTGCCCCTTTGCTATTGTACCTGCTCTATTACCTTGTCTGTTGTTGCTGCTTTCTTTGCACTTGGTGTACCTCTGCAGGAGGTGTACTGCACACGATTCTAGCTGTAGGCATTTAGGGGGTGTTTTGAAATGTATTCGTACACATTTATAAATGCCTACAGTAGAGTTTAGTGTAGTTATATAGTTTCCTGCTTGGTGGTGCACCATTTGCCCATTTCCTTGACTATATCTTGTATGCCTTCTATTATTGAAACACTTTTCTCCTTCCAAAATCTCTCCACACTTTTCCTTCAACCCTTCAACTCGAACTAAGTCACTCCTAACTATGGCTCCTAAGCCAATATCACGCTAGATTCTTGACAGCACTTACTCGCTACACAAACAAGCCCTTTTATCCCAATGGTCTAGTGGTTGGGATTCTGACATGGTATCACAGCGAAGGTCTCGGGTTTGAATCCCAGTGTGTGCACTTCGGGCATCCCAGTGCGGGGGGGTGTCAGAGGTCCACTTGTGATCCCCGATTGATCCTAGGGGAAGGGTTACAGACTCGTTGTCCTGGGGGGTTATGGGCGCACTGACCCGCTAGTTAACAAGCCCTTTTATCCCAATGGTCTAGTGGTTGGGATTCTGACACACCTAACCACCGCTATTTTCTTTCCGTCTATTTTCAACCCCACTCGCGCAAGTGGGTATGCACCCTTTCTAGAATCTTTGACCGAGGGTTGTGTGAGCGTCAGAAATTTCACACTGATCTCACAGTGAGCTGGTTCCACACCCCCAAAAAGAGTAGAAGTGGCACAAGGGAACTCGCAACAGCAAAAGTGCCCCTTCTCAGATTCGCTTTCATGAGTTTCTTAACATTACATATCAGGGTGCTTCGTAGCCCAACTTCCCCAAGTGCCCAACTGAAATAGTCGAATGCGTGCAGGGTATCTTCAAAACGCGGGAACAGTGCAAGGGTTCGGAGTTGAAAATAGCGGTGGTTAGGACGTGTCTCGGTTCGCCTCTGGTTGGCTGTGATCTTGTCGGGGCTGATCTAATCGGGTTACCTTTGTTTGGACAGCTCGCGCCGCCCGATTAGAGAATATTTTCCTCGAACACTTCACGAGGTTACATAGCAGGCGTACAAACATTTCCTGCCACTTTTGGGCCCACTTTGGCGACTGCGAAACCCTCGGCATGGAACATGCGAATTTGATTGTTTCCCTGTAACTGTTCGCCAGCGTTGCGTAGAACCCCAATCAAATGCAATCAAGTGATCGTCGGCGATTGTGTATGATTGGGCTGTTTTCGCCGGCATATATATAGTCTGTGTAGGCTGTAGTGGGGCAGTTCATATGGGGTACAACACTTAGGGTTTACTACTTGTACTCCTCATTCTGCTCAATGCATTCATTCCTCGTTTCTTATCATGGTATCGAGCAGGTTCCCTAGTGGGAACGCTACCTAGGGCCCACCACGATATTTTTTTTTCCTGCCCGGAGCGCGATTCACTCCTGCCCGAGTCGCGCTCTGTGTGCCCTCCCTACCTTCGCGCCACCCTTAGTGGCCCCTCTCACGGCCCCTTACGCCGCCCTTACGGCCCCTCGCGCCGCCCTCTATGGCCCCTTGCGCCGCCCTTACGGCCCCGTACGGCCCCTCGCGCCGCCCTTACGGCCCTCACGCGGCCCCCTTTCGGCCCCTCGCGGCGCCCTTTCCGGCCCCTTACGGCCCCGTCACCGCACCGTTTAGGCCCCTTGCGGCCCCTCTTCGGCCCCGTCTAGGCCCCTTGCGGCCCTCTCTATGGCCCCGTCTAGGCCCCTTGCGGCCCCGTCGCCGCCACCTACGGCCACGCAGCCGCCACCTGCGGCCCCGTCGCCGCCATCTGCGGCCCCGTCGCCGCCACCTGCGGCCCCGTCGCCGCCACCTGTGACCCCGTCGCCGTCACCTGCGGCCCCGTCGCCCTCCCCTAGCGGCCCTGTCACCGCTCAGCCGCCCAGCGACCGAGCCGCCGAGCAGCCCAGCAGCCGAGCCGCCCACCTGCCGAGCAGCCGAGCCGCCCAGCAGCCGAGCCGCCCACCAGCCGAACCGCCCAGCAGCCGAGCCGCCCAGGAGCCGAGCCGCCCAACAGCCGAGACGCCGAGTAGCCAAGCCGCCCAGCAGTCAAGCCGCCCAGCCGCCGAGCCGCCCAGCAGCCGAGCCGCCCAACAGCCGAGCCGCCCTGCCGCCGAGCCGCCGAGCTGCCGAGCCGCCCTACTGTTGAGCCGCATCTGTTCCTACCGGTGCGCCGCGGCCCTCCTTCCTCGGACTGGTGAGCTCACTCCCTACTAGGCCACTGCAGTCATGGCTACCCCCAGTGTCCTTACTTTTGATGCTGAGGGCCGTGCCGTTGACTTTGAGGTCTGGGTCGATGACCTCCAGCTGTTTCTCCAGTGCGATAGGGCAGACGGACTCTCTCTGTTCGATCTCACCTCTGGTGCCTCTCCTGCCCCGCCTGCTATTGCTGACAGCACTGTTCGCTCACAGTGGGCCACACGCGATGCGGCTGCTCGCCTTGCCGTGCGTCGCCACTTACCGACCACTGAGCGTGCACACTTTAGCCAGTACAAGAGTGCTCAGACCTTGTACGACGCTGTAGTTGCACGCTACTCTTCCCATGCCACTGCTGCACTGAGCCGCCTCATGCTACCGTACCTCTTCCCTGACCTTGCTGCCTTTCCCACACTCGCTGACCTCATTACGCACCTCCGCACTAGTGACACTCGCTACCGCGCTGCACTTCCTGCTGAGTTCTGCGCCAAGAACCCCCCCCCCCATGTACATCACCCTCTACTACATAGCCACCCGACTCCGTGACTCTCTCCTCGTAGTCAGGGACCACTTCCTCTCAGTTTGCCCCACCACTCTCACCGTTGACCTCCTCGAGAAGGGCCTCCTAGCAGCAGAGAAGAGCATAGTCGCTGTAGGAGCCTCTCGTGGTGACCCTCGCACCCCCGTCTTTGAGGGGTGTTCCCCCTCCCTCCTCTTACCCTCAGTTGCCTCTGCTGCTGCGGCCGACCTCGTTGGTTTTGATTCGGTCGGCGCTGCGTCTGCCCCGAGAGGGAGACGCCGCACCAGCAAGGGCAAGGGGGGCAAGGGCGCTGGAGGGGCTGGTGGGGGCGGTGGAGGTGGTGGTGGAGGCAGTGGAGGGGGTGGGGGTGGTGGTGGGAGTGGTGGCGGGGGTGGAGGTGTCAGTGGCAACAGTGGAGGCGGAGGAGGCAGCGGCGGTGGCGGAAGGAGCGGAGGCGGTGGAGGTGGTGGAGGCGGCGGAGGCGGCGGAGGTGGCGGAGGCGGCGGCTGCAGCAGTGGACCTGGTCGCAGCTCTGCGCAGAGGAGTGGCTCCGGTGGTGGTACGCGCCAGCAGCAGCAACGCAGTCGTGAAACCCTGTCCCCTCAGCAGCTTCGTGAGTGGTACGCTGCACGTCAGCGCGGTGGGGGTACGGGTACATGCACCTACGTTCTCCGCACCGGCGATCGAGCTGGTGAGCAGTGCGGGGGCCCGCCCTCCACCCAGCGCTGCTTCGGCCGCCTGACGGACGCGTGGCGTCTCCAGTTCCCTGAGGCCTCTGAGATCCCTCGCTGGGGAGAGCTGTCTAGGGTGGGGGTTGCTATCTTTGATCATGGTTTTGATGCTATTCTTGCTGCCATGTATGCTGTTGCTGATAGTGTTGAGGGTGACTGTAACCTGTGTGTTCCGCCTGACCCGGGCGTTGAGCCTGCTGCTCTAGGTGCTGGTGAGGCTGCTGCTCTAGGTGCTAGCGCGTGTGCTGCCTCAGGTGCTGGTGAGTCTGCCCTCTCAATTACCACGTTGGCTCAGGCCTTACACACCTTCACCCTTGACTCGGGTGCTTCCCGCTCCTTCTTTCGGGACCGCACCACACTTACGCCGCTTAGTCGGCCGGTTGCGGTCTCCCTGGCGGACCCCTCTGGGGGTCCTGTCCTTGCTCGCTTCTCCACTGTCTTACCGTGTTGGGCAGCTCCCTCTGGCACCCTATCAGGTCTCTACCTCCCCTCGTTCTCTACGAACTTGGTGAGTGGCGGTGATCTACAGGATAGGGGGGGTTGACCAGTTCACTCCTGCAAGTTAGCGGGTGACCCACTGCACGTGTGCTCGGACAGGCCGACACATGGCCACGTTCACCCGTCGGCCGGGGTCTAGCCTATACACCCTCATTACTGAGTCTCCTCCGGCTGCTGAGCCTGGTCAGGTCGCTGCGTCGAGTTAGGTGTTTGCTGCAGCGTCCAGGTCTAGTCCTGCGTCTGCTCCCTGCTCGTGTCGTCTCCTGTCTCACCAGACTCTCCTTTGGCACCACCGCCTTGGTCACCCCTCCCTGCCTCGTCTCCGAGGCATGGCCTCCTGTGTCCTTGTCTCTGGTCTCCCCCGGTCTCTCCCTCCTCTACCTCCGGGGCCTGCCCCTATCTGCGTCCCCTGCGTCGAGGGGCGACAGCGCGCCGCCCCTCACTCCTCCGAGTTTCCTCCAACAGAGGCTCCGTTGCAGACTCTTCACATGGACGTGTGGGGCCCCGCCCGCGTCCGTGGCCAGGGGCACGAGGGTTACTTCCTGTTGGTGGTTGACGACTACTCGCGTTACACCACGGTCTTCCCCTTGCGCAGCAAGGGTGACGTCACTGAGGTGTTTATCGACTGGATCCGCGCAGCTCGTCTCCAGCTCAGAGAGAGTTTCGGCTCCGACTTTCCTGTTCTGTGTCTGCACTCTGACAGAGGCGGGGAGTTTTCTTCTGCCCGTCTGGGAGCCTTCTGTCGTGCACAGGGCATCCGCCAGACCTTCACGCTTCCGACCTCTCCGCAGCAAAATGGGATTGCTGAGCGCCGCATTGGCATGGTCATGGACGTCGCTCGTACGTCCATGATCCATGCGGCTGCCCCCCATTTTCTGTGACCATTTGCGGTTCACTACGTGGCGCATCAGCTCAACCTTCAGCCCCAAGTCTCCTTGCCAGAAACCTTCGCCACCTTGCGGTGGACGGGGAAGGTTGGCGATATGTCTGCGTTTCGGGTCTGGGGATCTCGGGCGTTTGTCCGCGACTTGTCTGCGGACAAGCTGTCCCCCCGTGCTGTTCCCTGCGTCTTCCTTGGCTTCCCCCCTAACGCGCCTAGTTGGCAGTTTTACCACCCCACCTCGCGCCGTGTTCTGTCCTCCCAAGACGTCACCTTTGATGAGTCGGTGCCTTACTACTGTCTCTTCCCCTACCGCACCGCGCCCCTTCACCCGCCGCCGCTCTTCCTTGCACCAGGTCCTCCCCCGGTAGACCCCCTCCCCCCTCAAGGTCCTGCCCCGTCAGGTGTGTCCCAGGTAGACGCAGTCAAGCCTGTCGAGGTAGCTGTTGACTCTGCACCTGCTAGAGGTGATGAGCCTGCGGGTGTCGGATCTGGGGGTGCTGAGCCTGGGGGTGCTGAGACTGGGTTGGCTGGGTCTGGGGGTGCTGAGTCTGGAGGTGCTGAGCCTGGTGGTGCGGAGCCAGGGGGTGAAGAGCCTGGGGGTGCGGAGCCAAGGGGCGCTGGGTCTGCTCGTTTGGCCGCCGGCGGTGCTTCGTCGAGGCGGGAGCCTCTCTCTCCACAGGAGCTGCACGAGTAATTTGCCCAGCGCTGGAGCCGTGCTGCTGGAGCTGGAGGTACTAATGTTGCTCCTGGTCCCGGGGGTGCTCGTAGTGGCGGTGCTGGAGCTGCTAGGCCTGGGGGTGCTGCTGGGGCTGCTGGAAATGGTCTTGCTGGAGCTGCTGGCGGTACTGGAGCTGCCGGTCCTGCTGGAGTTGGTGCTGCTGGAGCTGCTAGAACTGGAGCTGCTGGGGGTATTGGCGCTGGTGTTTCTGCTGGCGCTGGTGCGTGTGAGGGTGCTGGAGTTGGCGCTGTTGGAGCTGGAGGTGCTGCTGGCGCAGGTGTTGCCGCTGGGGGTACTGGTAATGTCCCTGCTGGTTCTAGAGGCGCTGCGCGGCCGCGGCCGTACTTCGTTCCGCTCCTTGAGGAGGTTCTTGGTCTCCCGCCTTCTACTGGTCCTGCTCCTCCCTTAGAGTGTCCACAGCATGTCCAGTCGCAGTCATAGTTACAGCCCGCCTCCCCTCTAGCTGCTCCTTCTCCCTACACTGGTCCTACTGGAGGTCTTGCTGAGCGTCATGAGCCTTCGTCTCGTCCTGTGTTGCCTGTTCGCACTACTCGCACTAGTCGTCGTGTTCCGCGTCCGCATCCTCCTGCGGCTCTGAGCACACACCAGATGGCACTGCGTCCTTCAACTGCTCCCCTTCGTGTCTCGTTGCCGTCTCCTCAGAGTCCTCTCTTCCTGTACTTCGTGACCCTGAGTCTGACTCTCTTCGTGCTGCCAGTCCTACTGTCACGCGTCTCCTGGCCACTGTTGTCACTGACCCTTCCTTTGAGTCCACTGCTGCGTCTGCCTTAGTGGCTGAGCTTGTCGACTTCCCTGCTCGCTGTCGTCTAGACTACGCCACTAGTCTTTTTGTTGAGTCCGAGTCTGTCTGTCCTCCGTCCGTCGTGGGTGAGTGTGCTCTTAGCAGAGACGTCCTTGAGGACAGGCAAGAGGAGTTCCAGTGTTTTGCTGCTGCTTTGCCTCATCTTGTGTCCACGCAGATTGCCCCTGAGGGAGACCCGGATGCACTACACATCCAGTCTACTCGATCGTACGCTGAGGCGATCAAGGGTCCCTACTCCTCTCAATGGCAGTCAGCCATGGACGCAGAGATGGCTTCCTAGAAATCCACAGGCACCTACGTCGACGAGGTTCCCCCACCTGGGGCGAACATCGTCAGTGGCATGTGGATTTTCAGGGTGAAGCGGCCGCCGGGTTCTCTGCCTGTCTTCAAGGCGCGTTACGTGGCTCGAGGCTTCAGTCAGCGGAAGGGAGTTGACTACTTTCAGACCTTCTCTCCCACCGCGAAGATGACCACTCTTCGGGTGCTGCTGCACATAGCCGCTCAGCGCGACGAAGAGCTTCACTCTCTTCACTTCAGCACTGCTTTCTTGCAGGGCAGCCTGCACGAGGAGATCTGGCTACGCCGCCCACCTGGCTTCACTGGGTTGTTTCCTCCTGGTACCCAGTGAAGCCTCCGGCGGCCAGTCTACGGTCTCCGCCAGGCGCCCCGTGAGTGGCACGACACAATGAGGACTACACTTGCGGCTCTTGGGTTTGCTCCTTCTACAGCCGACCCGTCGCTGTTTCTGCGCACCGACACCTCGCTGCCGCCGTTCTACATCCTCGTGTACGTCGACGACTTGGTCTTTGCCACTGCTGACACTGCTGGACTCGCCCACGTGAAGTCCGAGCTGCAGAAGAGACACACGTGCACAGACCTGGGTGAACTGCGCAGCTACCTTGGCTTGGAGATCACCCGGGACAGAGCACAGCGCACCATTACCCTGACTCAGTCACACATGGTGCAGCAGGTCCTTCAGCACTTCGGCTTCACGTACTCCTCGCCTCAGGCCACTCCTCTGTCTACTCGCCACTCGCTCTCAGCTCTGCCTTCGGATGAGTCCGTAGAGTCGAGTGGCCCGTACCCAGAGCTTGTTGGGTGCCTCATGTACCTGATGACCTGCATACGACCTGACCTTGCATACCCTCTTAGCATCTTGGCACGCTATGTTGCTCCCGGCAGACACCGACCAGAGCACATGGCTGCAGCGAAGAGGGTGTTGCGCTACGTGTGCAGTACGTCTGGCATAGGGCTTGTGCTTGGAGGGCGACGTCGAGTGGTCCTCACAGGTCACGCAGACGCTTCTTGGGCTGACGACCAGCTGGCATAGCGGTCGTTACAGGGTTACACCTTCAGCCTTGGCCCCGGCTCTGTTTTATGGCGGTCTACCCGCTCGTCTTCTGTTCTCACCTCCACTTGTGAGGCTGAGATCTACGCGGGGGCCATGGCTGCACAGGAGCTACGCTGGCTCACTTACCTGCTGACTGACCTAGGAGAGCCACCTCGTTCTCCTCCAGTTCTGTACGTAGACAACAAGGCCATGCTGGCCTTGTGTCGGGAGCACAGACTGGAGCACAGAACGAAGCACATGGCTCTTCGCTACTTGTTGGCTTGTGAGTTGCAGCAGCGTGGTCAGCTCCGCCTCACCTACGTGGCCTCTGAGGCCAACACCGCTGATATCTTTACCAAGGCCCTTCCGCCTTGTGATCATCTGCGCTTCTGTGCTATGCTAGGTCTTGTGTCTACTTCGCCTCACTTGCTCACTTCTTGACCTTGTTTGTATTGTACTCTTTCTATACCTGCACTTGCTTGTTTACCTTTATATATATGATCTTGCATATGAACTGGCCTTGTGGCCTTGCTCTTGTGCTTGGACTGTGTGGTGACGTTGTGATCCACCCTGATCTTGCCTTGCTTTGCTTGACTGGTCTTGTGACCCCTTGTTCTCCCCCACTTTGCCTATGGGGGTGTGTCATGCATATATGCTATAGTCTGTGTAGGCTGTAGTGGGGCAGTTCATATGGGGTACAACACTTTAGGGTTTACTACTTGTACTCCTCATTGTGCTCAATGCATTCATTCCTCGTTTCTTTTGAGATCGAGTTGGGGCGATAAGCCGATCGCGATCAAGTGATTGCCTCTAATTGCATGAAATCGCCGCCTTACCTTCCTGGAAGTTATTGATCGTGTCTGATCTAGGCAACCCGAGGCGAACCGAGACACATCCTTAGGACCTGGCCCAGACCGCATCTGATTGCCCTGGAAGCCCCAGGCCAGTTTCAGGCAATCAGGGGCAATCAACTGCCTCAAACACCCCAATCAATCACAATCACACACAATCAGCCACGATCACTTGATTGCGTGGGATTGGGGATCTTGGCGACGCCCGTGATCAAGTTACAGTGTATAGTTAAGCTCGTCAATCCGTCGTGCATGCATATTTTGAAGTGTAATTTGCGAGATTACATGGAAACAAAGATTTCGCTACATCTTCGTTCTCGCCAAAAATGGGACGAAAGTATAACGAATTGCTGTCGCGCTTGCAGGGCAAGCGCATGGAATTTCCGAGGAATATCATCACTGATCCAGCTGCGCGAGCAATGCAATCACAAGCAACCCGATCAGATCAGTTCCGATCAGAGGCAGTCTGGGCCACGTCCTTAGGTGTACTGCAGCAGGAGAGTGATGATACTGCCACGCGGAGATCTTGGCTTGGCATGGCAGACCATTTTCGAAGGGGGGGGGGGGGGGGGGGGGAGAAAGAGCACTTGGCAATTTCTTGACAGCCTCGTCAGACCCTGACAGCATGATGAACGGTCGTTATCAATTTCACCGACATCGACGAGCATCCACTGATCGACCTCTGACAACGTGTCGGACTCCGCTCAGCATCGCGCTAATCGTCATTGTCCGATTCGAAACCACTACATCAACGACTATCATTCAATCGCGTATTCAGTTCGGCACTTCGATCGCGATCGTCAGATCGACATCTGGGAAATTCGACGGCTGACATTCCAACATTATTCAATTTCCCCTAGTCAGCTTGTCAGTCTCGCGTAAACTCGAAGGTCAACGTGCTTATGCACCGTCAGATTAGTTTCGACCGAGTTCTGCGAGACTCGTCTACCGATAAGGGGGCCTTATCTAGAAGGTGGGAGAGTGTAACGAATTACAATTCATTACTGTAGAGGCTGCTCCTAGCGAGGACAGCCCCGAACACTGCACGTCAATTTCAGGTTCGGCCTCCACTTTCGCACTGAACCAGTTCTGAGTCGCCCCGCACCAATCGCGACACATCCAACCCTCGTACGTCCCGAGGTCCGCGCCTAGCACGTATTCGCTCTATAAATGCTTCTCTTGTTCATTCAATGCTGATTCAGTGATTCTGTAATCAATCTCTTTTTAGAAGTCTTCCGCGCACTCTGTTTAGTACAACGCATAACATAGTACCTACTACGAGCTTGAGTAATTACACGGTCGTGCAGAATCACACAAGTGCAGTGATGACCTGAACTTTTGTTGGAGCGGACCTTTAGGTGGATGGATGGTTGAAATTCAGTGTTTAGAAACTCCCTGTCCAAGGAGAGACGGAGCGGAGGAGATGGCGTGACGCGGCTGGCACGGGTGGTCAAGCTCATCGGGTAATGAAGGACCAGCCAGTGACAGACAGCAGACAAACCCAAGATGGTCAATACCCTAGCGGGATGCGAATCTGTCAGTCGTGTTCGGTCGCCGAGAGCGTTTTTAGAACAAGTCGGGAGGGATGATGACGTTGTTAATGCCGTGGACCCAAATCAGCGTGAGCGACGACGCCGCGATGTCGCTTCGGGTTACCACTCCCATCTGCGACGTCGTTGCGCCAGGAGGCCCGAGCGTCACGGTGCTGTTGAGCTCTTTTTTCTGCTTCACGATCTTTACACCGTATATGGTGGGGAGCTTCGAATCGGGCGGTAACTTCTTGAGGTGTTACAGGGCGAAGGCGAACTCGTCACAGGAAAGTTCGCTCACTAGCGAACTTGTAACTTTCGCCAAAACCCAATCTGAAATGTCAAATTCGAGGTTGGAAATCCCAACCTGAAATGTGCGCTTCGGGATTTCTCAAAGCACACGTGAATTCCCAACCAGCAAAGCAGCAGAGAAGAGAGTATCTGAGCATCTTTACGACAGCAGAGCAACTAGCCATGCCATACAGCTGTAAATACGTTCCAGCACCACAAGACCCAAGTACCATCATCATGAAGTAGAAGACCAAGTCAGCTAGTGCTCTTCTAGAACCATCTCATGATTGTACTTTGCATATTTCTATATAAACAGCTAGGATCCAGCATAGGGTTGCTATCATTGCTTGTACATATTCTGTTCCTAGCTGGAGACAGCAGAGAAAGGTGATATGGCGGCCTGAACGAACTTCTCAAGGCGCCATAGTCATAGGAATGTGTATAACAGTAGTCTTTCGTCCCTTGTATGCCATTCTTGCTTTCTGAAATTTACAGAATTCATGCTACCAAATCTGCCTTGCTAATTTAGACTCTTGAAACTTAGCATTCATAACTACTAACAGCTTAGAGCTGTTCCATTTGGTATCCGAGCTAGATTACGACCTGCTAGGACTACGTCATGACGTCTGACTTAGGACCTCCGTCCTCTGAGGATTGGGCTAATTTTTTGCAGAACTACCGAGCCCAAATCGTTTCTGAACTTCGAGAGAGCTTGCAAGCTGAAATTCGAGCCAGTATAGCTGCAGCCGGTTCGGTGGCAGCAAGTGTGAACACTGCTGCACCCTCAGATGGAAATCAGCGCGCTAGACCCGCTATGCCAGATCTCTTCACGCCAGGAAAGTTTCAGCCAGTCGTGGGCCGATGGCTATTCCTTGTCGAGCAGTACTTGCTGTTGAGCCACGTTGCACCTGCTGAGTGGGCATCATTCACGGGAACGCTTCTTCGAGGTTCTGCGATCACTTGGTGGCAGTCCATCCACACCTCTGTTCAGTCATGGGAGCAGTTTAAGCAACTCTTCACGGCTGCTTTTCAACCAGTGAACCCGGAACTCAAAGCTCGTGATCGCTTGGCTGCCCTCAAGCAACTCAAGTCCGTCCAGGAGTACGCGGCGCGCTTCCGTGATGTTGCACAAGAGATACCTGACCTGTCCAGTGCTGAAAAAATGGATCGCTTCAAGCGCGGCCTGAAATCCAACGTCCGCATGGAGGTCGAGCTAAGGGACTGCACTACGCTCGAGGAAATGATACGTGTCGCTGAACGGTATAACGCTGTTCATTTCGCATACAAGGCACAATTTCCTCGCAGCCCGTTTCTCCCTTTTGCTCCCTCCCATCAGCCATCATCCTCAGCAACATTCAACCAGCAAGAACCTACTCCTATGGACCTGGACGTGATGGAGAAGGGCAAGAAACCTGTGAAGAACGATGTCGTCTGCTTCAAGTGTGGCAAGAAAGGCCATGTATGGAGGTTCTGCCGCGAACGCTCCAGCCGACCTCCGTTACTTCCAACACCAAAAAACAGTCACCGCCAGTAAGCTTGGGGCGACTTTCTGGCAACCTGCAGAGCCCTTCCATCATCTCTCTTGAAAACACCATCCCATCCAACCCTCTTCTCATTTCCATAAGCATACGAAACCGTACCTTCAAGGCCCTGATTGATAGTGGAGCTTCTTCCAACTTCATCTCTTCAAATCTTGTCTCTGAACTATCTCTTCCTATCCAGCAAGATTCCCATTCCCAAACAGTGCAGATAGCGAACGGAGCTTCTATCACGTGTGGCCCAACTCCTTTCCCAATCAGCTGCACCATGGGCTCATACAAAGACAAGCTCCAGTTCCAGCAAGTACCTTTGGGAGAGCATCATCTAATCCTCGGGCGTGATTGGCTTTCATCCAAGAACCCACGGATTGATTGGACTGCTGGAACAGTAACCATCGTGCACAGTGGAGCTGAAATCACCCTTCCTACCATCCCTTCCTCCTCTTCCTCACCCAGCTGCAGTGTGATCTCTGTGAGACAGCTGAAGAAGCTTTCCAAAGACCCTCAGGCTCAATTCTTCGTTTGCTTGCTGCAACAAACCTTAAAAGCCCCTTCAGCCCTTTCTTCTCCAAATCCTACTCCTCCTGCCGAAATTCAGAAAGTCCTCACTGATTTTCAAGATGTGTTTCCTTCAGACCTCCCAACAGGACTTCCTCCCAAGCGCTCAGTGGATCACCGGATCGTGCTAAAACCTGGATCTGAACCTCCTGTTCGTGCTACCTACCGCATGAGCGCTGCTGAACTGAAGGAAGTCCAAGCTCAACTGGAGGAACTCCTTGAAAAGGGCTTCATTCGTGTCAGCTCTTCCCCCTACGCAGCCCCCATCCTTTTTTGTGAAAAAGAAGGATGGCTCCCTTCGCATGTGTATAGACTACCGTGCCCTCAACAAACTCACCATCAAGAACCGATACCCGCTCCCGCGAGTGGAGGAACTCTTCGAGCAACTCGGCGAGGCCAAAATTTTCAGCAAGCTTGACCTTCGAAGCGGTTACCATCAGGTTCGCGTCGCTGAAGAAGACATCGAGAAAACAGCATTCCGAACCCGGTATGGGCATTTTGAATTCCTTGTACTTCCCTTTGGACTCACAAATGCCCCTGCCACCTTCATGTGCTTGATGCACAACATCTTTCGTGACTTCCTTGATCGGTTTGTCATTGTTTTCATTGATGACATTCTGATTTTCAGCAAGTCATTGAAAGAACACTCTGAGCACCTACGCCAGGTACTCACGAAGCTTTGCGAACACCGGCTTTTTGCAAAAGAGAGCAAGTGTGAGTTCGCAAAATCCTCCATCCCTTTCCTGGGTCATATCATCTCTCATAATCAGCTTGCTATGGACCCCACCAAGATTCAGGTCATTAAAAACTGGAACCAGCCCACTTCCATCAAGGACCTTCAAGCCTTCCTTGGCCTTGCCAACTACTACAGAAAATTCATCAACCATTTTGCAGCCATCACCTCACCCCTCTCTAACCTTCTTCGCAAGCAGCAGCCTTTTCATTGGGGACCTGAACAGGAAGAAGCCTTCACCACCATCAAACATGCTCTTACCTCTTCTCCCACCCTAGTCCTACCCGACCCCTCCCTTCCTTATGTCATCTGGACAGATGCATCTCAAGTTGCTACAGGTGCAATCTTGTGTCAAGACCAAGGACATGGCCTTCAGCCCATCGCGTTTGACTCACGGAAGCTGAAACCAGCCGAGTGCAACTACGCTACTCATGACCGCGAAGCGCTGGCCATAGTCAACGCTATCAAGAAGTGGCGTTGCTACGTTCACATGCAGCCGGTAACGGTCTTGACGGACCATTGCACTCTGCAGCACTTGAAGACGCAACCTCATCTCACACCACGGCAGGCAAGATGGATGGAATTTCTTGAGCAGTACGTTCCAGAGCTGAAAATTGAGTATCGTGCTGGCCGTACAAACCCTGCCGATGTTCTCTCTCGTCCCCCAACCTCTCAGCTTGCTGTGATCGGCAGCGTGACATGGGACCCAGACTTCACCAAGAAATTTTCCAAGGGATACCGTCATGATAACTTTTACCTCCATTCTGCCCCTTCCGACAAAGCATACTACTTTGACCCTCCCTTCTGGTACAAAGCAGATTCTCACACTATCTGTGTCCCCTCTGACCGTAAACTCCGTCTCCTCCTCCTACGCGAGCATCACGATCAGAATTCACACTTCGGAGTGGACAAAACAGTGGCTGCAATCACATCAAACTTTTTCTGGCCTAACATCTACTGTGATGTCCGCTCCTACGTGCGCAGCTGCCATACCTGTCAGTGCAACAAAGCTCGCAATTCCCCTCCCTATGGCCTCCTACATCCCCTGGAAATTCCAGAGACACCATGGAGCCATGTCACCCTTGATTTCATCACTGATTTACCTCTCACTGCTACCCATCACAACGCCATTCTCACTGTGGTTGACAAACTCACAAAGATGGCCCATTTCATTCCCACTTCCACCACTGCCACTGCCGAAGACGTTGCTGAACGTTTCTTCACAGAAATAGTACGTCTTCACGGTATTCCCTCTGTCCTTATCTCCGACCGTGACTCCCGTTTCGTTGGCAGATTCTGGCAGGCCCTTTTCAACAGGATGGGTACCAAGATTCGCCTCTCAACTGCCTACCACCCTCAGTCTGATGGGCAGACCGAGAGAATGAATCGAACTCTGGAAGATGGCTTGCGTGCATGTGTCAACGCTCGCCAGAACGATTGGGACACCCACCTGCCAGAAATCGAGTTCTCCTACAACAGCACCGTTAACCTTGCTACTGGACAGACCCCGTTCTACCTAGCTACTGGACAGAACCCTCGCACTCCTACCTCACTGGTTCACAGCCCCAAGCGTGATACTGCAGCAACGGCGTTTCTGAAGGACAAAGAGAAAGCCATAGCAGCAGCACGCACCTCACTCTCCAGGGCACAGCAGCGCATGATTCACTATGCAGACCAGCACCGACGTGACATCCGCTTTCATGTAGGAGACAGAGTACTTCTCTCAACCACAAATCTGCCCCTACTCACTCAAGGCCTCACCCGCAAGCTCGCACCTCGCTTCATTGGTCCCTTCACAATCACACAGGTCCTCTCTCCACTCACATACCGTCTGAAACTTCCTCCTCACATCAACATCCATCCAGTCTTCCATGTCCAGCTACTACGCCCATATCATGACCCTCCAGCTCGTTTTCTCCCTACTTCTCAGCCATCTCGTCCTCCCATGTTCACTCCAAGCCCTGATTTGTTCGAAGTTGAGAAGATCCTTGCTCATCAAACAACACCTAGTGGCAGATATTTCCTGGTTAAGTGGCGTGAGCATGATGATGCAGAAAATCTCTGGATTCCAGAGAAGGACTTAGAGCATGCACAACGAGCTATCTCTGCCTACTTTGCATCTGCTGGTGCACCGAGGACGGTGCCCCTTGGAGGGGGGAGTAATGTTACAGGGCGAAGGCGAACTCGTCACAGGAAAGTTCGCTCACTAGCGAACTTGTAACTTTCGCCAAAACCCAATCTGAAATGTCAAATTCGAGGTTGGAAATCCCAACCTGAAATGTGCGCTTCGGGATTTCTCAAAGCACACGTGAATTCCCAACCAGCAAAGCAGCAGAGAAGAGAGTATCTGAGCATCTTTACGACAGCAGAGCAACTAGCCATGCCATACAGCTGTAAATACGTTCCAGCACCACAAGACCCAAGTACCATCATCATGAAGTAGAAGACCAAGTCAGCTAGTGCTCTTCTAGAACCATCTCATGATTGTACTTTGCATATTTCTATATAAACAGCTAGGATCCAGCATAGGGTTGCTATCATTGCTTGTACATATTCTGTTCCTAGCTGGAGACAGCAGAGAAAGGTGATATGGCGGCCTGAACGAACTTCTCAAGGCGCCATAGTCATAGGAATGTGTATAACAGTAGTCTTTCGTCCCTTGTATGCCATTCTTGCTTTCTGAAATTTACAGAATTCATGCTACCAAATCTGCCTTGCTAATTTAGACTCTTGAAACTTAGCATTCAGAACTACTAACAGCTTAGAGCTGTTCCATGAGGGAGCTGAAGGGAAGCTGCTGAATAATCATGTGGTAGTTGAGGAGCCGGACGAGCTTGGAACCAGAGAGCTGCGCCTTGACGCGTACGGGGAGGGTGGTGAAGGCATTGTCGCTGGGGACGAGCATGGTTACGGGCTGCGTCTGGATGTACCGCGCGAGGACGGGCTGTAAACCTGAATAGCAAGGGAGAAAATAGCGAAGAAAATAATGAGGTTGCCGAAAGGGGTTAAACAAAGTAGACGAAAGAGGAAACTGGAGGTATAAAGAGAAAATTAACGAGACGGGTGATGAGGCAGACGGTCTGACGGATTGTAAGAGAGGATGTGCTGGGACGTTAGGATTTAAAGGTTACCAGATGATCGGAAGAACGACAAGTACGTGTTGTACTTGCCCGTCGCCGTCAAACGCCGCTAAAGCCTTATTTAAATCGGCTTTTCCGTCCACCGATGTAGCGGCGCAGGCTACTGAGACGAGAGCGAGAAGCGTGAGGAGCCTTAGTACGACGTGCGTCATCATGCGGCGTAGGAATGAAGACGACCTGAGCAACGTGGGCCTTTGACGCGTTTTGGTAGCGGAAGTAGAGATAACTCGAAAACTGAATTTCTATAACGTACTGTCGAATCTCGTTGTGTTGGAGCGGGTGGTATATATGCGCCATTCTTGCTGTGCTAGTGTGGGTGATTTCCATCGTGCCATTTTTGCTGTGCTGGTGCGGGTGATTATTCACGCCGTCATTCTTGCTGTGCCGCCAGGGTGTGAGTCATATCCAGGCAGGCACACAACCCAAGTGTTGAAGCACAGGGATAAGGCGTTTCACCTTTGTCGAGTCGACTCAACAGGCTGATATTGTCGAGCTGGACACTAGGGGGACCTTCATAAGCTCCCGCGAAGCGCGCCCACAGAAACAAGGCTGCTCTTTTTCAGGGTGTTTTGGAGGAATTCGACCTGGCCGCTAAATCCGGGTTTGGCGGTCGGCTGAGTGGACGAGTGAATTCACCAAGGTTTCCACAGGCACTGTAGATGTTTACCGTATTCTTTTTTCACACGTGTTTTTGTTAGGGTTCTGTTTCTTACACCAATCCCATATTTTACTAATCCACCTACCATCTTTATGTCTGACTGCCTGGAGTGTTTCTCAAGGCTATGGGCAAGCCAAGTGTCCACCCAAGATACCGTCATACCCCGGATATAAGCGCCACCCGCGGATAAGCGCCTGGCGCTTTTAATAGATGTGTGGCGCTTATATCCGGTGCTCGATTATAAGCGCACCCCCTGAAGGCTTACGTATTATAAGAGCCACCATTTGTATTAGTTTTTTATAAAGTTACTGGAATCTCTGTAGCGAAACACACTATTTGCATCCTCACTTGATAAAATTTCGACCCTTCACCCTCGCGCGACTCACTGCCCCACCCTCGCGCGACTCATTTGACTGCGCGTCCAGTCAGAATGAGCTGTCATGGGGCGAAATGACTCATTCTGACTGTGTGTGTTGGCAGTTTGCTAACTTACGCGAGATTCTTCTTCACACCCACTATGATCTTGACTCGATTGAAATCGCAATGACAAGATGAACATTCTGAAGTGAAAACAACTAGATTTCATATATGTCATTGTATAAGCCCCGGCGCTTATAAAATTACTATATTTTAAGCCCACCCCCTAAAAAAAACACGCTTTATTAGTGCCTCCCATGGGGGTATATCCGGGGTATGACGGTATCCATCCACCACACCAATTGAAAGCCAGAAGTTAAGCATGCCTGCTGGCATTCAGCCCAGCAAATTATTAGAGGACGACTGGTGAGGAGCATTAGAATCGTGCACTTGATAACATTTGAAATATAAACAAATACTATAAATAAAATAATAGAACGAGTTTTGAACAAACCCCTGTGGCTGTTAATGGCAAACGAATGAATAAATAATGGCAGATCTAGTTTTCTCAAAAGAAACCCCTTGGGTAAGTCTAGCTCGAGTGCTGACATGAGCGAGGAATCGCACAACCGCGGATGCGTGACGGACGAGGTAGGACGGACGGAGCGAGGGGTTCATGAATATCCGGAGGAGCCATGGACAGAGGGATGATAATTGTGACATTAAGAATCTCCATATCCCGAGAAGAGACGGATGAGACAGCGCGGCTGGCGTTGTTGGTCAGTATGGGCGGGTTGAAAAGAATCAACGGGCGTGGTTGAAAAGACAGGATCACTATCTCATGAAGGTCGAGAACGGAGATACGATGGACACTCTTGATGGAACTCCCACTACGCCAAAACCAGGGCGGTGTCTAGAAGAAGACGTTGGGAGGGAGAATGACGTTGTTGGTGCCGTGTAGGCACAGCAGCATCAGCTTCGCCGCCGCCATGTCGCCTCGGGTTACCACTGCCATCTGCGACGGCATCGTCGCGCCAGGAGCGCCGAGAATCACGGTGTTCTTGAGCGCGGCTTTTTGCTTCACGAGCGTTACGCCGTACACGGTACGGAACTTCGAGCCGGGCTGGGCCATCTTGAGGAATCCGGAGGGAAGCTTTTGGAGAATCATCTGAAACTCGAGAAGCTTGATGAGCTTGGAGCCGGAAAGCTGTGCCTTGACGCGCATGGGGAGGGTGGCGAAGGCCTTGTCGTTGGGGACCAGGAGGGTTACGGGCTGCGTCTGAATGTACCGCGCGAGGATGGGCTCGAAACCTGAATAGAAAAAGGGAAGATACGGAAAAAATGAGTTCCTTAAGTTCAACGAGGAAAAAGAAAATAAAAGAAAAAAGAGAACTCTGGACAAGCTAGGTAATGCAGCACAACAAGAGACGGCTTTTACACAGGACTTGGGGGGGATAAGAGGGTCGAGAGGTTACCAGATGATTGGAGGAGGGTCATGTACGTGTTGTACTCGCCCCACTTCTTGAGCGCCTCCTTAGCCTTGATCAAATCGGCATTACCGTCCACCACTACAGCGGCGCAGAACGAGACGAGAGCGAGAAGCGTGATGACTCTGACGATTTGCGCCATGGTGCGACGTGGGAATGAAAACGACCTATGAAACGTAGTTCGTTGACACGTTCAGATAACGGTTGGAGCGGTTACTGAAGCTTTCAAGGCGTCTTGGCGATTTAGCTGTGCTGGGCGATAAACTGGAGAGTTGGAGCGGAGAGATAAGCGGGATGGAGGAAATGGAGAAGCAAGTGAATATGAAGGGGACAGGAGGATAGGCAGAAGGGGTTGAGGGGGAGACAGGGGGTGTGCGCGGAGGAGGCGTGGGGACAGGGGAACAAGAGGGGACAGGGGCGCGGAAGAGGAGTTGGTGGGCAGGGAAGATGAATCTCGAAGGGGAAGGCGCAGGTGGTGGTGACGGGAGGGGAGGTGAAGTGTGTAGTCTGACGTGGCTGGAAGTTTGTGCCAGGGGGATCGCCTGACTCCCTAGCAGTTTGTCTGCTGCAAACGAATGCCAGAGAGGTCACCTCACGACAAGGCAGAGGAGGCCCGAGAAAGCAGGGCGACAGTCAAGCGCCAGCTGGGCCATGAGGGGCAAGCATTTCATATTATTTTTCCCTACCTGGCTGAGCTACAGATCTGAGAAGCCCTTATTTCTGAGAGTGACTTCTAAATCCATCTTCGTTCCGACAGGCATACAGAGTGTTATCGAAATAGAGCCCGAACTACCTACTCCAAATTCAATCGGTTCTCTGAAATAACAGCTTCTGAGTACAAATAATGCTCGTTTGGCGCACCCAACTTTGCCTTGTGCGCTGAGCTAATAAATGGTTTTTAAACTTCGCGATAGTTTCGTCAATTCGCACCAAGCAACAAAGGATCATATAAAGCAATTGTAACCCTCTCTTGACTGTTTGACTTCAGTATTTTTAGTCAAACCTCGGTTTCTGTTGTTAGTATTGGCTGATTTAGGTGGCAACTTGTTTGAGGTGCTTGTAAATAGGGTGCAACTTCACGGAACAAAACCAACCGGGTGCAAGATTTTCATCCGGTAATAGGCAAATTTGCATGCAGGAGGTGAGCATCATTTGTACGTATGGCGGGAACTATACATTTTGTTCTATGGGATTTCTGAAGGCAGAAACAAAATATCAACTCCATCGAAAACCAACTGTGAACAGCTGGAGCTGGTGGGTACTCCCGGCTCACGACAAACAAGAGGATGTTAGGAAGCGGTACATATTGGCCCTATATGAGTGCGATTGCGTCAGATTGGGGCAATCCATCATTTCCAAGAAGCCACAAGGTTATTTTGAGGCAATCGCATTCAGTCGGGGGCAATCTGCCGATTGCGATCAGAAATTCGATTGATCGTGATCGATCGTCTCGATCTGTCGCAATCTCTTGCGATCGATTGCAATCGACAGATTGCCTCAGATCGCGGGGTTTGGCGACAGTTGCGAAAGATAACCCTCCCTGCCGAAAATTTTTGCAGCACCATTGGATATCGCGTTTTGAGACTTTCCAGACGCGCCTGCCCCCCAAAAGGGGCTACGTTGTAATTGCGCGATTCAAAATTTAGCCAGGTGTCGCCAACTCTGCAGGGAAGGAAGGAGTGAATTGCAGAGAGCCATCGCGGCTGTTCTCATTTACTTCTACAAAAATCATCGTCTGATCGCGCGGCTCGGGACGCAATTAACAGATTGCCTAAGATTGGGGCAATCTCATGCAATCTGATCCGACCCGACCTGATCGGACGATCTGAGGCGATCAATCGCCCGATCTGTACCGCGTCCTTAGTGGCCTCGCGAATGAGTTTCGTCCAGCAGCTGCGACTTCTGCGAAGAAATCGACACTGCTACCAGAACAGACATGGTCAGTTGGTTGGTTGTTGGGTCTCTGAATGAACTGCTCGTGTGCAATGTAACGCCAGAGCGACATGCTGACGGCCCACATCTGCTTATGTGCGACGTACGTAACGTCCAAGCGAACATGCAGGGGTTTCGTGATTCTAGGCAACAACCGATCCAGTATACGATCTGCTTCGCTAAATATAACATGGTCCGATTTTAAGTTGAGCTTTCTCATAACCCTCTACTTTGAACCCCACTGTTGGTGTGTTGATGTTACTAAAACGAGACACACAGTTTAGTTTTTCTAATGGTTTGCGAAGCTTGATAACTGTTCAGAGGGTGTTGCTACTAGAGCTGCTCGTATTGGGATGCTGAATCTGGTAGTACATGTTTTGGAGGTACTACCTCTGGGGGTGCTGGCCAGGGCCCAAAATATTAGGGTAAAATACCCGTTTTGCCATTTCTGTAGGCCGCTTTTTTCAGTTACCCTGATCAGCGCAGGCTATCCGTACAGTTACCCTTCCTTCAAATTAGTGGTTTTTTTTACCCTTTCAAAGACAATGTACGAGTTTTACTTCCCTGACCAAGGAGTGTAACATGTGAATCATACATATAATGCAATTAGGCCAAATGCGCATAACCTTCGGTGGCAGGGGCTGACATCAGAATTCGGACCCCCAATCTTGCTATTCGACGGAATCTTCTAACTGACTAAATCACCAGCTCAAATTATCTCTGTCGGTAACAGTTGTTTTGCGTCTTTTACAGTAATTCAGTCAGGCTAGAATTTTTGTTTAGCCTATTTTTTTCAACGCATGAAATTTTTTACCCTAGGCCTTCATAGTGGGACAGGGTGAAACTCTGATTAGCCAGGGTGCCCTAAAACCAATTTTGGGCCATGGTGCTGGCGTTGGATGTTCTGGTTGTATGGGTGCTGCTGTAGAAGATTTTGCCTCTGTACACCTGCAGCATTCGGCGAAGGGTCGCAAATCTACCAGCAGCAGCAGCAGCAGAAGTCGTCACCGCAGGTGGCTGCGCTTAATCGCCTTGGTTTTCCTTCTCATTCAACAGATCGCTTACGTCTCTCCCTGTTTACAGTCTCATATATCCCCCCCTGAACTCACCTCCAGCTCGTTCTCCTCCTCGGTCACATCTGTCTCCTCCTTTGCTCCCTTCTCCGTTTCTTGGCTCCACTCCCTAGCACCATTATCCCCTCGGTGCTCGTGCCTCGTCATATTTCCCCACCTCCAATAAATGTACCCCAGTACTCTCCTTCCTCGTGTTCCGGCTCCCTCAGTTCTTCCGCTCCATCCTGCGTTGTCTTTCACTGTCCCTCGTCCACCTTTCTCTGATCCTCACCCTATTGTCTCCCGTGTCTTCTCCTTTATTATGGTTGGCCCTACGACTTCGCCTTCGTCTATCTCGGCTCTTGTTGCCGCCGTCACTGACTTTGCCTCTACCCGCCTCCTTTGCCATGCTACAAGCTCCTAAGAGTGACCCTGACCATGTTGACATCCCAACTCTTCGCACTTATGCTTAGGCAATTTCGGGTAAGCGGTTCTCTCAGCGGATAGCAGCTATGGACGCAGAAATGGCATCTTCGAGGTCCAAAGGCACCTATGTCGGTGCCCCCTTATTGGCGCGACTGTCGTTGATTATTTGTGGATCTTCAAGGTGAAGCAACCACATGGTTCGCCGCCTGTCTTCAAGATGCTCCACGTGGCGAGAGGATTTCCACAGCGTGAGTGAGCACACTTCTTCGAGACTTTCGTCCCCACCCCGAAGAAGGCCAATCTTTGGGTACTGCTGCACATCTTAATTTAGCGTGACTACAAGTCGCACTCGTTTGCCTTCTCCAATACCTTTCTACAAGGCAGTTAGCATGAGCAGATCTTGCTTTGTCTTCCTACTGCCTTCACTGGCTCTTTCTCTCCTGGTAATAACTGGAGCCTGCAACAGCCAGTCTACGGTCTGCGTTAGGTTCCCCGATAGTGGCACAACACGTTGCGTACTACTCTCGATGACCTCGGCTTCTTCTCGTCCCCGGCTGGCCCTGCTCTCTTCGTTCACACAGGGCAAATGATGTTCTTTATCCTTGTTTACGTCGGCGACTTGGTCTCTGTTATCGACCAAAATTAGTACGCAGAGCTGGTGGGGCGGCTCCTGTCCCAATGAGCCGGCTGAGTTTGGTGGTATGTACGCAGAGCTGGTGGAGTGTCTCGTGCATATGATGACTTGCACTCGCCCATACCTTGCCTTCCCTCTCACCATCCTGGTTCTCTTTGTTGCGACTTGGAGACACCGTCCCATTCACTGGACGTCCGCTAAGAAAGTAGCGCGCTACTTGGCGAATACATCTAGCATGAAACTTGTGCCTGGTGGACGTGAGCTAGTTCGACTTACAAGGCACACTGACACATTGTGGCCGGACGACAATGAGACTCGCAGGTCAACTTATGGCTATTGCTTTAGCCTGGGCCCTATGTTGGATCGTAGAATGTCGAATCCGGCGTTGACTATTGGTCCATCGAGCGATGAGGCAGAGAATTACGATGTTGCCATAGTTGTTGAAGAGCCGCTGGTTGACGTGCTTGCTCACTGACCTGGATGAGCGACCCAGCTCTGCTCCAGTCTTGCTCGCTGACAACAAGGATATGATCCTCTTGTTTTAGGAGCCTAGATTGGAGAGTAGAGTGAAGAATATTAATCTGCGGTACTTTCTTTTGCATGAGTTGCAGCGATGCATCCATGCACGCTTGAATTAACTTATAATGTCGCCCTGACTTGCTTCTTGCTTGTAGTGCATACTGCGTCCTTGATATAGCTGTTTATTTTATATTATAAGTGTTATGGCTTGTTAGCTTAGATGAGGGTTTGTATTTGTATCCAACTTTTCTCATGAAGTGAACAGTTTTTCATGACATGCGTAGGCAGGCATGGACCATGAGGGTAAGGGTGATCTCCATGACCAAGTATTGTCAAAACCTATTTATATGTTTGTAGGCTGTAGTGGGGTGGCCTGTATAAAGTACAACACTTTTAGGGTTTGGTACTTGTACTTTGATTCCTTGCTAGTGAACTCATTCCTGCTCGTTAGTTCTTGACATGAAATCAGAGCAGTAGGTCCGTAGGACCGTTTTTTTTCGGGCCCACCATTACCTAGTGATCGACTACAGTTACTGCGTTACCCCACGCCTTGCCGCGCGCGGCCTGCTTTGCCCTGCCTTCTGTCACACTACCCGTGTACGCCCTGCCCTGCGTCACATTGCCCCACGCACGCCCTGCCCTGCCCCGCGTCGCGCTGCCTCGCGCACGCCCTGACCTGCCCCGCATTGCGCTGCCTCGCGCACGCCCTGCCCTGCTCTGCGCCAACGCCCTGCTGAACCCTCGCGCACGCCCTGCCCTGCTCTACGCCAATGCCCTGCTGAACCCTAAATAAAATTATTAGAAAAAAGAAAAGGCCCTAGGTGCTTCTTCCCTAGGAGCTACTGTCTGCTGCTGCCTGCTAATGCCCTGCTCTGGCCGCGCGCCGCCCTGCTCTGGCCGTGCGCCGCCCTGCTCTGGCTAAACGCCGCCATGCTTTGGCCGCGCGCCGCCCTGCTCTGACCGCGCGCCGCCCTGCTCTGGCCGCACGCCGCCCTGCTCTGACCGCGCGCCGCCCTGCTCTGGCCTCGCGCTGCCCTTCTCTGGCTGCGCGCCGCCCTTCCCTCACCGTGCACCGCCCCGACCTACCCTAGTGCCTCCTCGCCGCCCTTCGTGCCCTGCGTGCTGCCCTGCTGGTCGCATGACTTCCCTTCACGGCAGCGGTGGGAGTGGTGGCGGCGGTGGCGGCAGCAGTGGGAGTGGTGGCGGCCTCAGTACCATTCGCTTTGGAGCTGTTCGGTGGGGAGTTTCTGGCGGTGGCCAGATGCAGCTGGAGCGACGTTTGAGCGAGACCCTTACGCCCCAGCAGCTTTGTGAGTGGTACGCCCGTAGGTGTCGTGGCGGCGGCATTAGTGGCAGTCGCAGTGCAGCTAGCCGGTTGGGAGTTTCTGGCGGTGGCCTGGTGCAGCTGCAGCCGCGTCCGCGCGAGACCCTTACGCCCCAGCAGCTTCTTAAGTGGTTGGCTCAGTATGGGGGGTCTTTCATACAATTTATATGAAGAAGAATAGTTTCAAGGATTTTTTATTGCTCGCTGCCAGTACGTCATTCGCACATGTGACCGAGCTGGTCAGACATGCGGAACACCTGGCCACACACAGTCCCACTGCTTTTCTTGTTTGAGCGACACCTGGCGTGCAGAGTTTGGCGACGCGGCTGAGCTGCTGAGGCAGGGCGTCGATGTCTTTGCGCTAGACTATGACGCCATCCTTACTGCCATGTATGCATTGACTGTTAGTGCTGAGGGTGAATGTTACTTGTGTGTGCCGCCCGACCCAGGTACAGAGGCTGCTGCTCTAGGTGCTGGTGAGTCTGCTCTCTCTGAAACTGCGCCTGTTGAGGCCTTGCACACTTTCAGACTTGACTCATGTGCTTCCCGCTGTTTCTTTCGCGACAATACCACAGACACACCACTCCCTGCACCTGTTGCTGTCAGACTGGCTGACCCCTCAGGGGGCCCTGTTCTTGCCCGTTCTACCACTGTTCTCAAGTGTCCGGAAGTTCCGTCTAGCTCACTCTCAGGTCATCACCCACCCTCGTTCTCTACAAACTTGGTGAGTACCGCTGCCCTACAGGCACCCTGCTCGTGTCGCACCCTGTCGCACTAGAATCTCCTTTGGCACCACCACCTTGGTCACCCCTCCTTGCCACGCCTCCGTGGCATGCACTCCTGCTACCTTGTCTCTGGTCTTCCCAGGTCTCTGCCTGCCCTCCCCCGCTCTTATGCTCCGCTCTGTCTTCTTTGCATCGAGGGGGAGCAGCGCGCCACTCCTCACTCCTCCTCGTTTCCCCCAATAGAGGCTCCCATGCAGACTCTCCACATGGACGTGTGGGGCCCAGGTCCCTGATGTCTTGATCCCTTGGATCCGCGCTGTCCGTCTCCAGCTTCGCGAGCGGTTCCACTCAGACTTTCCTGTCCTGCGTCAGCACTATGACAAAGGTGGTGAGTTTGCCTCCGACCTCTTGCAAGACTTTTGTTGTAGGGATGGCATCCGCCAGACGTTCACGCTTCCGGCCTCTCCGCAGCAAAATGGGGTTGCTGAGCGCCGCATTGGCTAAGTCATGGAGGTCTCTCGTACCTCCATGATCCATGCGGCTGCCCCCCATTTTCTGTGGTCGTTTGCAGTCCAGTACGCTGCGCATCAGCTCAACCTCTGGCCCTGTGTCTCCTTGCCGGAGACCTTGCCCACACTGCGTTGGCGATGCGTCGGTGTTCCGAGTCTGGGATGTCGTGCCTTTGTCCGCGATGCTTCCGCGGACAAGCTCTCCTCCTGCGCTGTTCCCTGTGTCTTCCTTGGCTTTCCCCCTGACGCGTCTGGCTGGCAGTTTTACCACCCCACCACGCGCCGTATCTTCCCCTCTCAAGACGTCACGTTTGACAAGTCGGTCCTCTTTTACCGTCTCTTCCCCTACCGCATTGCCCCTCGCCCCCCCCCCGCCGCTCTTCCTCGCTCCAGGTCTCCCTCCGGTAGACCCCCTCCCCCCTCAGGGTCCTGCTCCCTCAGGTGTGTCTCATGTAGACTCACTCCCCTTGGTTGAGCCTGTCGAAGTCATTGGTGACTCAAGTGCTGCTGGGGGTGCTGAGCCTGCGGGTTCGGAGCCTGGGGATGCTGAACGTGAGCGTGCGGAGCCTGGGGGTGCTGAGCGTGAGCGTGCGGAGCCTGGGGGTGCTGAGCCTGCGGGTGCTGAGCCTGAGCGTGTGGAGCCTCGGGGTGCTGAGCCTGGACGTGCGGAGCCTAGGGGAGCTGAGCTTGCGGGTGTGGAGCCTGGTGTTGCTGAGTCTGGGGGTGCTGCGCATAGGGGTACTGCTTCTCCACTACGGGAGCCTCTCTCACCGCAGCAGCCGCACGAGTGGTACGCTCAGCAGCTTCGCCTTTGGAGTGTCGCTGCTGGAGAGGGAGGCCTTGGAGTTGCTCGTATTGGAGGTACTAGAGCTGCCGGAGCCGTTGGTGCTGTTGGTGCTAGTGGTGCTGCCACTACTAGTCCTGAAGGTGCTCGTACGGGAGGTTCTGGAGGTACTCTCTCACCGCAACAGCTACGCGAGTGGTACGCTTAGCGCTGCCGCCTTTAGAGTGGCACTACTGGAGCTGGAGGCACTACGGCTGGAGCTGCTGGAGCTGGAGGTACTGGAGGAGTAGGCACTGCTTGTCCTGGAGGTGGTCGTATTGGAGGTACTGGAGCTGCCGGGGCTGGTGGTGCTGTTGGTGCTGGAGGTGCTGGTGGTGCTCGCACTGCCAGTCCCAGAGGTGCTCGTACTGGGGGTGCTAGAGCTACTAGTCTAGAGACCCTGGAGCTGGAGGCCCTGGGGTTAGCGGCCCTGGAGCTGGAGCCGCTGGTCCTGGAGGTGCTAACACTGGTGGTGCTGCTGGTGCTGGAGCTGCTTGTCCCGGAGGTGCTCGTACTGGAGGCACTGGAGCTGCTGAAGTTGGTGGTGCTGCTGGTGCTGGAGGTACTGGAGCTGCTAGAGCTATGGGCTCTATTGCTGGAGCCACTGGAGCTGGAAGCGCTGGGGATGGAGGCGCTGGAGCTAGAGGCGTTGGAGCTGGAGGTTTTGGAGCTATTAGAGGCGCTAGGGCTGCTGGTACTCATACTGGAGGTGCTAGAGCTGGTGGTCCTAGTGCTGGTGGTACTACACAGCGGCGACTATTCTTTGCTCCGCCATCCCCGTCGTCTCTGCCACCGCCTGACTCGGTGCTTTGCCAGGTTCTTAGCCTCCCATCTTCTACTGGCCTCCCGTTACAGCCACGCTCTCCACTACCTGCTCCTTCTCCTTACCCTAAGTAGACAGACTCGCTTACAGAGCGTCGTGAGCCTGCGTCTCGTCCTGCCTCGCCTGTTCCCGCTGTTTGCACAAGTTGTCGTGTTCCTCGTGAGCATCCTCCTCTTTTCCCCAGCACGCATACTATGGCACTTCGACCTTCCTCTGTTCCATTGCGTCTCCCTCTACCGTCTCCTCATGCGTCCTCTCTTGCTGACGGTTTGGACCTTGAGTCTGACTTAGTTCGTGCTGCCAGCCCCACTGTCACACGTCTCATAGCCACTGTTGTCATTGACCCTTTCCTTTGAGTCCACTTCCATGTCTGCCCTAGTTGCTGAGCTTGTTGACTTTGCTGCTCGCTGTCGTCTCGACTACGCCGCTAGTCTTGTTGCTGAGTCTGGGTCTGACTGTCCTCCGTCCGTTGGGGGTGAGTGTGCTCTTGGCACGGACGTCCTTGAGGATAGGCAGGAAGACTTTGAGTGTTTTGCAGCTGCTGTACCTCATCTCGTGTCCATGCTAATTGCACCTGAGGGAGACCCGGATGCACCAGACATCCCGACCCCGCGCTCTTACGCAGAGGCGATTTTGGGTCCCTATTCCTCTCAATGGCAGACAGCCATGGACGCAGAGATGGCATTCTGGAAGTCCACAAGCACTTTCGTCGACGCAGTTCCCTCTCCTGGGGCGAACATAGTCGATGGCATGTGGATTTTCAGGGTGAAGTGGCCGCCAGGTTCTCCGCCTGCCTTCAAGACTTGTTACGTTGCTAGAGGCTTTAGTCAGCGACCGGGAGTTGACTTCTTCCAGACCTTCTCTCCCACCCCAAAGATGACCACTCTTCGGGTGCTGCTGCACGTCGCTGCTTAGCGTGACTACGAGCTTCACTCTCTTGACTTCAACACAGCTTCTTACAGGGCATTCTACATGAGGAGATCTGGTTGCGCCGCCCACCTGGCTTCACTGGGTCCTTTCCTGCAGGTACCCAGTGGAGCCTCCGGCGGCCAGTTTACTGTCCCCGCCAGACGCCTTGTGAGTGGCACGACACACTGAGGACGACCCCTTACGGCTCTTGGGTTTGCTCCTTTGACTGCTGACCCGTCGCTGTTCCTGCGCACCGACGCTTCGCTGCCGCCGTTCTACATCCTCGTGTACGTTGACGACTTGATTTTGCTACTGCTGACACTGAGGCACTGGCTCTAGTGAAGTCGGAGCTACAGAAGAGACACACGTGCACAGACCTGGGTGAGCTGCGCAGCTATCTTGGCTTGTAGATCACCCAGGACAGAGCACGCCGCACCATCACCCTAACTCAGTCACACATGGTGCGGCAGGTCCTTCAGTGCTTCGGCTTCGCTTGGTCCTCGCCACAGTCCACTCCTCTGCCTAACGGCCACTCGCTCTCAGCTCCTCCACCTTCAGATGAGTCCGTAGAGCCGAGTGGCCCATATCCAGAGCTTGTGGGCTGCCTCATGTACCTGATGACCTGCACTCGACCCGACCTTGCTTACCCTCTTAGCATCCTGGAACGCTACGTTGCGCCCGGGAGACATAGACGAGAGCACTGGGAGGCCGTTAAGAGGGTGTTACGCTACTTGTGCAGTACGTCGGGCATGGGGCTCGTGCTTGGAGGTCGGAGTCGAGTTGTTCTCACTGGCCACGCTGACGCGTCTTGTGTTGACGACTTGGCTACGCAGCGGTCGTCACAGGTTTACACTTTCAGCCTTGGCTCCAGTTCTCTTTCTTGGCGTTCTACCTGCTCGTCTTCTGTTCTCAGTTTCAGTTGTGAGGCTGAGATCTACGCAGGGGCCATGGCTGCACAGGAGTTACGCTGGCTCACCTACTTGCTGACCGACTTGGGAGAGCAGCCTAGTTCTCTTCCAGTTCTGTACGTAGACAGCAAGGCCATAATTGCCAGGTGTCAGGAGAACAGGCTGGAGCACAGGATGAAGCACATCGCTCTACGTTACTTCCTTGCTCGAGAGTTGCAGCGGCGTGGTCAGCTTCGTCTTGCTTACATGGCCTCTCGGGCCAATACTGCTGATATCTTCACCAAGGCACTTCAGCCTAGTGATCATCAGCGTTTCTGTACTGTTTTAGGGCTTGTGCCTACTTGGCCTCACTTGCTCACTTCTTGTCTTTGCTTGTACTGTGATCTATATGCTTATACCTGCATGCTTACTCTTGCTAGGTAGTGATCAATATACTGTTTGCTATCTTTTATATAACTCTGAAGGTGGACCGGCCTCATGGCCATTTCCTTGTGCTCAAAGTGTGTGGTGATTTCGTGATCCACCCTGAGCTTTCTTTATTTTCTTGACTGGTCTTGTGACGGCTGGTTCTCCCCCACTTTGCCAATGAAGGTGTGTCAAAACTGATTTATATGTTTGTAGGCTGTAGTGGGGTAGCTTGTATAGAGTACAACACTTTTAGGGTTTGGTACTTGTACTTTGATTCCTTGCTAATGAACTCATTCCTGCTCGTTAGTTCTTAACAAGTATATGTAGCGCTCAGCAACACCATTCTGCCGTGGTGAGTGCAGGAGCTTATAGTCGTGGGTAATGCTTGCTCGCTAGTCACATGAACCTTTGGCTGCAAGTGAAACACTGTGGTGTAGCGGGAGAAGTTGTCTACAACCACCAAGAAGTAACTCTCCTGGCGTGGCCCAAATATATGCCTAGGGCCCCATACGTCCATGCGCCAAGTCTGGAGAGGCGCATTGGCTCGCAAATGTGAGAAGGAACGAGGGGCGGGGCGCTGCCAACCCTCGACACAAGGAGTGTACGGTAGAGCAAGCGAAGGAGGGAGCGGATGAAGCCACGACGGGAGACATGAGACAATACCGTGCCTAGCTATGTATACGAGGCTTTGGAGCGCAAGGTGACTTAAAACGGTGGTGTTAGGAGGGACGGGTGAGAGACCGACACGAGCACGACGTAGCAACCTGACCAAACGCATGACCACCGGGGCAGGCGCTCCAACCGCAGTAGCCCTTAACCATAACCAGCGATAGCCTATGACCAGTACCGCCAAACATGTGCCTTTTTCGGATTATAAATATCATTACGTAGTATTGTAACATGTGTTGGGCTGAGAAGCCCTTAGGATCTTTGCAGGGGTGAACTCTGGGTAGAGTTGGTGTAGTAGCGGAAGCGTTAATAAAGAGTTGTGAACCACCTTGCGCTAGTATGTGAGGGCAAAGTAAGTTGATTAAAGCAAAGAGATACAGAATTATATAAGAGTACAATGGATACGAAGAGATACGGTTATAACTACTTTACTGTTGCTGTTGCGGTTCGATACAGTGACGACTCGGGCAACTGCTCTGTAGCGAGTCAGTTGTGTGTCCTTGCTGTCGCGCTGTACTTGTGAGGTCAAAGGTCGTTGACCTTTGACTTTCGCGTAACCTCCAGCAGTTACTTCAACCTCCGAGGGTTGACTCGCTGGTGCCTCGATATGCTTTGCTTCGCTTGTGCCTTAATGTTTCGACACAACAGAGGCGCTTAGGACCGATTGTTTCCAACACTCCCCTTCGCTTCTGGAGTGTCGCTGACGTGGCTCTGTCCAGTCAGCAGCATGCAGTATTCGAACTTCTGCTTTCCGAGCTTCTTGGTCATGTAGTCAGCTGCCATCTCGGACGTGGGACAGTATGACAGCTCGAGCCTTCCCTTCTCGATCTCGTCCTTCACGAAGAAATATCGCAGGGCGATGTGTTTCGTCCTGTTCGCGAAGTCGTTCTTGTTGGCGATGCGAATTGCCGATTGGTTGTCGCAGAACAGGGTAAAGTTGGGTAACTCGGCTAACTTTGCTTCTTCCAGCAGCTCGCGAAGGTAGAGTCCTTCCTTGGCTGAGCAGAGTGCAATATATCCTGCTTCAGCTGACGAGAGAGCAATTAATTCCTGCTTACTTGATTGCCAGGAGATAGGTCCGATAGGTTCGAGGCGGTAGATGTAGCCGGTGCGGGAGCGCCTATTGTCGGAGTCGCCAGCGTGATCAGCATGGACGTAGCCAATTAGCTTAGTCGGTGTGGTTGCGTTCTTGTAGTAAGTTAGGCTGATCGTTGGGGTGCTGACGAAGTAGTGAAGAGCGCGGTCGAGCTCTGCCAGATGTTCTTGTCAGTAGATCTGCATTGTGGATGGCCGATTGATCCCGGAGAGGGTTACAGGCGCGTTCGCTTAGGGGGTTATGGGCGCACTGACCCGCTACTGAAACAAGCCCTTTTATCCCAATGGTCTTGTGGTTGGGATTCTAAAATGGTATCAGAGCGGTCTCGGGTTCGATTCCCGGTGTATGCACATGTAGGCCGTTGCCGCTGTGCTTAGTCTTGAGCCTCCCAGTGTGGGGGGGTGTCAGTAGATCTGCACTGTGGATGCCCGATTGATCCCGGAGAGGGTTACAGGCGCGTTCGCCTGGGGGGTTATGGGCGCACTGACTGTCAAACATTATATGTTTGTGTGGTTCTAGGCTGTAGTGGGTCACACCATAAGGGGTACACCAGATTAGGGTTTGACATATTTGTACTGTTGTTCCTGCTAGTCACTCCTCATTCTCGTTTCTCATTTTAACATGGTATTACGAGCCTAGGTTCCACCTAGGACCGAAACGATAGGGCCCACCGTTTCCGCTAGCCGCGCCCTCGTGCGCCGCCGTTCTTTTTCCTGCGCCTCGAGCGCCTCATTCTAAGGCCCTTGATCGGCCCCGCGCTAGCCTCCTAAGCCCCCGTCGGCCCCACGCTAGCCCCGCGCTAGCCCCCTAAGGCCCCCGATCGGCCCCGCGCTAGCCTCCTAAGCCCCCGTCGGCCCCCACGCTAGCCCCGCGCTAGCCTCCTAAGGCCCCCGTCGGCCCCGCGCTAGCCTCCCACGGCCCCTGCAGGCCCCGCGCTAGCCTCTCACTGCCCCTTAAGGCCCCACGCTAGCCTCCCACGTCCCCTGCAGGCCCCGCGCTAGCCTCTCACGCCCCCCCCCCCTTTTGGCCCCGCGCTAGCCCCGACCGGCCCTCCCGCGCTCGCCCCTCTACGACCGAGCCGCACGGCGCGACCCGAACCGAACCGCGCGACCCAGCCGAGCCGCGCCGCCCCAACCGAGCCGCGCCGCCCTAGCCGAACCGCGCCGCCCTAGCCGAGCCGCGCCGCCCTAGCCGAGCCGCGCCGCCCTAGCCGAGCCGCGCCCTACTTACCTGTGCACAGCACTGCTACTGCTACTGCTACTACCACCACTGCTGCTACTGCCACTTCAGCTATGGCTAGCCCTACAGTTCTCTCGTTCGATTCTGAGGGCCGCCCGATTAAGTTTGATACCTGGCTCGATGATCTGCACCTGTTCCTCCAGCTCACTGCCAGAGAGGATATCTCGCTGTACGATCACGCACTAGGCACAGTCCCTGCTCCTGCTACTACTGCTACCGCTACTGCTCGCTCGCAGTGGCAGACTCGCGATGCCCACGCCCGCTTTGCTATTCGCAACTCCCTGCCAGTAGATGAGCGTGAGCACTTCGGCCAGCATCAGACTGCGCAGGCCCTGTACACTGCTGTAGTTGCGCGCTACTCCTCCCCGGCCTCAGCTGCACTAGGCCGTCTCTCCCTTCCCTACCTGTTCCCCGACCTGTCCGCTTTCCAGACAGTCGCTGACCTCATCACTCACCTCCGTACTAGTGATGCCCGCTTCCGTGCAGCCATGCCCGCTGAGTTTCTTGCCTCCAACCCTCCCCCGCTCTGGCTCACTCTCTACCACCTAGTCACCCGCCTCCCTGACACTCTGCGTACAGTCAGGGACCACTTCCTAGCTCGCTGCCCTACTGAGCTCACCATTACCGCCCTAGAGAAGGAACTAATTGCAGCTGAGAAGAGTATTGTAGCTGTAGGTGCCTCTCGTGGCGACCCCCGCACCCCTTTCTTCGAGGGGTGTTCCCCCTCCCCCCTCCTCCCCTCTGTCGCCTCTGCTGCTGCTGTCGACCTTCTTGGTGCTGAGCAGGTCGGCTCTGCGTCCGCTCCCAGCGGGCGCCGCAGCGGCAAGGGCAGGGGAGGCAAGGGCGGTGGGGGTGACGGCGGGGGAGGCGGTGGTGGGGGTGGTGGCAGCGGCGGGGGCGGTGGCGGGGCTGGAGGGGCTAGTGGCAGCGGTGGGGGTGGTGGAGGCAGCGGCGGCGGCGGTGGCCGGGGTGGGGGCGGTGGTGGTGGCGGCAGTGGACGTGGCGGCGGCAGGGGCGGTGGTGGTCGTGGTGGAGGCGGCGGTGGTGGTCGTGGAGGCTCTGGCACTGGCCAGAGGGAGGAGAGGAGGTGGGGGGAGCCAAGCGCGGCGAGCCCCTCTTACGAACCCCCAAGTCCACACCCTCTTTCAGCCACCCCCCTCAACCTCACCCCCCTTGTCAACCGCCCCCTGGAACCTCACGCCCTCCCCCCCACCCTTCCTCCAACGCCTTCCCTACCCACAGTGGTTCCTGCTCAGGCCTTCACATGCTGGTCACCCCCGCCACCCCCTCACCCTCCCCCTCCCCCTCCCCCCCATACTGCTGCAGGAGCAGCAGAAGGGGGAAGAGAGCAGAGGTGGAGGGACGGCTGCTGGTTGCTCTCACACCCTCCACCCCAGTGCCACTCCCCCGGCTCCCCCACACCCTCACACCCTCCCCCCCAGCGGCAGCTGCAGCAGTGGGAACGAAAGGAGGAGGAGGGGAAAGGAAGCACACCACCCATCACCCCCACACCCGCCACCCCCTTACCCTCCCCCCCACGGCTGCAGGGAAACGAAGGAGGAGGGGGGGGCGGGGAGAAAGCTGCAGAGCGGTTACAGAGGGTCGGCGCGGGTAGGGCAGGGGCGGCTGCAGCGAGTGCAGGCGCGGGGTGAGGCTGAGGCGGCTGCTCCAAGGGCAGGCGCTGGGTGAGGTAGGGGTGGCTGCAGCGAGTGCAGTCGTGGGTGCGGCTGCTCCAAGGGCAGGCGCTGGGTGGGGCAGTGGCACTGTCGCGGGCGCCAGGGGCGGGTCCGCGGCGGCTCAGGGCTGTCAACGGGAGTTGTGTGTTGGCCCCGTCCACGCTTGGGCGGAGCCGACTTTGTGGTGGGGTGTACGCAAGGTCACCGACTTGCAAGGTCACCGACTTGCAAGGTCACCGACTTGCAAGGTCACCGACTTGCAAGGTCACCGACTTGCAAGTCGGCGCCGACTTGGGAGGACGCCGACTTCGAGAGGTCAGCCTGGAAGTCGGCGCCGACGTAGAAGGGGCGTCGACCTGGTGACGCCGACTTTGGGTAGCCGACTTGGGTGGTCGGCTGACAACTGCACTGGTCGACCAGGAGTGACGTTGACCTGGAGCTGGTCGACCAGAGGAGTGGTCGACCTGGTGAGGTCGACTTGGTGTGGTTGTCGACTTGGGAGGTCGACGAGCACATACAGGAGCAGCTGGTCGACATAGTCGACCAGGATACCTGGGTGACGAGGTTCTGCGAAGGAGTGCGACGGTCACCCAGGCGAAGTTGGCGAGACCGACCTCCATGGTGGTATCCCGAGGTCGTCGTGGCGGATCAGAGGCAGTCGCTAGCCCGAGGTTGACCTGGTGTGTGCGCTGTGCAGATGACGAGACTTTGCATGCCAATCATCTGCGCGCACCTGCAAAGCGGGTGCACTGCTGTCCTGCGTGAGCAATGCTGGCACACCGTCAACCTGCAGCGTTGGCAAGCTGTCGACTTTGCACTGCTGGAGCGCGGTCGACCAAGTCGTGCTGGAACGCGGTCGACCATGCTGTGCTGGCAGTCGACCAACCTGAATGCTAGCTTTGATGTAGTCTGGCCATGCCAACTTGATTGTACCATTACTGACAACGTTCTCTAGTGAAACTCTTGCCAAATTGCCCCATCAACTAGCAAGTAGTGTGAGCACTAGGAATACGTCTAAGGACCAACGAACGCAGAGATTACACGAGCACACGTGCCTAGCCAGTAGCCTAGCTCCCGTTGTAGTAGTTATCTCCGCATGGTGCGGTGAGCGTGGACGGCACACGACTTACCTTTCAGTCAGGTCGACGTAGACACCACTTACCTATTTCGTGGTTAGAGGCCGGCAACTGTGCTGTAGTCACTATGGTAGGAGCCGTAGGTGACGCGGGGGTGGTGGACACCCTGGAGGCACGGTTGGAGAACGCGAGGAGGAAGCATGAGGCCAATGAGTATGGCGACCTGCCCTGGGCGGTCGTCGAGGCTGGACTCCGCTCCACGTGGGCGACGGAGCACCCGTCTCGACCTGCTTCCCCTCGTCCGGTGAACAACGAAGGCGGCGTCGACTTGGGCGTCAACGCCGGTGGTGGTCAGGTCGGCAGCAGTGCTGGAGGCACGTCGAGGCAGAGAGGTGTGATACACGCCGGTGAAGTCGGCGGCGTTCAGGCGCGAGGGATGCAGTCGTCGGCGGCTGCAGTCTCCTCGCAGGGTGACGTCGGAGGTCGACGGAGTGGGCTGTCGCCGATGTCGGCGTCCCAGGTGACAGCAGGTGGAATTGCGCCGAGCTACGGCTACTTCAAGTTTACGCCGGACAGGATCTCGGTCACCCCCCGAGTGGTCGGTCGACCCGACATTCTCACCTGGAAAGAAGCTATCGAGCCCCAGCTGGAGATGGCTGGGCTGATCGGCTTCGCCCGAGGGACTGTGGCGACGCCTGGAGAAAACCACCCCGACTTGCGGGCGGAGTTTCGCGCCGTGCAGCTGCTGACCTTCACGGTCATCTCGCGGTGCTGCTCGCCAGGCGTGCAGATTGCCTTAAAGTGGTGCCGAGAGTACATCGACGCCGGCCACCGGGCGTGGCACTTCATCGAGTCGACGTACCAGGTCACCGACGACCTGTTTATCGCCCAGCTGGAGGGACAGCTGACGCACCTGCGTATGGGTGACGATGAGACAGCGACCGACTACTGCAACCGAGCCCGGCGAATTCTCGCCACCATCAGGATGGCCGGCGCGCAGTACTCCACGGCGTCATACATCACCCATGTCATGCAGGGACTCTCGAGCAGCTACAACCTCCTGAAACGACTGTCCATGTCGCCGAACACGAGGGCGACGCTCAACGAGGACAACTTGACCTCGTACATCCTGCAGGACGAGGCGATGCAGGAGGCTGAGCGGTCGCAGGAACTCTTGGCGCAGGCCAACTTCGTCGCCCCGGCGAAGCAAGGAGGTCGACCAGGAGAGCGCGGACAGTCTGGTGGCGGCGGGAGCGGTGGCTGGAAGTCGGCCAAGGAGGTCGACAAGAAGAAGTCGACCAAGAACAGCGGTCGAGGAGGAGGAGGTCGACGACGGGAGTGCTGGCTGTGCGGCGACCCCGACCACCTCTCCTTCGAGTGCCCCGACCGCAGTGACTCCGACGACGACGACAAGGGCGGCCGCGGGAGGTCGGGCAGTCGACGTCCTTGTCGAGGAGGAAACCAGCCGCGCAAGGAGAAGCAGTCGACCAAGACATCGACCTCGGCGAAGGACGCCGACTCCGTTGCAAGCGGCAAGGGGCGAGACGACAAGACGGCGTCGTGCTCGCTGGTCGGCGTCGTGAAGCCGACCATCTCTCTGGCGCCGGAGGCCGGAGAGGACTTCCAGGCGGTGGCGGCGGCTGTGCAGGCGAACCCGGCGGTGGTCCTGCTTGACAGCGGTTGCTCCCACCACCTGATGGGGACGAAGGAAGTCTTCGTCGACCTGCAGCCGAGCGGCTTCATCAAGCACGTGCGCGGCTTCAATGGGGCGCTGCAGGATGTCCAGGGCCGCGGCACCGTCGCCCTGCAAGGGGAGGCCGGGAAGCAGGTGCTCATCCCCGACGTGTTGTACATCCCGGCTGTGCGAGCCAACCTGCTGTCGGCTGGCCAGCTGAAGGAGCATGGTGTGAAGCTGCAGGAGGACGGAGACGGCATGCTGCTCGTCTCGGCAGCAGGGAAGGTGCTCGGGCGAGCGACGTACTCTGGGCGAGTCCTCTGCACCGACCTGCGTCCCTGCGCGACGAGGTCGACGCCGCCCATGACGGAGGTGGTGGCTCTGCGGGCGATCGTCCCGAAGGCGAAGTCGACGCCGGACCGAATGCATGCGAGGCTTGCGCACGTCGGCATGGACACCATACGGAGCTCGTCGAAGAACGAGGTCGCCATTGGGCTGGACCTCAAGTCGGCGACGGACGCCGACTCCCCGTGTGTCTCGTGCGTTGGTGGGAAACTGGCGCGGCACACCTTCCCCGACCAAGGCTCCGACGCCGACGACGTGCTGGCCGTCGTGCACATCGACCTGTGCGGGCCGTTTCGCGTGGCTGCCAAGGACGGCAGCCTGTACTTCTTGCTGCTGAAGGACCGCAAGACCCGTTACGTGTGGGTGAAGCCGGTCACCAAGAAGTCCGATGTGTTGCAGGCGTTCGTACAGTGGCTGGCGGTGGCTGAGCGGCAGACGAAGAAGTCGGTGCTAATGCTGCGCTCTGACCGGGGAGGGGAGTTCCTCGGGAAGCAGTTCACCGACTTCGTGAACGACAAGGGGATCGTCCACGACCTGACCTGCCCATATACCCCGCAGCAAAACGGCATGGCAGAGCGGGAGATGAGGACGGTGGTAGAGTCGGTGCGGACAATGCTGCTGCACATGGGCGTGCAGCACCACTGGTGGCACCTCGCTCTGCGGCAGGCCGTCTGGGTCCGCAACTGCCTGGAGAGGTCGACGCTGCCGCCGGGGACGACGCCGTACCAGCTGCTGACATGGAAGAAGCCCGACTTGTCGCTGGCGCGGGTGTGGGGCTGCATGGCGCAGTTCCTTGTCCCTGAGCCGCAGCGTGGTGGGAAGCTGAAGCCGAAGGCCAGGTGGGGCCTGCACCTTGGCGTGTCGGCGGTGAGCAAGGGCTGGGAGCTCCTCGACGTCGACACCGACCGAGTGGTCACCACGTCGGACGTGGTGTTCTACGAGGAGATGTCGCTGGCCGAGTGGAAGACTGAGCATGGACCGGTACCCGGCCGCTCGCCGTCCACCTTGCCCTCTGACACCTCGTCGGCGACGCTGCCGCTGCTTGCCGAGGTCGGTGAGCTTGCTACTGAGGACGTCGAGGACGTCCGCTCCTCTACCCCTCTCCCTCTGACTCCTGCCCCTCCCCTCGTGGCCGAACTTCGTGGGCTGACCTCGGTGTCGGCCGTCGGCGATGAGGGGAGTAGTGGGACGCCGCCTTCGGCGCCGGCCAAGTGCATCGCCGGCGGCCGACTTGACGAGCGGCGAATCGACGTGGGATTGCAGTCGACAGGGGAGCAGCAGCCGACAAGGGAGCAGGCTGCCGTGAAGCCGACCACGGAGCAGTCGGCGACCGGGACGTTGGCAGGGGAGCCGACCACAGGGGAGAAGTCGGCTGGGAAGCCGACCACAGTGGAGCAGTCGGCTGGGACGCCGGCTGAGGAGCAGCAGGACGCCGAGGGCAGCGACGACAGTGACGATGGAGGGGACGCCGCGGCGGTCCAGCAGGGACCACGGCATTCCGGCCGACTTCGGAGGCCGCCTGACTTCTTCGTCCCCGCTGCCTTCACCACGGTGTATGACGTGGACGATGACGACGACCTGCTGTACGACGACGCCGAGGAGGATGAGGAGTTTCCGGAGCTCGACCCCGACATGCTAGCCGACCCCGAGCACCGTTGGGACATCTCGACGATGACGGTGAAGGAGGCATTGGCGAGCTGGAAGGGCCCGGCGGTGAAGGCCGCCATGGAGGAGGAGATTCGCAGCCTCCTCAACATGGGAACGTGGGAGTTGGTCGAACGTCCGCCGGGAGTGAACGTCATGAAGAACCGGTGGGTGTTGACGACGAAGTACCACGTCGACGACACCGTCGAGCGCGAGAAGGCGAGGCTGGTTGTG
The DNA here is from genome assembly GCA_948144175.1 of Closterium sp. NIES-65. NCBI lineage: Eukaryota > Viridiplantae > Streptophyta > Zygnematophyceae > Desmidiales > Closteriaceae > Closterium > Closterium sp. NIES-65. The sequence continues at coordinate 510,749 of CANXME010000511.1, read as the reverse complement.
AAGGGCTTCACGCAGGTGTACGGCGCCGACTACGACGAGACGTTCGCGCCGGTGGGCAGCTACGTCACGCTGAGGATCTTCCTCAGCATCGTCGCTGTCCGCAACCTCAACCTGATGCAGCTCGACATGAAGAACGCCTTCTTGCAGAGCAAGCTCGACAGGGTGCTCTACATGTCCCAGCCAGACTACTTCAACGACGGGACCGGCCGGGTGTGCAAGTTGCTGAAGAGCCTGTACGGGCTAAAGCAGTCGCCGCTGCTGTGGTACTTGGCGCTCAACGACGTGCTGGTCGGCGCCGGGTGGAAGAAGAGCCAGGTCGACGAGGCTCTCTACTGCAAGGTCGGAGATGACGAAGTGGCCTGCTGGGTGCTGGTCTACGTCGACGACCTACTTGCCGCCAGCAGTAGCGCCGCGATGTTGAAGGAGCTGAAGGAACTTCTGGAAGCCGCCTTCGAGCTGCGTGAGATCTCGCCGGTGCAGAAGTACCTCGGGCTGGAGATCGTCCGCGACAGGTCGGAGGGGAAGCTGTGGCTGCACCAGCAGGGCTACGCCGACAAGCTTCGTAGGCGCTTCATCGACGAGGAGCAGACCGGGCGCACCCCGAAGACGCCGGTCTCGGTCGATGCCTACGCCGAGCTCACGTTCGATGACGAGGAGGCACAGGAGCGGCAGGAAGAGGAGTACCGGCAGAAGGTCGGCTCGCTGCAGTTCGCGGCAACGACGACGAGGCCGGACATCGCCTTCGCCTGCAGCAAGCTGGGGAGCGGCCTCACGGTGAGGAGCGACCAGCACTGGCGCGAGGTCGACCGCTGCCTCGCCTACCTCGCCAATACGCGCGACACCGCACTGGAGTTCGGCGGTGGACCTGAGTCGCTGGAGCTGGTCGGCTACGTGGACGCCGACGACGCCGGTGACAAGCAGAATAGGACGAGCACGGGTGGCTACGTGTTCGTCTATGGAGGGGCCGCAGTCTCCTGGTCGAGCCAGCGCATCAAGTGTGCGACGTTGTCATCGACTGAGTCGGAGTACGTGGCAGCCACCGAGGCCGGCAAGGAAGGACGCCGACTTCGCTTCCTCCTTGCAGAGTTCCGGCAGCTGGATGCCGGGAAGCCGACCGTCCTTCGGGTGGACAACAAGTCGGCCATCACAGTCGTCGAGGGCATGGGGTTGACGGGCAACCTCAAGCACATGGAGCGGCGACAGGCCTGGCTGCAGCACATGGTGAAGCGCGGGAAGTTCTCGCTGAGGTACATCCCGACCACTGAGCAGCCAGCCGACTTCCTGACAAAGGCGCTGCACTATCCGGCCTTCAACCGGTGCTCCGTCGCCATCGGCCAGGTGCGCTTGGCCGACGTGGGCGACGAAGATGACAACGTGCAGCAGTAGGTGCCATGCCCTCTTGCATGGCTGGTGCGGTGGACGACGTGCTGTGTGTTGGGTGCACGTCGACGAGCTATTCTCCGAGGAGTACTGCCGAGTAGACTTGGGGGGGCCAAGCGTGAACGCGGAAGGGGAGTGTCAACGGGAGTTGTGTGTTGGCCCCGTCCACGCTTGGGCGGAGCCGACTTTGTGGTGGGGTGTACGCAAGGTCACCGACTTGCAAGGTCACCGACTTGCAAGGTCACCGACTTGCAAGGTCACCGACTTGCAAGGTCACCGACTTGCAAGGTCACCGACTTGCAAGTCGGCGCCGACTTGGGAGGACGCCGACTTCGAGAGGTCAGCCTGGAAGTCGGCGCCGACGTAGAAGGGGCGTCGACCTGGTGACGCCGACTTTGGGTAGCCGACTTGGGTGGTCGGCTGACAACTGCACTGGTCGACCAGGAGTGACGTTGACCTGGAGCTGGTCGACCAGAGGAGTGGTCGACCTGGTGAGGTCGACTTGGTGTGGTTGTCGACTTGGGAGGTCGACGAGCACATACAGGAGCAGCTGGTCGACATAGTCGACCAGGATACCTGGGTGACGAGGTTCTGCGAAGGAGTGCGACGGTCACCCAGGCGAAGTTGGCGAGACCGACCTCCATGGTGGTATCCCGAGGTCGTCGTGGCGGATCAGAGGCAGTCGCTAGCCCGAGGTTGACCTGGTGTGTGCGCTGTGCAGATGACGAGACTTTGCATGCCAATCATCTGCGCGCACCTGCAAAGCGGGTGCACTGCTGTCCTGCGTGAGCAATGCTGGCACACCGTCAACCTGCAGCGTTGGCAAGCTGTCGACTTTGCACTGCTGGAGCGCGGTCGACCAAGTCGTGCTGGAACGCGGTCGACCATGCTGTGCTGGCAGTCGACCAACCTGAATGCTAGCTCTGATGTAGTCTGGCCATGCCAACTTGATTGTACCATTATTGACAACGTTCTCTAGTGAAACTCTTGCCAAATTGCCCCATGAACTAGCAAGTAGTGTGAGCACTAGGAAAACGTCTAAGGACCAACGAACGCAGAGATTACACGAGCACACGTGCCTAGCCAGTAGCCTAGCTCCCGTTGTAGTAGTTATCTCCGCAAGGGCACCGCCGCGGGCGCCAGGGGCGGGTCTGCGGCGGCTCAGGGCACCGCCGCGGGCGCCAGAGGCGGGTCTGCGGCGGCTCAGAGCACCGTCGCGCACCACGGGGCACGCGACGGGCAGTTCAGGGCACCGTCGCGTGCCACAGGGCGCACGACGGGCAGGGCACCGTCGCGTGCCACGGGGCGCACGACGGGCAGATTCAGGGCACCGTCGCGCACCACGGGGCACGCGACGGGCAGGATTCAGGGCAACGTCGCGCACCACGTGGCACGCGACGGGCAGGGCACCGTCGCAGGCGACATAAGTGGGTCCACGGCGGCTCAGGGCAGGAAAAAAAATGTCACGCGCCACCTGGGCGCAGGACTGATCGAAGATCGCCATGCGTCTGAGGCGCTCGATTGGGAAAATAGCAGCGGAAACGTGAGGCGGGCCCACAGGCCAGGAAGGAAAACGCTCTAATACCATGTCAAGATACTAAGCACGAGGTAAGTATGTTTAGGACGGGCCTAGGCTTAGTAGCCTAGGCCAAGGAGATCGAGAGGTTTGTGCCAAGGAGAAAAGTCGAGGGAATGAAATGATTCAATATGAGAAACAAGTACAAGTTATAGTTCAAGAAAGGTGTACCACCTAACAAGCAAGATAACTACACAAAGTCTACACTATAGGCAGTTATAGATTAATGTATACAATTACATTCTGACATGGGGATCCCGAGCTTTTGTTCGCGACACGTCTACGGACAAGCTCTCCTCCCGCACTGCTCCCTGTGTCTTTCTTGGCTTTGTCCCGGATGCGTCTGGCTGGCAGTTTTACCACCCCGCCTCGCACCGAGTCTTCCCCTCTCAGGACGTCACTTTTGACAAGTCCGTGCCCTTCTACCGCCTCTTCCCCTACCGCACTGCCCCGCTCCCTCCCCCGCCTCTCTTCCTCACGCCAGGTGCTGCAGTGGTAGACCCCTTTCCCCCTCAGGGTGCCGCTCTCTCAGGTGTCTCTCAGGTAGACCCGGTTGAGCCTGCCGAGGTAGCTGTCGACTCGCGTCCTGCTGGAGGTGCTGAGCCTGAGCGTGCGGAGCCTGAGCGTGCGGAGCCTGAGCGGGCGGAGCCTGGGGGTGCTGAGTCTGGGGGTGCTGATCCTGGGGGTACTGAGCTTGGGGGTGGTGGGTCTGGGGGTACTGAGCCTGGCGTTGCTGAGTCTGGGGGTGCTGCGCCTGGAGTTGCTGAGCCTGGGGGTGCTGAGCCTGGTGGTGTTGCAGTTGACTGTGAGGCGCCTGGAGGACCTCCCTCTTCGCAGCAGCTGCGTGAGTGGTACTCACGGTACTGCAGCCTCCGGCGGGGTGAGTCTCGGGCTCGTGGTGCTGCTGGAGTTAGTACTCGTGTTTCCCCACCACGGCGGGAGCCGCCCTCTTCCCCTCAGCTTCGAGAGTGGTACGCTCGGCACATCAGTCTCCGTAGTGGAGCTGCTGGTGCTGGGGTCCCCGGAGTTGACGCTGCTGCGGGTGCTACGGACCCTAGTGCTGGAGGTGCTGCTGCTGCTGGCGGTGCTGCTGGAGGTGCTGCTGCTGCTGGCGGTGCTGCTGGAGGTGCTACTAGTACTGAGGACCCGGGCGTTGGAGCTGCTGTGGGTGCTACGGACCCTGGTGCTGGAGGTGCAGCTGCTACTGGCGGTGCTGCTGGAGGTACTGCTGCTGCTGGCGGTGCTGCTGGAGGTGCTGCTGCTGCTGGTGGTGCTGCTGGAGGTGCTGCGGACCCTGGTGCTGGAGGTGCTGCTGCTTCTCGAGGTGCTGGTGCTGCCGCTGGTGTCTCTGCTGGTTCGAGAGCTGCTGCACGGCCACGACCGTACTTCGTTCCGCTCCTTCAGCAGGTTCTTGGTCAGCCTCCTCCTCCTTGTTCTCCTCTCGCCTTAGAGTGTCCGCTGTCTGTCCAGTCACAGCCACAGTTACAGCCTGCCTCCCCACTCCCTGTGCCTGCTCCTTACACTGGTCCGACTGACGGTCTTGCTGAGAGACGTGAGCCTGCGTCACGTCCTGTGTCACCTGCGTCTCGTCAAGCGTCGCCTGTTCGAGCTGCTACCACTGGTAGTCGTGTCCCGCGTGAGCGTCCTCCTGCTGTCCCAAGCACACACCGGATGGCGCTTCGTCAGTCCACTGCTCCGCAGCGTGTTGCTCTCCCGTCGCCTCCTGCATCCTCTCTTCTTGCTCTTGCTGACCCGGAGTCAGACTCCCTTCGTGCTGCCAGTCCTACTGTCACACGTCTCCTGGCTACGGTTGTCACTGACCCTTCCTTTGAGTCTGTTGCTGCGTCTGCCCTAGTCACTGAGCTTGTCGACTTTGCAGCTGCGTGTCGTCTAGACTACGCAGCGAGTCTTATTACTGAGTCTGAGTCTGCCTGTCCTCCATTCGTCAGGGGTGAGTGTGCTCTTGGCACGGACGTCCTTGAGGACAGGCAGGAGGAGTTTGGTTGCCTTGCCGCTGCTTTGCCCCATCTCGTGTCCATGCTTGTTGCCCCTGAGGGAGACCCGGATGCACCAGACATCCCGACCCCACGCTCTTACGCAGAGGCGATGGCCGGTCCCTACTCCTCTCAGTGGCAGTCAGCCATGGACACAGAGATGGCTTCTTGGAAGTCCACAGGCACCTACGTCGACGAGGTTCCCCCACCTGGGGCGAACATCGTCAGTGGCATGTGGATTTTCAGGGTGAAGCGGCCGCCGGGCTCTCCGCCTGTCTTCAAGGCGCGTTACGTTGCACGAGGCTTCAGTCAGCGAGAGGGAGTTGACTTCTTCCAGACCTTCTCCCCGACCCCGAAGATGACCACTCTTCGGGTTCTGCTACACGTCGCCGCTCAGCGTGACTACGAGCTCCACTCTCTTGACTTCAGCACAGCTTTCTTGCAGGGCAGCCTGCACGAGGAGATCTGGCTGCGCCGCCCACCTGGCTTCACTGGGTCGTTCCCTCCTGGCACCCAGTGGAGCCTCCGGCGGCCAGTCTACGGTCTCCGCCAGGCGCCGCGTGAGTGGCACGACACACTGAGGACTACACTTTCGGCTCTTGGGTTTGCTCCTTCTACTGCTGACCCGTCGCTGTTTCTACGCACCGACACCTCGCTGCCGCCGTTCTACATCCTCGTGTACGTCGACGACTTGGTCTTTGCCACCGCGGACACTGCCGCACTCGCCCACGTGAAGTCCGAGCTGCAGAAGAGACACACGTGCACAGACCTGGGTGAACTGACAAGCTATCTTGGCTTGCGGATCACCCGGGACAGAGCACGCCGCACCATTACCCTGACTCAGTCACACATGGTGCAGCAGGTCCTTCAGCGCTTCGGCTTCACGTACTCCTCGCCTCAGTCCACTCCTCTGCCTACGGGTCACTCGCTCTCAGCTCTGCCTTCGGATGAGTCCGTAGAGTCGAGTGGTCCGTATCCAGAGCTTGTGGGCTGCCTCATGTACCTGATGACCTGCACTCGACCTGACCTAGCATACCCTCTCAGCATCTTAGCACGCTATGTTGCTCCCGGCTGTCACCGGAAGGAGCACATGGATGCAGCTAAGAGGGTGTTCCGCTACTTGTGCAGTACGTCGGGCATGGGGCTAGTGCTTGGAGGGCGAGACCGGCCTGTTCTCACTGGGCACTCGGACGCTTCTTGGGCAGACGACCAGGCTACTCAGCGGTCGTCTCAAGGTTACTCCTTCAGTCTTGGCTCTGGCTCTGTCTCTTGGCGTTCTACTCGTTCTTCTTCTGTTCTCAGCTCCAGCTGTGAGGCTGAGATCTACGCCACGGCCATGGCTGCCCAGGAGCTTCGCTGGCTCACCTACCTGCTGACTGACCTTGGAGAGCAGCCTCGTTCTCCTCCAGTGCTGTACGTCGACAACAAGGCAACCATTGCCTTGTGTGAGGAGCACAGACTGGAGCACAGGACGAAGCACATTGCTCTGCATTACTTTCTAGCTCGAGAGCTACAGCAGCGTGGTCAGCTTCTTCTGCGTTACGTGGCCACTGAGTCCAATACTGCTGATGTGTTCACCAAGTCGCTTCCGCCTGTTGACCATCAGCGTTTTTGCACTCTTCTAGGCCTTGTGCCGACTGTTTCTCACTTACTTACTTCTTGACTTTACCTGTACTGTGATCATTATATATATACCTGCATGTTTGCCTTGTTAGGTTGTGATCATTGTACCTCTTGCTCTATTATAAAACTGCATGTGAACTGGTCTTGTGACCGCTTGCTTGTGCTCGAAATTTGTGTGGAATCCTCGAGATCCACCCTGAGCTTGTTTGCCTTGTTTTGCCTTGACTGGTCTTGTGACCCCTAGGTCTCCCCACTTTGCCTATGGGGGTGTGTCAAACATTATATGTTTGTGTGGTTCTAGGCTGTAGTGGGTCACACCATAAGGGGTACACCAGATTAGGGTTTGACATATTTGTACTGTTGTTCCTGCTAGTCACTCCTCATTCTCGTTTCTCATTCTAACACTGACCCGCTACTGAAACAAGCCCTTTTATCCCAATGGTCTAGTGGTTGGGATTCTGAAAGTTCTACTTCAGGCTTCTTGAGGTAGGTGGCGAGCTGGCTTGCGGAGTATGAGAGGTCGGGGCGACAGGTGACGGCTGCGAAGAGAAGACATCCCAGCTTCTTCTGGTAGTCTCGTATGCCGGCGGGCTTAAGTAGAGCGGAGTTTCCTTTGTCGTTCCCTGCCGTGTATCGGTATGGCGTGGAGATGGCTGTCGGTGTGAGCGTGAAGCGTTTGGCGATAGTGTCAGCATATTTCTCGGCGCTGAGGTAGATCGCGTCCTCCTCTTCCCGGATGTTGAGGCCGAGGTACTGAGTGACGGTAGATGAAACTGTGAGCGTGAAATCCCGTTGCAGCTCCCCTTCAAACTAGGTAGTGATGCTGTCAGTTGAGCTGATGTAAAGGTCGTCCACGTAGACGATTAGTAGGATGTAGTCGTCGTTTTTAGTGAGCCGGTACATGCCTTGATCGTGCGGTAGTTGCTTGAAGCCGATGCGGATGAGGCGAGCGTGCAGGTACTGTTGCCACAGTCGCGGAGCGTGCTTTATGCCGTAGAGTGACTTGAGTAGCTGGCAGACTTGGTTGGGTTCTCTGTGGGAGCCGTGCGGTAGCTCGACGAAGATTTCTGCATCAACAGGTGCGTAGAGAAACGCGTTCGCGACGTCAATTTGTCGCAGCTTCTTCTTCATGGCGGCAATTGCGAGGAGAATGCGTAGTGAGGTGTGGCGGCTAACCGGAGCGAAAGTTTCGGTGAAGTCTCATCCGTGCTCTTGGTCGAAGCCGCGTACAACCTAGCGAGCTTTGAATTTGTCAATGGTGCCGTTAGCCTTTGTCTTCACACGGAAGACCCACTTCCCGTTGAGCACTGTCTTGTTCCGTGCCACGCCGATAGAAACCACTTTCCACGTGTTGCGTTCCTCCAGTGCCTTCAGCTCCTTGTCCATGGCTTAGCGCCATTTTTCCTTGTGTCCCCCCCCCAGAGCCTGTTGAACTGTCGCAGACTCTTTAGGAGTGGCAGTGCCGTGGACTGCGGTGACGAGTCCGAGAATCTGCAGTCCACTTTGTGAGTAGCGGGGAAGATTTACGTCCTCGGGATAAGCTGCTTCATCTCCCGCTTCTAGATCAGGTATGAAGTTCGGTCCTACTCGTTCTGCTTCGTTGGTGTTGACTGTCGCAGGTGTTACGTAACCGTTGTCGGCGAAATGGTAGAAGGTTTCGGCGTTGACACTTTCGCGAGGGTTATCTTCGTCCATGGGAACGTCGACGGAGCAGAACGGAAGAGGTCCTGCTTCTTCTGATGCGTTGTCCACATTCTGCTCGTCCCAGTCAGCTTCGTCCGCTGCTGAGGCGAAGGCTCGGTCACCGCGAAAGCCACCTGTGGGATCCTGGTCTTCTTGTAGGCTGGCAAGGTATGTCTGGAGCGTGAGTCGTTCGTAGAAAATTACGTCACGTGCTGCTACTGTTTCCTTGGAGTGGACGTCGAAGATTTTCCACGCGTTGTAGTTCTTTTCGATTCCCAAGTGTAGTCCCCACTGTGCTCGTTGAGAAAATCGGCCCGCTCGTGCTGTTGGGGGTCGGTACTGTACCATGCATCCGAATATTCGTAACATTTTTGTGCTGCCCTGTTTCCCTGTCCATAGCAGATGCGGTGATGCGTTGTTCGGAAGCGATGATGACGACAGCAAGTTGTGCAGCATGACGGCGTGGTCCATTGTTGCAGGCCACTGGTGGTTGGGTATCCGCATGCCACGTAACAATTTGCGCATGCTGTTCTGCAAGGTCCTGCTCATTCTTTCTGCTACACCTTGCTGCTGATGGGCGTAGGGAAGGGAGATGAGCCGCTTGATTCCCCTTTCCGCCAGGTACTGCTTGAATCGCTGAGAGGTGTATTCTCCTCCTCTGTCTGACCGGAAGCTTTTCAGTTTCACGCCCGATTCTCTCTCTGCTACTGGTAGCCAGGCAACGAAGGTTGCGAATGTCATGTCGCGGCTAGGGAGGTTTAGGTGCCAGACGTAACGGATGGCGGCGTCGATGAAGGTGATCGTGTAGTTGTATGTGACTTGTCCTGGTTCCCGATTGAACAGGATGTCGCTATACACCTTCTCGAGTGGTGCGTATGCGGGAGCGCTCGGGTTGTGATGAGACGCAAACGGTTGATGTGGTAAGTCACCTTCATGGCAGGTGAGGCACGTTTCGCGTACTCGTTGAAGTTCTCGTCCGTCGGTCAGTAAGAGTGAGTCCTTGTCGAGTACTCCTACTCTTATCGTATTGTTTAATACTGTGTTGCTTGGGTGTCTCATCCTTGCGTGCCAGGTGCTTTCGTCGGCGCGATGTCCGAGTGATCGTCGGTACATATCGAAGTTGGAGTTGAAGTTGGCGGTGAAGTTGGCGCTACGATGAACTTCTCGTGGTGCTGGGTGTAGTTGTTGCGCGGGTGTCGGTGGTGTGTCGTCGATGAGGGGCGGTGTCGTTGAAGGACCAGCAATTGGTGTTGACGCTCCTGCTGCTGCCGTTGATGGTTCTGCTACTGCCGATGTTATCTCTGCTGCTGCCGATGTTGTCTCTGCTGCTGCCGATGTTGTCTCTGCTACTGCTGATGTTGTCTCTGCTGCTGCCGATGTTGTCTCTGCTGCTGCTGATGTTGTCTGAATTGTTGCTAACGCCCTTGTTCTTTCTTCTTCGAGGATGGTGTGTGAATACCAGAAGCCTTCTGGACTGAAGTCCAGATCAAGGTCTGGAGGGTGTGTCCAGTTGGTGAAGTTAACGATGGCGTCGCTGTCGGCGGTGTCGAGGTCAGGAACGAAGTCAAGAACGAAGACGTTGTTCTTGAGGACCGCCTTGCCAATGTAGAGTCCTCCTCTCCCGTGATACAGCTTGAATTCTTGGGTGGTGCTGTCTGCTTCGAGGTGAATCCCTTTCGCCATTAGCTGACTGACGCTCATTAAGTTGTACCCAAGTCCCTCCGCAATTTGTACTTTTGACATCTACAGTATAGCGTTTGTTTCCCTTAACTGAAGTTGAAATACGCCTTGTCGTCATGTTCGCAGGTTCTGATTGTTGGCGACTGTAATGACAACTTCGCGTTGAAGTTGGTGTTCTCGTTGAACGAAGCTCCCCGAGGAGCACATGTGCTGTCCGCAACACCCTACTACCGCCTCTTCCCCTACCGCACTCCGTCCCTCCCCCCGCCACCGCTCTTCCTTGTGCCAAGTCCCCCCCCGGTAAAACCCCTCCCCCCTGAGGGTCCTGCCCCTTCAGGTGTGTCCCAGGTAGACGCAATCAAGCCTGTCGAGGTTGTTGGTGAATCTGGTGCTGCTGAGGGTGCTGAGCCTGGGGGTGCTGACTCTGCGGGTGCTGAGCGTGTGGGTGCTGCGCCTGGGGGTGCTGAACCTGAGGGTGCTACTACTGGGGGTGCTGAGCCTGGGGGTGCTAAGCCTGGGGGCGCTACGCCTGGTGGTGCTAGGCCTAGGGGTGCTACGACTGGGGGTACTGAGCCTGGGGGTGCTACACCTGGAGGTGCAGAGCCTGGGGGTGCGGAGCCTGAGAGAGCTGGGCTTGCTCGTGTGGCGTCTGGCGGTACTGGGCCTGGAGGTTCTCTGGGTGCTTCATCTCGACGGGAGCCACTCTCTCCACAGGAGCTGCGTGAGTGGTTTGCCCGGCGCTGGAGGCGTGCTGCTGGAGCTGGAGGTTCTTCGGCTACTGAGGGTGCTGGTGTCGCGGGTCCTAGAGGTGCTCGTACTGGAGCTGGAAATGCTGAGGGTGTTGGCGCTGAGGCTACTGCTGTCGGTCCTGGAGGCGGTCCTGCTGGGGGTGCAACTGGTGTTGCTGGAGGTCCAGGAGCTACTGAAGCTGGTGGGGGTGCTGGAGCTGGAGGTGCTGCTGGCACTGGTGCTACCACTGGGGGTACTCGTGCTGTCCCTCCTGTGTCTGGAGTCGCCGCCCGGCCTCGGCCGTACTTCGTTCCGCTCCTTCAGCAGGTTCGTGGTCTTCCGCCTTCTACTGGTCCTCCTCCTCCCTTAGAGTGTCCACAGCCTGTCCCGTCAAAGTTACAATTACAGCCGGCCTCCCCACTGCCTGCTCCTTCTCCTTACACTGGTCCTACTGGAGGTCTTGCTGAGCGTCGTGAGCCTGCGTCTCGCCCTGCGTCGCCTGTCCGTACTGCTCGCACTAGTGGTCGTGGTTTGCGTCAGCGTCCTCCTCCTCTCCCTAGCACGCATCGGATGTCTCTACGTCCGTCCACTGCTCCTCTGCGTGCCCCTTTGCCTTCTCCTCCTTAGTCCTCTCTTCCTGCTCTTGCCGACCCGGAGTCGGACTCTCTTCGTGCTGCCAGTCCTACTGTCACGCGTCTCCTTGCTACTGTCGTCATTGACCCTTCCTTTGAGTCCACTGCTGCGTCTGCCCTAGTTGCTGAGCTCGTCGACTTTGCTGCTCGCTGTCGCCTAGACTACACTGCTAGTCTTGTCGCTGAGTCTGAGTCTGTCTGTCCTCCGTACGTCGGGGGTGAGTGTGCCCTTGGCACGGACGTCCTTGAGGACAGGTAGGAGGAGTTCTAGTGTCTTGTTGCTGCTTCACCTCATCTCGTGTCGGTACTGCTTACCCCTGAGGGAGACCCGGATGCACCTGACATCCCGACTCCGCGCTCTTACGCGAAGGCGATAGAGGGTCCCTACTCCTCTCAGTGGCAGGCAGCTATGGACACAGAGATGGCTTCCTGGAAGTCCACAGGCACCTACGTTGACGAGGTTCCCCCGCCTGGGGCGAACATCGTCAGTGGCATGTGGATTTTCAGGGTGAAGCGGCCGCCGGGTTCTCCGCCTTTCTTCAAGGCGCGTTACATGGCTCGTGGCTTCAGTCAGCGCCAGGGAGTTGACTTCTTTCAGACCTTCTCTCCCACCCCGAAGATAACCACTCTTTGGGTACTGCTGCACATAGCTGCTCACCGTGACTACGAGCTGCACTCTCTTGACTTCAGCACTGCTTTCTTGCAGGGCAGTCTGCACGAGGAGATCTGGCTGCGTCGCTCACCTAACTTCACTGGGTCTTTTCCTCCTGGCACCTAGTGGAGCCTCCGGCGGCCAGTCTACGGTCTCCGCCAGGCACCGCGTGAGTGGCACGACACACTGAGGACTACACTTGCGGCTCTTGGGTTTGCTCCCTCAACTGCCGACTCGTCGCTGTTTCTACGCACCGACACTTCTTTGCCGTCGCTCTACATCCTCGTGTACGTCGACGACTTGGTCTTTGCCACAGCTAACACTGCTGGACTCGCCCACGTGAAGTCCGAGCTGCAGAAGAGACACACAGGTGCACAGACCTGGGTGAACTGCGCAGCTACCTTGGCCTACAGATCACCCGGGACAGAGCACGCCGCACCATTACCCTGACTCAGTCACACATGGTGCAGCAGGTCCTTCAGCGCTTCGGCTTCACGTACTCCTCGCCTCAGGCCACTCCTCTGCCTACTCGCCACTCGCTCTCAGCTCTGCCTTCGGATGAGTCCGTAGAGTCGAGTGGCCCGTATGCAGAGCTTGTTGGCTGCCTCATGTGCCTGATGACCTGCACACGACCTGACCTTGCATACCCTCTTAGCATTCTCGCACGCTATGTTGCTCCTGGGAGACACCGACCAGAGCACATGGCCGCAGCGAAGAGGGTGTTGCGCTACTTGTGCAGCACGTCGGGCATGGGGCTCGTGCTTGGAGGGCGGAGTCCAGTGGTCCTCACTGGGCACGCGGACGCTTCTTGGGCTAACGACCAGGCTACGCAGCGGTCGTCACAGGGTTACACCTTGAGCCTTGGTTCCGGCTCTGTTTCGTGGTGGGCTACCCGCTCGTCTTCTGTTCTCGGCTCCAGTTGTGAGGCTGAGATCTACGTAGGAGCCATGGCTGCACAGGAGCTTCGCTGGCTCACCTACCTGCTGACTGGCCTCGGAGAGCCGCCTCGTTCTCCTCCAGTGCTGTACGTAGACAACAAGGCCATGCTGGCCTTGTGTCGGGAGCAGAGACTGGAGCACAGAACGAAGCACATTGCTCTTCGCTACTTCCTTGCTCGTGAGCTACAGCAGCGTGGTCAGCTGCGCCTTGCGTACGTGGCCTCTGAGGCGAACACTGCTGATATCTTCACCAAGGCACTTGCGCCTTGTGATCATCAGCGCTTCTGTACTCAGCTGGGTCTTGTGCCTGCCTTGCATCACTTGCTCACCACTTGACCTTGTTTGTACTGTTACATATATAGATACACCTGCTCTTGCTAGTCTAGCCTTATATATATATATATATATGTGTAATCCTGCATGTGAACTGGCCTTGTGGCCTTGAACTTGTGCTCGGAATGTGTGGTGACTTTGTGATCCACCCTGAGCTTGCTTTGCTTTTCTTGATTGGTCTTGTGACCCCTTGTTCTCCCCCACTTTGCCTATGGGGTTGTCAGATTTATATGACATAGCTGTTGTAGGCTATAGTGGGGTAACACAAATGGGTTACGATATTATAGGGTTTGTACTTGTACCTAACTTTCCCTTATTCAATTCATTCTCGTTCATTTTCTCACTTCCCCCTCTCCTCGAATGGGACATCTTTCTATAGGGGGAATTTATACTATGCGGACGATTACGGTACTTAGGGTACATTCCGCTCTGGACATGTCCCAATCGTACATGTCCTAATCGGGTGTACCGCTCCGAACCGAACCAAACCAGAGGTGCGAAAACTTTGACAATGTTTAAAACTAGGGTGTAATTCGGTGTAATAAGATGAAGTGCGGTGGAATCGATTGGGACATGTACAATTGGGACATGTCCAGAGCGGAATGTACCCTTACAATAATTGCAAGTGCACATGAACGAACGATCGTGAATTGTGATAAAAATTTCAAGCGATAGATGCAACGTCATGCAAAAACCAAGCGCACAATGCACTGAACAAGGTTGGCTGGTATTGGGCCCGACTCTCGGTGTGCACTATTGTACTAAGTGAAGTAAAGTGAATTCTTTCAGTTCCTTCTTATACCGCATCATTCGACAGTCAGTGTAGATTTCACATCCATTATCAGCAATAAAACGTGTCGCATCACATGCACACGTTTCTGAGACCCCGTAAGCCAGCATCCCGCGACCGCGACCTGTGATCAGCAGGATGAATTTAGCGGTTCTCTCCGCTCCACATAAGCCTACTCAATATTGTGCCCTTGACTCGCCCCTTCAAGACCACCGCAAGGAAGGCAGCACGCAGCATGCAGCACAGAGCACGCAGCACGAATACGCTCAGGCACCACAGCCACGCTTGCGACACGCGCAATCGAGGCGCTTTTTCACCGTCAAGCCAAGCGCGTTCAGCTCAAATCAGGCGGTGCTCTCTCCCTCCAGCTTGGTGCTTACGCAGCTCTGCGCCTCGACCCGGGAGGTACAAATGCACGCGTTGCTGTCAGCAATGATTCATCCCGCAGCCACCAACCAAGCTTAACAATTAACTTCACCCAACAACGTCCACGCTTCGCCTTCACTTTCAACCCACCGTTTTCTCCCCAACTTTGCAGATTAGAGTCTATTGCGCTAGCCATACTAATCAAGATGAACACTCTCCGTTTATCCCTCCTCGCCCTCCTCGCGGCGGCCCTCGTTATGCATATGCTGCCGGCGCGCTCCGCCGCGTCCGACGTCGAGTCTGCGATCGCCCACGACGACTTCCTCGAGGGCGCTGACGACGCCAGCGACGTCGCAGAACATCGCATCCTGGCCGGCTCGGGAGGCGCGTACAAGCCCAAGCACAAGAAGCGCCGTAACGCGGCCGGCGACGGCTCGGGGTACTGCCCCTATGCCGGCAAGTCCGGCCCGTCGCCTAAGAATGAGTACTGTGGTGGCGCGTGCTGCATTGTAAGTCTCACCGAAACGAGCCCACTAGATCTCACGTCCCTTAGTCTCTCGGCCTTTGTTTCTTTCCCTCGATTGCCTGGTAGTGTTTTCTGCGTGACTCAACTATCGGTCGGCGTGTCCCAAATCCCTGCTTTCCCACTCCCCATCCCCAAACCCTTCGTGCTCTGAGTTCGTCGTGCCGCTCTGGCCATACACGATGCGCGGCGCTCGTGCTAACCTTTTCACCTGCGCCCGTTCCCTCCCCTCCCAACACCCGCGCGTGCGTGCAGAGCCCCGAGTACCCGTGCTGCGGTGGCGACAAGTGCTGCAAGAAGGGCGGCTGCTGCCAGAAGAACGGCGTCTTCGTCTGCTGCAAGAGCTACTAGCTCCGCACCGCAATCGCCGCAAGCGCTGGGCTTTAGGCTCTCGGGCCTCGAAGAATGCAGTATCTGAAATCTCTCGATTTTCGAGCCCTGCCTGCTAACCCGTAGACGGACATGACCTTGTTCTAGGTATTGGCTATATGTGCTGTGAGCTGGCCTCGAGGGTTAGGTGTGCAATATTTGCTGGAATTATTAGCAGTAGAATGCGTAGATGCCGTTGTGTTAGATGGTTGGATCAGATGTACCTAGCTCGGTTGTCGCAATGCTGTGCCTCTGCAATGAATATTTTTACGGTCCCACACCAGTTTTTGAGGCAATGAAGGCATCCCACCTCGCTGGGTTGGACTATCTCAGGCATTGGGTTCCGTGGGCTATCCTGTATTTGGGGAGTTATAAGTCTTGCTGCGATCAGAAGTAAATCGTGGCCTAAGATCTACTCTGGAAGGTTCGCACGCAGAGAAGTGTTGTTGGTGACCGCACCTGAATAGCAGAGTGAATGTAAATGCATGAGATGAAATAAAACATGCAAATACAGCAAATATAAATATGAGTACAGGGGAGATGAAACGACATAGCTAGCCATGTACTCTAAGGGGTACATTCCCTTATTCAAATACATTCCGAACCGTGCGGCGCGAACAGTTACGAAACTGTTCCCGCCGAAGCCATCGTGGCTGCAGCTGCCTGATGCTGTCTGCTCCGACGGTTCAGATGCGTCCCAACTGTCTGATGCTTCGAGTCGTTTCCAACTGTCTGACGCTTCGCGTTCATTCGCGATACTACGTGCTTCTCTTAGCTGCGGTGAGGAGTGCACAATAATATTCAAGTATTACTATTCGTAACACCCTGTCAGAATGAGGAATGAGTGTTGCATTGATGTTGGTTGGGGTACATATGACAAACCCTAACTTCTGTACCCCCTAAGACAAACCTCACTACAGGCTACAACATTTGACACACCCCCATAGCCTAAGTGAGGGGTGTCTAGCAAAAACAAAAAGAGTACGGTCACAAGACCAGTCCAAAAGAAAACAAAGCTCAGGGTGGATCACAACGTCACCACACACTCTGAGCACAAGCAACAGTGGCCACAAGGCCAGTCCAAGAGATCACAAGTATATATAGTAAATGTACAGACGAAGCAGGCAATAAACTCAAGTCTACGCATGACTAGAACCTGTGTCAACAAGGCCTAACTGCACACAACACCTCTGGTGGTCACAAGGCGGAAGCGCCTTGGTGAAGATGTCTGCAGTGTTGGCCTCGGACTCTACGAACTCGAAGCGAGCCTGTCCACGCCTCTGCAACTCTCGCAGAAGAAAGTACCTGATGTGAATGTGCTTCACTCTGCTCTCCAGTCGCGGCTCACGACAGAGGAGGATCGACGCCTTGTTGTCAGTAAACAAGGTCGGTGCAGAGCTCGGCCGCTCACCAAGGTCAGTGAGCAAGAAGGTCAACCACCGCAACTCCTGTGCCGCCATGGCACCAGCGTAAATCTCAGCCTCAGCTGTAGAGGTCGAGACAGAAGAGGAGCGCGTGGAACGCCAGGAAACAGCTCCAGAACCCAGACTGAAACAGTACCCCTGAGTAGACCTGTGAGTCTCAGCGTCGTCAGCGTAAGAGGAGTCACAGTGACCAGTGAGTACGACAGACTGCTGCCCTCCAAGAACTAGCCCCACGCCTGATGTAGTCGCTAGGTACTTCGCCACCCTCACAGCTGCCGTCCAGTGAACAGGACGGTGTCTCCCTGGCGCAACAAAGCGCGCAAGGATGCTGAGAGGGAAGGCGAGGTCCGGGCGAGTACAAGTCATCAGGTACATGAGGCAACCCACAAGCTCTGCGTAGGGACCACTAGGCTCAAACGGCTCGTCAGGAAAGGGACCAGTGAGTCTGTGGTCAACAGCTAGAGGTGTGCGCTGTACGGTGGAGTGCTGAAGCCCGAACCGCTGAAGGACCTGCTGCACCATGTGTGACTGTGAGAGTGTAATGGTGCGAGCGGCTCTGTCCCTGGTGATCTGCAGGCCAAGGTAGTGGCGCAGCTCACCAAGATCAGTGCACGTGTGTCTCTTCTGCAGTTCGGACTTCACGTCTGCCAAAGCAACCCTGTCCGGAGTGGCGAAAACGAGGTCGTCGACGTAAACCAGAACAAAGAACGGTGTGGAGCCACGACGAACGAACAGCGACGGGTCGGCAGAAGACGGCTGGAACCCAAGGTCAGAGAGGGTAGAACGCAGAGTGTCGTGCCACTCACGAGGGGCCTGGCGAAGACCGTAAACAGGTCGCCTCAGCCTCCACTGGGTCCCAGGAGGGAAGGTGCCAGTGAAGGCCGAGGGACGACGCAACCAGACCTCCTCGTGTAGGCTGCCCTGAAGGAAAGCAGTGGAGAAGTCAAGAGAGTGTAACTCGTAGTCTCTCTGTGCTGCTACGTGTAGTAACACCCGAAGAGTGGTCATCTTCGGGGTAGGTGCGAAGGTCTGAAAGAAGTCAACTCCCTCGCGCTGACTGAAACCTCTAGCCACGTAGCGCGCCTTGAAGACCGGGGGAGATCCCGGTGGCCGCTTCACCCTGTAGATCCACATGCCGTCGACTACGTTCGCCCCCGGGGGGGGAACCTCATCGACGTAGGTGCCTGTGGATCTGTAGGAGGCCATCTCTGCGTCCATGGCAGCTCTCCACTGAGAGGCCCAAGGCCCTGACACTGCCTCAGCGTAAGTGCGAGGAGTCGGAATGTCAAGGGCGTCGGGGTCACCCTCAGGGGCGAGGAGCATGGCACAGAGATGAGGGGAAGCGGCCGCCAGGAACTCTAGCTCAAACTGCCTGTCCTCTAGGGCGTCACGGCCAAGGGCAGAAACACCCCCGACGGCCAGAGGACTGGTAGGAGGAGCAGCCACAAGCGTGGTGGCGTAGTCAAGGCGGCGGGTAGAGGCAAAGTCAGTAACTGCGGCAGTAAGAGCGGACACAGAGGACACAGAGGCACGAGGGTGAGTAACAAGAGAGGCGAGAACACGAGAGAGAACAGGACGGTACGTGCGGTAGTAGTCAGTGACAGGAGTAGGGAGCGACACAGTGAGGGCCGACTCAGGAGGAGACGGAAGCACAGACTGAGACGGACGAGGTGGACTAGAAAGAAGGAAGGCAGTACGAAGGTCAGTGAAGGGAACAGGAGACGAGGGACGAGCACGAGGGGAGCGACGAGTAGCCCAAGAACGAGACGGAGGAGAAGAGGACAAGGGCGGAGAACTGGGGAAAACAGCGGGGGAGGAGTCAGGAGGAGGAAACGTGGGACCGTAGACAGGAGGAGAGGCGGAGGAGGGAGGAGAAGGGGAGGGGAGACCAAGGATCCGAAGACCCGAGACAGGAGGAGGAAGTGGCTGCTGCTGCTGCGGCTGCGACTGCTGCTGCTGCGGACGCGGCTGCTGCTGGGACTGCTGCTCCTGCGGGTCCAGCTGCTGCTGCTGCTCCTCCAGCCGCTGTAACTCCCTCTCCTCTCTCTCCAACGCCAGCTGATCGTCACGGGCACGGCGAACACGAGCCTGGTGCCTAGTCGGGTAGGGGTGGGGGGGCGGAGTAGTGTCCGAAGCAGCGGCAGCTCCAGAGTCCACTCCAGAAGAACTAGGCTCACCACCCCCAGAGGCAGCACTAACACCAGCTCCAGACCCAGGCTCACCTGAACCCAAAGGAGGCGCACCCTCACCCCCAGACGCAGCACCCCCAGTGTCCGCGCGGCCAGCACCAGCTCCCGGACGACAAGCGTCCTCTGCACCCACCTGGTCAGCTCCAACTCCAGAACCAGAAACTCCAGCTCCAACCCCAGCTCCAACTCCAGCACCCCCAGAACCAGAAACTCCAGTGCCAACTCCAGCTCCAACTCCAGCTCCAACTCCAGCTCTAACTCCAGCACCCCCAGAACCAGAAACCGGTACAGGAACAGGCGTCGCACCAACCTCTCGAGAGCTAGCACCAGCGGCACGCTGCGAGGAGGACTGTGGGGAGGGAGGCTGTACCGGAGGGGCTACCGAAGGAGGAGGGGTAGCCTGGGACACACCTGACGGGGCTGGACCAGGGGGGGGAGGCTGTACCGGGGGAGCAGGAGGGGGAACGGCAGTCAGGAAGAGGGGGGGAGGAGGAACCGGGAGACCTCGACTGGGGTACCTGACGTAGTACGGAGTGGACTCCTCGAAACGGACGTCACGGGAGTCAAAGAACCGGTGAGAGGGAGGGTGGTAAAAGGTGAAGTCAGAGGAGTCCTCAGGGAAACCAAGGAAGACACAGGGGACGGCACGAGGCGAGAGCTTGTCCGCGGAGGTGTCGCGGACAAGAGCCAAGCACCCCCAGACACGAAACCGCGACGCAACACCAGGGAACCCTGTCCAAAGACTGGTCGGTGAAACCTCTGGTCGAGAGACACGTGGCCAGAGGTTCAGCTGGTGCGCGGCGTACCTGACCGCGTAGGGCCACAGAAAATGGGGGGCACAGGCGTGAGTCAGGGAGGTGCGGGCGATCTCCATGACCAGGCCTATGCGGCGCTCAGCAACCCCATTCTGCTGTGGGGACTCTGGAAGCGTCCAGGACTGACGAATGCCCTGCTCGCGACAGAATCCAGCGAGAATGCCGGAGCGAAACTCACCCCCACGGTCGGAGTGGAGACAGCTGACACGACGACCACGAGTGTCCTCGGTGGTGAGCAACCACCTGATCAGCGTAGAAGTCACCTCAGACTTCTTCGCCAGAGGGAACACTGTGGTGTAGCGGGAGAAGTCGTCAACGACCACCAGAAAGTAACGCTCACGCTCAGGGCCTAGACGAGGGGCTGGGCCCCAGACGTCCAAGTGAAGCGTCTCAAAAGGCTCGGTGGCCGGACGAAGGGAGGAGGAGTGAGGGGTGGCGCGCAGCCTACCCTCGACGCAGGGACGACACGGCGGCGCAGGCGAAGGCGGCAGCGACGGCAAGACACGTGGGAGGCCTAGGACAAGACGCTGACTAGACATAGCGCGCAGACGTGGAAGGGACGGGTGCCCCATCCGGTGGTGCCACAGAACGGTGGGGTGGGCAAGCGACCGGCAGGAGCACGACGCAGCGACTGGAACAGACGGAGGAACCTGACACGACACAGACACCTGGGGGGACGTAGCAACCTGGTGAGACGCGGGGACCCGAACGGGGGGGGGAACCGGGGGCAGTGGCAGTAGGGGGGGCTGCTGGTGCGGCCGCTGGTGCTGCTGCTGCTGCTGCTGCTGCGGCTGCGGCTGCTGCTGCTGCTGCGGCTGCTGCTGCGGCGCACGCGGGCCAGTGTGAAGAGTGTAGAGACCCGAGCCCGGCTCAGCAGTAAAGGTAGCAAGAGGCTGGTAAGAGTCTCCGTCAACACACACCGCAGTCTCTCCAGAAGGCTCAAACCACACACCCACGTGCTGGCTCACGAGGGGTCGCACGCCCACCAAGTTCCGGGAGAACGAGGGGACGTGAAACCCAGTGAGAGACCCGGAGGGAGCAGCAGGACACGGTAAAGTGGTAGTGTGACGTGCAGTGACTGGTCCCGTAGTGGGATCAGCCAACGCTACAGAAACAGGCGCAGGAAGTGGTGTAAGTGTCGTGCTGTCCCGAAAGAAGCAGTGGGAGGCTCCAGAGTCCAGTGTGAACGACAGCGAGCGTCCTCTGAGGTAGTCGCTGGTCTAGAGTCTACACAAGTACCTACACTAGCAACAGGCAACTCAGCAAGATTAGCACCTAAGCTAACAACACCAGAGTAAACAGAGTCAGAAACACTAGAGTCAACAACAGCATACATAGCATGAGGAGCACTAATCAGATCAACTAACTGCTCAGCAGACATGCCCCACAGAGCGGAGCCGTAGCGCTGAACCAGAGGAAGCCAGTCAGGAGCAGGACCGCCAACCCCGTAGGTCAACCGGACCGTGTCAGTGAGCTGAGCAAAGCACTGACCAGGGGGGTGAAAGCGGCCACAAGGGTGGCCCCGACGAGGACCTGTCTGAACCTGGTAGGGGCAGGGAGGGTAAGCAGCACCGCGCTGGGGCTGACGCAGCCCCGACCCCGGAGCCAGCTGCTGACGCTGCTGCTGCTGAGGCTGCTGGGAGGAAAGGGGCTGCTGCTGCTGCTGAAGGTGCTGCTGACGCTGAGCCTGGTACCACGCCGCTGCTCCACCTAGCGGGGCCGACAGTACAGGAGGCGACTGACGAGCTCGAGGGTTGCTGCCACCAGCAGGTGCAGTGGAGTCACCGGCCGCTGCACGAGGGGTCTCTCCAGACGCTGCACTCCCACCACCGCCAGTCGCAACAGCACCCCCACTACCTCCGCTACCTCCGCCTCCACCTCCACCGGAACCACCTTTCTTGCCCCCCCTGCCGCGGGACCGCGACGCAGTCGTAACAGCAGCCGCAGTCGCGTCAGTAGCGGCAGTGGCAAGAGAGGCAGTGAAGGTGGGTAACTGCGGGACTGTGCACCCGTGGAAGAGTGGGGGGGATACAGTACCAGAGGCGGCAGCTACCGAACGAAGGTTGCTCTCGACATCCTTGAGTGCAGACTCAAGGACCTCGATAGTCAGCTCACTAGGGTGCTTCAGCAGAAGCGCGTCACGAACGGAGGCAAGGCGGTCAGGGAGGCTAGTGGCGATGAAATAGACAGTAATCGCCATGGGGGGAGGAAGCAGTGCAAGCTGTGCCTCAGTGCAAGCAGCGCGGTAACTAGCGTCAAGCGAGCGGAGGTGAGCGATCAAGTCAGCAGAGCGCTCAAACGAGGCAAGATCAGGAAACAGGAACGGGAGGAAAAGACGGCCGAGAGAGACAGTAGCGGGAGTAGAGTAGCGGGCCTTAATCGCAGTGAGGTACGCAGCAGCGGTGCGAACCTGAGTAAAGTGGACCTCCTCGGACTCAGGGAGGAGGCTGCTGAGTGCGATGCAGGCCGCAGCGTCACGCGACGTCCAAGCCGTCCGGTCAGCGCGCTGACGGGCAAAGCGAGCCGTAGCAGCATCGTCAGGAGCAGGGCCTAAAGCTGTAGGCTCGGGGGGCTCGGGGAGGTCACCAGTAGCGTGTGACCAGAGGGTCTCGCCCCCCTGGACCTGACTCTCTAACAGACGACGAGCGCGAAGAAGCCAGACGGAAAAGTCAAGGGGTCTACCGTCGGCGTCGAAACGAAGAACTCGCGGAGTCGCCATAGTGAGAACGAACAGGCGAGTAACAACCGGGGGGGGAAGAGGACTCAGTCGCAGCGGAAGAGTGGGCTAGGACGACGGGCCAAGACGTAGGGTAGGGCAACGGGCCAGGGCCTAGGGTAGGGCGACGGGCCAGGGCCTAGGAAGGGCGACAGGCCAGGGCCTAGGGAGGGCGACGCGACGGGGGAAAGGTCAGGGCGACGCGACGGGGCAGGGCGACGCGACGGGACAGGGCGACGCGACGGGGCAGGGCGGCGCGACGGAGCAGGGCGACGGGACAGGGCAGGGCGACGCGACGGGGTAGGGCGACGCGACGGGACAGGGCGACGGGACAGGGCAGGGCGACGCGACGGGACAGGGCAGGGCGACGCGACGGGACAGGGCGACGCGACGGGACAGGGCGACGGGACAGGGCGACGGGACAGGGCGACGCGACGGGACAGGGCGACGGGACGGGGGGGGGTAACAGGCAGGCGCGACGCGACGGGGGGAACGGGCGCGACGCGACGGGGGGGAACGGGCGCGACGCGACAGGGGGAACGGGCGCGACGCGACGGGGGGAACGGGCGCGACGCGACGGGGGGAACGGGCGCGACGTGACAGGGGGAACGGGCGTGACGCGACGGGGGGGGAACAGGCGTGACGCGACGGGGGAGATGACGCTAGGCTCGGTACTAGGCGCGGTAACTACGAAACTGGTACGAACGAGAGGTAGGATCAGGCTCGGGAGGTACGAACGGAGAACGGAGGAACGGGATCCCACAGGATCCTAACCTAGCTGATACCATGTCAGAATGAGGAATGAGTGTTGCATTGATGTTGGTTGGGGTACATATGACAAACCCTAACTTCTGTACCCCCTAAGACAAACCTCACTACAGGCTACAACATTTGACACACCCCCCTTCACTCCTACCCGCAGCTCGACTTGACCTGCGTGACCACGCCGCTGAGTTCGGAGCAGCGATGATACTGCTGGCGTGGCAGTCACTTCGTGAGGAAGTCTGCTGCCATGTCACCGGTCGGGCAGTAGGTCAAGTTGACCTTGCCCTTGTCCACCTCATCCTTCACGAAGAAGTACCGCAGGGCAATGTGTTTGGTCCGGTTGACGAAACCAGGTTTGTTCGCGATGCGAATCGCGCTCTGGTTGTTGCAGTGAAGGCGAAATGTGGGTGAAGCTGGAATTTTCGCCTCTTGCAGGAGTTCCTGCAAGTAGAGGCCTTCGCGAACTGCTGCGGTTGCTGCGATGAATTCCGCTTCGGCTGACGACAGGGCAACCAGCTCCTGCTTCTGCGATTTCCAGGAGATTGGTCCCGTTGGCTCGAGTCGGAACAGGAAGCCAGTCCTGGACCGTCGATTATCGGGGTCTGCTGCGTGATCGGCGTCCACATAGCCGATGAGGTTGAAGGATGGAGTTGGTGCAGTTGAGTAGCACAGCCCAATCTTGGGCGTTGAGGCGAAGAATTGAAGGGCGCGCTGCAGATCCAGAAGATTCTCAGCCGTTGGTTTGCGTGAGTACTGCGCCAGCTGACTGGCGATGTACGAGAGGTCTGACCTGCAGGTGACAGAGGCGAAGAGGAGGCATCCCAACTGCTGCTGGTAAGTCTGAATCCCAGCAGGGGATAGGGGTTTGTTGTCGGGCTTGTGGTTCGGTCCGGGAGTTCGGTAGGGAGTTGAGAGAGGTGCAAGTGAAATGTTGAACCGCTTCCCTAACTCCTCTGCGCACTTAGCCGCTGAGAGATGAATGGCCTCAGGCGCGTAGGAGATGTTGAGGCCTAGAAACTTTTTCACCTCGTAGTTGCTCGTGATGTCGACGCGCCCTGCCAAGGCCTTCTCGAACTGCTCGAGAAGCTCGTTGTTTGAGTCTGTATAAAGCTGGTCGTCGACGTACACCGTGAGGAGAATGTATTCCCCCCGGAATTCGCGGCGATACATCCCTGGATTGTGCGGCATCTGCTTGAATCCGATTTCAAGCAGGATGTTGTGCAGGTACTGCTGCCACAGCCTCGGAGCCTGTTTGATCCCGTAGAGTGACTTGCGCAGTTGGCACACACGCGAGTCCCCTCCGCCGTAGGTGTGCGGCTGCTCCACGTAGATCACGACGTCCACTAACGCGTACAGGAATGCGTTCTTCACGTCGATCTGGCGGAGTGTTAGGTGCCTTGCGGCTGCAATGGCGAGCAGGATTCGAACGGAGGTATGGCGGCTAACTGGGGCGAACATCTGGTCGAAGTCAATGACATGCCTCTGATCGTAGCCGCGAACCACCCAACGCGCCTTGAAGCGCTCGATCATTCCGTCCGCTGCGGTTTTCACGCGGAAGACCCATTTCCCCGAGAGGATTCTTGCGCCTTTGATCGCCGCGCGGTCGACTAGCACCCAGGTGTCTCGTGAATCCAGCGCCTTGATCTCTGCGTCCATTGCTTCGCCCATTCCTTACTGTGTGGTCCAGAAAGAGCTTCGCGCGGATTTCGGGGCTCGATGACACGTGGCGCCTTCGAAGTTGCGGTGTGAAGCCTGAGCAGCCGCAGTCCTGAGATAGTACTGTCGTGGCGACGTTGCGGGATGAATTCTTGTACGTCGTCGTCATCGCTTTCTGGTTCAGGGGGCGCTGGTGGTGCTGTGCCTCTGCCGCTTCCTCCTGTTCCGCTTCCGCCTGCTGCGCCCATTCCTCCTCCCGAGGAATCGTCGTCGTCGTCGTCGCTGCTGCGTCGTTCTTCCCACACGAACTCGCCCCTTGTGTCCTGCTCCAAGATTGCTGCAGCGGCTTCGTCTTCGGGCGTTGCGTAGCTGTGCCCATCGTTCGCGTAGACGCGGCTCGCGTTCGTTTCTTCGTCGCGGCGGAACTGGTCGAGGAAGAGGCGCTCGTAGAAGATGACGTCGCGAGCGTGAGCGATTTTCTGACTGAGGAGGTCCAGCACGATCCACGCCTTGTACGCATGACTAATGCCGAGATGGATCCCCCAGCGCGCGCGGCTGGCGAATTCGCCGATGGTTGAAGTCGGCGGGCGGTATTGAACCATGCACCCCCGTACGCGCAGCATGGAGGTATCTCCTTTGGTCCCGGTCCATTTGATGTGCGGGGACAGATTGCCGGTGATGGCGATGGTCGAGAGTAGGTTGTGCACCCGCACTGCGTGGTGCATCGCGTAGGTCCAGTAGATCGGCGGCAATTTCGACTGCTTCATCAGCGCGCGCACCTTCGTCATTAGAGTGCGGTTCGTCCGCTCAGCTACGCCCTGCTGCTGGTGCGCGTAGGGGAGAGAAATGTGGTGCTCGATCCCCTTTTGCGTGAGGTAGGTTTGCATCTGGTTGCTCCTGAATTTTGCCGCGCCGTCAGATTGCCAGATTTTCAGCTTCTTCCCAGACTGTCGCTCTGCGTGCGCCAGCCAGAGGCGAAACACCTTGTAGGCTCTGTCGCGTGACTCCACGTTCACGACCCACACGTAGCGCGTTCCAGTGTCATGAAGGTGAGCGTGTACATTTCGTCCTCGGCTCCGCAATGCCCCACGTTCAGGAAATCGCTGTACACCTTGTGTAGCTTGGGGTAGCGGTTCGTTCCAGGTTTGAGCAGCGGGAACGGTTGGTGGCTCAGCGCAGCTTCGGGGCAGACGGTGCAGTTGCGCAGATGTGTCGCGCCTCTCACTTCAGAGCCATCAAGGCGCAGGAGTGCGCCAAGAGTGAAGACGCCTGCGTCGATGCAATTTTTCAGCGTCGCGCGTGAAGGGTGTCCGAGGCGCTGGTGCCAGAGAGTATCGTCAGCGCGAAAGCCGGAGGTGCGCATGTAGCGCGCGCGCTTCCTCAGGGTCTTCGTCAGGTACAGGAGCATGTTCTGCTGCTACTCCCTCTACTTCTTCTTCTTCTGGCGCGGTAGTCAGCATCAGCGCCAAGAACTCTCTGTCGCGAATCTCAGAGAGCAGAATGTTGGTCCCGGGGATGGTTCCAGGGACGAGGATGGGTTTGCGTGGCTCAGGGGCAGGTCCGTAGACAGTGCGACGCGGGGTTGATGGCTCGTTGCCCCAGATGATGGTGTCCCATGGATCGCGACGCGGAGGGTTGTCAGGAGGAGGTGGTGCGAGTGGAATGTGACGCGGGGGACGACCAAGAGGAACGACTGCAGGTGTTGCCTCAGTTTCCTCAGCTTCATCCTCTCCCCCCTTTCGTTCTTCGCGGAAAGTACCCCAGTCGCTATTGTCGGCGCTAGTTGCGGCGCCCCATCCGCCGCTCGCGTTGGCCCAGGTTTCGCCGGTGTCTCCCCAGCCGCTAGTGTCACTTAATCCCCATCCTCCAGCGCTCCCCCACCCCCCTTCATTGGAGGCACTTTCTTCAGCCTCAGCTCCCAGGTGGCACAAGCGAAGGTCCCACGTGCTTCTGCGAGGCTTTGCTGGCGAAGCTCCTCAGCTTCGAGGTGCGCCAATTCTTCCTCTTGCTCCGCGGTGAGTTTCTTTGATGAGTCGCGTCGATGAGAGTAGATGGCCAAAAACCTCTCGTAGGTGTAGGGTCGCAGCTCGCCATGGGCATCAAAGGTGCCGACGCCGGTTCCGTGCAGCATGCCTTGAAGGTGCTGTGAGGGGGGACCGATGAGGGGATGCTCTGGCGGGCCGAGAATGCCGTGGGTGGTAACTTCAAGCTCGAGCTGCGACATCCCTTCCTCTGGGGGCGCGTGGCGCTCTGCTTCAGCGATGGCGGCGAGTTCGCGGCTGGCAATCGCGCTCGTTGATGTCGTCGGCGTGTAACAATCCCTGCAGATGCCGTCTGGATCGGGGTTGTGTATCGTCATTTTGCATGGGTGGGGATGATGCGGCACCCACGGTCTGTCGTCAGGGTGCCTCCAATCCCTGCGGTGGATGTGCTCGAAGCGTAGTGGCACGAGATCAATCAACTTGTGCGAGTCGCCGCTGCAGTCGGGAATGTCGAAATCTAGGACATACACTCCATTTTCGGAGTGCGCTCGTCCGATCTGCCTGCGGGGAAATGTGTGCGATTCGTAGTGCAGCAGGATGTCTCGCGTCTCGCGATCCGTGCTGAGGTCGACGCTGCAGTCCATGAGCTGTGCGGCGGACAGGAGGTTGAAGCGCAGGTTTTGGACGATCAGCACATCGTTAAGCGTGATGTGCGTGCGGCTTCCACGTGCTTTGAGCACGACAATGCCTTGTGCGCTTGCGCGCAGGCGCGTGTTGTTCGCCACAGTGACGTAAGTGACTGTAGGGGTGGGGGCGGCGTTGGATATGTAGCGCTCGGAGCCCACCATATGTTGGCCGCAGCAGCTGTCCAGGTACCAGGTGTTGTAGCGCTTGTTGTCGCCACGTGCGAGCAGTGCCAATCGCGGTGTGACGATGTGCGGGGTGTCGAACTTCAGAAATTGCTCGCGCGAGAGCCAATCAAGTGGCGCCACCCGCATGTCTGGTATGTGCGGGGGACTTTCAAGCAGCGGGACTGGGAGGTTCCAGTCCTGGTCGTCGTCGTCGTCGTTGAAGTCGCGGCGCGGGCTGAACGGGTTGTTGTTGGTGAACGCGCCGATGGGGTGCGGTGCTGGCTCAGGTGAGGGTGAGCGAACACGGCGACGACGTGACTCGCCTGTCATGGCCATGTTGCTCATGTCGTTGCGCGTAGGGGCAGTTGATGGCTGCTGCTGCTGATGCTGAACGGTTGCGTTCAGATTGCGCGCGGGTGGGGGTTGATACCCTTGGGCTGGACGCACGTCGCCTTGTGCGTCTTGTCGGCCGGACCAGCTGCTCAGATTGGTCTGGCGAGGGCGAGATCGGAACTTACATCGATCCGCCAAATGCCCGAAGTTTCTGAAGATTTTGCAGTAGAGGCGCCGCGGTTGTCGCTCTTCGTTGTTGTCGGCGTAGAAGGCGAGCCGTTCACGTTCTTGTCGTGGCGTTGGTCGCTGCTGATCCATATCCCGTTGTTCGACGAGAAGGGCGGCGCAAAGGGCGGCCTCCGAGATGACCCCCTGTTGTCGGAGGAGCGCCTTGCACGCCGCCACTCTGGGCCAAGCCCTTCAAGCACAATGTTCACGAAGATTTCCTCAGAAATCAAGCTTCCCAACTTCACGATTTGAACGCGAAGGCTCCGACAGCGGTTGATGTAGCTGTGACTTTCTCCCCTGAGGTAATCTTAGTTTCCAGCAGTTGCTGGAGTAGTCGGCTCGAGGAGACGGAGTCCTTGGGCTGATACACGCCGTTCAGGTGGCGCCAAGCGTCGTGGGCTGGGGCAGCCGATATCTTGTATGAACGAATGTTCAGCTGCTCCGCCGGCGACATGTGAGAAAATGAACGAGAATGTTGAAACTAGAAAGGAGGGGGATACAAGTAGTAAGCCCTAAAAGGGTTATACTCACTTTTGAGTACCCCACTACAGACTAGACATGCATTATAATCTGACACACCCCCATAGTCAAAGTGGGGTATAATCAGTATAACATGCAGGCATAGAGCAAGAGTTCACAATAGGTAAGTAAGGCTAGAGCTAATCACAGAGGGCAAGTGAGGAGGAGGAGAGACTGTGGGGGAGAGAAGATGGGAGGCGACTGCTGACGCTGCAAACACACAGACGAGGTGCTGGCTCAGTGGCTACCGAAGCAAAGGCCCGGACTACAGGAGTAACTGGCTCCGCGGCTATAGACGAGCGGCAGGAGCAACTGACCCACAGGCGACTGGCGACTACCGGAGATTGTAGCCTCCGGACTGCTAGTGCTGCTGACGACAAGACTGCAGCCTCCACTCAACCTCCCCCAGCTGCCCAACGCCCCTCTCACACACCCCCTGCTCAAACCCTAGCCCTACACCCACAGCACCCCCTTAAACCCTAAACCCCAGACTCCCACACATCCACTCCCCTCAGCGATAGCTGCAGCAGTGGGAGACGAAGGAGGAGGAGGAGGAGGAGGAGGAGGAGGGGACGGCACGCACAACCGACACCCCCACAACCATCACCCCCACACCCACCCCCCCACGGCTGCACCGGGTCTAGGAGCGGCTACTGCAGGGGCCAGGGGCAGGCTGCGGTAGCGGCAGCTGCTCCAAGAGCTGCTGCTGCTGAGGCGGCTGCTCCAGGGGCTGCTGCTGCTGGGGCGGCTGCTCCAGGGGCAACTCCAGGGGCTGCTGCTGCTGAGGCGGCTGCTCCAGGGGCTGCTGCTGCTAGGGCGGTTGCTCCAGGGGCTGCTGCTCCTGGAGCGGCTGCTGCAGGGGCTGCTGCTGCTGGGGCGGCTGCTCCAGGGGCTGCTGCTGCTGGGGCGGCTGCTCCAAAGGCTGCTGCTACTGGGGCGGCTGCTCCAGGGGCTGCTGCTGCTGAGGCGGCTACTCCAGGGGCTGCTGTTGCTGGGGCGGCTGCTCCAGGGGCTACTGCTGCTGGGGCGGCTGCTCCAGGGGCTGCTGCTGCTGGGGCGGTTGCTGCAGTGGCGGCGGCTCCAGGGGCTGCTGCTGCTGGGGCGGCTGCTCCAGGGGCTGCTGCTGTTGGGGCGGCTGCTCCAGGGGCTGCTGCTGCTGGGGCGGCTGCTCCAGGGGCTGCTGCTGCTGGGGCGGCTGCTCCAGGGGCTGCTGCTGCTGGGGCGGCTGCTCCAGGGGCTGCTGCTGCTGGGGCGGCTGCTGTTGCTGGGGCGGCTTCTCCAGGGGCTGCTACTGCTGGGGCGGCTGCTCCAGGGGCTGCTGCTGCTGGGGCGGCTGCTCCAGGGGCTGCTGCTGCAGCGAAAAGTAGGAGGGAGGGGAGGGGAAGGGCGCGGCCCCCAGGGTGCCCCGACGGGCGACGTGCTAGGGAGCCGCGCAGGCTCCCGAAAGTGCCTCGACGGGCGACAGGAGGGGACCGCGCGCAGGCCCCTAAGGCGCCGCAACGAGGCAACGGGAAGGGCTGGCTCGCGGGCCCCGAAAGTGCCGCGACGAGGCGACGGGAGGGGCCTGCATGCGGGCCCCCAAAACGCCGCGACGAGGCGACGGTCGGGGCCAGTGCGCGGGCCCCCAAGACGCCGTGATGAGTTAGGAACCCGCCGCGCGCCTCGGGGCGCACGGCGGGCAGAAAACCGCCACGCGTTCCGAGCGTGTGGCGGGAAGAAAAATAGGATTTCGCGCGCCACGGGGCGCGCGACACACAGTAGGGCAGCGGAAGCAAGTGGGCCCACAGGCCAGGAGCGTTAAGCTCTGATAGCATGTTGAGAACTAAGTCGAGTTTGGCTTAGAAGCCATAGTTTAGGAGTAAGTTTAGTGATCGAGTTGTAGGGTGTAAGGAAAATGTCGAGAGATTTTAGAAGGAGAATGTTGAAACTAGAAAGGAGGGGGATACAAGTAGTAAGCCCTAAAAGGGTTATACTCACTTTTGAGTACCCCACTACAGACTAGACATGCATTATAATCCGACAACATGCTACGTACAAGAATCCCGTACGCCATCAGGGACTCGCTATAATAGCGAGTCCTTCCGTCGTCGGTGTCCTTAGCAGGTCTCGAGTAGCTCCCGTCAAAATAAGGATAAATCTGCGCGTTTTGCAGCAGCAGCTCCAGCTCGAAGCTCCAGGTGTAAAAGTCTCTGCCGTCAAAGCACACACTTGTCTTTTTTTTATATATGTTCAAAAACCTTGATTGCGCGGAGAGAATTGCTTCATCGCTGGGACAGGGAGTCTTGGGGGTTGAGCCATTCGTATCTAGGGAGAAGCCTTGCGGGGCGGATTTTTGGCTGTTTGAGGCCGGTTGAGTGGGTTGGGAAGAAGTTCCCGCATCGCCATTCCGCAATGTCTGGAGCCCTTGCTACAGGCTCGTGAGTCGCTGAAGCAGTTGTGCGAGGACGGCGGAAGGAATCGTCGTCGTTTCCTCGTTTGTCGCAGCCGGGTTGGGCTGCGCTTCAGCCGTCGATCCTCCGGCCATTGTTACACGTGATCGTGTGCCGGACGCCACTTTCCGAATGTCGCAGATTTTGGAGATGGCGGTGCGAAGGATTCCTGAGTCGCTCTCATACCATGCTGCGATCAGAAGTTGATCGTGGCCTAGGATCTACTCAGGAAGGTTCGCATGCAGAGAAGTGATGTTGGTGGGCCCTTGACCTGAATAGCAGAGTGAATGTAAATGCTTGAGATGAAATAAAACATGCAAATACAGCAAATATAAATATGAGTACAGGGGAGATGAAACGACATAGCTAGCCATGTACTCTAAGGGGTACATTCCCTTATTCAAATACATTCCGAACCGTGCGGCGCGAACAGTTACGAAACTGTTCCCGCCGAAGCCATCGTGGTTGCAGCTGCCTGATGCTGTCTGCTCCGACGGTTCAGATGCGTCCCAACTGTCTGACGCTTCGAGTCGTTTCCAACCGTCTAACGCTTCGCGTTCATTCGCGATACTGCGTGCTTCTCTTTGCTGCGGTGAGGAGTGCACAGTAATATTCAAGTATTACTATTCGTAACAAGTCTTATAAATGGAAACTTTTTCAAACTACTTAGAAATATTTTCACGCATCTTGAAAAGAGTTTCTCATTAAGAGTGTGGATGGTTCAAAGGTGCCACTTCGGCAACCATTGTTCGGGACGCCACGTCATCCCGAATACTTGAAGAGGCAAATTTGGTAGTATGTGAGTCAGCACGTAGCAGAATTCGCGTGTCGCAAGGGTAAAGATGTACGCGACATTTCAATTTTCACTATAATACATGCAGTTTCGATTATAATGTTAGAATGTATTTGCTGTTTAGCATGCAGTGGGGTACTCTGTAGTGAGTACAACCGAGTTTAGGGTTTGCTATTTGTATCCCAACTTTCTATTGTGAAACCCCTCGTTCTTCCTTCTCGACTTTCCTCACCCAAAATTCTCTCGACACTCACTAGCCATGGCTCCTAAGTCACGCTAGTATTCTAACATGGTATTAAGAGCAATAGTTCCTAGGACCTCACATTAATGGGCCCACCACCTAATGCCCTGCTAGCCTAGGCCCCGGCCCGTCGCTCCTTCGCGTCGCCCCTAGCCCCCAGGCTCGGCCCCTTGGCCCCGTCGCCCCTAGCTCGGCCCCTCGGCCCCGCTGGCCCCGTCGATTCCGTCGCCCGCGCCCGGCCCGTACCTAGCCCGCGCCCGGCCCCGTCTTGCGCCCACGCCCGGCCCGTACCTAGCCCGCGATCGGCCCGTTCCTAGCCCCGCGCGCGGCCCATACCTAGCCCGCGACAGGCCCGTGCCTAGCCCGCGCTCGGCCACGTCTTACGCCTGCGCCCGGCCCCGTCTCTTGCCCGTGCCCGGCGCGTACCTAGCCCGCGCCCCGCCTCGTCTATCGCCAGCGCCTAGCCTCGTACCTAGCCCGCGCCCGGCCCCGTACTTAGCCCGCGCCTCGGCCCCGTACCTGCCCAGCGCCCGGCCCCGTACCTGCCCAACGCCCGGCCCCGTACCTGCCCAGAGCCCGGCCCCGTACCTGCCCAGCGCCCGGCCCCATACCTGCCCAGCGCCCGGCCCTGTACCTGCCCAGCGCCCGGCCCCGTTCCTGCCCAGTGCCCGGCCCCGTACCTGCCCAGCGCCCGGCCCCGTACCTGCCCAGCGCCCGGCCCCGTTCCTAGCCATGGCCCCGTCGCCCCTAGCCATGGCCCCTCTCGACCTGCCGCCCCTAACCGCGGCCCCGGTGCCCTGTTGCAACATGGTGGGTGAGGGGGTGGCAAGAGGGGGTTCCTCCTACCCGTGTGCCCTACAGTCGCACGCGCAGCTCCGCCCCCGCCCCCCTCCCCCCCCTCCCCCCCCTCCATGGGGATGGCGGGGAGAGGGTGTGAGGGGGTGGCGGATGTGCCTCAGCAGCAGCAGCTGCCGCCACGCCTCCTCCTCTCTCTCTCCCTGCCGCACCTTGTGTTGGGAGAGGGGGGGAGCTTGGAGGTTCAGGGGGAGGCAGGAGGGGATCTGCAGCACCAGCTCCCCCCCACCCTTCTCCTACCTCCCCCTGCTGCGGGTGCAGCAGAAGGGGGGAGGGGATCTGCAGCACCGACCCCCCCCCCCCCCCTCCTCCCCCCCCTCATCCTTCTCCTACCTCCCCCTGCTGCGGGTGCAGCAGTGGGGGGGAAGCGATCTGCCATCCCCCTGCTGCGGATGCGGCAGTTGGGGGAGGGGACCTGCAACACCAGCCCCCCCCCTGCCCCCCCCCCCCCTTCTCCTCCATCTCTCTGCTGCGGGTGCAGCAGTGGGGGGAGGGTATGGGGGTGGCGGGTGTGGCCAACCTGCTGTCGCTCGAGCGGCTCCTGCGCCGCCCCTTCTCCTACCTCCCCCTTGCTGCGGGTGCACCAGTGGGGGGGGAGGGGATGTGCGGCACCACCCCCCCCCCCCCTCCCCCCCTTCTCCTACCTCCCCCTGCTGCGGTTGCAGCAATGGGGGGGAGGGGATCTGCAGCACCAGACCCCCCCCGCCCCACCCCCCCCTCCCTTCTCCTACCTCCCCCTGCTGCGGGTGCAGCAGTGGGGGGGAGGGGATCTGCAGCATCAGCCCCCCCCCGCCCCCCCCCCCCCCCCTCCCCCTTCTCCTCCATCCCCTGCTGCAGGTGCAGCAGTGGGGGAGTGTATGGGGGTGGCGGGTGTGGGTGCAACTGCGGGGTGGCGGGTATGGGGGTGGCGGGTGTGTGAACCCCCCCCTGCTCCTCCTCCTCCTCCGTCTCCCACTGCTGCAGCTGCCGCTGAGGGGGGTGGGTGTGTGGGAGCCGAAGGAGTGGTGCTAGGGGGGTGACGTGGGAGTGGAGTTAGGGGTTCAGCAGGGGGTGTGTGTCAAGGGTGTGGGTCAGTTGGAGGAGGTCGTGTGGAGGTAGTTGTCGTGTCGCGTGCAGCGCCTGTAGTCCGTCGCCCTTGCTTCGGTAGCCAGTGAGCATGTTGCACCAGTCGCCAATGGGTCCGTTGCTCCTGCCGCTCGTCTATAGCCGCGGAGCCAGTCACTCCAGTAGCCCGTCGCCCTTGCTTCGGTGGCCACTGAGTCAGCCGCTCCTGTGCCCGTGCCTCTGCAGCTTCAGTCGTTGCCTCCTATCTTCTCTCCGTCCATAGTACTCTCCTCCTCCTCACTTGCCCTCTGTGATAGCCTCTAGCTTTGCTTGCCATTGTGAACCTGCTCTATAACTGCTTGCTCTGCTGATTATACCCCACTTTGACTATGGGGGTGTGTCAGAATGTATTTGCTGTTTAGCCTGCAATGGGGTACTCTGTAGTGAGTACAACCCAGTTTAGGGTTTGCTATTTGTATTCCAACTTTCTATAGTGAAACCCCTCATTCTTCCTTCTCGACTTTCCTCACCCAAAATTCTCTCGACACTCATTGGCCATGGCTCCTAAGTCACGCTAGTATTCTAACATATAAGACACATATGTCTTATCTCGTACACACAAATAGGTCTCGTATGAAAAGGCTAGCCTGTTTATAAGAGACACCCGTATAATAGACAACCCCTGTCTACTATTCAACACTGTCTTATATCCGGGCGATGACGGTACCACTTCCAGCCCCTATGCATTCACTTCACCCAGGGCTCTTGCTACCGTAACTATTTGGGCCGTCTGATGAATAAGTAAATTGTTTTTTTTAGTCTGACCATCATATGAGGGATTCTGGGTGATTTGATTTTCAGATGAAATATTTAAGGCCGTCTGTGACAACGTATGAATAAAGTTTAACGTGCTATTACATTTGTGTGGATGGCGGAGTTGGTTTGATTTGAACGCGGACTCCGGCGGTAGTGGGATCGACTCTTGCGAGGGGGTTCTCGAGCTTCTTTGATTTCCCTTCGGTTATCAGACAGATGTATCCTCGTTGTCTGGAAATTCATACGAAATAAATATATTTTCTCATAAACATGAGTATAAACAGCTTATCTGGGCTCTCATATGAACCGCATTTTTTTTGTCTGCGAGAACATATGAACAGAAAAAAATGCGACTGAAATCTAGACCAACAGACTAAATTAGTCTGATAACGAGAGCCCTGACTTCACCCATCTCTTCAACCCACTAGAACTGGTAGAAAACTGTGCGAAGTTTCCAAAATGATTAGAAATCGGCATATTTGTCGAGTTTGGGCGACAGGGTCCACATTACTGCCATATTTTTGCACACCACGAAATGAATGGATGGAAGGGCATGTATAAAGAAGCATTTAGGGAAATACAAACCGATAGTGTAAAGGCTTAATATGCAATAATGGTGTCGCAACAATTCTGTTCGGAGGCGCAGCGACACGGGTCTCTGTACAAGCACTCTCGTGTGCTCTTGACTCTCGAGAAGGGTACAGAGGAGCACAAACGCCCTTGATTTCTCACCGCGCTTCGATACCTTCAACCCAATCTTTCCATATACAGTATCGGGTTGCAAAATTGACGGCTCGCATCATACTGTACTCAGCTTATCGTACGATGAGCAAGGGATCTTCGATTCTTCGTGTGATGGTAGTTCCACAACACATTCCAGCGCTTGTTTGAGATGTCGCGACTCGCGACATATCTTGCTTCCTTGTTCCCTCGACTTGTGCAGTTGTAAACATGGGCCCTCCTCGTCCTTGGTCTTGCGTCGAGGGGACACGAAAATCCTGATGCGACATGCCCCCGAAAGCAAGTTTGGTCAGGGTGGATACTTTTATTTGTGGATTACGTTGTCGCGATTTAATTCATGACTTTCGCCGAGTCAGCATCACCGACCCGCAACGTCGTGTGAGATTGTAGGGGAGGGGAGTTATTGGAGCACAGGCCAGCATAGAGTTGTTGCTACACCAGACCAGAGCCATGCTGGCAGCACCGCAATCGAGGCGCCATGTCTTGTCCTTGACGTGACGTGACGAGAAGTCTAGTCGTGCTGATGCGACCTCCCTCAGACAGCGCGGTAGTACAATACGCATACGAGAGCAGCGATGCGCCTCGACAGGGAATGTTAGATGCGTTGGGCATCTTTGGCTGCTCATAATGCTAGCAGCATAAGACCATCCAGTCTCAAGGCAGATTTATAGAACGAAGCCTATTACCCAACGCGACCTTCTATCTGATCGCGCTTTGATTATATCTAGCGTTTCCGGTTGAGCGCCTGTTTCGCCTCGTTTGATTAGTATCTGCCACGCAAGTCGTACATATAAGAATGAACGCTCTACGCTTCTCTCTCCTCGCGCTCCTCGCGGCGGCCCTCGTGCTGCACCTGCTGCCCGCGCGCGGCACCGCGTTCCCCGTCGAGTCGGCGATCGTAAACGGCGAGCTCAGTTTTGACGACGCCGGCGACAGAGTCGCAAACTTCCTCGGCGACGACGCCAGCGATTTTCGCAACCTAGCCGGCAGTAGTAGCGGCGCGGCGACCGGCGACGAGGGCGGCGCAAAGTCCGGCAAAAAAGGAGGCTCGAAAAAGCGAAAGTCAAAGAAGCACGGGAAGGGAGCCTCCACGGCCGGCAATTTTGTGTTCTGCCCCTACGCTAGCTAGTCTGGCGGGTCGCTGAAGGCCGAGAAGTGCGGCAGTGTGGCTGCATTGTGAGTTGCACGGGAAACCGACGCACTGAATTGCACATCGTGCATTTTCGCTGCGTTACCCTGTTTCGTTTCCACTTGTGCGTCATGGCCACCGTCGCCTGAACTACTTGACTCGCTTGTTTGCGTGTCCCTTTTCCCACTCCTTTTCGCCAATCCTCCCGTGCCGCCGCGGCAAGTCAACTCAAGACTGTCGCAGTGGGTTCCGCAGAGCTCCCCCTAACCTTTCCACATGCGCCCATTCCCGTCCCCACCTCGCTCCCTCCCTCCAGTTTCACAGCCTACGCAGTCCGCGCTGCCAGCCTAATGACCTGCATTCGGCGCTCGTGTGGCGTTTCTGCTACTAATAGTGCAAAGCTCTGCTTCCATGTGATGGGTGCTCTTAGAATGTGTAGTTGCTGCAATGCATTTGTGGGGAAAGTGCATGTCTCGAGTTCCAACCATTGTTGGGGGTTAGCATGAGAGTCAGGCACCATGTGTCATGCCATTGGAAGATTGTGCTAGAAAAGGTACCCTACCAGAACTGTAATTACCAACGTTCAGCTTTCTTCCCTCCTAACTTCTCCACAATGAGAACTCTCTGAGAATACAAAAAAACTTAGCTCAATTCACATATTATCCTCCCCCTGATGAATCAACAAGCATCCCAACTTCACATCCGTGCAAAGCACATCCCCATTCCCTCCTGATCGCCTTGACCACTTTTACAAAAACTTTCGGCTGCCCGATTGTGCACCCGAGAACCGCCCGGAAAGGCCCTGAGCCATGCCGTCTGCCGTCCACTTCATGGCCTTGGGCTTGACCTCTAGATCCTTCTCCCTGTCCCACATCCGCCACCCTGCATTCCCGCCTCCCCCTCTCTCTCCCTCCCCTTTCCCCTTCCCTTTCTCCTTCCCCTTGCTCTTTTTCTTGCCCCCCTCGGCCTGTTTCTTCCGGTGCTGCTCCACCAATGAAACGGCTTGCTTCTGGGCGGCAAGATTGTCCACTAGCGCCGCCGTGCGCTTGTCCTGTAGTGACTGCAGGGCGGCAGCTGAGTCAGCAGAAGGGCCCTCGAGGGCATTGGCAGCAGAGGAATAGGCCTCCAGGTACCTGAAAGAAAGGTTCAGTTGGGATCAGTCAGGTTCAGTTGGGATCAGTCAGGATTGGGGCAACGCAGGGTGGGGAAAAGACGGCATTGGCAGCAGAGGAGTAGGCCTCGAGGTACCTGAAAAGAGGGTTCAGTCAGAACCGGTTGGGGGAGTTGGGTGCAACGCCAGGCGTGGAAAAAAGGGAATGATGGGTGCATGATGGGAACATGCCACCAGGGGCGTGGGTGTGGGTCCAGTAAGGGGTAACGATGGAGGGGTGGGGTTTGTTTTGGGCGCCTGGACTGGTCATTGGACTCTCCAATACAGATACGTAACAACACATTGGGCTGGCGCTCACTGTTGCTTAGCCACGTGAAAAAAGAGTTGTTTTGAGACGTCCCAGAACATGTTTTTTGTCATGTGGGTTTGGGCCCCTGAACTGGTCCTTGACCTTGGCCTCTCCAGTACAGACAACTAACACACATTGGGCTAGCACTCACTGTTGCTTGGCTCTGGCAGCTCGCTGCTCGGGGTTGTCGGTCCATGCTGACGTGTCGCCCCGTCCCACCTTGTCACTGCGACTAAAGAATGTGTTGGTCTGAGCTGGCGGGCGGGCCTGAGAGGGTACGGACGGGGGGAGATGGAGGTGGGGGGATGTGATTGGTTTGAGGTTGGGTGGGTGTGTGCGTGGAACATGCGTGCATATTGACTTGGTGGCTTAGAAGAAAATGCTGTGGTTGAAATGCACCACCATGCATGTGACATGGTGCTCACCAGCGAACTTTTGAGTCGACTCAAAAGTCAAAAGTCAACTTATGAGTCAACTAAAAAATGCTGTGGTTGAAATACACCACCATGCGTGTGACATGGTGCTCAGCAGCGCCCACCAGAGCGACCAGCACGCAAGCAACGCCCACCACAGCGACCAGCACACAAGCAACGCCCACCACAGTGACCAGCACACAAACAACGCCCACCACAGCGACCAGCACACAAGCAACGCCCACCACAGCGACCAGCACACAAGCAACGCCCACCACAGCGACCAGCACACAAGCAACGCCCACCACAGCGACCAGCACGCAAGCAACGCCCACCAGAGCGACCCGCATCTCCAACTCCTGAATGTGGCTTCAACCCAAGCAGCAGCCACCACGGCAGATAAACTTCCCCCAACCCTTTCTCGACCCCTGTAATCTTGAGGTTCTGAGCCGTTCTTTCATATGAGGGCCTTGTGTTTGTCACGTGTGAGTCGTGACCGAACCATTCCGTCGCAAGAAAAGCTCCATCATCGTTCGTGCAATCCGATCTGATTTGATTCTGGTGCGTGTTCCTCCATAGGCATGTTTGCAATGCCACCCAACTTGCGCATGGGCAACGTTCCGCCGCGAGCCCATCCGAAGCCAATCGAAAGCCCACTGGGAGCCCATTGCCACACTGCACCACGCTACACCACACTACGACACACCATGCCACAGCACACCGCGCCACACCCACCTGTCGTTTGGGTGGCAGCTCCGTCATCCATGTCTCGCGCTCCACACCCTCCCTCCCGTCTCGCCCTGTCACCACCCACCTGTCACGAGGGCGGCAGATTCATCACACCATGCCACACCACACCATGCCACACCACACCATGCCACACCACACCATGCCACACCACACCACACCATGCCACACCACACCACACCACACCACACCCACCTGTCGTTCAGGAGGCAGCTCTGTCATCCACGTCTCGCACTCCATGCCCTCCCACCCCCCTCGCCCTCTCACTGCCCACCTGTCACAAGGGCGGCAAATTCATCACACCATGCCACACCACACCACACCACACCACACCCACCTGTCGTTCAGGAGGCAGCTCTGTCATCCATGTCTCGCGCTCCATGCCTTCCCGCTTCGCTGTGCCCAGCAGCTCGTCATCCCCGGGCAGGGCCTCGCCTGGTGGTGAAGGGCAGGTAATGACTGGGGTCAACAGCAGTCAAGAGTAGCTAACCCCCCTCCTCCCCCGCTCTCGCTGTCCCCCGCAGCTCCTCATCCCCGGGAATGGCCTTGCCTGGTGCATGCATGCATGCACAGTCAAGGCAAGTCAAGGACAGTCAAGGGCAGTCAATGGTGGTCAAGGGCAGTCAAGGGTATTCAAACGATTTAAAGCATAGCAACTGATGATGGGTGGAGAAACTTGCAACCATCATGGGTCAGACATGGTCAGGCACAGTGAGGCACTGTCAGGCTCATGGTATTACTTCAGAGAATTCTCAACAGTGTTCTTGGAAACGGCAACAGTCCAAGCACTCTACTGTCTCTGCTCCATCCGCTCCCATCGCATCCACGCCGTCACCTCTTCCCGCCCGCCCCTTGCAATCTCTCCTCCCTCTATCGCCCCCACGCACCCTCCCCCACCCATCCCTCTCCTTCATCCCCCCTCTGCCCTCCCCCCTTCCGCTCTCACCCCTGCCCCACCCTTCCGCTCTCACCCCTGCCCCACCCTTCCGCTCTCACCCCTGCCCCACCCTTCCGCTCTCACCCCTGCCCCACCCTTCCGCTCTCACCCCTGCCCCACCCTTCCGCTCTCTCCTCTCTGCTCCCCCCTGCACCCACCTCTGAGCTTGCGCCACTCGGCTGCCTCCCTCAGCGCCCTTAGCTCCGCCTGAGGGGGTGGGGAGGGGAGGGGGAAGGGGACAGATGGAGACGAAATGAGAGGAGGAGGGTATGGGTTGACGGAAGAGGAAGATGGGAGATGGGAGATAAGAGAGTGGCAATGAGCCGTGGGATTGGCATGGCAACATGGAGACCTCTCCCCGTGCCCCCATTCCCCCCATTTTATCCATCCCCCATTCGCCAATCCCCCCATACTATCCTTCCCCCAATACCCCATACTCTCCTCCCCCCATTCCCCCATTCTATCCTTCCCCCAATCCCTCGCCATCCGGTTCTCATCGTTTCCAAGACGTTATCTGAGCACACATATGCCTTTCATTGCAGAACGCACATCCAACTCTTATCCCACCGATAACATCCCTCGTGTCCCACCAACGCTCATATCCCACCAGAAAACCCTTCCATGCCCTCTCCCTCTCACCTGCATGGCCGTGTGCTCCTCTCAGGCTACCATCTCCGCATCCACCACCGATTTCTGCACTCCTTCCTTCACCTCGCCATACCCCACTGCCCTTTTCCCTCATACACCCCATACTCTGCTCCACCAAAATACCCCTCCAATCCTCCCATGTCCTCTCTCTCACCTCCATGGCCTTGCGCTCCTCCCTCGCTGCAATATCTGCATCCACCACCAATCTCTGCATGCACAGCCACGCATGGCCATGCACACATGCATGCGCACGCATGCACACACATTAACACCCCCTCCTGTCCTCCTTGCCCTCTCACCTCCAATTCTTTGCGCTCCTCCCTGGCTGCAATCTCTGCATCCACCACTGATCTCTGCACATTCAGCCATGCACACACAGCCATACACAGCCATGCACGCACATGCCATGCAATGGCCCGTAGCCTCTTACCTCCATTTCTTTGTGCTCCTCTCTGGCTGCAATCTCTGCATCCACCACTGATCTCTGCACACACAGCCATGCATGCACACAGGTCCAAAGAAATGCACGCACACATGCAGACAGAGGCACACGCATGCGCACACATGCAGACAGAGGCACACGCATGCACGCACATGCATGCACATGCATGCACATATGAACAGACACGTACACGCGCGCATATCCAATAAAAGTGATAAGAGCAGGATGCAGAGCACGCATGCCAAGATGTTTAAGCGCATGCGAATGCATGTATGCACGGAGCGATAAAGGTTTGCATGGATGTAAGCATGCAGGGATATAACCACACAGGGATATAAACACGCAGGGATATAACCACGCAGGGATATAACCATGCAGGGATATATATATGCGGCTAAGCAGCCAACGGGGGTGTAGCTCACATGGTAGAGCGATCGCTTTGCATGCGATAGGTAAGGGGATCGATGCCCCTCACCTCCACTATTTTGATACCCCATTT
The DNA here is from genome assembly GCA_948144175.1 of Closterium sp. NIES-65. Classification (NCBI taxonomy): domain Eukaryota; kingdom Viridiplantae; phylum Streptophyta; class Zygnematophyceae; order Desmidiales; family Closteriaceae; genus Closterium; species Closterium sp. NIES-65. The sequence continues at coordinate 468,809 of CANXME010000511.1, read as the reverse complement.
CTAGAAGAATGAAACCTGATATGGAGGTTGGGTTGTCACAGAAGATTTTGAATCTGTCTAGCCTCTCACGTCAAGATCAGTTTTTTTCACCTTGGTGGGTTGGTGCGGTGCCCAAGTGTCCCAAATTGCATGAGCGTTGTCCTTGATTGGGTGGGCTCTAAGGTGGGCTAAAAAGACCCCAACTTTTGGAAGATCAGGCGTGGTCTGCACACATCGGCCTTAAGACACGATATGCATATGCACATGCGAATGCATGGTTGCATGCCTGACTCTGGGTTGATAGCAGCCTGAAAAGGGGGGGGCTTCCAGAGCAGCGCACCTTACTGGGGTCCTTGAGTCGGTTCACTGCATCGTTAAGCCTCACATGTACACGCGCCTGTGCATGCATGCATGCATGTGTGCGCTGCCAAGTGACGCACCTTACTGGGGTCCTTGAGTCGGTTCACGGCGTCGTTCAGCCGCAAAAACGCCTCCTGCGCGAGCGGGTGGCTGCACTTGTCCGGATGCACCAGCAGCGATGCTTTCCAGTAGCTGTGCGTGGAGGGGGGACGAAAAGGGGAGTAGGGATGGGGACGGGTTACGGATCCGTGTTGTGGGATGCAGATGGTGCAGGAATAGGAGGTACGAGGCAGAAACGCCTCCTGCGCTCTCTGGTGGCTGCACTTGTCTGGATGCACCAGCAGCGATGCTTTCCAGTAGCTGTGTGCAGTGGAAGGGGGGGGGAGAAGAAAAAAGGCATGAAAAGGGATGGAGGGAGGGGCATTTAGGATTCATGGGGTGGAGTGAAGATGGTCCGGGAAGCTACTATTCCTGAGTCCTGACGCCTCCTATACACATGCAGAATGCACATGCACCAGCAGAGGTGCTTTCCAGTAGCTGTTTGGAGTGGACGGGGGGAGGAGAAGAAGTAAGGGAAGGAAGGAATAAAAAGGGATGGAGGGAGGGGCATTTAGGATTCACGGTGTGGAGTGAAGATGGTGTGGAATGAAGATGGTGTGGAATGAAGATGGTGTGGGAAGCCATTCTTCCTGACGCCTCCTGTGCATGCGTGGCTGCACTTACCTGGACGCACATGCACCAGCAGAGGTGCTTTCCAGTAACTGTTTTGAGACGTCTCAAAACAACACTTTTATCACGTGGCTTACCTGGATGCACATGCACCAGCAGAGGTGCTTTCCAGTAACTGGGAGGGGTTTGGTTTGGTCAAAAGGGCTGGCATGGTAAAGGGGACGGAGAGACCTTTGAGTCGACTCAAAAGTCACCTTGCTTTCCAGTAACTGGGAGGGGTTTGGTCAGAAGGGCTGGCATGGTAAAGGGGACGGGGATGGGATAGGATCATAGGGGCAGTGGAGAAGCGCACTGATGCCTTCCAGGCTTCCAAGCACTACCTGAGAAGGGGTGGTAGAAAGGAGACTATTAGACATGATCCAGCGAATGGACTCGTGGGTTTCGTGGGGGCAGTGGAGAAGCGCACTGATGCCTTCCACTACCTGAGAAGGGGTGGTAGAAAGGGATGCGAATGGATTCCTGGGTTTTGTGTCTCTTCTCTAAGCCACCCACACACATTCCTGGGTGCCGGACAAATGTGGGTGGGCTTAGAGAAGGGACTGGAGGCAGAGAGATGCAGGTGAACAAGAAACAGCTTTGATAAGAAGGGATACGCGAGGAGGCAAGGGGAGAGGCAGTAGGGAACGCATAGCATTGCAGCAGGAGGGAACGCATTGCAGCAGGAGGGAACGCATTGCAGCAGGAGGGAACGCATTGCAGCAGGAGGGAACGCATTGCAGCAGGAGGGAACGCATTGCAGCAGGAGGGAACGCATTGCAGCAGGAGGGAACGCATTGCAGCAGGAGGGAACGCATTGCAGCAGGAGGGAACGCATTGCAGCAGGAGGGAACGCATTGCAGCAGGAGGGAACGCATTGCAGCAGGAGGGAACGCATTGCAGCAGGAGGGAACGCATTGCAGCAGGAGGGAACGCATTGCAGCAGGAGGGAACGCATTGCAGCAGGAGGGAACGCATTGCAGCAGGAGGGAACGCATTGCAGCAGGAGGGAACGCATTGCAGCAGGCGGGAACGCATTGCAGCAGGAGGGAACGCATTGCAGCAGGAGGGAACGCATTGCAGCAGGAGGGAACGCATTGCAGCAGGAGGGAACGCATGACAGTTGCAGGACTGCACTAGCAGCCTCCGAGTATCCACGTTCACAGCTCCCCACCCCCAGGGGTTTCCACCTCCAACCCCTCCTCTCCCCTTCCATCCTCCATTCTCCCCCTCCCGCCCCCTCCGCTCACCGCTTCTTAATCTCGCTGTCGCGTCACCCCCAGCAGCCCAAGCAGGAGCATCAAGTTCATCCCCTCACCCCCCGCCTCCACCCTGACCTCCAATGCTTGACTCTCCCCCTCCCGCCCCCTCCGCTCACCGCTTCTTAATCTCGCTGTCGCCCGCAGCAGGCGTCACCCCCAAGATGGCGTACGCAGTCAGCTCTGGGTCGAGAATGCGCTCCACCTGTGGGGGGGGGAGAAGGAGGGGAAGGGCATGATGGAGGGCAGGCAGGCATGCAACACGCAGCAGCAGGCGTCACCCCCAAGATAGAGTACGCAGTTAGCTCCGGGTCCAAGATGCGCTCCACCTGGGGGGAAGGGGCGAGATGGGCATGTGTGAACATGCCTGCCATTCAAGCAGCAGCCGCAGGCGCAGCAGAGAGCAGGAGGGGAGGCATGATCGCAGGAGGGGAGGCATGATCGCAGTGAAGCACCTGTCACCCACCCCTACCTCTTACTCCCCACCTCCTTCCCTCACCCCCTTCCCCTCACCTCCTCGTATTTCTCCGCCTGGGTTGCGTTGGCTGCCTCAGCACCCAGGGCGGGCAACATGCCCCCGGCCCCTCGCCACTCCCCTCCCCTTGCCTCTTATTCCCCACCCCATTCAACACCCATCCCTCTCTCCCCTCACCTCCTCGTATTTCTCCGCCTGGGTCGCATTGGCTGCCTCAGCAGCCAGGGCGGGCGGCATGGGGCCCACAAACGGGCTCTCTTGCAGCGCCTGCTCCGCCTCCCTGCAGTGATGGGTGGGAGGATGGGGGGTACAATGGGGGTGCGATAGGGGGGCAATGTTAGCGAATGCGCCTCAGCAGCCAGGGCGGGCGGCATGGGGCCCACAAAGGGGCTTTCTTGTAGCGCCTGCTCCGCCTCCCTGCGATGATTGATGGGAGGATGGCGGGATGGTGGGGGGTGATGATGCTGGGGTGATTGAGGGCTGATGGGGGGGTGATTGGGGATTGATGACGGGATGATAGGAGGATGGTGGGTGTGTGATGATGGGGGCATGATGGTGGATGGTGAGAGGATGCAGAGATGGTAGCGGAAAGATGACCAACACTCCTCTAGAGTACATGCTGAGCGTGGCTGCCACCCTCACTGCACACCTCACTGCACCTCACTGCACCTCACTGCACCCCAACTCACCCCATTCCCCCCTCCACACGCTCCACTCACTCCATCTCCTCCATGGCGCGTGTGAGCGACGCTGCAGCGGCCAGCAGCGCTGCTGTGCATCCACCCTATCCCAGTGCTCTCCCACCCACCCTTTCCCTGTATTCCCACGCCCACCCCTCGCCGCACCCCTCCCCCCTCCACTCACTCCATCTCCACAGAGCGGGTGGGCGACGCTGCAGCCGCAAGCTGCTGCCTTCACCTGAACCCATCCCCCCTCCCTTCATTCCCTCTCTCCAACCCTCCCCCTCCTCTCACTCCATCTCCTCCACGGCGCGCGTGAGCGACGCTGCAGCCGCCAGGTGCACCCACGCCCAACCCCCATCCCCCACCCCTCCTCCCTCTCCCCACCGCTCCCCCCTCTCCCCACCGCTCCCCCCTCTCCCCACCGCTCCCCCCTCTCCCCACCGCTCCCCCCTCTCCCCACCCCTCCCCCCTCTCACTGCATCCATCTCCCTTCCCCCACTCACTCCATCTCCTCCACAGCGCGGGTGAGCGACGCTGCGGCCACGCCCAGCCCCCACCCCTCGCCCCCACCCCTCGCCCCCACCCCTCGCCCCCACCCCATGCACTCCCTCTCGCCATCCCCCCCAACTCACTCCATCTCCTCCACGGCGCGCGTGAGCGATGCTGCAGCCGCCAGCTGCGCTGCCGTGGGCATGGCGGGGCCCATGCTGGTGCCGGGGACATGAGGAGAGGGGGATGGGGAATTGGGGGGAGATGGGATGATTTGCGGGGAGAGCTTGTGAGGGCACCAGCTGCGCCGCCGTGGGCATGGCGGGGCCCATGCTGCTAAGGGGAGGGGGGAAGGGGGGGAGGAAGAGTTGGGGGGAGTTGGGGGCGGGAGGGCGGGGGTTGGTTGGTGTGGAGGGAGGGGGGGCGGTGTGGAGGGAGGGGGGGCGGTGTGGAGGGAGGGGGGGCGGTGTGGAGGGAGGGGGGGCGGTGTGGAGGGAGGGGAGGCGGTGTGGAGGGAGGGGGGGCGGTGTGGAGGGAGGGGAGGCGGTGTGGAGGGAGGGGGGGCGGTGTGGAGGGAGGGCTTGAACCGTGGGGTGGACCAGAGGGGTTTTACGGGTGGGCGCTGGGATGCTGCAGCATGGAAAGCACATGGCCCCTGTCCCCCTAAAAGCATGTGCCCTTGCCCCCCTCACACGCCCCCTCTTCCTTCCAGCACCTCTCTTCCCCCAAGCACCCCTCTCCCCCGGAATGCCCCTCTTACACACACCAAGCATCTCGATCCCCCGAATGCCCCTCTTACACACACCAAGCATCTCAATCCCCCGAATGCCCCTCTTACACACACCAAGCATCTCGATCCCCCCGAATGCCCCTCTTACACACACCAAGCATCTCAATCCCCCGAATGCCCCTCTTACACACACCAAGCATCTCGATCCCCCCGAATGCCCTTGCTTCCAAAGTTCCAAACAAGTGCTGCTCACCGTGTTCTCCTCGCTGCCTCTGCTGCCTCTCCCCCCTCGCACCCCTCTCGCCCGGAATGTCCCACTTACACACACCAAGTATCTCGATCCCCCCGAATGCCCCTGCTACTGAACAAGTGCTGCTCACCGTCTTCTCCTCGCTGCCTCTGCTGCCTCTTCGCCCTCGCCCTCTCCCCTCCCTCTCCCTCCTCTCCCCACTCCGCCCTCCCCCTCCCTCTCCCCCTCTCCGTCTCCCCCCTCGTCGCCCCCTCCCTTCCGCGAGGGGCCTATCACCACTGCCGCTTCGTCTCCTCCCCTTCCTCCCCCTTCCGCCAGGTCGCTTCCGCCTTCCCTCCCCTCTCCGCGCTCTTCCCCCTTCCCCCCACCGCCACCATTTCCAGCCCCAGCAGCAGCAGCTTCAGGATCTGGCAGATTCTGCAGCAGTTTGGCCACTAGCGGCACGACACGTGGCAGGCAGCGCGGAGCCGCACTGGGAAGCTGATAGAGCGAGGCGCGCTTGCTCTTACCGCCTTTCCCTTTGCTCTTGCCTTGAGAATCAATCCCCAGCGAGCGGAAGATGCTTCCGAGAAGCTTCTTGAGGCGGCGGTCCGGGATGCCGCCAACGTCGACCGCCTCGCCGCCGTCGACGCGCTCGAGGAGGCGCACGAGGTCGTGCGACACGTCCAACGGGAACTCCCGCATCATCCGCCGCAAATCCCGCTCCAACCGATCTTCTGCCGACTCACCGTCCTGCTCGTGCCCCCTCCCGCCTTCCTTCCTTCTCCGCTTCTCCTTCTCCTTTCCCCGCTTCTCTCGCCGCCGCTCACGCTTCTTGCCATGATCTGACGACGAATCGGAATCGCTGCTGCTCTCGCTCTCACTACTGCTGCTATTTCGACTGGAGCCCGACCAATCAGAGCTCGAGGCGTCATCGTCGCTTGAAGACCGTCGCTTCTTCTCCCGTCGTTTCCGTCGCCTCTCGCCTTTCTCCCGTCGCCCTCCTTTTCGCTCCTTCTCCTTCCTCTCCTTCCTCTCCTTCCTCTCCTTCCTCTCCTTCCGCCCCTCCTCGCCTCGCCTCCCCTTCCCCTCCTCCTCCCCGTCGCTCTCGCTGTCTTCGCCGCTGCGCTTCTTCCGCTTTCTGTCATCCTTCGTCATGAGTCGTGTCGCCAGGTGGTGAAATGCGAATGATCAGGAAATCTTGCAACGACGTGAGGGTGACGACGATGAGTTTCAGTAGTGACAGCTCAGGGTCTGCAGGCCCGGGAATTGCGATACTGTGTTATGAATCGAGCAAACTCCGCATGGTACACCCAATTTATATTGGTGATACACAGCAACTTCGATAAATTTTGGAATGAAACACATGTATCAAACATTTGCAAACCGGTTTGTACTTCTCATTTTCAGCGCAAGAAAATGCCCAGAATAGCACTGGCGAGCGAGAAAAGCGCGAAGATCACGAGGGCAAATACAAAAACGCCGGCCACTATGGTCAGGACCGGCACTCCCGAGGCTGATGATGACTCTGACGTGGCGGCCTCAGGTGTGGGCTTGCTCCCTGCCGAAGCTGCAGCTGCGGCAGCGGAATCAGTGGCTGGCGTGTCTGCAGATTCACCTGCGGCTCTGACAGTGAGCGCTGCAGAGGTGCAGAGGAGGTAGGATGCACGCAGGGGGAGAGGAAGAAGGGAAGGCAGCATGGGGGGAGTGTTAGAGGAGGGGGCATGGGGGGAGTGTTAAAGGAGGGGGCATGGAGGGAGTGTTAAAGGAGGGGACATGGAGGGAGTGTTGAAGGAGGGGGGCATGGGGGGAGTGTTAAAGGAGGGGGCATGGGGGGAGTGTCAAAGGAGGGGGCATGGGGGGAGTGTTAAAGGAGGGGGCATGGGGGGAGTGTTAAAGGAGGGGGCATGGGGGGAGTGTTAGAGGAGGGGGCATGGGGGGAGTGTTAGAGGAGAGGGCATGGGGGGAGTGTTAGAGGAGGGGGCATGGGGGGAGTGCTAGAGGAGGGGGCATGGGGGGAGTGTTAAAGAAGGGGGCATGGGGGGAGTGTTAAAGGAGGGGGCATGGGGGGAGTGTTAGAGGAGGGGGCATGGGGGGAGTGTTAGAGGAGGGGGCATGGGGGGAGTGTTAGAGGAGGGGGCATGGGGGGAGTGCTAGAGGAGGGGGCATGGGGGGAGTGTTAGAGGAGGGGGCATGGGGGGAGTGTTAGAGGAGGGGGCATGGGGGGGGCACGAAGGGTGGCGAGGGAAGACAGGAGCAATGGAGGGACAGTGCATGGGTGAGCGCAGGGAGGGATGAAGACAGAGCGCTGCTGCCGTGCAACATCCAGCACTGATGCATGGAGTGGGACTTGAAGACGGTGGGGAATGACAGGTGCAATGGAGGGACAGCGCCTGGGTGAGGGCACGGAAGGACCAACAGAGAACACCGCTGCCGTGCAACACCCACCCAGCGTTGCGCGGAAACACGGTCATCCACACTCACCCACGGTCATCCACACTCACCCACGGTCATCCACACTCACCCACGGTCATCCACACTCACCCACGGTCATCCACACACACACACCCACGGGCCATGGCGCTGCGCCGCGCACCCACAGGCTACGAGAGCGAGCGAGCACGACAGATGCGCTGCGCCGCTGCCGCATACTCCAGCACGCAGCGCGGAGAAGAATATACTCACAACAGACGTGCGGCGACCCACGGCCATGCGACACACACTGCCATGCGACACACACTGCCATGCGACACATGCGACACACACTGCCATGCGACACATGCAACACACACTGCCATGCGACACATGCGACACACACTGCCATGCGACACATGCAACACACACTGCCATGCGACACATGCGACACACACTGCCATGCGGCTGTCGACTTACATGTGCGACGAGACTGGCTCTGCGACCGACTGATCGCGTGCGACACCCTGCCACGACGACGGAGGGTACGCAGAGAGGGGGAACGTGAAGGCTGCTTTACGCGATGGGATGCGTTGAACAAGGCAATATAGGAAAGCGTTTCCGAAACACATTCGAGGGCTATTGGCCGCAATAGCCGCGCGACCCGTTGGCTAGTCAGCTATGATGGAGAGAACAACGCGACGCGAACTCAAACTCGCTCTTCGCCCAACCAGCTGCACCTGAGCCTGTTGATGTGCGACACGTGGACCAGTGCCTTTGCTTCAGCAGAGCGCGCCGAGCTGCCCTGCCTCAGGCTGCACCGCGACGGAACGGCGCAGGACGCGAGGGGCGCGAGCGATGCGGCGACGGCAGCCATGGGCGAGAGATATCAACCGCGAAGGACGGCGAGAGCAACGCAGGCTATTGCGATTCGCGAAGGCTGATTGAGAGGACCAACGCGTCGTCGCTACGAGGAGGAATTAATCTCGAAGAAGCGTGCGAAGCGAGTCGGGCTGTGCTGAAATTGGGTCTCAACTGACACAAGTCTCGAAGCAGCCAATCGAAATCAGCAGAGGGCGAATCAGCTGTTGCAGGAACGGATCTGGGAGACCATTCTTCTAGAAATCCTCGATACAAAGGTTTCCTCGACTCTTCCACGTGAACCATTGCCAACATGGCACTCTTCGCAACAAGTAGGTAGGTTTAAAAGTGACATACCATATCTGCTAAATCGCCCGACATGTGTCCGATCCAATATAAACCAAGCTCTGCGATGGAACCCGAACCTGTTTGCTTGGCAATTCTTTTCCCTCCAGCCGCAGTTATTCGCCTGTTATTCTGATCTATATTCATCACCATAACGAGGTGGACAATAATAAACAACCCCGCTCCCTCTCCCCTTCCAACCCCCCCCCCCCCCCCCCCCCCTCACCCCCAATCATCCTTCAGACAGGGGTGAGTTTGATCCCTCTCTCAACATGTCCCCCTCCTGCTCCTCCCCATCCTCTCCCTCCTCGCCTCCCATCCCTTCTTCCCCCTCCTCCCTCTCCTCATTCCTCCCCTCCTCCTCCTGCCGCTGCTCCTCCCGCTGCTGCTGCTTCACCAGAATACAATCCAGCAGCCCACCCACCCCCACTATCGGCAACAGCCGATCCACGCGCACCAATCGCAACCCTTCCCGCCTCAACTCGCTGTCCACGTCACCCTTCCCTCCAGCGCCCCCTTCAACACTGCACCCAGCCCCCTCCCCCGCTCGGCTCTGCCCCTCGCCACTCTCCCCCTCCCCCTCCTCCCTGTTGCGGTTCTGAGGGGTATAAAGCTCTGATAGCTCCTGCAAAGGCGGAGGGCGAGCAGCAGGGGAGAGGGGTGGGGTGAGGAGTGGGGGGATAAGGAGAGAAGGGGGAGGGGAAAAGGGGGATAAGGAGAAAGGGGGGTGTGGAGGAGCGCAGAAGAGAAAGGGCGGCAGGAAAGGAAGGAGGGAGTAGCAGGGAACGCACCAGGGGGGAGTGGGGGGCAGAGCAACACGCACCCGTGTGGGGGGGAGAGGAGAGAAGAGCAGCAGGGGACACACCGGGAGGGAGCGGAGCAGGAGTGAACGCACCATGACCTGCTGCAACAGGAAGGGGAGTCGACTCAATGCCACACAGCCTTGGTTACAACGCCACACACCAGCAGGAGACGCACCGGGAGGGGGCGGGTGGAAGTGGAACACAGCAGCAGTGAACGCACCATGACCTGCTGCAGCAGGAAGCGCACGTAGTGAACTGCCTCCAGCAGGAAGGGGAGTCGACTCGATGCCACACAGCCTTGCTTACAATGCCACAGACCAGCAGGGGACACACCGGGCTGGGGGGGGGGGGAGGCGAATCAGCAGTCAACGCACCATGACCTGCTGCAGCAGGAAGCGCACATAGTGAACCGCCTCCAGCAAGAAGCTCTCGGTTGTCATCGTGGCCGCCCCCGGCACCAGCCCCTGCAGCACCCTCATGCGCGCATTGACTCGCTCCCGCCGCATCTGAGGTTGGGGGGGGTGAGCGCAGGGGAGTGGGGAGGTTGGGGGGGATGAGAGCGAGGAGCAGGAAGCTCTCAGGTGTCATCGTGGCCGCCCCCGGCACCAGCCCCTGCAGCACCCTCATGCGCGCGTTCACCCGCTCCCACCGCATCTGAAAGGGGGAGGGTGAGAGAGAAGGGAGAAAAGAAGAGGAGGGGCGCGCGGGTGCGGCACCCCGATGCGCGCGAGGGGGATGGGGTAAAGAGTGTGTGGGGGGAGATTGGCTGAATGGTGACAGTTTGTGTGAAGGGGGGCGGGGTGGGAAGACAGGGAGGGAAGGCACTCGTAAGAATCTCTCTTGCCCGTCTGTCTTGTCTCACTCACGACACTGGGCGACGCAAGGCATCCACCCTACACCGATAGGTTTCCGCTTCCCTATTTCCGCCACCCCACATCCACCCATTACCCCGCGCTGCCGCGCATCACTCTCACCCCCCTCCCCCCCTTCAACCGCCCCTCCTTGCGCCTTTCCCCCGAGCGCTTACCCGCGCGGCCATGGCCTGGGCGCCCAGGTTCTGCCCTTTCCCAGGCCCATCCCCCCATCCCTCCCAAGCGCATCACACTTTCCCCCTTTCCCCCGAGCGCTGCGCTTACCCGCGCGGCCATGGCCTGGGGGCCCAGGTTCTGCCCTTTCTTCGACGACTGCTGGCCCCCGCCGCCCGCAAAGTCATCCCCCCTTCCGCCCCGCTCCCCAGCGCCTCCGCCCGCCCCGCCTTGCGCGGAGAGAGACTCCTCCCACGCCTTCCGGATCGCCCTTCCTTCTCGCGCTGCCACCTCAGACGTTCCCACGGCACGTGACAACGCCCCGTCTCCTCTGCTTCCCGAAGCGCCCGCTAAATCCGCCGCTTCGTGCGCGCCCTGCCCCTCGCGCAGCTCCCCCTCCCCGCCGCCCGCAAAGTACCCCGAGTGCACTAGCTGCCAAATCGCCTCCAGCTCAGATCGCGTCGGCATGACGTCATCGGCGCCGCCTCGCGCGGCCGGCCGGCTGCCGCCAACAGATGGTCTCTTGGAACTCTCTGAGCGATGAGCGTCCGCGTTATTAGCATCCCCGCGATCGGCAAAACCGTCGGTCCGTCCTGCTGCGCCAGCCTCCGGTCTACCGCTCTGCGTGGCAGCGCCTCCCTCGGAGCTGCCGCGCGCGCGCTTCAGGAGCGCGGAAGCTTCCGCCGCAGCGTCGACGTTGAAGTCCCCGACCGCCTCCCCCTCAAGCTTCCGCTTGAGCGCCGCCTCGAGCGCGCGCACTGCTGCCGCCGCGAGCTGTATTTCCATCGCCGCGCGGCCGGGGTGCGCGAATGGCGCAAGTTTTGCGCGGCGGTGAACAGGAGCGTTTGGGCGCAAAAGCCGGCGGAGTAAAGATCGCTTCCTTCTCTGGCTTCCCTTCCCAGTTCTCCGCGCAGCTAGCGGAGGGAACAAGTCGTAAAAAACACAGGCGGCTCGAGTTCGTGATGCGAGGTGCGTGGGGAGGAGGTCGGAGGAAAGGCGTTATTGTTGGGCTGTAAGCAAGGCCCGAGCGGTGCGCGCGGGCTAAAGCTAAGAGTGTGGCGGAGGGCAGGAAGCAGGTGTGTGCATAAGTGGTAAGAGAAAAGTCAATCGGGTTAGGGCGTGTGTAGTCTGTTTAAAAGTTCGAAAAAAAGTTTGGGTGGTTACTCGTTGCGCAAGTCTCGCTGACGCAAATTGGCGACGCCATCGTATTATGGGGCACGTGAAAGTTCGAGTTTGAAATCTGAACTTGACTCGAGTTGGAGCCATGAACTTGCGTGCGCACGTTCATTCGAGCGTGTGTGCTTTGTAGCACCTACAAAACGCAGGCGAAACAGGCGACCGCTTCGCGAGTGGCTGAAATGGCACAACGAAGTTACTCTACTGTTCAGTGCAATGATTGGTAGCCACGTGGCTAAATTTGAGCGGGTAACCTATGCGTAACGATCCGGGTAACCTATTTAGTAGAAGTGCGGCTCGGCACATTTTTAGCAAGTTAGAATTTCGGGGCTCGACCTTGTATGTGTGTGTGCTTTTTAACTGTGTTTAACACCTGATGTTCGAACTTCGATACAATACAAGTCGAATTTCGCTCGACTTACGTTCTTTTCGCAAATAGCCCTAAAAACATGAACTTTTACAAATTTCGAAGACCACACACGCCCTTACCTTTCTATGAGGCAGACCAACGGAGCTGGCATCATAAAAAGGACGCGTCGTTTCAGGTCCAGGCGCCGACAACCTGCCTTTTCGCGAAAGCTGGTGGGTTGTACGGATCACTAGAATACCGTCGATGGGCGATGAATGTTACCCTTTTCCATGTTCGCAGCTGCGCCTGTTACACCACCCTCCCCCGCCAAGTAACGTTCCGCTCTATCCCCCTGCGCTTGACGGCGACAGTTCGGAATCGGACTCCGCAGCAGTTGGTTCATCCTTCCCCGCGCACAAGCCCGACGGCTAGCAGCCACCTCCGTCCGCGCAGGAATGAAGCGAAATCGTGAATTACAGTCACCTGCAGTAGGATTCGGTATGCACTACATTTGTTAAACTTCTCATATTATGATAGAAATAACATTACAGGACGTCAGGACAAGACTCATGCCATATGTACACAACTCGTTGCTTTCTCCTACAAAACACTTGCGCATGTCACGCAGCTAAATAATTGGACTTCTGCCACATTGAGCAAGAGGATCCAGGCGCCTTGCGGCCATGCATTAGTAGCTGCTACTATTAGTATCACAGATGCAATTATTGTTGTTGTTGCTGCTGCTGCAGGAAGGCATGGTACATCTCCAGGTTGAGAGGCTGCAAAGAGAAGAGGAAAGGAAAGGGATTAAAAGAAGAGCATGAGTGCAATTGATATGGCGTTGAGGGTGGCGGGAGAGGAGCAGAGAGAAGGGAGACCAGTGCATGCAAGAGGGGCATAGGGGAGAGGAAAAAATAAGGGCCCGAAGGACAAGAGAGCTTTCAGGAGAGAAACGAGGAGGAGAGGGGGAAGGAAGCGAGGGGAGCGGGAATATGGGAGAGGGGAATGAGGGAGAAGGAAAGGGAGAGGCGATGAGAACAGCGGAGAGGCATTGTGCGATGTGCTGACCTGCTGCTGCTGCTGCTGCTGCTGCTGCTGCTGCTGCAAGTGTTGCTGTTGCTGCTGCTGCATGCGCTGGTGCCGTGCCAGGTACGCTTCCATAGGGTCCACCCCTGCCGCCCGCACCTGCCGCCCGCCCTCCCCCCTTTCTGCACCCCCCGCTGCCACACCCATCCCGCCCATCGCCCCACACCCGCCATCACCACCGTTGCCACCCCCATTAAGCCCATTTAGAGCCTCCTCGCCCTGCATGCCCACTCCCAGCGCTGCCCTCTCCCGTGCCTGCTGCACCTGCCTCTCCCGCTGCTGCTGCTGCTGCTGCACCTGCTGGGCTTCGTGCTGCAACTGCTGCAGCTGCTCCCGCTGCAGCTCGCGCTGCTGCTGCTGCGCCTGCAGCTGCGCCATCAGCCGCTGCTGCTGCTGCTGCTGCACCCGCTGTCGCTGCATCGCACCTGCTTCATCTGCTGCCGCTGCCGCTTCTGCTGCAGCAGCAGCGTCGGCGGCTCGCCCTGCGGCCCCTGCAGCAGCCATTTCCATCATCAACCCCATCTCCTGCTGCGCTGCTGGCAGAGACGAGAAATCCGATAGACCCATGCTCATGCCTGCGCCCATGCCTCCGCCCATGCCCATACCCAAACCTCCCATGCCTCCCAGCCCCAGCCCCCCCATGCCGAGCCCCAATCCCCCTAGTCCGCCCATTGCGCCCATTCCGCCCATGCCACCCATTCCCCCCATCCCCAAGCCCATATCCCCCAGGTCCATCCCCCCCATTCCCATCCCCCCGAGCCCAAAGCCTCCCAGCGCAGCGCCAGGGGCGGGGAGCTGGTCCGCGGACGGGGTGCCAGACGGGAGGGCGGAGAGGGAGGTGGGGTGGGGGAGCGCGAGCGCGGGGGGGAGCGCGATGCCTGTGCGGGCGGACATGACGTGCAGCTGCAGTTGCAGCATCCGCAGGTACTCTATCGCCTCATCCAGCATCGACGCCTTGTCCGTCTGGCGGAGCGGAGGGGCGGAGGAGAGGCGGGCGAGAGGGGGGAGAATGAGCAAGGACGGGGGGAACAGGGGCGGTGGGCGACAGGCGAGAAGCAAGAGGCTGGGGGCGAGGGCAAGAGGGCGAGGGCAAGAGGGCGAGGGCAAGAGGGCGAGGGCATGAGGGTGAGGGCAAGAGGGCGAGGGCAAGAGGGCGAGGGCAAGAGGGCGAGGGCAAGAGGGCGAGGGCAAGAGGGCGAGGGCAAGAGGGCGAGGGCATGAGGGTGAGGGCAAGAGGGTGAGGGCAAGAGGGTGAGGGCAAGAGGGTGAGGGCAAGAGGGCAAGAGGCGAAAGGCGCGGCGCAAGGGGTGAGCAGCAGAGAGCGAGGGGCCAAGGATGGGGAGAGAGGGGCGGGGAGCGGGGAGCGGGGAGCGCGGAGCGAGGGCACACCTTGTTGGAGTTGGGGATGAGCTGCTGCAGCGCCTTCATGCGCTCGTTGATGCGGTCCCGCCGCCTCTGCGCGCGGGAGGGGGGGGAACACACGCACCACACGCGCGGGGGGAGACGGGGGAACGAATGAGACGGGGGACAGTTAAGACGGCAGAAAGGGCGAGGTGGGGGAAGGGAACGGACGGGCGGAAGACGGATGCAGATAGGAGCACGGGAGCAAGGAAGCAGAGGCGCGCAAAATGTGCATGCACGCCAGGCGCACTGATGAACTACCTTAATCGTTTCCGCCCCCCCCTTCCTCCCTCCCACATCCTCGCCCCTCCCCTTCCGTGTTCCCATAGACACCCCCTCCGCCCTCCTGCCCGTTCGCACCGCATTCTCCCCGCGCCCTCATCTCGCCGCCACTCACCCGCTCCGACATGTTGTGCACTTCAGCGGCGCGCGCTCGCTTCGCCGCGCTGCCCTCCATGCCGCTTCTCCGTCCCGCGCCGCTCGTCGCCCCCGTAGCGCCAGTCGCGCCCGTTCTGCGCGTATCCAGACTCTCCTCGGGCAAGTCCTCTGTCGGCGCGTACTCCCCTTCCTCCCTCCCCCGCTTCCGCCCTCCGCGCGCCCCTCCGCGGCTCGCTCCGGGCAGCCACGAGTCCTTCGTTCCGCCGATGCTGGCGGTGCGCGCAGGCCGCTCCGCCTGCCCTGTCCGCTCCGTGCCCCCGCCCGCGCTTCCTTCGCCCCCGCTGCCCCCTGCACTGCCGCCTCCGCTACCCTCCTCCGCGCGCCTCACCATTCCGGAGCTGCCCGTCGCGGCTCTTTCCGCTTTGTGCGCGCCGTTCACTCCGCAACCGGCGGGCGCGTTGCTCGTCACCGTCGACGCGTGCCCCGCGTCGGGCGACCGCTCCGCCGCAGTTGCCGCCGGCTCCTGCGCTTGATCGTGTTGACGCGCGTCGGCCCGCAACTGCCGCTGCTGCGGTTGCTGCTGGCGCGACACGTTTAATGGGGCGTACGGCAAAGGCCGGCACGCCGCACTTTGCGGCGCGCCGTGGGTCGCGCCGGTAATCGCGACGGCACTGGTGTTGGACTCGCTGGCCTGGCGCGGCAAGTTGCTACGCGAGGCGGGAGGTTTCGACACACCCGGTGCCGACGCGCCCGCCGCTCCTGACGCCGTGCCGGCCGCTGCAGTCGCCGTCGTGCCAACCGCTGCATCGCGAATCCCCTCGGTGGGAGCGACGGCAAGCGCGTTGGAATCGCCAGCGGACGACGCGGGACGCGGCGCGAGCTTGCCCGTTTTAAGAGAAGCCAGGGCCTTACTCGCCAGGCGCGCGCTCACACCCGCGATGCCGGCGTTGCCGCCGGGTTGTGGCGCCGCACTTGACGACGCGCCCACAGCACCGGCGGGGGCAGCGGAGACCGCAGGAGTGGCGGAGGTGGCGCCCAAGGGCTTGGCGCTGGCGCGGCCGTAAAGAGCGGCGGGGCGGGAGAAGTGGGAAAAGTTGAGCGGCGGGGAGGAGACAGGCGCGGGGATGGGGAAACGCGAGACTTGCTGCTGCTGCGACGGATGCTGCTGCAGCTGCTGGTGCGATTGCTGCTGCGGTGGCTGGTGCGACTGCTGCTGGCTCTTCAACGCTTCCCCCTGGGCAGCTTCCGCCAACCCTGCAGCCTCGTCGCCTTGCTGCTGCTGCTGCTGCTGCTGCTGCCATATCTGCCGCAGCTTCATCTGGTGCTGCTGCCTCAGTCGCTGCTGTTCCAGCAGCAGCAGCTGCTGCTGCAGCCCAGCCTCCTCGTCCGTCTCCTGCTGCTGCAACCCCTGCAGCTGCTGCTGTCGACTCGCGCGCACCTGAGCCACGTGCTGCTGCTGCTGTAGCTGCTGGAGCCGCAGGTGATTCAACAGCTGCGCCTCGCGCTCACCCCTCTCCCCCGCACCACCCCCGCCGGCTTCCGCTCCGCCAAGTCCGCCTAAGCCCCGCTTCTGCGCCAACAGCGACGCGGCCACCATGCTGTTTAGTCCGCCCGCGCCTCTGCCTCCCATCTCAGTCGCGGAAACGCCAACCGGCTCGGCGCGCATCTGCGCCTGCAAGTTTCCGCAAAGCGCCGCGGCATGTGCGCCCATGTCTGCGCCGGCTCCGGCCTGCACGGCGGAGATCTCATCTGCGCGCCAGCCCTCCAACCCCTGTCCGCCGTCGTCGACACTAAGCCCCTCCACCGCTCTCAACCGCCCGAAACCGTCTATGGGCTCGCCCAGCGGGTACTGAAACCACGCCTCCATCTCTTCTTCGCGCAGTGCCGCCGCGTTCCCCCCCGCACCCCCCGGCGGCGGGAGCTGCGCGGCGAGGAGGCCCTCGAGAGTCGCGTCGCGGGGAAGGGGGGAATTGCGGAGAGACGAGGGGGCGACGTCAGTGGAGGCGGGCGGGGGGGGTTTGAGATGCATCTGCCATGCCGGCTTGCCCTGCCTGTTCGCGGCCTTGCTCGGAAGGTCGTGCGTGTTGTCGAGCCATGAAGCATCCAGTAGGTCGTGCTCGGGGCTGGAGAGAGACATGAAGAAAATTAGACGATCTTAAACAATAATAATTACATAAAAAGGATCAAGCGCAGTTTTCATTAGATGCGTGGAAATGTCACAGGATGATAAGGAGAAGATCGGTGGAAGCGGTACAGCAAATGCATGATGATCCTAAGATGATCGTAAACCGTCACCGCACAATACAAGTTAATAACGAGGATAGAAGCTTTTATGGGTGCTCACACAAAGGCGAGATCGTCGAAGATGGTAGCGGGTTTCTTGGCGTGCTGCATCACCACCCACTTGGCCTTCAGCGATGGAAAATCCTCCGCCATCGATGGTATCGCGTCGCTCTCGCGTGCCGCCATCCTATTTAGTCTCGCGGGTACGGGAAGGGATCGATTATTATTTGGATACAAAAGCAGGTAATCCACTTACAAGCTAACAAGCTGATCGCACGATTTCGGTATATCCGACGTATAGCTAACAAAATTCCGGCAGACGGAAGGCTGCTGGGGACGAAGCTCGGTCTTTACTAATGGATGTAGATGCATATCACGCTAAGGCAGGTGAGTCTAGGTTTCTGAGGCGCAGAACTCAAGTCATGCTAGGTTTCATCTTTCCTAAAAAATGAATCAGAGCAAATTGCCAGACAGCAACCTTCCTCTGCTTTTGAAACAGCTTGCCAGGTGAACACAGCCAGCCTTGCTTCCTCCCCTTGTACCCTCACTTGCCTTCTCCCCCAGGCTTCGAGTGAAGGTGTGGTGGGGAGATAAATGCGGTGCTGTGCATGCCTGTTGCGCGCGCGCCACTCGTCTCACTTTCCTTGTATCTTTGCCTGACTTCGCCGGGCAGAAAGCAGGGCATAGCAAAAACCAAAAGCCTGACATTTCCCAGCCACTTGTGGTGGTGGTGACATCTGCTGATTCTAGCCTCGGAGCTGTCAGAGGGAGCTGGGTTTCAGGAATGGAGAGAAACGGAATGAGGGGCAGCGAAAAGTGGAGGGGGGAAGAAGAGGTTTGGGGGAAAGGAGGGACAATGGCTCTGCAGTTGCGTGGTGGAGGTGAGGTAGACGGGGAGGCAGCACTGTTGAAAGATTTGTTATCCGGTCAGACGAGCGAACTGACCGGGGTATCTGTTACTGTACACAAGTCAAACCTCCTGGCCAGCCTCGGAGCTCTTCGTTCGTTTTGTCTCGGAGCTGCCCAGCCTTCCGCGCGATGCACAATGAAGAGACTGGCTGGCTGTTTTTTTTAGCCAACGGCAGCATCCACCTCTTGCAACAATGATGGCTCGCATCATGTCGCTGCCATCTAGACAAAAACACCTCTTTGTCCAAGTGCGTCGCTGTCCTATCAAAGCTGCCCGAAAACGATCAATTCCTGCACACATCGCGGAAGAACTGAAACCCTAGTCCAAAGGCAAATCTTTTCTTTCTCAAGCCCAGACATTATCCACTTTGTGCATCTTTTGCGTCGTTGCTGACACCTCCAACGCATGCTCCAACCACATTTGCGGCTACAATCTCACGGAGGAGGCTCGCCACCAGATTCACACCACTCGTTCTGGGGAATGGCCGTTGAGCTACAGTAACATCCGCTGACTGCAGCCACGCGTTTTGTACCTTCGATTCTTCGAATGGCTCCCAGCATTCCATCTGATTCACTTTCACGCCTCGGGACCGCACCAGATTTGTGTATGGTTGTCCAGCATGGACGTGATCTTCACTTATATCATCTACAGAGTATAGGTAGGAATCTTGTCTGGATGTATACCATTGCCTTTTCAAATTGCTTAAGTGAAGCTTGATGTTTGTTGACATCCTCTTGGAAACGCTGACATACCATAAGTGTCATTGAATAAAGGAAAAAATGTGTCATACCATAAGTGTCATACCAACGACGTTACTTCTATTGGAGGATAACAAGAAATGGGGGAGAAGAAGATGCGCGAAAGGAAAATTAGAGGAAAGAGGAGAAATGGAAAGTGAGGGAGATGAATAGTGTATTTTCATGTTTAATGGATAGTACGAGACCTAACAAAGCATATGTTTTAGAGGTCTAAATGTGGCTGTAACATTTCTGTGTTAAACGAACAGAATTTTAATTGGTTACTGAACCAAATAACTAACGGGGGTGCTTACAGAGATGTATTGTTCTTTTCACGGTCGCGTGTTTGGTTCGTTTCAACACATCACCCCAACAACCATCTGCTGACCGACTGGGTGAAATGCGACGACTGGTCTGTCGTTGGTTCCTGCGGCGTTCAACCGTCAGTCGGTCGAACGAAACGGATTGTCCGTGTCGTCCGCATGCAATCGCGTGGTTGAACAGTCCACCTGCGGTTTTCCTCCTCCTATCCACCATCCAGCGTGTGACCCCAAACCACCCCAGCCTGTAACCGACCACCACCTGTTCGCGCGCGCTGACGCGGACGCGTGCGAGCGAGACTTCACTTCACCACAACGCCAGCTTCGACACGGGCACCGCACCATGCTTCCAGCACACCACCAGCAGGCTCGGATCAGGTAATCCATGGGGCAAGCCTAGTCAGCGTTGAATCGTGTCGGACCAACCAACGCCCAGTTTGGATTGAGACGCTGCTTCCCAGAATCCCACAATTATTGCTCACCATCGCGCGTCACGTCCTCAGATCTGCTCTCCGCGACGTCGTAGTTAGTGTTTGACAGTTAGCAGTCGGTGGAAATGGCGACCGAAGAACCTGGCTCGATCCGCACACGTCGCCCGCATCGGTGCTCTGAAAGCGCTGTGTATATATGGTCGTCTCGTATTGCGTTTTCAAAGCAGTCTGCTCTCAGCATCAATCTCAATCCTGAATCGGTATCAGCTCATCTCAGCACAGTTCCAAGTTGAAATATTTGCTTGTAGCTTGAAGGCAAAAACTTTAGAAGGCCCAGAAGATGGGACCCGTTGTTCGCGCCGCTTTCATTTTATTCGTCGCTACAGTCGGGCTGTGCCTCGTTCACGCGGCTGACACCAGCAAAGGCGCTGAAACAGCACCGCTTAGGGCGAGTGCAATCGTAGTGGAGGCGTCGTCGCGAGAGGTTCAAGCCCACAGGCGGGAGTTGAAGAAAATCAAAGTCCAGCAGGGGTGCGGTGGGGGATCGGGAATTTGCCCATACTCTGGCGTCGCTGGCTGCAGCGTTCCCGATGTCTTCTGCGGTGGCGCCTGCTGCACGGTAAGACTTTTCAGTCCTGAAAGGTCGCTCTCTGCCGAATAAGTTTCCGGCTCTACTTTGAGTGCGAGCATAATTATTCTGTATATACGCCTCTTGTGTGGTGCAGGATTCTGCGGAGTACCCTTGCTGCGGAGGGATTATGTGCTGCAAGAAAGGAGGATGTTATCAAAACAATCACGGCCACTGGGGTTGCTGTCCCATTGGAAAGAAAGCATGTGGTAAAAAGTGTTGCTAGGGGAAGGCTATAATGGGATGTGGTTTTTTGTTCAGATTGTATCTTTCTGTAGTAGTTGTACAGGCTCTGTATAGCTTTCTAACTATCTTATTACTGCATGCTTTTGTCCAAAGTTCACTGCTTTAACGGCTTGCAAATGACCAACATAACGATGAGAATGGATGCATGCAGTTTTAAAATATGGGCGATAACATGACAAATTTGTAGCGGTACATGTCGATAACGAGGTGATCAGCTTTCCAAGTGGTTTCCTTGAAACCCCAACCATGCTTCCTGCCCATCCAGCTGGCCCGCGAGCGTGAGGGGCACGCTCACATGCGGCCATGCTGGCAGCGCGCTGCGTCACCGCCGCTTCACACCAACAGAGGTTGCCAGAAGCCAAGCGGTGCGAGGGAGCAGAGCGTTGGAGCCGCGATCTCGCACCCCCCCTATTGAATCTCCAACCCCAAATTGACGCGGGATGCGGCTCGGTTCAAAATGTGAGCGCTGCAACCAGCACACAACGAGATTCAACGAGAAGGGATGGGATGGGAATGCAGTCGAGGGGGGGAAAGGGTGAGAGAGCAACAGAACTAACTCATCCCTGTTCCTAAACAGCTATGGTCCCCTCTCCCGTACCTCGCTTCTGCCACACGTGTCTCAATATGGCTGCGCAACCTCTCCATTTGGGTATCTCCATAGATCCATCGCCCATTCTTTTCTTCAGCCACGGATACGTAAAGAGCGCGGATCGTAGTCTCTAGAAGCCTTGATTGTCGAGATTTAACAGTTCATATCGTTTTAATCCAGCGCCCATTCAAACTTCCTTTGAACACGTTCTGTGCTCGTAACTATGAGGTTGTCGGCGTGCTGGGTCCTCTTCATCTGCATCGCGGCGCACATATCGATCATCCATGTAGCGGGAAACGAAGATGCTGCTACAAGCCGTCGGCAATTCAACGAACCAGTTTCAGAAAGCCCGTCTTCTGATGGATTGCTCCACTTCAGCCGACGAGAACTGCGCGTCGAGCGAGGGACAAAGCGATGTGAGGAGGGAACGGGCGTGTGTCGCTACACGGGAACGGACACGTGTCAACCACGTGACATCTTCTGCGGCGGCGAGTGCTGCATCGTGAGTACTATGTGGCGCGATTCCTTGCCAAGTCCCAAAAATAACTCGATGATTTTCCGAAACATCCCGACCGCCGACTATTTTGGTGCGTCCCTACAAGCCGTACGACGTGCCGAAGTTAGATCATCACGAATGTCTCGATCGCGCGGCGAGGCGAAGGCGCTTAAAATCTTTGAATGCGTCACCCCGTCAGCAAGCACTGACGGCCCTGCGAACAGGTCCCACGCCACACACACGCACTCCACACAGTCGCGCACTCCGCACGTCCGCGTCGTTTAAAAGTTGACATCCGGGGGGTCACGATGGCTCGCACGCACGCAGGTTCAGCTCGTGAACGCAGGTGCCAGTGGGTTGACACCGCGAACAATTCCCCCATACCACCGTTAATTCCCCGGACCATGCCTTCGACAGACCCTCCCAAGTTCCACACGGACCCTTCTCGTTCCCCTCTCAGACCACTTTCATACCGTTACCACTACTCACCCTCCCGTTTCCCTCGTATCCCTCCCATTGGCCTCCCATTCCTCTTCCATTTCCCCTCTCGTTTTCCAACAATTCCTCTCCCGTTACCCTCCCGTTTCCATCCTATTTCCTTCTCCATTCGCTCCCATTCCCTTACCATTTCCCTCCCTTTGCGCCAATTCCTCTCTCGTCCCCCTCCCATTCACCTCTCTTTCACCTCCCATTCTCCTTGCTTTCTGTTTCATTTCTGCTCCCATTCCCTCCCATCTCACTCTCATCTCACTCTCATCTCAAACCCCATCTCACCGCCCATCTCATCCCCTCACCCCCAATCTCACCGCCCATCTCATCCCCTCATCCCCCATCTCACCGCCCATCTCATCCCCCATCCCCCGTGCATGGCAGGACGCACACGAGTACCCGTGCTGCGGGGGGCGCATGTGCTGCCGCAAGGGGGCGTGTTACGAGCGGAAGAGAGGGCAGTGGGACTGCTGCCCGCTGGGGAAGAAGGCCTGCCACAATGGCAGACGATGCTGCTGGAATAGTTGAGATTCGAGCGGTGAAAGCTGTTAGAAAGGAGAATGGTAAGTACGGTAGTGCCAGAAATGAGTGCGCCTTTTTTCCAGTTCTAATTGCTTCTTTGTTGTCAGGGTTTATGTATAGTAGTACCCGATTTTGGGTGATGCGCTGGACAGACACACTATTAGGGTGTGGATGCAGCATAAATCTGTTGAGATCTATGAGCACAATAATTGGAAGACAATCATTATTCCAATCCAGAGTTGCAGACATGGGTGTGACACTGGAGTTTGACTGTCGTATGTCCATGATTCGCTCCCAGTGACTTTGTGTTCACATTAGTAATCTGTAGCAACATTTTGTAAAGTTGGAAAAATCTGTAAAACATTTTTAGTTCTTCAGCCAGGAATGGCAGTGAAAGATTATAGTGGTAGAGAAATGGTTTTGCCTTGTGGAGTCCGTACGCAACTGGGAGTACCACAGCACTCTGTGACGAAGCAATGACCAGATGGTTACTGGTGCTTGATCGACATTTGTACGCCGAACCTGTTACAGTATTGAGAGCGCCGTCAGCTGTGCTTCCGTTCCAGAGAAATTTGAAGAGGTTTTATGCACGCGCGCGTGTGTGCGGGAATCGGTTCGGGAATCGGTTTAGGGCGCGTGTGTTCTTGCCGAACCTGACAAAGTTCGAACTCAAACCATTTTTCACCGTGTTAAAAACGTCTTTTACTGTATTATACCGTGACAAACCGTTATAAAAGTTCGAGCTTTCAGTCAGGTTCGGCAAGAACACACGCGCCCTTATGCTTGAGAAGAACCCTTCCCATACCTGCACCCAAACCCCCTGATCCTTACCACAAAGAATCACAGGCACACCGAGCCTCGCCAAGACCGCGAACCAGGAAACAGCCAACCACGATGCACCAAACTTCACCTGACCAGCATGCCGAGCCACCAAGTTTGGCGCCGAACCACATAACACCGACCACCATCACATCGCATCACACAAAACCCCTCCACTCAAAAATCACCTCCCCCTCTGCGAAAATTTTGTCCCCCCCTCCCTTCCAGGGCCCCGAGTAATCGCCTCCTTCCACCATATATCGAGTCGCGCACGAGCTTCACATGCATCTGGCGCGACCAGCAAGAAGGGAGAAGAGTGAGGGAATTGAGAAAGGTGGGTTGGGCTTGATTGAAGCTTGATGGGGTCCAGAGACACTTCCAATTGGCCCCTTCTCTAACTGTGTAAACCTCTAACCACCCTGTTTGCTTTGTCTCCAATCGCGACTTTGCGACTCCTGTGGCCTGTCCCCGTGTTTCTCCCAGCCTGCAAGAAGGCTGTATGGAACGCTTTGTAGTTCGTAATTGTTGTGGGATTAACTCGAGACAGCTGATTTTTTCGTCCCGCTTCGCTGTTATTTATACTTTCTAGGCCACTCGCTCATCCTTCACGATGAAGTCGAATGCTGTGACGTTTCTACTGATAGCCATCGTTGCGCTCCTTCCGCTAGCCGACTCATCCTTCAGGGAAGGTGACAAAGTCGCGACGACGGCGCTCGGGCAGACCGCGATTTTCGATGATAGGCACGCAGCCGTTGCGTCATCGGCGGAGCAAGCAGGGCGGCGGGAGCTTCTGCTGGTGGCGGCGAAGCGGCCGGTGAAGTGTCCGAAGCCGAACACGGGCGTGTGCGCGATGTCGGGGTACCCCGGCTGCCAGAAGCCCCGCATCTACTGCAGCGGCGCCTGCTGCATCGTGAGTCGTGCTGGGGGTGTAGAAACTGAAGCGTGCCAATTCGGCGACTGCGAGACGGGCTCGTTTCAGCAGAGAGGCACTGTTGCGGGTCCCTGGGTAAAAGCTGTGCGGGAGAACGGCGAGAGGGGGCAGGGTGTGCGCGTGAGCGGAAGAGTCGTGAGCGAAGAGCTGTGACCGACGAGTTGTGAGCGACCGAGAATGCGATGCTGAACGAGCCGCGAGCGAACGAGGTGGTTCCGCAATATCGTGTCTATCCATTCGCACGTTTTCCCCGTCACTCTCGCTTTCTCTCTTTTGGTTGACAATCGTGTCTCTTTCTTACTTTTCCATCCCTCCCAACGCACTGTCCGGCGCGGCTACTGGCGGCGGGGCAGGACACGCACGAGTACTCGTGCTGCGGGGGCATCATGTGCTGCAAGGTGGGCGCGTGCTTCCGCAACGTCACGGCGCGCACGTGGGGCTGCTGCCGCATCGGCTTCAAGGCGTGTGGCGGACCCAAACCCGGCAGCAGGTGTTGCCGACTGTGAGCAGGAAGGGCCTGTTGCAAGCAGTACGAGAAAGGATAGTGAAGGTCCCGACTCCCGTGCATGCAGGCTTTCGTGGATCTGGGTGCTGCTGGGCTCTCGTCGTGAGCGGTTGTAGCCTTGAGGCTGGTCCCATGGCACTTCGCGGGCTCTGCGCTCTCACGACCCGTGGACACAACATGCGAGTCCTCTCTGGGCCAACACATCATGACAGGGAACGAAGCCTGGTAATGGAGAACGAGAGCCCTTACAATACTAGTATGGATCTAAACTTCCAGTGGGTGGGTCAATCTGATGCTCGTATAGAACGAGAAGGTTAGCTAGGTTACAAGTATATTCCTCCACTCATGTGCTATGCTTATTATTATATGCATCCTGGCAAACTTGTATAAGTAAGGTATGAGTTAGCATGCTGTCTTACTATGTGCATCTTACCGAGGATATTTCCTCGCCTGGTTTGCCGTCAGCTGGACAACCGGTCCAGACCAGCCCGCACTGCACGTCATCTCTCCCAGCGGAGTCCCGCAAGGAAAGCTCGCCCCATGAGCCAACCTGCTACAGTGTTTCCGTGCCAAGGCAAGATTACACCCTGTTTCTCAGCGTTCTGACAATCGGGAGCCCCGGCTACAGTGCGAACGTGAGCTTGGATTTTGCAGGCTGGTGCTTGCAACCGAACCCCAGGTAGGTGGCGGGCAAATGCAGTACAAGAGAACGATACACAACGGTTTATGAAAGAAACAATGCTAACGCGTACGGTTTTTTGCGGTAAACTGTGCTTATATGGTATGTTCTGGGACCGCTTTGGACGCGTTGATGTCAGAATAAGTGGTATGTCAATACAGCGAATGTCAGTGTGGCGCGAAACAGGGTGTATCTCGCGTCATTGAAACGCTCCCCCCAACCCCACTTCCGAGCCTTCCGCGCCATCACGCTCCGCCCGCAGCCCTCGGCTTGGCAGAATGAAACCGTGCTGACACCCCAATCTGTCGAAAACAGGCCCATACCTCGCAGTTCCCCGCGCCTGTCCCTCCCGCCTCATACAAACACACCGCAAGCGCCACTCGTCAGCATGACGCCCCGCCTTCCGAGCGGAGTGGGAGGGTATAAGGAGCGCGCTGGCGGTAGTAAAGACTGCAAGTCGGCAAGCAAAAGCACAAGTCCGCATTCGAATGAGAACTTCACTCCACCAGATATTGAGAGGGCTGTATGCACGCGTCTGCCTCATTTGGTTCTTCCTCTCCCATCACCTCTCCCGCTCCCTGCAGCCATTTTTCCGTCTCCTCATCCCAGTCACCCAGAATACTTAGGTTTCCCGAAACAGCGCGCCGTCGCACGGAGGCGGTTCTATCCGCAGCATCCATGGACGCGGCGACCGTACCGCCGGATGCGTGCAACGTGGAAGAGCTGCGTGATGTGGAACTAGTAAAAGATGCTCTCCTGTCGGGGAAGGATTTAATAAACGATTTGCCCGACGACGTGCTCTCCGCCATTCTCGCACGCGCCTCTGCCGGCGAGACGCTGCACCACGCGCTCGTGTGCCGCCGCTGGCTGCGCCTGGCGCAACTCTCCCAGCACGCCGTCCTCGTCAGCGCCCCGCGCCACCTCCACGCGGGCGAGTTGCTGCGCGGCTTGGCGCGCTTCCCCAACGCGAACTCGCTCACGCTAGGCGACAAGAGCGTCGACTTTTTCAACGACGCATTTCTGCGCGCGCTGCCCTCCGCATGCCCGCAACTCTCCCGCCTGCGCCTGGACGAGCCGCAGTACACCGGCGCCCCCCACTTCCGCATCACGCTCACCTGCCTTGGCCGCTTCCTCCGCAGCGCGTCGCGCCTCGAGGAGCTCACTTTGAAGCACAGCCTCGGCCACATCACGAAGCTTCCTTCCTCGCTCGCGTCGCTCTCGTCGCTGCGCGTGCTCAAGCTCTGTCTGAAGCGCCTCCGCGTTCTGCCCGACGAGCTCGGTGCGCTGCGGGCGCTGGAGGAGCTCTCCGTGGTCTGCCCCAAACTCACGAGCCTCCCCGCGTCCGTCGGGCAGCTCCCACGGCTGTCCTGCCTCTGCCTGTCGAGCTGCCGCGAGATGCGCCAGCTTCCCGCGCAGCTCGGCGCGCTAAGCGCGCTGACGGCGCTGGAAATTCACGGGTGGTACCGCCTGGAGGGCATTCCGGAGAGCATCGGCGCGCTGAAGGAGCTGCGCCGCCTGCACCTGCGGAACGTCACGTGCGCGCTGCCCAACGTGGGGGAGGAGTGGCGCAAGCTGGAGGAGCTGAGCCTGGAGGACGTTCACGTTAGCCATCTTCCGCCCATCTCCCTCGCGTCTCTCGCGGTCCTCACCATCCGCCAGTGCCGCTTCCTCCGCGCGATCCCCGACGAAATCGGCGCGGCGCCAGCCCTCCGCGAGCTCGAGATCGTCGAGGCGCCGCTCACCGCGCTGCCCGCGTCGATCGGGATGCTGACGTCACTGGAGCGGCTGGTGCTGGCGCCGTACGGGTCGGTGAGCGCGCTGCCGGCCGCGCTGCTGGCACTGCCGCGACTTGCGCACGTGGTGCTGAAGAATGTGTCGAGTCTTGATTCGCTGCTGGGGGATTGGGCGGAGGCGGAGGCGGAGGCGGAGGCGGAGGCGGAGGCGGAGGCGGAGGCGGAGGCGGGTGAGGAGGAAGAAGACGCGGAAGGGCGGGACGCGGGCGGCGCGGCTGACCGCGAACCCGACGGGGCTGCAAGCACGGCTGATGCCACTGCCACCGCCGTCCCGCCTGCCCCTCCCCCGCCTCCGCTGGCTCCCGCCCTGCGCCACCTGGAGCTGCATATGGCATACCGCGCGCCTCTGGGCCGACTGCGCCGCTTGCCGACCGCGCTGTGGGCGCTGCCGGCGCTCACGCACCTCGGGCTGCACGGCTTCACGCAGCTCGTCGCGCTCCCCGCGCGCGTTGCCCGTCTCAAGTCGCTGCAGTCCCTCACCCTCCAATCCTGCTCGCGGATCACCCAACTTCCCCCTGCGCTCGCCGCGCTCGCGCCGTCGCTGCGCGCGCTCACGCTGTCGGACCTCTCCGCGCTCTACTCCTTCCCCCCCGTCGTCTGCCGCCTCACCGCGCTCACGTCGCTCTCGCTCGTCCGCCTGATGCACATCGAGCGCCTCCCCCCCGCGCTCTCCGCGCTCTCCGCCCTCCGCACGCTCAAAGTCTCTATCGCGTCCGAGCTCTCCTCGATTCCCCAGTCGCTCGGCCAGCTGGCAGAGCTCGAGTCGCTCGAGCTGGAGGATTGCCCCGCGCTGCGAAGCCTGCCTGCGTCGCTCGGCCGCCTTACGGCGCTGCAGACGCTGGTGGTGATGCGATGCGGCGCGCTCACCGCCATTCCTGCCGCCATAGGCGGACTCGGCACGCTGACGCGGCTTAGCCTGACCTCGTGCGGCGCGCTCACCGCGCTGCCGAATTCCATCGGTCAGCTGGGCGCGTTAAAGGAGCTGACTATAACGAACGTGCCAATTGCGGCGCTCCCGGACACTCTCAGCGGGCTGACGTGTCTGGAGGAGCTGCGCGTCTCGGACTGCCTCTCCCTCGCCGCGCTCCCCGCGTCCCTCTGCGCCCTCCCGCGCCTCCACACGCTCTCCCTCATTGCGTGCTCCGCGCTGCACGCCCTCCCGGACGACATCGGCCAGCTGCGCGCGCTCAAGCGCCTCGCCCTCGAGCGCTGCTCCGCGCTCGCCCGCCTCCCCGCGTCCCTAGCGCGCCTTCCCGCGCTCGAGTCGCTCGACGTCACTAGCTGCGACCTTCTCACGCACCTCCCCGACGACTTAGCGCCGCTGCCGCGCCTCGTGCGCCTCGCGATCAACCACTGCCGCGCCTTCGTGCGCCTTCCCGCGTCGCTCCCCCGCCTGCCCGCGCTCCGCGTCCTCTCGCTCTCGTACTGCCCGTCGCTCGCCGCGCTCCCCCCCGACCTCGGGTCCCTGCGCGCGCTGCACTCCCTGCACCTGCGCGAGTGCTCCGCGCTGGCGGAGCTGCCCGCGGGGCTGGCGCGCGCGGAGGGGCTGCGCCACCTGGACGTGTGGGGGTGCGCGGCGGTGGGGGACGACACGGAGGTGGGCGTGTGCGGGCGCAGCGTGCACGTGGTGCGGGGGAGGCGCGAAGGGGGCGAGTTCGTGGGGGTGAAGCCCAGGAAGAGGCGCGCGGGGCGGGCGCGGGGGGGAGGAGCGGGGGTAGCGGGGGTTCAGGCGGGAACGGAAGCAGGCGGAGGAGGGGCGGAAGGAGGAGAGGCGGCTGGGGGGGGTGGAAGTGGGGCAGACAGGGGCAGTGCGGAGGCTGGGGGATTGGAGGGTGCAGCGGCAGGCGAGGGAGGGGAGGGGGGAGGAGAAGGGGAAGGCGGGATGGAGGCAGAGGGCGAGGGTGCAGGTGGGGAGGACGGCTTGGGGTCACTGGGGCAGGCACAGGGGGCGGGGGAGGGAGCAGGGGAAGGAGAGAATCAGAGGGAGGAGGAGAGGGAGCAGGATAGCGTGGGAGTGGCAGGGGATGAGACGCAGCAGATGGGAGTGGGGGAAGGAGAGGAAAGTGGAGAGGGGCAAGCAGAGGTGGGAGGAGACGGGAGAGGGGAGGAGGGGATGACACGAGAGGGCAGACATGAGGGAGGGGACGGCGATGCGCACATGCATGGGGTTGAGGCAGGGGGAGAAGTGGAGGGAATCGTGGGGGGAGAGGTGGAGAGTGTGGGAGAGGAGGGAGAGAGTGAGGTGAGTGGGGAGGGTGAGGATGGGGATGGGCGCATGGGCTTGAATGACTGCGGTGCAGCAGCAATGCATGGTGATGGCAGCGATGGCAGCAGGTTGGGGAGCAGAAGCAATGGCAGAGAGGGGGGCACACGGATGGGCAGAGGGAGGGGTGCAGATGGGGAGGCGGGGAGATGGGAGGGCAGGGGGAAGGACAAGGGGGGTGGTGGCAAGCGAGGGCGGGAGGGGGAGGGTGGGAGGATGGAGGGGAAGAAGCGGAGGAGAAAGGAGGCGCGGGCCAAGGCGTGGCGGTGCAAGCGCGCTGCTAACTGCTGCTGAGAGCACGGCTGCCAGCTCGGTTCAAAGGGGTCAAATACAAGACCGTTTCTGCTGCTGCTGCTGCTGCTGCTGCTGGTGTGTGCAGCTGCAGAGTTATTTTCCCGTGTCAGTGGTTGTAGCATTTGGCCACTATCCATGCCAAGCGCTGTGGTTGCTTGCTCCTCATTGTACGGTATATATTACACCTATTGGAGCAATAAAACCATTTATAGTGGACCTTTCACATTTGCATTGCACTGCTCGAAACCCGTACAAACCGTACCTAGCATGTGGCACACACCGTGAATGCTCTACTGAAATTGTTGTGTTAGCCCTTCTGGCTGGGCGTCCTCATCTTCCCTCCAATAGTTTTCTCCCCATTCACTGGTCTTCGGTCACTCTCTCTCTCCCCTTTCTTCGCCACTTCCGTTCCAGAACACGCTACACACAAGCCACTTACCTTCCTGGCAAAATTCCAGTATAGCATGATAAAACAAGAATCTAAGCAAATCCTAGGCCACTGCGATGCGCGCTCAACTACCTAGCTGCCAGCGTTCCTGAATCCCTGGGGATGAGGGACTGGCCGGTCGCTCTTCCCTCGGCTGGTCGCTCTTCCCTCGGCTGGACGAGCAGCAAGCCTGTGGTGCATGCTGCCTTGCTAGCCTCGGAGCCTCATCCTTGCAGTCTTCCTGCTCCTCTCGAGGCTCTGCTGCCAACAACCTTGTCCACTTTTCTTCTCCCAACTACCGGTACTTCTCCTAGAGACCCCCCAACTATTTGCTACCACTATCGTTCCTCGGAGTCGGTTGGTCGGACCACACCCCTGCTTGGTTAACAAAGAAACCAAAACAGCTATCCGTCACGTACCCCTTGAGCTGCTGTGTTACCCGCACTGGACATCCCACTTTTCCGTACATTGTATGACTGGTGTGGGTTACGCGGCATAATGGGTACCCCAGCACACAACAACAATTATGCCATTGTGTGTTTCCCCAGCACAGCACAGCATTGTGCTCCGCCATGACCTCACTGCTGTGCCATGTCCCCAGCGCTGTGCCATGCCCCCAGCGCTGTGCCATGCCCCCAGCGCTGTGCCATGCCCCCAGCGCTGTGCCATGCCCCCAGCGCCGTGGTGTCTACTGGAGTGCGGCGCTGCGGCGGCGGCGTTGCCACAGAAGGTTCTTGCGCCTGGCAGGGGGGGAAAAGGGGTGCAGGACGGGATTGCGGCGGTGTGGCAAAAGGGGACAAGAGGTGCACTTCCCTCACTGCTTGGCGCTGTGGCGGCGGCGCTGCCACAGGAGGTTCTTGCGCCTGGCAGGGGGGCGGAGAGATGGGTGCACGACGGGCAGCGGCGGTGTGCACACAGGCGAGCAGGTGGCATGGTCATGTGTGGCATGGTCATGTGTGGCATGATCATGTGTGGCATGGTCATGTGTGGCATGGTCATGTGTGGCATGGTCATGTGTAGCATGGTCATGTGTGGCATGGTCATGTGTGGCATGGTCATGTGTGGCATGGTCATGTGTGGCATGGTCATGTGTGGCATGGTCATGCGTGGCATGGTCATGCGTGGCATGGTCATGTGTAATGCATTGTGTTTCGTGGCATAGGAGGAGAGGGGTAAGGGTCTTAGGTCTTACGCGGCATAGGTAGAGGCAGTGGAGCCATTGGAGGCGGAGGGCACATAGGGAGCGCTCTCGCCCAGCAGTGCCCCCTCCTCTAGAATGATCTCCACGCTCTTCTCCAGTATCTCCTGCTGCACTGGCAGGAACTTGCCCTTGCTCTGCATGGCGATGGAGGGGGAGTGTGGGGTGGAGTGAGATAGGAGTGGGCGTGCGGGCACGAGGGAGTGAAAGGAGGTGGCGGGAGTGGCTCATGATGGCAGCCCCCTCCGCTAGAATGATCTCCACGCTCTTCTCCAGTATCTCCTGTTGCACTGGCAGGAACTTGCCCTTGCTCTGATGGGGGGGGGACCGGTGGGGTGAAGTGAGTTGGGAGGGGTTGGTGGCACGAGGGTGGAAGGAGGTGAGGAGCGGAGGGAGTGGCTCATGATGGCCTCCTCTAGGATGATCTCCACGCTCTTCTCCAGTATCTCCTGTTGGACTGGCAGGAACTTGGCCTTGCTCTGAGTGGGAGGTGGGAGGGGGAGGGGGGGAGCAAGGGCGACGGGGGGTGATGGCATGAGAGGGAGAGGAAGAAGGTGGGGAGAGGGAGTGGCTCATGATGATGCCCACCATGTCGTTCATGGACGCCACAACACCAATCTGCAGCCCCGGCCCCGTGCGCTGCTTCAGGTACCCCATGGCCCCCCAATGCAACCCCCCCCCCCCATCCTTCCCCCTATGCGCCCCCCCATCCTTCCCCCCATGCGCCCCCCCATCCTTCCCCCCATGCGCCCCCCCATCCTTCCCCCCATGCGCCCCCCCATCCCCTCCCCATGCATCCCCATCCACCCCCCCTTGCACCCCCATCCTCTCCCCACCACCCACCACGAAACCGATCTGCAGTCACGAGCCGGTGAGCTGCTTAAGGTACCCCATGGCGGGCCCTTGCTGCGCTCCACGCGTGGGTACCACACCCCATACCATGCACCCACCCATTACCCCTCGCCCTCCACCCACCATGTCTTTGATAGACGCCACGACACCAATCTGCAGCCCCGACCCGGTGAGCTGCTTTAAGTACCCCATGGCGGGGTCCTTGCTGACGCGCGGGTCCTGCTGCAGGCGATGATGGCAGTGTGTCTATTCACCCACCCACACTCAATACACCCCCATTTCACCCACACTCAATACACCCCCATTTCACCCACACTCAATACACCCCCATTTCACCCACACTCAATACACCCCCATTTCACCCATGCACCCTCTATCCCGTGCAACCACCCGCTAACCATCCCACCGCCCACCATGTCTTTAATGGACGCCACGACACCAATCTGCAGCCCCGATCCGGTGAGCTGCTTCAGGTACCCCATGGCGGGGCCCTTTGAGCGGTCCACGCGGGGGTGCTGCTGCGGATGATGGCAGTGCTGCCATTCATTCACGCATGGTTGATACACCAACCACCCCGCCCATGCACACCCCATCCCATGCACCCACCCATTGAACCTCGCCCACACTCACTTGGTCTTTAATGGAAGCCACAACGCCAATCTGCAGCCCCGACCCGGTGAGCTGCTTCAAGTACCCCATGGCGGGGCCCTTGCTTTTGTCCACCCTTGGGTGCTGTTGCAAGTATGCCGTGAGTGCGTGAGTGATGGCCTTCACGCGAGGCACGTCCTCGTGCCGCAGCACGAACGCTGCCTCCAATGTCTTGCACCCCGCCCGCGTGAGGTTCGTTATGACCTGGGGAGGGGGAGATGGGGTGGGGGTGAGGTAGGAGGGGGGGCAGTGTGGCAGGAGGTGGGGCACAAGCAGAGGGGTGGTGGGTGTCACATGGGGGAGGAACGGGAGGGCCAAGGGTGCTGCTGCAGGTAGGACGTCAGCACGTGCGTGGTGGCCTTCACCCGTGCCACGTCTTCATGCCGCAACACAAAGGCGGCCTCCAGTGTCTTGCACCCCGCGCGCGTGAGGTTCGTGATGACCTGGGGGGGGGGGGAGATGGGGTGGGGGTGAGGTAGGAGGAACAGTGGGGCAGGAGAGGGGTGTTGGTGGGGCAAGAGCCGAGGGGTGGTGGATGTCTCATGAGGGAGGAGGGGGGGCGAAGGGTGAAGCAGGTACGCCGTGAGTACGTGTGTGATGCCTTCCTCGCGGCACGTCCTCGTGCCGCAACACGAACGCGGCCTCCAGTGTCTTGCACCCCGCCCGCGTGAGGTTTGTGATCACCTGGTGGCGGCAGGGTGGGAGTGGGGGAGGAGGGGGAAATGGGGCAGGGGTAAATGGGGCAGGGGTAAATGGTGGAGGGCGGGGGGCGAGGAAGGGGTGGTTGGGGGGGCATGAGCCGTTGTGGTGGCCAGAGGAGGGGTGGTGGATGTCACATGAGGGAGGAGCGGGAGGGCCAAGTTGCGAGGGGGCAGAGCGTTGACGGGGGAGGTGAAGATGGCGTTGGGGATGATGATGGGCGCGAGGTCACCCTCCTGCAGCGTGGTGTGCAGGCAGGCATGGCTGACGCACTGCTCACTTCACGTCCAGCCTCTACCATTCTCATGCCTCCCACCTGCACTGCCTCTAAACCCCATGCCCCATCACTGCCAGGAGGTGGTCATATACACCTAAGCTAGGTTATGTAAAAGAGCGCTCACAGCGGAGGTGAAGACGGAATTGGGGATGATGATGGGAGCAAGGTCGTCCCCTTGTGCTCACTGGCCCCATGTCTCTGTTCATTTGTTCTCTTTCCAAAGCCCCTCCCATGCCCCACCAAACGAGGAGAGGAGCGCTCACAGCGGAGGTGAAGATGGAGTTGGGGATGATGATGGGCAAGAGGTCGTCGCCTTCAATGGTGGTGTGCAGGAACCCGACCTCCTGCACCTTGCCCTTGAGCCCCGCCACTCGGATCTTACGGCGGTGGTATGAAGGGGGCTCACCTCATGGTGGAGTTGATGAGAGACACTCACAGCAGACGTGAAGATGGAGTTGGGGATGATGATGGGCGACAAATCATCGCCCTCAATGGTGGTGTGCAGGAAGCCAATCTCCTGCACCTTGCCCTTGAGCCCCACCACGCGGATCTTCTCCCTCAGCGCGAACGGCTGTGTGAGGATGAGCATGAGCCCGCCAAAGAAGTTGGTCACGACCTTCTCCGATGCGAACGCCAACGCGAATCCTGGGAAGGGATGGAGGAGGAGGGGGCGGACAGTGGGGTGAGTCAAAAGTGGGGGGGAGTCAAAAGTGGGGGGGAGTCAAAAGTGGGGGGGAGTCAAAAGTGGGGGGGAGTCAAAAGTGGGGGGGAGTCAAAAGTGGGGGGGAGTCAAAAGAAGGGGGGGGAGGGAGCGAGGTTTGAGTGGGCTTGGGGAAGAGCGCCAGCACGAGCCCGCCCAAGAAGCTGGTCACCACCTTCTCAGATGCGAATGCCAACGCGAAACCTGGGATGGGATGGGAACAGATGGGGATGGGGATGGGGATGGGGATGGGGATGAGGATGCCTCTCACCGCACCTAGCATGACCCTCACCGCCCTTGAAAGGCACTTCAATGAACGGCGTACGAGAGATGCGTGTCAATGCGCGGCTTACCTGAGATGCCACCGATGGCAATGAGCGACTGGAGGCTGATGCCACACATGTCGGCGATGGTGATGCCACACATGTCGGCGATGGTGATGCCTGCTACCACCTGAGATGCCTCTCCACCCAAGCCCCACCTGAGATGCCTCTCCACCCAAGCCCCACCTGAGATGCCACCGATGGTGATGAGCGACTTGAGGCTGACACCGAACATGTCTCTGATGCCACTGACCCCACTCTCAACCCACTCTAGATGCCCCTCACCTCACCTGAGATACCACCGATGGCGATGAGCGACTTGAGGCTGATGCCAAACATGTCAGCAATGGTGATGCCCGCCAGCACACGCAGCAGCAGCGTCAGCACCGCACTCACGTTCGCCAGCACCGGCTGTTGTAGGGGAAAGGGGAGAGGGGGACGCATGAAGAGGGCGAGCAGGTGTGGCAGTGAGGGAGGGGCGAGAGGGTGATGCCTGCTAACACGCGCAGCAGCAGCGTCAGCACCGCACTCACGTTCGCCAGCACCAGCTGCACGGGGTGGGGGGGGGGGGGGGGAGGGGGTGGGGGAAGAGGGGAGTAAAGAGGAGGGGGAAAGGGAAGGTGGATGCAGAGATAGGGAATGGAGAGGGCCAGCGGATTGGAGGAGAGGGAGAGGGGAGGGCGAGCAGGTGTGGCAGTGGGGGATGGGAGAGCATGGGGTGTGTGTGGGTGGAGAGTGCGGGGAGTGTGAGTGACACCACATCACGCCATGCCATGCCACTCCCCGCCTTGTCCTCTCCTCGGGGTGCCCCCCTCACCTTCTCCGCCTGCCCCCCTCACCTTCTCCTCCGCCTGCCCCCCTCACCTTCTCCTCCGCCTGCCCCCCTCACCTTCTCCTACGCCTGCCCCCCTCACCTTGTCCTCGGGGTGCCTAGCAGCAATGAGCTTCATCGGGCGGTCCTTTCACCCAATGGCAAACCATGCCATGCCATGCCATGCCATGCCATGTCTCACAGCCTCACCTAGTCCTTGCCTTGCCCCCACGGCCCGTCCCACACCGCGCCTTGTCATCGGGGCGTTTGTCAGCCACAAGCTTCAAGAGGCGGTCCTTCCACCTGATGGCACATTGCACCACACCACGCCATGCCCCACCCATGCCCCACCCATGCCCCACCCATGCCCCACCCATGCCCCACCCATGCCCCACCCATGCCACACCCATGCCACACCCATGCCACACCCATGCCCCACCCATGGCACACCCATGGCACACTATGCCATGCCAAGGCACGCCACGCCCCACCTTGTCATCGGGGCGTTGAGCAGCGACGAGCTTCAAGAGGCGGTCCTTCCACCCGATGGCAAACCACGCCGCCGCCACCACGAGCGCCACGCCCCTCGCCCTCGCCATCAGCGCCGCCTGCCCCGCCTGCCTCAGCGCCGGCACCAGCACATGCAGACTGTGATGTGTGGGGGGGAGAAGGGGGACGGGGGGCGGGGAAAAAGCTGTCACTGCTCTCTGTGTACTTGGGTCGCAGCACCCCATGCCACGCCCCTCGCCCTCGCCATCAGCGCCGCCTGCGCTGCCTGCCGTAGCGCCGGTACCAGCACATACAGACTGCCGTGGGGGGGGGGGGGAGGGGAGGGGAACGAGGGACGGGAGAAAAGGAAAGGGGGAAGTGGAACGAGGGAAGGGGGAAGAGGGACGGGGAAAGGGGGAAAGGGGAAGTTGGAAGGGGGAGAGGGAACGGGGAAGGGACAATTGGGGATGGAGGAAGAGGGAGCGGGGATGGGGGAACGGGGGAGGGGGCAAAATAGGGAAGGAGGGGGAGTGGAGTATGAGTGAGTGAGCATGTGAGGAAGAGTGAGCATGTGAGGAAGAGTGAGCAGAAAGACGACAGCAGCGGGGCAACAAGGCGATGGAGCGATGCGATGCGATGAAGAGGCGGCGCTGAGGAGAGAGAAGGGGAGAAGGGAGGGACTGACTGGCGCGTGAGGAAGGCAGAAGCGAGTGCGAACTGCATGGGGCGGACGAGCGCGCCGAACATGCTGTCACCGAACTCCTCCTCCGTCACCTCCTCGTCGCTCATCACGTACGTCCCCCACACGCTGGCACGACAGGGGGAGTGGCAAGGGGAGGGGCAGGGGCAGGGGCAGGGGCAGGGGCAGGGCGGAGAGGATTGGGGGGGGGGAAAGAAAGGGCGCGGCGAGCATGCTGTCGACGAACTCCTCCTCTGTCACATCCTCGTTGCTCATCACGTATGTCCCCCACACGCTGCCACGCGCAGAGAGGCGGGGGGCAGGGGGGTCAGGGGCAGGGGGGACAGGCAGGGGGCAGGCAGGGTGGAGAGGATGCGGGGGGGGAGAGGGGCGCTCCGAACATGCTGTCGCCGAACTCGTCCTCCGTCACCTCCTCGTCACTCATCACGTACGTCCCCCACACGCTGCCACGCGCAGGCGCGGGCGCACGCGCAGGCGCAGGGGCAGGGGCGGGCGCAGGCGCAGGGGCCGAGCGGAGTGGATAGGGAGTGGGGGTGGAGAAGAGCCGGGAGCATGGGGGGAGGTAGAGAAAAGGAGAGAGAGGGATTAAGTGAAAGAAGAAGGCGGTTCGATGAAACGCGGTACTGCACGGTGCTGCGGGGTGCTGCACGGTGCGGGCGTGCACTGACTGCTGACACGCGTTTTGAGTCCCCAAGTGCATAAGTGCAGCCCAGCAACGCCATCGCCTCGCCTCGCTGCCTCTCCTTGCCCACCCCCTCTCCCCGCTCGTCCCTTCACAACCCCAATGCCTCAGCGCGACGCGCCACGTAAGCGTCTCACTGCTTCAGCACGACACGCCCATCTGTGGCGCTTACTGGTTGAGCGCGCGGCAGATCTGCGGCGCGCAGTAGATGACGACGAGCGTTGCCAGCCCAACGATGCTCTCGCGGAGGAAAAGGACAACCTGCGCCGCCAACACGCAAACGCACAGGAGAAGGCACGCGCATGCGCAGCGTGCAAGCGCAAAGACGGTGGGTGCACTGCCGTGAGCATGCAACGCGATAAACACGGATAGCACAAACGGGCGTGCATTCGAGCCGCAGATCGGCGTCGCGGGGTGGGCGCCGCGCCGATAGTACACGTTTCACACTGTAACGGCTCACACTGTAACGCATCCTGCATCGCACACCGCGCCCGCCGCTGCGCCCAGGGTCCCATTCCCACCCCGAGCGCGTCCCCCGCGCGACTCACCGACACCTCCGTGAGCCCGAGACCCGCCGCGAACCCTGCCGGCACGACGCGCGAGTAGACGGCTTGCGCGACATCGGTCAGCGCGCCGGCCTTTACCATCGCCGCGGTCGCCGGAGGCGCCGCTGCAGCGGCAGCGGCGCGCACAGAAGTGGCGCGTCGCTTCGCGGAGAGCGCGGGGAGTGGCGGAAGGCATGTCCGTGCGCCGAGAGCGGAGGCGGCGGAGAGGCGAGAGGCGGGAAATGGCGCGGCGCATCGCGGTCTAACGGCAGCGCGCGGCAGGAGAGCAGTCGACGCGAGCGATGCCATGTTGTGCGTAGCGTGATGGCGAACAATGTCAGTACAGGTTCACAGAATCCAGGCTTTGGAAATGGGTTTGATAGCACAAGAGTGGTGTACGGACATGAAATGAACTTGTGATTCAAATCGACCTGGACAATGGAATTTCTCCTCCTCATTCCATGATGCTGGTGTTTGTGTTGTGATGTGAGCGGCTGGCAGAGAGCGGGAGGAGACAGGCAGGGCAAAAATGGGAGGGAAGTCGGCACACTGGTGGGCGCGGGAGTGGGTGTGGGGGCGACGCTTACCGTCCGATCTGTAGTCGCACAAATGAACCCGCTCTCTCCTACCGTCGATTGTTCTGATACGGCATTCGCCATCTTGACCGCCAAGCATGCCTGCTCAACTTTGAAATGTCAATTACAGTAGAACCGTCGATCCCCCGATGTCCTAGAATCTTGTTCTGACGGGCTAGATGTCGTGATTCGTGGATACTTGAATGTCGAAGAGTGTAATGATGTTATGTGTTATGAGTTGTAAAAGAGAGTGCGCAGGTAAACGAATAACGAAGCGGTGACTGAATGAAATTGCGAATACAAAGAATGTCCAGACTAATATAGAACTACGCTAGCTAGGCGAGAACCTCGGACGAGCGAGGTTGGGTGCAGGTTTGGCGATGAGAAAGCCGAAGGCGACGCGAGGAGCCTCGGCAGCGTTGAAATCGGCCGAACGTGCGAACTCCGAAAATCGGGTTGTACGCGAAGCAGTCAACCCCGATAAGGAATTCGGGAAAATTCCTTACACCACCCCCCCCCCCTTTAAGAAAGGTAGTCAATAGCCGAGACACGACGTCGTGCCAAATAAGCAGCAACAAGCGTCGAGGCGTCCAGGGAAGCGGATGGCACCCACGTGTCGTCCTCACTGGTGCGATCCGTCCAGCGAATCAAGAAATCCACGTGGCGTCCAGCGAATCAAGAAATCCGTCAAGGCGGACCCTATGAGCGAGGATCTTCGAAGGGTCAAGGGTCGGCTCCGGGACGGGGCGAGCTGTCGGGACCGCGTGCTGACGTGCAATGTCGGTCGTGGCAGGCACGAACTTCCGAAGAAGGTTGACGTGGAATGCGTCGTGGATATGCCAGTCGTCGGGGAGTAACAGCTTTGCCGTGACAGGTGTCACCATCGTGAGGATTTTAAACGGGCCGCAAAATCGTGGCCGAAGTTTCGCAGGGCCGGGCAGGTTCAGGTTCTTCGTGTCGAGAAGGACTAGTTGCCCAGCTGTCAAGATGAGCTCCCGTCGGAGAAGGTTGGTATATTTGCGGGAAGTGATATTCGCCTTGCGAATGGCATCGGCAGCTTTGTCTCGGGCTTCCTCAAGTTCCGTCACGAAAGTCTGGGAACGGGGAACCGGGTTGGTGAATGTAGTCGTCGTTGGAACAGCCGGGTCCATCCCGTAATTGAGGAAAAAAGGCGAGTGATTAGTCGTGCTGGATGGTGCGTTGTTGAAAGCGAATTCCAGCATGGCGAGCGAGTCTTCCCAGCGGGTAGGGTCGGGGCAGTTGGTGCGAATTGTTGGGCTGAGAATTTCAGCCTTAGGATCTTTGCAGATAATAGGCTAGTAAGTGCTAGAGTAGCACAGCGGAAGTCTTGAGTGAATGTACTTGTGCTGGTATGTGAGAACAAGTAATTGATTAAAGTAAAGGGCATACAGGAATATATAGAAAGGATAGATTACAAGAAACGGTTATGTTTATCGAGACGCGTAACGCTTCGACTATCGAGGTGGTTACTGTTTACTGAAGCGTCGCTTGCTGTTACGTAACCTCCAGGCGGTTACAGCTCGCAACCTCTAGTTGCGGTTTGATGTGGTACGCGCCTTTTCGACTTCGTACTCCTTTTGTTGTGCTTCAGTATCGGGTGAGGTTCGATACTACAGAAACGCACTAAGTCATGCGTTTATTTTCCCAACACTCCCCTTCGTTTCTGGAGTGTCGACGTGGTCAGCTTCGGTGACGTGGTCCAATCCGGTGAGCAGCATGCAGTACTCGAATTTCCCCTTTGGTAGCTTCTTGGTGAGATAATCTGCTGCCATCTCGGTGGTCGGGCAGTAATCCAGCTGGAGTTTTCCTTTCTCAATTTCGTCTTTCACGAAGAAGTATCGCAGTGTGATATGCTTGGTTCTGTTGGCGAAGCCATTCTTGTTCGCGATCCGTATCGCGGACTGGTTGTCGCAGAAAAGCGAGAAGCTGGGTACTTTCGCAATTTTCGCTTCTTCCAGCAGTTCGCGCAGGTACAGGCCCTCCTTGGTAGCAGTGCAGAGAGCAATATACTCTGTCGAGAGTAAGTGAACAGGAGAATGAAAGGTGGGGCCTAGGCTTAGTAGCCTAGGCCCTAACTAGGTATCGAGCGGGATTTTCCCTAGGAGCGATGTATCGAGTGAGTTGAGAGAAATTGGTGAAAAGGTTGGTTTCACTATAGGTTCAGGGGTACATATAGCATAGAAACACAATAAGGTGCACCACCAACAAAAGTTTACATAACTACACTAACTACAACTACAAGCAATTATAAAACATGACAAAATATTTCGACACGCCCCCATAATGCTTGTAGGTAGGTATGTAGTTACAGCAACAGCAGGTACCCCTTCCATCTCCTCACCCTCCTCCTTCCCCTCCCCCACACTGCTGCAGAAGCAGCAGAGAAGGGGGGAAGAGAGGAGAGGTGGAGGGACGGCTGCTTGTTGCCTCACACCCGCCACCCCGGTACCACTCCCCCTCCTCACCCACATCCTCACACCCTCCCCCCCCAGCGGCAGCTGCAGCGGTGGGACTGAAAGAAGGAGGAGGGAAAGGGAGAGAGTTGACCCCACGCTCCAACACCCTCCTGTGAAACTATGAGCAGAGGAATGAATGACTAAGTC
Organism: Closterium sp. NIES-65; assembly: GCA_948144175.1. Classification (NCBI taxonomy): domain Eukaryota; kingdom Viridiplantae; phylum Streptophyta; class Zygnematophyceae; order Desmidiales; family Closteriaceae; genus Closterium; species Closterium sp. NIES-65. Next base: position 427,579 of record CANXME010000511.1, on the reverse strand, counting down.
AGAGTTGGGTACAAAATACAACCCTAGCAAACTGTACCCCATATGTGCTACCCCACTATAGCCTACAAACATGCATCAGCTATAATAATCTGACACACCCCCATAGGCAAAGTGGGGGAGAACAAGGGGTCACAAGACCAGTCAAGCAAAGCAAAACAAGCTCAGGGTGGATCACAAAGTCACCACACAGTCCGAGCACAAGAGCAAGGCCAGAGGCCAGTTCACATGCAGGAGTAAAGACATATATATAAAACTAGACAAGCAAGAGCAGGTATATATATGTCAAAGTACAAGTAAAGTCAAGAAGAGAGCAAGTGAGGCAAGACAGGTACAAGACCCAGCTGGGTACAAAAGCGCTGATGGTCGCAAGGCGCAAGTGCCTTGGTGAACACATCAGCAGTGTTGGCCTCAGAGGCCACGTAAGCAAGTCGCAACTGACCACGCTGCTGCAGCTCACGAGCAAGGAAGTAGCGGAGAGCAATGTGCTTCGTTCTGTGCTCCAAGCGCTGCTCTCGACACAAGGCCAACATGGCCTTGTTGTCTACGTACAGCACTGGAGGAGAACGAGGCAGCTCTCCAAGGTCAGTCAGCAGGTAGGTGAGCCAGCGAAGCTCCTGTGCAGCCATGGCCCCGGCGTAGATCTCAGCCTCACAACTGGAGCCGAGAACCGAAGACGAGCGAGTAGACCGCCACGAGACAGAGCCGGAACCAAGGCTGAAGGTGTAACCCTGTGACGACCGCTGCGTAGCCTGGTCGTCAGCCCAAGAAGCGTCTGCGTGCCCAGTAAGGACCACTGGACTCCGCCCTCCAAGCACTAGCCCCATGCCCGACGTACTGCACAGGTAGCGCAATACCCTCTTCGCTGCAGCCATGTGCTCTGGTCGGTGTCTCCCAGGAGCAACATAGCGTGCAAGGATGCTCAGAGGGTATGCAAGGTCAGGTCGAGTGCAGGTCATCAGGTACATGAGGCAGCCAACAAGCTCTGCATACGGACCACTCGACTCTACGGACTCATCCGAAGGCAGAGCTGAGAGTGAGTGGCGAGTAGGCAGAGGAGTGGCCTGAGGCGAGGAGTACGTGAAGCCGAAGCGCTGAAGGACCTGCTGCACCATGTGTGACTGAGTCAGGGTAATGGTGCGGCGTGCTCTGTCCCGAGTGATCTGCAAGCCAAGGTAGCTGCGCAGTTCACCCAGGTCTGTGCACGTGTGTCTCTTCAGCAGCTCGGACTTCACGTAGGCGAGTCCAGCAGTGTCCGCTGTGGCAAAGACCAAGTCGTCGACGTACACGAGGATGTAGAACGGCGGCAGGGAAGTGTCGGTGCGAAGAAACAGCGACGGGTCAGCAGTAGAAGGAGCAAACCCAAGAGCCGCAAGCGTAGTCCTCAGTGTGTCGTGCCACTCACGCGGTGCCTGGCGGAGACCGTAGACTGGCCGTCGGAGGCTCCACTGGGTGCCAGGAGGGAAAGTCCCAGTGAAGCCAGGTGGACGGCGAAGCCAGATCTCCTCGTGCAGGCTACCCTGCAAGAACGCAGTGCTGAAGTCGAGAGAGTGAAGCTCGTAGTCGCGCTGAGCGGCAATGTGCAGCAGCACCCGAAGAGTGGTCATCTTCGGGGTGGGAGAGAAGGTCTGAAAGTAGTCAACTCCCTGCCGCTGACTGAAGCCACGAGCCACGTAACGCGCCTTGAAGACAGGCGGCGAGCCCGGCGGCCGCTTCACCCTGAAGATCCACATGCCACTGACGATGTTCGCCCCAGGAGGGGGAACCGCGTCAACGTAGGTGCCTGTGGACTTCCAGGAAGCCATCTCTGCATCCATAGCTGCCTGCCACTGAGAGGAGTAGGGACCCTCTACGGCCTCCGCGTAAGAACGCGGAGTCGGGATGTCTAGTGCATCCGGGTCTCCCTCAGGGGCTAGCAGTACAGACGCGAGACGAGGTGAAGCAGCGGCTAGACACTGGAACTCCTCCTGCCTGTCCTCTAGGACGTCCGTGCCAAGGGCACACTCACCCCCGACGGACGGAGGACAGGCGGACTCAGACTCAGCGACAAGACGAGCAGCGTAGTCTAGACGACAGCGCGCAGCAAAGTCGACAAGCTCAGTGACAAGGGCAGACGCAGCAGACGACTCGAAGGAAGGGTCAGTGACAGCAGTAGCAAGGAGACGCGTGACAGTAGGACTGGCAGCACGAAGAGAGTCCGACTCCGGGTCGGCAGGAGCAGGAAGAGAGGAAGCAGGAGGAGAAGGCAAAGGGGCACGCAGAGGAGCAGTGGACGGACGCAGTGACATCCGGTGCGTGCCAGGGACAGGAGGAGGACGCTGACGCGACCCGCGACCACTAGCGCGCTCAGTACGAACAGGCGACGCAGGACGAGACGCAGGCTCACGACGCTCAGTAAGACCTCCAGTCGGACCAGCGTAGGGAGAAGGAGCAGGCAAAGGGGAGGCAGGCTGTAGCTGTGGCTGTGACCGGACAGGCTGCGGACCCTCTAAGGAAGGAGGAGGAGGTGTAAGACCAAGAACCTGCTGCAGGAGCGGAACGAAGTACGGTCGGGGCCGCGCGGCGACGCCAGAAACAGCAGGAACAGCACCAGCACCCCCGGCAGGAGCACCCACTCCAGCAGCACCTCCAGCAGAACCACCAGAAGCTCCAGAACCTCCAGCAGCAGCACCAGGAGCACCGTCAGTCGGACCACCAACCGCAGGCTCAGCGCCAACGTCCTCAGCAGGACCAGCTCCAGGAGAACACTCAGACCCAGCAGCTCCAGCACCCACAGGACGAGCACCGCCAGGTCGCGTGGCAGCAGCGCCCTCCGCAGCCGAAGAACCACCAGCACCAGCGGCACGCCTCCAGCGCCGGGCAAACCACTCACGCAGCTCTAGTGGAGAGAGCGGCTCCCGGTGAGACGAAGCACCCCCAGGCACAGCACCTCCAGGCTCGGCACCTCCCGGCTCAGCACCCCCAGGCTCAGTACCTCCAGACACAGCACCCCCAGGCACAGTACCCCCAGGCTCAGCACCCCCAGACTCCGCACCCCCAGGCTCAGCACCCCTAGACTCCGCACCTCCAGGCTCAGCTCCCGCAGCAGCACCGGAGTCACCAGGGACCTCGACAGGCTCGACCGCGTCTACCTGAGACACACCTGAAGGGGCAGGACCCTGAGGGGGGAGGGGGACTACTGGGGGGGGACCTGGTACCAAGAAGAGCGGGGGTGGGGGGAGGGACGGAGTGCGGTAGGGGAAGAGGCGGTAGTAGGGTACCGACTCGTCGAACGTGACGTCCTGGGAGGACAGAACACGTCGAGAGGTGGGGTGGTAAAACTGCCACCCAGGGGCGTCGGGGGGGAACCCGAGGAAGACGCAGGGAGAAGCACGAGGGGACAGCTTGTCCGCAGACAGGTCGCGAACAAACGCCCGAGATCCCCAGACCCGGAACGCCGACGCATCGCCAACCTTCCCCGTCCACAACAGAGCTGGGGAGGTCTCCGGTCGAGAGACCCTGGGGTGGAGGTTGATCTGGTGCGCAGCGTACCTGACCGCAAACGGCCACAGAAAATGGGGAGCAGCCGCATGCATCATGGACGTACGAGCGACGTCCATGACCATGCCAATGCGGCGCTCAGCGATCCCATTCTGCTGTGGTGAGTCCGGAAGCGTGAAGGTCTGACGGATGCCTCGCACACGACAGTAGGTACTCAGGAGGGCCGAGGAGAACTCTCCGCCTCTGTCCGAGTGCAGACGCAAGACAGGGAAGTCAGAGCCAAAGCTTCTCCGAAGCTGAAGACGAGCTGCGCGGATCCAGTCGATCAACACCTGAGTGACCTCACCCTTGCTGCGCAAGGGGAAGACTGTGGTGTAACGCGAGTAGTCGTCAACCACTAGCAGGAAGTAGCGCTCCTGACCCTGTCCACGGACGCGGGCTGGGCCCCACACGTCCATGTGAAGCGTCTGCAACGGGGCCTCTGTCGGAGGAAACTGGGAGGAGTGAGGGGCAGCACGCTGGCGCCCCTCGACACAGGGGACACAGGCAGGGCCAGGGCCCGGAGGAAGGGGAGGGAGGGACCGGGGAAGACCAGACACAAGGACCCGCGAGGCCATGCCTCTGAGCCGAAGCAGAGAGGGGTGGCCAAGGCGGTGGTGCCAGAGGAGGGTCTCGTGAGACAGACGACGACACGAACAAGGGGCAGACTCAGGACCAGACCTGGACGCTGCAGCAAACACCTGACCAGACGAAGGGGCTCTACCAGACGCAGTACCTGGAGGAGAAGCAGTGGTCAGTGTGTACAGGCTCGATCCCGGCCGACGTGTAAACGTAGCCAGGTGGCGACCTGTATCCGCCTCCGTACAGTGGGTCACCCGCTGACGAGCAGGGGTGAACTGGTGGACACCTGCATCCTGGAGGTCAGCACCACTCACCAAGTTCGTCGAGAACGAGGGGAGGTAGAGACCAGTCAGGGTGCCAGAGGGGGCCGCCGGACACGGGAGGACAGTGGAGAAGCGAGACAGGACAGGCCCCCCAGAGGGGTCCGCCAGGGACACCGCAACCGGCCGACTCAGCGGCGTGAGAGTGGTGCGGTCCCTAAAGAAGGAGCGAGACGCTCCAGAGTCAAGGGTGAAGGTGTGAGAGGCCGAAGCCGACACAGTACCTGAGAGGGCGGACTCACCAGTACCTGAAAGCACAGACGCACTGGCACCTAGAGCAGCAGCTGCACAAGTACCTGACGCGGCAGTACCAATGCCCGGGTCGGGCGGGAAACACCGGTAACAGTCATCCTCATCACTACCAGTCACAGCATACATAGCAGAGAGAATAGCATCAAAATCAAGATCATAAATAGCTACACCAGCCCTAGACAGCTCTCCCCAGCGGGGGATCTCAGCGGCCTCCGGAAACTGCTGACGCCAGGCGTCGGTCAGGCGGCCAAAGCAGCGACGGGCTGTGTGGGCGCCTCCACACCTCTCCCCTGCACGGTCACCAGTGCGAAGAACGTAGGGGCAGGGACCAAGCGCACCACCGCGCTGACGCTGCAAGTACCACTCACGGAGCTGCTGAGGGCCGGGGACGGTGCGAGAGCGCTGCTGCTGCTGCGGCTGCTGCTGTGGCTGCTGCTGCTGCTGCTGCTGGCGCTGACCACCCCCAGAGCTGCTCCGCTGGGACGAGCCACTCCGACCCCCTCCTCCACCGCCACCCCCGCCTCCACCGCCACCCCCGTCGCCACCGCCACCTCCCCCACCAGGACCGTCGCTCCCACCGCTCCCACCGCCTCCTCCGCTACCACCTCCGCCGCCACCTCCGCCTCCACCGCCGCCACTACTACCTCCACTCCCGCCACCACCCCCCCCGCCACCCCCACTCCCCCCTCCACCCCCACCGCCTCCTCCACCGCCCCCTCTGGCTCCACCCGCTCCCTTGCCCCCTTTGCCCTTGCCAGTGCGGCGTCTGCCACTGGGGGCAGACGCCGCGCCGACCGACTCAAAACCAACGAGGTCGGCCGCAGCGGCAGAGGCGACAGAGGGCAGCAGGGGGGAGGGACCACACCCCTCAAAGATGGGGGTGCGAGGGTCACCCCGAGAGGCCCCTACAGCGACAATACTCTTCTCAGCCGCTAGCAGGGACTCCTCAAGGAGGTCGACAGTGAGAGTGGTGGGACAGACAGAGAGAAACTGGTCCCTAACGACACGAAGGGACTCAGGAAGACGGGTGACGAGAAAGTAGAGAGTGATGTACATGGGAGGAGGGTTCGCAGCGCGGAACTCAGCAGGAAGGGCAGCGCGGTAGCGGGTGTCACTAGCGCGGAGGTGGGTAACGAGGTCAGCGACAGTGGGAAAGGAAGCGAGGTCAGGGAAGAGAAACGGTAGCATGAGGCGGCTAAGGGTAGCGGAGGAAGGGGAGGAGTAGCGCGCAACTACAGCGTCGTACAAGGCCTGAGCGGTCTTGCACTGACTAAAGTGGGCACGCTCAGAGGAAGGGAGGTGGCGACGCACAGCAAGACGTGCAGCAGCATCGCGGGTCGCCCACTTGGAGCGAACGGCAGAGTCAGCATCAGCAGGCGGGGCAGGGACAGCGCCAGAGACAAAGTCAAAGAGAGAGACCTCATCTACCGCATCACACAGTAAGTACAGCTGCAGATCCTCGATCCAGACGGCAAAGTCAATGGCCCTCCCCTCAGCGTCAAAAGTGAGAACATTGGGGGTGGCCATAGCAGCAGCTGAAAGTCTCACCGGGATGGGAGAGTCGGGTAGGTCAGCAGCAGGCGGCTCGGGCTGCTCGTGCAGCTCAGGCGGCTCGGGCTGCTCAGGTACCGGGCGGCTCGGCTACTGCTAGGCGGCTCGGCTGCTGCTGGGCGGCTCGGCTGCTGCTGGGCGGCTCGGCTGCTGCTGGGCAGCTCGGCTGCTGCTGGGCGGCTCGGCTGCTGCTGGGCGGCTCGGCTGCTGCTGGGCGGCTCGGCTGCAGTGCAGTGGCGGGGCCGGGACAAGGCCGGCGGTAGGGCCGGCGGTAGGGCCAGGTAGGAGCCGGCGGCGGGCCGAGTAGGAGGCCGGCGACGGGCCGAGTAGGAGGCCGGCGACGGGCCGAGTAGGAGGCCGGCGGCAGGGCCGTGTAGGAGGCCGGCGGCGGGCCGAGTAGGGGGCCGGCGGCGGGCCGAGTAGGAGCCGGGGCCGGGCCGTGTAGGAGGCCGGCGGCGGGCCGTGTAGGAGGCCGGCGGCGGAGCCGAGTAGGAGCCGGCGGCGGGGCCGTGTAGGAGCCGGCGGCGGGCCGAGTAGGAGGCCGGCGGCGGGCCGTGTAGGAGGCCGGTGGCGGGCCGAGTAGGAGGCCTGCGGCGGGCCGTGTAGGAGGCCGGCGGCGGGGCCGAGAAGGAGGCCGGCGCGGGGCCGCGTAAGGGGCCGAGTAGGAGCCGGCGGCCCAGGGCCGCGTAAGGGGCCGGCTCGGAGCCGCGTAAGAGGCCGGCGCGGGGCCGCGTAGGAGCCGGCGGCGCAGGGCCGCGTAAGGGGCCAGTGCGGGGCCGCGTAAGGGGAGAGGGCGACCCGAAGGGTCGCTAAAACAAAAAGGGCGCGCCTCGGGGGGCGCGCTTCGGTGGGCCCAAAAAAAAAATTCGGTCCTGGAGGGACCTAGCTCTATACCATGTGAAACTATGAGCAGAGGAATGAATGACTAAGTCAGAGTTGGGTACAAAATACAACCCTAGCAAACTGTACCCCATATGTGCTACCCCACTATAGCCTACAAACATGCATCAGCTATAATAATCTGACACCTCCACCCCCATACCCTCCTCCCCACGGCTGCAGGGAGACAAGAGAAAGGGGGGGGTGGGAAGGAAGAAAGCCGCAGAGCGGCGAAGAGGCGTCGGTGCAGATGGGTCAGGGGCGGCAGCAGGGAGTGCAGGGGCGGAAAGGCCCGTCGCGGGCCAGTGCCACGGGGCGCACGACGGGTAGAATAAAAGGGCCCGATCGTGTGCCTCGGGGCACACGACGAGCAGGGCACCATCGTGTGCCATGGGGCGCACGATGGGCAGTAGAAGGGCACCGTCGCGTGCCACGGGGCGCGCGACGGGCAGGGAAGGAGTCACACGCCCGTGGGCGGGACAAGGTAAAAAAAATAAAACCGTCACGCGCCCTAGGCGCGCGACCGTAAAATCTTAGCAGCGGAAGTAAAGCGGGCCCACAGGCCAGGACGAACACTAAGCTCCGATAACATGTCGAGAGTAAGTGAACAGGAGAATGAAAGGTGGGGCCTAGGCTTAGTAGCCTAGGCCCTAACTAGGTATCGAGCGGGATTTTCCCTAGGAGCGATGTATCGAGTGAGTTGAGAGAAATTGGTGAAAAGGTTGGTTTCACTATAGGTTCAGGGGTACATATAGCATAGAAACACAATAAGGTGCACCACCAACAAAAGTTTACATAACTACACTAACTACAACTACAAGCAATTATAAAACATGACAAAATATTTCGACATACTCTGCTTCAGCAGATGATAGTGCGACGAGTTCCTGCTTACTTGATTGCCAGGAGATAGTTCCGACGGGCTCAAGACGGTAGATGTAGCCGGTGCGAGAGCGACGATCGACACGATCAGCAGCATGATCAGCGTCGACGTAGCCGAGTAGTTTTAGGTCGGTCGTCGTGTTCTTGTGATATGTTAAGCCAACTGTTGGCGTCGAGATGAAGTAGAGAAGGGCACGGTTGAGTTCCTTGAGGTGACGTTGTTCTGGGCGCTTGAGGTAGGTCGCTAGTTGACTGGCGCTGTAGGATAAGTCCGGTCGGCACGTAACGGCGGCAAAGAGTAGGCAGCCCAGTTTCTGTTGATATTCCTGGATTTCAGCAGGTGGCAGTGGGTTGGTTTCTTCGGTTGGATCGAGCGATAGGTGACTGTAGGGTGTTGCGATGTGCGTCGGTGTGATGCAGAAGCGTTCGGCGATAGTGCTTGCGTGTTTTGAGGCGCTGAGACGAATAGTGTTGTCTTCATCGAGGATGTTGAGCCCTAGATACTGCGTGACGTTGGGTGAGACTGTGAGGGAGAGATCTGTCTGAAGCTCCTTTTCGAACCAGGTGACGATGGTGGTAGTTGACCCGATGTAAAGCAAATCGTCGACGTAGACGATTAGCAGAACGTAGTCGTTGTCGCGAGTGAGACGATACATGCCCTGGTCATGGGGCAGTTGGTTGAATCCGATGCGTTTGAGTCGTGCGTGCAGGTACTGCTGCCAGAGTCGCGGTGCCTGCTTAATTCCGTATAGTGATTTAAGTAGTTGGCAGACGAGGGAAGGGTCGTCGACGAACCCGTGGGGCTGTTCGACGAAGATTTCAGCGTCGACTGGGGCGTATAGAAAGGCGTTGGCGACATCGATTTGTCGGAGTGGGCGGCGGCGTGAGGCGGCGATGGCGAGGAGTATGCGCAGGGAAGTATGTCGACTGACTGGTGCGAAGGTTTCAGTGAAATCGCGACCATACTCTTGGTCGAATCCGCGGACGACCCATCGAGCTTTAAACCGTTCGATGGTTCCGTCGGAGTTGGTTTTGATCCGGAATACCCATTTTCCGGAGAGAATGGGTTTGTCTTGTGCGAGTGATGCAGGGACGATCTTCCAGGTGTTGCGGTCTGAGAGCGCTTTTAACTCCTTTTCCATGGCTTCGCGCCATTTTTCTTTGTGTTCCCCCCCCAGAGCCTGCTTGACAGAGCGAGGCTCTTCAGGTGGCGACGAAGGCCCGTGCACTGCAGCGACGAGTCCCAGGACTTGGAGTCCGCTGGGGGTGTGACGATTCAGCAAAGGGTCCTCGGGATAGACTGCTTCGTCTCCCGCTTCAGGATCAGGTGCGAATCCGGGGCCGTATCTTTCAGAGATGTCGGTGTTGACGGGTTGGGGTGTTACGTAACCATTGTCGGCGAAATGGTAGTAGGCGTCGGCATTGTTACTGTCGCGAGGGTTTTCCTCGTCCATGGGGATTGGGACGGAGCAGTAAGGAAGGGGTCCAGCAGCTTCGGAAGCGCCGTCGACGTTCTCTTCTTCCCAGTCAGCAGCATCGGAGGGTGAAGCGAAGGCTCGGGAACCAGAAAATCCGCCGGTGGGGTCGACGTGGCGTGCGATGTTGTCCAGGTAATGGTTGAGGGTGAGTCGCTCGTAGAAGATAACGTCACGTGCTGCTACTGTTTCCTTTATGTGGACGTCGAAGATTCGCCATGCTTCGTAGTATTTTGCCAGCCCGAGGTGTAGACCCCACTGTGCACGTTGCGAGAATCTCCCTGCGCGTGCAGTGTGTGGGCGGTACTGTACCATACACCCAAAAACTCGTAACATTTTTGTGTTGCCCAGCTTCCCAGTCCACAACAGGTGCGGAGATGCGTTGTTGGGCAGTGATGACGAGGACAGCAAGTTGTGCAGGAGGACAGCGTGGTCCATCGCTGCTGGCCATTCTGAGTTGGGCAGTCGAGTTCCACGTAGCAGCTTTCGCATGGTTGTCTGCAGGGTCCTGTTCATCCTTTCTGCCACACCCTGCTGTTGGTGAGCGTAAGGAAGAGAGATGAGGCGTTTGATGCCTCTTTCTGCCAAGAACTGTGTGAAGCTGTTTGACTGGTACTCCTTTGCGCCATCTGACTGAAAACTCTTCAGTTTCGCTCCTGACTCTCTTTCAGCGACAGGTAGCCAGGCTGTGAAGGCTTCTAGAGCCATGTCTCGTGACGGTAAGTTGACGTGCCAGACATATCGCGTTGCAGCGTCAATGAAGGTGATGACGTAGTTCAGATCTTCACGTCCTTCCGTTCGAGGTATGTATAGTATGTCGCTGTAGACTTTCTCGAGTGGTTGATAAGCGGGGGCGCTCGGATTGTGGTGTGACGGGAACGGTTGGTGAGGCAGATCTGCTTCCGGGCAGATGAAGCAGGTGCCGCGTGGTCGTTCGAGTTCTCGTCCGTTGGGAAGAAGTAGGGCGTTCTTGTCTAACACTCCGGCTCGTATTGTATTGTAGAGTGTTGTGTTTCCAGGATGTCCAAGACGTTGATGCCATATGTCTTCGGAGGCGCTGTGACCTACGGAGCGTCGATAGAAGTCTGCGTTAGCGAAGAAGGCGGCGTGAGTTGCTGCACTTCGATGAACGGCGCGTGGTGCTGGCGTTAACTGTTGGGCGGCTGTCGGTGGCGTGTCGATGATGAGAGGTGGAGGTGCGACGGAGGGACCGAGCTGTAGGGTTTCGGAAGGTTGTTCCGCGACGACGGTTGGTTCTTCAATTGCAGGTTCGGAGGTTGTTGGTGTTGTGACGGGTGCAGTTGTTGTTTCGATGACGGGTGCTGACTCAGGTGTTGTGGCTTGTGTTTGCAGGACGGCAAGCGCGTTGGTGCGTTCAGCTTCGGGAATGGTACGAGAGTACCAGAAGCCTTCAGGACTGAAGTTCGGGTCGAGGTCTGGCGGATGCGTCCAAGGTGCGAGAGCGACTATGCCGTCGCTGTCTGCGGTGCCTTTGTCGGGGACGAAGTCGAGGACGAACACGTCATCTTGTTGGATTGCACGGCCGATGAAGACCCCCCCTTTTCCGTGGTAAAGACGGATTTCCAGGGCGTCGGAGTCGCACTCCAGGTGAAGGCCTTTCGACATGAGTTGGCTGACGCTCAGTAAGTTAAAGCCGAGGTTGTCGACGACGAGTACTTTGTTTAATTGAAGAATAACGTTTGTTTCGTTTGACTGAAGCTCCACGACTCCTTGTTTGTTGGTGCGCAGGTTTTCGTTGTTGGCGATGGTGATGATGACGTCTCGCGGAAGACGTCGTTCGCGCTGAAGAAATCGTGATGAAGAGCACATGTGATGACCGCAACAACTGTCGAGGAACCATGTGTCTGGTCCGGTGGGTGCACGGTTCGCGATGGCGGCGTACGTTGGATTCACGTTAAGGGACGACGGTGGTGGTGACGGTTGCTCATCAGGACTGTAAGTTGGTGGAGAGCCGGTAATGCACGAGTCGATGTTTGACTCTGTTGTTCGTGCCATGGCGACGATTCTTGGTGTCTGTGCAGGTCCCGAAGTGGAAGTTGACGGTCGTGTTGAAGTAGTCGTTGAGGCGGTAGCGGGTCGTTGTTGAGTTGACGCGATGTGGGGAGGCACTGGTCGCAGAGGACGAGAGAATGGTGCTGGTTGTCGTTGTTGCTGAGGGCAGTTGAAGCGTGTGTGTCCTGAAGTCCGACAAAGATGACAATAGGGAGGTACGTGTCCTCGATTTTGGTAGCGTGGCTGTCGTCGATTGGTGTAAAGAACGACTGGTTGATGATGCCTTTTGTTGTTGCGTTCTTCGAACAGGTCCATTTCCTGCTGCTCGGCGTGAAGTTCGGCGCAAAGATGCATTTCGGAGAGTCGACCGTGAGCGCGAAGAAGTGAGCGGGTGGTGCGCCACTGAGGTCCAAGGCCGGCAAGAACGACAGTTACGAAAGCTTCTTCAGATAAGTTTCCTCCACAGCGAATGAGTCTGTCGCGTAGTCCTTGACAGCGACTGATGTAAGGCATGGCCTTTTCTCCAGGTTGCATTTGAACTGTTGTTAGTTGTGCCATGAGTCGGCTTTGCGTAACGCTGTCGGATGCTTGATGAATACTTCGCAGATGTTGATAAGCGAGTTCCGCGGAGTTTGCGTAGTTCCGGTAGGCGCGGATGCTTTGTTGTTCGTTCGGCGACAGGTTTCGGAGAAGAACGGTGTAAGCCATGAGGGAGTGATACGTATAATTTTCTTTGTCCTTGTCTTCGCCGTTGTGTGGATATGGCCAGGTACCGTTGAAGAAGCCAAGAAGATTCGCGCCTTCCATCAGGAGTTCAAATTCGAAGCTCCAAGAGTAGAAGTCCTTCTCGTTGAATGGTGTGGATGTGTGAAATCGTAGGATGTTGTTGAACTGTGCTTGTACTTGCAGGACTTCTTCGGTGTCTCGTTTGATGGCGGGAAGAGGAGTCGCTGGATGGCGGGGCGGCATGAACGTGAAGGAACCAGGTGAGACCGAATTTGGTGTTTGTTGATTATGTCGTCTGAACGATGAGTTGTCAATACTCATTGGTGCCGCTCCGTTGTTTACGCTGTTGCTGTTTGCAGGTTGTGAGGACTGCTGCTGCGACATGAAGTTGAAGAACTCCTCCATTAGGCTTGGGTTGAAGATTGGCGGCGCTACTGGTGCTTGAGTGGAGCGTTCCGTCGCTTCCGGTGTTAATCCGGGCGTTGTTCCTCCTTCGGTCTGCAACTCGGAGACCGGGGGTAGAGTAGATCCTGTAGATGATCTTCTTTCTTTGCCACTTGCCATGTCTTGCCTTTCTTGAGTGAAGGTTGAACTTCTTGGTCGTTTGCAGATTGGTAGCCTGAAAGAGGCTTAATGACGAGAGCCTTTGTTCTCTGACTGCTCTTATACCATGTTGGGCTGAGAATTTCAGCCTTAGGATCTTTGCAGAGAATAGGCTAGTAAGTGCTAGAGTAGCACAGCGGAAGTCTTGAGTGAATGTACTTGTGCTGGTATGTGAGAACAAGTAATTGATTAAAGTAAAGGGCATACAGGAATATATAGAAAGGATAGATTACAAGAAGCGGTTATGTTTATCGAGACGCGTAACGCTTCGACTATCGAGGTGGTTACTGTTCACTGAAGCGTCGCTTGCTGTTACGTAACCTCCAGGCGGTTACAGCTCGCAACCTCTAGTTGCGGTTTGATGTGGTACGCGCCTTTTCGACTTTGTACTCCTTTTGTTGTGCTTCAGTATCGGGTGAGGTTCGATACTACAGAAACGCACTAAGTCATGCGTTTATTTTCCCAACACGAATTAACTGCTCCATGGTCTGGTTGGTCCGCTCGGTTTGACCGTCGGTCTGCGGGTGGTAGGCCGATGAGAACTGTAGCTTCGTGCCGTATTGTGCCCACGTCTCCTTCCAGAACTTGGACGTGAATTTGGGGTCGCGGTCGCTGATGATCGCCGAAGGGATGCCGTGCAGTCGCACGACCGTCGAGATGAAAAGTCGCGCAGTTTCTTCGGCTGTGATTGTTGTGCGGTATGGTGCGAAATGCGCCATTTTCGTGAAGCGGTCGACGACGACGAGGACAGCGTCGTTGCCTGTCGGTCCAGCTGGCAGCCCCGTGACAAAATCCATTGTCACTTGTTGCCACGATCGTTCGGGTGGCTCGAGGGGTTGGAGTAATCCAGCTGGTCGCTGACGTGTCGACTTCATGGCTTGGCACACCCTGCATGAGGACACATATCGCTGCACGTCGTTAGAGGAATCCGGCCAGTAATATTGACGGTGCAGAATCTTCTGGGTTTTATCAACCCCGAAATGTCCGGAGAGGTTAGAATCGTGTATCTCCTGGATGAGGAGCTCACGCAGCAGTCGGTAAGCGGGAACCCAAATTCGGTTGGTTCCGGCTTTTAGGTAATAGTCGCCTTTCTGCGTCGTAGCCTGCTGGTGATTTCCTGTTGTGAAGAAGGGATCTGTCGTGTAGCCATGGGTGAATAGTCCGGTAAGTAGCGGGTTCGAGTGGGTGATGAGTACTGCAGCGGATTGTACTGTCGGTCGGGTCAGGGCGTCGGCGATGTTATTAGCCCCTTTTTTATACGTGATGCGGTAGGTGAAATGGCTTTCCATGTAGTCGAGCCATCGGATCTGTCGTGGGTTGAGGTTCGGTTGGGCTCGCAGGTACTGTAGGGATTTGTGGTCCGTGCGAACAGTGACGTCGGCGCCCACCAGGTAGCATCGCCACGGTTTAAATGCGTGTATGATGGCGAGCATCTCCTTGTCGTGGATCGGGTAGTTGCGTTCGGCTGCCTGCAGCTTGCGTGATTCGTACGCTATCGGCTGCAACCCGTTCCCAAAATCCTGGAGGAGCACAGCCCCGATGGCGAAATATGAGGCGTCGGTCACGACTTCGAACGGCTTCGATGGATCGGCGATGCGCAGCACAGGAGGGGAAACGAGAAAATGTTTGAGTTCCTGAAAAGCCGCCTCTGCGTCCTCCCCCCACACAAAATTCTTGTCCTTGTGCAGCAGGTCGGTCAGTGGGCCGGTTATCCCCGCCATATTCGGGATAAACCTTCGGACGTAATTAACGAATCCGAGGAAACTCTGAAGTTCCGTGACGTTCGTCGGGGACTTCCACTCCTGTATGGTCTTGATTTTCGCCGGGTCGATTTTAATGCCGTCGCGTGAAATTACGTGCCCCAAAAACTCCAACTCTTGCTTAAAAAATTCGCACTTAGAGCCTTTGGTGATGAGCCGGTTCTCCTGCAGCCGCGTAAACACTGCGTCCAGATCACTGAGGTGCTGCTCCCGTGTTTTGCTGTAGATGAGGATATCGTCCAAGTAGACGATGACGCACCGGTCTAGAAGATTCCGAAACACCCTGTTCATTGTTAGCTGAAAAGTCGAGGGTGCGTTCGTGAGGCCAAAAGGCATCACCGTGAATTCGTAACTCCCGTAGCGTGTGCGAAATGCCGTCTTGTGGCAATCATCGGCGAAGACTCGGATTTGATGGTAACTGAGAAGAATTGAACGAGAATGGGAATCACTATGAACGAAGTGAGTACAAATAGGAAACCCTAATTGGGTTGTACCCCCTATGGGATACCCCACTATAGCCTACAGAAACAAGTAAGCTATATGTTCTGACACACCCCCATAGGCAAAGTGGGGGAGAACAAGGGGTCACAAGACCAGTCAAGCAAAGCAAAGCAAAGCTCAGGGTGGATCACAAAGTCACCACGCATTCCGAGCACAAGTTCAAAGGCCACACGGCCAGTTCACATGCAAGATCATATATAGAGGTATACAAGAGTCAAGCAAGCAAGAGCAAGAGTATATATATGCGAAGGTACAAGCAAGGTCAAGAGGAGAGCAAGTGAGGCAAGACAGGCACAAGACCCAACTGCGTGCAGCAACGCTGATGATCACAAGGCGCAAGTGCCTTGGTGAACACATCAGCAGTGTTGGCCTCAGAGGCCACGTACGCAAGTCGCAGCAGTCCACGCTGCTGTAGCTCACGAGCAAGAAAGTAGCGGAGAGCAATGTGCTTCGTTCTGTGCTCCAGTCGCTGCTCTCGACACAAGGCCAGCATGGCCTTGTTGTCTACGTACAGGACTGGAGGAGAACGAGGCTGCTCTCCAAGGTCGGTCAGCAGGTAGGTGAGCCAGCGTAACTCCTGTGCAGCCATAGCCCCAGCGTAGATCTCAGCCTCACAACTGGAGCCGAGAACAGAAGACGAGCGGGTAGCCCGCCACGAGACAGAGCCGGAACCAAGGCTGAAGGTGTAACCCTGTGACGACCGCTGCGTAGCCTGGTCGTCAGCCCAAGAAGCGTCTGCGTGCCCAGTGAGGACCACTGGACTGCGCCCTCCAAGCACTAGCCCCATGCCCGACGTACTGCACAAGTAGCGCAACACCCTCTTCGCTGCAGCCATGTGCTCTGGTCGGTGTCTCCGAGGAGCAACAAAGCGTGCGAGAATGCTAAGAGGGTATGCGAGGTCAGGTCGTGTGCAGGTCATCAGGTACATGAGGCAGCCAACAAGCTCTGCAAACGGGCCACTCGACTCTACGGACTCATCCGAAGGCAGAGCTGAGAGTAAGTGGCGAGTAGGCAGAGGAGTGGCCTGAGGCGAGGAGTACGTGAAGCCGAAGCGCTGAAGGACCTGCTGCACCATGTGTGACTGAGTCAGGGTAATGGTGCGGCGTGCTCTGTCCCGGGTGATCTGCAAGCCAAGGTAGCTGCGCAGTTCACCAAGGTCTGTGCACGTGTGTCTCTTCTGCAGCTCGGACTTCACGTAGGCGAGTCCAGCAGTGTCAGCAGTGGCAAAGACCAAGTCGTCGACGTACACGAGGATGTAGAACGGCGGCAGAGAGGTGTCGGTGCGCAGAAACAGCGACGGGTCGGCAGTAGAAGGAGCAAACCCAAGTGCCGCGAGCGTAGTCCTCAGTGTGTCGTGCCACTCACGTGGCGCCTGGCGGAGACCGTAGACTGGACGCCGGAGACTCCACTGGGTACCAGGAGGGAAAGACCCAGTGAAGCCAGGTGGGCGACGCAGCCAGATCTCCTCGTGCAGGCTGCCCTGCAAGAAAGCTGTGCTGAAGTCGAGAGAGTGCAGCTCGTAGTCACGGTGAGCAGCAACGTGCAGCAGAACCCGAAGAGTGGTCATCTTCGGGGTGGGGGAGAAGGTCTGAAAGTAGTCAACCCCCTGCCGCTGACTGAAGCCACGAGCCACGTAACGCGCCTTGAAGACAGGCGGAGAACCCGGCGGCCGCTTCACCCTGAAGATCCACATGCCACTGACGATGTTCGCCCCAGGAGGGGGAACAGCGTCAACATAGGTGCCTGTGGACTTCCAGGAAGCCATCTCTGCATCCATAGCTGCCTGCCACTGAGAGGAGTAGGGACCCTCTATCGCCTCCGCGTAAGAGCGCGGAGTCGGGATGTCTGGTGCATCCGGGTCTCCCTCAGGGGCTAGCAGTATAGACGCGAGACGAGGTGAAGCGGCGGCCAGACATTGGAACTCCTCCTGCCTGTCCTCAAGGACGTCCGTGCCAAGGGCACACTCACCCCCGACGGACGGAGGACAGGCGGACTCAGACTCAGTGACAAGACGAGCAGCGTAGTCTAGACGACAGCGCGCAGCAAAGTCGACAAGCTCAGTGACAAGGGCAGACGCAGCAGACGACTCGAAGGAAGGGTCAGTGACAGCAGTAGCAAGGAGACGCGTGACAGTAGGACTGGCAGCACGAAGAGAGTCCGACTCCGGGTCGGCAAGAGTAGGAAGAGAGGAAGCAGGAGGAGAAGGCAAAGGGGCACGCAGAGGAGTAGTGGACGGACGCAGAGACATCCGGTGCGTGCCAGGGACAGGAGGAGGACGCTGACGCGACCCGCGACCACTAGCCCGCTCAGTACGAACAGGCGACACAGGACGAGACGCAGGCTCACGACGCTCAGTAAGACCTCCAGTCGGACCAGCGTAGGGAGAAGGAGCAGGCAAAGGGGAGGCAGGCTGTAGCTGTGGCTGCGACCAGACAGGCTGCGGACCCTCTAAGGGAGGAGGAGGAGGTGTAAGACCAAGAACCTGCTGAAGGAGCAGAACGAAGTACGGTCGGGGCCGCGCGGCGACGCTAGAAACAGCAGGAACAGCACCAGCAGCCCCGGCAGGAGCACCCACTCCAGCAGCACCTCCAGCAGCACCAGGAGAACTGTCAGTCGGACCGCCAACGGCAGGCTCAGCGCCAACACCCTCAGCAGTACCGGCTCCAGGAGAACTCTCAGACCCAGCAGCTCCATGTCAGATTATTATAGCTGATGCATGTTTGTAGGCTATAGTGGGGTAGCACATATGGGGTACAGTTTGCTAGGGTTGTATTTTGTACCCAACTCTGACTTAGTCATTCATTCCTCTGCTCATAGTTTCACATGGTATAGAGCTAGGTCCCTCCAGGACCGAATTTTTTTTGGGCCCACCGAAGCGCGCCCCCCGAGGCGCGCCCTTTTTGTTTTAGCGACCCTTCGGGTCGCCCTCTCCCCTTACGCGGCCCCGCACTGGCCCCTTACGCGGCCCTGCGCCGCCGGCTCCTACGCGGCCCCGCGCCGGCCTCTTACGCGGCTCCGAGCCGGCCCCTTACGCGGCCCTGGGCCGCCGGCTCCTACTCGGCCCCTTACGCGGCCCCGCGCCGGCCTCCTTCTCGGCCCCGCCGCCGGCCTCCTACACGGCCCGCCGCAGGCCTCCTACTCGGCCCGCCACCGGCCTCCTACACGGCCCGCCGCCGGCCTCCTACTCGGCCCGCCGCCGGCTCCTACACGGCCCCGCCGCCGGCTCCTACTCGGCTCCGCCGCCGGCCTCCTACACGGCCCGCCGCCGGCCTCCTACACGGCCCGGCCCCGGCTCCTACTCGGCCCGCCGCCGGCCCCCTACTCGGCCCGCCGCCGGCCTCCTACACGGCCCTGCCGCCGGCCTCCTACTCGGCCCGTCGCCGGCCTCCTACTCGGCCCGTCGCCGGCCTCCTACTCGGCCCGCCGCCGGCTCCTACCTGGCCCTACCGCCGGCCCTACCGCCGGCCTTGTCCCGGCCCCGCCACTGCACTGCAGCCGAGCCGCCCAGCAGCAGCCGAGCCGCCCAGCAGCAGCCGAGCCGCCCAGCAGCAGCCGAGCTGCCCAGCAGCAGCCGAGCCGCCCAGCAGCAGCCGAGCCGCCCAGCAGCAGCCGAGCCGCCTAGCAGTAGCCGAGCCGCCCGGTACCTGAGCAGCCCGAGCCGCCTGAGCTGCACGAGCAGCCCGAGCCGCCTGCTGCTGACCTACCCGACTCTCCCATCCCGGTGAGACTTTCAGCTGCTGCTATGGCCACCCCCAATGTTCTCACTTTTGACGCTGAGGGGAGGGCCATTGACTTTGCCGTCTGGATCGAGGATCTGCAGCTGTACTTACTGTGTGATGCGGTAGATGAGGTCTCTCTCTTTGACTTTGTCTCTGGCGCTGTCCCTGCCCCGCCTGCTGATGCTGACTCTGCCGTTCGCTCCAAGTGGGCGACCCGCGATGCTGCTGCACGTCTTGCTGTGCGTCGCCACCTCCCTTCCTCTGAGCGTGCCCACTTTAGTCAGTGCAAGACCGCTCAGGCCTTGTACGACGCTGTAGTTGCGCGCTACTCCTCCCCTTCCTCCGCTACCCTTAGCCGCCTCATGCTACCGTTTCTCTTCCCTGACCTCGCTTCCTTTCCCACTGTCGCTGACCTCGTTACCCACCTCCGCGCTAGTGACACCCGCTACCGCGCTGCCCTTCCTGCTGAGTTCCGCGCTGCGAACCCTCCTCCCATGTACATCACTCTCTACTTTCTCGTCACCCGTCTTCCTGAGTCCCTTCGTGTCGTTAGGGACCAGTTTCTCTCTGTCTGTCCCACCACTCTCACTGTCGACCTCCTTGAGGAGTCCCTGCTAGCGGCTGAGAAGAGTATTGTCGCTGTAGGGGCCTCTCGGGGTGACCCTCGCACCCCCATCTTTGAGGGGTGTGGTCCCTCCCCCCTGCTGCCCTCTGTCGCCTCTGCCGCTGCGGCCGACCTCGTTGGTTTTGAGTCGGTCGGCGCGGCGTCTGCCCCCAGTGGCAGACGCCGCACTGGCAAGGGCAAAGGGGGCAAGGGAGCGGGTGGAGCCAGAGGGGGCGGTGGAGGAGGCGGTGGGGGTGGAGGGGGGAGTGGGGGTGGCGGGGGGGGTGGTGGCGGGAGTGGAGGTAGTAGTGGCGGCGGTGGAGGCGGAGGTGGCGGCGGAGGTGGTAGCGGAGGAGGCGGTGGGAGCGGTGGGAGCGACGGTCCTGGTGGGGGAGGTGGCGGTGGCGACGGGGGTGGCGGTGGAGGCGGGGGTGGCGGTGGAGGAGGGGGTCGGAGTGGCTCGTCCCAGCGGAGCAGCTCTGGGGGTGGTCAGCGCCAGCAGCAGCAGCAGCAGCAGCCACAGCAGCAGCCGCAGCAGCAGCAGCGCTCTCGCACCGTCCCCGGCCCTCAGCAGCTCCGTGAGTGGTACTTGCAGCGTCAGCGCGGTGGTGCGCTTGGTCCCTGCCCCTACGTTCTTCGCACTGGTGACCGTGCAGGGGAGAGGTGTGGAGGCGCCCACACAGCCCGTCGCTGCTTTGGCCGCCTGACCGACGCCTGGCGTCAGCAGTTTCCGGAGGCCGCTGAGATCCCCCGCTGGGGAGAGCTGTCTAGGGCTGGTGTAGCTATTTATGATCTTGATTTTGATGCTATTCTCTCTGCTATGTATGCTGTGACTGGTAGTGATGAGGATGACTGTTACCGGTGTTTCCCGCCCGACCCGGGCATTGGTACTGCCGCGTCAGGTACTTGTGCAGCTGCTGCTCTAGGTGCCAGTGCGTCTGTGCTTTCAGGTACTGGTGAGTCCGCCCTCTCAGGTACTGTGTCGGCTTCGGCCTCTCACACCTTCACCCTTGACTCTGGAGCGTCTCGCTCCTTCTTTAGGGACCGCACCACTCTCACGCCGCTGAGTCGGCCGGTTGCGGTGTCCCTGGCGGACCCCTCTGGGGGGCCTGTCCTGTCTCGCTTCTCCACTGTCCTCCCGTGTCCGGCGGCCCCCTCTGGCACCCTGACTGGTCTCTACCTCCCCTCGTTCTCGACGAACTTGGTGAGTGGTGCTGACCTCCAGGATGCAGGTGTCCACCAGTTCACCCCTGCTCGTCAGCGGGTGACCCACTGTACGGAGGCGGATACAGGTCGCCACCTGGCTACGTTTACACGTCGGCCGGGATCGAGCCTGTACACACTGACCACTGCTTCTCCTCCAGGTACTGCGTCTGGTAGAGCCCCTTCGTCTGGTCAGGTGTTTGCTGCAGCGTCCAGGTCTGGTCCTGAGTCTGCCCCTTGTTCGTGTCGTCGTCTGTCTCACGAGACCCTCCTCTGGCACCACCGCCTTGGCCACCCCTCTCTGCTTCGGCTCAGAGGCATGGCCTCGCGGGTCCTTGTGTCTGGTCTTCCCCGGTCCCTCCCTCCCCTTCCTCCGGGCCCTGGCCCTGCCTGTGTCCCCTGTGTCGAGGGGCGCCAGCGTGCTGCCCCTCACTCCTCCCAGTTTCCTCCGACAGAGGCCCCGTTGCAGACGCTTCACATGGACGTGTGGGGCCCAGCCCGCGTCCGTGGACAGGGTCAGGAGCGCTACTTCCTGCTAGTGGTTGACGACTACTCGCGTTACACCACAGTCTTCCCCTTGCGCAGCAAGGGTGAGGTCACTCAGGTGTTGATCGACTGGATCCGCGCAGCTCGTCTTCAGCTTCGGAGAAGCTTTGGCTCTGACTTCCCTGTCTTGCGTCTGCACTCGGACAGAGGCGGAGAGTTCTCCTCGGCCCTCCTGAGTACCTACTGTCGTGTGCGAGGCATCCGTCAGACCTTCACGCTTCCGGACTCACCACAGCAGAATGGGATCGCTGAGCGCCGCATTGGCATGGTCATGGACGTCGCTCGTACGTCCATGATGCATGCGGCTGCTCCCCATTTTCTGTGGCCGTTTGCGGTCAGGTACGCTGCGCACCAGATCAACCTCCACCCCAGGGTCTCTCGACCGGAGACCTCCCCAGCTCTGTTGTGGACGGGGAAGGTTGGCGATGCGTCGGCGTTCCGGGTCTGGGGATCTCGGGCGTTTGTTCGCGACCTGTCTGCGGACAAGCTGTCCCCTCGTGCTTCTCCCTGCGTCTTCCTCGGGTTCCCCCCCGACGCCCCTGGGTGGCAGTTTTACCACCCCACCTCTCGACGTGTTCTGTCCTCCCAGGACGTCACGTTCGACGAGTCGGTACCCTACTACCGCCTCTTCCCCTACCGCACTCCGTCCCTCCCCCCACCCCCGCTCTTCTTGGTACCAGGTCCCCCCCCAGTAGTCCCCCTCCCCCCTCAGGGTCCTGCCCCTTCAGGTGTGTCTCAGGTAGACGCGGTCGAGCCTGTCGAGGTCCCTGGTGACTCCGGTGCTGCTGCGGGAGCTGAGCCTGGAGGTGCGGAGTCTAGGGGTGCTGAGCCTGGGGGTGCGGAGTCTGGGGGTGCTGAGCCTGGGGGTACTGTGCCTGGGGGTGCTGTGTCTGGAGGTACTGAGCCTGGGGGTGCTGAGCCGGGAGGTGCCGAGCCTGGAGGTGCTGTGCCTGGGGGTGCTTCGTCTCACCGGGAGCCGCTCTCTCCACTAGAGCTGCGTGAGTGGTTTGCCCGGCGCTGGAGGCGTGCCGCTGGTGCTGGTGGTTCTTCGGCTGCGGAGGGCGCTGCTGCCACGCGACCTGGCGGTGCTCGTCCTGTGGGTGCTGGAGCTGCTGGGTCTGAGTGTTCTCCTGGAGCTGGTCCTGCTGAGGACGTTGGCGCTGAGCCTGCGGTTGGTGGTCCGACTGACGGTGCTCCTGGTGCTGCTGCTGGAGGTTCTGGAGCTTCTGGTGGTTCTGCTGGAGGTGCTGCTGGAGTGGGTGCTCCTGCCGGGGGTGCTGGTGCTGTTCCTGCTGTTTCTGGCGTCGCCGCGCGGCCCCGACCGTACTTCGTTCCGCTCCTGCAGCAGGTTCTTGGTCTTACACCTCCTCCTCCTTCCTTAGAGGGTCCGCAGCCTGTCCGGTCACAGCCACAGCTACAGCCTGCCTCCCCTTTGCCTGCTCCTTCTCCCTACGCTGGTCCGACTGGAGGTCTTACTGAGCGTCGTGAGCCTGCGTCTCGTCCTGCGTCGCCTGTTCGTACTGAGCGCGCTAGTGGTCGCGGGTCGCGTCAGCGTCCTCCTCCTGTCCCTGGCACGCACCGGATGTCACTGCGTCCGTCCACTGCTCCTCTGCGTGCCCCTTTGCCTTCTCCTCCTGCTTCCTCTCTTCCTGCTCCTGCCGACCCGGAGTCGGACTCTCTTCGTGCTGCCAGTCCTACTGTCACGCGTCTCCTTGCTACTGCTGTCACTGACCCTTCCTTCGAGTCGTCTGCTGCGTCTGCCCTTGTCACTGAGCTTGTCGACTTTGCTGCGCGCTGTCGTCTAGACTACGCTGCTCGTCTTGTCGCTGAGTCTGAGTCCGCCTGTCCTCCGTCCGTCGGGGGTGAGTGTGCCCTTGGCACGGACGTCCTAGAGGACAGGCAGGAGGAGTTCCAGTGTCTAGCCGCTGCTTCACCTCGTCTCGCGTCTGTACTGCTAGCCCCTGAGGGAGACCCGGATGCACTAGACATCCCGACTCCGCGTTCTTACGCGGAGGCCGTAGAGGGTCCCTACTCCTCTCAGTGGCAGGCAGCTATGGATGCAGAGATGGCTTCCTGGAAGTCCACAGGCACCTACGTTGACGCGGTTCCCCCTCCTGGGGCGAACATCGTCAGTGGCATGTGGATCTTCAGGGTGAAGCGGCCGCCGGGCTCGCCGCCTGTCTTCAAGGCGCGTTACGTGGCTCGTGGCTTCAGTCAGCGGCAGGGAGTTGACTACTTTCAGACCTTCTCTCCCACCCCGAAGATGACCACTCTTCGGGTGCTGCTGCACATTGCCGCTCAGCGCGACTACGAGCTTCACTCTCTCGACTTCAGCACTGCGTTCTTGCAGGGTAGCCTGCACGAGGAGATCTGGCTTCGCCGTCCACCTGGCTTCACTGGGACTTTCCCTCCTGGCACCCAGTGGAGCCTCCGACGGCCAGTCTACGGTCTCCGCCAGGCACCGCGTGAGTGGCACGACACACTGAGGACTACGCTTGCGGCTCTTGGGTTTGCTCCTTCTACTGCTGACCCGTCGCTGTTTCTTCGCACCGACACTTCCCTGCCGCCGTTCTACATCCTCGTGTACGTCGACGACTTGGTCTTTGCCACAGCGGACACTGCTGGACTCGCCTACGTGAAGTCCGAGCTGCTGAAGAGACACACGTGCACAGACCTGGGTGAACTGCGCAGCTACCTTGGCTTGCAGATCACTCGGGACAGAGCACGCCGCACCATTACCCTGACTCAGTCACACATGGTGCAGCAGGTCCTTCAGCGCTTCGGCTTCACGTACTCCTCGCCTCAGGCCACTCCTCTGCCTACTCGCCACTCACTCTCAGCTCTGCCTTCGGATGAGTCCGTAGAGTCGAGTGGTCCGTATGCAGAGCTTGTTGGCTGCCTCATGTACCTGATGACCTGCACTCGACCTGACCTTGCATACCCTCTGAGCATCCTTGCACGCTATGTTGCTCCTGGGAGACACCGACCAGAGCACATGGCTGCAGCGAAGAGGGTATTGCGCTACCTGTGCAGTACGTCGGGCATGGGGCTAGTGCTTGGAGGGCGGAGTCCAGTGGTCCTTACTGGGCACGCAGACGCTTCTTGGGCTGACGACCAGGCTACGCAGCGGTCGTCACAGGGTTACACCTTCAGCCTTGGTTCCGGCTCTGTCTCGTGGCGGTCTACTCGCTCGTCTTCGGTTCTCGGCTCCAGTTGTGAGGCTGAGATCTACGCCGGGGCCATGGCTGCACAGGAGCTTCGCTGGCTCACCTACCTGCTGACTGACCTTGGAGAGCTGCCTCGTTCTCCTCCAGTGCTGTACGTAGACAACAAGGCCATGTTGGCCTTGTGTCGAGAGCAGCGCTTGGAGCACAGAACGAAGCACATTGCTCTCCGCTACTTCCTTGCTCGTGAGCTGCAGCAGCGTGGTCAGTTGCGACTTGCTTACGTGGCCTCTGAGGCCAACACTGCTGATGTGTTCACCAAGGCACTTGCGCCTTGCGACCATCAGCGCTTTTGTACCCAGCTGGGTCTTGTACCTGTCTTGCCTCACTTGCTCTCTTCTTGACTTTACTTGTACTTTGACATATATATACCTGCTCTTGCTTGTCTAGTTTTATATATATGTCTTTACTCCTGCATGTGAACTGGCCTCTGGCCTTGCTCTTGTGCTCGGACTGTGTGGTGACTTTGTGATCCACCCTGAGCTTGTTTTGCTTTGCTTGACTGGTCTTGTGACCCCTTGTTCTCCCCCACTTTGCCTATGGGGGTGTGTCAGATTATTATAGCTGATGCATGTTTGTAGGCTATAGTGGGGTAGCACATATGGGGTACAGTTTGCTAGGGTTGTATTTTGTACCCAACTCTGACTTAGTCATTCATTCCTCTGCTCATAGTTTCACACTCCAGCACCCACAGTACGAGCACCGGCGGGACGCGCGGCAGCAGTACCCTCTGCAGGCGAAGAACCACCAGCACCAACAGCACGCCTCCAGCGCCTGGCAAACCACTCACGCAGCTCCTGTGGGGAGAGTGGCTCCCGGCGAGACGAAGCACCCCCAGGCACAGCACCTCCAGGCTCAGCACCCCCAGGCTCAGCACCCCTAGGCGCAGCACCTCCAGGCTCAGCACCCCCAAGCACAACACCCCCAGACGCGGCACCTCCAGGCTCAGCACCCCCAGGCACAGCACCCCCAGGCTCAGCACCCCTAGGCACAGCACCCCCAGACTCGGCACCTCCAGGCTCAGCACCCGCAGCAGCACCAGAGTCACCAGTGACCTCGACAGGCTCGACCGCGTCTACCTGGGACACACCTGAAGGGGCAGGACCCTGAGGGGGGAGGGGGACTACCGGGGGGGGACCTGGTACCAAGAAGAGCGGGGGTGGGGGGAGGGACGGGGTGCGGTAGGGGAAGAGGCGGTAGTAGGGTACCGACTCGTCGAACGTGACGTCCTGGGAGGACAGAACACGTCGAGAGGTGGGGTGGTAAAACTGCCACCTAGGAGCGTCGGGGGGGAACCCCAGGAAGACGCAGGGAGAAGCACGAGGGGACAGCTTGTCCGCAGACAGGTCGCGAACAAACGCCCGAGATCCCCAGACCCGGAACGCCGACGCATCGCCAACCTTCCCCGTCCACAGCAGGGCTGGGGAGGTCTCCGGTCGAGAGACCCTGGGGTGGAGGTTGATCTGGTGCGCAGCGTACCTGACCGCAAACGGCCACAGAAAATGGGGAGCAGCCGCATGCATCATGGACGTACGAGCGACGTCCATGACCATGCCAATGCGGCGCTCAGCAATCCCATTCTGCTGTGGTGAGTCCGGAAGCGTGAAGGTCTGACGAATGCCTCGCGCACGACAGTAGGCACTCTGGAGGCCAGAGGAGAACTCTCCGCCTCTGTCCGAGTGCAGACGCAAAACAGGGAAGTCAGAGCCAAAGCTCCTCCGAAGCTGGAGACGAGCTGCGCGGATCCAGTCGATCAACACCTCAGTGACCTCACCCTTGCTGCGCAAGGGGAAGACTGTGGTGTAACGCGAGTAGTCGTCAACCACCAGCAGGAAGTAGCGCTCCTGACCCTGTCCACGGACGCGGGCTGGGCCCCACACGTCCATGTGAAGCGTCTGCAACGGGGCCTCTGTCGGAGGAAACTGGGAGGAGTGAGGGGCAGCACGCTGGCGCCCCTCGACACAGGGGACACAGGTAGGGCCAGGGCCCGGAGGAAGGGGAGGGAGAGACCGGGGAAGACCAGACACAAGGACTCGCGAGGCCATGCCTGTGAGCCGAAGCAGAGAGGGGTGGCCAAGGCGGTGGTGCTAGAGGAGGGTCTCGTGAGACAGACGACGACACAAGCAGGGGGCAGACTCAGGACCAGACCTGGATGCTGCAGCAAACACCTGACCAGACGAGAGGACCCTACCAGACTCAGCACCTGGAGGAGAAGCAGTGGTCAGTGTGTACAGGCTCGACCCTGGCCGACGTGTAAACGTAGCCAGGTGGCGACCTGTATCCGCCTCCGTGCAGTGGGTCACCCGCTGACGAGCAGGGGTGAACTGGTGGACACCCGCATCCTGGAGGTCAGCACCACTCACCAAGTTAGTCGAGAACGAGGGGAGGTAGAGACCAGTCAGGGTGCCTGAGGGGGCCGCCGGACACGGGAGGACAGTGGAGAAGCGAGACAGGACAGGCCCCCCAGAGGGGTCAGCCAGGGACACCGCAACCGGCCGACTCAGCGGCGTGAGAGTGGTGCGGTCCCTAAACAAGGAGCGAGACGCTCCAGAGTCAAGGGTGAAGGTGTGAGAGGCCGAAGCCGACACAGTACCTGAGAGGGCAGACTCACCAGCACCTGAGAGCACAGACGCAGTGGCACCTAGAGCAGCAGCCTCACCAGTACCTGACGCGGCAGTACCAATGCCCGGGTCGGGCGGGAAACACCGGTAACAGTCATCCTCATCACTACCAGTCACAGCATACATAGCAGAGAGAATAGCATCAAAATCAAGATCATAAATAGCTACACCAGCCCTAGACAGCTCTCCCCAGCGGGGGATCTCACCGGCCTCCGGAAACTGCTGACGCCAGGCGTCGGTCAGGCGGCCAAAGCAGCGGCGGGCTGTGTGGGCGCCTCCACACCTCTCCCCTGCACGGTCACCGGTGCGAAGAACGTAGGGGCAGGGACCAAGCGCACCACCACGCTGACGCTGCAAGTACCACTCACGGAGCTGCTGAGGGCCGGGGACGGTGCGAGAGCGCTGCTGCTGCTGTGGCTGCTGCTGCGGCTGCTGCTGCTGCTGCTGGCGCTGACCACCCCCAGAGCTGCTCCGCTGGGACGAGCCACCCCGACCCCCGCCTCCACCGCCACCCCCGCCTCCACCGCCACCCCCGTCTCCACCGCCACCTCCCCCACCAGAACCGTCGCTCCCACCGCTCCCACCGCCTCCTCCGCTACCACCTCCGCCGCCACCTCCGCCTCCCCCGCCACCACCAGTACCTCCACTCCCGCCACCACTCCCACCGCCACCCCCACTCCCCCCGCCACCCCCACCGCCTCCTCCACCGCCCCCTCTAGCTCCACCCGCTCCCTTGCCCCCTTTGCCCTTGCCAGAGCGGCGTCTGCCGCTGGGGGCAGACGCTGCGCCGACCGACTCAAAACCAGTGAGGTCGGCCGCAGCGGCAGAGGCGACAGAGGGCAGCAGGGGGGAAGGACCACACCCCTCAAAGATGGGGGTGCGAGGGTCACCTCGAGAGGCCCCTACAGCAACAATACTCTTCTCAGCCGCTAGCAGGGACTCCTCAAGGAGGTCGACAGTGAGAGTGGTGGGACAGACAGAGAGAAACTGGTCCCTAACGACACGAAGGGACTCAGGGAGACGGGTGACGAGAAAGTAGAGAGTGATGTACATGGGAGGAGGGTTCGCAGCGCGGAACTCAGCAGGAAGGGCAGCGCGGTAGCGGGTGTCACTAGCACGGAGGTGGGTAACGAGGTCAGCAACAGTGGGAAAGGAGGCGAGGTCAGGGAAGAGAAACGGTAGCATGAGGCGGCTAAGGGTAGCGGAGGAAGGGGAGGAGTAGCGTGCAACTACAGCGTCGTACAAGGCCTGAGCGGTCTTGCACTGACTAAAGTGGGCACGCTCAGAGGAAGGGAGGTGGCGACGCACAGCAAGACGTGCAGCAGCATCGCGGGTCGCCCACTTGGAGCGAACGGCAGAGTCAGCATCAGCAGGTGGGGCAGGGACAGCGCCAGAGACAAAGTCAAAGAGAGAGACTTCATCTATCGCATCACACAGTAAGTACAGCTGCAGGTCTTCAATCCAGACGGCAAAGTCAATGGCCCTCCCCTCAGCGTCAAAAGTAAGAACATTGGGGGTGGCCATGGCAGCAGCTGAAAGTCTCACCGGGCTGGGAGAGTCGGGTAGGTCAGCAGCAGAGGAACACAGCTCAGGAACAGCGGCACGGCTCGGGCGGCTCGGGTTGCTGGGGCGGCGCGGGCGGCTCGGGCGGCTCGGGCGGCTCGGGCGGCTCGGGCGGCTCGGGCGGCTCGGGTTGCCGGGGCGGCGCGGTCGGCTCGGGCGGCTCGGGCGGCTCGGGCGGCTCGGGCGGCTCGGGTTGCTGGGGCGGCGCGGGCGGCTCGGGCGGCTCGGGCTGCTCGGCTGTACGGGCGGCTCGTGCGGCGCTGGTGTCGCGACGGGCGGCTCGCTGGCAGCTCGCGGGCGGCTGCACAGGCGGCTCAGGGACGGCGGCGCAGGCGGCTCAGGGAGCTCACGGGCGGCTGCGACGGGCGGCTCGCGGGCGTCGGGCGCTAGGGCGTTGGGGCGACGACGGGCGGCGCTCAGGCGTTCGGGCGGGCGGCCGTAAGGGCGAAAGGGCGGTCGGCGCTCGGGCGCTAGGGCGGGCGGCCGGCCGTCAGGGCGCTAGGGCGGGCGGCCGTCAGGGCGCTAGGGCGGGCTGCGTGCGGGCGCTAGGGCGGGCGGCCGTCAGGGCGCTAGGGCGAGTGGCGCGCGGGCGCTAGGGCGGGCGGCCGTCAGGGCGCTAGGGCGAGCGGCGCTCGGGCGCTAGGGCGGGCGGCCGTCAGGGCTCTAGGGCGGGCGGCGCTCAGGCGCTAGGGCGGGCGGCGCTCGGGCGCTAGGGCGGGCGTCGCTCGGGCGCTAGGGCGGGCGGCTCTCGGGCGCTGGGGCGGGCGGCCGTCAGGGCGCTAGGGCGGGCGGCCGTCAGGGCGCTAGGGCGGTCGGCGCTTGGGCGCTAGGGCGGGCGGGCGTCAGAGGAGGGAGCGGCGGGAGCGCGACGGTAGGGGCGACACGCAGGGTCGCTAAAAAAAGAACGCGCGCCTCGGGGCGCGCTTCAGTGGGCCCTAGGAACAGTCCCTAGGAGGGGACCTGCTCTGATTCCATGAGAAGAATTGAACGAGAATGGGAATCACTATGAACGAAGTGAGTACAAATAGGAAACCCTAATTGGGTTGTACCCCCTATGGGATACCCCACTATAGCCTACAGAAACAAGTAAGCTATATGTTCTGACAGTAACCGCCGCGCAAGTCGATCTTCGAGAAGTAGCGAGCGCCACGAAGTTGGTCGAGGAGGTCGTCGGTGCGTGGGATTGGATAGCGAGACTTGATGGTGACCCTGTTCAGCGTGCGATAATCAATGCACATGCGAAGTCCGCCGTCATTCTTCGGGGTGAACAGGATTGGTGCTGCGAAGGGTGAGGGGCTGGCCCGAATGAATCCTTTCTCCAACAGTGCATCGATTTGTCGGCGCAGCTCCTCAAGTTCCGGCTGGGTCAACCGCCACTGTGTTCGAACGGTTGGTTGCGTTCCAGGTTCCAGCTGGATTTTGTGGTCCTCAGGTCTCTCCGGTGGCAGTCCAGGTGGCAGGTCGTCGGGGAAGATTTCCGGGTATTTCCGAATCAGCTCCGCTAAATCCGGAGGTACAGCTGCACACAGCTTCTCGATGTCCTTTCCTTCGGTGTCTGTGAAAGAAGTGAACAGGAATGAATGAACTAGCAGTGAAAAGAGTACAAGTAGGAAACCCTAGAATTGTGTACCCCCTATAGGCTAACCCACTGTAGCCTACACAAGCATAACATATATAATGTTTGACACACCCCCATAGGCAAAGTGGGGGAGAACAAGGGGTAACAAGACCAGTCAAGCAAAGCAAAGCAAGCTCAGGGTGGATCACAAAGTCACCACACAGTCCGAGCACAAGAGCAGGGCCAGAGGCCAGTTCACATGCAGGAGTACAGACATATATATAAAACTAGACAAGCAAGAGCAGGTATATATATATGTCACAGTACAAGTGAAGTCAAGAGGAGAGCAAGTGAGGCAAGACAGGCACAAGACCCAGCTGGGTGCAAAAGCGCTGATGGTCACAAGGCGCGAGTGCCTTGGTGAACACATCAGCAGTGTTGGCCTCAGAGGCCACGTACGCAAGTCGCAACTGACCACGCTGCTGCAGCTCACGAGCAAGGAAGTAGCGGAGAGCAATGTGCTTCGTTCTGTGCTCCAAGCGCTGCTCTCGACACAAGGCCAGCATGGCCTTGTTGTCTACGTACAGCACTGGAGGAGAACAAGGCGGCTCTCCAAGGTCAGTCAGCAGGTAGGTGAGCCAGCGAAGCTCCTGTGCAGCCTGGCCCCGGCGTAGATCTCAGCCTCACAACTGGAGCTGAGAACCGAGGACGAGCGAGTAGACCGCCACGAGACAGAGCCGGAACCAAGGCTGAAGGTGTAACCCTGTGACGACCGCTGCGTAGCCTGGTCGTCAGCCCAAGAAGCGTCCGCGTGGCCGGTAAGGACCACTGGACTCCGCCCTCCAAGCACTAGCCCCAAGCCCGACGTACTGCACAGGTAGCGCAATACCCTCTTCGCTGCAGCCATGTGCTCCGGTCTGTGTCTCCCAGGAGCAACATAGCGTGCAAGAATGCTCAGAGGGTATGCAAGGTCAGGTCGTGTGCAGGTCATCAGGTACATGAGGCAGCCAACAAGCTCTGCATACGGACCACTCGACTCTACGGACTCATCCGAAGGCAGAGCTGAGAGTGAGTGGCGAGTAGGCAGAGGAGTGGCCTGAGGCGAGGAGTACGTGAAGCCGAAGCGCTGAAGGACCTGCTGCACCATGTGTGACTGAGTCAAGGTAATGGTGCGGCGTGCTCTGTCCCGAGTGATCTGCAAGCCAAGGTAGCTGCGCAGTTCACCCAGGTCTGTGCACGTGTGTCTCTTCAGCAGCTCGGACTTCACGTAGGCGAGTCCAGCAGTGTCCGCTGTGGCAAAGACCAAGTCGTCGACGTACACGAGGATGTAGAACGGCGGCAGGGAAGTGTCGGTGCGAAGAAACAGCGACGGGTCAGCAGAAGAAGGAGCAAACCCAAGAGCCGCAAGCGTAGTCCTCAGTGTGTCGTGCCACTCACGCGGTGCCTGGCGGAGACCGTAGACTGGCCGTCGGAGGCTCCACTGGGTGCCAGGAGGGAAAGTCCCAGTGAAGCCAGGTGGACGGCAAAGCCAGATCTCCTCGTGCAGGCTACCCTGCAAGAACGCAGTGCTGAAGTCGAGAGAGTGAAGCTCGTAGTCGCGCTGAGCGGCTATGTGCAGCAGCACCCGAAGAGTAGTCATCTTCGGGGTGGGAGAGAAGGTCTGAAAGTAGTCAACTCCCTGCCGCTGACTGAAGCCACGAGCAACGTACCGTGCCTTGAAGACAGGTGGAGAGCCCGGCGGCCGCTTCACCCTGACGATCCACATGCCACTGACGATGTTCGCCCCAGGAGGGGGAACCGCGTCAACGTAGGTGCCTGTGGACTTCCAGAAAGCCATCTCTGCATCCATAGCTGCCTGCCACTGAGAGGAGTAGGGACCCTCTACGGCCTCCGCGTAAGAACGCGGAGTCGGGATGTCTAGTGCATCCGGGTCTCCCTCAGGGGCAAGCAGTACAGACGCGAGATGAGGTGAAGCAGCCGCTAGACACTGTAACTCCTCCTGCCTGTCCTCAAGGACGTCCGTGCCAAGAGCACACTCACCCCCGACGGACGGAGGACAGACAGACGCAGACTCAGCAACAAGACTAGCAGCGTAGTCGAGACGACAGCGAGCAGCAAAGTCGACGAGCTCAGCGACTAGAGCAGACGCAGCAGTGGACTCAAAAGAGGGGTCAGTGACGACAGTAGCAAGCAGACGCGTGACAGTAGGACTGGCAGCACGAAGAGAGTCCGACTCAGGGTCGGCAAGCGCAGGAAGAGAGGACTCAGGAGGAGAAGGCAAAGGGGCGCGCAGAGGAGCAGTGGACGGACGCAAAGACATCCGGTGCGTGCCGGGTCAACGGCGTCTACCTGGGACACACCTGAGGGGGCAGGAACCTCAGGGGGGAGGGGGTCTACCGGGGGGGGAACCGGCACAAGGAAGTCCGGGGGAGGGGGGAGGGAAGGAGTGCGGTAGGGGAAGAGACGGTAGAAGGGGACTGACTCGTCGAACGTGACGTCCTGGGAGGACAGAACACGACGAGAGGAGGGGTGGTAAAACTGCCACCCTGGGGCGTCAGTGGGGAAGCCAAGGAAGACACAGGGAGCAGCACGAGGGGACAGCTTGTCCGCAGACAAGTCGCGGACAAACGCCCGAGATCCCCAGACACGGAACACAGACGCATCGCCAACCTTCCCTGTCCACAGCAAGGCTGGGGACATCGCAGGCCGAGAGACCCGGGGGTGAAGGTTGAGCTGATGCGCCGCGTACCTCACCGCAAACGGCCACAGAAAATGGGGGGCAGCCGCATGCATCATGGACGTACGAGCGACATCCATGACCATGCCAATGCGGCGCTCAGCAATCCCATTTTGCTGTGGTGAGTCCGGAAGCGTGAAGGTCTGGCGAATCCCCCGTGCACGACAGTAGTCCCGCAGAAGGCGAGAAGAGAACTCTCCGCCTCTGTCCGAGTGCAGACGCAGAACAGGAAAGTCGAGCCGAAGCTCTTCCTGAGCTGGAGACGAGCCTCGCGGATCCAGTCGATCAGCACCTCAGTGAACGCACCCTTGCTGCGCAAGGGGAGGACTGTGGTGTAACGTGAGTAGTCGTCAACCACCAACATGAAGTAGCGCTCGTGACCCTGCCCACGGACGGGGGCTGGGCCCCACACATCCATGTGAAGCGTCTGCAGGGGAGCCTCTGTCGGGGGGAAGTGGGAGGAGTGAGGAGTAGCCCGGAGGCGACCCTCGACACAGGGGACACAGGAAGGTCCTGGCCCGGAGGGGAGAGGAGGGAGAGACTGGGGAAGACCAGAGACAAGGACACGGGAAGCCATGCTCCGAAGACGGGGCAAGGAGGGGTGGCCAAGACGGTGGTGCCACAGGAGAGTCTCGTGTGACAGGAGGCGACAAGAACAGGGGGCAGACTCAGGACCTGACCGGGACGCAGCAGCAAGCACCTGACCCGACGCAGCCACCTAACCACACGCAGGGACAGGAGGAGACTCAACGGTCAGGGTGTAGAGACTCGACCCCGGCCGACGCGAGAACGTTGCCAGGTGTCGGCCTGTGCGTGCCTCCGTGCAGTGGGTCACGCGCTGACTCGCAGGAGTGAACTGGTGAACCCCCACATCCTGCAAGTCCGCTCCACTCACCAAGTTCGTAGAGAACGAGGGAAGGTACAGACCAGACAGGGTGCCCGAAGGGGCAGCCGGACACGGGAGGACAGTGGAGAAGTGAGACAGGACAGGACCCCCAGAGGGGTCAGCAAGGGAGACCGCAACCGGCCGGCCGAGCGGCGTAAGGGTAGTGCGGTCTCGAAAGAAGGAGCGAGAAGCCCCGGAGTCAAGTGTGAAAGTGAGGGAGGACGAGGACGACGCAGTACCTGAGAGCGCAGTCTCACCAGTACCTGAGAGCACAGACGCTCTGGCACCTAGAGCAGCAGCCTCACAAGCACCTAGCGCAGTAGTACCAATGCCCGGATCGGGCTGGAAACACCGGTAACCCTCATTCTCCTCACTATAATCCACAGCATACATAGCAGCAAGGATAGCATCAAAATCAAGATCAAAGATCGCTACACCAGCCCTTAGAAGCTCATCCCAGCGAGGGATCTCACTAGCCCCAGGGAATTGCTGACGCCAAGCGTCCGTCAGGCGGCCAAAGCAGCGCTGGGTGGCGTGGGCACCCCCACACTGCTCACCCGCGCGGTCGCCGGAACGAAGAACGTAGGTGCAGGGACCAGTACCCCCACCCCTCTGACGCCCAGCGTACCACTCACGAAGCTGCTGAGGCGGAGGGATGTCCCGCGAGCGCTGCTGCTGCTGCCGCTGCGAGCGCTGGCCACCACCACCGCCGCTACGCTGCTGGGTACCACCCCGACCAGCTCCACCTCCTCCACCACCACCGCCTCCTCCGCTGCCGCCTCCACCGCCTCCACCTCCGCCGCCTCCACCTCCGCCGCTGCCTCCACCACCACCGCTGGCACCACCACCACCGTCTCCGCCGCTGCTGCCACCACCACCACCACCCCCGCCACTAGTCCCGCCGCCACCCCCACTCCCTCCGCCGCCACCGCCGCCACCGCCACCGCCCCCTCCAGCTCCACCCGCGCCCTTGCCCCCCTTGCCCTTGCTGGAGCGACGTTTCCCACTAGGGGTAGACGCCGCGCCGACCGACTCAAGACCAAGCAGGTCGGCAGCAGCAGCAGAGGCAACAGAGGGCAGCAAGGGGGAAGGAGAGCACCCCTCAAAGATGGGGGTGCGAGGGTCACCACGAGAAGCACCTACAGCGACTATGCTCTTCTCCGTTGCGAGGAGGGCCTTCTCGAGGAGGTCGACGGTGAGGGTGGTGGGACAGACTGCGAGAAAGTGGTCCCTGACGACGCGAAGGGAGTCAGGGAGGCGTGCGACTACGTAGTAGAGAGCGATGTACATGGGGGGTGGGCTCTTAGCGCAGAACTCAGCAGGAAGGGCGGCGCGGTAGCGAGTGTCACTAGTGCGGAGGTGCGTAATGAGGTCAGCGACAGTGGGAAAGGCAGAGAGGTCAGGAAAGAGGTAGGGAAGCATGAGACGGCTCAGTGCAGCAGTGGCAGGGGAGGAGTAGCGCGCAACTACAGCGTTGTACAAGGTCTGAGCACTCTTGTACTGACTAAAGTGCGCACGCTCAGAGGTAGGGAGGTGGCGACGCACAGCAAGACGTGCAGCAGCATCGCGGGTGACCCACTGAGAGAGGACAGTGGGATCAGCATCAGCAGCAGGAGCAGGAGAGGCGCCAGAGGTGAGGTCAAAGAGAGAAAGGTCGTCAGCCCTGTCGCACTGTAAGAACAGCTGCAGGTCGTCTAACCAGACCTCAAAATCAATGGCGCGACCCTCAGCGTCAAAAGCTAGGACACTAGGGGTAGCCATGGCGACGACAGCGACGCAGTGCAAGCAGTAGGGAAAGAGCTCGCAGTGTCAGTGGGACTGTGCTCACCAGGCAGGGCAGGTCGTGCAACTCTGCAGAAAGGCGGCTCAGCGACCGGGCGGCTCGGGTGCAGGGCGGCTCGGCTCCCGGGCGGCTCGGCGGCAGGGCGGCTCGGGTCCCGGGCGGCTCGGCGTTGGGCGGCTCGGCTCCCCGGCGGTTCGGCTGCTGAGGCGGCTCTGCTGCTGGGGCGGCTCGGCCGGGAGATGCAGGGGCGGGGCCGTCAGGTGCAGCGGCGGGTCGACCGGTGCAGCGGCGGGCCGGCAGGTGCAGCGGCGGGGCCGTAGGGTGCAGCGGCGGGCCGACCAGGTGAGGCGGCGGGCCGTAGGGTGCAGCGGCGGGCCGTAGGGTGCAGCGGCGGGCCGGCAGGTGCAGCGGCGGGGCCGTCAGGTGAAGCGGCGGGCTGCTGGGTGCAGCGGCGGGCCGGCAGGTGCAGCGGCGGGCCGGCAGGTGCAGCGGCGGGGCCGTCAGGTGAGGCGGCGGGCCGTAGGGTGCAGTGGCGGGCCGCAGGGTGCAGCGGCGGGCCGGCAGGGCCGCGTCAGAGCCGGCAGCGGGGCCGCGTCAGTGGAGGCGGCGGGGCCGCGTCAAGCAGGCGGCGGGGCCGCGACGAAGCGGGCGGCAGGGCCGCGTCAGAGCCGGCGGCGGGGCCGCGTCAGTGGAGGCGGCGGGGCCGCGTCAAGCAGGCGGCGGGGCCGCGATCAGGAGGGGTGGCGGGGCCGCGTCTGAGGGACAGCGGGGCCGCGAGGGAAATGGCGACCCGAGGGGTCGCTAAAAAAAAGGGCGCGCCTCGGGGCGCGCTTCGGTGGGCCCTAAAAAAAAACGGTCCTAAGGAAGGACCCGCTCTATACCATGTGAAAGAAGTGAACAGGAATGAATGAACTAGCAGTGAAAAGAGTACAAGTAGGAAACCCTAGAATTGTGTACCCCCTATAGGCTAACCCACTGTAGCCTACACAAGCATAACATATATAATGTTTGACATCGCAACCATCCAGCGTTGTCGCGAGGAACTTCATGCTGAAGCCGAAATCGTCGCCGCATTCGATCTTGACCGTCCGTGTTTCTTCCGTTATCGCCAGAGGCGTCCCATCGACGAGGCGAGCGTCGATTTTGGGCAGACACCTGTCGAGTTGCAGCTTGCATTTTTTTGCGCTCGCCAAATTGAAGAGGCTATGACTGGCCCCTCCATCGACGAACAATTTCAAGTTATGTTTTAACACCTTGCCAGCGACCAGCACAGGGTGATCCGCATGATTATCCCCGTTATTCGGCCGAGTGCGATCGATTGCATGAATCGGAACCACGACTCGGTGGGGATGGTGGGGCTCGGGCGACGAAGCACAGTCAGTAAAGGGCCCGCTAATTACTGACTCTTCCCATTTCCCTGCTCCTTCCTGTCGTTCCCCGTCAGCGGCGTTTTCTCGTGGCAATCTTTCATGTAGTGACCCGTCTTCCCACACCGGAAACACGGTCCCTTAGGAGGGCGGTCGGGTGTATGGACGGCGTTGATCGTGGTCCGATGGGTCTGGCCACGAAAACGGTTTCCCTCCCGGGAAGCTGCTCTCGCGTACTGCATCAGCGCATCTGTGGACTCCGCCAACTGTACGGCTGCAAGAAATGTCGTCGGACGGCTCCTGCGAACCTCGTACTGTATCTCGTATTTGAGGCCGCTGATGTATTTATCCAGCCGTTCCGCTTCCGACATGTCATCAACCTGGTCGGCGAGGCTCATAAATGACGCCGTGTAGTCTTGGACAGAAGCCATCTGCGACCATGCACGCAGCTTCATGCGAGCTTGCTCCAAGGCGGATATGTGCTCGAAGCGACCTCGTAAGGCTGCGCCCCACTCCTTCCACGTGCGTATCGTGGTCACTCCGAAGATCGACGTTGCCACTTGATTAGTCACTGTAGAGGTCCCGTCTGCCGCATGTGTCACACCTGTCGGCGTCCCTGTTTCCAAGGTTCGGCGCCACCACTCAAGCGCTGCACCTCGAAGAAGGGAAACTGCGTAGTTAATGCGCGTAGCGTCGTCATTAACTCCGGCTGCAGTAAAGAAGACTTCGACCCCAAACAACCACCCTTTTACCGTAACCGTTTTGTCCGTAGGATTAAACGGAGGTGGATTGACGGGCTTGATTTTGATCGTCGTCACTGCTACTGGAGCTGTTGCCGTTCTCTGCCTATCCTCTTCTTCGAAGTCACGTGTGAGCGCATCCAATGGATTGCTCATCGCCTGACTGTTGCCCTCGCCTTCGTCCACAGGCGACTCCTGACGCGCTTCACCTCGCGTCTGGCGCAGTTCGGCGTTTTCCTCTCGTAGGGTCGTCACTTCCGCCATTAATGTCTTCATGCTCTCCTGCATTTCTGCCACTTGCGCCATCATCCGGTTCACTGCTTCCTGATCCATGTGCCTAATGTCAAACATTATATGTGTTCTGCTTGTGTAGGCTATACTGGGTTAGCCTATAGGGGGTACACAATTCTAGGGTTTCCTACTTGTACTCATTTCACTGCTAGTTCATTCATTCCTGTTCCCTGATTCTGACATGGTATCAGAGCGCGTCCTTCTACGGACCGTTTTTTTTGGGCCCACCGAAGCGCCCCCCGAGGCGCGATTTTTTTTAGCGACCCCTCGGGTCGTCATTTTCCCTGCGGCCCCGCCGCTTTCACTGACGTGGCCCCGCCGCCCTCTCTGACGGGGCCCCGCCGCCGGCCCTTACGCGGCCCCGTTGCCGGCTCTCACGTGGCCCCGCAGCAGGCTCTGTCGCGGCCCCGCCCCGGCCTTTACGCGGCCCCGCCGCCTGCTCTCACGCGGCCCCGCCCCGGCTCCTTCGCGGCCCCGCCGCCTGCTCTCGCGCGGCCTCGCCCCGGCTTCTACGCGGCCCCGCCCCGGCTTTCACGCGGCCCCGCCGACGACTTTGTTGCGGCCCCGCCCAGGCCCTTACGCGGCCCCGCCACCTGCTCTCACGCGGCCCCGCCCCGGCTCCTTCGCGGCCCCGCCGCCTGCTCTCGCGCGGCCCCGCCCCGGCTTCTACGCGGCCCCGCCCCGGCTTTCACGCGGCCCCGTCGACGGCTCTGTCGCGGCCCCGCCCAGGCCCTTACGCGGCCCCGCCGCCTGCCCCCGTCGCGGCCCGGTCGCCTCCTGACGGCCCCGCCGTCCCTTTGTGACGGCCCCGCCGTCCCTTCCTGACGGCCCCGCCGTCCCCTCCTGACGGCTCCTGCCGTCACCTTCTACCGGCCCCGCAACTGCACCTGCTGGCCCCGCCGCTGCACCTACCGGCCCCCACCACCCAACCCCCCTTTTCCCGTCGCCCGTCGAGGCGACCTGAGGGGGCCGCTTGCGGCCTCCCCTGCTTCTCCTCCTCCTTCATCGCTCACCTGCAGCCGCCGAGCCGCCCTGCACCCGAGCCGCCCAGCAGCCGAGCCGCCCTGCCGCCGAGCCGCCGAGTCGCTGAGCTGCTGAGCTGCTGTTGCTGCCGAGCCGCCCTGCCGCCGAGCCACCGAGTCACCGAGCTGCTGAGCTGCAGTTGCTGCCGGGCCGCCTTGCCACCGAGCCGCCCGAGTCGCCCGAGCCGCCGAGCCGCCGAGCTGCCGAGCCACTGAGTCGCCGAGCCTACTCTTCCCACCACTGGTGAGCTCTTGCCCTGCTAGCACGCTGCGCGTCGCCTGCTTGCCTGCCTGCCTGCCTTTTGGCTTGCCTGGCTGCCTGCCTTCCTACTGCTAGTCCTGCTCCTGCTTCTACTTGCGGAGCCAGATGCAGCCCCAGCGACGCCTGCGTGAGTCCCTCACGCCCCAGCAGCTGCGTGAGTGGTACGCTGGTTGGGGCTGTAGGGGTGGCGACGCTACTCCTACTTCCACTCCTGCTGCTTCTACTCGTGGTGGCGGCCAGATGCAGCTCCCGCGACCCTCTCGCGTGTCTCTCACGCCTCGCCAGCTTCGTGAGTGGTACGCTCAGAGTGGAGGGTCTCTCAGTGCTGTTCGCTGCTCTTACGTGATTCGCACTGGTACTCGGACTGGTCAGCCTTGTGGGACACGTAGTCATACACCGTCCCGCTGCTTCGCCCGTCTGAGGGACGCCTGGCGTACCGTGTTTGGCGACGAGGCTGAGCTTCCCGACTGGGTGGAGTTGCTTAGGCAGAGGGTAGATATATATGCTCTTGACTATGATGCTATTCTCACTGCCATGTATGCATTGCCTACTAGTGCTGACCGTGCCGGTCACCTGTGCGTCCCGCCTGACCCAGGTATAGGACCTGCTGCTCTAGCTACTGGTGAGGCTGCTGCTCGGGGTGCTAGTGAGTCTCCTGCTCCAGGTACAGGTGCGGCTGCTGCTCTAGGTGCTCGTGAGTCTGCTTCCTCAGGTGCGGGTGAGGCTGCGCTCTCAGGTACCGCGTTGGCTTCGGCCTCCCTCACCTTTACACTTGACTCTGGGGCTTCTCCCTCCTTCTTTCGGGACCGCATCACACTCACGCCGCTTGGTCGGCCGGTTGCAGTCTCCCTGGCTGACCCCTCTGGGGGTCCTGTCCTCGCTCACTTCTCCACTGTCCTCCCGTGTCCGGCTGCCCCCTCGGGCACCCTCTCTGGCCTGTACCTCCCCTCATTCTCGACGAACTTGGTGAGTGGTGCAGACCTACAGGATGCGGGGGTTCACCAGTTCACTCCTGCGAGTCAGCGGGTGACCCACTGCACGGACGCACGCACAGGCCGGCACCTGGCCACGTTCTCGCGTCGGCCGGGGTCGAGCCTCTACACCCTGACCACTGAGTCTCCTCCTGTCCCCGCGTCCGGTCAGGTAGCAGCGTCGGGTCAGGTGTTTGCTGCTGCGTCCAGGTCTGGTCCTGAGTCTGCCCCCTGTGCTTGTCGCCTCCTGTCTCACGAGACTCTCCTGTGGCACCACCGTCTTGGCCACCCCTCCTTGCCCCGTCTTCGGAGCATGGCTTCCCGTGTCCTTGTCTCTGGTCTTCCCCAGTCTCTCCCTCCTCTCCCCTCCGGGCCAGGACCTTCCTGTGTCCCCTGTGTCGAGGGTCGCCTCCGGGCTACTCCTCACTCCTCCCACTTCCCCCCGACAGAGGCTCCCCTGCAGACGCTTCACATGGATGTGTGGGGCCCAGCCCCCGTCCGTGGGCAGGATTACGAGCGCTACTTCCTCTTGGTGGTTGACGACTACTCGCGTTACACCACAGTCCTCCCCTTGCGCAGCA
Source organism: Closterium sp. NIES-65 (assembly GCA_948144175.1). Taxonomy (NCBI): domain Eukaryota; kingdom Viridiplantae; phylum Streptophyta; class Zygnematophyceae; order Desmidiales; family Closteriaceae; genus Closterium; species Closterium sp. NIES-65. The sequence continues at coordinate 386,841 of CANXME010000511.1, read as the reverse complement.
AGGGTGCGGTCACTGAGGTGCTGATTGACTGGATCCGCGAGGCTCGTCTCCAGCTCAGGAAGAGCTTCGGCTCGGACTTTCCTGTTCTGCGTCTGCACTCGGACAGAGGCGGAGAGTTCTCCTCTGGCCTTCTGCGTGCCTACTGTCGTGCGCGAGGCATCCGCCAGTCCTTCACCCTTCCGGACTCACCACAGCAAAATGGGATTGCTGAGCGCCGCATTGGCATGGTCATGGATGTCGCTCGTACGTCCATGATGCATGCGGCTGCCCCCCATTTTCTGTGGCCGTTTGCGGTGAGGTACGCGGCGCATCAGCTCAACCTTCACCCCCGGGTCTCTCGGCCTGCGATGTCCCCAGCCTTGCTGTGGACAGGGAAGGTTGGCGATGCGTCTGTGTTCCGTGTCTGGGGATCTCGGGCGTTTGTCCGCGACTTGTCTGCGGACAAGCTGTCCCCTCGTGCTGCTCCCTGTGTCTTCCTTGGCTTCCCCACTGACGCCCCAGGGTGGCAGTTTTACCACCCCTCCTCTCGTCGTGTTCTGTCCTCCCAGGACGTCACGTTCGACGAGTCAGTCCCCTTCTACCATCTCTTCCCCTACCGCACTCCTTCCCTCCCCCCTCCCCCGGACTTCCTTGTGCCAGTTCCCCCCCCGGTAGACCCCCTCCCCCCTCAGGTTCCTGCCCCCTCAGGTGTGTCCCAGGTAGACGCCGTTGACCCGGTCGAGGTTACAGGTGACTCTGGTGCTGCTGCGGGTGCTGAGCCTGGGGGTGCTGACTCTGGGGGTGCTGTGCGCGGGGGTGCTGAGCCTGGGGGTGCTACTGCTGGGGGTACTGGGCCTGCGGGTGCTACTGCGGAGGGTGCGGAGCCTGGGGGTGCTGAGCCGGGGGGTGCTGTGCCTGGAGGTGCTGGGTCTGGGGGTGCTGGGTCGGGAGCTGCTGAGCCTGGGGGTGCTGCGTCTGGAGCTGCTGAGCCTGGGGTTTCTCCTGCTGCTGCGTCTCGCCGGGAGCCCCTCTCTCCACAGGAGCTGCGCGAGTGGTTCGCTCGCCGCTAGAGGCGTGCTGCTGAGTCTGGAGGTGCTGCTGGAGCTGGAGCTGGAGCTTCTTCGACCGTCGAGGGTGCGGGTGCTGCCGGTCCCGGAGCTGCTGGACCTGCGGGTCCTCCTGGAGCTGGAGCTGCTGAGGGCGTTGGTGCTGAGCCTACTGCTGTTGGTCCTGCCGCTGGAGGTGTGGGTGGCGCTGGTGCTGTCGCTGAGGGTGCTGGTGCTGTCCCTGCTGCGTCTGGAGCTGCTGAGCCTGGGGTTTCTCCTGCTGCTGCGTCTCGCCGGGAGCCCCTCTCTCCACAGGAGCTGCGCGAGTGGTTCGCTCGCCGCTGGAGGCGTGCTGCTGAGTCTGGAGGTGCTGCTGGAGCTGGAGCTGGAGCTTCTTCGACCGTCGAGGGTGCGGGTGCTGCCGGTCCCGGAGCTGCTGGACCTGCGGGTCCTCCTGGAGCTGGAGCTGCTGAGGGCGTTGGTGCTGAGTCTACTGCTGTTGGTCCTGCCGCTGGAGGTGTGGGTGGCGCTGGTGCTGTCGCTGAGGGTGCTGGTGCTGTCCCTGCTGCGTCTGGAGCTGCCGCGCGGCCTCGGCTGTACTTCGTTCCGCTCCTGCAGCAGGTTCTTGGTCTTTCTCCTCCACTAGAGGGTCCACCGCATGTCCAGTCGCAGTCTCTGCTGGAGCCTTCCTCTCCACTGCCTGCTCCCTCTCCTTACACTGGTCCTACTGGAGGTCTTGCTGAGCGTCGTGAGCCTGCGTCTCGTCCCGCGTCACCTGTTCGTGCTGCTCGCGCTAGTGGTCGCAGTTCGCGTCAGCGTCCTCCTCCTGTCCCTGGCACGCACCGGATGTCTTTGCGTCCGTCCACTGCTCCTCTACGTGCCCCTTTGCCTTCTCCTCCTGAGTCCTCTCTTCCTGCGCTTGCCGACCCTGAGTCGGACTCTCTTCGTGCTGCCAGCCCTACTGTCACGCGTCTGCTTGCTACTGTCGTCACTGACCCCTCTTTTGAGTCCACTGCTGCGTCTGCTCTAGTCGCTGAGCTCGTCGACTTTGCTGCTCGCTGTCGTCTCGACTACGCTGCTAGTCTTGTTGCTGAGTCTGCGTCTGTCTGTCCTCCGTCCGTCGGGGGTGAGTGTGCTCTTAGCACGGACGTCCTAGAGGACAGGCAGGAGGAGTTACAGTGTCTAGCGGCTGCTTCACCTCATCTCGCGTCTGTTCTGCTTGCCCCTGAGGGAGACCCGGATGCACTAGACATCCCGACTTCGCGTTCTTACGCGGAGGCCGTAGAGGGTCCCTACTCCTCTCAGTGGCAGGCAGCTATGGATGCAGAGATGGCTTCCTGGAAGTCCACAGGCACCTACGTTGACGCGGTTCCCCCTCCTGGGGCGAACATCGTCAGTGGCATGTGGATCTTCAGGGTGAAGCGGCCGCCGGGCTCTCCACCTGTCTTCAAGGCACGGTACGTTGCTCGTGGCTTCAGCCAGCGGCAGGGAGTTGACTACTTTCAGACCTTCTCTCCCACCCCAAAGATGACTACTCTTCGGATGCTGCTGCACATAGCCGCTCAGCGCGACTACGAGCTTCACTCTCTCGACTTTAGCACTGCGTTCTTGCAGGGTAGCCTGCACGAGGAGATCTGGCTTCGCCGTCCACCTGGCTTCACTGGGACTTTCCCTCCTGGCACCCAGTGGAGCCTCCGACGGCCAGTCTACGGTCTCCGCCAGGCACCGCGTGAGTGGCACGACACACTGAGGACTACGCTTGCGGCTCTTGGGTTTGCTCCTTCTACTGCTGACCCGTCGCTGTTTCTTCGCACCGACACTTCCCTGCCGCCGTTCTACATCCTCGTGTACGTCGACGACTTGGTCTTTGCCACAGCGGACACTGCTGGACTCGCCTACATGAAGTCCGAGCTGCTGAAGAGACACACGTGCACAGATCTGGGTGAACTGCGCAGCTACCTTGGCTTGCAGATCACTCGGGACAGAGCACGCCGCACCATTACCTTGACTCAGTCACACATGGTGCAGCAGGTCCTTCAGCGCTTCGGCTTTACGTACTCCTCGCCTCAGGCCACTCCTCTGCCTACTCGCCACTCACTCTCAGCTCTGCCTTCGGATGAGTCCGTAGAGTCGAGTGGTCCGTATGCAGAGCTTGTTGGCTGCCTCATGTACCTGATGACCTGCACACGACCTGACCTTGCATACCCTCTGAGCATTCTTGCACGCTATGTTGCTCCTGGGAGACACAGACTAGAGCACATGGCTACAGCGAAGAGGGTATTGCGCTACCTGTGCAATACGTCGGGCATGGGGCTAGTGCTTGGAGGGCGGAGTCTAGTGGTCCTTACCGGCCACGCGGACGCTTCTTGGGCTGACGACCAGGCTACGCAGCGGTCGTCACAGGGTTACACCTTCAGCCTTGGTTCCGGCTCTGTCTCGTGGCGGTCTACTCGCTCGTCTTCGGTTCTCGGCTCCAGTTGTGAGGCTGAGATCTACGCCGGGGCCATGGCTGCACAGGAGCTTCGCTGGCTCACCTACCTGCTGACTGACCTTGGAGAGCCGCCTCGTTCTCCTCCAGTGCTGTACGTAGACAACAAGGCCATGCTGGCCTTGTGTCGAGAGCAACGCTTGGAGCACAGAACAAAGCACATTGCTCTCCGCTACTTCCTTGCTCGTGAGCTGCAGCAGCGTGGTCAGTTGCGACTTGCGTACGTGGCCTCTGAGGCCAACACTGCTGATGTGTTCACCAAGGCACTCGCGCCTTGTGACCATCAGCGCTTTTGCACCCAGCTGGGTCTTGTGCCTGTCTTGCCTCACTTGCTCTCCTCTTGACTTCACTTGTACTGTGACATATATATATATCTGCTCTTGCTTGTCTAGTTTTATATATATATGTGTCTGTACTCCTGCATGTGAACTGGCCTCTGGCCCTGCTCTTGTGCTCGGACTGTGTGGTGACTTTGTGATCCACCCTGAGCTTGCTTTGCTTTGCTTGACTAGTCTTGTGACCCCTTGTTCTCCCCCATTTTGCCTATGGGGGTGTGTCAAACATTATATGTGTTCTGCTTGTGTAGGCTACAGTGGGTTAGCCTATAGGGGGTATGTGAAAATGAGTAAGCAGGAATGGGGTGAACTATGAATGAAAGCAGTACAAATATGAAACCCTAACTGGGTTGTACCCCCTATGGGACACCCCACTACAGCCTACACAGCAGTATAAGCTATAGATATGTTCTAACACACCCCCATAGGCAAAGTGGGGGAGAACAAGGGGTCACAAGACCAGTCAAGCAAGACAAAGCAAAGCTCAGGGTGGATCACAAAGTCACCACACAGACCGAGCACAGGAGCAAGGCCAAAGGCCAGTTCACAAGCAAGAGTACAGACATATATATATAAAACTAGACAAGCAAGAGCAGGTATATATATATGTCACAGTACAAGTAAAGTCAAGAGGAGAGCAAGTGAGGCAAGACAGGCACAAGACCCAGCTGGGTGCAGAAGCGCTGATGGTCACAAGGCGCAAGTGCCTTGGTGAACACATCAGCAGTGTTGGCCTCAGAGGCCACGTACGCAAGTCGCAACTGACCACGCTGCTGCAACTCACGAGCAAGGAAGTAGCGGAGAGCAATGTGCTTCGTTCTGTGCTCCAAGCGCTGCTCTCGACACAAGGCCAGCATAGCCTTGTTGTCTACGTACAGCACTGGAGGAGAACGAGGCGGCTCTCCAAGGTCAGTCAGCAGGTAGGTGAGCCAGCGAAGCTCCTGTGCAGCCATGGCTCCGGCGTAGATCTCAGCCTCACAACTGGAGCCGAGAACCGAAGACGAGCGAGTAGACCGCCACGAGACAGAGCCGGAACCAAGGCTGAAGGTGTAACCCTGTGACGACCGCTGCGTAGCCTGGTCGTCAGCCCAAGAAGCGTCCGCGTGGCCGGTAAGGACCACTGGACTCCGCCCTCCAAGCACTAGCCCCATGCCTGACGTACTGCACAGGTAGCGCAATACCCTCTTCGCTGCAGCCATGTGCTCCGGTCTGTGTCTCCCAGGAGCAACATAGCGTGCAAGAATGCTCAGAGGGTATGCAAGGTCAGGTCGTGTGCAGGTCATCAGGTACATGAGGCAGCCAACAAGCTCTGCATACGGACCACTCGACTCTACGGACTCATCCGAAGGCAGAGCTGAGAGTGAGTGGCGAGTAGGCAGAGGAGTGGCCTGAGGCGAGGAGTACGTGAAGCCGAAGCGCTGAAGGACCTGCTGCACCATGTGTGACTGAGTCAAGGTAATGGTGCGGCGTGCTCTGTCCCGAGTGATCTGCAAGCCAAGGTAGCTGCGCAGTTCACCCAGGTCTGTGCACGTGTGTCTCTTCAGTAGCTCGGACTTCACGTAGGCGAGTCCAGCAGTGTCCGCTGTGGCAAAGACCAAGTCGTCGACGTACACGAGGATGTAGAACGGCGGCAGGGAAGTGTCGGTGCGAAGAAACAGCGACGGGTCAGCAGTAGAAGGAGCAAACCCAAGAGCCGCAAGCGTAGTCCTCAGTGTGTCGTGCCACTCACGCGGTGCCTGGCGGAGACCGTAGACTGGCCGTCGGAGGCTCCACTGGGTGCCAGGAGGGAAAGTCCCAGTGAAGCCAGGTGGACGGCGAAGCCAGATCTCCTCGTGCAGGCTACCCTGCAAGAACGCAGTGCTGAAGTCGAGAGAGTGAAGCTCGTAGTCGCGCTGAGCGGCTATGTGCAGCAGCACCCGAAGAGTAGTCATCTTCGGGGTGGGAGAGAAGGTCTGAAAGTAGTCAACTCCCTGCCGCTGACTGAAGCCACGAGCAACGTACCGTGCCTTGAAGACAGGTGGAGAGCCCGGCGGCCGCTTCACCCTGAAGATCCACATGCCACTGACGATGTTCGCCCCAGGAGGGGGAACCGCGTCAACGTAGGTGCCTGTGGACTTCCAGGAAGCCATCTCTGCATCCATGGCTGCCTGCCACTGAGAGGAGTAGGGGCCCTCTACGGCCTCCGCGTAAGAACGCGGAGTCGGGATGTCTAGTGCATCCGGGTCTCCCTCAGGGGCAAGCAGTACAGACGCGAGATGAGGTGAAGCATCCGCTAGACACTGTAACTCCTCCTGCCTGTCCTCTAGGACGTCCGTGCCAAGAGCACACTCACCCCCGAAGGACGGAGGACAGACAGACGCAGACTCAGCAACAAGACTAGCAGCGTAGTCGAGACGACAGCGAGCAGCAAAGTCGACGAGCTCAGCGACTAGAGCAGACGCAGCAGTGGACTCAAAAGAGGGGTCAGTGACGACAGTAGCAAGCAGACGCGTGACAGTAGGACTCGCAGCGCGAAGAGAGTCCGACTCAGGGTCGGCAAGCGCAGGAAGAGAGGACTCAGGAGGAGAAGGCAAAGGGGCACGCAGAGGAGCAGTGGACGGACGCAGAGACATCCGGTGCGTGCCAGGGACAGGAGGAGGACGCTGACGCGAACTGCGACCACTAGCGCGAGCAGCACGAACAGGCGACGCGGGGCGAGACGCAGGCTCACGACGCTCAGCAAGACCTCCAGTAGGACCAGTGTAAGGAGAGGGAGCAGGCAGTGGAGAGGAAGGCTCCAGTAGGGACTGCGACTGGACAGGCGGTGGACCCTCTACTGGAGGAGAAAGACCAAGAACCTGCTGAAGGAGCGGAACGAAGTACGGCCGAGGCCGCGCGGCAGCTCCAGTCTCAGCAGGGACAGCACCAGCACCCTCAGCGACAGCACCAGCGCCACCCACACCTCCAGCGGCAGGACCAACAGCAGCAGGCTCAGCACGAACGCCCTCAGCAGCTCCAGCTCCAGGAGGACCCGCAGGTCCAGCAGCTCCGGGACCGGCAGCACCCGCACCCTCGACGATCGAAGAAGCTCCAGCTCCAGCTCCACCAGCACCTCCAGACTCAGCAGCACGCCTCCAGCGGCGAGCGAACCACTCGCGCAGCTCCTGTGGAGAGAGGGGCTCCCGGCGAGACGCAGCAGCAGGAGAAACCCCAGGCTCAGCAGCTCCTGACGCAGCACCCCCAGGCTCAGCAGCTCCCGACCCAGCACCCCCAGACCCAGCACCTCCAGGCACAGCACCCCCCGGCTCAGCACCCCCAGGCTCCGCACCCACCGCAGTAGCACCCTCAGGCCCAGCACCCCCAGCAGTAGCACCCGCAGGCACAGCACCCCCGCGCACAGTACCCCCAGAGTCAGCACCCCCAGGCTCAGCACCCGCAGCAGGACTCGAGTCACCAGTAACCTCGACCGGGTCAACGGCGTCTACCTGGGACACACCTGAGGGGGCAGGAACCTGAGGGGGGAGGGGGTCTACCGGGGGGGGAACCGGCACAAGGAAGTCCGGGGGAGGGGGGAGGGAAGGAGTGCGGTAGGGGAAGAGACGGTAGAAGGGGACTGACTCGTCGAACGTGACGTCCTGGGAGGACAGAACACGACGAGAGGAGGGGTGGTAAAACTGCCACCCTGGGGCGTCAGTGGGGAAGCCAAGAAAGACACAGGGAGCAACACGAGGGGACAGCTTGTCCGCAGACAAGTCGCGGACAAACGCCCGAGATCCCCAGACACGGAACACAGACGCATCGCCAACCTTCCCTGTCCACAGCAAGACTGGGGACATCGCAGGCCGAGAGACCCGGGGGTGAAGGTTGAGCTGATGCGCCGCGTACCTCACCGCAAACGGCCACAGAAAATGGGGGGCAGCCGCATGCATCATGGACGTACGAGCGACATCCATGACCATGCCAATGCGGCGCTCAGCAATCCCATTTTGCTGTGGTGAGTCCGGAAGCGTGAAGGTCTGGCGGATCCCCCGTGCACGACAGTAGTCTCGCAGAAGGCGAGAAGAGAACTCTCCGCCTCTGTCAGAGTGCAGACGCAGAACAGGAAAGTCCGAGCCGAAGCTCTTCCTGAGCTGGAGACGAGCCTCGCGGATCCAGTCGATCAGCACCTCAGTGACCGCACCCTTGCTGCGCAAGGGGAGGACTGTGGTGTAACGCGAGTAGTCGTCAACCACCAACAGGAAGTATCGCTCGTAACCCTGCCCACGGACGGGGGCTGGGCCCCACACATCCATGTGAAGCGTCTGCAGGGGAGCCTCTGTCGGGGGGAAGTGGGAGGAGTGAGGAGTAGCCCGGAGGCGACCCTCGACACAGGGGACACAGGAAGGTCCTGGCCCGGAGGGGAGAGGAGGGAGAGACTGGGGAAGACCAGAGACAAGGACACGGGAAGCCATGCTCCGAAGACGGGGCAAGGAGGGGTGGCCAAGACGGTGGTGCCACAGGAGAGTCTCGTGAGACAGGAGGCGACAAGAACAGGGGGCAGACTCAGGACCTGACCGGGACGCAGAAGCAAGTACCTGACCCGACGCAGCCACCTGACCAGACGCAGGGACAGGAGGAGACTCAACGGTCAGGGTGTAGAGACTCGACCCCGGCCGACGCGAGAACGTGGCCAGGTGTCGGCCTGTGCGAGCCTCCGTGCAGTGGGTCACCCGCTGACGCGCAGGAGTGAACTGGTGAACACCCCCATCCTGCAGGTCCGCTCCACTCACCAAGTTCGTAGAGAACGAGGGAAGGTACAGACCCGACAGGGTGCCCGAAGGGGCAGCCGGACACGGGAGGACAGTGGAGAAGTGAGACAGGACAAGACCCCCAGAGGGGTCAGCAAGGGAGACCGCAACCGGCCTGGCGAGCGGCGAAAGGGTAGTGCGGTCTCGAAAGAAGGAGCGAGAAGCTCCGGAGTCAAGTGTGAAAGTGAGGGAGGACGAGGACGACTCAGTACCTGAGAGCGCAGTCTCACCAGCACCTGAGAGCGCAGACGCACTGGCACCTAGAGCAGCAGCCTCACAAGCACCTAGCGCAGCAGTACCAATGCCCGGGTCGGGCTGGAAACACCGGTAACCCTCATTCTCCTCACTATAATCCACAACATACATAGCAGTAAGGATAGCATCAAAATCAAGATCAAAGATCGCTACACCAGCCCTGAGTAGCTCATCCCAGCGAGGGATCTCACTAGCCCCAGGGAACTGCTAACGCCAAGCGTCCGTCAGGCGGCCAAAGCAGCGCTGGGTGGCGTGGGCACCCCCACATTTCTCACCCGCGCGGTCGCCGGAACGAAGAACGTAGGTGCAGGGACCAGTACCCCCACCCCTCTGACGCCCAGCGTACCACTCACGAAGCTGCTGAGGCGAAGGGATGTCCCGTGAGCGCTGCTGCTGCTGCCGGTGCGAGCGCTGGCCACCACCACCGCCGCTACGCTGCTGGGTACCACCCCGACCAGCTCCACCTCCTCCACCACTACCGCCTCCGCCGCCGCCGCCTCCACTGCCTCCACCTCCGCCGCCTCCACCTCCGCCGCTGCCTCCACCACCACCGCTGGCACCACCACCACCGTCTCCGCCGCTGCTGCCACCACCACCACCACCACCCCCGCCACTAGTCCCGCCGCCACCCCCACTCCCTCCGCCGCCACCGCCGCCACCGCCACCGCCCCCCCCACCTCCACCCGCGCCCTTGCCTCCCTTGCCCTTGCTGGAGCGACGTCTCCCACTAGGGGCAGACGCCGCGCCGACCGACTCAAGACCAAGCAGGTCGGCAGCAGCAGCAGAGGCAACAGAGGGCAGCAAGGGGGAAGGAGAGCACCCCTCAAAGATGGGGGTGCGAGGGTCACCACGAGAAGCACCTACAGCGACTATGCTCTTCTCCGCTGCAAGGAGGGCCTTCTCGAGGAGGTCGACGGTGAGAGTGGTGGGACAGACTGCGAGAAAGTGGTCCCTGACGACGCGAAGAGAGTCAGGGAGGCGCGCGACTACGTAGTAGAGAGCGATGTACATGGGAGGGGGTTTCCTAGCGCAGAACTCAACAGGAAGGGCGGCGCGGTAGCGAGTGTCACTAGTGCGGAGGTGCGTAATGAGGTCAGCGACAGTGGGAAAGGCAGAGAGGTCAGGAAAGAGGTAGGGAAGCATGAGACGGCTCAGTGCAGCAGTGGCAGGGGAGGAGTAGCGCGCAACTACAGCGTCGTACAAGGTCTGAGCACTCTTGTACTGACTAAAGTGCGCACGCTCAGAGGTAGGGAGGTGGCGACGCACAGCAAGACGTGCAGCAGCATCGCGGGTGGCCCACTTAGAGCGGACAGCGGGATCAGCATCAGTAGCAGGAGCAGGAGAGGCGCCAGAGGTGAGGTCAAAGAGAGAAAGGTCATCAGCCCTGTCGCACTGTAAGAACAGCTGCAGGTCGTCTAGCCAGACCTCAAAATCAATGGCGCGACCCTCAGCGTCAAAAGCTAGGACACTAGGGGTAGCCATGACGACGACTGTGAAGCAGTGCAAGCAGTAGGGGGGAGAGCACGCAGTGACAGTGGGACTGTGCTCACCAAGCAGGGCAGGTCGCGCAGCTCGACAGAAAAGCAGAACGGCGACAGGGCGGCTCGGGTGTACAGCGGATCGGCTCCCGGGCGGCACGGCGGCAGGGCGGCTCGGGTGCAGGGCGGCTCGGCTCCCGGGCGGCTCGGCTGCAGGGCGGCTCGGGTGCAGGGCGGCTCGGCTCCCGGGCGGCTCGGCTCCAGGGCGGCTCGGCTGCAGGGCGGCTCGGGTCCCGGGCTGCTCGGCGACAGGCGGCTCAGGTCGCGTAGAAGCGAGACGGGGCGGGGCCGCGTCAGGGCCGGCGGTAGGGCCGCGTAGGAGCCGGGGCAGGGCCGCGAAGGAGCCGGGGCGGGGCCGTGATAGGAGCCGGGGCAGGGCCGTGATAGGAGCCGGGGCAGGGCCGAGTAGGAGCCAGCTGCGGGGCCGCGTGGGAGCCGGCGCAGGGCCGCGTAGGAGCCGGCGGCGTGGCCGCGTCAGGGCCGCGTAAGGGGGGGGGGGGCCGGCGCGGGGCCGCGTAAGAGCCACGTAGGAGCCGGCGCGGAGCCGCGTGGGGGGCCGGGGACGGGCCGCGTAAGGAGCCGGCGCGGGGCCGCGTAGGAGCTGGCGGCGTGGCCGCGTAAGGGCCGCGTAAGGGCCGCGTAAGGGGCCGGCGCGGGGCCGCGTAAGGAGCCGGCGGTGTGGCCGCGTAAGGGCCGCGTAAGGGCCGCGTAAGGGGCCGGCGCGGGGCCGCGTAAGGGCCGCGTAGGAGGCGACGCGGGGCCGCGTAAGGGCCGGAGCGGGGCCGCGTAAGGAGCAGGCGGCGGGGCCGCGTAAGGAGCAGGGCGGGGCCGCGACAGAGTGGGCGGCGAGGCCGCAGGGGAGAGGGCGACTAGAGGGGTCGCTAAAAAAAATCGCGCCTCGGGGGCGCGCTTCGGTGGGCCCAAAAAAAAATTTCGGTCCTGGAGGGACCTAGCTCTATACCATGTGAAAATGAGTAAGCAGGAATGGGGTGAACTATGAATGAAAGCAGTACAAATATGAAACCCTAACTGGGTTGTACCCCCTATGGGACACCCCACTACAGCCTACACAGCAGTATAAGCTATAGATATGTTCTGACAGGGTACACAATTCTAGGGTTTCCTACTTGTACTCATTTCACTGCTAGTTCATTCATTCCTGTTCGCTGATTCTGACACCTAACACTACGTCTGGTGGGCAGTCGGGTCTCCGTGACCTTCAGGCAAATGAAAACACGAACTATCGGAGTCGGGCAGGATTGAATTAACAATCCCTGCAGCCAACCGTCGTGTAGTCACTAAACCAGCCACACCCTATGCCACCAAACTACCCTCGGAAAAGCGGGGTGAACTAGGAAAGTAGCTCTGATACCAGGTGTTATGAGTTGTAAAAGAGAGTGCGCAGGTAAACGAATAACGAAGCGGTGACTGAATGAAATTACGAATACAAAGAATGTCCAGACTAATATAGAACTACGCTAGCTAGGCGAGAACCTCGGACGAGCGAGGTTGGGTGTAGGTTTGGCGATGAGAAAGCCGAAGGCGACGCGAGGAGCCTCGACAGCGTTGAAATCGGCCGAACGTGCGAACTCCGAAAATCGGGTTGTACGCGAAGCAGTCAACCCCGATAAGGAATTCGGGAAAATTCCTTACATTATGTGTGCAATTTAGTGAGCTGACTAAGATTGCACTATGTAAGAAAACAATACAATGAAAGAATGCATGAGCCATTTGTTACAGTCAGCCCTCGGATAGAAGCGCCCCTGGGGGTATAAAAAAACACTGTTTTTTGGGAGGTGCGCTTATAATGGAGGAATTTTATAAGCGCCGGCGCTTATAAAATGGCAAAAAGAATATATATTTGTTTTACACCAAACTGTATATCTCGTTCTGCCGATTGTAATCGAGTCGAAAACATATAGGGTTGCGAATCTGATTCTCGCGTAGCTTGGCAGGGAGTGATTCCCTGCCAGCTCACCCTAACAAAATTACAGCACATGCTGACTAGACACGCAAAAAGTGAGTTCAGAGTGTGGGAAATCGAAATTGTAGTTCGTTTCCCTGATTATGCGAAATTTGTTTCTGAAATTTGAAAGGTTTTCAAATGAAAAACAAACATTCGCTTATAATATATCATCTTTTTCTAGGGGGTGCGCTTATAATCGAGGACCGGATACAAGCGCCCTCATCCTTTTATAAGCACCGGCGCTTATCCGAGGCCTGCGCTTCTATCGGGGGGCTTACGGTAAAAAGCAAAACTACCGTAATGGTAACCGTAATGCGCGCTCGCAAATGGTGCCCTAAGGGCCTAGCGCCGAGGTTTTGGGAAATTTTGAGGCGTAGGCCGGGCCGCGGGTTACTTGCCGAACCGTGTAGTTTGGGCGCGATGTTCGTGCTGGCATGAACATTGACGAGGCGAGTGTTGCAATGTGGTAACGGGATACTGTTCGGAAGTTTGAGCGGGAAATAGTTTTGTACACGGTACGTGGTCTCAGAATCCCAACCACTAGACCATTGGGATAAAAGGGCTTGTTTCAGTAGCGGGTTAATGCGCCCATAACCCCCCAGGCAAATGTGCCTGTAACCCTTCCCTAGGATCGATCGGGGATCACCAGTGGACCTCTGACACCCCCCCGCACTGGGATGCCCGAAGTGCATACACCGGGTTTCGAACCCAAGACCTTCACTCTGGATACCATCTCAGAATCCCAACCACTAGACCATTGGGATAAAAGGGCTTATTTCAGTAGCGGGTTAGTGCGCCCATAACCCCCCAGGCAAATGTGCCTGTAACCATTCCCTAGGATCGATCGGGGATCACCAGTGGACCTCTGACATGTGGTGTGACGCGAAGTAAGAACAAGTTATATCCTTACAGTTGTTGGGCTGAAACGCCCTAAGATCTTTTGTAGAGTTAAAGTCTGAGTACCGTCAGCCCCCGGATAGAAGCGCCCCTGTGCTTATAATAAAACACTGTTTTTTAGGGGGTGCGCTTGTAATTGAGGAATTTTATAAGCGCCGGCGCCTATAAAAAGGCAAAATTGAAATGGTTTTTTTTTACATGTATTTGAAGCCTTTTCAAACGGGGATTCAATCCACATCTAGAACGTTCGAGTTTGTGCATGAAACGCGCGTCAAATTGCCAACAAGGCGCGGAATCACGCCCACCACGCCTTGCTCGCCTGGCCAGATTCATCGTACCGAATCTGGCCCATGCCAATGCACACGCAGTTTAGTGTGAGACTGCCCAATCAGGGCCGACTGTCGTGCTAGCCACGACGCAGTAAAACCACAAACGGGGCAAGATTCCTTGCCCCGTACGCTTGGACCTCACCACATCAGCTCCTCTGCGGGGAGATCTTGACTGTTTCTCCCCTTAGCTTGCAGAGGAACCTGGGCCGCGAAGTTGGAGGGGTCTCGGGCAAGGGTTTCAAACATGCTTCATTCTCCCTGTTTTTTTCAGATTTCTTGTTTCCCATCGGCCTGCCTTAGCTATGGCGGGCCGACCAGGCACCCATTTCCTCTTTAAGCGCCGATGTGCTGCTGACAAAGCTCCCGATTACTCCCAGTGGCAGAGTCGTCTAGCGCCAATACCTCCTGCTCCTCCTGCGCCTCCTGCTCCTCCTGCGCCTCCTGCACCTCCAGCGCCTCCTGCTCCTCCCGCTCCGCCTATCGTCGTCATCAACGGTGTGCCCATTCTGCAGCTTCTCCCTCGCGGCTACTCTGCTTTCGATGCGTACATCTCCGAGCCTGAGCACGAGCCCGAGCGCAGCGACGAAGATGAAACCGGTCCCGGTCTTTCGCCACGTTGGGGAGACCCGGAAGACTGCGTGCACGACGAATCCGCCACCGGTGCCGAAGACGATGTTGAGTGGTGGGCGGCCGACGGTCTTCCCGAGGACTTGCCTGTCCCAAGTTTTCCCCCGCCCAATAAAAAAAGGCCCCACCCCTGCACCCAGAATCGTGATTCCCGCCCCCCGTCTCCCAGGAGCAGGCGCTCAAGGCACAAGCGGCACTCCTATACTTCTCAGGAGAAGCTGCACTGGATTTCACAGCTTGAGTCCGGTGCCGTGAGTATGCGGAAGATGGCACGCGACTCTGGTATCTCCCGAAAGTCCCTGGCAGTATGGAAATCGCGGAAGGGTGAGCTGGAGGGCGCGCATGGGGCTCGCAAGCGTCTTCACGGGCGTGGTCGGTCGTCGTGGTATCGCGACATGGAGATCCAGGTCTACTCACGAGTACTTGCCGCCCGGAAAAAGTGCCTCGTAGTGTCGGTCGGCCGTCTGCAGCAGTGGTCGCGAGAGGTGATGAAGAGCCTGCATCCTGAGGTAAGGTGGGCGGGATCTCAGAGGTGGACCGAGCGTTTTCGGCGCCGCTGGAATCTCACTACCCGAGCTAAGACCCGTGTCGGCCAGAAACTATCCTCCGGTGAGTGGGCGTGTTGTATTCGCTCTGGTTTATCCCCTTTGCCAACCGGTCGATAGTTAATGTTTTTTTATGGTTTCTGCCTCCCCGTCCCTTCCAGAGTGCGAGACGCAAGTGCGAAACTTCTGGAAGTTCGTGCGACACACCCGCCGACAGTACGGAATCGACAACCGCTGGATCATAAATGCGGATCAGACCCCGCTCTGGCTCGAAATGCCAGCTGAACGCACTGTCGAGGAGGTGGGGGTCCGCTCCGTGCCCATCCGCAGCGGCGGCTATCAAAAGGAACGCGTGACGGTGATGCTCGCCTGCACCGCCAGCGGCGAGAAGCTCAAGCCCTGGGTGTTCTTTAAGCGCAAGACAGTTCCAAAGGGGAATTTCCCCTCCGGTAAGCCGAGCATCTTGTGCACTCCCGGTAGGATTTGCATGTGTTTTTTTTTTCTGATGTCAATCTCAACGTTGTGCGGATGTGCAGATGTCGTGGTCGCCGCACATCCCAACGATTGGATGGACGCGGAAGGCGTCCTCGCGTGGCTCGACGGTACGGTGGGCCCGTACGTCAACCCGAGGTTCGGAGTGCGCAGCAGGAGGGCGATGTTGGTGCTTGACTCCTACCGCGGGCACCTGACTGATCAAGTGAAGGCGAAATTCGGCGAGCTGCGTATCGTGCCGGCCGTCATACCAGCTGGCTGCACATCGGAGGTGCAGCCGTTGGACGTCGCGGTGAACCGCTCCTTCAAAGCAGCTCTGCGACAATAGTACCAGCAATGGTTCGAGAGTGAGGGTGTTGACTGCCTGACTGAAAGAGGTGAGATTTAAGATTTAGGACTGTTTTTCAATTATTGACCCTGTTCTAACTGATGAATCTTTCAACGTGGCAGGCAACATCCGCAAGCCACCACCTGAGCTGACGCTCAAGTGGATCTCCAAGGCTTGGAAGGCGGTACCCAAGGAGTTGATTGAGCGCTCGTTTCTGACCTGCGGCATCAGTAACGCCTTGGACGGGTCTCAGGACAGTCTCTGCCTGCAGCACCGGCGGGATGCCGTCAAAGGCGAAGTGGATCTTGACGACGAGATTGCAGCAGATGGATTCTGTTGCAACAACGTAGACGAGCCAGAGTCGGACGGTGAGATCGGCGACGAAGGCACTGCCACTGCTGAGGAGGATGCATAGGTTGTGGGTAAAGTAGAGATGTGTAGGACGTGAAAATGTGATAGAAAATGTAGAAAATGCGAATATGTAGTCAGATATTAAGAGAAAACGTAGGATACTAATTGTAACAGCGTAAAACTTAAAAATGTAGTATTTAAGTGGTGGCGCTTATAATGTGTAAGGTAGTAGGGGTGCGCTTATAATCCGTAAGGCTCGAAGCATGCGCTTATAATCGAGGAGCGGATATAAGCGCCTTCATCCTTTTATAAACGCCGGCGCTTATCCGAGGCCTGCGCTTCTATCCGGGGGCTTACGGTAACTGATGTAATAGCGGAAGCGTCGAATAAAGTCCTTGAACCACCTTGCGCTAGTATGTGAAGGCAAAGTAAGTTGATTGAAGCAAAGAGATACAGGAATATAAATATATGAGTACAGAGAATATGAAGAGACATTATAACTACTTTACTGTTGCGGTTCGATACAGTGCGACTCGGGCAACTGCTCAATGTCGAGTCAGTTGTATGTCCTTGCTGTCGCGCTGCATTTGTCAGGTCAAAGGTCCCTGACATTTGACTTTCCCGTAACCTCCAGCGGTTACATCAACCTCCGAGGGTTGACTCGCTGGTGCTTCGATTTGCGCTGCTTTGCTTGTGTCTTGATGTTTCGACATGACATAAGCGCTTAAGGCTATTTGTTCCCAACGTCCCCTTCGCTTCTAGAGTGTCGCTGATGGTGACGTGGCTTTGTCCAGTCAGCAGCATGCAGTACTCGAACTTCTGTTTTCCAAGCTTCTTGGTCAAGCAAGTCAGGTGCCATCTCGGACGTGGGACAGTAGGATAGTTCGAGTTTCCCTTTCTCGATCTCGTCCTTCACGAAGAAATATCGCAGAGCGATATGCTTCGTTCTGTTCGCGAATCCGTTTTTGTTGGCAATGCGAATCGCAGATTGGTTGTCGCAGAACAGGGTGAAGTTGGGTAACTCGGCTAACTTCGCTTCTTCCAGCAGTTCGCGAAGATAGAGTCCTTCCTTGGTGGCTGAGCAGAGTGCGATATATTCTGCTTCAACTGAAGAGAGAGCGATTAGTTCCTGCTTGCTTGATTGCCAGGAGATAGGTCCGATAGGTTCGAGGCGGTAGATGTAGCCACTGCGGAAGCGCCTGTTGTCTGAGTCGCCGGCGTGATCGGCATCGACGTAGCCGATTAGTTTCGTCGGTGTAGTTGTATTCTTGTAGTATGTCAGACCAATCGTTGGGGTGCTTACGGAGAAGTGGAGTGCGCGGTCTAACTCCGCCAGGTGTTCTACTTCGAGTCTCTTGAGGTAGGTAGCGAGTTGACTTGCGGAGTAGGACAGATCTGGGCGGCAAGTGACGGCTGCAAAGAGAAGGCAGCCCAGCTTTCTCTGGTAGTCGCGTATTCCGGCGGTTTTGAGTAGAGCGGGACTTCCCTTGTCGTTCCCTGCCGTGTAGCGGTATGGCGTGGAGATAGTAGTAGGTGTGAGCGCGAAGCGTTTGGCGATAGTGTCGGCATATTTTTCGGCGCTGAGATAGATCGCATTCTCTTCTTCACGGATGTTGAGTCCGAGGTACTGAGTGACGGTAGAGGAGACCGTGAGTGTGAGGTCCCTCTTCTGCTCCCCTTCGAACCAGGTGGTGACGTCGTCAGTGGAGCTAATGTAGAGCAAATCGTCGACGTAGACGTTCAGCAGGATATAGTCGGCGTTTTTGGTGAATCGATACATTCCTTGGTCGTGAGGCAGTTGGCGGAATCCGATGTGAGTGAGACGGGTGTGTAGGTGCTGTTGCCACAGCCGCGGGGCTTGTTTGATTCCGTAGAGCGATTTTAGTAACTGACAGACTTGGTTAGGTTCCCCGTGGTTACCATGTGGAAGTTCGACGAAGATTTCGGCGTCGACGGGTGCGTAGAGGAAGGCGTTAGCGACGTCGAATTGCCGTATTTTTTTTTCTTCATGGCGGCGATCGCGAGGAGGATTCGGAGTGAAGTGTGTCAGCTAACCGGGGCCAATGTCTCGGTGAAGTCCCGTCCGTGTTCCTGATCGAATCCACGCACGACCCAGCGTGCTTTGAACTTCTCGATTGTGCCGTCTGCCTTCGTTTTGATGCGGAAGACCCATTTCCCGGTGAGGATGGTCTTGTTCCTTGCCACGCTAACGGGAGCGACTTTCCAGGTGTTACGTTCCTCCAGTGCCTTTAACTCTCTGTCCATGGCTTCACGCCATTTTTCCCAGTGTTCCCCCCCCAGAGCCTGTTGAACCATCGCAGGCTCTTTAGGAAGAGCGTTGCCGTGGACTGCGGTGACGAGGCCGAGAATCTGCAGTCCAGTCTGTGAGTAGCGGGGGAGTGTTGTATCCTTGGGATAAGCTGCTTCATCTCCCGCTTCTGGGCCGGGTATGAAATTCGGCCCTATTCTTTCTGCTCCGTTGGTGTTGACTGTCGCAGGTGTTACGTAACCATTGTCGGCGAAGTGGTAGAAGACTTCGGCGTTGGCGCTTTCGCGAGGATTTTCTTCGTCCATGGGGATGTTGACGGAGCAGAACGGGAGAGGTCCGGCTTCTTCTGAGGCGTTGTCGACGTTCTGCTCGTCCCAATCTGCTTCGTCCGCTGCTGAGGCGAAGGCTCGGTCACCACGAAAGCCACCTGTGGGGTCCTGATTTTCGTGCAAGTTGGCGAGGTACGTCTGAAGCGTGAGTCGTTCGTAGAAGATCACGACACGTGCTGCTACTGTTTCCTTGGAGTGGACGTCGAAGATTTTCCCCGCGTTGTAATTCTTTTCGATGCCGAGGTGTAGTCCCCACTGTGCACGTTGTGAAAATCTTCCCGCTCGTGCCTCGGGGGGTCGGTACTGTACCATGCACCCAAAAACTCGTAACATTTTTGTGCTGCCCTGTTTCCCTGTCCACAGCAGATGCGGTGATGCGTTGTTCGGAAGTGAGGACGACGACATCAAGTTGTGCAGCATGACAGCATGGTCCATTGCTGCAGGTCACTGGTGGTTGGGTAGCCACATGCCACGTAACAGTTTGCGCATGCTGTTCTGCAGAGTCCTGTTCATTCGTTCTGCGACACCTTGCTGCTGATGGACGTAGGAAAGGGAGAGGAGCTGCTTGATTCCTCTTTCCGCCAGGTACTGCTTGAATCGCTGAGAGGTGTATTCTCCTCCTCCGTCTGACTGGAAGCTTTTCAGCTGTGCTCCCGACTCTCGCTCTGCTACTGGTAGCCAGGCGGCGAACGCTGCGAGTGCCATGTCGCGGCTAGGTAGATTTAGATGCCAGACATATCGAGTGGCGGCGTCGATGAAGGTGATCGTGTAGTTGTATGTAACTTGTCCTGGTTCTCGATTGAAGAGAATATCGCTGTACACCTTCTCGAGTGGTGCGTACGCGGGTGCGCTCGGATTGTGATGAGGAGTAAACGGTCGATGTGGTAAGTCGGCTTCGGGGCAGGTAAGGGAAGTTCCTCGTGCCCGTTGAAGTTCTCTGCCGTCGGGTAATAGTAATGAATCCTTGTCTAGGACTCCTGCTCTTATTGTATTATTTAACATGGTGTTGCTTGGATGTCCCATGCGTGCGTGCCAGATGTCTTCGGAGGCGCGGTGTCCGGGTGATCGTCGATATGCGTCGGAGTTGGAGAAAAAGCTGGCGACGAAGTTTGCACTTCTGTGGACTTCTCGTTGAGTTGGGTTCACCTGCTGTGCGGGTGTTGGTGGTGCTGAGTCAACGAGAACTGGTGTCGCTGACGATGGTTCTGCTGCTGCCGATGTTGTCTCTGCTGCTGCCGATGTTGTCTCTACTGCTGCTGATGATGTTTCTGCTGCTGCCGATGTTGTCTCTGCTGCTGCCGATGTTGTCTCTGCTGCTGTCGAATGTTGAATTGTTGCTAATGCGCGTGTTCGTTCTGCTTCAGGGATGGTATGCGAGTACCAGAAGCCTTCTGGGCTGAAGTCTGGATCAAGATCTGAAGGGTGTGTCCAGTCGGCGAAGTTCACGATGGCGTCGCTGTCTGCGGTGCCCAGGTCTGGGACGAAGTCAAGGACGAAGACGTTGTTCTTCAGGACCGCCTTCCGGATGTAGAGGCCGCCCTTCCCGTGGTACATTTTGAACTCCTGGGTGGTGCTGTCGGCTTCCAGGTGAATACCTTTCGCCATCAACTGACTGACGCTCAGTAAGTTGTAGCCGAGCGCCTCCGCGATTAGTACCTTTGACATATGCAGTATAACATTTGTCTCTCGCGACTGAAGCTGTACTACTCCTTGTCGTCGTGTGCGCAGGTTCTGGTTGTTGGCGACTGTGATGACGACCTCTCGTTGAAGTCGGTGCTCGCGTTGGACGAAGTGTCCCGAGGAGCACATGTGCTGTCCGCAGCAACTGTCCAAGAACCATGTGTCTTTCCCGGATGGCTCGCTTTGAGCGATGGCAGCGTACGTCGGGTTCGGTTGAAGTGACTCGCGGCGAGGCGTGCTGTTGTCGAGTTGTTCTTCTGGTGAGTAGTATGGTGGTGACTCAGTTGTGCAGGAATCTGTTATCTTCACCATGCAGTTGACGATGTTTCTTGTTCCTTGTGCAGGTTGTCTTGTTGGAGCCGTTGAAGCTTGAATCTTTGTCGTGGGAGTTGCTTGCGTTGAAGTGACTTGGGAGCTTGAAGGCCGAAGTTGTCGCTGAGGTGTTGTCGATTGCTGACGATACGGGCAGTGCGTACTGAGGATGCCCTGAAGTCTTGCAGATGTGGCAAAAAGGAGGTACTGGCTTCAATTGTTGTTGCTGCCGATTTTTGTTGTTGTTGTTGTAGCGTCGCTGGGTGTGAAACGCGAACTCTGGTACTGACGTTTTCTTCTTATGTCGTTCTTCTTGCAGGTCCATGTCCTGCTGCTCAGCATGGATTTCGGCACAGAGTGCTGTTTCGGAGATTCTCCCGTGTGCTCGTAGTATGGCGCGAGTGGAGCGCCAGTGAGGGCCAAGACCGCCGATGACAACCGTGACAAAGGCGTCTTCGGAAATTGATCCTCCACATCGAAGAAGCTTGTCGCGCAGCTCGCGACAGCGATTGATATACGCCATGCCCTTCTCGCCTGGTTTCATTTCGATTGTTGTCAGCTGCGCCATTTACCGGCTTTGGTTTACACTGTCTGTTGCTTGATACAGGTTCTTCAAGTGGTTGTACGCGAGCTCCGCGGAGTTACCGTAGCCTCGGTAAGTCCTTATGTTCTGCTGTTGAGTCGGGGTGATGTTCCTCAGTAGTATTGTGTACGCCATCATCGATTGATAGGTGTACTGCTGCTTCTCATACTGTGTGCCGTTTGTTGGATATGGCAGGGACCTGTCGAAGAAGCCAAGGATCTGCGCTCCTTCCATCATCAGCTCGAATTCGAACGACCAGGTAAAGAAGTCCTTCTCGTCGAAGGGCTTTGTCGTTTGTAGTTTTAGAACATGCGCGAATTGCGACTGAACTTGTAATGCGTTAAGCGCTCTCTCTTGTCCCGGTGCAGGTTATGGTTGTGGCATGAAGCTGACGGAGCCGCGCTGGGGCTCGTACGGAGCGAAGGTAGGTTGTTGATGTTGATTCCCGCGTGCGTAGGATGAGCCATCGAGACTCATGGGCGTCACATTGTTGTTGTTGTTGTTGTTTGATTGCGCAGGTACTCCTTGCTGATGCTGCTCGTAGAAGGACATGAAGGAGAAGAATTTCTCCATCATACTTGGATCGAAGCCCGCGCCTTGGTTTGCGGGTGTTTCCGTAGACCCGGCTGCTGGTCTCGTTGTTGTCCCCTCCTCTGTCTGTAGGCCAGAGGCAGGAGGTGGAGTAGGGGTAGTACCGGGAGAGCCGTTGGAGGAGCTCCTCTCCTTTCTAGCAGACATGTCTTCTTGATGTATTAAGTGTTGAAAAAGAGTAACTTTTAACTCTAACTGCTCTCATACCATGTTGGGCTGAAACGCCCTAGGATCTTTTGTAGAGTTAAAGTCTGAGTAAGTGATGTAATAGCGGAAGCGTTGAATAAAGTCCTTGAACCACCTTGCGCTAGTATGTGAAGGCAAAGTAAGTTGATTAAAGCAAAGAGATACAGAAATATAAATATATGAGTACAGAGAATATGAAGAGACATTATAACTACTTTACTGTTGCGGTTCGATACAGTGCGACTCGGGCAACTGCTCAATGTCGAGTCAGTTGTATGTCCTTGTTGTCGCGCTGCATTTGTCAGGTCAAAGGTCGCTGACCTTTGACTTTCCCGTAACCTCCAGCGGTTACATCAACCTCCGAGGGTTGACTTGCTGGTGCTTCGATTTGCGCTGCTTCGCTTGTGTCTTGATGTTTCGACACGACATAGGCGCTTAAGGCTATTTGTTCCCAACAACAGTTAGCCTGCAAGCAGTGTTAGCATGAAGACCGGTCTAAATATGGTAGAGGCAAGGCTGACGTCACGGCCACTGCGGCAAGGCCCCCAGCCGTGAGGGCCGATGCTGCGGCGGACTCCCCCCACAGCTGTGGGGGTCCTTACTGCTGCTGAGGTCCCCACTGCTGGAATTGCTGCTGCTGCGGCTGCACCTGCTACTACTGCTATGGCTGCTACTGCGGCGGCTGTGTCCCTGCTACGCTCCCAAGGCCAGCACCCTCGGCAGTGGTACCTGCAGTGTCGGCCCTACCTGTTGAGCCACCTCTTCCTGGCGTACCAAAACGGCCATGGTGGGAACGGACTAAGAACGGCTAGCTAGGAACAGTTGGCTTAGAACGTCTGGCTATGAACGGCTGGCGAGGAACAGCGGATAGAGAAGTAATAAGGACGCAACTGTGTCCTAGTGCACCTAGAACATGGGCCGATGCGACAGTAAATATGGCTAGCTCGGCTGCAGCTGGGGGTGGCACGGTTGTAGTAATGGCTGGCTTAGCTGTAGCTATGGCTCACTTGGCTGTGGCTGTGGCTGGCTCGCTTGTAGCTGTAGATGGCTCAGCTATTGTTGAAGCTAGCTCGGTTATAGCAGTGGTTGTTGGAGTATAAATGGAATCGACTTACGCATTCCCGAAATTGCAGCGGTATCGCACCCGTCACTATCGAAGCAGCACCAACAGCAGTATCGGATCAACCCGTAACAAGGGCAGGAAAGTTAGCAGACGCAAAAGGTCAACTGTCACGACTGTTGACCATCTGGACCGAATGACTCACAAACGAGGAATGGCAACAGGCGTAACCGTCCATACGGTTGCACGCATCGACTCGATAACAAAGAAGAAGAGCAATAGTCAGAGTAACTGTAGAGCTGCCTGTAAAAGAGTTAAAATAAGGGAATGTACCCCTAAGAGTACATGGCTAGTAAGATCTATTTATTATGTGTAATTTTATGATATAATCAATCTTGTCATTTACATTCACTATGCACAAGGTTCCTACCACAAATCTTCCACTACCAATCTCTCTAAGGCAATCCTATCCTACCCAATATCCTCACTGTAGCATGGTATGAGAGCCAGTTTGGATTATAGGAACTGCTAAGTCTTCAGTCAAGACAACATTTTTATTATAAGTTACTCTTACAACAAGGGCAAGCATTATGCCACGCGCAGATTGCGGTGACACTAAAGAAAATTTCAGTACTTCCCTCCACCAATATCGCCTCTACAATGACGACTGTGAATTCAACGCTCCTCGAGCAGCTCATTTCCCGCATCAGCACTCTGGAGAGCCATCAGCCAATGAGCATTGACGGTTCTAGCTACGCTCGAAGACCTCCCGATCCTCAGAAAGCACAGTCTCAGCGATCCTTTACATTCGACAATGGCGGAGCTCAAGGATCTGCACAACAGCAGACGCATTACGAGGCAGTGGCGTCAATGCAGAGCAAATTGCTCTCAATATCAAAGCTCAGGACTACCAAGCCCTTCGACGGGAAGGACTTCTACACCTCGAGTTTCGAATTTGAACTCTTGGCTCAAGGCGCACTGATTTGGATGTACTACGACGGATCCTACGCATTCCCGGCCAACGGCTCACCTCAAGAGAAGACGCAATACTATAACGAGTCGCTGTTGGCCTTCACGGAGTTGATGCGGAACCTGTCGCCCGAAGAACAAATAAGCATTCACCCCTTCAAGAACGATTCGGTGACACTTATTCACCTTCTCAACCAGCTGAACAACGTAAAGAGTCTGAAACAGCTGAACAACGTAAAGATGTTCCCCGGCGAGAAGGCCGGGCCATACATCAACCGCTGCAGAAACATGAGAGATCAATTCAGGACAAGCGACGGCAACTTCCCTGACGACATGTTCGTCACCGTCATCCTCGCTGGTTTAAGCCCGGAATGGCGCCACTGCAAGTCGCTCCTTCGCACCCAAGGAACACTTAGCGAAACCTCCCTTTGCGCCTCGCTTTATGCTGAACAACAAGAGATTGACCTGTACAATGAGAGAGGCAACAAAAAGGAGAAGATAGCGTTTTACACAAACGCACAAGCGCCACCGGACAAGGAAAGACTCTTCTACAGCTACTGCAAGAAGACAGGACACACAATTCAAGAATGCTAGAAGCTAAACGGCAGCAACAACAATCATGGCCAAAAAGGTGGAGCAGCTCACCAGCAAGCCGCAGGAGCTCCTGCGCGCAATCAGACAGTATCACCACCGGCCGTCACCAGCACCTCTCAAGCTCTGAAACACATCCTTGCAAACACAAGCGACAAGGGAAAGAGCAAGGTGTTAACCTGCATGGTGTGGCACGGACCACCACAACCAGATCGTCACTACCGCCTCTTCCGCAGCTGGGAAGATATGTTCGCAGACCCACCTCCAGAGAGACCCAAATGTTCGGTCGAAGAAGAAGAGGAGAACGACCCGACATACGATGAGCTGACGGCTGGCCGGATGCAGTACGAATGGCAAGCACCGCAGTGGATTCAAGAGTCGATTGCACGTATCACATACAACGACGAAGTTTACGACTGTGAGAATGATCACGACATGGACCATCACTTAACCCCAAAACTCGCAAGCCTCGCCAAGGCAAAGAAAGAAGGAGAAGATATCACTGTGGAAACAACAAACACGGAAATTTGAGGACGTGCACGAGCAATCTACCGGCTGGAACACGACTGAAGGTTGGGGAACGCAGGGCCAGATTGCTCGTGGACGTCCACTGGGTCAAGGACAACACCGAGCTGGGCGAAGCCGCCGCAGCCAAAACTGGATGGGGAAACATCGCCGAAGGACCTACAGAAGAAGAAGAATCAAAGGTTACTGAGGAAGCACCAGAAGCAGAAGAGGAAGAATATGGGCCTCACCTTATCCCAATCACAACAGATGGCAGGGACTATCTTCGTGTCGAGACAAGGGGAGATGCGATTGGCGACACCAATTTCGAGGAAGGAGAAGTTACACAGTCGGAGGATTCGCGTCCAAGAGCGACACCGACACCTCTTCAAGGGCCACCGGAACTCCCCGTGACGATCGACACATCCACCAACGGCGACACAAGCGGAGCATATCATGGAGCGACACTTCAGGCATCGGCAGTCCACATCAATGTACGTGAAGAACCTGCGGAACAAGTGGGAAAAGGAACCGCAGAAAGAATCTTAGCGTGAGAAAAGGAGCTCTACGTAGGCATGAGAGGTTACCGCGCCGACCCCGACAACGATTCCGGCACCCATCGATTGAAGTGTTCAACAACTGCATCAACGCAAAAGTCTTTGCGGCAAACGCACTGTTGCTGTCGGACAGAAAGCTGCTGAAACCAAGGACTGGCTTACCCAACTGCACCGTCTGCCCGACAGCCGCGTTGAGTCACACGCCCTTTGCCAAAAAGATACCTGGAGTCAAGCGATACAAACCGCTCGACAAAGTCTACAGCAATTTCCTAGTTCTCACGTCAAAAGGAGTCGGAGGAGAACAGTACACTCTTACCTCCATCGACGCTGGAACGCGCTTCGTCTGGGCCGTGAACGTCACCAACCGCTACCTCAAATACCACTGTTTCTATCTATGGCTCAACATGGCGGAAACTCAGAGCGAGGGGAGGAAGCTGAAAGCCTTCCAGACCGACGGAGCACTGGAGTAAAAGACAGAGGAGTTCAAAACCCTCTGTGGAGAAAGGGCGATCGAGAAAATGATTTCCCTCTCCTACGCTCACGAGCAACAGGAACTAGCGGAGCGAACCAACAGGAGCCTAGTGTCAGATTTGTATGACATAGCTGTTGTAGGCTATAGTGGGGTAGCACATATGGGGTACAGCTTTCTAGGGTTGTATTTGTACCCAACTTTCACTTAGTCATTCCATTCTCGTTCCAACTTTCTCATGGTATCGAGCAGGTTCCCTCGTGGGAACTGTGCCTAGGGCCCACCACATCGATTTTTTTTTTTTTCCTACCCGGAGCGCGCTCCCCGAGTCGCGCTCCCCTCTCTACCTTCGTCGAGCCGCCCTAGCGGCCACGTCGCGTCGCCCCTAGCGGCCTCCCTTGCGCCGCCCTTATTCGGCCCGTCGCGGCCCTTACTCAGCCCGTCGCCGCCCTTCACGGCCCATCGCCACCCTAAGCGGCCCGTCGCCGCCCTTCACGGCCCATCGCCACCCTAAGCGGCCCGTCGCCGCCCTCACTTGCGGCCCCGCCGCCCTCACTTGCGGCCCCGTCGCCGCCCTCAGTTGCGGACCCGTCGCTCTCACCTGCGGCCCCGCCGCCCTCAGTTGCGGCCCCGCCCCCCTCAGTTGCGACCCCGTCGCCGCCCTCAGTTGCGGCCCCGTCGCCGCCCTCAGTTGCGGCCCCGTCGCCGCCGTCAGTTGCGGCCCGTTGCCGCCCTCACCTGCGGCCCCGCCGCCCTCACTTACGGCCCCGCCGCCCTCAGTTGCGGCCCCGTCGCCCTCACTTGCGGCCCCGCCGCCCTCAGCTGCAGCCCTGCCACCCTCTCTTGCGGCCCCGTCGCCCTCAGTTGCGGCCCCGCCACCCTCACCTGCGGCCCCGCCGCCCTCCACTACGGCTCCGCCGCCCTTACTTGCGGACCCGTCACCTGCTGCAGCGCCGCCCGCCACCCGAGCCGCCTCACCCAGCCGAGCCGCCGACCGCCGCGCCGCCCTGCAGCAGCACACCCGAGCCGCCCAACAGCAGAGAAGCCGAGCCGCCGTGCACCCGAGCCGCCCAGCAGCCAAGCCGCCGAGCCGCCCTACCGCCGAGCCGCCCGAGCAGCCCTGTCCGGTGAGCACAGCACCTCTGTCACTGCACTGCCCTTTCCCTATTGCTTGCACTGCTGGTCTACTATTGTCATGGCTACCCCTAGTGTCCTCGCTTTTGACGCTGAGGGTCGAGCCATTGACTTTGATGTCTGGGTCGACGACCTGCAGCTGTTCTTACAGTGCGATAGAGCAGACGGTCTCTCTCTCTTTGACCTCACCTCTGGCGCCTCTCCTGCCCCTGCTGCTGATGCTGACGCCACTATTCGCTCCCAGTGGGCCACGCGCGACGCTGCTGCACGTCTTGCTGTGCGTCGCCACCTGCCTACCACTGAGCGCGCACACTTTAGTCAGTACAAGAGTGCTCAGACCTTGTACGACGCTGTAGTTGCGCGCTACTCTTCCCCTGCCACTGCTGCACTGAACCGCCTCATGCTACCGTACCTCTTCCCTGACCTTGCAGCCTTTCCCACAGTCGCTGACCTCATTACGCACCTCCGCACTAGTGACACTCGCTACCGCAGTGCGCTTCCTGCTGAGTTCTGCGCCAAGAACTCCCCCCCCATGTACATCACTCTCTATTACATAGTCACCCGCCTCCCTGACTCCCTTCGTGTAGTCAGGGACCACTTCCTCTCAGTCTGTCCCACCACTCTCACTGTTCACCTCCTAGAGAAGGCCCTCCTAGCAGCGGAGAAGAGCATAGTCGCTGTAGGAGCCTCTCGTGGTGACCCTCGCACCCCCATCTTTGAGGGGTGTTCCCCTTCCCCCCTTTTGCCCTGTGTCGCCTATGTTGCTGCGGCCGACCTCGTTGGTCTTGAGTCGGTCGGTGCGGCGTCTGCCCCTAGCGAGAGACGCCGCTATGGCAAGGGCAAGGGGGGCAAGGGCGCGAGTGGAGCTAGCGGGGGTGGTGGAGGTGGCGGTGGAGGCAGCGTAGGGAGTGGGGGTGGCGGTGGGAGTGGTGGCGGGGGTGGAGGTGTCGGTGGCAGCAGTGGAGGCGGAGGCGGCGGAGGCGGTAGCGGTGGGAGCGGAGGCGGCGGTGGTGGCGGAGGTGGAGGAGGCGGTGGTGGAGGAGGTGGAGCTGGACGGGGTGGCGCTTCGCAGCGGAGCGGCTCCGGTGGTGGTCAGCGCCAGCAGCAGCAGCTGCAGCAGCGTTCTCGGGACATCCCCCCCCCTCAGCAGCTCCGTGAGTGGTACGCGCAGCGTCAGCGTGGTGGGGGTTTTGGTCCGTGCACCTACGTCCTTCGCACCGGCGACCGCGCGGGTGAGCAGTGTGGGGATGCCCACCCCACCCAGCGCTGCTTTGGCCGCCTGACGGACGCTTGGCGTCAGCAGTTCCCGGAGGCTACTGAGATCCCCCGCTGGGGAGAGCTGTCTAGGGCAGGTGTAGCTATCTTTGATCTTGACTTTGATGCTATCCTTGCTGCCATGTATGCTGTGACTATTAGTGATGAGGGTGACTGTTACCGGTGTTTCCCGCCCAACCCGGGCATTGAGACTGCTGCTCTAGATGCTGGTGAGGCTGCTGCTCTAGGTGCCAGTGCGTCTGCGCTCTCAGGTACCACGTCGCCTTTGGCCTCCCTCACCTTCACACTTGACTCAAGGGCTTCTCGCTCCTTCTTTCGAGACCGCACCACACTCACGCCGCTTGGTTGGCCGGTTGCAGTCTCCCTGGCAGACCCCTCTGGGGGTCCTGTCCTTTCTCACTTCTCCACTGTCCTCCCGTGTCCGGCTGCCCCCTCTGGCACCCTGTTTGGTCTTTACCTCTCCTCGTTCTCTACGATCTTGGTGAGTGGTGCTGACCTACAGGATGCGGGGGTTCACCAGTTTACTCCTACGAGTCAGCGGGTGACCCACTGCTCGGACGCTCGCACAGGCAGGCACCTGGCCACGTTTTCGCATCGGCCGGGGTCGAGCCTCTACACCCTGACCATTGCGTCTCATCCTGTCCCTGCGTCTGGTTAGGTAGCTGCGTCGGGTCAGGTGTTTGCTGCAGCGTCCAGGTCTGGTCCTGAGTCTGCCCCCTGCTCGTGTCACCTCCTGTCTCACGAGACTCTCCTGTGGCACCACCGCATTGGTAACCCCTCTCTGCCTCGTCTCTGAGGCATGGCTTCCCATGTCCTGGTCTCTGGTCTTCCCCGGTCCCTCCCTCCCCTTCCTCCGGGGCCTGGTCCTTCCTGCGTCCCCTGTGTCGAGGGGTGGCTACGGGCTGCCCCTCACTCCTCTCAGTTTCCCCCGACAGAGGCCCCGCTGCAGACGCTTCACATGGACGTGTGGGGCCTGGCCCGCGTCCGTGGACAGGGTCACGAGCGCTACTTTCTGCTGGTGGTTGACGACTACTCGCGTTACAGCACAGTCTTCCCCTTGCGCAGCAAGGGTGATGTCACTGAGGTGTTGATCAACTGGATCCGCGCAGCTCGTCTCCTGCTCAGGAAGAGCTTCGGCTCGGACTTTCCTGTTCTGCGTCTGCACTCTGACCGAGGCGGAGAGTTCTCCTCTGGCCTTCTGCGAGCCTACTGCCGTGCGCAAGGCATCCGCCAGACCTTTACGCTTCCGGACTCTCCACAGCAGAATGGGATTGCTGAGCGCCGCATTGGCATGGTCATGGACGTCGCTCGTACGTCCATGATGCATGCGGCTGCCCCCCATTTTCTGTGGCCGTTTGCGGTTCGGTACGCGGCGCATCAGATCAACCTTCACCCCAGGGTCTCCCGGCCGGAGACCTCCCCAGCTTTGCTGTGGACGGGGAAGGTCGGCGATGCGTTTGCGTTCCGTGTCTGGGGATCTCGGGCGTTTGTCCGCGACTTGTCTGCGGACAAGCTGTCCCCTCGTGCTGCTCCCTGTGTCTTCCTTGGCTTCCCCCCTGACGCACCAGGGTGGCAGATCTACCACCCCTCCTCTCGTCGTGTTCTGTCCTCCCAGGACGTCACATTCGACGAGTCAGTCCCCTACTACCGCCTCTTCCCCTACCGCACTCCTTCCCTCCTCCCGCCACCGCACTTCCTTGTGCCAGGTCCCCCCGCCACCGCACTTCCTTGGAGCTGGTCGGGGTGGTACCCAGCAGCGTAGCGGCGGTGGTGGTGGCCAGCGCTCGCAGCGGCAGCAGCAGCAGCGCTCGCGGGACATCCCTCCGCCTCAGCAGCTTCGTGAGTGGTACGCTGGGTGTCAGAGGGGTGGGGGTACTAGTCCCTGCACCTACGTTCTTCGTTCCGGCGACCGCGCGGGTGAGCAGTGTTGGGGTGCCCACGCCACCCAGCGCTGCTTTGGCCGCCTGACGGACTCTTGGCGTCAGCAGTTCCTTGGGGCTAGTGAGATCCCTCGCTGGGATGAGCTTCTTAGGGCTGGTGTAGCGATCTTTGATCTTGATTTTGATGCTATCCTTGCTGCTATGTATGCTGTGACTTATAGTGAGGAGAATGAGGGTTACCGGTGTTTCCAGCCCGACCCGGGCATTGGTACTGCTGCGCTAGGTGCTTGTGAGGCTGCTGCTCTAGGTGCCAGTGCGTCTGCGCTCTCAGGTACTGGTGAGACTGCGCTCTCAGGTACTGCGTCGTCCTCGTCCTCCCTCACTTTCACACTTGACTCCGGGGCTTCTCGCTCCTTCTTTCGAGACCGCACTACCCTTACGCCGCTCGGCCGGCCGGTTGCAGTCTCCCTTGCTGACCCCTCTGGGGGTCCTGTCCTGTCTCACTTCTCCACTGTCCTCCCGTGTCTGGCTGCCCCTTCGGGCACCCTGTCTGGTCTGTACCTTCCCTCGTTCTCTACGAACTTGGTGAGTGGTGCAGCCCTGCACGATGCGGGGGTTCACCAGTTCACTCCTGCGAGTCAGCGGGTGACCCACTGCACGGACGCACGCACAGGCCGGCACCTGTCCACCTTCTCGCGTCGGCCGGGGTCGAGTCTCTACACCCTGACCGTTGAGTCTCCTCCTGTCCCTGCGTCCGGTCAGGAAGCTGCGTCAGGTCAGGTGCTTGCTGCTGCGTCCCGGTCAGGTCCTGAGTCTGCCCCCTGTTCTTGTCGCCTCCTGTCTCACGAGACTCTCCTATGGCACCACCGTCTTGGCCACCCCTCCTTGCCCCGTCTTCGGAGCATGGCTTCCCGTGTCCTTGTCTCTGGTCTTCCCCAGTCTCTCCCTCCTCTCCCCTCCGGGCCAGGACCTTCCTGTGTCCCCTGTGTCGAGGGTCGCCTCCGGGCTACTCCTCACTCCTCCCACTTCCCCCCGACAGAGGCTCCCCTGCAGACGCTTCACATGGATGTGTGGGGCCCAGCCCCCGTCCGTGGGCAGGGTCACGAGCGCTACTTCCTGTTAGGTGGTTGACGACTACTCGCGTTACACCACAGTCCTCCCCTTGCGCAGCAAGGGTGCGGTCACTGAGGTGCTGATCGACTGGATCCGCGAGGCTCGTCTCCAGCTCAGGAAGAGCTTCGGCTCGGACTTTCCTGTTCTGCGTCTGCACTCGGACAGAGGCGGAGAGTTCTCTTCTCGCCTTCTGCGAGACTACTCTCGTGCACGGGGGATCCGCCAGACCTTCACGCCTCTGGACTCACCACAGCAAAATGGGATTGCTGAGCGTCCGCATTGGCATGGTCATGGATGTCGCTCGTACGTCCATGATGCATGCGGCTGCCCCCCATTTTCTGTGGCCGTTTGCGGTGAGGTACGCGGCGCATCAGCTCAACCTTCACCCCCGGGTCTCTCGGCCTGCGATGTCCCCAGCCTTGCTGTGGACGGGGAAGGTTGGCGATGCTTCTGTGTTCCGTGTCTGGGGATCTCGGGCGTTTGTCCGCGACTTGTCTGCGGACAAGCTGTCCCCTCGTGCTGCTCCCTGTGTCTTCCTTGGCTTCCCCACTGACGCCCCAGGGTGGCAGTTTTACCACCCCTCCTCTCGTCGTGTTCTGTCCTCCCAGGACGTCACGTTCGACGAGTCAGTCCCCTTCTACCGTCTCTTCCCCTACCGCACTCCTTCCCTCCCCCCTCCCTCGGACTTCCTTGTGCCGGTTCCCCCCCCGGTAGACCCCCTCCCCCCTGAGGTTCCTGCCCCCTCAGGTGTGTCCCAGGTAGACGCCGTTGACCCGGTCGAGGTTACTGGTGACTCTGGTGCTGCTGCGGGTGCTGAGCCTGGGGGTGCTGACTCTGGGGGTGCTGTGCGCGGGGGTGCTGAGCCTGGGGGTGCTACTGCTGGGGGTGCTGGGCCTGGGGGTGCTACTGCGGAGGGTGCGGAGCCTGGGGGTGCTGAGCCGGGGGGTGCTGTGCCTGGAGGTGCTGGGTCTGGGGGTGCTGGGTCGGGAGCTGCTGAGCCTGGGGGTGCTGCGTCTGGAGCTGCTGAGCCTGGGGTTTCTCCTGCTGCTGCGTCTCGCCGGGAGCCCCTCTCTCCACAGGAGCTGCGCGAGTGGTTCGCTCGCCGTTGGAGGCGTGCTGCTGAGTCTGGAGGTGCTGCTGGAGCTGGAGCTGGAGCTTCTTCGACCGTCGAGGGTGCGGGTGCTGCCGGTCCCGGAGCTGCTGGACCTGCGGGTCCTCCTGGAGCTGGAGCTGCTGAGGGCGTTCGTGCTGAGCCTACTACTGTTGGTCCTGCCGCTGGAGGTGTGGGTGGCGCTGGTGCTGTCGCTGAGGGTGCTGGTGCTGTCCCTGCTGAATCTGGAGCTGCCGCGCGGCCTCGGCCGTACTTCGTTCCGCTCCTGCAGCAGGTTCTTGGTCTTTCTCCTCCAGTAGAGGGTCCACCGCCTGTCCAGTCGCAGTCCCTGCTGGAGCCTTCCTCTCCACTGCCTGCTCCCTCTCCTTACACTGGTCCTACTGGAGGTCTTGCTGAGCGTCGTGAGCCTGCGTCTCGTCCCGCGTCGCCTGTTCGTGCTGCTCGCGCTAGTGTTCGCAGTTCGCGTCAGCGTCCTCCTCCTGTCCCTGGCACGCACCGGATGTCTTTGCGTCCGTCCACTGCTCCTCTGCGTGCCCCTTTGCCTTCTCCTCCTGAGTCCTCTCTTCCTGCGCTTGCCGACCCTGAGTCGGACTCTCTTCGTGCTGCCAGTCCTACTGTCACGTGTCTGCTTGCTACTGTCGTCACTGACCCCTCTTTTGAGTCCACTGCTGCGTCTGCTCTAGTCGCTGAGCTCGTCGACTTTGCTGCTTGTTGTCGTCTCGACTACGCTGCTAGTCTTGTGGCTGAGTCTGCGTCTGTCTGTCCTCCGTCCGTCGGGGGTGAGTGTGCTCTTTGCACGCACGTCCTAGAGGACAGGCAGGAGGAGTTACAGTGTCTAGCGGCTGCTTCACCTCATCTCGCGTCTGTACTGCTAGCCCCTGAGGGAGACCCGGATGCACTAGACATCCCGACTCCGCGTTCTTACGCGGAGGCCGTAGAGGGTCCCTACTCCTCTCAGTGGCAGGCAGCTATGGATGCAGAGATGGCTTCCTGGAAGTCCACAGGCACCTACGTTGACGCGGTTCCCCCTCCTGGGGCGAACATCGTCAGTGGCATGTGGATCTTCAGGGTGAAGCGGCCGCCGGGCTCTCCACCTGTCTTCAAGGCACGGTCCGTTGCTCGTGGCTTCAGTCAGCGGCAGGGAGTTGACTACTTTCAGACCTTCTCTCCCACCCCGAAGATGACTACTCTTCGGGTGCAGCTGCACATAGCCGCTCAGCGCGACTACGAGCTTCACTCTCTCGACTTCAGCACTGCGTTTCTGCAGGGTAGCCTGCACGAGGAGATCTGGCTGCGCCGTCCGCCTGGCTTCACTGGGACTTTCCCTCCTGGCACCCAGTGGAGCCTCCGACGGCCAGTCTACGGTCTCCGCCAGGCACCGCGTGAGTGGCACGACACACTGAGGACTACGCTTGCGGCTCTTGGGTTTGCTCCTTCTACTGCTGACCCGTCGCTGTTTCTTCGCACCGACACTTCCCTGCCGCCGTTCTACATCCTCGTGTACGTCGACGACTTTGTCTTTGCCACAGCGGACACTGCTGGACTCGCCTACGTGAAGTCCGAGTTGCTAAAGGGACACACGTGCACAGACCTGGGTGAACTGCGCACCTACCTTGGCTTGCAGATCACTCGGGACAGAGCACGCCGCACCATTACCTTGACTCAGTCACACATGGTGCAGCAGGTCCTTCAGCGCTTCGGCTTCACGTACTCCTCGCCTCAGGCCACTCCTCTGCCTACTCGCCACTCACTCTCAGCTCTGCCTTCGGATGAGTCCGTAGAGTCGAGTGGTCCGTATGCAGAGCTTGTTGGCTGCCTCATGTACCTGATGACCTGCACACGACCTGACCTTGCATACCCTCTTAGCATTCTTGCACGCTATGTTGCTCCTGGGAGACACCGACCAGAGCACATGGTAGGAGCGAAGAGGGTATTGCGCTACCTGTGCAGTACGTCGGGCATGGGGCTAGTGCTTGGAGGGCGGAGTCCAGTGGTCCTTACAGGCCACGCGGACGCTTCTTGGGCTGACGACCAGGCTACGCAGCGGTCGTCACAGGGTTACACCTTCAGCCTTGGTTCCGGCTCTGTCTCGTGGCGGTCTACTCGCTCGTCTTCAGTTCTCGGCTCCAGTTGTGAGGCTGAGATCTACGCCGGGGCCATGGCTGCACAGGAGCTTCGCTGGCTCACCTACCTGCTGACTGACCTTGGAGAGCCGCCTCGTTCTCCTCCAGTGCTGTACGTAGACAACAAGGCCATGCTGGCCTTGTGTCGAGAGCAGCGCTTGGAGCACAGAACGAAGCACATTGCTCTCCGCTACTTCCTTGCTCGTGAGCTGCAGCAGCGTGGTCAGTTGCGACTTGCGTACGTGGCCTCTGAGGCCAACACTGCTGATGTGTTCACCAAGGCACTCGCGCCTTGTGACCATCAGCGCTTTTGCACCCAGCTGGGTCTTGTGCCTATCTTGCCTCACTTGCTCTCCTCTTGACTTCACTTGTACTGTGACATATATATATACCTGCTCTTGCTTGTCTAGTTTTATATATATGTCTGTCCTCCTGCATGTGAACTGGCCTCTGGCCCTGCTCTTGTGCTCGGACTGTGTGGTGACTTTGTGATCCACCCTGAGCTTGCTTTGCTTTGCTTGACTGGTCTTGTGACCCCTTGTTCTCCCCCACTTTGCCTATGGGGGTGTGTCAAACATTATATATGTTATGCTTGTGTAGGCTACAGTGGGTTAGCCTATAGGGGGTACACAATTCTAGGGTTTCCTACTTGTACTCATTTCACTCCTAGTTCATTCATTCCTGTTCGCTTATTCTCACAGGTAGACCCCCTTCCCCCTCAGGGTCTTGCCCCTTCAGGTGTGTCCCAGGTAGACGCAGTCGAGCCGGTCGAGGTTGCTGGTGACTCTGGTACTGCTGTGGGTGCTGAGCCTGGGGGTGCTGACTCTGGGGGTGCTGTGCGAGTGGGTGCGGAGCCTGGGGTGCTGAGCCTGGGGGTGCTGAGCCTGAGGGTGCTGCGACTAGGGGTGCTAAGCCTGGGGGTGCTGAGACTGGGGGTGCTGAGCCTCGGGGTCCTTCGCCTGGGGTTGCTGAGCCTGGGGGTGCTACGTCAGGAGCTGCTGAGCCTGGGGGTGCCACGTCTAGAGCTGCTGAGCCTGGAGGTGCGGAGCCAGCGGCCGCTAGACCTGCAAGTGTGGCGTCTGGCGGTGCTGGGCCTGGAGGTTCTCCGGGTGCTTCGTCTCGGCGGGAGCAACTCTCTCCACAGGAGCTGCGCGAGTGGTTTGCCCGGCGCTGGAGGCGTACTGCTGGAGCTGGAGCTTCTTCGGCTGCTGAGGGTGCTGGTGCCGCCGGTCCCGGAGGTGCTCGTCCTCGGAGTGCTGGAGCTGCTTGGCCTGCGAGTGCGTCTGGAGCTGGAGCTGCTGAGGGTGTTGGCGCTGAGGCTACTGCTGTCAGTCCTGGCGGCGGTCCTGCTGCGGGTGCTGCTGGTGCTGCTGGAGGTACTGCAGCTGGAGGTGTTGTTGGCGCTGGTGCTGCCGCTGGGGGTGCTGGTGCTGTCCCTGCTGTGTCTCGAGTCGCCGCGCGGCCTCGGCCGTACTTTGTTATGCTCCTTCAGCAGGTTCTTGGTCTTCCTCCTCCCTTAGAGTGTCCACCGCCTGTCCAGTCACAGTCACGGTTACCGCCGGCCTCCCCACTGCCTGCTCCTTCTCCGTACACTGGTCCTACTGGTGGTCTTGCTGAGCGTCGTGAGCCTGCGTCTCGTCCTGCGTCGCCTGTTCGTGCTGCTCACGCTAGTGGTCGCGGTTCGCGTCAGCGTCCTCCTCCTGTCCCTGGCACGCACCGGATGTCTTTGCGTCCGTCCACTTCTCCTCTGCGTGCCCCTTTGCCTTCTCCTCCTGAGTCCTCTCTTCCTGCAATTGCCGACCCGGAGTCGGACTCTCTTCGTGCTGCCAGTCCTACTGTCACGCGTCTCCTTGCTACTCTCGTCACTGACCCCTCCTTTGAGTCCACTACTGCGTCTGCTCTTGTTGCTGAGCTCGTCGACTTTGCTGCTCGGTGTCGTCTCGACTACGCTGCTAGTCTTGTTGCTGAGTCTGCGTCTGTCTGTCCTCCGTCCGTCGGGGGTGAGTGAGCCCTTGGCACAGACGTCTTTGAGGACAGGCAGGAGGAGTTCCAGTGTCTATGTGAGGATCTAGGATTGAGCTCAGAAAAGAGAATGAGATTTGAGTCGAATTGAATGATCACCTGGGTACAACACGAGGCTATATATAGGCTCGACACAAAGCCCCGTAACCAGGTGTTACGTGAAGGTTCCGCGGGCCGCGTAGCATCCCGAACAGACCCTTACCGAATTCGGTAGAAGGCGATTTGGTGGCAACCGAAAAGGCCAGAATTCGGTGCACGCAACCTAGCTCGGTGCTATAACTATAATAAATTATAGGAAAGCACCTAGCCTAGGAAATCAAGCAATTCATGCATGCATATGATTATCCTATGCTAGAAATAGCATAATAAAGTAGAGGCAAGCAAGCATAGCTGGCATAAGCCGTCGTACTCTCACAGTCTGGCTTCTGCTTCACCTTATCTCGTGTCCGTACTGCTTACCCCTGAGGGAGACCCGGATGCACTTGACATCCCGACTCCGCGCTCTTACGCGGAGGCCGTAGAGGGTCCCTACTCCTCTCAGTGGCAGGCAACTATGGATGCAGAGATGGCTTCCTGGAAGTCCACAGGTACCTACGTTGAAGCGGTTCCCCCAACTGGGGCGAACATCGTCAGTGGCATGTGGATCTTCAGGGTGAAGCGGCCGCCAGGTTCTCCACCTGTCTTCAAGGTGCGGTACGTGGCTCGTGGCTTCAGTTAGCGGCAGGGAGTTGACTACTTTCAGACCTTCTCTCCCACCCCGAAGATGACCACTCTTTGGGTGCTGCTGCACATAGCCGCTCAGCGGGACTACGAGCTTCACTCCCTTGATTTCAACACTGCTTTCTTGCAGGGTAGCCTGCACGAGGAGATCTGGCTGCGCCGTCCACCTAGCTTCACTTGTGACTTTTCCTCCTGGCACCCAGTGGAGCCTCCGACGGCCAGTCTACGGTCTCCGCCAGGCACCGCGTGAGTGGCACGACACACTGAGGACTACGCTTGCGGCTCTTGGGTTTGCTCCCTCTACTGCCGACCCGTCGCTGTTTCTACGCACCGACACCTCTTTGCCGCCGTTCTATATCCTCGTGTA
Source organism: Closterium sp. NIES-65 (assembly GCA_948144175.1). Classification (NCBI taxonomy): domain Eukaryota; kingdom Viridiplantae; phylum Streptophyta; class Zygnematophyceae; order Desmidiales; family Closteriaceae; genus Closterium; species Closterium sp. NIES-65. The sequence goes on along the minus strand of CANXME010000511.1, from coordinate 349,054 downwards.
CGTCGACGACTTGGTCTTTGCCACTGCTGGCACTACTGGACTCGCCCACGTGAAGTCTGAGCTGCAGAAGAGACACACGTGCACAGACCTGGGTGAACTGCGCAGCTACCTTGGCTTGCAGATCAACCGGGACAGAGCACGCCACACCATTACTCTGACTGAGTCACACATGGTGCAGCAGGTCCTTCAGCGCTTCGGCTTCACGTACTCCTCGCCTCAGGCCACTCCTCTGTCTACTCGCCACTCACTCTCAGCTCTGCCTTCGGATGAGTCCGTAGAGTCGAGTGGCCCGTACCCAGAGCTTGTTGGCTGCCTCATGTACCTGATGACCTGCACACGACTTGACCTTGCATACCCTCTTAGCATTCTTGCACGCTATGTTGCTCCTTGGAGACACAGACCAGAGCACATGGCTGCAGCGAAGAGGGTGTTGCGCTACTTGTGCAGTACGTCGGGCATGGGGCTAGTGCTTGGAGGGCAGAGTCCAGTGGTCCTCAGTAGGCATGCAGACGCTTCTTGGGCTGACGACAAGGCTACACAGCGGTCGTCATAGGGTTACACCTTCAGCCTTGGTTGCGACTCTGTTTCGTGGCGGGCTACTCTCTCGTCTTCTGTTCCCGGCTCCAGTTGTGAGGCTGAGATCTACGCAGGAGCCATGGCTGCTCAGGAGCTACGCTGGCTCACCTACCTGCTAACTGACCTCGGAGAGCCGCCTCGTTCTCCTCCAGTGCTGTACGTAGACAACAAGGCCATGCTGTCCTTATGTCGGGAGCAGCGCCTGGAGCACAGAACGAAGCACATTGCTCTCCGCTACTTTCTTGCTCGTGAGCTACAGCAGCGTGGTCAGTTGCGACTTGCGTACGTGGCCTTTGAGGCCAACACTGCTGATATCTTCACTAAGGCTCTTGCGCCTTGTGATCATCAGCGCTTCTGTACTCAGCATGGTCTTGTGCCTGTCTTGCCTCACTTGCTCACTTTTTGACCTTACTTGTACTGTCACATATATATACTCCTGCTCTTGCTTGTTTAGCCTTATATATATATTTATATAAATATATATGTGTGCTCCTGCATGTGAACTGGCCGTCTGGCCTTGATCTTGTGCTCGGAATGTGTGGTGACTTTGTGATCCACCCTTAGCTTTGCTTTGCTTTGCTTGACTGGTCTTGTGACCCCTTGTTCTCCCCCACTTTGCCTATGGGGGTGTGTCAGATTTGTATGACATAGCTGTTGTAGGCTATAGTGGGGTAGCACATATGGGGTACAGCTTTCTAGGGTTGTATTTGTACCCAACTTGCATTTAGTCGTTCCATTCTCGTTTCAACTCTCTCAGCCTAGCGACAAAAATGCGAGCCCTCATGAAGCACTCAGCTTTGCCAACCAATTATTGGCCCTTCACGATGGCACATGCAGTTCGCTTGCACAACATGCTTTCCTAGAAAGCACTACCCAACAACATGCTTCCCCACGATCAGTGGATGTACCGCCTCGAGTCCCGCCGTAACTTCATCCTACTCGTCGCCTATGTAGACGACTTGCTCTACACCGGGGATAACGCAGAGCTGCTGGATGGCTTCGAACGCAACATCAAGGAAAAACTCGAGGTCACTCAATTCCTCGGCCTCGACATCACCCAGATAGCCGACACGATTCACCTCTCTGCCGCAAAATACGCCGAAACTCTGGCCAAGAAATTCGGCATCGCTCCCATCGGCATCATCACTCCGTTCCACACTCCTCCTAACCACGAGCCCGACACCACCCCCCTCTCTGTCGCCGACCATCGCCTCTATCTGGAGCAGCTCAGGTGCCTACTCTTCGCCGCTATCACATGCCGCCCGGACCTATCCTACATCGCCAGCCAGCTCGCCCAGTACCTGCGCCGACGTGAAGGGGAGAATATGGTGGACCTGCGATGCACCTTACATTACTTCGTCTCTACACCTATCGTCGGCCTCACCTACAAAGCGAACTTAACGGCTAACCTACAGCTCACCGGCTACGTGGACGCTGATCACGCTAGGGATGCAGATAACAGAAGGTCCCACACAGGCTTCATCTTCAGACTCGAGCCTACATGAACCATCTCCAGGAACTCACTAAAGCAGAAGCTCGTCGCCCTTTTGTCAGCAGAAGCAGAATTCATCGCAGCAAGTGCAGCAGCTTGCGAAGGACTCTATCTCATGGAGCTCCTACAGGAAACAAAAACCGCGATGAACAGGTCATTCAAGTTACCGCACGAAATGTCAAAACATTATAGCCTATACATTTGTGTAGGCTGTAGTGGGGTAGCCCATAAGGGGTACAACCCAATTAGGGTTAGTACTTGTACAGAACTGTTTCATAGTTCAATCATTCTCGTTCTATTTCTCACAAGGTATAGAGCACGTTCCCCCTTGGGAACTGTTCCTAGGGCCCACCGACCTTTTTTTTCCTGCCCGGAGCGCGCTTGGCCCCTGCCCGAGTCGCGCCCCGTGTGACTTCCCTCACGGCCCCTAGTGGCCTAGACACGCCGTCCTCACGGCCCCGTCGAGCCGCCCTCGCGACCGTCTTCGAACCGCCCTCGCGGCCCCTTTCCGCGGCCCCGTCGCCGCCCTTTCAGCGGCCCCGTCGCCACCCTTTCCGCGGACCCATCGCCGTCTTTCAGCGGCCCCGTCGCCGCCCTTTCCGCGGCCCCGTCGTCGCCCTTTCAGCGGCCCCATCGCCGCCCTTTCAGCGGCCCCGTCGCCGCCCTTCCGCGGCCCCGTCGCCGCCCTTCCACGGCCTCGCCGCCCGCCCTTACAGCGGCCCCATCGCTGCCCTTCCGCGGCCCTGACGCCGCCCTTCCGCGGCCCCATAGCCGCCCTTCCACGGCCCCCCTCCCCGGCGCCGCCCTTCTGCGGCCCCGTCGCCACCCTCCAGCGGCCCCGTTGCCGCCCTTTCAGCGGCCCCGTCGCCGCCCACCCTTTCAGCGGCCCCGTCGCCGCCCTTCCGCGGCCCCGTCGCCGCCCTTGAGCGGCCCCGTCGCCGCCCTTCCACGGCCCAGTCGCCGCCCTTTCAGCGGCACGTCGCAGCCCTTTCAGCGGCCCGTCGCCGCCCTTTCAGCGGCCCCATCGCCGCCCTTCCACTGCCCCGTCGCCGCTCAGCCGCCCAGCGCCCCAGCCGCCAAGCAGCCCAGCCGCCGAGCAGCCAAGCCGCCGAGCAGCCGAGCCGCCAAGCAGCCGAGCCGCCGAGCACCCGAGCCGCCCGACCGCCGAGCCGCCCTGCAGCCGAGCCGCCCGACCGCCGAGCCGCCCAGCAGCCAAGCCGCCGAGCCGCCGAGCCGCACCACAGCCGAGGCGCTGCCTCCTGTCGGCCTGCCCGGGACCGCCCCACTTGCCTGGTAAGAGCAGCGCCTCTGCCACAGCACTGCCTTGCCCCACTGTACTCACTGCCTGTCTACTGCTATCATGGCCTCCCCTAGTGTTCTCACCTTTGACGCTGAGGGTCGGGCAGTTGACTTTGAGGTCTTGGTAGATGATCTGCAGCTTTTCCTATAGTGCGATAGGGCAGACGGTCTCTCCCTGTTTGACCTCATTTCTGGTGCCTCTCCTGCCCCTGCTGCTGATGCTGACGCCACTGTTCGCTCACAGTGGGCCACGCGTGATGCTGCTGCTCGCCTTGCTATGCGCCGCCACTTACCGACCACTGAGCGTGCGCACTTTAGCCAGTACAAGAGTGCTCAGACCTTGTACGACGCTGTAGTTGCACGCTACTCTTCCCCTGCCACTGCTGCACTGAGCCGCCTCATGCTATCGTACCTCTTCCCTGACCTTGCAGCCTTTCCCACAGTCGCTGACCTCATTATGCACCTCCGCACTAGTGACACTCGCTACCGCGCTGCGCTTCCTGCTGAGTTCTGCGCCAAGAACCCCCCTCCCATGTACATCACCCTCTACTACATAGTCACCCGGCTCCCTGACTCTCTCCGCATAGTCAGGGACCACTTCCTCTCAGTTTGCCCCACCACTCTCACCGTTGACCTCCTCGAGAAGGCCCTCCTAGCAGTAGAGAAGAGTCTAGTCGCTGTAGGAGCCTCTCGTGGTGACCCTCGCACCCCCGTCTTTGAGGGATGTTCTCCCTCCCCCCTCTTGCCCTCTGTTGCCTCCGCTGCTACGGCCGACCTTGTTGGTTTCGAATCGGTCGGCACTGCGTCTGCCCCGAGCGAGAGACGCCGCACCGGCAAGGGCAAGGAAGGCAAGGGCGCTGGAGGAGCTGGAGGGGGCGGTGGAGGTGGTGGTGGAGGCAGTGGAGGGAGTGGGGGTGGTGGTGGGAGTGGTGCCGGGGGTGGCGGCAGCGGCGGCAGCAGTGGAGGCGGCGGAGGCGGTGGTGGTGGCGGAGGGAGCGGAGGCGGCGGAGGTGGCGGAGGAGGCGGAGGTGGAGGAGGCGACAGAGGCGGCGGCGGCGGCGGTGGCGGTGGAGCGGGTCGCGACTCTGCGCAGAGGAGTGGCTCAGGTGGTGTTCCGCGCCACCAGCAGCGGAGTGGTGTGACCCTGTCCCCTTAGCAGCTTTGTGAGTGGTACACTGCGCGTCAGCGCGGTGGGGGTTTTGGTCCCTCCACTTACGTCCTTCGTACCGGCGACCGAGCTGGTGAGCAGTGCGGAGGCCCGCACTCCATCGAGCGCTGCTTCGGTCGCCTGACGGACGCGTGGCGTTGCCAGTTCCCTGAGGCGTCAGAGATCCCTCGCTGGGGAGATCTGTTTAGGGCGGGGGTTGCCGTCTTTGATCTTGACTATGATGCTATCATTGCTGCCATGTATTCTGTGACTACTAGTGTTGAGGGTGACTGTTACCTGTGTGTACCGCCTGACCCGGGCATTGAGGCCACTGCTCTAGGTGCCAATGCATCTGCTGCCCCAGGTGCCACTGCGCCTGCTGCCCCAAGTACTGGTGAGTCTGCTCTCTCAGGTACTACGTCGGCTCAGGCCTTCCACACATTCACCCTTGACTCGGGTGCGTCCCGCTCCTTCTTTCGAGACCACACCACTCTTACGCCGCTCTGTCGGCCGGTTGCAATCTCCCTGGCAGACCCCTCTGGGGGTCCTCTCCTTGCTAGCTTCTGTACTGTCTTACCGTGCCCAGCAGCCCCCTCTGGCACCCTGTCTGGTCTCTACCTCCCCTCGATCTCTACGAACTTGGTGAGTGGAGCGGACCCACAGGATAGGGGGGTTGACCAGTTCACTCCTGCGAGTCAGGGAGTGACCCACTCCTCGTGTGCTCGGACAGGCCGACACTTGGCCACGTTCACCGGTCCGCCAGGGTCGAGCCTGTACACCCTTACTACTGAGTCTCCTCCGACTGCTAAGTCTGCCCAGGTAGCTGCGTCGAGTCAGGTGTTTGCTGCAGCGTCCAGGTCTGGTCCTGAGTTTGCTCCCTGCTCGTGTCGTCTGCTGCCCCACCAGACTCTCCTTCGGCACCACCGCCTTGGTCACCCCTCCCTGCCTTGTCTCCGAGGCATGGCCTCCCGTGTCCTTGTCTCTGGTCTCCCTCAGTCTCTCCCTCCCCTACCTCCGGGGCCTGCCCCTACCTGCGTCCCCTGCGTCGAGGGGCGACAGCGCGCCGCCCCTCACTCCTCCGAGTTTCCTACGACAGAGGCTCCGCTGGAGACTCTCCACATGGACGTGTGGGGCCCAGCCCGCGTCAGTGGGCAGGGGCGCGAGCGGTACTTTCTGCTGGTGGCTGACGACTACTCGCGTTACACCACAGTCTTCCCCTTGCACAGCAAGGGTGACATCACTGAGGTGTTGATCGACTGGATCCGCGCAGCTCGTCTCCAGCTCAGAGAGAGTTTCGGCTCGTACTTTCGTGTTCTGCGTCTGCACTCTGACATAGGCGGGGAGTTTTCCTCTGACCGTCTGGGAGCCTTCTGTCATGCGCAGGGCATCCGCCAGACCTTCACGCTTTCGGCCTCTCCACAGCAAAATGGGATTAAAGAGCGCCTTATTGGCATGATCATGGACGTCGCTCGTACGTCCATGATGCATGCGGCTGCCCCCCATTTTCTGTGGCCGTTTGCGGTTCAGTACGCAGCGCATCTGCTCAACCTTAGGCCCCGGGTCTCCTTGCCAAAGACCTCCCCCACCTTGTGGTGGACGGGGAAGGTTGGCGATGCGTCTGCGTTTCGGGTCCGGGGATCTCGGCCGTTTGTCCGCAACTTGTCCGCGGACAAGCTGTCCCCCCGTGCTGTTCCCTGCGTCTTCCTTAGCTTCCCCGCTGACGCGCCTGGGTGGCAATTTTACCACCCCACCTCGCGCTGTGTTCTGTCCTCCCAGGACGTCACCTTTGACGACTTGGTGCCTTACTACCGTCTCTTCCCCTACCGCACTGCGCCCCTCCCCCCGCCGCCGCTCTTTCTTGCGCCAGGTCCTTCCACGGTAGACCCCCTCCCCCCTCAGGGTCCTGCACTCCGACAGAGGCGGAGAGTTTTCCTGTGACCAAAACCCTAAACCCTGAACTCTGCACTCCGACAGAGGCGGAGAGTTTTCCTCTGACCTTCTGCAAGCCTTCTGTCGTGCGCAGGGCATCCGCCAGACCTTCACGCTTCTGACCTCTCCACAGCAAAATGGGATTGCTGAGCGCCGCATTGGCATGGTCATGGACGTCGCTCGTACGTCCATGATGCATGCGGCTGCCCCCCATTTTCTGTGGCCGTTTGCGGTTCAGTACACCGTGCATCAGCTCAACCTTCAGCCCCAGGTCTCCTTGCCCGAGACCTCCCCCGCCTTGCGGTGGACCGGGAAGGTTGGCGATGCGTCTGCGTTTCGGGTCTGGGGATCTCGGGCGTTTGTGCGCGACTTGTCTGCGGACAAGCTGTCCCCCCGTGCTATTCCCTGCGTCTTCCTTGGCTTCCCCCCAGATGCGCCTAGGTGGCAGTTTTACCACCCCACCTCGCGCCGTGTTCTGTCCTCCCAGGACGTCACGTTTGACGAGTCGGTGCCTTACTACCGTCTCTTCCCCTACCGCACTGCGCCTCTCCCCCCGCCGCCGCTCTTCCTTGCACCAGGTCCTCCCCCGGTAGACCCCCTCTCCCCTCAGGGTCCTGCCCTGTCAGGTGTGTCCGAGGTAGACGCAGTCGAGCCTGTCGAGGTAGCTGTTGACTCTGGTGCTGCTAGAGGTGCGGAGCCTGCGGGTGCTGGGTCTGGGGGTGCTGAGACTAGGGGTGCTGAGACTGGGGGTGCTGAGTCTGGGGGTGCTGAGCCTGGGGGTGTTGGATCTGGGGGTGCGGAGCCTGGGCGTGCGGAGCCTGGAGGTGCGGAGCCTGGGGGTGCCGAGCCAGGGGGCGCTGAGTCTGCTCGTGTGGCCGCCGGCGGTGATTCGTCGAGGCGGGAGCCACTCTCTCCACCGGAGCTGCGCGAGTGGTTTCCCCGCCGCTGGAGACGTGCTGCTGAGACTGGGGGTGCTGCTGGGGCTACTGGAGTTGGTCTTGCAGGAGCTGCTGGCGGTACTAGTGCTGCTGGAGCTGGAGCTGCTGGGGGTGTTGGCGCTGGTGTTTCTACTGGCGCTGGTGCGTCTGGGAGTGCTGCTGAGGCTGCTGGAGCTGACGGTTCTACTGGAGTTGGTGCTGCTGGAGCTGGAGCTGCTGGGGGTGTTGGGGCTGGTGGTGCTGCTGACGCTAGTGCTTCTGAGGGTGCTGGAGTTGGCGCTGGTGGAGCTGGAGGTGCTGCTGGCGCTGGTGCTGCCGCTGGGGGTACTGGTACCGTCCTTGCTGGTTCTGGAGGTGCTGAGCGGCCGAGGCCGTACTTCGTTCCGCTCCTGGAGCAGGTTCTTGGTCTCCCGCCCTCTACTAGTCCTGCTCCTTCCTTAGAGTGTCTACAGCCTGTCCAGTCGCAGTCACAGTTACAGCCCGCCTCCCTTCTACCTGCTCCTTCTCCCTATACTGGCCCTACTGGAGGTCTTGCTGAGCGTCGTGAGCCTATGTCTCGTCCCGCATCGCCTGTTTGTGCTACTCGCACTAGTCGTCGTGCTGCGCGTCCGCGTCCTCTTGCGGTCCTCCGCACACACCAGATGGCAATGCGTCCTTCCACTGCTCCTCTACGTGTCCCGTTGCCGTCTCCTCCAGAGTCCTCTCTTCCTACTCTTGCTGACCCGGGGTCTGACTCGCTTGGTGCTGCTAGTCCTTCCGTCACGCGCCTTCTTGCTACTGTTGTCACTTACCCTTCCTTTGAGTCCACTGCTGCGTCTGCCCTAGTTGCTGAGCTTGTCGACTTCGCTGCTCGTTGTCGTCTAGACTACGCTGCCAATCTCGTTGCTGAGTCTGAGTCTGTCTGTCCTCCGTCCGTCGGGGGTGAGTGTGCTCTTAGCACGGACGTCCTTGAGGACAGGCAGGAGGAGTTCTAGTGCTTTGCTGCTGCTTTGCCCCATCTCGTGTCCACGCTGATTGCCCCTGAGGGAGACCCGGATGCACCAGACATCCCGACTCCTCGATCGTACGCTGAGGCGATCGAGGGTCCCTACTCCTCTCGGTGGCAGTCAGCCATGGACGTAGAGATGGCTTCCTGGAAGTCCACAGGTACCTACGTCGACGAGGTTCCCCCACTTGGGGCGAACATCGTCAGTGGGATGTGGATCTTCAGGGTGAAGCGGGCGCCTGGCTTTCCGCCTGTCTTCAAGGCGCGTTACGTGGCTCGAGGTTTCAGTCAGCGGCAGGGAGTTGACTACTTTCAGACCTTCTCTCCCACCCCGAAGATGACCACTCTTCGGGTGCTGCTGCACATAGCCGCTCAGCGCGACTACGAGCTTCACTCTCTTGACTTCAGCACAGCTTTCCTGCAGGGCAGCCTGCACGAGGAGATCTGGCTGCGCCGCCCTCCTGGCTTCACTGGGTCGTTTCCTCCTGGTACCCAGTGGAGCCTCTGGCGGCCAGTCTACGGTCTCCGCCAGGTGCCCCGTTGTCAGAATATTATCTTATGTTCTAGCCTGTAGTGGGATGCTCTATAGCGAGTACAACCCTTCTAGGGTTTGCTATTTGTATCCTCATTCTTGCTAGTTCAACCCTCTTTCCTCTTTCTTTCTTCTAATTTTGTCATGCTATCAGAGCAGGTCGATCCCCTTGGATCGATCCTGTGGGTGGGCTTACCACCGTATAGCTTCCGCTGCTACTAGTGCTACTACTCTCTGAGCCGCACGCCCCGTGGCGTGCGGCATTTTTTCTTCCCGCCGTGCGCCCCGAGGCGCGCGGCGGTTTTCTGCCCGCCGTGCGCCCCGAGGCGCGTGGCGGTTCTCTGCCCGCTGTGCGCCCCGAGGCGCGCGGCGGGCTTCCGCCCCGTCGACCCACGCGTCGCCCTCGGGAGGCACTGCGACGGGCGACGGGGACCCGTCGCGGCCCCGCCGCCCCACTCTCGCGGCCCCGCCGCTTTCCTTCGCGGCCCCGCCACGTTCGGTCGCGGCCCCGCCACCGACCTATCGCGGCCCCGTCACCGACCTGTCACGGCCCCGCCGCCCCTTCTGTCGCGGCCCCGCTACCGACCTGTCGCGGCCCCGCCCCCCCCCCCCCCCCCCCCTCCCCCCGCCATTTCCCGTCGCCCGTCGAGGCGACCTGAGGGGGCCGGTATGGGGGTGGTCGGTGTGCATTCCTCCCTTTGCTCCTCCTCCTCCTTCGTCTCCCACTGCTGCAGCTGTCGCTGAGGGGGGTGGTTGTGTGGGAGACTGGGGTTTAGGGTTTAAGGGGGGTTCGTGGGAGTGGAGCTAGCGGTGTAGCAGCGGGTGTGTGTCGGGGGGGTGGGACTGTTTGGGGAAGCTGCATGGAGGTTCCCGTATTGTTGTCCGCAGCACCTGTAGTCCGGGGCGCTGTCCCGGTAGCCCAGTGAGCTAGACTTCTACGCCAGCCGCCCGTGGGTCCGTTGCTCGTCTGCCGCTACTTTAGCCGCGGGGCCTGTTACTCCTGTAGTCCGGGCGCTTAGTCCGGTAGCCGCTGTGCCAGTCTGCCTCCTGTTGCCCGTGTGTCTACAGCTTCAGCCGTCGCCTCCTATCTCCTCTCCCCTCACTCTCTCTCCTCCTCCTCACTTGCCCGTTGTGACTACCACTAGCTTTGCTCATAATTGTAAACTCTAAACTATTTCTTCTTGAACTTGTGCTCAGATTGTGTGGTGACATTGTGATCCACCCTGAGCTTGTACTGCTTTGCCTGCTCTGCTGATTACACCCCACTTTGGCTATGGGGGTGTGTCAGAATATTATCTTATGTTCTAGCCTGTAGTGGGGTGCTCTATAGTGAGTACAACCCTTCTAGGGTTTGCTATTTGTATCCTCATTCTTGCTAGTTCAACCCTCTTTCCTCTTTCTTTCTTCTAATTTTGTCACCCGTGAGTGGCACGACACAGTGAGGACTACACTTGCGGCTCTTGGGTTTGCTCCTTCTACACCCGACCCGTCGCTGTTTCTACGCACCGACACCTCTTTGCCGCCGTTCTACATCCTCGTGTACGTCGACGACTTGGTCTTTGCCACTGCTGCCACTACTGGACTCGCCCACGTGAAGTCCGAGCTGCAGAAGAGACACACGTGCACAGACCTGGGTGAACTGCGCAGCTACCTTGGCTTGCAGATCACCCGGGACAGAGCACAGCACACCATTACCCTGACTCAGTCACACATGGTGCAGCAGGTCCTTCAGCGCTTCGGCTTCACGTACTCCTTGCCTCAGGCCACTCCTCTGTCTACTCGCCACTCGCTCTCAGCTCTGCCTTCAGATGAGTCCGTAGAGTCGAGTGGCCCGTACCCAGAGCTTGTTGGCTGCCTCATGTACCTGATGATCTGCACACGACCTGACCTTGCATACCCTCTTAGCATCTTGGCACGCTATGTTGCTCCTGGGAGACACCGACCAGAGCGCATGGCTGCAGCGAAGAGGGTGTTGCGCTACGTGTGCAGTACATCGGGCATGGGGCTAGTGCTTGGAGGGCGACGTCGAGTGGTCCTCACAGGTCACGCAGACGCTTCTTGGGCTGACGACCAGGCTCTGCAGCGGTCGTCATAGGGTTACACCTTCAGCCCTGGCTCCGGCTCTGTTTCGTGGCGGTCTACCCGCTCGTCTTCTGTTCTCAGCTCCAGCTGTGAGGCTGAGATCTACGTAGGGGCCATGGCTGCACAGGAGCTACGCTGGCTCACCTACCTGCTGACTGACCTAGGAGAGCCGCCTCGTTCTCCTCCAGTGCTGTACGTAGACAACAAGGCCATGCTGGCCTTGTGTCGGGAGCACAGACTGGAGCACAGAACGAAGCACATCGCTCTCCGCTACTTCCTGGCTCGTGAGCTGCAGCAGCGTGGTCAGCTCCGCCTCACCTACGTGGCCTCTGAGGCCAACACTGCTGATATCTTCACCAAAGCCCTTCCGCCTTGTGATCATCAGTGCTTGTGTACTTTGCTAGGTCTTGTGCCTACTTGGCCTCACTTGCTCACTTCTTGATCTTGTTTGTACTGTACTCTTTCTATACCTGCACTTGCTTGTTTACCTTTATATATATGATCTTGCATGTGAACTGGCCTTGTGACCTTACTCTTGTGCTCGGACTGTGTGGTTACTTTGTGATCCACCATGAGCTTGCTTTGCTTTGCTTGACTGGTCTTGTGACCACTTGTTCTCCCCCACTTTGCCTATGGGGGTGTGTTCGAACATTATAGCTTATACATTTGTGTAGGCTGTAGTGGGGTAGCCCATAAGGGGTACAACCAAGTTAGGGCTAGTACTTGTACCAAACTGTTTCATAGTTCAATCATTCTCGTTCTAATTCTCACACAAAACACATCGCCCTGTGTTACGTCTTTGTGAAAGACAAATCGACAATTGGAAGGTCCAGCTCACCAATTGCCCAACTGGCAAAATGGTAGCTGACTTTCTGACAAAGAAACTGCCAAGTCATAAGTTCTAGAACTACCCAAACTTGTGCGGAGTCGTCCGAAAGAGCCACGTGGCGCACCTCAAGGAATGAAGGGGAGTGTTGGAGTGTGAAGAGAACCGACTTACGCATTCCTGTAGGTGTAGTGCTATCGCACCCGTCACTATCGAAACAGCACCAACAGCAGTATTGGATCAGCCCGTAACAAGGACAGGAAGGTCAACAATCGCAAAAGGTCAACTGTCGCGATTGTTTACCATTTGGACCGAACGACTCACCAGTGATGAATGGCAACAGGCGTAACCGTCCATACGGTTACTGTCAGAACTTATAGCTTATGCTTTTTTGTAGGCTATAGTGGGGTATCCCATAGGGGGTACAACCCAATTAGGGTTGGTACTTGTACTCACACATTTCATAGTTCATTCATCCCTGTTCTTTGATTTCACATGGTATAGAGCAGGTTCCCCTGTGGGAACTTCGCCTAGGGCCCACCACTCGATTTTTTTTTTTTCCTGCCCGAAGCGCCCTCGTTCCGAGTCGCGCCTCGGGCCTTTCTCTCACCGAGCCACCCTAGCGGCCGACCCTACGATCGCGGCCCTGCCGCCCTACCCTCTTGCGGCCCCGCCGCCCTTACATCGCGGCCTCGCCGCCCCTACTCTCTCGGCCCCGCCGCCCCTTGATCGCGGCCCCGCCGCCCCTTGATCGCGGCCCCGCCGCCCTTCACCTGAGCGGCCCCGCTGCCTTCACCTGAGCGGCCCCGTCGCCCCCTGATCGCGGCCCCGCCGCCCCTTGATCGCGGCCCCGCCGCCCCTTTTCTCGCGGCCCCGCCGCCTCTGCTCTTGCGGCCCCGCCGCCCTTCCCTTGCGGCCCCATCGCCCTGACGTCGCGGCCCCGCCGCCCTGACGTCGCGGCCCCGCCGCCCTACCTGCGGCCCACCCGCCGCCCTACCTGCGGACCACCCGCCGCCCTACCTGCGGCCGTCCGCCGCCCTACCTGCGGCCTGCCCGCCGCCCTACCTGCGGCCCACCCGCCGCCCTACCTGCAGCCCACCCGCCGCCCTACCTGCGGCCCACCCGCCGCCCTACCTGCGGCCCACCCGCCGCCCTACCTGCGGCCCAGCCGCCGCCCTACCTTCACGGCCCAGCCGCCCTACCTACGCGGCCCAGCATCAGCCGCGCCGCCCAGCAGCGGCCGAGCCGCCCAGCATCAGCCGAGCCGCCCAGCAGCAGCCGAGCCGCCCAGCAGAAGCTGAGCCGCCCAGGAGCCACCGAGCAGCCCACCAGCAGCCGAGCCGCCCAGCAGCAGCCGAGCCGCCCAGGAGCCGCCGAGCCGCCGGGCAACCTTCCAAGAGCAGCCGAGCCGCCCAGCAGCAGCCGAGCCGCCCAGGAGCAGCCGAGCCGCCCAGGAGCCGCCGAGCCGCCCAGCAGCAGCCGAGCCGCCCGACCTGCCCTGCCCGGTGAGCACCGTACCGCTGTCACTGCGTGCCCTTCCCCTACTGCTTGCACTGCTCCACTGTCGTCGTCATGGCTACCCCCAGTGTCCTCACTTTTGACGCTGAGGGTCGAGCCATTGACTTTGAGGTCTGGGTCGACGACCTGCAGCTGTTCTTACAGTGCGATAGAGCTGACGGCCTTTCCCTCTTTGACCTCACCTCTGGCGCCTCTCCTGCCCCTGATGCTGATGCTGACCCCACTGTTCGCTCTTAGTGGGCCACCCGCGATGCTGCTGCACGTCTTGCTGTGCGTCGCCACTTGCCCACCACTGAGCGCGCGCACTTTAGTCAGTACAAGAGTGCTCAGACCTTGTACGACGCTGTCATTGCGCGCTACTCTTCCCCTGCCACTGCTGCACTGAGCCGTCTCACGCTACCGTACCTCTTTCCTTATCTCACTGCCTTTCCTACTGTCGCTGACCTCATTACGCACCTCCGCACTAGTGACACTCGCTACCGCGCCGCCCTTCCTGTTGAGTTCTGCGCCAAGAACCCCCCCCCATGTACATCACTCTCTATTACATAGTCACTCGTCTCCCTGACTCCCTTCGCGTAGTCAGGGACCACTTCCTCTCAGTCTGTCCCACCACCCTCACTGTCGACCTCCTCGAGAAGGCCCTCCTAGCGGCGGAGAAGAGCATAGTCGCTGTAGGAGCCTCTCGTGGTGACCCGCGCACCCCCATCTTTGAGGGGTGTTCTCCTTCCCCCCTGCTGCCCTATGTTGCCTCTGCTGCTGCTGCCAACCTGCTTGGTCTTGAGTCGGTCGGCGCGGCGTCTGCCCCTAGCGGGAGACGCCGCCCTGGCAAGGGCAAGGGGGGCAAGGGCGCGAGTGGAGCTGGCAGGGGCGGTGGAGGTGGCGGTGGAGGCGGCGGAGGGAGTGGGGGTGGCGGTGGGAGTGGTGGCGGGAGTGGTGGCGGTGGCGGCGGCAGTGGCGGCGGAGGTGGTGGCGGCGGAGGCGGTGGGAGCGGAGGCGGTGGTAGTGGCGGAGGTGGAGGCGGTGGTGGCGGAGGAGGTGGAGCTGGTCGGGGTAGTGCCCCGCAGCGGAGCGGCTCTGGTGGTGGTCTGCGGCAGCAGCAGCAGCAGCAGCAGCGTGCTCGGGACGTCCCCACGCCTCAGCAGCTCCGTGAGTGGTACACACAGAGTCAGCGTGGTGGAGGCTTTAGCCCGTGCACCTACGTTGCCCGTGCACCTACGTTCTTCGCAGCAGCGACCGCGCGGGTGAGCAGTGTGGGGGTGCCCACTCCACCCGGCGCTGCTTTGGCCGCCTGACGGACGCTTGGCGTCAGCAGTTCCCTGACGCTTCTGAGATCCACCGCTGGGGAGACCTTTCTAGAGTTGGTGTAGCGATCTTTGAGCTAGACTTTGATGCTATCCTTGCTGCCATGTATGATGTGTCTATTAGTGATGAGGGTGACTGTTACCGGTGTTTCTCGCCCGACCCGGGCATTGGTACGGTTGCGCTAGGTGCGTGTGACACTGCTGCGCTCTCAGGTGCTGGTGAGGCTGCGCTCTCAGGTACTGGTGAGGCTGCGCTCTCAGGTACTGGTGAGGCTGCGCTCTCAGGTACCACATCGGCTTCGGCCTCCCTCACCTTTACACTTGACTCTGGGGCTTCTCGCTCCTTCTTTCGGGACCGCACCACACTCATGCCGCTTGGCCGGCCGGTTGCGGTCTCCCTGGCTGACCCCTCTGGGGGTCCTGTCCTCTCTCACTTCTCCACTGTCCTACCGTGTCCAGCTGCCCCCTCGGGCGCCCTGTCTGGTCTGTACCTCCCCTCGATCTCGACGAACTTGGTGAGTGGTGCTGCCCTACAGGATGCGGGGGTTCACCAGTTTACTCCTGCGAGTCAGCGGGTGACCCAGTGCACGGACGCGCGCACAGGTCGGCACCTGGCCACGTTCTCCCGTCGGCCGGGGTCGAGCCTCTACACCCTGACCACTGAGTCTCCTCCTGTCCCTGTGTCTGGCCAGGTAGCTGCGTCGGGTCAGGTGTTTGCTGCTGCGTCCAGGTCTGGTCTTGAGTCTGCCCCCTGCTCGTGTCACCTCCTGTCTCACGAGACTCTCCTGTGGCACCACCGTCTTGGCCACCCCTCCTTGCCCCGTATCAGGAACATGGCTTCCCGTGTCCTTGTCTCTTGTCTTCCCCGGTCTCTCCCTCCCCTTCCTTCGGGGCCAGGACCTTCCTGTGTCCCCTGTGTCGAGGGGCGCCTCCGGGCTGCCCCCCACTCCTCACAGTTTCCTCCGACAGAGGCACCTCTACAAACGCTTCACATGGACGTGTGGGGCCCGGCCCGCGTCCGTGGACAGGGTCACGAGCGCTACTTTCTCCTGGTGGTTGACGACTACTCGCGTTTCACCACAGTCTTCCCCTTGCGCAGCAAGGGTGATGTCACTGAGGTGTTGATCGACTGGATCCGCGAGGCTTGTCTCCAGCTCAGGAGGAGCTTCGGCTCGGACTTTCCGGTTCTGCGTCTGCACTCTGACCGAGGCGGAGAGTTTTCCTCTGGCCTTCTGCGAGCCTACTGTCGTGCACAGGGCATCCGCCAGACCTTCACGCTTCCAGACTCTCCACAGCAAAATGGGATTGCTGAGCGCCGCATTGGCATGGTCATGGACGTCGCCCGTACGTCCATGATGCATGCGGCTGCCCCCCATTTTCTAGGGCCGTTTGCGGTACGGGTACGCGGCGCATCAGATCAACCTTCACCCCGGGGTTTCCCGGCCGGGGAAGTTCCGCACCTCCCCAGCCCTCCTGTGGACTGGGAAGGTCGGCGATGCGTCTGCGTTCCGTGTCTAGGGATCTCGGGCGTTTGTCCGCGACTTGTCTGCGGACAAACTGTCCCCCCGTGCTGCTCCCTGTGTCTTCCTTGGCTTCCCCCCTGACGCTCCAGGGTGGCAGTTCTACCACCCCTCCTCTCGTCGTGTTCTGTCTTCCCAGGACGTCACGTTCGACGAGTCAGTCCCCTTCTACCGCCTCTTCCCCTACCGCACTCCTTCCCTCCCCCCGCCACCGGACTTCCTTGTGCCAGGTCCCCCCCCGGTAGACCCCCTCCCCCCTTAGGTTCCTGCCCCTTCAGGTGTGTCCCAGGTTGACGCAGTCGAGCCGGTCGAGGTTGCTGGTTACTCTGGTCCTGCTGCGGGTGCTGAGCCTGGGGGTGCTGACTCTGGGGGTGCTGTGCGCGTGGGTGCTGAGCCTGGGGGTGACGAGCCTAGGGGTGCTGAGGTTGGGGGTGCCGAGCCTGGGGGTGCTGCGTCTGGAGCTGCTGTGCCTGGGGGTGCTGAGTCTGGGGGTGCTACGTCGGGAGCTGGTGAGCCTGGCGGTGCGGAGCCTGCGGACGCTGGACCTCCCCTAGTGGCGTCTGGCGGTGCTGGGCCTGGAGGTTCTCCGGGTGCTCCGTCTCGGCGGGAGCCGCTCTCTCCACAGGAGCTGCGTGAGTGGTTTGCTCGCCGCTGGAGGCGTACTACTAGTGCTGGAGCTTCTTCTGCCGCTGAGGGTGCTGGTGCCGCCGGTCCCGGAGCTGCTGGGCCTGCGGGTCCTACTGGAGCTGGAGCTGCTGAGGGTGTTGGTGCTGAGACTACTGCTCTCTGTCCTGGCGGTGGTCCTGCTGCTGGTGCGGCTGGAGGTCCTGCCGCTGGAGGTGCTGTTGGCGCTGGTGCTGCCGCTGAGGGTGCTGGTGCTGTCCCTGCTGTGGCAGGAGTCCCCGCGCGGCCTCGGCCGTACTTCGTTCTACTCCTGCAGCAGGTTCTTGGTCTTCTCCTTCGGTTGAGTGTCCACCGCCTGTCCCGTCCCAGTCACTGTTAGAGCCCGCCTCCCCACTGCCTGCTCCCTCTCCTTACACTGGTCCTACTGGAGGTCTTGCTGAGCGTCGTGAGCCTGCGTCTCGTCCTGCGTCGCCTGTTCGTGCTTCTCGCACTAGTGGTCGCGGTTCGCGTCAGCGTCCTCCTCCTGTCCCTGGCACGCACCGGATGTCTCTGCGTCCGTCCACTGCTCCTCTACGTGCACCTTTGCCTTCTCCTCCTGAGTCTTCTCTTCCTGCAATTGCCGACCCGGAGTCGGACTCTCTTGGTGCTGCCAGTCCTACTGTCACGCGTCTTCTTGCTACTGTTGTCACTGACCCCTCTTTTGAGTCCACTGCTGCGTCTGCTCTTGTTACTGAGCTCGTCGACTTTGCTGCTCGCTGTCGTCTAGACTACGCTGCCAGTCTTGTTGCTGAGTCTGCGTCTGTCTGTCCTCCGTCCGTCAGGGGTGAGTGTGCTCTTGGCACGGACGTCCTTGAGGACAGGCAGGAGGAGTTCCAGTGTCTGGCTGCTGCTTCACCTCATCTCGCGTCTGTACTGCTTGCCCCTGAGGGAGACCCGGATGCGCTAGACATCCCTACTCCGCGTTCTTACGCGGAGGCTGTAGAGGGTCCCTACTCTTCTCACTGGCAGGCAGCTATGGATGCAGAGATGGCTTCCTGGAAGTCCACAGGCACCTACGTTGACGAGGTTCCCACTCCTGGGGCGAACATTGTTAGTGGCATGTGGATCTTCAGGGTGAAGCGGTCGCCTGGCTCTCCACCTGTCTTCAAGGCGCGGTACGTCGCTCGTGGCTTCAGTCAGCGGCAGGGAGTTGACTACTTTCAGACCTTCTCTCCCACCCCGAAGATGACCACTCTTCAGGTGCTGCTGCACATAGCCGCTCAGCGCGACTACGAGCTTCACTCTCTTGACTTCAGCACTGCTTTCTTGCAAGGCAGCCTGCATGAGGAGATCTGGCTGCGCCGTCCACCTGGCTTCACTGGGACTTTCCCTCCTGGCACCCAGTGGAGCCTCCGACGGCCAGTCTACGGTCTCCGCCAGGCACCGCGTCAGTGGCACGACACACTGAGGACTACGCTTGCGGCTCTTGGGTTTGCTCCCTCTACTGCTGACCCGTCGTTGTTTCTGCGCACCGACACTTCTCTGCCGCCGTTCTACATCCTCGTGTACGTTGACGACTTAGTCTTTGCCACTGCTAACACTGCTGGATTCGCCTACGTGAAGTCCGAGCTGCTGAAGAGACACACGTGCACAGACCTGGGTGAACTGCGCAGCTACCTTGGCTTGCAGATCAATCGGGACAGAGCACGCCGCACCATTACCTTGACTCAGTCACACATGGTGCAGCAGGTCCTTCAGCGCTTCGGCTTCACGTACTCCTCGCCTCAGGCCACTCCTCTGGCTAATCGCCACTCGCTCTCAGCTCTGCCTTCGGATGAGTCCGTAGAGTCGAGTGGCCCGTACCCAGAGCTTGTTGGCTGCCTCATGTACCTGATGACCTGCACACGACCTGACCTTGCATACCCTCTTAGCATTCTTGCACGCTATGTTGCTCCTGGGAGACACCGACCGGAGCACATGGCTGCAGCGAAGAGGGTGTTGCGCTACTTGTGCAGTACGTCGGGCATGGGGCTAGTGCTTGGAGGGCGGAGTCCAGTGGTCCTCACTGGTCACGCGGACGCGTCTTGGGCTGACGACCAGGCTACGCAGCGGTCGTCGCAGGGGTACACCTTCAGTCTTGGCTCTGGCTCTATCTCTTGGCGGGCTACTCGCTCATCTTCTGTTCTTGGCTCCAGTTGTGAGGCTTAGATC
The DNA here is from genome assembly GCA_948144175.1 of Closterium sp. NIES-65. Classification (NCBI taxonomy): domain Eukaryota; kingdom Viridiplantae; phylum Streptophyta; class Zygnematophyceae; order Desmidiales; family Closteriaceae; genus Closterium; species Closterium sp. NIES-65. The sequence goes on along the minus strand of CANXME010000511.1, from coordinate 330,095 downwards.
TACGCCGGGGCCATGGCTGCACAGGAGCTTCGTTGGCTCACCTACCTGCTGACTGACCTTGGAGAGGTGCCTCGTTCTCCTCCAGTGCTGTACGTAGACAACAAGGCCATGCTGGCCTTGTGTCGAGAGCAGCGTTTGGAGCACAGAACGAAGCACATTGCTCTCCGTTACTTCCTTGCTCGTGAGCTACAGCAGCGTGGTCAGTTGCGACTTGCGTACGTGGCCTCTGAGGCCAACATTGCTGATGTTTTCACCAAGGCACTTCCGCCTTGTTATCATCAGCGCTTCTGCACTCAACTGGGACTTGTACCTGTCCTACCTCACTTGCTCACCTCTTGACCTTGCTTGTACTCTTGCATATATATATATATACCTGCTCTTGCTTGTGGCCTTGACCTTGTGCTCGGATATAGCTTATGCTTTTGTGTAGGCTATAGTGGGGTATCCCATAGGGGGTACAACCCAATTAGGGTTGGTACTTGTACTCACATATTTCATAGTTCATTCATCCCTGTTCTTTGATTTCACATTTACACGCATCGACTCGATAACAAAGAAGAAGAGCAATAGTCAGAGTCACTGTAGAACTGCGAGTAAAACAGTTAGAATAAGGGAATGTACCCCTCAGAATACATGGCTAGTTTTATCTACATAGTGTGTGTAATTTTATGTTTTAATCAATCTTGTCATATAGATTCACTATGCACAAAGTTCCTACCACAAGGCAATCCTATCCTATCCAATATTCTCACTCTAGCAGTGGTAGCTGGCTCGGCTATGGATGGGGCTTGGTTGTAGTAAGGTATTGTGAGAGTACGACCGCTTATGCCAGCTATGCTTGCTTGCCTTTACTTTATTATGCTATTTCTAGCATAGGATAATCATATGCATGCATGAATTGCTTGATTTCCTAGGCTAGGTGCTTTTCTATATTTTATTATAGTTATAGCACCGAGCTAGGTTGCGTGCACCGAATTCTGGCCTTTTCGGTTGCCACCGAATTGCCTTCTACCGAATTCGGTAAGGGTCTGTTCGGGACGCTACGCGACCCGCAGAACCTTCGCGTAACACCTGGTTACGGGGCTTTGTGTCGAGCCTATATATAGCCTCGCGTTGTACCCAGGTGATCATTCAATTCAATTCAATTCGATTCAATTTAATTCCATTCAATTCGATTCTCTTTTCTGAGCTCGATCCTATATCCTCACACTTGGTAATCAGAGCGGGTTTACACGCGAGGTCTTCAACCGCTTAGTTCCGGCCTTTAAAAAACCGCGGGGGCGACATCGAAAGCGCCGATACGGGTATGTAAAACCAGTTCCGCGCCATTTTCTAACGTCCCCCTCGAACCGGTTTTTGAACACTCCTCAGGTCCAGTAGCGAAAAAGTTGGAATTTCGACCGTCGGATTGATACGAATCTCAACGGCCCTGAGAATTTCGCCCAAAAAAGTTGGAGTTTGGAGCGTTGGATCGAATTTCTTCTCAACGGCCGAGATCAGACGCGAGTTTCGATTAAGGGAGAATAACGCGACCTACAGAAAAAAGCCTTGTAATTTCTGCAGTCAACTCGACTCACAGTAAGATGACCAGCGCCTGAAATTCATTTATTTTCGTCGCAAATCTTCCTATAACTCGCCAAATGGAGGAAAACGGTGACAATTCCAACAGCAGTGGCGACAACTACGCGACCACGAGCGACGTCGCGAGCCTCCGCACCGACATGGAGCAGACGCAGGCGACGCTTCGTCGACTTGAGGCCTTTTTAACAAGCCACCCGGCGCTCGCCACGACAGCAACAGCGACTGCAACCACTGCAGCACCGACAATTCCATTAGCAGTGGCGACACCGATATTTCACGGCCCAATGGCACCACCAACGCCGAACCTCGAAGCAGCACGACCGAGGCTCCCGGAAGCGTTCAATCCAAGCGCAAAGGGATCCGACGTCTGGCGTTTCGTGGCAATCCTCGAGATCTACTTCGAGGCCATTGGTTGTTCGACCCCGACATACGACGCAACACGAATCCGGCTCGCAGCAACACTGCTACGCGGACCAGCACTCGAGTGGATCTACAACACTGACGTGGCCCGCGGGGAGAAAACGTGGCAGCAGTTTCGGGCAGAATTTATCGGGCGTTTCGAACCGGTTAATACTACCTATATGGTGCGGCAACAAATTCATCGGCACAAGCAGTATGGTAGTGTAGCGCAGTACACGCAGCAGATGGAGCTCCTGTTCACCCGCATCCCCGACCTGACCAAAGGCGAAAAAATCACGGCATATACAGAAGGGTTAAAATTGGGGGTTCAGCGGCAGGTGATCGCGTCAAATCACGAAAGCTACAAGGACATCGTGCGTGCAGCCGAGCGTTACGACGCGCTGACCCGAAGTCAACCCGAAACACGACGTTTCACGCCGAACCTTACATTCGGCACGGAGCGATCGGCACCCCCCACGTTCGCCGAACCGATGGATATCGACAAATTCGACGCGAAGCGGCAGCCGACCAAATGCGAATTTTGCGGCGCAGCAGGGCATCAGATTTTGTCGTGCTACAAATTGAAGAAAGTACGTGCGATCATGCAGGACGGTAACAGTGGAGCACCCCCGAAGTAAAAAAACGGGAATCGCCAGTAGCAGCGGATCGAACTGGCGATCGCGTAAAGATCCGAAAAGCGAAAAAGGGCGACGACGTGGCGACTTCGGAGCGGGCGAAAAAAGGAGAAAATGATGGCGCGAATATAAAACGTCACGACCGGCCGGCACCAGGGGAAATCGCCGAGGCGAATAGAGGCTCCGCGAAAAAAGACTCTGCACCGACCGGGAAACTCCAGCCAAACACCCACGAAAGTAAGAATTCGTTAAAAGTATCCTACAAAGATGCTCTAACGAAGAATATTGCTTCTCGTGGTTTTCAAGCCTTTAAAAAATGCAGGGTAGATTTCAAGGCCAAGAAAAAGCCTTCAGACATTATTCAGGTACCTGAGAAGTTGGGCAAACCACTACGGAGCGTTGAAAAGGGTCGTGCGTTCCAAGGAGTTCATATTCTCTCCCCGCAGCATAGTGTTAAGGCTCCCCATTGCCCACAGGAGAAGCCTACACAGCTGCAAAGGCTTAAGGGAAGGTTCCAGGCCAAGACGAAGCTGAATCGGCCTCGAATAAATCCTTCCAACCCTACTCAGTTGGAAACTGATATGGAGTCAGCAGCTTCGAGCGCAGGACCGAGGGATGATCTATTTGACATACCCTACGATCCTATAAGCGAGACCATCTACGGTTACTCGGAGCAGCAACAACCACTACTACTCGAGGTGATCTGCAACGGGCGACGCCTCCAGGCACTGGTGGACAGCGGTGCATCTCACTCGGTGTGCGACCGCAGGACGTTGGAGAAAATTGGAGAATCTTCGGAGGAGACCAAGTTCTCGGCAACAATGGTGGACGGTACGAAACTTCCCATCCACAGCGAAGCATCACTGCAGCTACACATAGGGGCGCTGAGGTGGAAGCCGACGTTGCCGATCACGAACATCAAGGGTTTAGACTTCATCTTGGGGCGAGATTTCTTGAAGCAGTTCAACCCCGAGATCGACTGGGTCAACAGGAAGGCGTGCATCTACAACAACGGGAAACGAGTGGAGCTGCGAAGCTGGACGGATACAAGGAGCGTTCCTGAAACGACACTGGCACGGTTCGAACGGACTGTGAACGAGAGTAACACGGGATACTTAGCACTGGTTATGGCAGCAGCAGAGGAGAAGTCGAGTTCGGAGCTACCTGCAGCAGTGAAGGAGGCCTTGGAGCAGTACAAGGATATAATGCCCGACGACCTACCTGCAGGCATACCTCCAGCACGCACCCACGAGCACGAGATCGTGGAGGAACCAGGTGCGAAACCTGTCTCACTAGCCCCATACCGACTGAGTCCGACCGAACTGACAGATATGAAGAAACAGATCGAGTATCTACTGGACAGACAACTGATCCAACCCTCCACCTCCCCCTACGGCGCACCAGTTCTCTTCACACCAAAACCAGACGGCAGTTTACGGATGTGCATCGACTACCGCGCACTGAACAAACAGACGGTAAAAAACAAATACCCCATACCGCGCATCGACGACTTACTGGACCAACTGCGTGGAGCGACAGTCTTCGCGAAGCTAGACCTACGGTCGGGTTACTGGCAGATCAAGATGGCGGACAACTCGATCCACAAGACGGCGTTTCGTACCAGATACGGCTCCTACGAATACTTGGTGATGCCGTTCGGACTCTGCAACGCACCAGCAACGTTTCAGGCCGAGATGAATCACATCTTACGACCCCTGCTGGACGAGTGTGTGGTGGTGTACCTGGACGACATTCTCATCTACTCCAAGAACATGAAGGAGCACGTGGAGCATCTGCGGAAGGTGTTCGAGATCCTGCGAAAAACAAGTTCTACGTGAAGCTGTCGAAGAGCGACTTCGCCCTGAAGAAGGTGCAGTTTCTCGGGCACATGGTGAGTGCCGAGGGCGTACACGTGGACCCGCGGAAGATCGAAGCCGTCAAAAAGTGGAAAGTACCGGAGAACGTGAAGGAGTTGCAGCAGTTCCTAGGCTTCACCAACTACTACAACAGGTTCGTGCCACAGTACGCTAGGATTGCAGCGCCTCTGACCGACCTACTGAAAAAGGATACACCCTTCAAATGGGATACTCCTCATCAGCAAGCCATGGAGCAGCTACAAACCGCACTGACCACAGCGCCAGTATGCATTCTACCAGATCCAGACAAGGACTACGTGGTGGAAGTAGACGCTAGTGACCAAGCAGTCGGAGCAGTACTGATGCAGGATCACGGACGCGGTTTGCAGCCTATCGCCTACCTCTGTAAGAAACTACACAGAGCAGAACTAAACTACCCCATTCACGACAAGGAAGCCTTAGCGATAGTCATAGCCTTCAAGGCATGGAGGTGTTACCTAGAGGGAGCCAAGACCACAGTCTATACTGACCACTGCAGTCTCAAATACCTGAAGTCGCAGCCGACGCTCTCACGACGACAGGTGCGGTGGGTGGACTTCCTGGAAACTCGCGTCCACTACGACATCGTCTACAAGCCCGGGCTACACAACAAAGCAGACGCATTGAGCCCCCCCGGACATGTAGCAGGCATCCAGCTCGACGGGATGAACCCTCTACTCAAGGGTCTATTCCAACATGGGTACTCCGTGGACGCAGAGATCGCTACAGCACAGACCAAGAAGCTGTTACAGTGGGAGAAAGACCTAGCAGTAAGGAAGGGTTCAGGAACGATTTGGGTACCGAATTACGCCCCGCTACGACAGATCCTATTAGAGGAGTTTCACGACGTACCTTACGCGGGACATTTCGGGAGCAACAAGACGTTAGCATCGATAGCGAAGTATTACTACTAGCCCGGGATGGCAGCAGACGTGCAGCAGTTCGTCACCTCTTGTGACACGTGCCAGCGGATGAAGAGTAGCAAGCAGAAAGAAGCAAGGTTACTTCAGCCTCTACCCGTAACGGAGCAGCCATGGCAGGTCGTTAGCCTCGACTTCATCACAGGACTTCCTTCGACCTCACGGGGGCACGATTCCATCCTCGTAGTCATCGATAAGTTCTCCAAAATGGGTCACTTCATACCGACCAACGCCACAGCTACAGCTGAAGCAACCGCTCGCCTCTTCTTCGACCGCATCATCACCATCCACGGCATCCCCGCTACACTCATCTCAGACAGAGACCCAAAATTCACCAGTAAGTTCTGGAAGGAGCTCATGGGACTGTTGGGGACAAAACTTGCAATGTCTTCAGCATACCACCCCCAGACTGACGGACAGACAGAGCGACTCAATCAAGTGGTTGAACAGTTACTGCGCACAGCTTGCAAGGACGACATCAGCCACTGGGACACACAGTTACCGACTCTAGAGTTCGCTTACTACAACGCATCACATGCGGCCACAGGAAAAACTCCTTTCTTCCTGTGTTACGGACGGGAACCACTTACACCACAGCAGCCAACCACACCGGCACACGTCCAAGCCGCACATGACTTCGTCACCACCATGCAGCAGCTATGGGAGAAGACTCAGCGACGACTCACCACGATGCAGACCTCCCAGAAGCAGTATGCCGATCGTCAGCGACGTGATCACTCAGTAGCAGTCGGAGATCAGGTGCTTCTTGACACGCGCAACTTGAACCTGTCTCACCTGCCATCCAAACTCCGGCCTCGCTTCTGTGGTACTTTTCTCGTTGAGGCACAGGTGACCCCAGTTACATTCCGCTTGCGCTTACCTACTACTTGGAAGCTTCACAATGCTATCCATGTGCAGCTACTAAAACCCTACAAGGACCCCAACAACCAGTTCCAGGGACGGCAGCTACCGCCACCTCCACCTGTTCTTGTACAGGATGAACCCGAGTACGAGATCGAGCGCGTTCTCTCTCATCGGCGTCGCGGCGGCAAGATTCTCGAGTTCCTGATACGCTGGAAGGGATACGACCCCACTGAGGACAGTTGGGTGGCAGAAGCTGATATGGGCAACGCACGCCGTGCTCTCAAGGACTATCTTGTCAAGCAGGGTGTATCTCACGCCACCCAGCTTTGAGGGGGGGACGTGTGAGAGTACGACGGCTTATGCCAGCTATGCTTGCTTGCCTCTACTTTATTATGCTATTTCAGCTATTTATTATGCTTGCCCCCTCAGGTCGCCTCGACAGACGACGGGAGGGGCGAGCTGTGGGGTGGCGGGTATGGGGGTGGTCGGTATGCATTCCTCCCGTTGCTCCTCCTCCTCCTTCGTCTCCCACTGCTGCAGCTGTCGCTGAGGGGGGTGGTTGTGTGGGAGACTGGGGTTTAGGGTTTAAGGGGGGTGCGTGGGAGTGGAGCTAGCGGTGTAGCAGCGGGTGTGTGTCGGGGGGGTGGGACTGTTTGGGGAAGCTGCATGGAGGTTGCCGTACTGTTGTCCGCAGCACCTGTAGTCCGGGGCGCTGTCCCGGTAGCCCAGTGAGCTAGACTTCTACGCCAGCCGCCCGTGGGTCCGTTGCTCGTCTTCCGCTACTTTAGCCGCGGGGCCTGTTACTCCTGTAGTCCGGGCGCTTAGTCCGGTAGCCGCTGTGCCAGTCTGCCTCCTGTTGCCCGTGTGTCTGCAGCTTCAGCCGTCGCCTCCTATCTCCTCTCCCCTCACTCTCTCTCCTCCTCCTCACTTGCCCGTTGTGACTACCACTAGCTTTGCTCATAATTGTGAACTCTAAACTATTTCTTCTTGAACTTGTGCTCAGATTGTGTGGTGACATTGTGATCCACCCTGGGCTTGTACTGCTTTGCCTGCTCTGCTGATTACACCCCACTTTGGCTATGGGGGTGTGTCAGAATATTATCTTATGTTCTAGCCTGTAGTGGGGTGCTCTATAGCGAGTACAACCCTTCTAGGGTTTGCTATTTGTATCCTCATTCTTGCTAGTTCAATCCTCTTTCCTCTTTCTTCCTTCTCATTCTAACAGGATAATCATATGCATGCATGAATTGCTTGATTTCCTAGGCTAGGTGCTTTCCTATATTTTATTATAGTTATAGCACCGAGCTAGGTTGCGTGCACCGAATTCTGGCCTTTTCGGTTGCCACCGAATTGCCTTCTACCGAATTCGGTAAGGGTCTGTTCGGGACGCTACGCGACCCGCGGAACCTTCGCGTAACACCTGGTTACGGGGGTTTGTGTCGAGCCTATATATAGCCTCGTTTTGTACCCAGGTGATCATTCGATTCGATTCAATTCACATTCTCTTTTCTGAGCTCGATCCTAGATCCTCACAGCTTGGCTCCAGGGAGGGATAGGCAGTGTGAGAGAGTGCGGCTGTGGGGCAGACAGTGCAAGTGGTTGGATGAGGGGTGGTGTGCTGTAACTCCATCCCGTCGGGGCGTAGCAGTGCTCCTGGCGGAAAAACTTTTGCACGGAGGCAATTGGCGAGTGTCTGGCGCGAGGGGTGTCCCATCCGCTGGTGCCAAAGATCATCCTCGGCACGAATGCCGGAGGTGCGCATGTAGCGGGTATGGTACTCTGCTGCTTCCTCCGCTGTGAGTTCTGGGATCTGGAGTGGAGGTTCTTCCTCTTCTCCTGGTTCTGCTTCGTTGTTCCCCTCCTCTCCTTCTCCTTCTGCCGTTGCTTCCCCTTCTGCAGGTGCCGTTGAGAGATACAGGGCGAGGAATTCGCGATCGGGAATGATCGTGAGCGGGTTCGTGGTGCCTTCGATGAAGCGGGCGTACGGATCTGGGCGGGAGATTGGTCCGAGTGAGTCTCGCGGAGGTGTTGGCGGTACATTCCCCCTCTCAATCTCCGACCAGGGATCACGCCAGTGGTGAGGTGAGCGAGGTGGTGAAGCAGTGCGAGGGGGTCAACCGAGGGGAATGATTGCTCGAGGTGATGTTTCGCCGCGCTCACCTTGTATTTCTTGTGCAGCCTCCTCCAATTCTTCTTGCGCGAGCTCTCCTTCAGCAGGCTCGTCGTTTTCCCATCCTCCCCTGGTGACCGTGCCAGTTCCCCATGCTCCCGTTGTGGAACCCCAGGTTGCGCCTTCTTCGGTATCGGCGGGCTCGTTGTCCCATCTTCCTCGCGCAGAGTTTGGGTCCCATCCTGCCGCGATGCGCTCCTCATACAGCTTCTGCCGCTTTTTGGCTTGGGCCTTCTCTTGTTCTTCTTTGACGCTCAGTTCCTCTGGTGCGTCAGGGTCTTTCCAAGCAGGGTCAATTTCGCGGCGGTAGACTTCTCGAGTTTATGGGCGCGGACGTCCTTCTTCGTCGAAGGTGCGCGTGTTGGCTTCGAGGACAAATCGTAGGGTGTCCGAGTAAGGTCGCGGTCTCGCCTGCTGTTCTTGGCCGAATTTCTCGCTTGGCTCACCGAATATGCGGTGAGATGTTATGGCGAGCTCTTCTTCAGTCATGCCTGTTGGTCTTGTCTCAGCGCTTTCTGCTTCCTGAATTGCCGCTTGCTCCCTCTCCACTTGCTCCGTTCGGCTTGCGGTCGATGTGTGACAGGTGGTGCACAGTCCGTGGGCGTCGGGTTCGTGAAGATTGATTTCACGCGGGTGAGGGCTTCGGCGAATCCACGGTCTTCCATTCGGATGCTCCCAAGACTCCTTGTTCATGAAGGCGAACTCGAGGGGAACAAGTTCTACGAGTTCGTCCGACGATGCTTGGCAGGAAGGTATGTCGAAGTCCAGAATGTAGATCCCGTTGATGGAGCGAGCACGTTCGAGGTACTTGACTTCCTCAGGAGGGGTGTCCGGGGGAGCATAGGTGAGGATGAGATCGCGCGTTGCGAGGTCCGTGTGAATGGTGACGCCGCAATCGCGGAGCTGTCCAGCGAAGAGCAGGTTGAAGCGCAAGTTCGAGACGTAGAGTACGTCGTTGAACGAGATGTGTGTGTTGCTGTCTCGTGCTTGCAGGACGACAAGTCCTTGTGAGTTGGCGCGCAGCTGCTCGTTGTTGGCGACGGTGACATAAGTTGCAGGGGCGCGACTTAGGTTAGAGACATAGCGCGTGGATCCCACCATGTGCTGTCCGCAGCAGCTGTCCAGGTACCAAGTGTTGTAGTTGTCGGTGTTGTTACGGCGCAGTAACAGCGCCAATCGTGGAGTTACCAGGGTGGTCTTGAAGCGCCTGTGGAAGTGGGGATCTTCGTCCTCCTTCCAGCCTACTGGTACGTAGTGCTGATTTTCGTGAGGCGGGCTTTCCCGCAACGTGATTGGAAGGTTCCAGTCCTGCTCATCTTCGTCGTACAGGTAGTGGTGATCCTCGGTGAAGGGATTATTCCATCCCTCTTCTGGTTCCAGAAGTCTTCCTTGCACTTCGTTTTCCTCGTTAGGTTCAGTGGTGCGCCGTCGTCGTGTCGCCATGTTTGCGATGACGTTCCTGGGAGCTCCTGACTGTGATCCTTGATTTTGCTGGTGTTGCGCAATAGGACGAGCTTGCTGATGCTGAGGTTGAGGATGACGAGCGTCTTGTCGGCCGGCCGAGTTGTTGTGGTGAGTGGAATTTGGGTGGCGGTAGTTGGATCGAGATTTACATCTATCCGTTGAGTGTCCGAAGACTTTGCATATTTTGCAGTAATGGCGCCTCGGTTGTCGTCGCTCTTCTCGGTTGTCCGTGTAGAAGGCGAGGCGCTCTCGGCGCGGCGCGGAGCTTGTTCTGCTCGAGTCCATATCCTGCTGTTCGGATAGGAGAGCGGCGCATAGCGCGGCTTCTGAAATTGTTCCTCGCTGTCGGAGTAATGCCTTGCAGGGCTTCCACTCAGGCCCGAGTCCTTGAAGGACTATATTGACGAAAATCTCTTCTGAGATCGTACTCCCATGCTTCGTGATCTGGTCACGGTGTTGCGACAGCGGTTGATGTATGGATTTGCCTTCTCCCCGTGCCCCATTTTTATCTCCAGAAGTTGCTGGAGAAGCCTGCTGGCCGTGACGGAATCCTTCGGCTGGTAAACTTCAACGAGGTGCTTCCAAGCTTCTATTGCTGGAGCGTCGCTCTCTTTGTAGGAGCGAATGTTGAGTTTTTCCGCAGGCGTCATGTTGCGTAGCAGTACACTGTAGGCCATGAGGGACTCACTGTAGTACTGAGCCCTGGCGACGTCGGTGTTTTCCACCGGTTTAGGGTAAGAGCCGTCGAAATAATGGTAGATCTGCGCTATTTGTAGGAGAAGCTCCAGCTCAAAACTCCATGTATAAAAATCCTTGTCGTCAAACGCGGCAGTAGTCTTAATCTTTGAAACGCTGAGGAAGCGTGTTTGCGCAGAGTTGATAGCCTCATCACTTGGACGGGGGGCAGTTGTTGCTGATTTGTCTGTGTCAAGGGAGAAGTTGTGCGCGGCGGTATCACGGCTTTTCTCTGCCGGTTGTCGAGGTTGTGCTAGTTGGGAAGAGATTCCCGCATCGCCTTTGCGCAGTTCTTGGAGTTCTTTCTCCATAGTTGAAAGTCGAGCGAAAAGTTGCTCGAGGGCGGCACTGCCGATCGTGGTTGTTGCCTCACTTGTCGTAGCTGGATTGGGTTGTCCTTTAGCCGTCAGATTTGCTTGGCCTCCGGATCCTCCGGCCATCTTGGTCTTGGAGCTTGTGCCGCTCGCCAGATTTTGGTTCGGCGAATTTACTAAAGTGAAGTTGCGAAGAATCCCTGAGTAGCTCTCATACCATGTTACAATCCCAAGTGGGACTTAGCGAAGGATCGCTCAGGGTTGATCGCGGGAGTAGTTGCAGCGGAAGTTTGAATCTCAGGTCAGAGTGAATGTAAAATGACTGAGTTGATAATAGCATGCATACATCGAGTTTATATAAGAGTACAAGGGAATACGAAAGGACTGTCAGAACATTATAGCTTATGCTTTTGTGTAGGCTGTAGTGGGGTATCCCATAGGGGGTACAACCCAATTAGGGTTAGTACTTGTACCCACTTCATTCAGAGTTCATTCATTCTCGTTCAATTCTTCTCATGGTATCGAGCAGGTTCCCCTGTGGGAACTGCGCTTAGGGCCCACCACTTCGATTTTTTTTACTGCCCGAAGCGCACTCATCCCGAGTCGCGCCTCGGGCTATTCACTCACCGAGCCGCCCTAGCGGCCTTCTCTCCCCTAGCGGCCCTGCCGCCCTACGCTTCGCGGCCCCGCCGCCCTGCTATCGCGGCCCCGCCGCCCTTCCTTAGCGGCCCCGCCGCCCTTCCTTCGCGGCCTCGCCGCCCTGCTATCGCGGCCCCGCCGCCCTTCCTTCGCGGCCCCGCCGCCCTGCTCACGCGGCCCCGCCGCCCTCTGCTAAGCGGCCTCGCTGCCCTCTGCTAAGCGGTCCCGCCGCTCGACTTCAGCGGCCCCGCCGCCCTGCTATCGCGGCCCCGCCGCCCTTCCTTAGCGGCCCCGCCGCCCTTCCTTCGCGGCCCCGCCGCCCTGCTCACGCGGCCCCGCCGCCCTCTGCTAAGCGGCCCCGACGCCCTCTACTAAGCGGCCCCCCCCCCGCCCTGCTTCAGCGGCCCCACCGCCCTGCACTTCGCGGCCCCGCCGCCCTTCCTTAGCGGCCCCGCCGCCCTTCCTTCGCGGCCCCGCCGCCCTGCTAACGCGGCCCCGCCGCCCTCTGCTAAGCGGCCCCGCCGCCCTGCACTTCGTGGCCCCGCCGCCCGACTTCAGCGGCCCCGCCGCCCTTCCTTAGCGGCCCCGCCGCCCTGCTTGAGCGGCCCCACCGCCTCCCTTAGTGGCCCTGCCGCTCTCCTCTCCTGCCGCGCCACCCGAGCCACCGCCCACTGCACCACCCTGCAGCGTGCACCCGAGCAGCCGACCGCCGCGCCGCCGAGTACCGGAGGAGCCGAGCCGCCTAGCCGCTGTGCAGCCCAGCCGCCCAGCAGCCGAGCCGCCCAGCAGCCGAGCCGCGGAGCCGCCGAGCCGCAGTACTGCCGAGCTGCCCAGCAGCCTGCCGCCGAGCCGCCGAGCCGCCCAGCCGCCGAGCCGCCCCGCAGCCGAGCCGCCCTACTGCCGAGCCGCCCGACCTGCCCTGTCTGGTGAGCACAGCCCCACTGCTACTGCGTGCCCTTCCCCAACTGCTTGCACTGCTAGTCTGTCGTCATGGCCACCCCCAGTGTCCTCGCTTTTGACGCAGAGGGTCGAGCCATTGACTTTGAGGTCTCGGTCGACGACCTGCAGCTGTTCTTACAGTGCGATAGGGCGGACGGTCTTTCTCTCTTTGACCTCACCTCTGGCGCCTCTCCTGCCTCTGCTGCTGATGCTGACCCCACTGTTCGCTCTTAGTGGGCCATCCGCGATGCTGCTGCACGTCTTGCTGTGCATCGCCACCTCCCTACCACTGAGCGCGCGCACTTTAGTCAGTACAAGAGTGCTCAGACCTTGTACGACGTTGTAGTTGCGCGCTACTCTTCCCCTGCCACTGCTGCACTGAGCCGCCTCATGCTACCGTACCTCTTTCCTGATCTTGCTGCCTTTCCCACAGTCGCTGACCTCATTACGCACCTCCGCACTAGTGACACCCGCTACCGCGCCGCGCTTCCTGCTGAGTTCTGCGCCAAGAACCCCCCCCCCATGTACATCACTCTCTATTACATAGTCACCCACCTCCCTGACTCCCTTCGCGTAGTCAGGGACCACTTCCTCTCAGTGTGTCCCACTACTCTCACTGTTGACCTCCTCGAGAAAGGCCCTCCTGGCAGCGGAGAAGAGCATCGTCGCTGTAGGAGCTTCTCGTGGTGACCCTTGCACCCCCATCTTTGAGGGGTGTTCTCCTTCCCCCCTGCTGCCCTCTGTTGCCTCTGCTGCTGCCGCCGACCTGCTTGGCCTTGAGTCGGTCGGCGCGGCGTCTGCCCCTAGCGGGAGACGCCGCCCTGGCAAGGGCAAGGGGGGCAAGGGCGCGGGTGGAGCTGGCGGGGGCGGTGGAGGTGGCGGTGGAGCGGGCGGAGGGAGTGGGGGTGGCGGTGGGAGTGGTGGCGGGGGTGGCGGTGGTGGTGGCAGTAGCGGAGGCGGAGGCGGTGGCGGCGGCGGTGGTGGCGGAGGCGGAGGCGGCGGTGGTGGCGGAGGTGGAGGCGGTGGTGGCGGAGGGGGTGGAGCTGGTCGGGGTGGTGCCCCGCAGCGGAGCGGCTCTGGTGGTGGTCAGCGCCAGCAGCAGCAGCAGCAACAGCAACGTTCTCGGGACATCCCCCCGCCTCAGCAGCTCCGTGAGTGGTACACGCAGCGTCAGCGTGGTGGGGGCTTTGGTCCGTCCTACGTCCTCCGTTCCGGCGACCGCGCGGGTGAGCAGTGTGGGTGTGCCCACTCCACTCAGCGTTGCTTTGGCCGCCTGACGGACACTTGGCGTTAGCAGTTCCCCGAGGCTAGTGAGATCCCCCGCTGGGGAGAGCTGTCTAAGACTGGCATAGCTATCTTTGATCTTATCCTTCCTGCCATGTATGCTGTGACTATTAGTGATGAGGGTGACTGTTACCGGTGTTTCCCGCCCGACCCGGGCATTGGTACTGCTGCGCTAGGTGCTTGTGAGGCTGCTGCTTTAGGTGCCAGTGCGTCTGCGCTCTCAGGTACTGGTGAGGCTGCGCTCTCAGGTACTGCGCCGGCTTCGGCCTCCCTCACCTTCACACTTGACTCCGGGGCTTCTCGCTCCTTCTTTCAAGACCGCACCACACTCACGCCACTTGGTCGGCCGGTTGCAGTCTCCCTGGCTGACCCCTCTGGGGGTCCTGTCCTCTCTCACTTCTCCACTGTCCTTCCGTGTCCGGCTGCCCCCTCGGGCACCCTGTCTGGTCTGTACCTCCTCTCGTTCTCGACGAACCTAGTGAGTGGTGCTGACCTACAGGATGCGGGGGCTCACCAGTTTACTCCTGCGAGTCAGCGGGTGACCCACTGCTCAGATGCCCGTACAGGCCGACACCTGGCCACGTTCTCGCGTCGGCCAGGGTCGAGTCTCTACACCCTGACCACTGAGTCTCCTCCTGTCCCTGCGTCTGGCCAGGTAGCTGCGTCGGGTCAGGTGTTTGCTGCTTCGTCCCGGTCTGGTCCTGAGTCTGCCCCCTGCTCGTGTCGCCTCCTGTCTCACGAGACTCTCCTGTGGCACCACCGCCTGGGCCACCCCTCCTTGCCGCATCTTCGGGGCATGGCTTCCCGTGTCCTTGTCTCTGGTCTTCCTCGGTCTCTCCCTCCCCTTCCTTCGGGGCCAGGACCTTCCTGTATCCCCTGTGTCGAGGGGCGGCTCCGGGCTGCCCCTCACTCCTCCCAGTTTCCCCCGACAGAGGCTCCTCTGCAGACGCTTCACATGGACGTGTGGGGCCCGGCCCGCGTCCGTGGACAGGGTCACGAGCGCTACTTCCTGCTGGTGGTTGACGACTACTCGTGTTACACCACGGTCTTCCCCTTGCGCAGCAAGGGTTGTCGAGAGTTGAACGAGAAAGAGTTAATATTAAGTAGGGCCTAGGCTTAGTAGCCTAGGCCCAAGTAGGATATCGAGCGGGTTTCACCTAGGGTGAGTATCGAGTGAGTTGGAAGAGAAGTTGGGTGAATATGTGGCTTCACTATAGTTTCGAAGTACATATAGCAAAAGAAACACATAAGGTGCACCACCAAACAAAGTTTAAATAACTACACTAACTACAGCTACAGGCAGTTACAAATATAAGTTGTGACACTCCCCCATAACTGCCTGCAGCAGGAGTATGTGCAGAATACAACCTGCAGGTGTACACATGCAAAATAATAAAAAGAAAGCAACAGCAGGTAATGCAGGCGGGCTGACACTAGCTGGTCACCCCCTCCATCTCCTCACCCTCCTCCTTCCCCTCCCCCACACTGCTGCAGAAGCAGCAGAGAAGGGGGGGAGAGAGGAGAGGTGGAGGGACGGCTGCTTGTTGTCTCACACCCTCCACCCCGGTACCACTCCCCCTGCTCCCCCACATCCTCACACCCTCCCCCACATCCTCACACCCTCCCCCCCAGCGGCAGCTGCAGCGGTGGGACTGAAAGAAGGAGGAGGGAAAGGGAAAGAGTTGACCCAACACTCCAACACCCGCCACCCCCATACCCTCCTCCCCACGGCTGCAGGGAGACAAAGGAGGAGGGGGGGTGGGCGGGAAGAAAGCCGCAGAGCGGCTAAACGATGTCGGCGCAGAGAGGTCAGGGGCGGCTTCAGGGAGAACAGGGGCGGAAAGGCCCGTCGCGTGCCACGGGGCGCAACGACGGGTAAGTTAAGAGAAAGGGCCCGATCGTGTGCAACGGGGCGCACGACGAGCAGGGCACCGTCGCATGCCACGGGGCGCACGACGGGCAGGTAAAGGGCACCGTCGCGTGCCACGGGGTGCGCGATGGGCAGAAAATGCGTCACACGCCAACCGGGGGCGGGACAAGGTAAAAATCGTCACGCGCCCTAGGCGCGCGACCGGAAAATCGTAGCAGCGGAAACGTGAGGCCAGAACGAACGTCGCTCTGATAACATGTCGAGAGTTGAACGAGAAAGAGTTAATATTAAGTAGGGCCTAGGCTTAGTAGCCTAGGCCCAAGTAGGATATCGAGCGGGTTTCACCTAGGGTGAGTATCGAGTGAGTTGGAAGAGAAGTTGGGAGAATGTGTGGCTTCACTATAGTTTCGAAGTACATATAGAAAAGGAAACACATAAGGTGCACCACCAAACAAAGTTTAAATAACTACACTAACTACAACTACAGGCAGTTACAAATATAAGTTGTGACAAGGGTGATGTCACTGAGGTGTTGATCGACTGGATCCGCGCAGCTCGTCTCCAGCTCAGGAGGAGCTTCCCCTCGGACTTTCCTGTTCTGCGTCTGCACTCTGACCGAGGTGGGGAGTTCTCCTTTGGCCTTCTGCGAGCCTACTGCCGTGCACGAGGCATCCGTCAGACCTTTACGCTTCCGGACTCTCCGCAGCAAAATGGGATTGCTGAGCGCCGCATTGGCATGGTCATGGACGTCGCTGGTACGTCCATGATGCATGTGGCTGCCCCCCATTTTTTGTGGCCGTTTGCGGTTCGGTACGCGGCGCATCAGCTCAACCTTCACCCCAGGGTCTCCCGGCCGGAGACCTCCTCAGCCTTGCTGTGGACGGGGAAGGTCGGCGATGCGTCTGCGTTCCGTGTCTGGGGATCTCGGGCGTTTGTCCGCGACTTGTCTGCGGACAAGCTGTCCCCTCGTGCTGCTCCCTGTGTCTTCCTTGGCTTCCCCCCTGACGCGCTAGGGTGGCAGTTCTACCACCCCGCCTCTCGTCGTGTTCTGTCCTCCCAGGACGTCACGTTCGACGAGTCCGTCCCCCTCTACCGCCTCTTCCCCTACCGCACTCCGTCCCTCCCCCCGCCTCCGCACTTCCTAGTACCAGGTCCCCCCCCCGTAGACCCCCTACCCCCTCAGGGTCCTGCCCCTTCAGGTGTGTCCCAGGTAGACGCGGTCGAGCCGGTCGAGGTTGCTGGTGACTCTGGTACTGCTGCGGGTGCTAAGCCTGGGGGTGCTGGGTCTGGGGGTGCTGCAAGTGGGGGTGCTGAGCCTGGGGGTGCTACGCCTGGGGGTGCTGAGCCTGGGGGTCCTGCGTCTGAAGCTGGTGAGCCTGGAGGTGCTGAGTCTGGAGCTGCTTCGCCTGGGGGTGTTGCGTCTGGAGCTGCTGAGCTTGGGGGTGCTGAGTCTGGAGCTGTTGAGCCTGGGGGTGCGGAGCCCACGGCCGCTGGACCTGCTCGTGTGCCGTCTAGCGGTGCTGGGCCTGGTGGTTCTCTGGGTGCTTCGTCTCGGCGGGAGCCACTCTCGCCACAGGAGCTACGCGAGTGGTTTGCCCGGCGCTGGAGGCGTACTGCTGGAGCTGGAGTTTCTTCGGCTGATGAGGGTACTGGAGCTGCTGTACCTGCGCGTACGTCTGGTGCTAGTCCTGCGGATGGTGCTGGCACTGAGGCTACTGCTGTCGGTCCTGCCGGCGGTTCTGCTGCGGGTACTGCTGGTGCTCTTGGAGGTGCTGCAGCTGGTGGTGCTGGTGGCGGTGGTGTTGACGCTGAGGGTGTTGGTGCTGTCCCTGCTGAGTCTGGAGTCGCCGCGCGGCCTCGGCCGTACTTCGTTCCGCTCCTTCAGCAGGTTCTTGGTCTTCCTCCTCCCTTAGAGTGTCCACCGCCTGTCCAGTCACTGTCACAGTTACCGCCGGCCTCCCCTCTACCTGCTCCTTCTCCCTACACTGGTCCTACTGGAGGTCTTGCTGAGCTTCGTGAGCCTGCGTCGCCTGTTCGTGCTGCTCGCGCTAGTGGTCGCGATTCGCGTCAGCGTCCTCCTCCTGTTCCTGGCACGCACCGGATGTCGCTGCATCCATCCACAACTCCTCTGCGTGCCCCTTTGCCTTCTCCTCCTGAGTCCTCTCTTCCTGCGCATGCCGACCCGGAGTCGGACTCTCTTCGTGCTGCCAGTCCTACTGTCACGCGTCTTCTTGCTACTGTCGTCACTGACCCCTCTTTTGAGTCCACTGCTGCGTCTGCACTGGTTACTGAGCTCGTCGACTTTGCTGCCCGCTGTCTCCTAGACTACGCTGCTAGTCTTGTTGCTGAGTCTGCGTCTGTCTGTCCTCCGTCCGTCGGGGGTGAGTGTGCTCTTGGCACACACGTCCTTGAGGACAGGCAGGAGGAGTTCCAGTGTTTGGCTGCTGCTTCACCTCATCTCGCGTCTGTACTGCTTACCCCTGAGGGAGACCCGGATGCACTAGACATTCCGACTCCGCGCTCTTACGCGGAGGCCGTAGAGGGTCCCTACTCCTCTCAGTGGCAGGCAGCTATGGATGCAGAGATGGCTTCCTGGAAGTCCACAGGCACCTACGTTGACGCGGTTCCCCCTCCTGGGGCGAACATCGTCAGTGGCATGTGGATCTTCAGGGTGAAGCGGCCGTCGGGCTCTCCACCTGTCTTCAAGGCGCGGTACGTCACTCGTGGCTTCAGTAAGCGGCAGGGAGTTGACTACTTTCAGACCTTCTCTCCCACCCCGAAGATGACCACTCTTCGGGTGCTGCTGCACATAGCCGCTCAGCGCGACTACGAGCTTCACTCCCTTGACTTCAGCACTGCTTTCCTGCAGGGTAGCCTGCACGAGGAGATCTGGCTGCGCCGTCCACCTGGCTTCACTGGGACTTTCCCTCCTGGCACCCAGTGGAGCCTCCGACGGCCAGTCTACGGTCTCCGCCGGGCACCGCGCGAGTGGCATGACACACTGAGGACTACACTTGCGGCTCTGGGTTTGCTCCCTCTACTACTGACCCGTCGTTGTTTCTGCGCACCGACACCTCTCTTCCGCCGTTTTACATCCTCGTGTACGTCGACGACTTGGTCTTTGCCACAGCTGACATTGCTGGACTCGCCCACGTGAAGTCCGAGCTGCTGAAGAGACACACGTGCACAGACCTGGGTGAATTGCGCAGCTACCTTGGCTTGCAGATCACCCGGGACAGAGCACGCCGCACCATTACCTTGACTCAGTCACACATGGTGCAGCAGGTCCTTCAGCGCTTCGGCTTCACGTACTCCTCGCCTCAGGCCACTCCTCTGTCTACTCGCCACTCGCTCTCAGCTCTGCCTTCGGATGAGTCCGTAGAGTCAAGTGGCCCGTACCCAGAGCTTGTTGGCTGCCTCATGTACCTGATGACCTGCACACGACCTGACCTGGCATACCCTCTTAGCATTCTTGCACGCTATGTTGCTCCTGGGAGACACAGACCAGAGCACATGGCTGCAGCGAAGAGGGTGTTGCGCTACTTGTGCAGTACGTCGGGCATGGGGCTAGTGCTTGGAGGGTGGAGTCTAGTGGTCCTCACTGGCCGCGCGGACGTTTCTTGGGCTAACGACCAGGCTACACAGCGGTCGTCACAGGGCTACACCTTCAGTCTTGGTTCCGGCTCTGTTTCGTGGAGGGCTACTCGCTCGTCTTCTGTTCTCGGCTCCAGTTGTGAGGCTGAGATCTACGCCGGGGCCATGGCTGCACAGGAACTTCGCTGGCTCACCTACCTGCTGACTGGCCTCGGAGAGCCGCCTCGTTCTCCTCCAGTGCTATACGTAGACAACAAGGCCATGCTAGCCTTGTGTCGGGAGCAGCGCCTGGAGCACAGAACGAAGCACATTGCTTTCCGCTACTTTCTTGCTCGTGAGCTGCAGCAGCGTGGCCAGTTGCGACTTGCGTACGTGGCCTCTGAGGCCAACACTGCTGATGTTTTCACCAAGGCACTTCCGCCTTGTGATCATCAGCGCTACTGCACTCAGCTGGGTCTTGTGCCTGTCTTACCTCACTTGCTCACCTCTTGACCTTGCTTGTACTCGTAGATATATATATATGCTGCTTTTGTTTGTTTAGCCTTATATATATATATATGTGTACTCTTGCATGTGAATTGACCTTGTGGCCTTGACCTTGTGCTCGGAATGTGTGGTGACGTTGTGATCCACCCTGAGCTTTGCTTTGCTTTGCTTGACTGGTCTTGTGACCCCTTGTTCTCCCCCACTTTGCCTATGGGGGTGTGTCAGAACATTATAGCTTATGCTTTTGTGCAGGCTGTAGTGGGGTATCCCATAAGGGGTACAACCCAATTAGGGTTAGTACTTGTACCCAGTTCATTCATAGTTCATTCATTCTCGTTCAATTCTTCTAAAGGACGTAGCTAGCCATGTACCGTATTCTCCCGGACATAACACCCTAGGGTATAGCTAAAAATACAGGGAAAAAATGGGGGGGGTCTCCTCATAGGAAAAAAATACATAATACCCGGGTCTTTACATATGGCATATTTTAGTGTTAGTGTTTTTTAAATTAGTCAATGTGGGTGTTTTGCTGGTCGTTTTAGCATCACTGCCTGAGGCGCGAATGTCAGTTTCGGCCTCGAACTTCATCTCCCTCACGAAAATGCCATGTGACACCTCTCTTGCCATTTGCAACGGAAGATTCACCTGCATGTGGCAACAGAGAAATAGTGGGAGGGGGCAAATCTCGGCAGATTGCCTTTGAATGTACCGCGAAATTTCATTGAGGGAGAAATTCACGCGACATTCTTCCGTATTGCAGCTACTCGTTAACGACTATAATACTGAATATGTAAGAATAGGGGGGTGTTATAGAAAATCAGCCAAAAAGGGGGGTATAGTAGAAACGAGGTCTATCATAACACCCACCCCGCACAAGCTACCCGGGGGTGTACAATTATGGGGGGGTGTTTTGTCCGGGAGTATTCGGTACTCTAAGGGGTACATTCCCTTATAGCAACTAATTTCAGAAACCGTGCGGCGCGGGAAACCTGTTCAAAAACCGTTCCCGATCTTTTCACTGTAAGTGTTTCTGCCTGCATCGGTCTCGATCTGACGGTTAGTGCGTTGCTTCGGTTCTTCTGACTCCTCAGCTTCGTACTCGGTAGAGTCGGCTCCTGCAGCGTACAGGAATGCCTTCTCATAAAACTTCGCATCGTAACAAACTGTAACCATCTAACGTGAAATGCACAGTTTGACAGCCTCTTGCTAGTTCATTCTTCTTTGTTTCTACTCACAACGAGTAATCAAATGGAGTGCGTGGAAAAAACAAACAACAAAGCTGTAACTAAACAAATTGCCAATTCAGCGAGAGTCGCGCGGCAATATTACAAAAAATATAGCTAGGGGGGAACTATGGGGAAACGAGTTTGGACACAGGTTGGGCAAGGAAAAATCAGAAGGCGATGTGGGTTTAGGGATGTGTGGGTATGGGGGTTGGGAGTGTCAGGTATAGAGAATATAGGCGGAGCCTACACTTAAGAGAGCTCGATTGTAGGATCCACTAAAATCAGACCAAGAATGGCCATACAGCATATAGAGTTATACAGTGGAAGATGTTGCCAATTTCTGTCAAGTACAGCAATGCTGTTCGTCGTTACTGATCGGAGTGCACACGAACATGCCAACCAAGGAAAAACGTGGAGTTTGGCATCAACGGCGAGCAAGCCACAGCGCGCCAGCTGGCAAGGAACTGCAATGGAGTGGAGTCCAACAAACCAAACCACTCGCCCTTCGCTGGAGCCGCTGCCACTGGCCTGTGTGTCCCTTCGGCCCGCACCAGTCGCCACCTTGTTCCCAACCGCCAGTCCCTCTGTTCGACACCACGAAGTCCTATTTTTGAAGTTCTGTTCTGAAAGTCCAAAAATGCCCCGCGGAACAAAATTCGGCACAAGCACGCGAACAAATTGTGTCGCAGCGAGAGTGTAACGAAACCCCTGACACGAAGGTGTTGCGTCCCCCAACTCGACACCGCGACGCCAGAGTGCGCAGAAACAGACGGGGAGCCCCACAGCACAACCAGCTTGACAAGGCGTTCAGTATCTCTATTGACAAGGCGTACAGTATCACTATGGCGCTGCTCGTCGTTTGTGATTGCTGCAGAAACTGCTTTGCCCTCTCCACCATCGTGCCCGTTTTGTGTTCTCGTTGGACGGTGGGGAAGGTAGAGCACTTGCAGCAAGACTGCGTTGCTTCGTGTCGTGTCGTGTGTGCTATGGAGCGGCAGGAAGGCATTACTTCACCCTAGCTCCACCAGCCTATGTTGCACTTCAAGCAAGCAAGCAGATTCATCCGTCTCCCATTTCCGTCATTTCGCCTCCCATTGTCGCATCGGTCAGTCAATCGATTCTCCTCCACGCGCGCCATGGCCAAGATTCACGCGGACTGCTCGCATCTCGCGGACACGAAATGGTTGTGTCTCTGCGTGCGGCTGCGCCTCTTCACGCTCTTCGAGCTCCTCCTCGTCTCCTCGCTTCTCTGCCTCCTCGTCTTCGCTCGCCTTCCCCTGCCTTGCACCACCAAGGCCCCCTCATCAGATCAACCTGCCGCGCCAAGCCCGCCGCAGCCCACGCCATCGGATAATCCGTCCGCCCCGCCTTCCACGCCGCCCAGCGCACCACAGCAGCAGCCAGAGGACGATCCGTTGCAGCACCTCCGTCGTTTCGTGTCGCCCGACTTCTACCGCCCCCGCCTCGCCCCGTGGGGCCGCAGCTCCTCCGCCACCGGCAATACTAAGGCCGCGCAGCCGCCGCCGTCGGGGATTTGCATTGCAATACCGTCGGCGCCGCGGTTCGATCCGGACGGCGAGGAGAAATCGTGGCAGCGCGTGGAGAACCTGCTACTGGCGCTCGACGCGCGGCGCGCGCGCGAGAGAGACGGGCTGCTGGAGCGCGCGATGCGCGTCGTGGTGTACAGCTCGGGCTGCCGCGTCGACGACCCCGCCAGAAGGGCCGGTGCGCGGAACAACGGCGCACCCAGCGGCGCAACCCCCTCCTTGTTGAAGCGGGCGGCGGCGGAGCTGGCGCGCGAGGCGAACGTGAGCGAGGCGTACGTGCGGCCGCTGGTGGGGGCGCTGGCGCAGGACGCGGCGAACGTCAACCCGCTGGTGGACGCGCACACGGCGGCGATCCAGGCGGTGGCGGAGCGCATGGAGCTCCCCGTGGACGTGCTCCCCGCGCACCCCGACGGCTGCGCACTGCTGGGCGATGCCGACCGCCTCCTGCGCTCCGCGCCGCGCCAGCACGTGGAACGCGACGGGTGGCAGCGGTGGCGATGGCACACGAAGCTGTCGATGGACTTCGCATACGCCGTGCGACAGTGCCTGGCGACGCGGCCGCGCTACGTGCTGCTGCTGCAGGACGACGCGTTCCCCGCGCGCCTGTGGGACGTGGGTATCGAGCGGTTCATGGCGCGCGACCTGCGCGGCAAGGCGCCGTGGGACGTGCTGTCGCTGTACTACCCGCGCTCGTACCGCTGGAACCTGCAGCACGCGCAGGAGTACGACATCCCCTGCTGCGCGCAGTCGCTGCTCTTCTCCGCCCGCTCCGCCGCGGAGGCGGTGGCGCACGTGGAGCGCGGAGTGACGCGCGCGCCGATGGACCTCCTGCTGCACGAGTTCATTGGCAGCGCGGCGGAGGACGGGCGGCAGAGGCGCGGGTACGTGCACGTGCCGTCGCTGTTCCAGCACACGGGGCGGGTGCGGTCCACGGGGCAGGGCCGCGAAAAGGCGAGCTTCCACGAAGACGTGCAGTTCCCCGACGAGCGCGTCGACGCGCCGTACAGCGCCGAGGAGAAGCTCGCGCTGCTGCGGGGAAATGCGGGGGAGCGGCGCGCGGAGGGCGCGTACGGGCAGGTGGAGCCCGACGGGTGGCACGAGTTCCTGGAGAGGCAGCAGCAGGAGCTGGCGCAGCAGATGGCGGCCGCCGTGAATGGCGGAGGCGCCGCAGGGGATGCCGTCGTCGCGCGGAGATCCGAGGACGAGCAGGGCGGAGGAGCGTCGCGCGGAGAGGAGGAGCGGAGCAGTGGGGAGCGGCAAAGTGCAGGAGGGGGTGAAGAGGGGGCAGGGGTGGAGTTGTCAAGTCAGCAGCAGGTGCCGTCGGAAGGCGCGAGCGCGGCGGGTGCGGCGCGCACGGCAGGGCTGCGGCCGCAGCTGCGGGCGGAGGTGAGTGTCGACGCGCTGCGGCGGCACTTCCTCTTGAAGGAGATGATCCTGGCGCCCGCCCTAGGGGACGCGGAGCGCGCCGAGTTGCAGAGATGACTGGTGACCTCGCAAGCACGCCTGGGAGGCGTACCTGAGCTGCCTGTAGCATACTAGGCTATACTAACCGACTTGTATAGTGATTTGTACTACTACTAGGCACTACTAACCCGTTGATGCTGTAATGCTCCTTATATTTTTATTACTTACCTAAACTGTATTGAAAAGTTACTCCCTTACTGTGCGAAGAGAGAAATTGAATGCTCACGATGCAAGCAAATTTGAGCTACGAGCACGACGAGAGAACGCCCTGTCCTGGGTGAGATTATAGCGAGCGCCTATTGAGAGAGATGACAGCACACATACAGTCGCGGGGTTGCACAGCATACGTAGCCACCAGTACCGTTGGGCTGGTCAGGCCATTCTGATATAGTGGGCGATGAGGGAATGGGGCGAGTAGGTCATGACGGATGCCGGTCGGAATCGCGCTCGCGCACATGTGTCCGCCTCCTCCTGTCCTCCGTACCACGTGGTGCTTCCACGGGGCCCAGGTTAGGGTAATTCCCGAACCGTTATTTTGAACGCGAAACGTCATCTCGAATGCCACACACCGCTTTTTAGACGGGCTTGTCGGATAGCACCGATTTCGCGATCCCGCTGTCAATGTCGTTCGTAGCCGCGCATATCGCCCTAGATGCCTCCGCACCGTCGCGCGACGCGGCGCGGACGTGACTCGCGAGATCGATCGAAGCGTTGCGGTACGGGGAGCGCGAGTGAGTGTAGTCGACTCGAGCGGCCGTGACCCCTGACGCGGCACACGCGAGATTGGCGCGGCAGGTTAGGCGATTTTTCGAGTCGCTCCGCTCTGGCGACTGTGGCCCTTATTCGTTGCCGCCATGCATCGTCGCTCGTCGCGCGCGCCCGCGGGCGACGCGGGCAGTCGCAGGGCGCGGCTGTACCTCGTGGCGGCCGCCGCCCTGCTCGCCCTGGTGAGGCGCGTCCGCATCGCGCATGCCGTCCTTGCCATTCATAGTCTAGTCGCCACCCACCCTCCACCCACCCTCCACCCACCCTCCACCCACCCTCCACCCAGCTTGTCCCCCCCATGTGCGTCCACGGCCACCCACTGCCATACCGCCGCGCACTGCTCCACTCCACCCACGTCTTTGCACCTCCCACCTCGTTGCACCTCCCTCAATCGCCCATCGCCTCCCACCATCTCTCGTGTCACCACCTCGTTTCCCTCAGCCTTCCATACCTTTAGCCTCCCCGCGTCCTCCTCTCTTCTCCCCGTTCCTCCCACTCTCACTCTCTCATCTCCACCCCCCCAGCCTCTGTTCACTCCCTCACACTACCTTACGGTTCGCATGAATCCCGGCACAGCACCCTCCCCCCCACCTCTCTCCGCCCACCCCGCTGGCAGGCGGTGCTCACCCATCTGCGCACGCGCGCTCTGCACTGCCCTCCTCCACAAATGCCCCCATACGCGCTGCCAGAGACGCCGGACGACACAGCACCCTCCTCTGCACGCATGCTGCCTGCCACCGCGGAGATGGGCAGGCAGGAGGGGAGCGCTGCGCAGGAGGCAAGTAAGGCGGGGCAGGAGCACCACCAGCAGCAACAGCAGCAGCAGGAGCAGGAGCAGGCGGGGAGGGAGGGCGGGCAGCGGGAGTCAGCATCGGACCTGGCCTCCCTGCGGGCGTCACTGGCTGCCTCGCGCTCGCCGCAGGACTGCTGGAGCCGAACCGAGATGCACGCTTACATGCCGGTGAGAGGGGTGCCTGCTTGCCTGCCTGCTGCCCCGTCACTCGCCACTAGCTCTTTTGCTGATGCACCTGCATCCGCACACAAGCCCTGACTGCGCTCACGCTAATCACCTCTCTGCCTGTCTGCTTAGCCCCTCTCGCGCCTCTCTCCTTGCGTGCTGCACCCCACAGCCCGCCCATTCCCCTGCCCCCTCTGCAGCCTTCACCCACCGACTGCGGCGTTACCAAGCCATGCACCGCCGCTGCGCCGCCCGCCTCGACTTCCGCCACGGCTTACCACCCGCTGATGCCTTGAGGTGCGCTCATGCCTTGAGGTGCGCTCATGCCTTGAGGTGCGCTCATGCCTTGAGGTGCACTCATGCCTTGAGGTGCGCTCATGCCTTGAGGTGCGCTCATGCATTGAGGTGCGCTCATGCATTGAGGTGCGCTCATGCATTGAGGTGCGCTCATGCATTGAGGTGCGCTCATGCATTGAGGTGCGCTCATGCATTGAGGTGCGCTCATTCCTTGAGGTGCGCTCATGCCTTGAGGTGCGCTCATGCATTGGGGTGCGATCATTCCTTGAGGTGCGCTCATGCATTGAGGTGCGCTCATGCATTGAGGTGCGCTCATGCCTTGAGGTGCGCTCATGCCTTGAGGTGCGCTCATGCATTGAGGTGCGCTCATGCCTTGAGGTGCGCTCATGCATTGGGGTGCGCTCATGCATTGAGGTGCGCTCATTCCTTGAGGTGCGCTCATGCATTGAGGTGCGCTCATGCCTTGAGGTGCGCTCATGCATTGAGGTGCGCTCATGCCTTGAGGTGCGCTCATGCCTTGAGGTGCGCTCATGCATTGGGGTGCGCTCATTCCTTGAGGTGCGCTCATGCATTGAGGTGCGCTCATGCATTGAGGTGCGCTCATGCCTTGAGGTGCGCTCATGCCTTGAGGTGCGCTCATGCATTGAGGTGCGCTCATGCCTTGAGGTGCGCTCATGCCTTGAGGTGCGCTCATGCCTTGAGGTGCGCTCATGCCTTACAAGGGTGGGGGTCAGAGAGGGGGGTTGGCGGCAGCACAGTAAGGAGGCGCTGCCCATGCGGCACCACTCTTCCCATACTCGCATCTCACTTTGCTGCCATGTCCCAGGGCTGTGGTGGCAGCAGGCAGTGCAGAGGGCCACGCGCCATGTCAGTACCTCTTCTATCGGGACTCCATCGCAGGTCAGCGCTGCCCCTCTGCCACTGCCCTCCCTGCTCTGCTTCTGCTGCCTCTGCCGCATCAGCCACATTTGCAGCTTCCGCCACACCCTCTGCATCCTCTGCATCTTGCATTCGCTCTGCTGCCATGCCATTATAAGAACCCAGCTTTGGGCATGCAAGACATTTCCCTCTCCACTCATGACTTGTCCCCTCTGCCCCCCCCACACCACCGCGCTTCCCGCCACTCCCACCCCCTCTCTCCCCCCCCCCTACGTGCAGGAGTGGGCAACCGCATACTGGCGTTGGTGTCAGCCTTCTCCCTAGCGTTACTCACCAACCGCACGCTGCTGCTCTCCGCTGCCTCCTTCCCCGCCACCGCCTTCTGCCAGCCCTTCAACGCCTCCGACTGGACCATCCCCGCCGCCCACTTTGAGTGAGCCCACCATCCCTGCTCACCACTTTGAGTGAGCCGCCACCCAAACTGCTTCAAGCAACCGTTTTCCACCTGCTTGCACTTTCCTGTCCGTCACTCATCGATGATTGCGATCGTCGTGTGTGCTATGCCATGCCTTCTGCCCGCATTGGCATGTGTGGGTGTGCATGTGTGGGTGTGCATGAGTGGGTGTGCATGTCTGGGTGTGCATGTGTGGGTGTGCATGTGTGCGTGTGCATGTGTGGGTGTGCATGTGTGCGTGTGCATGTGTGGGTGTGCATGTGTGCGTGTGCATGTGTGGGTGTGCATGTGGGGGTGGGACGTATGGCAGGGCCATAGTGAGCGACGTGGCTAAGGACGCCAAGCCCAACAAGTTCCCTCCCTCCAACCGCTCCCTGCACCTCGACTACCCGTGAGCAACGACTACCCGTGCCATCACTCCCTGCCATGAGCTTTGGTATCAATCATGGCATCTGTACCCTCCATACAATGTGTGCCATGCATGCCATCCATACCGCCTCTGCACATGCCATCTATCCCCAAAACGTCTCACTCACTCTACCACGCACATTGCCAAGTGTGCCCATCCCCCGTGCCCCCCCTCATCAACCCCTCTTTCGGCTGGCAGGAGCGGCTTCTGGTGGAATGTGATGTGCTTTTTGAGACGTCTCAAAAACAATATTTTCTGCGTCTCCCATCTCATCAACCCCACAATCGAGTGGCAGGAGCGGCTTCTGGTGGAACGTGGTGTGTGACGACGAGCAGCAGCGCATGGCAAGCACGCCCGTGCTGCTCTTCACGTCCTACTTCTACACTCTGCCTGCCCTCTACTTCCGCCCCTCCTTCCAAGTACTGCCACTGTCCTCCACATGCCACGTCTTCTCTCTCGCTACCATTCCTCCTCCCATATGCTTACCCTCTCATGCCTTCCCCCTCGCACCTTTCCAACACTGCCTGTTGTTCCACCGTCGCTCTGCTTGCCCGTGTCATGCCCCTCTGCTTGCCCGTGTCATGCCCCTCTGCTTGCCCGTGTCATGCCCCTCTGCTTGCCCGTGTCATGCCCCTCTGCTTGCCCGTGTCATGCCCCTCTGCCTGCCCGTGTCATGCCCCACTGCCTGCTGCACCTGCGCAGCCTGCTCTTCCCCGCAGTGCACCCGCCCTCACCGCTACCCACACCGCCTCCATCTCACATGGCCCCACCACCACCAGGCCGTTCTCGACAGCTGGTTCCCGGACCGCCGCCCGTTGACACATGTAGCGCGGTGGCTGCTGCATCCGGCCAACTCCCTCTGGCTCGCCGTCTCGCAGGCCTTCTCCGCCTACCTCGCCCCCCACAGCCCCCGCCTCGCCCTGCAGGTCCGCCCGCATGCCCCTGCCTCCTCCCAGCACCTCATCTCATCCTCTCTCATTCCCCGCACCTCATCTCATCCTCTCTCATTCCCCGCACCTCATCTCATCCTCTCTCATTCCCCGCACCTCATCTCATCCTCTCTCATTCCCCGCACCTCATCTCATCCTCTCTCATTCCCTGCACCTCATCTCACCCTCTCTCATTCCCCGCACCTCATCTCATCCTCTCTCATTCCCCGCACCTCATCTCATCCTCTCTCATTCCCCGCACCTCATCTCATCATCGTCTCTGAAGCCCTGCTCCTCATTCCTGCATGGCTGTGCCGCCACGCCACCCTCACGTCTGCTTCTGATCAACCTTCAACCACCCTCCTCCCTGCTCCCTGCTTCTAGCCATGCCCCCCCCCCCACATCACCCTGCCTGCTCACGTGCGCCACCCTCTCTGTGCTGCCCTGCCATGGCGCCTCGCCCCTCCCCCTTCCCCCTTGCTCAATGTGCATGGAGGGATCAGATTCGCCCAGTGGAGGAGGCGGAGGAGGACATCATGCCGCGCATGCTCATGTGCGTCTGCCCTTCGCACTGCCCTGCTACCAACCCCTCCTGTCCCCTGTGTGCATGCCCCCCCTGCCCCCCCCTCAGATCCGCCCAGTGGAGGAGGTGGAGGAGGACATCATGCCGCACATCCTCACCTGCGCTCACTCCATCGCACACCTCCTGCCTGCCGTGGGGCTCAACGATTACGAGGACGGCGCTGCCATGGTGGGTTGGCAGTGAGGGCGATGGATCATTGCCCACTCTTCTTCTGCATCATGTGCCCCTCCCTACTTCCCCCTTGTTCCTCACTTGCGCCATCGCGCACCTCCTGCCCGCCGTGGGGTTCAACGACTATGAAGACAGCCGTGCCATGGTGGGTGGGTTGGCAGTGAGGGCGGTGCCATGGTGGGTGGGTTGGCAGTGAGGGCGGTGCCATGGTGGGTTGGCAGTGAGGGCGGTGCCATGGTGGGTGGGTTGGCAGTGAGGGCGGTGCCATGGTGGGTGGGTTGGCAGTGAGGGCGCTGCCATGGTGGGTTGGCAGCAAGGGCGCTGCCATGGTGGGTTGGCAGCGAGGGCGCTGCCATGGTGGGTTGGCAGTGAGGGCGCTGCCATGGTGGGTTGTGAGCACCTTAAACTGTACTCGTGCCGCTACCCATCTGCCCCTGCATGCCCCTCTCTTTTCCCCTTGTTCTTCGCATGTGCCTCTGCTGAGTGCCCTTCCCGCAGTTTCACGCATCCACCAATGCCACCACCACCACCGCCACCACCGTGGGTGAAGGCCCACCGACAGCAGGGCGGTCAGCGGCAGTGTTTGTGGCGTCGCTGAGCTCTCGCTTTGGGCAGCAGCTGCGGCAGCGATTCGTCAACAACCCGTCCGCTGATGGCTCGCTCATTGCCGTGCACTGGTGGGCCTCACATGCTGTTCTGTGCATTCAACATTATGTTTTCTTGCATTCCATCAGCATCTGCCTCACCATACCATGTGACTCCCTTTCTGCCATGGCACCGCACACTCACATGAGGGGCAGCAGCTGCGGCTGCGATTTGTCAACAACCCGTCCGCTGATGGCTCGCTCATCGCCGTGCACTGGTGGGGCTTCGCACACTGGTCTGGTTCCACACTGGTCTGGTTCCACACTGGTCTGGTTCCACACTGGTCTGGTTCCACACTGGTCTGGTTCCACACTGGTCTGGTTCCACACTGGTCTGGTTCCACACTGGTCTGGTTCCACACTGGTCTGGTTCCACACTGGTCTGGTTCCACACTGGTCTGGTTCCACACTTGTGCATTCCGTAGGGAATCTGCCTCAGTATGCCATGTTACCCCACTCCTTCCATTGCATTGCACCCTCACATGGGATGCATGGGAGCAGCAGCATGCCATGCTCACATGGCGTTGTGCCCTTTCAGATCTCATCGCGTGGGAGCAGCAGCATACCATGGAGTGACTCGCTGTGCGCTCACTCCCATGCTGTGCGTGGCAGGGTGCATGCGGAGGAGAGCCAGAAGTTTGACTGGCCTCACTTCGGCACAGCTGTCATCGACATCTGGCTCCTCGCACTCTGGTGAGACCCGCGCCCCTATCCAGAGCAGCGCGCACATTGCAGTGCAACCCAACGCAACTGCAAGGCTGTTCGAATCACAGATTTGGGCAGCTATACCCCCGCGTGCCCCTCCGATGATCCTTGCCTGTGTGTGCTCACCCGCCTGTGTGTGCCTTGCTCACTCGCCTGTGTGTGCCCACCTGCCTGTGTGTGCCCACCTGCCTGTGTGTGCCCACCTGCCTGTGTGTGCCCACCTGCCTGTGTGTGCCCACCTGCCTGTGTGTGCCCACCTGCCTGTGTGTGCCCACCTGCCTGTGTGTGCCCACCTGCCTGTGTGTGCCCACCTGCCTGTGTGTGCCCACCTGCCTGTGTGTGCCCACCTGCCTGTGTGTGCCCACCTGCCTGTGTGTGCCCACCTGCCTGTGTGTGCCCACCTGCCTGTGTGTCCCACCTGCCTGCACGTGCCTGCCCGCCAGCGACTCCTTCCTGGTGACGGAGGGATCAACACTTGGCATGGTGGCAGCGGGGCTGGCGGGC
Organism: Closterium sp. NIES-65; assembly: GCA_948144175.1. Classification (NCBI taxonomy): domain Eukaryota; kingdom Viridiplantae; phylum Streptophyta; class Zygnematophyceae; order Desmidiales; family Closteriaceae; genus Closterium; species Closterium sp. NIES-65. Next base: position 298,771 of record CANXME010000511.1, on the reverse strand, counting down.
GTCTTGTTTTGAGGCGCCTCAACACATGCTCACCTGCCTGTGCGTGTCCCTCCACCCCTCTGCCCGTGCTGCTCACCTGCTCGCCAGCGACTCCTTCCTGGTGACGGAGGGGTCAACACTAGGCATGGTGGCAGCGGGGCTGGCGGGTGCCACGCCTCACATCATGAACGTCATGCTCGACACCTCCACCAACGATGACTGGCGCTCCAATGGCCGCCCCGAGTGCCAGCTCGGTGGGCCTGAGCCGTGCCTCAAGACACACCACGGGCACGCTCAGGTGGGGTGGGCAGGGCATGCGGGGGTGGGCAGTGAATGCGCAGGTGTGCATGGAATGCTGGCGGGCGCCACGCCTCACATCATGAACGTCATGCTCGACACCTCCACCGGCCATGACTGGCGCTCAAATGGCCGCCCCGAGTGCCAGCTCGGTGGGGCGGAGCCGTGCCTCAAGACGCACCACGGGCACGCTCAGGTGGGGTGGGCAGGGCATGCGGGGGTGGGCAGTGAATGCGCAGGTGTGCAGTGCATGCTGGGGTGTGCAGTGCATGCTGGGGTGTGCAGTGCATGCTCGACACCTCCACCAGCCATGACTGGCGCTCCAATGCGCGGCCCGAGTGCCAGCTCGGTGGGGCGGAGCCCTGCCTCAAGACCCACCACGGGCACGCTCAGGTGGGGTGGACAGGGCATGCTGGGGTGGGCAGTGCATCCCTAGGCATGTACCATCTGATGGCTGCATCTTAGGGCGTGTTCCTACGACCCCTTATCAAGCGACCTCTTGTCAGACTTGTGCGGTTCAATGCGATCGAATGTTGTGACGTGTGTTTTCAGTGCGGTGCGACGCGAATCTGACAAGAGGTTGGCCTGATAAGAGGCCATAGGAACACGCCCTTATGCTCCTCCTTTTCTCTGCACTTGTCTCCACCGCCCGCTGTCCTCTCCATCCCATCCTCTGCATCTGCCTTCTTTGTACCCGTGCCTTGTTTCCTCTGGTCTGTCCTTTACTCATTTGAAAGGGGTCCTTTCGCTGTTCTTCACACACCGTGCATGTCTCTCTCTCACCCCCTCCGCACGTCTCCCATCTCATGCCTGCCTCCATCACAGTGCTTCACCTCCAGTAGCCCTCAATATGGGCCTCCACTGCAACTGTGCCACGGGACAGGCAGAGGATTCACCCTTGTGCCACCTGAATCGCCCCCACTATCGTTTGAGGCATGGTTACAAAGTGTTGGGGAGGCCTCAGCTCTCACATGAATGAACCTCAACTTAATGTGCAAGCACAGCACAGCAGACATTTTTGCCCAGTCAACATCCATTAGCTCGGTCCGAGTTCCCAAGCTTCACTATGGGTTTTGGACACGCTCCCCTGAATTCAATAAAGTTAGGTTCCTGCTTCTGCCCCACCTACCTACCTAACTGCTCCAGTGTCTTCTAACGAAAACCCCTCTAGCGACCCCCCCTCTAGCGACCCCCCCTCTAGCGACCCTCCCTCTAGCGACCCCCCGTCTAGCCCCCTCTAGCGGCCTCCCTGTAGCGTCCTCCTTCGATATAGCCCCTTCTCTTCTCCCACTCCCCACCCTCCCATAATGCCCTCGCTCGTTTTTTCCCACCTCTTGCCTTCGTCCCTTCGGCCATGATTTTCTCCATCATTCTTAAACCCTGTAGCCAGCAGCCACGCCTACCCTATCTGCGGTAGCACCACCAGCAGCAGCACCACCAGCAGCAGCACCAGCACCATCAGCGACAGCAGGCATGCCACTCGGTCTCCTACCGCCGCCACCACCACCAGCTGGACCATCCAAGCTTCCAACACTACCCCTTTCAACCGCTTCACACCTGCACACACCGTCTCAGCCTCACACGCCTTTGCCGGGTGCAGCAACAGCAGCGGGTGTGAAGGGTGCTACTAGCAGCAAGGCACTTCAGAGGTACAGGTCAGGGCCGTGGTGCCAAAGGTTCACTCTCGCTGCCTGGTCTCGCTTGGTTTGCATTGAGAGGAGCACTCACTCGGCAGTGAGACCATGCCGTGAGGAGGGGAGCACTCACTGCTTGGTTTCGCTTGATAAAGGAAGGGCATAGCACAGATTGTTCAGCTGAATACATTGTTCAAGCTAAAATGGGCTTCTAGAGAATGTGAAACATTGGGTTGGAATGGAAGCATTGTCCTAAAATTAGATGAATTTGAAAGAGATGAGAGGAATCAATGGAGCTGTTGGAAACAATAAGTCCTAAGTGCGCTTTTGTCGTACCAAGACCCAAGGCACCAAGCGAAGCAGTCCCAATCGAAGCATCGAGTCAACCTCGGAGGTTAGGGTAACCGCCTGGAGGTTACGAGAAAGTCAAAGGTCGCTGACCTTTGACTAGACAATTACAGCGCGACAGTTAAGGACACACAACTGACTCGTTACAGAGCAGTTGCCCGAGTCGCACTCTATCGAACCGCAACAGCAATACAGTTATCTATCTATCTATTCGTATTCCCTGTACTCTTATATAAATCTTTGTATTTGCTTGTTTAATTTAATCTACTTTGCTCTCACACACCAGTGCAAGGTCGGTTCACAATCCTCATTAAAACGCTTCCGCTATTACAAGTTTCTACCCAAGAGTTCTCCTCTGCAAAGATCCTAATGGCTATTTTTCAGCCCAACATGGTATGAGAGCTGACAGGGGAAAACTCTTAACTTTTTGATCATTACAAGACATGGCAACAAACAAGGAAAGGAGCTCCCCTAATGGCTCCTCGGGCACTACTCCTACTCCACCGCCAGCCTCTGGCCTGCAGACAGAGGAAGGCACGGCAGCAAGACCAAGGGGAACGTCAACCGAGACCCCCACGAACCATCCTTCTGACTTCGACCAGAGCATGATGGAGAAATTTTTCTCCTTCATGTCCTTCTACGAGCAACACCAGCAGTCGGGACCTGCACAGACACACAACAGCAACAACGGAGCGACACCCATGAGCCTTGACGGGTCGTCATACGCGCAAGGGAATCAACAGCAGCAACCCACCTTCGCCCCGTACGAACGCGGGTCGATCAGCTTCCTGCCTCAACCTCCACATGCGCAAGACAAACCAATGGATGCCTTACAAGTACAGTCGCAGTTCGCGCATGTTCTGAAACTACAAACGTCAAGACCTTTCGACGGAAAGGACTTCTTTACCTGGTCCTTTGAATTCGAGTTGATGATGGAGGGCGCGCAGATACTCGGCTTCTTCGACGGATCCCTGCAGTATCCAGCAAACGGGACACAGTATGAAAAGCAGCAGTATACATATCAATCCATGATGGCGTATACTATTCTACTGAGAAACATCACACCAACCCAGCAGCAGAACATTCGCTCTTACCGGAACTTCGGCAACTCGGCGGAACTCGCGTACGGCCATCTGAAGAACCTGTACCAGGCAACAGACAGTGTAAACCAGAGCAGGTTAATGGCGCAGCTGACAACAGTTGAAATGAAACCAGGAGAAAAAGGGTTGGCGTATATCAGCCGATGTCGCGAATTGCGCGACAAGCTTCTTCGATGTGGAGGGTCAATCTATGAAGACGCCTTCGTAACAGTCGTCATCGGCGGCCTCGGTCCTCAGTGGCGCGCCACCAAAGCAATTCTTCGAGCACACGGGAGGATCTCCGAAGCGGCACTTTGCGCAGAAATTCACGCCGAGCAGCAGGATATGGACCTGCAAGAAGAAAGACACAAGAAAAGGACATTAGCACCAGAGTTTGCTTTCCATACTCAGCGACGACACAACTACTACAACAATCGACAGCAGCAGCCGAAGCTAGTACCTCCATTTTGTCACATCTGCAAGACATCAGGACACCCACGCACGCACTGCCCGTCTCGACAGACAACACCACAGCGACAACTGCGGCCTTCAAGCACCCAAGTTGCTTCGACACAAGCAAGCTCGACAACCACGATTCAAGCTTCAACGACCTCAACTGGACAACCTGCACAAGGAGCAAGACATATAGTCAACTGCATGGTCAAGATAAACGGCTCTTGCACAACAGAGTCACCACCCCATTACTCACCGGAAGAGGAGCTCGACAACAGGACGCCTCGTCGCGAATCACTCCATCCAAATCCGACTTACGCCGCTATCGCTCAAAGTGAACCGTCCGGCCAAGACACCTGGTTCTTGGACAGTTGCTGCGGGCAACACATGTGCTCGTCCGGGCGTTTCGTACAACGCGAACATCGACTCCAACGGGAAGTGATCATCACGGTTGCCAACAACCAAAACCTGCGCACACGAAGACAAGGAGTGGTACAGCTTCAGTCAAGAGAAACAAATGTCATACTGCACATGTCTAAGGTACTCATCGCTGAAGGACTCGGCTACAACTTACTAAGCGTTAGCCAGTTGATGGCGAAAGGAATTCATCTGGAAGCCGACAGCACGACCCAGGAGTTCAAGCTTTACCACGGGAGAGGCGGTCTCTACATCGGGAAAGTAGTGCTGAAGAACAACGTTTTCGTCCTCGACTTCGCTCCCGACCTCGGCACTGCAGACAGCGACGCCATTGTGAACTTTGCTGATTGGACACACCCTCCGGATCTCGACCCCGACCTCAGCCCGGAAGGTTTCTGGTACTCCCACACTATCCCTGAAGCAGAACGAACAAGAGCGTTAGCAACGATTCAACAAGAAGCAGAGACGACAACATCGGCAGCAGCGACAACATCGGCAGCAGCGACAACATCGGCAGCAGCAACAACATCAGCAGCAGCAGGAACAACGACACCAGTCACAGTCGACGAAGCACCACCAACACCCGCGCAACAGCTGAATCCGACTCAACGTGAAGTCCACCGAAGCGCCAACCTCGTCGCCAGCTTTTACTCCAACTCCGACGCATATCAGCGTTCACCCGGACACCGCGCCTCTGAAGAGATCTGGCACGCACGCACAGGACATCCAAGCAACACGGTTTTGAATAACACGATAAGAGCAGGAGTCCTTGACAAAGACTCTCTACTTCTACCCGATGGCAGAGAACTCCAGAAGGCACGAGGGACTTGTCTTATATGTCCCGAAGCTGACTTACCTCATCGACCGTTTGCTTCACATCACAACCCGAGCGCTCCAGCGTACGCACCACTCGAAAAAGTCTACAGCGACATCCTCTACAATCGCGAACCAGGACAAGTCAACTACAACTACACCATCACCTTCATCGACGCCGCCACTCGATACGTCTGGCATCGCAACCTACCCAGCCGCGACATGGCGCTCGCAGCATTCGCCGCCTGGCTACCGATAGCAGAGAGAGAGTCTGGAACACAACTGAAAAATTTCCAGTCAGACGGAGGTGGCGAGTACACCTCTCAGCGCTTCAAGCAGTTCTTGGCGGAAAGGGGGATCAAGCAACTCCTCTCCCTTCCCTACGCACATCAGCAGCAAGGTGTTGCAGAACGACTGAACAGGACCCTGCAGAACAGCATGCGCAAACTGTTACGTGGCATGCGGCTACCCAACCACCAGTGGCCAGCAGCAATGGACCACGCTGTCATGCTGCACAACTTGTTGTCGTCGTCGTCACTCCCGAACAACGCATCACCGCATCTGCTGTGGACAGGGAAGCAGGGCAGCACGAAAATGTTACGAGTTTTCGGGTGCATGGTACAGTACAGACCCCCAGAAGCACGAGCGGGAAGATTTTCGCAACGGGCACAGTGGGGACTACACCTCGGCATCGAGAAACATTACAACGCATGGAGAATCTTCGACGTCCACACAAAGGAAACAGTAGCAGCACGTGACGTGATCTTCTACGAAAGACTCACCCTTCAGACGTACCTCGCCAACTTGCACGAGAATCGAGACCTCACCAGTGGTTTTCGTGGTGACCGAGCCTTCGCGTCAGCAGCGGACGAAGCAGACTGGGATGAACAGAACGTCGACAACGCCTCGGAAGAAGCCGGACCTCTCCCATACTGCTCCGTCGACGTGCCCATGGATGAGGATAATCCTCGCGACAGCAATAACGCCAAAATCTTCTACCGTTTCGCCGACGATGGTTACGTAACACCTGTGACAGTCAACACCAACGAAGCAGAAAGGGTAGGACCAAATTTCATGCCCGACCCAGAAACGGGAGACGAAGCAGCTTATCCCGAGGATCCAGAACTCCCGCGATACTCACAGACTGGGCTGCAAATCCTTGGTCTCGTCACCGCAGTCCATGGCGCCGGCATTCCTAAGGAGCCTGCGACGGTTCAGCAGGCTCTGGGGGGGGAACACAGGGAGAAATGGCGTGAAGCTATGGACAAAGAGCTGAAGGCACTGGAGGAGCGCAACACCTGGAAAATTGTTCCCATCGGCGTAACTCAAAATAAAAACATTCTTACCGGGAAATGGGTCTTCCGTGTGAAGACGAAAGCTGATGGCACCATCGACAAATTCAAAGCCCGCTGGGTCGTACGTGGCTTCGACCAGGAGCACGGAAGAGATTACACCAAAACCTTCGCTCCGGTCAGTCGCCACACCTCACTCCGAATTCTCATCGCCGTCGCCGCCATGAAGAAAAAGAAATTGCGACAAATCGACGTTGCGAACGCATTTCTCTACGCACCTGTGGATGCAGAAATCTTCGTCGAACTCCCGCACGGCTCCCACGGCGAACCCAACCGAGTGTGTCAACTACTCAAATCACTCTATGGGATCAAGCAGGCACCGCGACTGTGGCAGCAGTACCTACACGCCCGCCTCATCCGCATCGGCTTCAAACAACTCCCGCATGACCAGGGCATGTATCGTCTCACAAAAGGAGGCGATTACGTCCTACTAATCGTCTATGTGGACGATCTCCTCTACATTGGGTCAACCGACGACATTGCCACGTGGTTCGAAGGGGAGCTCCAGAAAGACCTCACGCTCACGGTCTCTTCTACGGTTACGCAATACCTCGGGCTCAACATCCGTGAGGAAGAAAACGCAATCTACCTAAGCGCCGAGAAGTACGCCGACACTATCGCGAAACACTTTCGTCTCACACCAAGCGCCATCTCCACGCCTTATCGCTACGCGTCAGGAACCGAAAAGGGCAATCTACTCTACTTAAACCCGCCGGCATACGCGACTATCAAAAGAAGCTCGGATGCCTTCTTTTCGCAGCAGTCACATGCCGTCCCGACCTATCCTACTCCGCGAGTCAGCTCGCTACCTATCTCAAGAGACCTGAAGCAGAGCATCTGGCGGAACTCGATCGTGCTCTCCACTACTTCGTCAGCACCGCAACGATCGGACTAACTTATCACAAAAACGTGACTACACCGACCAAGCTAATCGGCTACGTCGACGCCGATCACGCCGGCGATACCGACAACAGGCGCTCACGCACCGGCTATGTCTACCGCCTTGAGCCTATCGGTCCTATCTCCTGGCAGTCGAGCAAGCAAGAGTTAATCGCACTATCTTCAGTAGAAGCAGAATATATTGCACTCTGCTCAGCCACCAAGGAGGGACTTTACCTTCGCGAACTACTGGAAGAAGCGAAGCTAGCCGAGTTACCCAGCTTCACCGTGTTCTGCGACAACCAGTCGGCAATTCGCATCGCCAACAAAAACGGCTTCGCAAACAGGACGAAACACATCGCCCTGCGCTATTTCTTCGTGAAGGACGAGATAGAAAAAGGGAAACTTGATCTGTCATACTGCCCAACATCCGAGATGGCAGCCGATTACTTGACCAAGAAACTCGGAAAGCAGAAGTTCGAATACTGCATGATGCTGACTGGACAAGGCCACGTCACCAGCAGCGACACTCCAGAAGCGAAGGGGAGTGTTGGAAACAATAAGTCCTAAGTGCACTTCTGTCGTACCAAGACCCAAGGCACCAAGCGAAGCAGTCCCAATCGAAGCATCGAGTCAACCTCGGAGGTTAGGGTAACCGCCTGGAGGTTACGAGAAAGTCAAAGGTCGCTGACCTTTGACTCGACAATTACAGCGCGACAGTTAAGGACACACAACTGACTCGTTACAGAGCAGTTGCCCGAGTCGCACTCTATCGAACCGCAACAGCAATACAGTTATCTATCTATCTATTCGTATTCCCTGTACTCTTATATAAATCTTTGTATTTGCTTGTTTAATTTAATCTACTTTGCTCTCACACACCAGTGCAAGGTCGGTTCACAATCCTCATTAAAACGCTTCCGCTATTACAAGTTTCTACCCAAGAGTTCTCCTCTGCAAAGATCCTAAGGGCTATTTTTCAGCCCAACAGGAGCAAGCTTCGAATACGAGTAGCAAACAAGAAGTGTGGATTCAGGATAGTGGTAGCTGAATTTGCAGCACAGAAGATGATGCTAAAATCAGATGACGTGACCATAAGCTTCGCACACATAAGCTGTTGCACTGCTAACCACCTGTATGCAATGCACATGACGTGACGTGACCTGATTAAAGCCCGAGGTCAGCATGGTACATTTTCAAGTTATGTGCGTTTGAAATATTGTTGGCGAAACCTTGAAAACGAGAATTTCGAGAATCTGCGCTGGGCGAAAGCGAAATCAGGCAGCGAAGAATCAGGCCAGCAGGAACAACCTTGCGACAGCTGTACCTGATCATCAAGAGGAAGGGGGTGGAAGCGACGTGCGACCGAACACCTTGCTCGCCCCACCCCACCCCACCACTTCCGTCCTTGCCATTGGTTAGAATTGGTGGGGGTGAAACTCTCATGCAGTATAGGTACCTCCCAAATTATACACAATGCAAAGCCTACTAATACATATTTGGTTATGAATGTGTCAAGATTATTATAGCACAAGGCTTGAGGGTATGCCCAAATTAGTCGCAAGGTAGGAACTGCTGAATTATACAGAAACAAATAAATACATTTTGACAGCAAAACACTGGCTGATTCATCATTCTTAAACAGGTACTACACTTCCAAACCCATCACGGCTAGATAAGAAGGGTGGCATGGAATGGAAGAGTGGGATGGGATGGAATGAGAAAGTGAGAGTGGGATGGAATGAGAGAGATGACGGTGGTGAGGAAGGAGAGTGGGAGGGCGTGTGGAAAGACGAGAGGGAGGGCGGGAAGAATGTGTAGAGAAAGGACGGAAAGGGATCAGAGATGGAGAGCGTAACGTAAGGAGGGAAGGAGGTAAAGAGAGTGGAAGGTAAGGAGTGCGGGAGGTAAGGAGTGCGGGAGGTAAGGAGGGTGGGTGCAATTTTGCACATGCTAGGCCCTTGTTCTTGCAATTTTGCAAACGCTAGGCGCTTGTTCTTGCCTTTTTGCACATGCTAGGCCCTTGTTCTTGCAATTTTGCACACGTTAGGCCCTTGTTCTTGCAATTTTGCACTCACTAGGCCCTTGTTCCTGCAATTTTGCACATGCTAGGCCCTTGTTCTTGCAATTTTGTACACGCTAGGCCCTTGTTCTTGCAATTTTGAACAAGCTAGGCCCTTGTTCTTGCTATTTTGCACACGCAAAGCCTTTGTTTCTGAAATTTTGCACACGCTAGGCCCTTGTGCTTGCTATTTTGCACTCGCTAGGCCCTTGTTCTTGCAATTTTGCACATGCTAGGCCCTTGTTCTTGCTATTTTGCACTTGCTAGGCCCTTGTTCTTGCAATTTTGCACACGCTAGGCCCTTGTTCTTGCAAGTTTGCACATGCTAGGCTCTTTGTTCTTGCTACTTTGCACATGCTACGCCCTTCTTCTTGCAATTTTACACACGCTAGGCCCTTGTTCTTGCTATTTTGCACACACAACGCCCTTGTTTCTAAAATTTTGCACACGCAAGGCCCTTGTGCTTGCTATTTTGCACTCGCTAGGCCCTTGTTCTTGCAATTTTGCACATGCTAGGCCCTTGTTCTTGCAATTTTGCACAGGCTAGGCCCTTGCTCTTGCAATTTTGCATACGATAGGCCCTTGTTCTTGCTATTTTGCATACACTAGGCCCTTGTTCTTGCTATTTTTAACACGCTAGGCCCTTGTTCTTGCAATTTTGCACACGCTAGGCCCTTGTTCTTGCTATTTTGCACACGCTATGCCCTTGTTCTTGCTGTTTTGCACATGCTAGGCCCTTGTTCTTGCAATTTTGCAAACGGCTAGGCCCTTGTTCTTGCTTTTTTGCACATGCTAGGCCCTTGTTCCTGCAATTTTGCACACGTTAGGCCCTTGTTCTGGCAATTTTGCACTCGCTAGGCCCTTGTTCCTACAATTTTGCACATGCTAGGCCCTTGTTCTTGCAATTTTGCACACGCAAGGCCCTTGTTCTTGCAATTTTGCACACGCTAGGCCCTTGTTCTTGCTATATTGCACACGCAAAGCCCTTGTTTCTGAAATTTTGCACACGCTAGGCCCTTGTGCTTGCTATTTTGCACTCACTACGCCCTTTTTCTAGCAATTTTGCACATGCTAGGCCCTTGTTCTTGCTATTTTGCACACGCAAAGCCCTTGTTTCTGAAATTTTGCACACGCTAGGCCCTTGTTCATGCAATTTTTTACATGCCAGGCCCTTGTTCTTGCTATTTTGCACTTGCTAGGCCCTTGTTCTTGCAATTTTGCACACGCTAGGCCCTTGTTCTTGCAAGTTTGCACACGCTAGGCCCTTTTTCTTGCTATTTCGCACACGTTAGGCCCTTGTTCTTGCAATTTTCCACACGCTAGGCCCTTGCTCTTGAAAATTTACACACGCTAGGCCATTGCTCTTGCAATTTTGCACTCGCTATGCCATTGTTCTTGCAATTTTGCACACGCTAGGACCTTGTTCTTGCACTTTTGCACACGCTAGATCCTTGTTCTTGCAAGTTTACACACGCTAGGCCCTTTTTCTTGCAATTTTTCACTCGCTAGGCCCTTGTTCTTGCTATTTTGCACATGATAGGCCCTTGTTCTTACAAATGTGCACTCGCTAGGCCCTTGTTCTTGCTATTTTGCACACGCTAGGCCCTTGTTATTGCAATTTTGCACACGTTAGGCCCTTGTTCTTGCAATTTTGCACACGCTAGGCCCTTGTTCTTGCAATTTTGCACATGCTAGGCCCTTGTTCTTGCAATTTTGCACATGCTAGGCCCTTTGTTCTTGCTACTTTGCACATGCTATGCCCTTGTTCTTGCAATTTTGCACACGCTAGCCCCTTGTTCTTGGAATTTTGCACACGCTAGACCCTTGTTCTTGAAATTTTGCACACGCTAGGCCCTTGTTCTTGCAACTTCGTACACGCTAGGCCCTTGTTCTTGCAATTATGTACATGCTATGCCCTTGTTCTTGCTATTTTGCACACGCTAGACCCTTGTTCTTGCAATTTTGCACTCGCTAGGCCCTTGTTCTTGCAATTTTGCATACGCTCGGCCCTTGTTCTTGCTAGTTTGCACACGCTAGGCCCTTGTTCTTGCTGTTTTGCACACGCTAGGCCCTTGTTCTTGCAATTTTGCACTCGTTAGGCCCTTGTTCTTGCAATTTTGCACTCGCTAGGCTCTTGTTCTTGCCATTTTGCACACGCTAAGCCCTTGTTTTTCCTATTTTGCAAACGCTAGGCCCTTGTTCTTGCAATTTTGCACTCGCTAGGCCCTTGTTCTTGCTATTTTGCCCACGCTAGGCCCTTTTTCTTGCTATTTTGCACACATTAGGCCCTTGTTCTTGCAATTTTGCACACGTTAGGCCCTTGCTCTTGAAAGTATACACATGCTAGGCCCTTGCTCTTGCAATTTTGCACTCGCTATGCCCTTGTTGCAATTTTGCACACGCTAGGACCTTGTTCTTGCACTTTTGCATACGCTAGATCCTTGTTCTTGCAAGTTTGCACACGCTAGGCCCTTTTTCTTGCAATTTTTCACTCGCTAGGCCCTTGTTCTTGCTATTTTGCACACGATAGGCCCTTGTTCTAACAAATTTGCACTCGCTAGGCCCTTGTTCTTGCTATTTTGCACTCGCTAGGCCCTTGTTCTTGCAATTTTGCACACGCTAGGCCCTTGTTCTTGCAATTTTGGCATACGCTAGGCCCTTTTTCTTGAAATTTTGCACACGCTAGGCCCTTGTTCTTGCATTTTTGCACACGCTAGGCCCTTGTTCTTGCTATTTTGCACACGCTAGGCCCTTGTTCTTGCAATTTTGCACACGCTAGGCCCTTATTCTTGCAATTTTGCATACGCTAGGCCCTTGTTCTTGAAATTTTGCACATGCTAGGCCCTTTGTTCTTGCTACTTTGCACATGCTACGCCCTTAATCTTGCAATTTTGCACACGCTAGGCCCTTGTTCTTGCAATTTTGCACACGCAAGACCCTTGTTCTTGAAAGTTTGCACACGCTAGGCCCTTGTTTTTGCAATTTTGCACACGCTAGGCCCTTGTTCTTGCAATTTTGTACACGCTAGGCCCTTGTTCTTTCTATTTTGCACACGCTAGACCCTTGTTCTTGCAATTTTGCACTCGCTAGTCCTTTGTTCTTGCAATTTTGCACACGCTCCGCCCTTGTTCTTGCTAGTTTGCACACGCTAGGCCCTTGTTCTTGCTATTTTGCACACGCTAGGCCCTTGTTTTTGCAATTTTGCACACGCTAGGCCCTTGTTCTTGCTATTTTGTACACGCTAGGCCCTTGTTCTTTCTATTTTGCACACGCTAGACCCTTGTTCTTGCAATTTTGCACTAGCTAGTCCTTTATTCTTGCAATTTTGCACACGCTCAGCCCTTGTTCTTGCTATTTTGCACACGCTAGGCCCTTGTTCTTGCTATTTCGCACATGCTAGGCCCTTTTTTCTTGCTACTTTGCACATGCTACGTCCTTAATCTTGCAATTTTGCACACGCTAGGCCCTTGTTCTTGCTATTTTGTACACGCTAGGCCCTTGTTCTTTCTTTTTTGCACACGCTAGACCCTTGTTCTTGCAATTTTGCACTCGCTAGTCCTTTGTTCTTGCAATTTTGCACACGCTCAGCCCTTGTTCTTGCTATTTTGCACACGCTAGGCCCTTGTTCTTGCTATTTTGCACATGCTAGGCCCTTTTTTCTTGCTACTTTGCACATGCTACGTCCTTAATCTTTCAATTTTGCACACGCTAGGCACTTGTTCTTGCAATTTCGCATAGGCTAGACCCTTGTTCTTGAAAGTTTGCACATGCTAGGCCCTTGTTCTTGCAATTTTGTACACGCTAGGCCCTTGTTCTTGCTATTTTGCACACGCTAGACCCTTGTTCCTGCAATTTTGCACACGCTCGGCCCTTCTTCTTGCTAGTTTGCACACGCTAGGACCATTTTTCTTGCTATTTTGCACACGCTAGGCCCTTGTTCTTGCAATTTTGCACTCGCTAGGCCCTTGTTCTTGCAATTTTGCACACGCTAGGCCCTTGTTCTTGCCATTTTGCACACGCTAGGCCCTTGTTCTTGCAATTTTGCACTCACTAGGCCCTTGTTCTTGCTTTTTTGCAGACGCTAGGCCCTTGTTCTTGCCATTTTGCACACGCTAAGCCCTTGTTCTTGCAATTTTGCACACGCTAGGCCCTTGTTTTTGCAATTTTGCAAACGCTAGGCCCTTGTTCTTGCAATTTTGCACTCGATAGGCCCTTGTTCTTGGAATTTTGCACACGCTAAGCCCTTGTTCTTCCTGTTTTGCACACGCTAGGCCCTTATTCTTGCAATTTTGCACTCGCTAGGCCCTTGTTCTTGCTATTTTGCACACGCTAGGCCCTTGCTCTTGCCATTTTGGAGACGCTAGGCCTTTGTTCTTTCTATTTTGCACACGCTAGGCCCTTAATCTTGCAATTTTGCACACGCTAGGCCCTTGTTCTTGCAATTTTGCACACGCTAGGCCCTTGTTCTTGCAATTTTGCACAGGCCAGGCCCTTGTTCTTGCAATTTTGCACACGCTAGGCCCTTGTTCTTGCTACTTTGCACATGCCACGCTCTTGTTCTTGCAATTTTGCACACGCTAGCCCCTTGTTCTTGCAATTTTGCACACGCTAGACCCTTGTTCTTTAAATTTTGCACACGCTAGGCCCTTGTTCTTGCAATTTTGTACACGCTAGGCCCTTGTTCTTGCAATTATGTACACGCTATGCCCTTGATGTTGCTATTTTGCACACGCTAGACCCTTGTTCTTGCAATTTTGCACTCGCTAGGCCCTTGTTCTTGCAATTTTGCATACGCTCGGCCCTTGTTCTTGCTAGTTTGCATACGCTAGGCCCTTGTTCTTGCTATTTTGCACACGCTTGGCCCTTGTTCTTCCAATTTTGCACTCGCTAGGCCCTTGTTCTTGCAATTTTGCACTCGCTAGGCTCTTGTTCTTGCCATTTTGCACACGCTAAGCCCTTGTTCTTCCTATTTTGCAAACGCTAGGCCCTCGTTCTTGCAATTTTGCACTCGCTAAGCCCTTGTTCTTGCTTTTTTGCACACGCTAGGCCCTTTTTCTTGCTATTTTGCACACGTTAGGCCATTGTTCTTGCAATTTTGCACACGTTAGGCCCTTGCTCTTCAAAGTATACACACTCTAGGCCCTTGCTCTTGCAATTTTGCACTCGCTATGCCCTTGTTGCAATTTTGCACACGCTAGATCCTTGTTCTTGCAAGTTTGCACACGCTAGGCCCCTTCTTGCAATTTTTCACTCGCTAGGCCCTTGTTCTTGCTATTTTGCACACGATAGGCCCTTGTTCCAACACATTTGCACTCGCTAGGCCCTTGTTCTTGCTATTTTGCACACGATAGGCCCTTGTTCTAACAAATTTGCACTCGCTAGGCCCTTGTTCTTGCTATTTTGCACTCGCTAGGCCCTTGTTCTTGCAATTTTGCACACGCTAGGCCCTTGTTCTTGCAATTTTGGCATACGCTAGGCCCTTATTCTTGAAATTTTGCACACGCTAGGCCCTTGTTCTTGCAATTTTGCACACGCTAGGCCCTTGTTCTTGCTATTTTGCACACGCTAGGCCCTTGTTCTTGCAATTTTGCACACGCTAGGCCCTTATTCTTGCAATTTTGCATACACTAGGGCCCTTGTTCTTGAAATTTTGCACATGCTAGGCCGTTTGTTCTTGCTTCTTTGCACATGCTACGCCCTTAATCTTGCAATTTTGCACACGCTAGGCCCTTGTTCTTGCAATTTTGCACACGCTAGACCCTTGTTCTTGAAAGTTAGCACACGCTAGGCCCTTGTTTTTGCAATTTTGCACACGCTAGGCCCTTGTTCTTGCAATTTTGTACACGCTAGGCCCTTGTTCTTTCTATTTTGCACACGCTAGATCCTTGTTCTTGCAATTTTGCACTCGCTAGTCCTTGGTTCTTGCAATTTTGCACACGCTTGGCCCTTGTTCTTGCTAGTTTGCACACGCTAGGCCCATGTTCTTGCTATTTTGCACACGCTAGGCCCTTGGTCTTGCAATTTTGCACTCGCTAGGCCCTTGTTCTTGCAATTTTGCACACGCTAGGCCCTTGTTCTTGCCATTTTGCACACGCTAGGCCCTTGTTCTTGCAATTTTGGCATACGCTAGGCCCTTATTCTTGCAATTTTGCACACGCTAGGCCCTTGTTCTTGCAATTTTGCACACGCTAGGCCCTTGTTCCTGCAATTTTGCACACGCTAGGCCCTTTTTCTTGCAATTTTGCACACGCTAGGCCTTTGTTCTTGCAATTTTGCACATGCTAGGCCCTTTTTTCTTGCTACTTTGCACATGCTACGTCCTTAATCTTGCAATTTTCTACACGCTAGGCACTTGTTCTTGCAATTTTGCACACGCTAGACCCTTGTTCTTGAAAGTTTGCACATGCTAGGCCCTTGTTCTTGCAATTTTGTACACGCTAGGCCCTTGTTCTTGCTATTTTGCACACGCTAGACCCTTGTTCCTGCAATTTTGCACTCGCTAGTCCTTTGTTCTTGCAATTTTGCACACGCTCGGCCCTTGTTCTTGCTAGTTTGCACACGCTAGGACCATTTTTCTTGCTATTTTGCACACGCTAGGCCCTTGTTCTTGCAATTTTGCACTCGCTAGGCCCTTGTTCTTGCAATTTTGCACACGCTAGGCCCTTGTTCTTGCCATTTTGCACACGCTAGGCCCTTGTTCTTCCTATTTTGCACACGCTAGGCCCTTATTCTTGCAATTTTGCACTCACTAGGCCCTTGTTCTTGCTTTTTTGCAGACGCTAGGCCCTTGTTCTTGCCATTTTGCACACGCTAGGCCCTTGTTCTTGCAATTTTGCATACGCTAGGCCCTTGTTTTTGCAATTTTGCAAACGCTAGGCCCTTGTTCTTGCAATTTTGCACTCGATAGGCCCTTGTTCTTGGAATTTTGCACACGCTAGGCCCTTGTTCTTCCTGTTTTGCACACGCTAGGCCCTTATTCTTGCAATTTTGCACTCGCTAGGCCCTTGTTCTTGCTATTTTGCACACGCTAGGCCCTTGCTCTTGCCATTTTGGAGACGCTAGGCCTTTGTTCTTTCTATTTTGCACACGCTAGGCCCTTGTTCTTGCAATTTTGCACACGCTAGGCCCTTGTTCTTGCAATTTTGCACACGCTAGGCCCTTGTTCTTGCTACTTTGCACATGCCACACCCTTGTTCTTGCAATTTTGCACACGCTAGCCCCTTGTTCTTGCAATTTTGCACACGCTAGATCCTTGTTCTTGAAATTTTGCACACGCTAGGCCCTTGTTCTTGCAATTTTGTACACGCTAGGCCCTTGTTCTTGCAATTATGTACACGCTATGCCCTTGATCTTGCTATTTTGCACACGCTAGACCCTTGTTCTTGCAATTTTGCACTCGCTAGGCCCTTGTTCTTGCAATTTTGCATACGCTCGGCCCTTGTTCTTGCTAGTTTGCACACGCTAGGCCCTTGTTCTTGCTTTTTTGCACACGCTTCGCCCTTGTTCTTCCAATTTTGCACTCGCTAGGCCCTTATTCTTGCAATTTTGCACTCGCTAGGCTCTTGTTCTTGCCATTTTGCACACGCTAAGCCCTTGTTCTTCCTATTTTGCAAACGCTAGGCCCTTGTTCTTGCAATTTTGCACTCGCTAGGCCCTTGTTCTTGCAATTTTGCACACGCTAGGCCCTTGTTCTTGCAATTTTGGCATACGCTAGGCCCTTATTCTTGAAATTTTGCACACGCTAGGCCCTTGTTCTTGCAATTTTGCACACGCTAGGCCCTTGTTCTTGCTATTTTGCACACGCTAGGCCCTTGTTCTTGCAATTTTGCACACGCTAGGCCCTTATTCTTGCAATTTTGCATACGCTAGGCCCTTGTTCTTGAAATTTTGCACATGCTAGGCCCTTTGTTCTTGCTACTTTGCACATGGTACGCCCTTAATCTTGCAATTTTGCACACGCTAGGCCCTTGTTCTTGCAATTTTGCACACGCTAGACCCTTCTTCTTGAAAGTTTGCACACGCTAGGCCCTTGTTTTTGCAATTTTGCACACGCTAGGCCCTTGTTCTTGCAATTTTGTACACGCTAGGCCCTTGTTCTTTCTATTTTGCACACGCTAGACCCTTGTTCTTGCAATTTTGCACTCGCTAGTTCTTGGTTCTTGCAATTTTGCACACGCTCGGCCCTTGTTCTTGCTAGTTTGCACACGCTAGGCCCATGTTCTTGCTATTTTGCACACGCTAGGCCCTTGTTCTTGCAATTTTGCACTCGCTAGGCCCTTGTTCTTGCAATTTTGCACACGCTAGGCCCTTGTTCTTGCCATTTTGCACACGCTAGGCACTTGTTCTTGCAATTTTGGCATACGCTAGGCCCTTATTCTTGCAATTTTGCACACGCTAGGCCCTTATTCTTGCAATTTTGCACACGCTAGGCCCTTGTTCCTGCAATTTTGCACACGCTAGGCCCTTATTCTTGCAATTTTGCACACGCTAGGCCTTTGTTCTTGCAATTTTGCACATGCTAGGCCCTTTTTTCTTGCTACTTTGCACATGCTACGTCCTTAATCTTGCAATTTTGCACACCCTAGGCACTTGTTCTTGCAATTTTGCACACGCTAGACCCTTGTTCTTGAAAGTTTGCACATGCTAGGCCCTTGTTCTTGCAATTTTGTACACGCTAGGCCCTTGTTCTTGCTATTTTGCACACGCTAGACCCTTGTTCCTGCAATTTTGCACTCGCTAGTTCTTTGTTCTTGCGATTTTGCACACGCTCGGCCCTTGTTCTTGCTAGTTTGCACACGCTAGGACCATTTTTCTTGCTATTTTGCACACGCTAGGCCCTTGTTCTTGCAATTTTGCACTCGCTAGGCCCTTGTTCTTGCAATTTTGCACACGCTAGGCCCTTGTTCTTGCCATTTTGCACACGCTAGGCCCTTGTTCTTCCTATTTTGCACACGCTAGGCCCTTGTTCTTGCAATTTTGCTCTCACTAGGCCCTTGTTCTTGCTTTTTTGCAGACGCTAGGCCCTTGTTCTTGCCATTTTGCACACGCTAGGCCCTTGTTCTTGCAATTTTGCACACGCTAGGCCCTTGTTTTTGCAATTTTGCAAACGCTAGGCCCTTGTTCTTGCAATTTTGCACTCGATAGGCCCTTGTTCTTGGAATTTTGCACACGCTAGGCCCTTGTTCTTCCTGTTTTGCACACGCTAGGCCCTTTTTCTTGCAATTTTGCACTCGCTAGGCCCTTGTTCTTGCTATTTTGCACACGCTAGGCCCTTGCTCTTGCCATTTTGGAGACGCTAGGCCTTTGTTCTTTCTATTTTGCACACGCTAGGCCCTTGTTCTTGCAATTTTGCACACGCTAGGCCCTTGTTCTTGCAATTTTGCACACGCTAGGCCCTTCTTCTTGCTACTTTGCACATGCCACGCCCTTGTTCTTGCAATTTTGCACACGCTAGCCCCTTGTTCTTGCAATTTTGCACACGCTAGACCCTTGTTCTTGAAATTTTGCACACGTTAGGCCCTTGTTCTTGCAATTTTGTACACGCTAGGCCCTTGTTCTTGCAATTATGTACACGCAATGCCCTTGATCTTGCTATTTTGCACACGCTAGACCCTTGTTCTTGCAATTTTGCACTCGCTAGGCCCTTGTTCTTGCAATTTTGCATACGCTCGGCCCTTGTTCTTGCTAGTTTGCATACGCTAGGCCCTTGTTCTTGCTATTTTGCACACGCTAGGCCCTTGGTCTTCCAATTTTGCACTCGCTAGGCCCTTGTTCTTGCAATTTTGCACACGCTAGGCCCTTGTTCTTGCCATTTTGCACACGCTAGGCCCTTGTTCTTGCAATTTTGGCATACGCTAGGCCCTTATTCTTGCAATTTTGCACACGCTAGGCCCTTGTTCTTGCAATTTTGCACACGCTAGGCCCTTGTTCCTGCAATTTTGCACACGCTAGGCCCTTATTCTTGCAATTTTGTACACGCTAGGCCTTTGTTCTTGCAATTTTGCACATGCTAGGCCCTTTTTTCTTGCTACTTTGCACATGCTACGTCCTTAATCTTGCAATTTTGCACACGCTAGGCACTTGTTCTTGCAATTTTGCACACGCTAGACCCTTGTTCTTGAAAGTTAACACATGCTAGGCCCTTGTTCTTGCAATTTTGTACACGCTAGGCCCTTGTTCTTGCTATTTTGCACACGCTAGACCCTTGTTCCTGCAATTTTGCACTCGCTAGTCCTTTGTTCTTGCAATTTTGCACACGCTCGGCCCTTGTTCTTGCTAGTTTGCACACGCTAGGACCATTTTTCTTGCTATTTTGCACACGCTAGGCCCTTGTTCTTGCAATTTTGCACTCGCTAGGCTCTTGTTCTTGCCATTTTGCACACGCTAAGCCCTTGTTCTTCCTATTTTGCAAACGCTAGGCCCTTGTTCTTGCAATTTTGCACTCGCTAGGCCCTTGTTCTTGCAATTTTGCACACGCTAGGCCCTTGTTCTTGCAATTTTGGCATACGCTAGGCCCTTATTCTTGAAATTTTGCACACGCTAGGCCCTTGTTCTTGCAATTTTGCACACGCTAGGCACTTGTTCTTGCTATTTTGCACACGCTAGGCCCTTGTTCTTGCAATTTTGGACACGCTAGGCCCTTATTCTTGCAATTTTGCATACGCTAGGCCCTTGTTCTTGAAATTTTGCACATGCTAGGCCCTTTGTTCTTGCTACTTTGCACATGCTACGCCCTTAATCTTGCAATTTTGCACACGCTAGGCCCTTGTTCTTGCAATTTTGCACACGCTAGACCCTTGTTCTTGAAAGTTTGCACACGCTAGGCCCTTGTTTTTGCAATTTTGCACACGCTAGGCCCTTGTTCTTGCAATTTTGTACACGCTAGGCCCTTGTTCTTTCTATTTTGCACACGCTAGACCCTTGTTCTTGCAATTTTGCACTCGCTAGTTCCTGGTTCTTGCAATTTTGCACACGCTCGGCCCTTGTTCTTGCTAGTTTGCACACGCTAGGCCCATGTTCTTGCTATTTTGCACACGCTAGGCCCTTGTTCTTGAAATTTTGCACATGCTAGGCCCTTTGTTCTTGCTACTTTGCACATGCTACGCCCTTAATCTTGCAATTTTGCACACGCTAGGCCCTTGTTCTTGCAATTTTGCACACGCTAGACCCTTGTTCTTGAAAGTTTGCACACGCTAGGCCCTTGTTTTTGCAATTTTGCACACGCTAGGCCCTTGTTCTTGCAATTTTGTACACGCTAGGCCCTTGTTCTTTCTATTTTGCACACGCTAGACCCTTGTTCTTGCAATTTTGCACTCGCTAGTTCCTGGTTCTTGCAATTTTGCACACGCTCGGCCCTTGTTCTTGCTAGTTTGCACACGCTAGGCCCATGTTCTTGCTATTTTGCACACGCTAGGCCCTTGTTCTTGCAATTTTGCACTCGCTAGGCCCTTGTTCTTGCAATTTTGCACACGCTAGGCCCTTGTTCTTGCCATTTTGCACACGCTAGGCACTTGTTCTTGCAATTTTGGCATACGCTAGGCCCTTATTCTTGCAATTTTGCACACGCTAGGCCCTTATTCTTGCAATTTTGCACACGCTAGGCCCTTGTTCCTGCAATTTTGCACACGCTAGGCCCTTATTCTTGCAATTTTGCACACCCTAGGCACTTGTTCTTGCAATTTTGCACACGCTAGACCCTTGTTCTTGAAAGTTTGCACATGCTAGGCCCTTGTTCTTGCAATTTTGTACACGCTAGGCCCTTGTTCTTGCTATTTTGCACACGCTAGACCCTTGTTCCTGCAATTTTGCACTCGCTAGTCCTTTGTTCTTGCGATTTTGCACACGCTCGGCCCTTGTTCTTGCTAGTTTGCACACGCTAGGACCATTTTTCTTGCTATTTTGCACACGCTAGGCCCTTGTTCTTGCAATTTTGCACTCGCTAGGCCCTTGTTCTTGCAATTTTGCACACGCTAGGCCCTTGTTCTTGCCATTTTGCACACGCTAGGCCCTTGTTCTTCCTATTTTGCACACGCTAGGCCCTTGTTCTTGCAATTTTGCTCTCACGAGGCCCTTGTTCTTGCTTTTTTGCAGACGCTAGGCCCTTGTTCTTGCCATTTTGCACACGCTAGGCCCTTGTTCTTGCAATTTTGCACACGCTAGGCCCTTGTTTTTGCAATTTTGCAAACGCTAGGCCCTTGTTCTTGCAATTTTGCACTCGATAGGCCCTTGTTCTTGGAATTTTGCACACGCTAGGCCCTTGTTCTTCCTGTTTTGCACACGCTAGGCCCTTTTTCTTGCAATTTTGCACTCGCTAGGCCCTTGTTCTTGCTATTTTGCACACGCTAGGCCCTTGCTCTTGCCATTTTGGAGACGCTAGGCCTTTGTTCTTTCTATTTTGCACACGCTAGGCCCTTGTTCTTGCAATTTTGCACACGCTAGGCCCTTGTTCTTGCAATTTTGCACACGCTAGGCCCTTCTTCTTGCTACTTTGCACATGCCACGCCCTTGTTCTTGCAATTTTGCACACGCTAGCCCCTTGTTCTTGCAATTTTGCACACCCTAGATCCTTGTTCTTGAAATTTTGCACACGCTAGCCCCTTGTTCTTGCAATTTTGTACACGCTAGGCCCTTGTTCTTGCAATTATGTACACGCTATGCCCTTGATCTTGCTATTTTGCACACGCTAGACCCTTGTTCTTGCAATTTTGCATACGCTCGGCCCTTGTTCTTGCTAGTTTGCACACGCTAGGCCCTTGTTCTTGCTATTTTGCACACGCTTGGCCCTTGTTCTTCCAATTTTGCACTCGCTAGGCCCTTGTTCTTGCAATTTTGCACTCGCTAGGCTCTTGTTCTTGCCATTTTGCACACGCTAAGCCCTTGTTCTTCCTATTTTGCAAACGCTAGGCCCTTGTTCTTGCAATTTTGCACTCGCTAGGCCCTTGTTCTTGCAATTTTGCACACGCTAGGCCCTTGTTCTTGCAATTTTGGCATACGCTAGGCCCTTATTCTTGAAATTTTGCACACGCTAGGCCCTTGTTCTTGCAATTTTGCACACGCTAGGCCCTTGTTCTTGCAATTTTGCACATGCTAGGCCCTTTGTTCTTGCTTTTTTGCACATGCTACGCCCTTAATCTTGCAATTTTCCACATGCTAGGCCCTTTGTTCTTGCTACTTTGCACATGCTACGCCCTTAATCCTGCAATTTTGCACACGCTAGGCCCTTGTTCTTGCAATTTTGCACACGCTAGACCCTTGTTCTTCAAAGTTTGCACACGCTAGGCCCTTGTTTTTGCAATTTTGCACACGCTAGGTCCTTGTTCTTGCAATTTTGTACACGCTAGGCCCTTGTTCTTTCTATTTTGCACACACTTGACCCTTGTTCTTGCAATTTTGCACTCGCTAGTCCTTGGTTCTTGCAATTTTGCACACGCTCGGCCCTTGTTCTTGCTAGTTTGCACACGCTAGGCCCATGTTCTTGCTATTTTGCACACGCTAGGCCCTTGTTCTTGCAATTTTGCACTCGCTAGGCCCTTGTTCTTGCAATTTTGCACACGCTAGGCCCTTGTTCTTGCCATTTTGCACACGCTAGGCCCTTGTTCCTGCAATTTTGCACACGCTAGGCCCTTATTCTTGCAATTTTGCACACGCTAGGCCTTTGTTCTTGCAATTTTGCACATGCTAGGCCCTTTTTTCTTGCTACTTTGCACATGCTACGTCCTTAATCTTGCAATTTTGCACACGCTAGGTACTTGTTCTTGCAATTTTGCACACGCTAGTCCCTTGTTCTTGAAAGTTTGCACATGCTAGGCCCTTGTTCTTGCAATTTTGTACACGCTAGGCCCTTGTTCTTGCTATTTTGCACACGCTAGACCCTTGTTCCTGCAATTTTGCACTCGCTAGTCCTTTGTTCTTGCAATTTTGCACACGCTCGGCCCTTGTTCTGGCTAGTTTGCACACGCTAGGACCATTTTTTTTGCTATTTTGCACACGCTAGGCCCTTGTTCTTGCAATTTTGCACTCGCTAGGCCCTTGTTCTTGCAATTTTGCACACGCTAGGCCCTTGTTCTTGCCATTTTGCACACGCTAGGCCCTTGTTCTTCCTATTTTGCACACGCTAGGCCCTTGTTCTTGCAATTTTGCACTCACCAGGCCCTTGTTCTTGCTTTTTGGCAGACGCTAGGCCCTTGTTCTTGCCATTTTGCACACGCTAGGCCCTTGTTTTTGCAATTTTGCACACGCTAGGCCCTTGTTTTTGCAATTTTGCAAACGCTAGGCCCTTGTTCTTGCAATTTTGCACTCGATAGGCCCTTGTTCTTGGAATTTTGCACACGCTAGGCCCTTGTTCTTCCTGTTTTGCACACGCTAGGCCCTTATTCTTGCAATTTTGCACTCGCTAG
The DNA here is from genome assembly GCA_948144175.1 of Closterium sp. NIES-65. Taxonomy (NCBI): domain Eukaryota; kingdom Viridiplantae; phylum Streptophyta; class Zygnematophyceae; order Desmidiales; family Closteriaceae; genus Closterium; species Closterium sp. NIES-65. The sequence goes on along the minus strand of CANXME010000511.1, from coordinate 275,062 downwards.
GCCCTTGTTCTTGCTATTTTGCACACGCTAGGCCCTTGCTCTTGCCATTTTGGAGACGCTAGGCCTTTGTTCTTTCTATTTTGCACACGCTAGGCCCTTGTTCTTGCAATTTTGCACACGCTAGGCCCTTGTTCTTGCAATTTTGCACACGCTAGGCCCTTGTTCTTGCTACTTTGCACATGCCACGCCCTTGTTCTTGCAATTTTGCACACGCTAGCCCCTTGTTCTTGCAATTTTGCACACGCTAGAGCCCTGTTCTTGAAATTTTGCACACGCTAGGCCCTTGTTCTTGCAATTTTGTACACGCTAGGCCCTTGTTCTTGCAATGATGTACACGCTATGCCCTTGATCTTGCTATTTTGCACACGCTAGACCCTTGTTCTTGCAATTTCGCACTCGCTAGGCCCTTGTTCTTGCAATTTTGCATACGCTCGGCCCTTGTTCTTGCTAGTTTGCACACGCTAGGCCCTTGTTCTTGCTATTTTGCACACGCTTGGCCCTTGTTCTTCCAATTTTGCACTCGCTAGGCCCTTGTTCTTGCAATTTTGCACTCGCTAGGCTCTTGTTCTTGCCATTTTGCACACGCTAAGCCCTTGTTCTTCCTATTTTGCAAACGCTAGGCCCTTGTTCTTGCAATTTTGCACTCGCAAGGCCCTTGTTCTTGCTTTTTTGCACACGCTAGGCCCTTTTTCTTGCTATTTTGCACACGTTAGGCCATCGTTCTTGCAATTTTGCACACTCTAGGCCCTTGCTCTTGCAATTTTGCACTCGCTCTGCCCTTGTTGCAATTTTGCACACGCTAGGACCTTGTTCTTGCACTTTTGCACACGCTAGATCCTTGTTCTTGCAATTTTGCACACGCTATGCCCCTTCTTGCAATTTTTCACTCGCTAGGCCCTTGTTCTTGCTATTTTGCACACGATAGGCCCTTGTTCTAACACATTTGCACTCGCTAGGCCCTTGTTCTTGCTATTTTGCACACGATAGGCCCTTGTTCTAACAAATTTGCACTCGCTAGGCCCTTGTTCTTGCTATTTTGCACTCGCTAGGCCCTTGTTCTTGCAATTTTGCACACGCTAGGCCCTTGTTCTTGCAATTTTGGCATACGCTAGGCCCTTATTCTTGAAATTTTGCACACGCTAGGCCCTTGTTCTTGCAATTTTGCACACGCTAGGCCCTTGTTCTTGCAATTTTGCACACGCTAGGCCCTTGTTCTTGCAATTTTGCACACGCTAGGCCCTCATTCTTGCAATTTTGCATACGCTAGGCCCTTGTTCTTGAAATTTTGCACATGCTACGCCCTTAATCTTGCAATTTTGCACACGCTAGGCCCTTGTTCTTGCAATTTTGCACACGCTAGACCCTTGTTCTCGAAAGTTTGCACACGCTAGGCCCTTGTTTTTGCAATTTTGCACACGCTAGGCCCTTGTTCTTGCAATTTTGTACACGCTAGGCCCTTGTTCTTTCTATTTTGCACACGCTAGACCCTTGTTCTTGCAATTTTGCACTCGCTAGTCCTTTGTTCTTGCAATTTTGCACACGCTCGGCCCTTGTTCTTGCTAGTTTGCACACGCTAGGCCCTTGTTCTTGCTATTTTGCACACGCTAGGCCCTTGTTCTTGCAATTTTGCACTCGCTAGGCCCTTGTTCTTGCAATTTTGCACACGCTAGGCCCTTGTTCTTGCAATTTTGGCATACGCTAGGCCCTTATTCTTGCAATTTTGCACTCGCTAGGCCCTTGTTCTTGCTATTTTGCACACGATAGGCCCTTGTTCTAACAAATTTGCACTCGCTAGGCCCTTGTTCTTGCTATTTTGCACTCGCTAGGCCCTTGTTCTTGCAATTTTGCACACGCTAGCCCCTTGTTCTTGCAATTTTGCACACGCTAGACCCTTGTTCTTGAAATTTTGCACACGCTAGGCCCTTGTTCTTGCAATTTTGTACACGCTAGGCCCTTGTTATTGCAATTATGTACACGCTATGCCCTTGATCTTGCTATTTTGCATACGCTAGACCCTTGTTCTTGCAATTTTGCACTCGCTAGGCCCTTGTTCTTGCAATTTTGCATACGCTCGGCCCTTGTTCTTGCTAGTTTGCACACGCTAGGCCCTTGTTCTTGCTATTTTGCACACGCTAGGCCCTTGTTCTTGCTATTTTGCACACGCTAGGCCCTTGTTCTTGCAATTTTGCACACGCTAGGCCCTTATTCTTGCAATTTTTCATACGCTAGGCCCTTGTTCTTGAAATTTTGCACATGCTACGCCCTTAATCTTGCAATTTTGCACACGCTAGGCCCTTGTTCTTGCAATTTTGCACACGCTAGACTCTTGTTCTTGAACGTTTGCACACGCTAGGCCCTTGTTTTTGCAATTTTGCACACGCTAGGCCCTTGTTCTTTCTATTTTGCACACGCTAGACCCTTGTTCTTGCAATTTTGCACTCGCTAGTCTCTTGTTCTTGCAATTTGGCACACGCTCGGCCCTTGTTCTTGCTAGTTTGCACACGCTAGGCCCTTGTTCTTGCTATTTTGCACACACTAGGCCCTTGTTCTTGCAATTTTGCACTCGCTAGGCCCTTGTTCTTGCAATTTTGCACACGCTAGGCCCTTGTTCTTGCCATTTTGCACACGCTAGGCCCTTGTTCTTGCTATTTTGGCATACGCTAGGCCCTTATTCTTGCAATTTTGCACACGCTAGGCCCTTGTTCTTGCAATTTTGCACACGCTAGGCCCTTGTTCCTGCAATTTTGCACACGCTAGGCCCATATTCTTGCAATTTTGCACACGCTAGGCCTTTGTTCTTGCAATTTTGCACATGCTAGGCCCTTTTTTCCTTCTACTTTGCACATGCTACGTCCTTAATCTTGCAATTTTGCACACGCTAGGCACTTGTTCTTGCAATTTTGCACACGCTAGACCCTTGTTCTTGAAAGTTTGCACATGCTAGGCCCTTGTTCTTGCAATTTTGTACACGCTAGGCCCTTGTTCTTGCTATTTTGCAGTCGCTAGGCCCTTGTTCTTGCTATTTTGCACTCGCTAGGCCCTTGTTCTTGCTATTTTGCACTCGCTAGGCCCTTGTTCTTGCAATTTTGCACACGCTAGCCCCTTGTTCTTGCTATTTTGCACACGCTAGACCCTTGTTCTTGAAATTTTGCACACGCTAGGCCCTTGTTCTTGCAATTTTGTACACGCTAGGCCCTTGTTCTTGCAATTATGTACACAATATGCTCCTGATCTTGCTATTTTGCACACGCTAGACCCTTGTTCTTGCAATTTTGCACTCGCTAGGCCCTTGTTCTTGCAATTTTGCATACGCTCGGCCCTTGTTCTTGCTAGTTTGCACACGCTAGGCCCTTGTTCTTGCTATTTTGCACACGCTTGGCCCTTGTTCTTCCAATTTTGCACTCGCTAGGCCCTTGTTCTTGCAATTTTGCACTCGCTAGGCTCTTGTTCTTGCCATTTTGCACACGCTAAGCCCTTGTTCTTCCTATTTTGCAAACGCTAGGCCCTTGTTCTTGCAATTTTCCACTCGCTAGGCCCTTGTTCTTGCTATTTTGCACACGCTAGGCCCTTTTTCTTGCTATTTTGCACACGTTAGGCACTTGTTCTTGCAATTTTGCACACGCTAGACCCTTGTTCTTGAAAGTTTGCACATGCTAGGCCCTTGTTCTTGCAATTTTGTACACGCTAGGCCCTTGTTCTTGCTATTTTGCACACGCTAGGCCCTTGTTCTTGCTATTTTGCACTCGCTAGGCCCTTGTTCTTGCAATTTTGCACACGCTAGGCCCTTGTTCTTGCAATTTTGGCATACGCTAGGCCCTTATTCTTGAAGTTTTGCACACGCTAGGCCCTTGTTCTTGCAATTTTGCACACACTAGGCCCTTGTTCTTGCTATTTTGCACACGCTAGGCCCTTGTTCTTGCAATTTTGCACACGCTAGGCCCTTGTTCTTGCAATTTTGCACACGCTAGGCCCTTGTTTTTGCAATTTTGCACATGCTAGGCCCTTTGTTCTTGCTACTTTGCACATGCTACGCCCTAAATCTTGCAATTTTGCACACGCTAGGCCCTTGTTCTTGCAATTTTGCACACGCTAGACCCTTGTTCTTGAAAGTTTGCACACGCTAGGCCCTTGTTTTTGCAATTTTGCACATGCTAGGCCCTTGTTCTTGCACTTTTGTACACGCTAGGCCCTTGTTCTTGCTATTTTGCACACGCTAGACCCTTGTTCCTGCAATTTTGCACTCGCTGGTCCTTTGTTCTTGCAATTTTGCACACGCTCGGCCCTTGTTCTTGCTAGTTTGCACACGCTAGGCCCTTGTTCTTCCTATTTTGCACACGCTAGGCCCTTGTTCTCCCTATTTTGCACACGCTAGGCCCTTGTTCTTGCAATTTTGCACTCGCTAGGCCCTTGTTCTTGCAATTTTGCACACGCTAGGCCCTTGTTCTTGCCATTTTGCACACGCTAGGCCCTTGTTCTTCCTATTTTGCACACGCTAGGCCCTTGTTCTTGCAATTTTGCACTCACTAGGCCCTTGTTCTTGCTATTTTGCAGACGCTAGGCCCTTGTTCTTGCTAGTTTGCACACGCTAGGCATGTTCTTGCTATTTTGCACACGCTAGGCCCTTGTTCTTGCAATTTTGCAATCGCTAGGCCCTTGTTCTTGCTATTTTACACACGCTAGGCCCTTGTTGTTGCAATTTTGCACTCGATAGGCCCTTGTTCTTGCAATTTTGCACACGCTAGGCCCTTGTTCTTCCTATTTTGCACACGCTAGGCCCTTGTTCTTGCAATTTTGCACTCGCTAGGCCCTTGTTCTTGCTATTTTGCACACGCTAGGCCCTTGTTCTTGCCAATTTGCAGATGCTAGGACTTTGTTCTTGCTATTTTGCACACGCTAGGCCCTTGTTCTTGCAATTTTGTATACGCTAGGCCCTTGTTCTTGCAATTTTGCACACGCTAGGCCCTTGTTCTTGCAATTTTGCACACGCCAGGCCCTTGTTCTTGCAATTTTGCACACGCTAGGCCCTTGTTCCTGCTACTTTGCACATGCTACGCCCTTGTTCTTTCAATTTTGCACACGCTAGCCCCTTGTTCTTGCAATTTTGCACACGCTAGACCCTTGTTCTTGAAATTTTGCACACGCTAGGCCCTTGTTCTTGCTATTTTGCACACGCTAGGCCCTTTTTCTTGCTATTTTGCACACGTTAGGCCCTTGTTCTTGCAATTTTGCACACGTTAGGCCCTTGCTCTTGAAAGTATACACACGCTAGGCCCTTGCTCTTGCAATTTTGCACTCGTTATGCCCTTGTTGCAATTTTGCACACGCTAGGACCTTGTTCTTGCACTTTTGCACACGCTAGGCCCTTGTTCTTGCTATTTTGCACACGCTAGGCCCTTGTTCTTGCAATTTGGCACACCCTAGGCCCTTATTCTTGCAATTTTGCACACGCTAGGCCCTTGTTCTTACAATTTTGCACATGCTAGACCCTTGTTCTTGCAATTTTGCACACTCTAGATCCTTGTTCTTGCAAGTTTTGCACACGCTAGGCCCTTGTTCTAGCAATTTTGCACACGCTAGGCCCTTGTTCTTGCTATTTTGCACACGCTAGGCCCTTGTTCTTGCAATTTGGCACACGCTAGGCCCATATTCTTGCAATTTTGCACACGCTAGGCCCTTGTTCTTACAATTTTGCACATGCTAGACCCTTGTTCTTGCAATTTTGCACACGCTAGGCCCTTGTTCTAGCTACTTTGCACATGCTACGCCCTTAATCTTGCAATTTTGCACACGCTAGACCCTTGTTCTTGCAATTCTGTACACGCTAGGCCCTTGTTCTTGCAATTTTGCACACGCTAGGCCCTTATTCTTGCAATTTTGCACACGCTAGGCCCTTGTTCTTGCAATTTTGCACATGCTAGGCCCTTTGTTCTTGCTACTTTGCACATGCTACGCCCTTAATCCTGCAATTTTGCACACGCTAGGCCCTTGTTCTTGCAGTTTTGCACACGCTAGACCCTTGTTCTTGCAATTTTGTACACGGTAGGCTCTTGTTCTTTCAATTTTGTACACGCTAGGCCCTTGTTTTTGCAATTTTGAATACGCTAGGCCCTTGTTCTTGCAATTTTGTACACGCTAGGCCCTTGTTCTTGCTATTTTGCACACGCTAGACCCTTGTTTCTGCAATTTTGCCCTTACTAGTCCTTTGTTCTTGCAATTTTCACATGCTCAGCCCTTGTTCTTGCTGGATTGCACACGCTAGGCCCTTGATCTTGCTATTTTGCACACGCTAGGCCCTTGTTCTTGCAATTTTGCACTCGCTAGGTTCTTGTTCTTGCAATTTTGCACACGCTAGGCCCTTGTTCTTGCCATTTTGCACACGCTAGGCCCTTGTTTTTCCTATTTTGCACACGCTAGGCCTTTGTTCTTTCAATTTTGCACTCATTAGGCCCTTGTTCTTGCTATTTTGCAGACGCTAGGCCCTTGTTCTTGCCATTTTGCACACGCTAGGCCCTTGTTCTTGCAATTTTGCACACGCTAGGCCCTTGTTCTTGCAATTTTGCAAACGCTAGGCCCTTGTTCTTGCTAGTTTGCACACGCTAGGCCCTTGTTCTTGCAATTTTGCACACGCTAGTCCCTTGTTCTTGCCATTTTGCACACGCTAGGCCCTTGTTCTTCCTTTTTTGCACACGCTAGGCCCTTGTTCTTGCAATTTTGCACTCGCTAGGCCCTTGTTCTTGCAATTTTGCATACGCTAGGCCCTTGTTCTTGCCATTTTGCACACGCTAGGCCTTTGTTCTTGCTATTTTGCACACGTTAGGCCCTTGGTCTTGCAATTTTGCACATGATAGGCCCTTGCTCTTGAAAGTATACACACGCTAGGCCCTTGCTCTTGCAATTTTGCACTCGCTCTGCCCTTGTTCTTGCAATTTTGCACACGCTAGGACCTTGTTCTTTCACTTTTGCACACGCTAGATCCTTGTTCTTGCAAGTTTGCACACGCTATGCCCTTTTTCTTGCAATGTTTCACTCGCTAGGCCCTTGTTTTTGCTATTTTGCACACGATAGGCCCTTGTTCTTACAAATTTGCACTCGCTAGGCCCTTTTCTAGCTATTTTGCACACGCTAGGCCCTTGTTCTTGCAATTTTGCACACGCTAGGCCCTTGTTCTTGCTATTTTGCACACGCTAGGCCCTTGTTCTTGCAATTTTGCACACGCTAGGCCCTTGTTCTTGCAATTTTGCACACGCTAGGCCCTTGTTCTTGCAATTTTGCACATGCTAGACCCTTGTTCTTGCAATTTTGTACATGCTAGGCCCTTGTTCTTGCTATTCTGCACACGCTTGGCCCTTGTTCTTGCAATTTTGCACTCGCTAGGCCCTTGTTCTTGCAATTGTGCACTCACTAGGCTCTTGTTCTTGCCATTTGCACACGCTAAGCCCTTGTTCTTCCTATTTTGCAAACGCTAGGCCCTTGTTCTTGCAATTTTGCACTCGCTAGGCCCTTGTTCTTGCTATTTTGCACACGCTAAGCCCTTTTTCTTGCAATTTTGCACACGTTAGGCCCTTGTTCTTGCAATTTTGCACACGTTAGGCCCTTGCTCTTGCAATTGTGCACACGCTAGGCCCTTGTTCTTGCAATTTTGCACATGCTAGACCCTTGTTCTTGCAATTTTGTACACGCTAGGCCCTTGTTCTTGCTATTCTGCACACGCTTGGCCCTTGTTCTTGCAATTTTGCACTCGCTAGGCCCTTGTTCTTGCAATTGTGCACTCACTAGGCTCTTGTTCTTGCCATTTTGCACATGCTAAGCCCTTGTTCTTCCTATTTTGCAAACGCTAGGCCCTTGTTCTTGCAATTTTGCACTCGCTAGGCCCTTGTTCTTGCTATTTTGCACACGCTAGGCCCTTGTTCTTGCAATTTTGCACACGCTAGGCCCTTGTTCTTGCTATTTTGCACACGCTAGGCCCTTGTTCTTGCAATTTTGCACACGCTAGGCCCTTGTTCTTGCAATTTTGCACACGCTAGGCCCTTGTTCTTGCAATTTTGCACATGCTAGACCCTTGTTCTTGCAATTTTGTACATGCTAGGCCCTTGTTCTTGCTATTCTGCACACGCTTGGCCCTTGTTCTTGCAATTTTGCACTCGCTAGGCCCTTGTTCTTGCAATTGTGCACTCACTAGGCTCTTGTTCTTGCCATTTGCACACGCTAAGCCCTTGTTCTTCCTATTTTGCAAACGCTAGGCCCTTGTTCTTGCAATTTTGCACTCGCTAGGCCCTTGTTCTTGCTATTTTGCACACGCTAAGCCCTTTTTCTTGCAATTTTGCACACGTTAGGCCCTTGTTCTTGCAATTTTGCACACGTTAGGCCCTTGCTCTTGCAATTGTGCACACGCTAGGCCCTTGTTCTTGCAATTTTGCACATGCTAGACCCTTGTTCTTGCAATTTTGTACACGCTAGGCCCTTGTTCTTGCTATTCTGCACACGCTTGGCCCTTGTTCTTGCAATTTTGCACTCGCTAGGCCCTTGTTCTTGCAATTGTGCACTCACTAGGCTCTTGTTCTTGCCATTTTGCACATGCTAAGCCCTTGTTCTTCCTATTTTGCAAACGCTAGGCCCTTGTTCTTGCAATTTTGCACTCGCTAGGCCCTTGTTCTTGCTATTTTGCACACGCTAGGCCCTTTTTCTTGCAATTTTGAACACGATAGGCCCTTGTTCTTGCAATTTTGCACTCGCTAGTCCTTTCTTCTTGCAATTTTTCACATGCTCGGCCCTTGTTCTTGCTAGTTTGCACACGCTAGGCCCTTGTTCTTGCTAATTTGCACACGCTAGGCCCTTGTTCTTGCAGTTTTGCCATCGCTAGGCCCTTGTTCTTGCAATTTTGCAAACGCTAGGCCCTTGTTCTTGCCATTTTGCACACGCTAGGCCCTTGTTTTTCCTATTTTGCACACGCTAGGCCCTTGTTCTTTCAATTTTGCACTCACTAGGCCCTTGTTCTTGCTATTTTGCAGACGCTAGGCCCTTGTTCTTGCCATTTTGCACACGCTAGGCCCTTGTTCTTGCAATTTTGCACACGCTAGGCCCTTGTTCTTGCAATTTTGCAAACGCTAGGCCCTTGTACTTGCTAGTTTGCACACGCTAGGCCCTCGTTCTTGCAATTTTGCACTCGATAGGCCCTTGTTCTTGCAATTTTGCACACGCTAGTCTCTTGTTCTTGCCATTTTGCACACGCTAGGCCCTTGTTCTTCCTTTTTTGCACACGCTAGGCCCTTGTTCGTGCAATTTTGCACTCGCTAGGCCTTTGTTCTCGCTTTTTTGCATACGTTAGGCCTTTGTTCTCGCTTTTTTGCACACGTTAGGCCCTTGGTCTTGCAATTTTGCACATGTTAGACCCTTGCTCTTGAAAGTATACACATGCTAGACCCTTGCTCTTGCAATTTTGCACTCGCTATGCCCTTGTTCTTGCAATTTTGCACACGCTAGGACCTTGTTCTTTCACTTTTGCACACGCTAGATCCTTGTTCTTGCAAGTTTGCACGCGCTAGGCCCTTTTTCTTGCAATGTTTCACTCGCTAGTCCCTTGTTCTCGCTCTTTTGCACACGATAGGCCCTTGTTCTTACAAATTTGCACTCGCTAGGCCCTTTTTCTTGCTATTTTGCACTCGCTAGGCCCTTGTTCTTGCAATTTTGCACACGCTAGGCCCTTGTTCTTGCAATTTTGGCATACGCTAGGCCCTTGTTCTTGAAGTTTTGCACACGCTAGGCCCTTGTTCTTGAAGTTTTGCACACGCTAGGCCCTTGTTCTTGCAATTTTGCATACGCTAGGCCCTTGTTCTTGCTATTTTGCACACGTTAGGCCCTTGTTCTTGCAATTTTGCACACGCTAGGCCCTTGTTCTTGCAATTTTGCACACGCTAGGCCCTTGTTCTTGCAATTTTGCACATGCTAGACCCTTGTTCTTGCAATTTTGTACACGCTAGGCCCTTGTTCTTGCTACTTTGCACATGCTACGCCCTTAATCTTGCAAATTTGCACACGCTAGGCCCTTGTTCTTGAAGTTTTGCATACGCTATGCCCTTGTTCTTGCAATTTTGCACACGCTAGGCCCTTGTTCTTGCAATTTTGCACACGCTAGGCCCTTGTTCTTGCAATTTTGCACACGCTAGGCCCTTGTTCTTGCAATTTTGCACACGCTAGGCCCTTGATGTTGCAATTTTGCACATGCTAGACCCTTGTTCTTGCAATTTTGCACACGCTAACCCTTGTTCTTGCAATTTTGTACACAGTAGGCCCTTGTTCTTGCAATTTTGTACACGCTAGGCCCTTGTTTTTGCAATTTTGAATATGCTAGGCCCTTGTTCTTGCAATTTTGTACACGCTAGGCCCTTGTTCTTGCTATTTTGCACACGCTAGACCCTTGTTCCTGCAATTTTGCACTCGCTAGTCCTTTGTTCTTGCAATTTTTCACATGCTCGGCCCTTGTTCTTGCTAGTTTGCACACGCTAGGCCCTTGTTCTTGCTATTTTGCACACGCTAGGCCCTTGTTCTTGCAATTTTGCACTCGCTAGGCCCTTGTTATTGCAATTTTGCACACGCTAGGCCCTTGTTCTTGCCATTTTGCACACGCTAGGCCCTTGTTTTTCCTATTTTGCACACGCTAGGCCCTTGTTCTTTCAATTTTGCACTCACTAGGCGCTTGTTCTTGCTATTTTGCAGACGCTAGGCCCTTGTTCTTGCCATTTTGCACATGCTAGGCCCTTGTTCTTGCAATTTTGCACACGCTAGGCCCTTGTTCTTGCAATTTTGCAAACGCTAGGCCCTTGTTCTTGCTAGTTTGCACATGCTAGGCCCTTGTTCTTGCAATTTTGTACTCGATAGGCCCTTGTTCTTGCAATTTTGCACACACTAGACCCTTGTTCTTACCATTTTGTACACGCTAGGCCCTTGTTCTTCCTATTTTGCACACGCTAGGCCCTTGTTCTTGCAATTTTGCACTCGCTAGGCCCTTGTTCTTGCTATTTTGCACACGCTAGGCCCTTGTTCTTGCCATTTTGCACACGCTAGTCCTTTGTTCTTGTTATTTTGCACACGTTAGGCCCTTGGTCTTGCAATGTTGCACATGTTAGGCCCTTGCTCTTGAAAGCATACACATGCTAGGCCATTGCTCTTGCAATTTTGCACTCGCTATGCCAATGTTCTTGCAATTTTGCACACGCTAGTCCCTTTTTCTTGCCATTTTGCACACGCTAGGCCCTTGTTCTTCCTTTTTTAGACACGCTAGGCCCTTGTTCTTGCAATTTTGCACTCGCTAGGCCCTTGTTCTTGCTATTTTGCATACGCTAGGCCCTTGTTCTTGCCATTTTGCACACGCTAGGCCTTTGTTCTTGCTATTTTGCACACGTTAGGCCCTTGGTCTTGCAATTTTGCACATGTTAGGCCCTTGCTCTTGAAAGTATACACATGCTAGGCCCTTGCTCTTGCAATTTTGCACTCGCTATGCCCTTGTTCTTGCAATTTTGCACACGCTAGGACCTTGTTCTTTCACTTTTGCACACGCTAGATCCTTGTTCTTGCAAGTTTGCACACGCTAGGCCCTTTTTCTTGCAATGTTTCACTCGCTAGGCCCTTGTTCTTGCTATTTTGCACACGATAGGCCCTTGTTCTTACAAATTTGCACTCGCTAGGCCCTTTTTCTTGCTATTTTGCACTCGCTAGGCCCTTGTTCTTGCAATTGTGCACACGCTAGGCCCTTGTTCTTGCAATTTTGGCATACGCTAGGCCCTTGTTCTTTAAGTTTTGCACACGCTAGGCCCTTGTTCTTGAAGTTTTGCACACGCTAGGCCCTTATTCTTGCAATTTTGCACACGCTAGGCCCTTGTTCTTGCTATTTTGCACACGCTAGGCCCTTGTTCTTGCAATTTTGCACACGCGAGGTGCTTGTTCTTGCAATTTTGCACACGCTAGGCCCTTGTTCTTGCAATTTTGCACATGCTAGACCCTTGATCTTGCAATTTTGTACACGCTAGGCCCTTGTTCTTGCTACTTTGAACATGCTACGCCCTTAATCTTGCAATTTTGCACACGCTAGGCCCTTGTTCTTGCAATTTTGCACACGCTAGACCCTTGTTCTTGCAATTTTGTACACGCTAGGCCCTTGTTCTTGCAATTTTGCACACGCTAGGCCCTTATTCTTGCAATTTTGCACACGATAGGCCCTTGTTCTTGCAATTTTGCACATGCTAGGCCCTTTGTTCTTGCTACTTTGCACATGCTACGCCCTTAATCCTGCAATTTTGCACACGCTAGGCCCTTGTTCTTGCAATTTTGCACACGCTAGACCCTTGTTCTTGCAATTTTGAACACGGTAGGCCCTTGTTCTTGCAATTTTGTACACGCTAGGCCCTTGTTTTTGCAATTTTGAATACGCTAGGCCCTTGTTCATGCAATTTTGTACACGCTAGGCCCTTGTTCTTGCTATTTTGCACACGCTAGACCATTGTTCCTGCAATTTTGCACTCGCTAGTCCTTTGTTCTTGCAATTTTCACATGCTCGGCCCTTGTTCTTGCTAGTTTGCACACGCTAGGCCCTTGTTCTTGCTATTTTGCACACACTAGGCCCTTGTTCTTGCAATTTTGCACTCGCTAGGCCCTTGTTATTGCAATTTTGCACACGCTAGGCCCTTGTTCTTGCCATTTTGCACACGCTAGGCCCTTGTTCTTCCTATTTTGCATACGCTAGGCCCTTGTTCTTTCAATTTTGCACTCACTAGGCCCTTGTTCTTGCTATTTTGCAGACGCTAGGCCCTTGTTCTTGCCATTTTGCACACGCTAGGCCCTTGTTTTTGCAATTTTGCACACGCTAGGCCCTTGTTCTTGCAATTTTGCAAACACTAGGCCCTTGTTCTTGCTAGTTTGCACACGCTAGGCCCTTGTTCTTGCAAATTTGCACTCGATAGGCCCTTGTTCTTGCAATTTTGCACACGCTAGTCCCTTGTTCTTGCCATTTTGCACACGCTAGGCCCTTGTTCTTCCTTTTTTGCACACGCTAGGCCCTTGTTCTTGCTATTTTGCACACGCTAGGCCCTTGTTCTTGCCATTTTGCACACGCTAATCCTTTGTTCTTGCTATTTTGCACACGTTAGGCCTTTGGTCTTGCAATTTTGCACATGTTAGGCCCTTGCTCTTGAAAGTATACACATGCTAGGCCCTTGCTCTTGCAATTTTGCACTCGCTATGCCCTTGTTCTTGCAATTTTGCACACGCTAGGACCTTGTTCTTGCACTTTTGCACACGCTAGATCCTTGTTCTTGCAAGTTTGCACACGCTAGGCCCTTTTTCCTGCAATTTTTCACTCGCCAGGCCCTTGTTCTTGCTATTTTGCACACGATAGGCCCTTGTTCTTACAAATTTGCACTCGCTAGGCCCTTTTTCTTGCTATTTTGCACTCGCTAGGCCCTTGTTCTTGCAATTTTGCACATGCTAGGCCCTTGTTCTTGCAATTTTGGCATACGCTAGGCCCTTGTTCTTGAAGTTTTGCACACGCTAGGCCCTTGTTCTTGAAGTTTTGCACACGCTAGGCCCTTGTTCTTGCTATTTTGCACACGCTAGGCCCTTGTTCTTGCTATTTTGCACACGCTAGGCCCTTGTTCTTGCAATTTTGCACACGCTAGGCCCGTTGTTCTTGCTACTTTGCACATGCTACGCCCTTAATCTTGCAATTTTGCACACGCTAGGCCCTTGTTCTTGCAATTTTGCACACGCTAGACCCTTGTTCTTGAAAGTTTGCACACGCTAGGCCATTGTTTTTGCAATTTTGCACACGCTAGGCCCTTGTTCTTGCAATTTTGTACACGCTAGGCCCTTGTTCTTGCTATTTTGCACACGCTAGACCCTTGTTCTCGCAATTTTGCACTCGCTAGGCATTTGTTCTTGCAATTTTGCACACGCTCGGCCCTTGTTCTTGCTAGTTTGCACACGCAAGGCCCTTGTTCTTGCTATTTTGCACACGCTAGGCCCTTGTTCTTGCAATTTTGGACACGCTAGGCCCTTATTCTTGCAATTTTGCATACGCTAGGCCCTTGTTCTTGAAATTTTGCACATGCTAGGCCCTTTGTTCTTGCTACTTTGCACATGCTACGCCCTTAATCTTGCAATTTTGCACACGCTAGGCCCTTGTTCTTGCAATTTTGCACACGCTAGACCCTTGTTCTTGAAAGTTTGCACACGCTAGGCCCTTGTTTTTGCAATTTTGCACACGCTAGGCCCTTGTTCTTGCAATTTTGTACACGCTAGGCCCTTGTTCTTGCTATTTTGCACACGCTAGACCCTTGTTCTCGTAATTTTGCACTCGCTAGGCATTTGTTCTTGCAATTTTGCACACGCTCGGCCCTTGTTCTTGCTAGTTTGCACACGCAAGGCCCTTGTTCTTGCTATTTTGCACACGCTAGGCCCTTGTTCTTGCAATTTTGCACACGCTAGGCCCTTGTTCTTGCAATTTTGCACACGCTAGGCCCTTGTTCTTGCCATTTTGCACATGCTAGGCCCTTGTTCTTCCTATTTTGCACATGCTAGGCCTTTGTTCTTGCAATTTTGCACTCACTAGGCCCTTGTTCTTGCTATTTTGCAGACGCTAGGCCCTCGTTCTTGCCATTTTGCACACGCTAGGCCCTTGTTCTTGCAATTTTGCAAACGCTAGGCCCTTGTTCTTGCTATTTTGCACACGCTAGGCCCTTGTTCTTGCAATTTTGCACTCGATAAGCCCTTGTTCTTGCAATTTTGCACACGCTAGGCCCTTGTTCTTGCCATTTTGCACACGCTAGGCCCTTGTTCTTCCTATTTTGCAGACGCTAGGCCCTTGTTCTTGCAATTTTGCACTCGCTAGGCCCTTGTTTTTGCTATTTTGCACACGCTAGGTCCTTGTTCTTGCAATTTTGCACACGTTAGGCCCTTGCTCTTGAAAGTATACACACGCTAGGCCCTTGCTCTGGCAATTTTGCACTCGCTATGCCCTTGTTGCAATTTTGCACATGCTAAGACCTTGTTCTTGAACTTTTGCACACGCTAGATCCTTGTTCTTGCAATTTTGCACACGCTAGGCCCTTTTTCTTGCAATTTTTCACTCGCTAGGCCCTTGTTCTTGCTATTTTGCACACGATAGGCCCTTGTTCTAACAAATTTGCACTCGCTAGGCCCTTGTTCTTGCTATTTTGCACTCGCTAGGCCCTTGTTCTTGCAATTTTGCACACGCTAGGCCCTTGTTCTTGCAATTTTGGCATACGCTAGGCCCTTATTCTTGAAGTTTTCCACACGCTAGGCCCTTGTTCCTGATATTTTGCACTCGATAGGCCCTTGTTCTTGAAATTTTGCACACGCTAGGCCCTTGTTCTTGCCATTTTGCACACTCTAGGCCCTTGTTCTTCCTATTTTGCACACGCTAGGCCCTTGTTCTTGCAATTTTGCACTCGCTAGGCCCTTGTTCTTGCTATTTTGCACACGCTAGGCCCTTGTTCTTGCCATTTTGCAGACGCTAGGCCTTTGTTCTTTCTATTTTGCACACGCTAGGCCCTTGTTCTTGCAATTTTGCACACGCTAGGCCCTTGTTCTTGCAATTTTGCACACGCTAGGCCCTTGTTCTTGCAATTTTGCACACGCCAGGCCCTTGTTCTTGCAATTTTGCACACGATAGGCCCTTGTTCTTGCTACTTTGCACATGCTACGCCCTTGTTCTTGCAATTTTGCACACGCTAGCCCCTTTTTCTTGAAATTTTGCACACGCTAGGCCCTTGTTCTTGCAATTTTGTACACGCTAGGCCCTTGTTCTTGCAATTATGTACACGCTATGCCCTTGTTCTTGCTATTTTGCACACGCTAGACCCTTGTTCTTGCAATTTTGCACTCGCTAGGCCCTTGTTCTTGCTAGTTTGCACACGCTAGGCCCTTGTTCTTCCTATTTTGCAAACGCTAGGCCCTTTTTCTTGCTATTTTACACACGTTAGGCACTTTTTCTTGATATTTTGCACACGTTAGGCCCTTGTTCTTGCAATTTTGCACACGTTATGCCCTTGTTCTTGAAAGTATACACACGCTAGGCCCTTGCTCTTGCAATTTTTCACTCGCTAGGCCCTTGTTCTAACAAATTTGCACTCGCTAGGCCCTTGTTCTTGCTATTTTGCACTCGCAAGGCCCTTGTTCTTGCAATTTTGCACACGCTAGGCCCTTGTTCTTGCAATTTTGGCATACGCTAGGCCCTTATTCTTGAAGTTTTCCACACGCTAGGCCCTTGTTCTTGCTATTTTGCACATGCTAGGCCCTTGTTGTTGCTATTTTTAACACGCTAGGCCCTTGTTCTTGCAATTTTGCACACGCTAGGCCCTTGTTCTTGCTATTTTGCACACGCTAGGCCCTTATTCTTTCAATTTTGCACTCGCTAGGCCCTTGTTCTTGCAATTTTGCACACGCTAGGCCCTTGTTCTTGCAATTTTGCACACGCTAGGCCCTTGTTCTTGCCATTTTGCACATGCTAGGCCCTTGTTCTTCCTATTTTGCACATGCTAGGCCTTTGTTCTTGCAATTTTGCACTCACTAGGCCCTTGTTCTTGCTATTTTGCAGACGCTAGGCCCTCGTTCTTGCCATTTTGCACACGCTAGGCCCTTGTTCTTGCAATTTTGCAAACGCTAGGCCCTTGTTCTTGCAATTTTGCACACGCTAGGCCCTTGTTCTTGCAATTTTGCACTCGATAAGCCCTTGTTCTTGCAATTTTTCACACGCTAGGCCCTTGTTCTTGCAATTTTGAACACGCTAGACCCTTGCACTAGCTATTTTGCACTCGCTAGGCCCTTGTTCTTGCAAATTTGCACATGCTAGGCCTTTGTCCTTGCAATTTTGCACACACTAGACCCTTGGTCTTGCCATTTTGCACTCGCTAGGCCCTTGTTCTTGCAATTTTGCACATGCTAGGCCCTTGTTCTTGCAATTTTGCACACGCTAGGCCCTTTTTCTTGCAATGTTTCACTGGCTAGGCCCTTGTTCTTGCTTTTTTGCACACAATAGGCCCTTGTTCTTACAAATTTGCACTCGCTAGGCCCATTTTCTTACTATTTTGCACTCGCTAGGCCCTTGTTCTTGCAATTTTGCACACGCTAGGCCCTTGTTCTTGCAATTTTGGCATACGCTAGGCCCTTGTTCTTGAAGTTTTGCACACGCTAGGCCCTTGTTCTTGAAGTTTTGCACACGCTAGGCTCTTGTTCTTGCAATTTTGCACACGCTAGGCCCTTGTTTTTGCTATTTTGCACACGCTAGGCCCTTGTTCTTGCAATTTTGCACACGCTAGGCCCTTGTTCTTGCAATTTTGCACACGCTAGGCCCTTGTTCTTGCAATTTTGCACATGCTAGACCCTTGTTCTTGCAATTTTGACACGCTAGGCCCTTTGTTCTTGCTACTTTGCACATGCTACGCCCTTAATCTTGCAATTTTGCACACGCTAGGCCCTTGTTCTTGCAATTTTGCACACGCTAGACCCTTGTTTTTGCAATTTTGAATACGCTAGGCCCTTGTTCATGCAATTTTGTACACGCTAGGCCCTTGTGCTTGCTATTTTGCACACGCTAGACCCTTGTTCCTGCAATTTTGCACTCGCTAGTCCTTTGTTCTTGCAATTTTTCACATGCTCGGCCCTTGTTCTTGCTAGTTTGCACACGCTAGGCCCTTGTTCTTGCTATTTTGCACACGCTAGGCCCTTGTTCTTGCAATTTTGCACTCGCTAGGCCCTTGTTATTGCAATTTTGCACACGCTAGGCCCTTGTTCTTGCCATTTTGCACACGCTAGGCCCTTGTTCTTCCTATTTTGCACACGCTAGGCCCTTGTTCTTTCAGTTTTGCACTCACTAGGCCATTGTTCTTGCTATTTTGCAGACGCTAGGCCCTTGTTCTTGCCATTTTGCACACGCTAGGCCCTTGTTTTTGCAATTTTGCACACGCTAGGCCCTTGTTCTTGCAATTTTGCAAACACTAGGCCCTTGTTCTTGCTAGTTTGCACACGCTAGGCCCTTGTTCTTGCAATTTTGCACTCGATAGGCCCTTGTTCTTGCAATTTTGCACACGCTAGTCCCTTGTTCTTGCCATTTTGCACACGCTAGGCCCTTGTTCTTCCTATTTTGCACACGCTAGGCCCTTGTTCTTTCAATTTTGCACTCACTAGGCCATTGTTCTTGCTATTTTGCAGACGCTAGGCCCTTGTTCTTGCCATTTTGCACTCGCTAGGCCCTTGTTATTGCAATTTTGCACACGCTAGGCCCTTGTTCTTGCCATTTTGCACACGCTAGGCCCTTGTTCTTCCTATTTTGCACACGCTAGGCCCTTGTTCTTTCAATTTTGCACTCACTAGGCCATTGTTCTTGCTATTTTGCAGACGCTAGGCCCTTGTTCTTGCCATTTTGCACACGCTAGGCCCTTGTTTTTGCAATTTTGCACACGCTAGGCCCTTGTTCTTGCAATTTTGCAAACACTAGGCCCTTGTTCTTGCTAGTTTGCACACGCTAGGCCCTTGTTCTTGCAATTTTGCACTCGATAGGCCCTTGTTCTTGCAATTTTGCACACGCTAGTCCCTTGTTCTTGCCATTTTGCACACGCTAGGCCCTTGTTCTTCCTTTTTTGCACACGCTAGGCCCTTGTTCTTGCAATTTTGCACTCGCTAGGCCCTTGTTCTTGCTATTTTGCACACGCTAGGCCCTTGTTCTTGCCATTTTGCACACACTAGTCCTTTGTTCTTGCTATTTTGCACACGTTAGGCCCTTGGTCTTGCAATTTTGCACATGTTAGGCCCTTGCTCTTGAAAGTATACACATGCTAGGCCCTTGCTCTTGCAATTTTGCACTCGCTATGCCCTTGTTCTTGCAATTTTGCACACGCTAGGACCTTGTTCTTGCACTTTTGCACACGCTAGATCCTTGTTCTT
Organism: Closterium sp. NIES-65; assembly: GCA_948144175.1. Lineage (NCBI taxonomy): Eukaryota > Viridiplantae > Streptophyta > Zygnematophyceae > Desmidiales > Closteriaceae > Closterium > Closterium sp. NIES-65. The sequence continues at coordinate 256,111 of CANXME010000511.1, read as the reverse complement.
GCAAGTTTGCACACGCTAGGCCCTTTTTCTTGCAAGTTTTCACTCGCCAGGCCTTTGTTCTTGCTATTTTGCACACGATAGGCCCTCGTTCTTACAAATTTGCACTCGCTAGGCCCTTTTTCTTGCTATTTTGCACTCGCTAGGCCCTTGTTCTTGCAATTTTGCACACGCTAGGCCCTTGTTCTTGCAATTTTGGCATACGCTAGGCCCTTGTTCTTGAAGTTTTGCACACGCTAGGCCCTTGTTCTTGAAGTTTTGCACACGCTAGGCCCTTGTTCTTGCTATTTTGCATACGCTAGGCCCTTGTTCTTGCTATTTTGCACACGCTAGGCCCTTGTTCTTGCAATTTTGCACACGCTAGGCCCTTTGTTCTTGCTACTTTGCACATGCTACGCCCTTAATCTTGCAATTTTGCACACGCTAGGCCCTTGTTCTTGCAATTTTGCACACGCTAGACCCTTGTTCTTGAAAGTTTGCACACACTAGGCCCTTGTTTTTGCAATTTTGAACACGCTAGGCCCTTGTTCTTGCATTTTTGTACACGCTAGGCCCTTGTTCTTGCTATTTTGCACACGCTAGACCCTTGTTCTCGCATTTCTGCACTCGCTAGGCCTTTGTTTTTGCAATTTTGCACACGCTCGGCCCTTGTTCTTGCTAGTTTGCACACGCAAGGCCCTTGTTCTTGCTATTTTGCACACGCTAGGCCCTTGTTCTTGCAATTTTGCACTCGCTAGGCTCTTGTTCTTGCAATTTTGCACACGCTAGGCCCTTGTTCTTGCCATTTTGCACACGCTAGGCCCTTGTTTTTCCTATTTTGCACACGCTAGGCCTTTGTTCTTGCAATTTTGCACTCACTAGGCCCTTGTTCTTGCTATTTTGCACACGATAGGCCCTCGTTCTTGCCATTTTGCACACGCTAGGCCCTTGTTCTTGCAATTTTGCAAGCGCTAGGCCCTTGTTCTTGCTATTTTGAACACGCTAGGCCCTTGTTCTTGCAATTTTGCACTCGATAAGCCCTTGTTCTTGCAATTTTGCACACGCTAGGCCCTTGTTCTTGCCATTTTGCACACGCTAGGCCCTTGTTCTTCCTATTTTGCAGACGCTAGGCCCTTGTTTTTGCAATTTTGCACTCGCTAGGCCCTTGTTCTTGCTATTTTGCACACGCTAGGCCCTTTTTCTTGCTATTTTGCACACGTTAGGCCCTTGTTCTTGCAATTTTGCACACGTTAGGCCCTTGCTCTTGAAAGTATACACACGCTAGGCCCTTGCTCTGGCAATTTTGCACTCGCTATGCCCTTGTTGCAATTTTGCACATGCTAGGACCTTGTTCTTGCACTTTTGCACACGCTAGATCCTTGTTCTTGCAAGTTTGCACACGCTAGGCCCTTTTTCTTGCAATTTTTCACTCGCTAGGCCCTTGTTCTTGCTATTTTGCACACGATAGGCCCTTGTTCTAACAAATTTGCACTCGCTAGGCCCTTGTTCTTGCTATTTTGCACTCGCAAGGCCCTTGTTCTTGCAATTTTGCACACGCTAGGCCCTTGTTCTTGCAATTTTGGCATACACTAGGCCCTTATTCTTGAAGTTTTCCACACGCTAGGCCCTTGTTCTTGCAATTTTGCACACGCTAGGCCCTTGTTGTTGCTATTTTTAACACGCTAGGCCCTTGTTCTTGCAATTTTGCACACACTAGGCCCTTGTTCTTGCTATTTTGCACACGCTAGGCCCTTGTTCTTTCAATTTTGCACTCGCTAGGCCCTTGTTCTTGCAATTTTGCACATGCTAGGCCCTTGTTCTTGCTATTTTGCACACGCTAGGCCCTTTTTCTTGCAATTTTGCACTCGCTAGGCCCTTGTTCTCGCAATTTTGCACACGCTAGGCCCTTGTTCTTGCAATTTTGCACAAGCTAGACCCTTGCACTAGCTATTTTGCACTCGCTAGGCCCTTGTTCTTGCAATTTTGCACATGCGAGGCCCTTGTCCTTGCAATTTTGCACACACTAGACCCTTGGTCTTGCCATTTTGCACTCGCTAGGCCCTTGTTCTTGCAATTTTGCACATGCTACGCCCTTGTTCTTTCAATTTTGCACATGCTAGGCCCTTTTTCTTGCAATGTTTCACTCGCTAGGCCCTTGTTCTTGCTATTTTGCACACGATAGGCCCTTGTTCTTACAAATTTGCACTCGCTAGGCCCTTCTTCTTGCTATTTTGCACTCGCAAGGCCCTTGTTCTTGCAATTTTGCACATGCTAGGCCCTTGTTCTTGCAATTTTGGCATACGCTAGGCCCTTGTTCTTGAAGTTTTGCACACGCTAGGCCCTTGTTCTTGAAGTTTTGCACTCGCTAGGCCCTTGTTCTTGCAATTTTGCACACGCTAGGCCCTTGTTCTTGCTATTTTGCACACGCTAGGCCCTTATTCTTGCAATTTTGCACACGCGAGGCCCTTGTTCTTGCAATTTTGCACACGCTAGGCCCTTGTTCTTGCAATTTTGCACGTGCTAGACCCTTGTTCTTGCAATTTTGTACACGCTAGGCCCTTGTTCTTGCTACTTTGCACATGCTACGCCCTTAATCCTGCAATTTTGCACACGCTAGGCCCTTGTTCTTGCAATTTTGCACACGCTAGACCCTTGTTCTTGCAATTTTGTACACGCTAGGCCCTTGTTCTTGCAATTTTGCACACGCTAGGCCCTTATTCTTGCAATTTTGCACACGCTAGGCCCTTGTTATTGCAATTTTGCACATGCTAGGCCCTTTGTTCTTGCTACTTTGCACATGCTACGCCCTTAATCCTGCAATTTTGCACACGCTAGGCCCTTGTTCTTGCAATTTTGCACACGCTAGACCCTTGTTCTTTCAATTTTGAACACGTTAGGCCCTTCTTCTTGCAATTTTGTACACGCTAGGCCCTTGTTTTTGCAATTTTGAATACGCTAGGCCCTTGTTCATGCAATTTTGTACACGCTAGGCCCTTGTTCTTGCTATTTTGCACACGCTAGACCCTTGTTCCTGCAATTTTGCACTCGCTAGTCCTTTGTTCTTGCAATTTTTCACATGCTCGGCCCTTGTTCTTGCTAGTTTGCACACGCAAGGCCCTTGTTCTTGCTATTTTGCATACGCTAGGCCCTTGTTCTTGCAATTTTGCACTCGCTAGGCCCTTGTTATTGCAATTTTGCACACGCTAGGCCCTTGTTCTTGCCATTTTGCACACGCTAGGCCCTTGTTCTTCCTATTTTGCACACGCTAGGCCCTTGTTCTTTCAATTTTGCACTCACTAGGCCCTTGTTCTTGCTATTTTGCATACGCTAGGCCCTTGTTCTTGCAATTTTGCACTCGCTAGGCCCTTGTTATTGCAATTTTGCACACGCTAGGCCCTTGTTCTTGCCATTTTGCACACGCTAGGCCCTTGTTCTTCCTATTTTGCACACGCTAGGCCCTTGTTCTTTCAATTTTGCACTCACTAGGCCCTTGTTCTTGCTAGTTTGTACACGCTAGGCTCTTGTTCTTGCAATTTTGCACTCGATAGGCCCTTGTTCTTGCAATTTTGCACACGCTAGTCCCTTGTTCTTGCCATTTTGCACACGCTAGGCCCTTGTTCTTGCAATTTTGCACTCGCTAGGCCCTTGTTCTTGCTATTTTGCACACGCTAGGCCCTTGTTCTTGCCATTTTGCACACGCTAGTCCTTTGATCATGCTATTTTGCACACGTTAGGCCCTTGGTCTTGCAATTTTGCACCTGTTAGGCCCTTGCTCTTAAAAGTATACACATGCTAGGCCTTTGCTCTTGCAATTTTGCACTCGCTATGCCCTTGTTCTTGCAATTTTGCACACGCTAGGACCTTGTTCTTGCACTTTTGCACATGCTAGATCATTGTTCTTGCAAGTTTGCACACGCTAGGCCCTTTTTCTTGCAATTTTTCACTCGCCAGGCCCTTGTTCTTGCTATTTTGCACACGATAGGCTCTTGTTCTTACAAATTTGCACTCGATAGGCCCTTTTTCTTGCTATTTTGCACTCGCTAGGCCCATGTTCTTGCAATTTTGCACACGCTAGGCCCTTGTTCTTGCAATTTTGGCATACCCTAGTTCCTTGTTCTTGAAGTTTTGCACACGCTAGGCCCTTGTTCTTGCAATTTTGCACACGCAAGGCCCTTGTTCTTGCTATTTTGCACACGCTAGGCCCTTGTTCTTGCAATTTTGCACACGCTAGGCCCTTGTTTTTGCAATTTTGGCATACGCTAGGCCCTTGTTCTTGAAGTTTTGCACACGCTAGGCCCTTGTTCTTGAAGTTTTGCACACGCTAGGCCCTTGTTCTTGCAATTTTGCACACGCTAGGCCCTTGTTCTTGCTATTTTGCACACGCTAGGCCCTTGTTCTTGCAATTTTGCACACGCTAGGCCCTTGTTCTTGCAAGTTTGCACACGCTAGGCCCTTGTTCTTGCAATTTTGCACATGCTAGACCCTTGTTCTTGCAATTTTGTACACGCTAGGCCCTTGTTCTTGCTACCTTGCACATGCTACGCCCTTAATCCTGCAATTTTGCACACGCTAGGCCCTTGTTCTAGCAATTTTGCACATGCTAGACCCTTGTTCTTGCAATTTTGTACATGCTAGGCCCTTGTTCTTGCAATTTTGCACACGCTAGGCCCTTGTTCTTGCAATTTTGCACACGCTAGGCCCTTGTTCTTGCAATTTTGCACATGCTAGGCCCTTTGTTCTTGCTACTTTGCACATGCTACGCCCTTTTTCCTGCAATTTTGCACACGCTAGGCCCTTGTTCTTGCAATTTTGCACACGCTAGACCCTTGTTCTTTCAAGTTTGAACACGGTAGGCCCTTGTTCTTGCAATTTTGTACACGCTAGGCCCTTGTTTTTGCAACTTTGAATACGCTAGGCCCTTGTTCATGCAATTTTGTACACGCTAGGCCCTTGTTCTTGCTATTTTGCACACGCTAGACCCTTTTTCCTGCAATTTTGCACTCGCTAGTCCTTTGTTCTTGCAATTTTTCACATGCTCGGCCCTTGTTCTTGCTAGTTTGCACACGCTAGGCCCTTGTTCTTGCTATTTTGCATACGCTAGGCCCTTGTCCTTGCAATTTTGCACTCGCTAGGCCCTTGTTATTGCAATTTTGCACACGCTAGGCCCTTGTTCTTGCCATTTTGCACACGCTAGGCCCTTGTTCTTCCTATTTTGCACACGATAGGCCCTTGTTCTTTCAATTTTGCACTCACTAGGCCCTTGCTCTTGCTATTTTGCAGACGCTAGGCCCTTGTTCTTGCCATTTTGCACACGCTAGGCCCTTGTTTTTGCAATTTTGCACACGCTAGGCCCTTGTTCTTGCATTTTAGCAAACACTAGGCCCTTGTTCTTGCTAGTTTGTACACGCTAGGCCCTTGTTCTTGCAATTTTGCACTCAATAGGCCCTTGTTCTTGCAATTTTGCACACGCTAGTCCCTTGTTCTTGCCATTTTGCACACGCTAGGCCCTTGTTCTTCCTTTTTTGCACACGCTAGGCCCTTGTTCTTGCAATTTTGCACTCGCTAGGCCCTTGTTCTTGCTATTTTGCACACGCTAGGCCCTTGTTCTTGCCATTTTGCACACGCTAGTCCTTTGTTCTTGCTATTTTGCACACGTTAGGCCCTTGGTCTCGCAATTTTGCACATGTTAGGCCCTTGCTCTTGAAAGTATACACATGCTAGGCCCTTGCTCTTGCAATTTTGCACTCGCTATGCCCTTGTTCTTGCAATTTTGCACACGCTAGGACCTTGTTCTTGCACTTTTGCACACGCTAGATCCTTGTTCTTGCAAGTTTGCACACGCTAGGCCCTTTTTCTTGCAATTTTTCACTCGCCAGGCCCTTGTTCTTGCTATTTTGCACAGGATAGGCTCTTGTTTTTACAAATTTGCACTCGCTAGGCCCTTTTTCTTACTATTTTGCACTCGCTAGGCCCATGTTCTTGCAATTTTGCACACGCTAGGCCCTTGTTCTTGCAATTTTGGCATACGCTAGGCCCTTGTTCTTGAAGTTTTGCACACGCTAGGCCCTTGTTCTTGAAGTTTTACACACGCTAGGCCCTTGTTCTTGCTATTTTGCACACGCTAGGCCCTTGTTCTTGCTATTTTGCACACGCTAGGCCCTTGTTCTTGCAATTTTGCACACGCTAGGCCCTTTGTTCTTGCTACTTTGCACATGCTACGCCCTTAATCTTGCAATTTTGCACACGCTAGGCCCTTGTTCTTGCAATTTTGCACACGCTAGACCCTTGTTCTTGAAAGTTTGCACACGCTAGGCCCTTGTTTTTGCAATTTTGCACACGCTAGGCCCTTGTTCTTGCAATTCTGTACACGCTAGGCCCTTGTTCTTGCTATTTTGCACACGCTAGACCCTTGTTCTTTCAATTTTGCACACGCTAGGCCCTTGTTCTTGCTATTTTGCACACGCTAGGCCCTTGTTCTTGCAATTTTGCACACGCTAGGCCCTTGTTCTTGCAATTTTGCACACGCTAGGCCCTTGTTTTTGCAATTTTGCACACGCTAGACCCTTGTTCTTGCAATTTTGTACACGCTAGGCCCTTGTTCTTGCAATTTTGCACACGCTAGGCCCTTATTCTTGCAAGTTTGCACACGCTAGGCCCTTGTTCTTGCAATTTTGCACATGCTAGGCCCTTTGTTCTTGCTACTTAGCACATGCTACGCCCTTAATCCTGCAATTTTGCACACGCTAGACCCTTGTTCTTTCAATTTTGAACACGGTAGGCCCTTGTTCTTGCAATTTTGCACACGCTAGGCCCTTGTTCTTGCCATTTTGCACACGCAAGGCCCTTGTTCTTCCTATTTTGCAGACGCTAGGCGCTTGTTCTTGCAATTTTGCACTTGCTAGGCCCTTGTTCTTGCTATTTTGCACACCCTAGGCCCTTTTTCTTGCTATTTTGCACACGTTAGGCCCTTGTTCTTGCAATTTTGCACCCGTTAGGCCCTTGCTCTTGCAATTTTGCACATGCTAGACCCTTGTTCTTGATATTTTGCACTCGATAGGCCTTTGTTCCTGATATTTTGCACTCGATAGGCCCTTGTTCCTGATATTTTGCACTCGATAGGCCCTTGTTCTTGCCATTTTGCACACGCTAGGCCCTTGTTCTTGCCATTTTGCACACGCTAGGCCCTTGTTCTTCCTATTTTGCAAACGCTAGGCTCTTATTTTTGCAATTTTGCACTCGCTAGGCCCTTGTTCTTGCTATTTTGCACACGCTAGGCCCTTGTTCTTGCCATTTTGCAGATGCTAGGCCTTTGTTCTTTCTATTTTGCACACGCTAGGCCCTTGTTCTTGCAATTTTGCACACGCTAGGCCCTTGTTCTTGCAATTTTGCACACGCTAGGCCCTTGTTCTTGCAATTTTGCACACGCCAGGCCCTTGTTCTTGCAATTTTGCACACGCTAGGCCCTTGTTCTTGCTACTTTGCACATGCTACGCCCTTGTTCTTGCAATTTTGCACACGCTAGCCCCTTGTTCTTGCAATTTTGCACACGCTAGACCCTTGTTCTTGAAATTTTGCACACGCTAGGCCCTTGTTCTTGCAATTTTGTACACGCTAGGCCCTTGTTCTTGCAATTATGTACACGCTATGCCCTTGTTCTTGCTATTTTGCACACGCTAGACCCTTGTTCTTGCAATTTTGCACTCGCTAGGCCCTTGTTCTTGCTAGTTTGCACACGCTAGGCCCTTGTTCTTGCTATTTTGCACACGCTTGGCCCTTGTTCTTGCAATTTTGCACTCGCTAGGCCCTTGTTCTTGCAATTTTGCACTCACTAGGCTCTTGTTCTTGCCATTTTGCATTCGCTAAACCCTTGTTCTTTCTATTTTGCAAACGCTAGGCCCTTTTTCTTGCTATTTTACACACGTTAGGCCCTTTTTCTTGCTATTTTGCACACGTTAGGCCCTTGTTCTTGCAATTTTGCACATGTTAGACCCTTGTTCTTGAAAGTATACACACGCTAGGCCCTTGCTCTTGCAATTTTTCACTCGCTAGGCCCTTGTTCTAACAAATTTGCACTCGCTAGGCCCTTGTTCTTGCTATTTTGCACTCGCAAGGCCCTTGTTCTTGCAATTTTGCACACGCTAGGCCCTTGTTCTTGCAATTTTGGCATACGCTAGGCCCTTATTCTTGAAGTTTTCCACACGCTAGGCCCTTGTTCTTGCAATTTTGCACACGCTAGGCCCTTGTTGTTGCTATTTTAAACACGCTAGGCCCTTGTTCTTGCAATTTTGCACACGCTAGGCCCTTGTTCTTGCTATTTTGCACACGCTAGGCCCTTATTCTTTCAATTTTGCACTCGCTAGGCCCTTGTTCTTGCAATTTTGCACACGCTAGGCCCTTGTTCTTGCTATTTTGCACACGCTAGGCCCTTGTTCTTGCAATTTTGCAATCGCTAGGCCCTTATTCTTGCAATTTTGCACACGCTAGGCCCTTGTTCTTGCAATTTTGCACACGCTAGACCCTTGCACTAGCTTTTTTGCACTCGCTAGGCCCTTGTTCTTGCAATTTTGCACATGCTAGGCCCTTGTCCTTGCAATTTTGCACACACTAGACCCTTGGTCTTGCCATTTTGCACTCGCTAGGCCCTTTTTCTTGCAATTTTGCACACGCTAGGCCCTTTTTCTTGCAATGTTTCACTCGCTAGGCCCTTGTTCTTGCTATTTTGCACACGATAGGCCCTTGTTCTTACAAATTTGCACTCGCTAGGCCCTTTTTCTTGCTATTTTGCACTCGCTAGGCCCTTGTTCTTGCAATTTTGCACACGCTAGGCCCTTGTTCTTGCAATTTTGGCATACGCTAGGCCCTTGTTCTTGAAGTTTTGCACACGCTAGGCCCTTGTTCTTGAAGTTTTGCACACGCTAGGCTCTTGTTCTTGCAAATTTGCACAAGCTAGGCCCTTGTTCTTGCTATTTTGCACACGCTAGGCCCTTGTTCTTGCAATTTTGCACACGCTAGGCCCTTGTTCTTGCAAGTTTGCACACGCTAGGCCCTTGTTCTTGCAATTTTGCACATGCTAGACCCTTGTTCTTGCAATTTTGTACACGCTAGGCCCTTTGTTCTTGCTACTTTGCACATGCTACGCCCTTAATTCTGCAATTTTGCACACGCTAGGCCCTTGTTCTTGCAATTTTGCACACGCTAGACCCTTGTTCTTTCAATTTTGAACACGGTAGGCCCTTGTTCTTGCAATTTAGTACACGCTAGGCCCCTTTTTTTGCAATTTTGAATACGCTAGGCCCTTGTTCATGCAATTTTGTACACGCTAGGCCCATGTTCTTGCTATTTTGCACACGCTAGACCCTTGTTCCTGCAATTTTGCACTCGCTAGTCCTTTGTTCTTGCAATTTTTCACATGCTCGGCCCTTGTTCTTGCTAGTTTGCACACGCTAGGCCCTTGTTCTTGCTATTTTGCACACGCTAGGCCCTTGTTCTTGCAATTTTGCACTCGCTAGGCCCTTGTTATTGCAATTTTGCACACGCTAGGCCCTTGTTCTTGCCATTTTGCACACGCTAGGCCCTTGTTCTTCCTATTTTGCACTCACTAGGCCCTTGTTCTTGCTATTTTGCAAACGCTAGGCCCTTGTTCTTGCCATTTTGCACACGCTAGGCCATTGTTTTTGCAATTTTGCACACGCTAGGCCCTTGTTCTTGCATTTTTGCAAACACTAGGCCCTTGTTCTTGCTAGTTTGCACACGCTAGGCCCTTGTTCTTGCTATTTTGCACACGCTAGGCCCTTGTTCTTGCCATTTTGCACACGCTAGTCCTTTGTTCTTGCTATTTTGCACACGTTAGGCCCTTGGTCTTGCAATTTTGCACATGTTAGGCCCTTGCTCTTGAAAGTATACACATGCTAGGCCCTTGCTCTTGCAATTTTGCACTCGCTATGCCCTTGTTCTTGCAATTTTGCACACGCTAGGACCTTGTTCTTGCACTTTTGCACACACTAGATCCTTGTTCTTGCAAGTTTGCACACGCTAGGCCCTTTTTCTTGCAATTTTTCACTCGCCAGGCCCTTGTTCTTGCTATTTTGCACACGATAGGCCCTTGTTCTTACAAATTTGCACTCGCTAGGCCCTTTTTCTTGCTATTTTGCACTCGCTAGGCCCTTGTTCTTGCAATTTTGAAAACGCTAGGCCCTTGTTCTTGCAATTTTGGCATACGCTAGGCCCTTGTTCTTGAAGGTTTGCACACGCTAGGCCCTTGTTCTTGAAGTTTTGCACACGCTAGGCCCTTGTTCTTGCTATTTTGCACACTCTAGGCCCTTGTTCTTGCTATTTTGCACACGCTAGGCCCTTGTTCTTGCAATTTTGCACACGCTAGGCCCTTTGTTCTTGCTACTTTGCACATGCTACGCCCTTAATCTTGCAATTTTGCACACGCTAGGCCCTTGTTCTTGCAATTTTGCACACGCTAGACCCTTGTTCTTGAAAGTTTGCACACGCTAGGTCCTTGTTTTTGCAATTTTGCACACGCTAGGCCCTTGTTCTTGCTATTTTGCACACGCTAGACCCTTGTTCTCGCAATTTTGCACTCGCTAGGCCTTTGTTTTTGCAATTTTGCACACGCTCGGCCCTTGTTCTTGCTAGTTTGCACACGCAAGGCCCTTGTTCTTGCTATTTTGCATACGCTAGGCCCTTGTTCTTGCAATTTTGCACTCGCTAGGCTCTTGTTCTTGCAATTTTGCACACGCTAGGCCCTTGTTCTTGCCATTTTGCACACGCTAGGCCCTTGTTCTTCCTATTTTGCACACGCTAGGCCTTTGTTCTTGCAATTTTGCACTCACTAGGCCCTTGTTCTTGCTATTTTGCAGACGCTAGGCCCTCGTTCTTGCCATTTTGCACACGCTAGGCCCTTGTTCTTGCAATTTTGCAAGCGCTAGGCCCTTGTTCTTGCTATTTTGCACACGCTAGGCCCTTGTTCTTGCAATTTTGCACTCAATAAGCCCTTGTTCTTGCAATTTTGCACACTTTAGGCCCTTGTTCTTGCCATTTTGCACACGCTAGGCCCTTGTTCTTCCTATTTTGCAGATGCTAGGCCCTTGTTCTTGCAATTTTGCACTCGCTAGGCCCTTGTTCTTGCTATTTTGCACACGCTAGGCCCTTTTTCTTGCTATTTTGCACACGTTAGGCCCTTGTTCTTGCAATTTTGCACACGTTAGGCCCTTGCTCTTGAAAGTATACACACGCTAGGCCCTTGCTCTGGCAATTTTGCACTCGCTATGCCCTTGTTGCAATTTTGCACATGCTAGGACCTTGTTCTTGCACTTTTGCACCCGCTAGATCCTTGTTCTTGCAAGTTTGCACACGCTAGGCCCTTTTTCTTGCAATTTTTCACTCGCTAGGCCCTTGTTCTTGCAATTTTTCACACGATAGGCCCTTGCTCTAACAAATTTGCACTCGCTAGGCCCTTGTTCTTGCTATTTTGCACTCGCAAGGCCCTTGTTCTTGCAATTTTGCACACGCTAGGCCCTTGTTCTTGCAATTTTGGCATACACTAGGCCCTTATTCTTGAAGTTTTCCACACGCTAGGCCCTTGTTCTTGCAATTTTGCACACGCTAGGCCCTTGTTGTTGCTATTTTTAACACGCTAGGCCCTTGTTCTTGCAATTTTGCACACGCTAGGCCCTTGTTCTTGCTATTTTGCACACGCTAGGCCCTTGTTCTTTCAATTTTGCACTCGCTAGGCCCTTGTTCTTGCAATTTTGCACACGCTAGGCCCTTGTTCTTGCTATTTTGCACACGCTAGGCCCTTGTTCTTGCAATTTTGCACTCGCTAGGCCCTTGTTCTTGCAATTTTGCACATGCTAGACCCTTGCACTAGCTATTTTGCACTCGCTAGGCCCTTGTTCTTGCAATTTTGCACATGCTAGGCCCTTGTCCTTGCAATTTTGCACACACTAGACCCTTGGTCTTGCCATTTTGCACTCGCTAGGCCCTTGTTCTTGCAATTTTGCACATGCTAGTCCCTTGTTCTTGCAATTTTGCACACGCTAGGCCCTTTTTCTTGCAATGTTTCACTTGCTAGGCCCTTGTTCTTGCTATTTTGCACACGATTGGCCCTTGTTCTTACAAATTTACACTCGCTAGGCCCTTTTTCTTGCTATTTTGCACTCGCAAGGCCCTTGTTCTTGCAATTTTGCACACGCTAGGCCCTTGTTCTTGCAATTTTGGCATACGCTAGGCCCTTGTTCTTGAAGTTTTGCACACGCTAGGCCCTTGTTCTTGAAGTTTTGCACACGCTAGGCCCTTGTTCTTGCAATTTTGCACACGCTAGGCCCTTGTTCTTGCTATTTTGCACACGCTAGGCCCTTGTTCTTGCAATTTTGCACACGCTAGGCCCTTGTTCTTGCAATTTTGCACACGCTAGGCCCTTGTTCTTGCAATTTTGCACATGCTAGACCCTTGTTCTTGCAATTTTGTACACGCTAGGCCCTTGTTCTTGCTACTTTGCACATGCTACGCCCTTAATCCTGCAATTTTGCACACGCTAGGCCCTTGTTCTTGCAATTTTGCACACGCTAGACCCTTGTTCTTGCAATTTTGTACACGCTAGGCCCTTGTTCTTGCAATTTTGCACACGCTAGGCCCTTATTCTTGCAATTTTGCACACGCTAGGCCCTTGTTCTTGCAATTTTGCACATGCTAGGCCCTTTGTTCTTGCTACTTTGCACATTCTACGCCCTTAATCCTGCAATTTTGCACACGCTAGGCCCTTGTTATTGCAATTTTGCACACGCTAGACCCTTGTTCTTTCAATTTTGAACACGGTAGGCCCTTGTTCTTGCAATTTTGTACACGCTAGGCCCTTGTTTTTGCAATTTTGAATACGCTAGGCCCTTGTTCATGCAATTTTGTACACGCTAGGCCCTTGTTCTTGCTATTTTGCACACGCTAGACCCTTGTTCCTGCAATTTTGTACTCGCTAGTCCTTTGTTCTTGCAATTTTTCACATGCTCGGCCCTTGTTCTTGCTAGTTTGCACACGCTAAGCCCTTGTTCTTGCTATTTAGCTTACGCTAGGCCCTTGTTCTTGCAATTTTGCACTCGCTAGGCCCTTGTTATTGCAATTTTGCACACGCTAGGCCCTTGTTCTTGCCATTTTGCACACGCTAGGCCCTTGTTCTTCCTATTTTGCACACGCTAGGCCCTTGTTCTTTCAATTTTGCACTCACTAGGCCCTTGTTCTTGCTATTTTGCAGACGCTAGGCCCTTGTTCTTGCCATTTTGCACACGCTAGGCCCTTGTTTTTGCAATTTTGCACACGCTAGGCCCTTGTTCTTGCAATTTTGCAAACACTAGGCCCTTGTTCTTGCTAGTTTGTACACGCTAGGCCCTTGTTCTTGCAATTTTGCACTCGATAGGCCCTTGTTCTTGCAATTTTGCACACGCTAGTCTTTGTTCTTGCCATTTTGCACACGCTAGGCCCTTGTTCTTCCTTTTTTGCAGACGCTAGGCCCTTGTTCTTGCAATTTTGCACTCGCTAGGCCCTTGTTCTTGCTATTTTGCACACGCTAGGCCCTTTTTCTTGCTATTTTGCACACGTTAGGCCCTTGTTCTTGCAATTTTGCACACGTTAGGCCCTTGCTCTTGAAAGTCTACACACGCTAGGCCCTTGCTCTGGCAATTTTGAATACGCTAGGCCCTTGTTCATGCAATTTTGTACACGCTAGGCCCTTGTTCTTGCTATTTTGCACACGCTAGACCCTTGTTTCTGCAATTTTGTACTCGCTAGTCCTTTGTTCTTGCAATTTTTCACATGCTCGGCCCTTGTTCTTGCTAGTTTGCACACGCTAAGCCCTTGTTCTTGCTATTTAGCTTACGCTAGGCCCTTGTTCTTGCAATTTTGCACTCGCTAGGCCCTTGTTATTGCAATTTTGCACACGCTAGGCCCTTGTTCTTGCCATTTTACACACGCTAGGCCCTTGTTCTTCCTATTTTGCACACGCTAGGCCCTTGTTCTTTCAATTTTGCACTCACTAGGCCCTTGTTCTTGCTATTTTGCAGACGCTAGGCCCTTGTTCTTGCCATTTTGCACACGCTAGGCCCTTGTTTTTGCAATTTTGCACACGCTAGGCCCTTGTTCTTGCAATTTTGCAAACACTAGGCCCTTGTTCTTGCTAGTTTGTACACGCTAGGCCCTTGTTCTTGCAATTTTGCACTCGATAGGCCCTTGTTCTTGCAATTTTGCACACGCTAGTCCCTTGTTCTTGCCATTTTGCACACGCTAGGCCCTTGTTCTTCCTTTTTTGCAGACCCTAGGCCCTTGTTCTTGCAATTTTGCACTCGCTAGGCCCTTGTTCTTGCTATTTTGCACACGCTAGGCCCTTGTTCTTGCTATTTTGCACACGCTAGGCCCTTGTTCTTGCTATTTTGCACTCGCTAGGCCCTTGTTCTTGCTATTTTGCACACGTTAGGCCCTTGTTCTTGCAATTTTGCACACGTTAGGCCCTTGCTCTTGAAAGTCTACACACGCTAGGCCCTTGCTCTGGCAATTTTGCACTCGCTATGCCCTTGTTGCAATTTTGCACATGCTAGGACTTTGTTCTTGCACTTTTGCACACGCTAGATCCTTGTTCTTGCAAGTTTGCACATGCTAAGCCCTTTTTCTTGCAATTTTTCACTCGCTAGGCCCTTGTTCTTGCTATTTTGCACTCGCTAGGCCCTTGTTCTTGCTATTTTGCACACGCTAGGCCCTTGTTCTTGCCATTTTGCATACGCTAGTCCTTTGTTCTTGCTATTTTGCACACGTTAGGCCCTTGGTCTTGCAATTTCGCACATGTTAGGCCCTTGCTCTTGAAAGTATACACATGCTAGGCCCTTGCTCTTGCAATTTTGCACTCGCTATGCCCTTGTTCTTGCAATTTTGCACACGCTAGGACCTTGTTCTTGCACTTTTGCACACGCTAGATCCTTGTTCTTGCAAGTTTGCACACGCTAGGCCCTTTTTCTTGCAATTTTTCACTCGCCAGGCCCTTGTTCTTACTATTTTGCACACGATAGGCCCTTGTTCTTACAAATTTGCACTCGCTAGGCCCATTTTCTTGCTATTTTGCACTCGCTAGGCCCTTGTTCTTGCAATTTTGCACATGCTAGGCCCTTGTTCTTGCAATTTTGGCATACGCTAGGCCCTTGTTCTTGAAGTTTTGCACACGCTAGGCCCTTGTTCTTGAAGTTTTGCACACGCTAGGCCCTTGTTCTTGCTATTTTGCACACGATAGGCCCTTGTTCTTGCTATTTTGCACACGCTAGGCCCTTGTTCTTGCAATTTTGCACACGCTAGGCCCTTTGTTCTTGCTACTTTGCACATGCTACGCCCTTAATCTTGCAATTTTGCACATGCTAGGCCCTTGTTCTTGCAATTTTGCACACGCTAGACCCTTGTTCTTGAAAGTTTGCACACGCTAGGCCCTTGTTTTTGCAATTTTGCACACGCTAGGCCCTTGTTCTTGCAATTTTGTACACGCTAGGCCCTTGTTCTTGCTATTTTGCACACGCTAGACCCTTGTTCTCGCAATTTTGCACTCGCTAGGCCTTTGTTCTTGCAATTTTGCACACGCTCGGCCCTTGTTCTTGCTAGTTTGCACACGCAAGGCCCTTGTTCTTGCTATTTTGCACACGCTAGGCTCTTGTTCTTGCAATTTTGCACACGCTAGGCCCTTGTTCTTGCCATTTTGCACACGCTAGGCCCTTGTTCTTCCTATTTTGGACACGCTAGGCCTTTGTTCTTGCAATTTTGCACTCACTAGGCCCTTGTTCTTGCTATTTTGCAGACGCTAGGCCCTCGTTCTTGCCATTTTGCACACGCTAGGCCCTTGTTCTTGCAATTTTGCAAACGCTAGGCCCTTGTTCTTGCTATTTTGCACACGCTAGGCCCTTGTTCTTGCAATTTTGCACTCGATAAGCCCTTGTTCTTGCAATTTTGCACACGCTAGGCCCTTGTTCTTGCCATTTTGCACACGCTAGGCCCTTGTTCTTCCTATTTTGCAGACGCTAGGCCCTTGTTCTTGCAATTTTGCACTCGCTAGGCCCTTGTTCTTGCTATTTTGCACACGCTAGGCCCTTTTTCTTGCTATTTTGCACACGTTAGGCCCTTGTTCTTGCAATTTTGCACACGTTAGGCCCTTGCTCTTGAAAGTCTACACACGCTAGGCCCTTGCTCTGGCAATTTTGCACTCGCTATGCCCTTGTTGCAATTTTGCACATGCTAGGACTTTGTTCTTGCACTTTTGCACACGCTAGATCCTTGTTCTTGCAAGGTTGCACACGCTAAGCCCTTTTTCTTGCAATTTTTCACTCGCTAGGCCCTTGTTCTTGCTATTTTGCACACGATAGGCCCTTGTTCTAACAAATTTGCACTCGCTAGGCCCTTGTTCTTGCTATTTTGCACTCGCAAGGCCCTTGTTCTTGCAATTTTGCACACGCTAGGCCCTTGTTCTTGCAATTTTGGCATACGCTAGGCCCTTATTCTTCAATTTTTCCACACGCTAGGCCCTTGTTCTTGCAATTTTGCACACGCTAGGCCCTTGTTGTTGCTATTTTTAACACGCTAGGCCCTTGTTCTTGCAATTTTGCACACGCTTGGCCCTTGTTCTTGCTATTTTGCACACGCTAGGCCCTTGTTCTTTCAATTTTGCACTCGCTAGGCCCTTGTTCTTGCAATTTTGCATACGCTAGGCCCTTGTTCTTGCTATTTTGAACACGCTAGGCCCTTGTTCTTGCAATTTTGCACTCGCTAGGCCCTTGTTCTTGCAATTTTGCACACGCTAGGCCCTTGTTCTTGCAATTTTGCACACGCTAGACCCTTGCACTAGCTATTTTGCACTCGCTAGGCCCTTGTTCTTGCAATTTTGCACATGCTAGGCCCTTGTCCTTGCAATTTTACACACACTAGACCCTTGGTCTTGCCATTTTGCACTCGCTAGGCCCTTGTTCTTGCAATTTTGCACATGCTAGCCCCTTTTTCTTGCAATTTTGCACACGCTAGGCCCTTTTTCTTGCAATGTTTCACTCGCTAGGCCCTTGTTCTTGCTATTTTGCACACGATAGGCCCTTGTTCTTACAAATTTGCACTCGCTAGGCCCTTTTTCTTGCTATTTTGCACTCACTAGGCCCTTGTTCTTGCAATTTTGCACACGCTAGGCCCTTGTTCTTGCATTTTTGGCATACGCTAGTTCCTTGTTCTTGAAGTTTTGCACACGCTAGGCCCTTGTTCTTGAAGTTTTGCACACGCTAGGCCCTTGTTCTTGCAATTTTGCACACGCTAGGCCCTTGTTCTTGCTATTTTGCACACGCTAGGCCCTTGTTCTTGCAACTTTGCACACGATAGGCCCTTGTTCTTGCAATTTTGCACACGCTAGGCCCTTGTTCTTGCAATTTTGCACATGCTAGACCCTTGTTCTTGCAATTTTGTACACGCTAGGCCCTTGTTCTTGCAATTTTGCACACGCTAGGCCCTTGTTCTTGCTATTTTGCACACGCTAGGCCCTTGTTCTTGCAATTTTGCACACGCTAGGCCCTTGTTCTTGCAATTTTGCACACGCTAGGCCCTTGTTCTTGCAATTTTGCACACGCTAGACCCTTGTTCTTGCAATTTTGTACACGCTAGGCCCTTGTTCTTGCAATTTTGCACACGCTAGGCCCTTATTCTTGCAATTTTGCACACGCTAGGCCCTTGTTCTTGCAATTTTGCACATGCTAGGCCCTTTGTTCTTGCTACTTTGCACATGCTACGCCCTTAATCCTGCAATTTTGCACACGCTAGGCCCTTGTTCTTGCAATTTTGCACACGCTAGACCCTTGTTCTTTCAATTTTAAACACGGTAGGCCCTTGTTCTTGCAATTTTGTACACGCTAGGCCCTTGTTTTTGCAATTTTGAATACGCTAGGCCCTTGTTCATGCAATTTTGTACACGCTAGGCCCTTGTTCTTGCTATTTTGCACACGCTAGACCCTTGTTCCTGCAATTTTGCACTCGCTAGTCCTTTGTTCTTGCAATTTTTCACATGCTCGGCCCTTGTTCTTGCTAGTTTGCACACGCTAGGCCCTTGTTCTTGCTATTTTGCACATGCTAGGCCCTTGTTCTTGCAATTTTGCACTCGCTAGGCCCTTGTTATTGCAATTTTGCACACGCTAGGCCCTTGTTCTTGCCATTTTACACACGCTAGGCCCTTGTTCTTCCTATTTTGCACACGCTAGGCCCTTGTTCTTGCTATTTTGCAGACGCTAGGCCCTTGTTCTTGCCATTTTGCACACACTAGGCCCTTGTTTTTGCAATTTTGCACACGCTAGGCCCTTGTTCTTGCAATTTTGCAAACACTAGGCCCTTGTTCTTGCTAGTTTGCACACGCTAGGCCCTTGTTCTTGCAATTTTGCACTCGATAGGCCTTTTTTCTTGCAATTTTTCACACGCTAGTCCCTTGTTCTTGCCATTTTGCACACGCTAGGCCCTTGTTCTTCCTTTTTTGCACACGCTAGGCCCTGGTTCTTGCAATTTTGCACTCGCTAGGCCCTTGTTCTTGCTAGTTTGCACATGCTAGGCCCTTGTTCTTGCTATTTTGCACACGCTAGGCCCTTGTTCTTGCAATTTTGCACTCGCTAGGCCCTTGTTATTGCAATTTTGCACACGCTAGGCCCTTGTTCTTGCCATTTTGCACACGCTAGGCCCTTGTTCTTCCTATTTTGCACACGCTAGGCCTTTGTTCTTGCAATTTTGCACTCACTAGGCCCTTGTTCTTGCTATTTTGCAGACGCTAGGCCCTTGTTCTTGCCATTTTGCACACACTAGGCCCTTGTTCTTGCAATTTTGCAAACGCTAGGCCCTTGTTCTTGCTATTTTGCACACGCTAGGCCCTTGTTCTTGCAATTTTGCACTCGATAAGCCCTTGTTCTTGCAATTTTGCACACGCTAGGCCCTTGTTCTTGCCATTTTGCACACGCTAGGCCCTTGTTCTTCCTATTTTGCAGACGCTAGGCCCTTGTTCTTGCAATTTTGCACTCGCTAGGCCCTTGTTCTTGCTATTTTGCACACGCTAGGCCCTTTTTCTTGCTATTTTGCACACGTTAGGCCCTTGTTCTTGCAATTTTGCACACGTTAGGCCCTTGCTCTTGAAAGTCTACACACGCTAGGCCCTTGCTCTGGCAATTTTGCACTCGCTATGCCTTTGTTGCAATTTTGCACATGCTAGGACCTTGTTCTTGCACTTTTGCACACGCTAGATCCTTGTTCTTGCAAGTTTGCACACGCTAAGCCCTTTTTCTTGCAATTTTTCACTCGCTAGGCCCTTGTTCTTGCTATTTTGCACACGATAGGCCCTTGTTCTAACAAATTGCACTCGCTAGGCCCTTGTTCTTGCTATTTTGCACTCGTAAGGCCCTTGTTCTTGCAATTTTGCACACGCTAGGCCCTTGTTCTTGCAATTTTGGCATACACTAGGCCCTTATTCTTGAATTTTTCCACACGCTAGGCCCTTGTTCTTGCAATTTTGCACACGCTAGGCCCTTGTTGTTGCTATTTTTAACACGCTAGGCCCTTGTTCTTGCAATTTTGCACACGCTTGGCCCTTGTTCTTGCTATTTTGCACACGCTAGGCCCTTGTTCTTTCAATTTTGCACTCGCTAGGCCCTTGTTCTTGCAATTTTGCACACGCTAGGCCCTTGTTCTTGCTATTTTGCACACGCTAGGCCCTTGTTCTTGCAATTTTGCACTCGCTAGGCCCTTGTTCTTGCAATTTTGCACACGCTAGGCCCTTGTTCTTGAAATTTTGCACACGCTAGACCCTTGCACTAGCTATTTTGCACTCGCTAGGCCCTTGTTCTTGCAATTTTGCACATGCTAGGCCCTTGTCCTTGCAATTTTACACACACTAGACCCTTGGTCTTGCCATTTTGCACTCGCTAGGCACTTGTTCTTGCAATTTTGCACATGCTAGGCCCTTTTTCTTGCAATTTTGCACACGCTAGGCCCTTTTTCTTGCAATGTTTCACTCGCTAGGCCTTTGTTCTTGCTATTTTGCACACGATAGGCCCTTGTTCTTACAAATTTGCACTCGCTAGGCCCTTTTTCTTGCTATTTTGCACTCACTAGGCCCTTGTTCTTGCAATTTTGCACACGCTAGGCCCTTGTTCTTGCTATTTTGCACACACTAGGCCCTTGTTCTTGCAATTTTGCACACGATAGGCCCTTGTTCTTGCAATTTTGCACACGCTAGGCCCTTGTTCTTGCAATTTTGCACATGCTAGACCCTTGTTCTTGCAATTTTGTACACGCTAGGCCCTTGTTCTTGCAATTTTGCACACGCTAGGCCCTTGTTCTTGCTATTTTGCACACGCTAGGCCCTTGTTCTTGCAATTTTGCACACGCTAGGCCCTTGTTCTTGCAATTTTGCACACGCTAGGCCCTTGTTCTTGCAATTTTGCACACGCTAGACCCTTGTTCTTGCAATTTTGTACACGCTAGGCCCTTGTTCTTGCAATTTTGCACACGCTAGGCCCTTATTCTTGCAATTTTGCACACGCTAGGCCCTTGTTCTTGCAATTTTGCACATGCTAGGCCCTTTGTTCTTGCTACTTTGCACATGCTACGCCCTTAATCCTGCAATTTTGCACACGCTAGGCCCTTGTTCTTGCAATTTTGCATACGCTAGACCCTTGTTCTTTCAATTTTAAACACGGTAGGCCCTTGTTCTTGCAATTTTGTACACGCTAGGCCCTTGTTTTTGCAATTTTGAATACGCTAGGCCCTTGTTCATGCAATTTTGTACTCGATAGGCCCTTGTTCTTGCTATTTTGCACACGCTAGACCCTTGTTCCTGCAATTTTGCACTCGCTAGTCCTTTGTTCTTGCAATTTTTCACATGCTCGGCCCTTGTTCTTGCTAGTTTGCACACGCTAGGCCCTTGTTCTTGCTATTTTGCACACGCTAGGCCCTTGTTCTTGCAATTTTGCACTCGCTAGGCCCTTGTTATTGCAATTTTGCACACGCTAGGCCCTTGTTCTTGCCATTTTACACACGCTAGGCCCTTGTTCTTCCTATTTTGCACACGCTAGGCCCTTGTTCTTTCAATTTTGCACTCACTAGGCCCTTGTTCTTGCTATTTTGCAGACGCTAGGCCCTTGTTCTTGCCATTTTGCACACACTAGGCCCTTGTTTTTGCAATTTTGCACACGCTAGGCCCTTGTTCTTGCAATTTTGCAAACACTAGGCCCTTGTTCTTGCTAGTTTGCACACGCTAGGCCCTTGTTCTTGCAATTTTGCACTCGATAGGCCCTTGTTCTTGCAATTTTGCACACGCTAGTCCCTTGTTCTTGCCATTTTGCACACGCTAGGCCCTTGTTCTTCCTTTTTTGCACACGCTAGGCCCTTGTTCTTGCAATTTTGCACTCGCTAGGCCCTTGTTCTTGCTAGTTTGCACACGCTAGGCCCTTGTTCTTGCTATTTTGCATACGATAGGCCCTTGTTCTTGCAATTTTGCACTCGCTAGGCCCTTGTTATTGCAATTTTGGACACGCTAGGCCCTTGTTCTTGCCATTTTACACACACTATGCCCTTGTTCTTCCTATTTTGCACACGCTAGGCCCTTGTTCTTTCAATTTTGCACTCACTAGGCCCTTGTTCTTGCTATTTTGCAGACGCTAGGCCCTTGTTCTTGCCATTTTGCACACACTAGGCCCTTGTTTTTGCAATTTTGCACACGCTAGGCCCTTGTTCTTGCAATTTTGCAAACACTAGGCCCTTGTTCTTGCTAGTTTGCACACGCTAGGCCCTTGTTCTTACAATTTTGCACTCGATAGGCCCTTGTTCTTGCAATTTTGCACACGCTAGTCCCTTGTTCTTGCCATTTTGCACACGCTAGGCCCTTGTTCTTCCTTTTTTGCACACGCTAGGTCCTTGTTCTTGCAATTTTGCACTCGCTAGGCCCTTGTTCTTGCTATTTTGCACACGCTAGGCCCTTGTTCTTGCCATTTTGCACACGCTAGTGCTTTGTTCTTGCTATTTTGCACACGTTAGGCCCTTGGTCTTGCAATTTTGCACATGTTAGGCCCTTGCTCTTGAAAGTATACACATGCTAGGCCCTTGTTCTTGCAATTTTGCACTCGCTATGCCCTTGTTCTTGCAATTTTGCACATGCTAGGACCTTGTTCTTGCACTTTTGCAGACGCTAGATCCTTGTTCTTGCAAGTTTGCACACACTAGGCCCTATTTCTTGCAATTTTTCACTCGCCAGGCCCTTGTTCTTGCTATTTTGCACACGATAGGCCCTTGTTTTTACAAATTTGCACTCGCTAGGCCCTTTTTCTTGTTCTTTTGCACTCGCTAGGCCCTTGTTCTTGCAATTTTGCACACGCTAGGCCTTTGTTCTTGCAATTTTGGCATATGCTAGGCCCTTGTTCTTGAAGTTTTGCACACGCTAGGCCCTTGTTCTTGAAGTTTTGCACACGCTAGGCCCTTGTTCTTGCTATTTTGCATACGCTAGGCCCTTGTTCTTGCTATTTTGCACACGCTAGGCCCTTGTTCTTGCAATTTTGCACACGCTAGGCCCTTTGTTCTTGCTACTTTGTACATGCTACGCCCTTAATCTTGCATTTTTGCACACGCTAGGTCCTTGTTCTTGCAATTTTGCACACGCTAGACCATTGTTCTTGAAAGTTTGCACACGCTAGGCCCTCGTTTTTGCAATTTTGCACACGCTAGGCCCTTGTTCTTGCAATTTTGTACACGCTAGGCCCTTGTTCTTGCTATTTTGCACACCCTAGACCCTTGTTCTCGAAATTTTGCACTCGCTAGGCCTTTGTTCTTGCAATTTTGCACACGCTCGGCCCTTGTTCTTGCTAGTTTGCACACGCAAGGCCCTTGTTCTTGCTATTTTGCACACGCTAGGCCCTTGTTCTTGCAATTTTGCACACGCTAGGCCCTTGTTCTTGCCATTTTGCACACGCTAGGCCCTTGTTCTTCCTATTTTGCACACGCTAGGCCTTTGTTTTTGCAATTTTGCACTCACTAGGCCCTTGTTCTTGCTATTTTGCGGACGCTAGGCCCTCGTTCTTGCCATTTTGAACACGCTAGGCCCTTGTTCTTGCAATTTTGCAAACCCTAGGCCCTTGTTCTTGCTATTTTGCACACGCTAGGCCCTTGTTCTTGCAATTTTGCACTCGATAAGCCCTTGTTCTTGCAATTTTGCACACGCTAGGCCCTTGTTCTTGCCATTTTGCACACGCTAGGCCCTTGTTCTTCCTATTTTGCACACGCTATGCCTTTGTTCTTGCAATTTTGCACTCACTAGGCCCTTGTTCTTGCTATTTTGCAGACGCTAGGCCCTTGTTCTTGCCATTTTGCACACACTAGGCCCTTGTTCTTGCAATTTTGCAAACGCTAGGCCCTTGTTCTTGCTATTTTGCACACGCTAGGCCCTTGTTCTTGCAATTTTGCACTCGATAAGCCCTTGTTCTTGCAATTTTGCACACGCTAGGCCCTTGTTCTTGCCATTTTGCACACGCTAGGCCCTTGT
Organism: Closterium sp. NIES-65; assembly: GCA_948144175.1. Lineage (NCBI taxonomy): Eukaryota > Viridiplantae > Streptophyta > Zygnematophyceae > Desmidiales > Closteriaceae > Closterium > Closterium sp. NIES-65. The sequence goes on along the minus strand of CANXME010000511.1, from coordinate 232,575 downwards.
TCTTCCTATTTTGCAGACGCTAGGCCCTTGTTCTTGCAATTTTGCACTCGCTAGGCCCTTGTTCTTGCTATTTTGCACACGCTAGGCCCTTTTTCTTGCTATTTTGCACACGTTAGGCCCTTGTTCTTGCAATTTTGCACACGTTAGGCCCTTGCTCTTGAAAGTCTACACACGCTAGGCCCTTGCTCTGGCAATTTTGCACTCGCTATGCCTTTGTTGCAATTTTGCACATGCTAGGACCTTGTTCTTGCACTTTTGCACACGCTAGATCCTTGTTCTTGCAAGTTTGCACACGCTAAGCCCTTTTTCTTGCAATTTTTCACTCGCTAGGCCCTTGTTCTTGCTATTTTGCACACGATAGGCCCTTGTTCTAACAAATTGCACTCGCTAGGCCCTTGTTCTTGCTATTTTGCACTCGTAAGGCCCTTGTTCTTGCAATTTTGCACACGCTAGGCCCTTGTTCTTGCAATTTTGGCATACGCTAGGCCCTTATTCTTGAATTTTTCCACACGCTAGGCCCTTGTTCTTGCAATTTTGCACACGCTAGGCCCTTGTTGTTGCTATTTTTAACACGCTAGGCCCTTGTTCTTGCAATTTTGCACACGCTTGGCCCTTGTTCTTGCTATTTTGCACACGCTAGGCCCTTGTTCTTTCAATTTTGCACTCGCTAGGCCCTTGTTCTTGCAATTTTGCACACGCTAGGCCCTTGTTCTTGCTATTTTGCACACGCTAGGCCCTTGTTCTTGCAATTTTGCACTCGCTAGGCCCTTGTTCTTGCAATTTTGCACACGCTAGGCCCTTGTTCTTGCAATTTTGCACACGCTAGACCCTTGCACTAGCTATTTTGCACTCGCTAGGCCCTTGTTCTTGCAATTTTGCACATGCTAGGCCCTTGTCCTTGCAATTTTACACACACTAGACCCTTGGTCTTGCCATTTTGCACTCGCTAGGCCCTTGTTCTTGCAATTTTGCACATGCTAGGCCCTTTTTCTTGCAATTTTGCACACGCTAGGCCCTTTTTCTTGCAATGTTTCACTCGCTAGGCCTTTGTTCTTGCTATTTTGCACACGATAGGCCCTTGTTCTTACAAATTTGCACTCGCTAGGCCCTTTTTCTTGCTATTTTGCACTCACTAGGCCCTTGTTCTTGCAATTTTGCACACGCTAGGCCCTTGTTCTTGCTATTTTGCACACGCTAGGCCCTTGTTCTTGCAATTTTGCACACGATAGGCCCTTGTTCTTGCAATTTTGCACACGCTAGGCCCTTGTTCTTGCAATTTTGCACATGCTAGACCCTTGTTCTTGCAATTTTGTACACGCTAGGCCCTTGTTCTTGCAATTTTGCACACGCTAGGCCCTTGTTCTTGCTATTTTGCACACGCTAGGCCCTTGTTCTTGCAATTTTGCACACGCTAGGCCCTTGTTCTTGCAATTTTGCACACGCTAGGCCCTTGTTCTTGCAATTTTGCACACGCTAGGCCCTTGTTCTTGCCATTTTGCACACGCTAGGCCCTTGTTCTTCCTATTTTGCACACGCTATGCCTTTGTTCTTGCAATTTTGCACTCACTAGGCCCTTGTTCTTGCTATTTTGCAGACGCTAGGCCCTTGTTCTTGCCATTTTGCACACACTAGGCCCTTGTTCTTGCAATTTTGCAAACGCTAGGCCCTTGTTCTTGCTATTTTGCACACGCTAGGCCCTTGTTCTTGCAATTTTGCACTCGATAAGCCCTTGTTCTTGCAATTTTGCACACGCTAGGCCCTTGTTCTTGCCATTTTGCACACGCTAGGCCCTTGTTCTTCCTATTTTGCAGACGCTAGGCCCTTGTTCTTGCAATTTTGCACTCGCTAGGCCCTTGTTCTTGCTATTTTGCACACGCTAGGCCCTTTTTCTTGCTATTTTGCACACGTTAGGCCCTTGTTCTTGCAATTTTGCACACGTTAGGCCCTTGCTCTTGAAAGTCTACACACGCTAGGCCCTTGCTCTGGCAATTTTGCACTCGCTATGCCTTTGTTGCAATTTTGCACATGCTAGGACCTTGTTCTTGCACTTTTGCACACGCTAGATCCTTGTTCTTGCAAGTTTGCACACGCTAAGCCCTTTTTCTTGCAATTTTTCACTCGCTAGGCCCTTGTTCTTGCTATTTTGCACACGATAGGCCCTTGTTCTAACAAATTGCACTCGCTAGGCCCTTGTTCTTGCTATTTTGCACTCGTAAGGCCCTTGTTCTTGCAATTTTGCACACGCTAGGCCCTTGTTCTTGCAATTTTGGCATACGCTAGGCCCTTATTCTTGAATTTTTCCACACGCTAGGCCCTTGTTCTTGCAATTTTGCACACGCTAGGCCCTTGTTGTTGCTATTTTTAACACGCTAGGCCCTTGTTCTTGCAATTTTGCACACGCTTGGCCCTTGTTCTTGCTATTTTGCACACGCTAGGCCCTTGTTCTTTCAATTTTGCACTCGCTAGGCCCTTGTTCTTGCAATTTTGCACACGCTAGGCCCTTGTTCTTGCTATTTTGCACACGCTAGGCCCTTGTTCTTGCAATTTTGCACTCGCTAGGCCCTTGTTCTTGCAATTTTGCACACGCTAGGCCCTTGTTCTTGCAATTTTGCACACGCTAGACCCTTGCACTAGCTATTTTGCACTCGCTAGGCCCTTGTTCTTGCAATTTTGCACATGCTAGGCCCTTGTCCTTGCAATTTTACACACACTAGACCCTTGGTCTTGCCATTTTGCACTCGCTAGGCCCTTGTTCTTGCAATTTTGCACATGCTAGGCCCTTTTTCTTGCAATTTTGCACACGCTAGGCCCTTTTTCTTGCAATGTTTCACTCGCTAGGCCTTTGTTCTTGCTATTTTGCACACGATAGGCCCTTGTTCTTACAAATTTGCACTCGCTAGGCCCTTTTTCTTGCTATTTTGCACTCACTAGGCCCTTGTTCTTGCAATTTTGCACACGCTAGGCCCTTGTTCTTGCTATTTTGCACACGCTAGGCCCTTGTTCTTGCAATTTTGCACACGATAGGCCCTTGTTCTTGCAATTTTGCACACGCTAGGCCCTTGTTCTTGCAATTTTGCACATGCTAGACCCTTGTTCTTGCAATTTTGTACACGCTAGGCCCTTGTTCTTGCAATTTTGCACACGCTAGGCCCTTGTTCTTGCTATTTTGCACACGCTAGGCCCTTGTTCTTGCAATTTTGCACACGCTAGGCCCTTGTTCTTGCAATTTTGCACACGCTAGGCCCTTGTTCTTGCAATTTTGCACACGCTAGACCCTTGTTCTTGCAATTTTGTACACGCTAGGCCCTTGTTCTTGCAATTTTGCACACGCTAGGCCCTTATTCTTGCAATTTTGCACACGCTAGGCCCTTGTTCTTGCAATTTTGCACATGCTAGGCCCTTTGTTCTTGCTACTTTGCACATGCTACGCCCTTAATCCTGCAATTTTGCACACGCTAGGCCCTTGTTCTTGCAATTTTGCATACGCTAGACCCTTGTTCTTTCAATTTTAAACACGGTAGGCCCTTGTTCTTGCAATTTTGTACACGCTAGGCCCTTGTTTTTGCAATTTTGAATACGCTAGGCCCTTGTTCATGCAATTTTGTACACGATAGGCCCTTGTTCTTGCTATTTTGCACACGCTAGACCCTTGTTCCTGCAATTTTGCACTCGCTAGTCCTTTGTTCTTGCAATTTTTCACATGCTCGGCCCTTGTTCTTGCTAGTTTGCACACGCTAGGCCCTTGTTCTTGCTATTTTGCACACGCTAGGCCCTTGTTCTTGCAATTTTGCACTCGCTAGGCCCTTGTTATTGCAATTTTGCACACGCTAGGCCCTTGTTCTTGCCATTTTACACACGCTAGGCCCTTGTTCTTCCTATTTTGCACACGCTAGGCCCTTGTTCTTTCAATTTTGCACTCACTAGGCCCTTGTTCTTGCTATTTTGCAGACGCTAGGCCCTTAATCTTGCCATTTTGCACACACTAGGCCCTTGTTTTTGCAATTTTGCACACGCTAGGCCCTTGTTCTTGCAATTTTGCAAACACTAGGCCCTTGTTCTTGCTAGTTTGCACACGCTAGGCCCTTGTTCTTGCAATTTTGCACTCGATAGGCCCTTGTTCTTGCAATTTTGCACACGCTAGTCCCTTGTTCTTGCCATTTTGCACACGCTAGGCCCTTGTTCTTCCTTTTTTGCACACGCTAGGCCCTTGTTCTTGCAATTTTGCACTCGCTAGGCCCTTGTTCTTGCTAGTTTGCACACGCTAGGCCCTTGTTCCTGCTATTTTGCACACGATAGGCCCTTGTTCTTGCAATTTTGCACTCGCTAGGCCCTTGTTATTGCAATTTTGGACACGCTAGGCCCTTGTTCTTGCCATTTTACACACGCTATGCCCTTGTTCTTCCTATTTTGCACACGCTAGGCCCTTGTTCTTTCAATTTTGCACTCACTAGGCCCTTGTTCTTGCTATTTTGCAGACGCTAGGCCCTTGTTCTTGCCATTTTGCACACACTAGGCCCTTGTTTTTGCAATTTTGCACACGCTAGGCCCTTGTTCTTGCAATTTTGCAAACACTAGGCCCTTGTTCTTGCTAGTTTGCACACGCTAGGCCCTTGTTCTTACAATTTTGCACTCGATAGGCCCTTGTTCTTGCAATTTTGCACACGCTAGTCCCTTGTTCTTGCCATTTTGCACACGCTAGGCCCTTGTTCTTCCTTTTTTGCACACGCTAGGTCCTTGTTCTTGCAATTTTGCACTCGCTAGGCCCTTGTTCTTGCTATTTTGCACACGCTAGGCCCTTGTTCTTGCCATTTTGCACACGCTAGTGCTTTGTTCTTGCTATTTTGCACACGTTAGGCCCTTGGTCTTGCAATTTTGCACATGTTAGGCCCTTGCTCTTGAAAGTATACACATGCTAGGCCCTTGTTCTTGCAATTTTGCACTCGCTATGCCCTTGTTCTTGCAATTTTGCACATGCTAGGACCTTGTTCTTGCACTTTTGCAGACGCTAGATCCTTGTTCTTGCAAGTTTGCACACACTAGGCCCTATTTCTTGCAATTTTTCACTCGCCAGGCCCTTGTTCTTGCTATTTTGCACACGATAGGCCCTTGTTTTTACAAATTTGCACTCGCTAGGCCCTTTTTCTTGTTCTTTTGCACTCGCTAGGCCCTTGTTCTTGCAATTTTGCACACGCTAGGCCTTTGTTCTTGCAATTTTGGCATATGCTAGGCCCATGTTCTTGAAGTTTTGCACACGCTAGGCCCTTGTTCTTGAAGTTTTGCACACGCTAGGCCCTTGTTCTTGCTATTTTGCATACGCTAGGCCCTTGTTCTTGCTATTTTGCACACGCTAGGCCCTTGTTCTTGCAATTTTGCACACGCTAGGCCCTTTGTTCTTGCTAATTTGTACATGCTACGCCCTTAATCTTGCATTTTTGCACATGCTAGGTCCTTGTTCTTGCAATTTTGCACACGCTAGACCATTGTTCTTGAAAGTTTGCACACGCTAGGCCCTTGTTTTTGCAATTTTGCACACACTAGGCCCTTGTTCTTGCAATTTTGTACACGCTAGGCCCTTGTTCTTGCTATTTTGCACACCCTAGACCCTTGTTCTCGAAATTTTGCACTCGCTAGGCCTTTGTTCTTGCAATTTTGCACACGCTCGGCCCTTGTTCTTGCTAGTTTGCACACGCAAGGCCCTTGTTCTTGCTATTTTGCACACGCTAGGCCCTTGTTCTTGCAATTTTGCACTCGCTAGGCTCTTGTTCTTGCAATTTTGCACACGCTAGGCCCTTGTTCTTGCCATTTTGCACACGCTAGGCCCTTGTTCTTCCTATTTTGCACACGCTAGGCCTTTGTTTTTGCAATTTTGCACTCACTAGGCCCTTGTTCTTGCTATTTTGCGGACGCTAGGCCCTCGTTCTTGCCATTTTGAACACGCTAGGCCCTTGTTCTTGCAATTTTGCAAACGCTAGGCCCTTGTTCTTGCTATTTTGCACACGCTAGGCCCTTGTTCTTGCAATTTTGCACTCGATAAGCCCTTGTTCTTGCAATTTTGCACACGCTAGGCCCTTGTTCTTGCCATTTTGCACACGCTAGGCCCTTGTTCTTGCTATTTTGCACTCGCTAGGCCCTTGTTCTTGCTATTTTGCACACGCTAGGCTTTTTTTCTTGCTATTTTACACACGTTAGGCCCTTGTTCTTGCAATTTTGCACACGTTAGGCCCTTGCTCTTGAAAGTATACACACGCTAGGCCCTTGCTCTGGCAATTTTGCTCTCGCTATGCCCTTGTTGCAATTTTGCACATGCTAGGACCTTGTTCTTGCACTTTTGCACACGCTAGATCCTTGTTCTTGCAAGTTTGCACACGCTAGGCCCTTTTTCTTGCAATTTTTCACTCGCTAGGCCCTTGTTTTTGCTATTTTGCACACGATAGGCCCTTGTTCTAACAAATTTGCACTCGCTAGGCCCTTGTTCTTGCTATTTTGCACTCGCTAGGCCCTTGTTCTTACAATTTTGCACACGCTAGGCCCTTGTTCTTGCAATTTTGGCATACGCTAGGCCCTTATTCTTGAAGTTTTGCACACGCTAGGCCGTTATTCTTGATATTTTGCACTCGATAGGCCCCTGTTCTTGCAATTATGCACACGCTAGGCCCTTGTTCTTGCCATTTTGCACACGCTAGGCCCTTGTTCTTGCAATTTTGCACTCGATAGGCCCTTGTTCTTGCAATTTTGCACACGCTAGGCCCTTGTTCTTGCCATTTTGCACACGCTAGGCCCTTGTTCTTCCTATTTTGCAGACGCTAGGCGCTTGTTCTTGCAATTTTGCACTCGCTAGGCCCTTGTTCTTGCTATTTTGCACACCCTAGGCCCTTTTTCTTGCTATTTTGCACACGTTAGGCCCTTGTTCTTGCAATTTTGCACACGTTAGGCCCTTGCTCTTTAAAGTATACACACGCTAGGCCCTTGCTCTGGCAATTTTGCACTCGCTATGCCCTTGTTGCAATTTTGCACATGCTAAGACCTTGTTCTTGAACTTTTGCACACGCTAGATCCTTGTTCTTGCAAGTTTGCACACGCTAGGCCCTTTTTCTTGCAATGTTTTACTCGCTAGGCCCTTGTTCTTGCTATTTTGCACACGCTAGGCCCTTTTTCTTGCTATTTTGCACACGCTAGGCCCTTGTTCTTGCTATTTTGCACTCGCTAGGCCCTTGTTCTTGCTATTTTGCACACGCTAGGCCCTTTTTCTTGCTATTTTGCACACGTTAGGCCCTTGTTCTTGCAATTTTGCACACGTTAGGCCCTTGCTCTTGAAAGTATACACACGCTAGGCCCTTGCTCTGGCAATTTTGCACTCGCTATGCCCTTGTTGCAATTTTGCACATGCTAGGACCTTGTTCTTGCACTTTTGCACACGCTAGATCCTTGTTCTCGCAAGTTTGCACACGCTAGGCACTTTTTCTTGCAATTTTTCACTCGCTAGGCCCTTGTTCTTGCTATTTTGCACACGATAGGCCCTTGTTCTAACAAATTTGCATTCGCTAGGCCCTTGTTCTTGCTATTTTGCACTCGCTAGGCCCTTGTTCTTACAAATTTGCACACGCTAGGCCCTTGTTCTTGCAATTTTGGCATACGCTAGGCTCTTATTCTTGAAGTTTTGCACACGCTAGGCCGTTGTTCTTTATATTTTGCTCTCGATAGGCCCTTGTTCTTGCAATTATGCACACGCTAGGCCCTTGTTGTTGCCATTTTGCACACGCTAGGCCCTTGTTCTTGCAATTTTGCACTCGATAGGCCCTTGTTCTTGCAATTTTGCACACGCTAGGCCCTTGTTCTTGCCATTTTGCACACGCTAGGCCCTTGTTCTTGCAATTTTGCACTCGCTAGGCCCTTGTTCTTGCTATTTTGCACACCCTAGGCCCTTTTTCTTGCTATTTTGCACACGTTAGGCCCTTGTTCTTGCAATTTTGCACACGTTAGGCCCTTGCTCTTGAAAGTATACACACGCTAGGCCTTTGCTCTGGCAATTTTGCACTCGCTATGCCCTTGTTCTTGCTATTTTGCACTCGCTAGGCCCTTGTTCTTGCAATTTTGCACACGCTAGGCCCTTGTTCTTGCAATTTTGCAAAATTGCAATTTTGCAATTTTGCACATGCTAAGACCTTGTTCTTGAACTTTTGCACACGCTAGATCCTTGTTCTTGCAAGTTTGCACATGCTAGGCCCTTTTTCTTGCAATGTTTCACTCGCTAGGCCCTTGTTCTTGCTCTTTTGCACACGATAGGCCCTTGTTCTAACAAATTTGCACTCGCTAGGCCCTTGTTCTTGCTATTTTGCACTCGCTAGGCCCTTGTTCTTGCAATTTTGCACACGCTAGGCCCTTGTTCTTGCAATTTTGGCATACGCTAGGCCCTTATTCTTGAAGTTTTGCACACGCTAGGCCCTTGTTCCTGATATTTTGCACTCGATAGGCCCTTGTTCTTGCAATTTTGCACATGCTAGGCCCTTGTTCTTGCCATTTTGCACACGCTAGGCCCTTGTTCTTGCTATTTTGCACACGCTAGGCCCTTGTTCTTGCAATTTTGCACTCGCTAGGCCCTTGTTCTTGCTATTTTGCACACGCTAGGCCCTTGTTCTTGCCATTTTGCAGACGCTAGGCCTTTGTTCTTTCTATTTTGCACACGCTAGGCCCTTGTTCTTGCAATTTTGCACACGCTAGGCCCTTGTTCTTGCTATTTTGCACACGCTAGGCCCTTGTTCTTGCAATTTTGCACACGCCATGCCCTTGTTCTTGCAATTTTGCACACGCTAGGCCCTTGTTCTTGCTACTTTGCTCATGCTACGCCCTTGTTCTTGCAATTTTGAACACGCTAGCCCCTTGTTCTTGCAATTTTGCACACGCTAGACCCTTGTTCTTGAAATTTTGCACATGCTAGGCCCTTGTTCTTGCAATTTTGTACACGCTAGGCCCTTGTTCTTGCAATTATGTACACGCTATGCCCTTGTTCTTGCTATTTTGCACATGCTAGACCCTTGTTCTTGCAATTTTGCACTCGCTAGGCCCTTGTTCTTGCAATTTTGCACTCACTAGGCTCTTGTTCTTGCCATTTTGCACTCGCTAAACCCTTGTTCTTTCTATTTTGTAAACGCTAGGCCCTTTTTCTTGCTATTTTACACACGTTAGGCCCTTTTTCTTGCTTTTTTGCACACGTTAGGCCCTTGTTCTTGAAAGTATACACACGCTAGGCCCTTGCTCTTGCAAATTTTCACTCGCTAGGCCCTTGTTTTAACACATTTGCACTCGCTAGGCCCTTGTTCTTGCTATTTTGCACTCGCAAGGCCCTTGTTCTTGCAATTTTGCACACGCTAGGCCCTTGATCTTGCTATGTTGCACACGCTAGACCCTTGTTCTTGCATTTTTTCACTCGCTAGGCCCTTGTTCTTGCAATTCTGCACACGCTCGGCCCTTGTTCTTGCTAGTTTGCACACGCTAGGCCCTTGTTCTTGCTATTTCACACACGCTAGGCCCTTGTTCTTGCAATTTTGCACACGCTAGGCCCTTGTTCTTGCCATTTTGCACACGCTAGCCTCTGTTCTTGCAATTTTTCCCACGCTAGGGACTTGTTCTTGCAATTTTGCATACGTTAGGCCCTTGTTCTTGCAATTTTTCAGATGCTAGGCCCTTGTTCTTGCGATTTTGCACATGCTATGCCTTGTTTTTGCAATTTTGCACACGCTAGGCTCTTGTTCTTGCCCTTTTGCACACGCTAGGCCCTTTTTCTTGAAATTTTGCACTCGCTATGCCCTTGTTCTTGCAATTTTGCGCATGCTAGGCCCTTGTTCTTGATATTTTGCACACGCTAGGCCCTCAATCTTGCTATTATGCACACGCTAGGCCCTTGTTCTTGCAATTTTGGCACACGCTAGGCCCTTGTTCTTGCAATTTTGCATACGCTAGGCCCTTGTTCTTGCTATTATGCACACGATAGGCCCTTGTTCTTGCAGGTTTGCAAACGCTAGGCCCTTGTTCTTGCTTTTTTACACACGCTAGGCCCTTGTTCTTGCAATTCTGCACACGGTAGGCCCTTTGTTCTTGCTACTTTGCATATGCTACGACCTTAATCTTGCAAGTTTGCACACACTAGGCCCTTGTTCTTGCAATTTTGCACACGATAGACCCTTGTTCTTGAAAGTTTGCACAGGCTAGGCCCTTGTTTTTGCATTTTTGCACACGCTAGGCCCTTGTTCTTGCAATTTTGCATACGCTAGTCCCTTGTTCTTGCTATTCTGCATACACTAGGCCCTTGTTCTATCCATTTTGCACATGCTAGGCCCTTGTTCTTCCTATTTTGCACATGCTAGGCCATGTTCTAGCAATTTTGAACTTGCTAGGCTCTTGTTTTTGCTATTTTGCACACGCTAGGCCCTTGTTCTTGCTATTTGGCACACGCTAGGCCCTTGTTTTTGAAATTTTGTACACGCTAGGCCCTCGTTATTACTATTTTGCACACGCCAGGCCCTTGTTCTTGCAATTTTGAACATGCTAGGCCCTTACTCTTTTAATTTTGCAAATGCTAGGCCCTTGTTCTTGAAATTTTGCACACGCTAGGCCCATGTCGTTGCAATTTTGCACTCGCTAGGCTCTTGTTCTTGAAAATTTGCACACGCTAGGCCCTTAGCTTGAATTTTTGCACACGCTAGGCCCTTGTTCTTGGTATTTTGCACATGCGAGGCCCTTGTTGTTGCAATTTTGCACATGCTAGGCCCTTGTTCTTGAACTTCTGCACACACTAGGCCCTTGTTCTTGCAATTTTGCACTCGCTAGGCTTTTATTCTTGAAATTTTGCACACGCTAAGCCCCTGTTCTTGCAATTTTGCACACGCTAGGCCCTTGTTCTTGCTAATTTGCACACGCTAGGCCCTTGTTCTTTCTATTTTGCACACGCTAGGCCCTTGTTCTTTTAAAATTTGCACACGCTAGGCCTTTGTTCTTGCAATTTTGCACACTCTAGGCCAATGTTCTTGCAATGTTTCACATGCTAGGCCCTTTTTCTTGCAATTTTACACACACTAGACCCTTGTTCTTGAAAGGTTGCACACGCTAGGCCCTCGTTCTTGCAATTTTGAACTCGCTAGGCCCTTGTTCTTGCAATTTTGTACACGCTAGGCCCTTTTTCTTGCTATTTTGCACACACTAGACCCTTGTTCTTGCATTTTTGCACTCGCTAGGCCCTTGTTCTTGCAGTTTTGCACACGCTCGGCCCTTGTTCTTTCTTGTTTGCACACGCTAGGCCCTTGTTCTTGCTATTTCGCACACGCTAGGCCCTTGTTCTTGCTATTTTTTTACACGCTAGACCCTTGTTCTTGCAAATTTGAACTCGCTAGGCCCTTGTTCTTGCAATTTTGCATACGCTCGGCCCTTGTTCTTGCTAGTTTGCACACGCTAGGCCCTTGTTCTTGCTATTTCGCACACGCTAGGCCCTTGTTCTTGCAATTTTGCACACGCTAGGCCCTTGTTCTTGCCATTTTGCAGACGCTAGCCCGTGTTCTTGCAACTTTGCACACGCTAGGCCCTTGTTTTTGCAATTTTGCACACATTAGGCCCTTGTTCTTGCTATTTTGCACACGCTAGGCCCTTGTTCTTGCAATTTTGCACACATTGGGCCCTTGTTCTTGCATTTTTGCACACGCTCGGCCCTTGTTCTTGCTAGTTTGCACACGCTAGGCCCTTGTTCTTGCAATTTTGCACACGCTCGGCCCTTGTTCTTGCTAGTTTGCACACGCTAGGCCCTTGTTCTTGCTATTTCGCACACGCTAGGCCCTTGTTCTTGCAATTTTGCACACGCTAGGCCCTTGTTCTTGCCATTTTGCAGACGCTAGCCCGTGTTCTTGCAACTTTGCACACGCTAGGCCCTTGTTTTTGCAATTTTGCACACATTAGGCCCTTGTTCTTGCAATTTTGCACACGCTAGGCCCTTGTTCTTGCAATTTTGCACACATTGGGCCCTTGTTCTTGCATTTTTGCACACGCTCGGCCCTTGTTCTTGCTAGTTTGCACACGCTAGGCCCTTGTTCTTTCAATTTTGCACACGCTCGGCCCTTGTTCTTGCTATTTCGCACAAGCTAGGCCCTTGTTCTTGCAATTTTGCACACGCTAGGCCATTGTTCTTGCAATTTTGCACACGCTAGGCCCTTGCTCTTGAAAGTTTACACACGCTAGGCCCTTGCTCTTGCAATTTCGCACTCGCTATGCCCTTGTTCTTGCAATTTTGCACACGCTAGGACCTTGTTCTTGCCATTTTGCACACGCTAGGCCCTTATTCTTGCTATTTTGCAAACGCTAGGCCCTTGTTCTTGAAATTATGCACATGCTAGACTCTTGCACTTGCTATTTTGCACTCGCTAGGCCCTTGTTCTTGCAATTTTGCAGACGCTAGGCTATTGTCCTTGCAATTTTGCACATGCTAGGCCCTTGTTCTTGCTATTTTGCACTCGCTAGGCCCTTGTTCTTGAAATTTTTCATACGCTAGGCCTTTGTTCTTGCAATTTTGCACATGCTAGGCCCTTGTTCTTGCAATTTTGCATACGCTAGGCCCTTGTTCTTGCAATTTTGCATACGCTAGGGCCTTGTTCTTGCAATTTTGCATACGCTAGGCCCTTGTTCTTGCTATTTTGGACACGCTAGGCCCTTGTTCTTGCTATTTTTAACACGCTAGGCCCTTGTTCTTGCAATTTTGCACACGCTAGGCCCTTGTTTTTGCTATTTGCACATGCTAGGCCCTTGTTCTTGCTATTTTGCACACACTAGGCCCTTGTTCTTGCTATTTTGCACACGCTAGGCCCTTGTTCTTGCTATTTTGCAGATGCTATGCCCTTGTTCTTCTTTTTTTGCAAACGCTAGGCCGCTATTCTTGCAATTTTGCAGAAGCCAGGCCCTTGTCCTTGTTATTTTGCACACGCTAGGCCCTTGTTCTTGCCATTTTGCACACGCTAGGCCCTTGTTCTTGCTATTTTGCAAACGCTAGGCCCTTGTTCTTGAAATTTTGCACACGCTAGACACGTGCACTTGCTATTTTGCACTCGCTAGGCCCTTGTTCTTGCAATTTTGCACACGCTAGGCCCTTGTCCTTGCAATTTTGCACATGCTAGGCCCCTGTTCTTGCTATTTTGCACTCGCTTGGCCCTTGTTCTTGCTATTTTGCATGAGCTAGGCACTTGTTCTTGCCATTTTGCACACGATAGGCCCTTGTTTTTCCTGTTTTGCACACGCTAGGCCCTTGTTCTTGCAATTTTGCACTCGCTAGGCCCTTGTTCTTGCCATTTTGCACACGCTAGGCCCTTGTTCTTGCTATTTTGCAAACGCTAGGCCCTTGTTCTTGAAATTTTGCACACGCTAGACCCTTGCACCTGCTATTTTGCACTCGCTAGGCCCTTCTTCTTGCAATTGCGCACATCCTAGGCCCTTGTTCTTGCAATTTTGCACACGCTAGGCCCTTGCTCTTGCAATTTAGCACTCGCTATGCCCTTGTTCTTGCAATTTTGCACTCGCTAGGCCCTTGTTCTTGCTATTTTGCACACGATAGGCCCTTGTTCTTGCCATTTTGCACACGCTAGGCCCTTGTTCTTGCTATTTTGTACACGCTAGGCCCTTGTTCTTGCAATTTTGCACATGCTAGTCCCTTGTTCTTACAATTTTGCACACGCTAGGCCCTTGTTCTTGCAATTTTGCACACGCTAGGCCTTTGTTCTTGCAATTTTGCATACGCTAGGCCCTTGTTCTTGCTATTTTGCATACGCTAGGCCCTTGTTCTTGCTATTTTTCACACGCTAGGCCCTTGTTCTTGCAATTTTGCACACGCTAGGCCCTTGTTCTTGCTATTTTGCACACGCTAGGCCCTTGTTCTAGCTATTTTGCACACGCTAGGCCCTTGTTCTTGCTATTTTGCACACGCTAGGCCCTTGTTCTTGCTATTTTGCAGATGCTATGCCCTTGTTCTTCTTTTTTTGCATACACTAGGCCGCTGTTCTTGCAATTTTGCAAACGCTAGGCCCTTGTCCTTGTTATTTTGCACATGCTAGGCCCTTGTTCTTGCCATTTTGCACACGCTAGGCCCTTGTTCTTGCTATTTTGCAAACGCTAGGCCCTTGTTCTTGAAATTTTGCACACGCTAGACCCGTGCACTTGCTATTTTGCACTCGCTAGGCCCTTGTTCTTGCAATTTAGCACACGTTAGGCCCTTGTCCTTGAAATTTTGCACATGCTAGGCCCCTGTTCTTGTTATTTTGCACTCGCTAGGCCCTTGTTCTTGCATTTTTGCACTCGCTAGGCCCTTGTTCTTGCAATTTTGCACATGCTAGGCCCTTGTTCTTGCAATTTTGCACACGCTAGGCCCTTGTTCTTGCAATTTTACATACGCTAGGCCCTTGTTCTTGCTATTTTGCACAAGCTAGGCACTTGTTCTTGCTATTTTGCACACGCTAGGGCCTTGTTCTTGCAATTTTGCACACGCTAGGCCCCTGTTCTTGCTATTTTGCACACGCTAGGCCCTTGTTATTGCTATTTGGACACGCTAGGCCCTTATTCTTGCTATTTTGCACACGCTAGGCCCCTGTTCTTGCTCTTTTGCACACGCTATGCCCTTGTTCTTGCTATTTTGCACATGCTAGGCCGTTGTCCTTGCAATTTTGCACATGCTAGACCCTTGCACTTGCTATTTTGCACTCGCTAGGCCCTTGTTCTTGCAATTTTGCACAAGCTAGGCCCTTGTCCTTGCAATTTTGCACATGCTAGGCCCTTGTTCTTGCAATTTTGCACACGCTAGGCCCTTGTTCTTGCTATTTTGCATATGCTAGGCCCTTGTTCTTGCAATTTTGCACACACTAGGCCCTTTGTTTTTGAAATTTTGCACACGCTAGGCCCTTGTTCTTGCTATTTTGCACACGCTAGGCCCTTGTTCTTGCAATTTTGCACTCGCTAGGCCCTTGTTCTTGCTATTTTGCACTCGCTAGGCCCTTGTTCATGCAATTTCGCATCACTAGGCCCTTGTTCTTGCAATTTTGCACATGCTAGGCCCTTGTTCTTGCAATTTTGCACACGCTAGGCCCTTGTTCTTGCAATTTTACATACGCTAGGCCCTTGTTCTTGCTATTTTGCACACGCTAGGCCCTTGTTCTTGCTATTTTTAACACGCTAGGCCCTTGTTCTTGCAATTTTGCACACGCTAGGCCCTTGTTCTTGCTATTTTGCACACGCTAGGCCCTTGTTATTGCTATTTGCACATGCTAGGCCCTTGTTGTTGCTATTTTGCACACGCTAGGCCCTTGTTCTTGCTATTTTGCACACGCTAGGCCCTGGTTCTTGCTATTTTGCAGATGCTATGCCCTTGTTCTTCTTTTTTTGCATATGCTAGGCCCTTGTCCTTGTTATTTTGCACATGCTAGGCCCTTGTTCTTGCCATTTTGCACACGCTAGGCCCTTGTTCTTGCTATTTTGCAAACGCTAGGCCCTTGTTCTTGCTATTTTGCACACGCTAGACCCGTGCACTTGCTATTTTGCACTCGCTAGGCCTTTGTTCTTGCAATTTTGCACACGCTAGGCCCTTGTCCTTGCAATTTTGCACATGCTAGGCCCCTGTTCTTGCTATTTTGCACTCGCTAGGCCCTTGTTCTTGCAATTTTGCACTCGCTAGGCCCTTGTTCTTGCAATTTTGCACATGCTAGGCCCTTGTTCTTGCAATTTTGCACACGCTAGGCCCTTGTTCTTGCAATTGTACATACGCTAGGCCCTTGTTCTTGCTATTTTGTACAAGCTAGGCCCTTGTTCTTGCTATTTTGCACACGCTAGGGCCTTGTTCTTGCAATTTTGCACACGCTAGGCCCTTGTTCTTGCAATTTTGCACTCGCTGGGCCTTTGTTCTTGCAATTTTGCACACGTTAGGCCCTTGTTCTTCCTATTCTGCACACGCAAGGCCCTTGTTCTTGCCATTTTGCACACGCTAGGCTCTTGTTCTTGCTATTTTGCACACGCTAGGCCCTTGTTCTTGCCATTTTGCACACGCTAGGCCCTTGTTCTTGCTATTTTGCAGATGCTATGCCCTTGTTCTTCTTTTTTTGGATACGCTAGGCCGCTGTTCTTGCAATTTTGCAAACGCTAGGCCCTTGTCCTTGTTATTTTGCACATGCTAGGCCCTTGTTCTTGAGAGTTTACCCACGCTAGGCCCCTGCTCTTGCAATTTTTCCCTCGCTATGCCCTTGTTCTTGCAATTTTGCACACGCTAGGCCCTTGTTCTTGCTATTTTGCACACGCTAGACCCTTGCACTTGCTATTTTGCACTCGCTAGGCCCTTCTTCTTGCAATTTTGCACACGCTAGGCCCTTGTCATTGCAATTTTGCACACGCTAGACCCTTGTTCTTGTCATTTTGCACTCGCTAGGCCCTTTTTATTGCAATTTTGCATACGCTAGGCCCTTGTTCTTGCAATTTTGTACATGCTAGGCCCTTGTTCTTGCAATTTTGCACACGCTAGGCCCTTGTTCTTGCAATTTTGCACACGCTAGGCCCTTGTTCTTGCAATTTTGCATATGCTAGGCCCTTGTTCTTGCTATTTTGCACACGCTAGGCCCTTGTTCTTGCAGTTTTGCACTCGCTGGGCCCTTGTTCTTGCAATTTTGCACACGCTAGGCCCTTGTTCTTCCTATTTTGCACACGCAAGGCCCTTGTTCTTGCTATTTTGCACACGCTAGGCCCTTGTTCTTGCCATTTTGCACACGCTAGGCCCTTGTTCTTGCTATTTTGCACACGTTAGGCCCTTGTTCTTGCCATTTTGCACACGCTAGGCCCTTGTTCTTGCTATTTTGCAGATGCTATGCCCTTGTTCTTCTTTTTTTGCATACGCTAGGCCGCTGTTCTTGCAATTTTGCAAACGCTAGGCCCTTGTCCTTGTTATTTTGCACATGCTAGGCCCTTGTTCTTGCCATTTTGCACACGCTAGGCCCTTCTTCTTGCTTTTTTGCAAACCCTAGGCCCTTGTTCTTGAAATTTCGCGCACGCTAGACCCGTGCACTTGCAATTTTGCACTCACTAGGCCCTTGTTCTTGCAATTTTGCACATGCTAGGCCCTTGTTCTTGCAATTTTGCACACGCTAGGCCCTTGTTCTTGCAATGTTACATACGCTAGGCCCTTGTTCTTGCTATTTTGCACAAGCTAGGCCCTTGTTCTTGCTATTTTGCACACGCTAGGGCCTTGTTCTTGCAATTTTGCACACGCTAGGCCCCTGTTCTTGCTATTTTGCACACGCTAGGCCCTTGTTATTGCTATTTGGACACGCTAGGCCCTTATTCTTGCTATTTTGCACACGCTAGGCCCCTGTTCTTGCTCTTTTGCACACGCCATGCCCTTGTTCTTGCTTTTTTTAACACGCTAGGCCCTTGTTCTTGCAATTTTGCACACGCTAGGCCCTTGTTCTTGCTATTTTGCACACGCTAGGCCCTTGTTATTGCTATTTGCACATGTTAGGCCCTTGTTCTTGCTATTTTGCACACGCTAGGTCCTTGTTCTTGCTATTTTGCACACGCTAGGCCCTTGTTCTTGCTATTTTGCACACGCTAGGCCCTTGTTGTTGCTATTTTGCACACGCTAGGCCCTTGTTCTTGCTATTTTGCAGATGCTATGCCCTTGTTCTTCTTTTTTTGCATATGCTAGGCCCTTGTCCTTGTTATTTTGCACATTCTAGGCCCTTGTTCTTGCCATTTTGCACACGCTAGTCCCTTGTTTTTGCTATTTTGCAAACGCTAGGCCCTTATTCTTGAAATTTTGCACACGCTAGACCCGTGCACTTGCTATTTTGCACTCGCTAGGCCCTTGTTCTTGCTGTTTTGCACACGCTAGGCCCTTGTCCTTGCAATTTTGCACATGCTAGGCCCTTGTTCTTGCTAATTTGCACTCGCTAGGCCCTTGTTCTTGCAATTTTGCACTCGCTAGGCCCTTGTTCTTGCAATTTTGCACATGCTAGGCACTTGTTCTTGCAATTTTGCACACGCTAGGCCCTTGTTCTTGCAATTTTACATACGCTAGGCCCTTGTTCTTGCTATTTTGCACAAGCTAGGCCCTTGTTCTTGCTATTTTGCACACGCTAGGGCCTTGTTCTTGCAATTTTGCACACGCTAGGCCCTTGTTCTTGCTATTTTGCAAACGCTAGGCCCTTGTTCTTGCTATTTTGCACACGCTAGACCCGTGCACTTGCTATTTTGCACTCGCTAGGCCCTTGTTCTTGCAATTTTGCACACGCTAGGCCCTTGTCCTTGCAATTTTGCACATGCTAGGCCCCTGTTCTTGCTATTTTGCACTCGCTAGGCCCTTGTTCTTGCAATTTTGCACTCGCTAGGCCCTTGTTCTTGCAATTTTGCACATGCTAGGCCCTTGTTCTTGCAATTTTGCACACGCTAGGCCCTTGTTCTTGCAAATGTACATACGCTAGGCCCTTGTTCTTGCTATTTTGTACAAGCTAGGCCCTTGTTCTTGCTATTTTTCACACGCTAGGGCCTTGTTCTTGCAATTTTGCACACGCTAGGCCCTTGTTCTTGCCATTTTGCACACGCTAGGCCCTTGTTCTTCCTGTTTTGCACACGCTAGGCCCTTGTTCTTGCAATTTTGCACACGCTAGGCCATTGTTCTTCAAAGTTTACACATGCTAGGCCCTTGTTCTTGCTACTTTGCACACGTTAGGCCCTTGATTTTGCAATTTTGCACACGCTAGGCCCTTGCTCTTGAAAGTTTACCCACGCTAGGCCCCTGCTCTTGCAATTTTGCACACGCTAGGCCCTTGTTCTTGCTATTCTGCACACGCTAGACCCTTGCACTTGCTATTTTGCACTCGCTAGGCCCTTCTTCTTGCAATTTTGCACACGCTAGGCCCTTGTTATTGCAATTTTGCACACGCTAGACCCTTGTTCTTGTCATTTTGCACTCGCTAGGCCCTTGTTCTTGCAACTTTGCATACGCTAGGCCCTTGTTCTTGCAATTTTGTACATGCTAGGCCCTTGTTCTTGCATTTTTGCACACGCTAGGCCCTTGTTCTTGCAATTTTGCACACGCTAGGCCCTTGTTCTTGCAACTTTACATACGCTAGGCCCTTGTTCTTGCAGTTTTGCACACGCTAGGCCCTTGTCCTTGCAATTTTGCACATGCTAGGCCCTTGTTCTTGCTAATTTGCACTCGCTAGGCCCTTGTTCTTGCAATTTTGCACTCGCTAGGCCCTTGTTCTTGCAATTTTGCACATGCTAGGCACTTGTTCTTGCAATTTTGCACACGCTAGGCCCTTGTTCTTGCAATTTTACATACGCTAGGCCCTTGTTCTTGCTATTTTGCACAAGCTAGGCCCTTGTTCTTGCTATTTTGCACACGCTAGGGCCTTGTTCTTGCAATTTTGCACACGCTAGGCCCTTGTTCTTGCTATTTTGCAAACGCTAGGCCCTTGTTCTTGCTATTTTGCACACGCTAGACCCGTGCACTTGCTATTTTGCACTCGCTAGGCCCTTGTTCTTGCAATTTTGCACACGCTAGGCCCTTGTCCTTGCAATTTTGCACATGCTAGGCCCCTGTTCTTGCTATTTTGCACTCGCTAGGCCCTTGTTCTTGCAATTTTGCACTCGCTAGGCCCTTGTTCTTGCAATTTTGCACATGCTAGGCCCTTGTTCTTGCAATTTTGCACACGCTAGGCCCTTGTTCTTGCAAATGTACATACGCTAGGCCCTTGTTCTTGCTATTTTGTAGAAGCTAGGCCCTTGTTCTTGCTATTTTGCACACGCTAGGGCCTTGTTCTTGCAATTTTGCACACGCTAGGCCCTTGTTCTTGCCATTTTGCACACGCTAGGTCCTTGTTCTTCCTGTTTTGCACACGCTAGGCCCTTGTTCTTGCAATTTTGCACACGCTAGGCCATTGTTCTTCAAAGTTTACACATGCTAGGCCCTTGTTCTTGCTACTTTGCACACGTTAGGCCCTTGATTTTGCAATTTTGCACACGCTAGGCCCTTGCTCTTGAAAGTTTACCCACGCTAGGCCTCTGCTCTTGCAATTTTGCACACGCTAGGCCCTTGTTCTTGCTATTCTGCACACGCTAGACCCTTGCACTTGCTATTTTGCACTCGCTAGGCCCTTCTTCTTGCAATTTTGCACACGCTAGGCCCTTGTCATTGCAATTTTGCACACGCTAGACCCTTGTTCTTGTCATTTTGCACTCGCTAGGCCCTTGTTCTTGCAACTTTGCATACGCTAGGCCCTTGTTCTTGCAATTTTGTACATGCTAGGCCCTTGTTCTTGCATTTTTGCACACGCTAGGCCCTTGTTCTTGCAATTTTGCACATGCTAGGCCCTTGTTCTTGCAACTTTACATACGCTAGGCCCTTGTTCTTGCTATTTTGCACACGCTAGGCCCTTGTTCTTGCAATTTTGCACTCGCTGGGCCCTTGTTCTTGCAATTTTGCACACGCTAGGCCCTTGTTCTTCCTACTTTGCACACGCAAGGCCCTTGTTCTTGCTATTTTGCACACGCTAGGCCCTTGTTCTTGCCATTTTGCACACGCTAGGCCCTTGTTCTTGCAATTTTGCACACGCTAGGCCCTTGCTCTTGAAAGGTTTCCCACGCTAGGCCCCTGCTCTTGCAATTTTGCACTCGCTATGCCCTTGTTCTTGCAATTTTGCACACGCTAGGCCCTTATTCTTGCTATTTTGCACACGCTAGACCCTTGCACTTGCTATTTTGCACTCGCTAGGCCCTTCTTCTTGCAATTTTGCACACGCTAGGCCCTTGTCATTGCAATTTTGCACACGCTAGACCCTTGTTCTTGTCATTTTGCACTCGCTAGGCCCTTGTTATTGCAATTTTGCATACGCTAGGCCCTTGTTCTTGCAATTTTGTACATGCTAGGCCCTTGTTCTTGCAATTTTGCACACGCTAGGCCCTTGTTCTTGCAATTTTGCACACGCTAGGCCCTTGTTCTTGCAATTTTGCATACGCTAGGCCCTTGTTCTTTCTATTTTGCACACGCTAGGCCCTTGTTCTTCCAATTTTGCACTCGCTGGGCCCTTGTTCTTGCAATTTTGCACACGCTAGGCCCTTGTTCTTCCTATTTTGCACACGCAAGGCCCTTGTTCTTGCTATTTTGAACACGCTAGGCCCTTGTTCTTGCCATTTGCACACGCTAGGCCCTTGTTCTTGCTATTTTGCACACGCTAGGCCCTTGTTCTTGCCATTTTGCACACGCTAGGCCCTTGTTCTTGCTATTTTGCAGATGCTATGCCCTTGTTCTTCTTTTTTTGCATACGCTTGGCCGGTGTTCTTGCAATTTTGCAAACGCTAGGCCCTTGTCCTTGTTATTTTGCACATGCTAGGCCTTTGTTCTTGCCATTTTGCACACGCTAGGCCTTTGTTCTTGCTTTTTTGCAAACCCTAGGCCCTTGTTCTTGAAATTTTACACACGCTAGACCCGTGCACTTGCTATTTTGCACTCGCTAGGCCCTTGTTCTTGCAATTTTGCACAAGCTAGGCCGATGTCCTTGCAATTTTGCACATGCTAGGCCCCTGTTCTTGCTATTTTGCACTCGCTAGGCCCTTGTTCTTGCAATTTTGCACTCGCTAGGCCCTTGTTCTTGCAATTTTGCACATGCTAGGCCCTTGTTCTTGCAATTTTGCACACGCTAGGCCCTTGTTGTTGCAATTTTACATACGCTAGGCCCTTGTTCTTGCTATTTTGCACAAGCTAGGCCCTTGTTCTTGCTATTTTGCACACGCTAGGGCCTTGTTCTTGCAATTTTGCACACGCTAGGCCCCTGTTCTTGCTATTTTGCACACGCTAGGCCCTTGTTATTGCTATTTGGACACGCTAGGACCTTATTCTTGCTAATTTGCACAGGCTAGGCCCCTGTTCTTGCTCTTTTGCACACGCCATGCCCTTGTTCTTGCTATTTTGCACATGCTAGGCCGTTGTTCTTGCAATTTTGCAAAGGCGAGGCCCTTGTCCTTGCAATTTTGCACATGCTAGACCCTTGCACTTGCTATTTTGCACACGCTAGGCCCTTGTTCTTGCCATTTTGCACACGCTAGACCCTTGTTCTTGCAATTTTGCACACGCTAGGCCCTTGTTCTTGCAATTTTGCAAACGCTAGGCGCTTGTTCTTGCTATTTTGCACACGCTAGGCCCTTGTTCTTGCTATTTTGCACACGCTAGGCCCTTGTTCTTGCAATTTTGCACTCGCTAGGCTCTTCTTCTTGCAATTTTGTACACGCTAGGCCCTTGTTCTTGCCATTTTGCACACGCTAGGCCCTTGTTCTTCCTTTTTTGCACACGCTAGGCCCTTGTTCTTGCAATTTTGCACTCGCTAAGCCCTTGTTCTTGCTATTTTGTACACGCTAGGCCCTTGTTCTTGCAATTTTGCACACGCTAGGCCCTTGTTCTTGCTATTTTGCATATGCTAGGCCCTTGTTCTTGCTATTTTGCACACGCTAGGCCCTTGTTTTTGCAATTTTGCACACGCTAGGCCCTTGTTCTTGCTATTTTGCACACGCTAGGCCCTTGTTCTTGCAATTTTGCACTCGCTAGGCCCTTGTTCTTGCTATTTTGCACACGCTAGGCCCTTTTTCTTGCTATTTTGCACATGCTAGGCCCTTGTTCTTGCTATTTTGCACACGCTAGGCCCTTGTTCTTGCTATTTTGCACACGCTAGGCCCTTGTTCTTGCTATTTTGCACACGCTAGGCCCTTGTTCTTGCAATTTTGCACATGCTAGGCCCTTGTTCTTGCAATTTTGCACACGCTAGGCCCTTGTTCTTGCTATTTTGCATACGCTAGGCCCTTTTTCTTGCTATTTTTAACACGCTAGGCCCTTGTTCTTGCAATTTTGCACACGCTAGGCCCTTGTTATTGCAATTTTTCAGACGCTAGGCCATTGTCCTTGCAATTTTGCACATGCTAGGCCCTTGTTCTTGCTATTTTGCACTCGCTAGGCCCTTGTTCTTGCAATTTTGCATACGCTAGGCCCTTGTTCTTGCAATTTTGCACATGCTAGGCCCTTGTTCTTGCAATTTTGCACACGCTAGGCCCTTGTTCTTGCAATTTTGCATACGCTAGGCCCTTGCTCTTGCGATTTTGCACATGCTAGGCCCTTGTTCTTGCAATTTTGCACACGCTAGGCCCTTGTTCTTGCTATTTTGCACACGCTGCACACCCTAGGCCCTTGTTCTTGCTATTTTGCAGATGCTATGCCCTTGTTCTTCTTTTTTTGCATACGCTAGGCCCTTGTCTCTGTGATTTTGCACATGCTAGGCCCTTGTTCTTGCCTTTTTGCACACGCTAGGCCCTTGTTCTTGCTATTTTGCACACGCTAGGCCCTTTTTCTTGAAATTTTGCCCAGCTAGACCCGTGCACTTGCTATTTTGCACTCGCTAGGCCCTTGTTCTTGCAATTTTGCACACGCTGGGCCCTTGTCCTTGGAATTTTGCACATGCTAGGCCCCTGTTCTTGCTATTTTGCACTCGCTAGGCCCTTGTTCTTGCAATTTTGCACTCGCTAGGCCCTTGTTCTTGCAATTTTGCACATGCTAGGCCCTTGTTCTTGCAATTTTGCACACGCTTGGCCCTTGTTCTTGCAATTTTACATACGCTAGGCCCTTGTCCTTGCTATTTTGCACAAGCTAGGCCCTTGTTCTTGCTATTTTGCACACGCTAGGGCCTTGTTCTTGCAATTTTGCACACGCTAGGCCCTTGTTCTTGCCATTTTGCACACGCTAGGCCCTTGTCCTTATTATTTTGCACATGCTAGGCCCTTGTTCTTGCCATTTTGCACACGCTAGGCCCTTGTTCTTGCTATTTAGCAAACGCTAGGCCCTTGTTCTTGAAATTTTGCACACGCTAGACCCGTGCACTTGCTATTTTGCACTCGCTAGGCCCTTGTTCTTGCAATTTTGCACACGCTAGGCCCTTGTCCTTGCAATTTTGCACATGCGAGGCCCCTGTTCTTGCTATTTTGCACTCGCTAGGCCCTTGTTCTTGCAATTTTGCACTCGCTAGGCCCTTGTTCTTGCAATTTTGCACATGCTAGGCCCTTGTTCTTGCAATTTTGCACACGCTAGGCCCTTGTTCTTGCAATTTTACATACGCTAGGCCCTTGTTCTTGTTATTTTGCACAAGCTAGGCCCTTGTTCTTGCTATTTTGCACACGCTAGGGCCTTGTTCTTGCAATTTTGCACACGCTAGGCCATTGTTCTTGCCATTTTGCACACGCTAGGCCCTTGTTCTTCCTGTTTTGCACACGCTAGGCCCTTGTTCTTGCAATTTTGCACACGCTAGGCCATTGTTCTTGAAAGTTTACACATGCTAGGCCCTTGTTCTTGCTATTTTGCACACGTTAGGCCTTTGTTCTTGCAATTTTGCACAAGCTAGGCCATTGCTCTTGAAAGTTTACCCATGCTAGGCCCCTGCTCTTGCAATTTTGCACTCGCTATGCCCTTGTTCTTGCAATTTTGCACATGCTAGGCCCTTGTTCTTGCTATTTTGCACACGCTAGACCCTTGCACTTGCTATTTTGCACTCGCTAGGCCCTTCTTCTTGCAATTTTGCACACGCTAGGCCCTTGTCATTGCAATTTTGCACACGCTAGACCCTTGTTCTTGTCATTTTGCACTCGCTAGGCCCTTGTTCTTGCAATTTTGCATACGCTAGGCCCTTGTTCTTGCAATTCTGTACATGCTAGGTCCTTGTTCTTGCAATTTTGCACACGCTAGGCCCTTGTTCTTGCAATTTTGCACACGCTAGGCCCTTGTGCTTGCAATTTTGCATACGCTAGGCCCTTGTTCTTGCTATTTTGCACACGCTAGGCCCTTGTTCTTGCAATTTTGCACTCGCTGGGCCCTTGTTCTTGCAATTTTGCACACGCTAGGCCCTTGTTCTTCCTATTTTGCACACGCAAGGCCCTTGTTCTTGCTATTTTGCACACGCTAGGCCCTTGTTCTTGCCATTTTGCACACGCTAGGCCCTTGTTCTTGCAATTTTGCACACGCTAGGCCCTTGTTCTTGCAATTTTGCAAACGCTAGGTGCTTGTTCTTGCTATTTTGCACACGCTAGGCCCTTGTTCTTGCTATTTTGCACACGCTAAGCCCTTGTTCTTTCAATTTTGCACTCGCGAGGCTCTTGTTCTTGCAATTGTGCACACGCTAGGCCCTTGTTCTTGCTATTTTGCAAACGTTAGGCCCTTGTTCTTGAAATTTTGCACACGCTAGACCCGTGCACTTGCTATTTTGCACTCGCTAGGCCCTTGTTCTTGCAATTTTGCACACGCTAGGCCCTTGTCCTTGCAATTTTGCACATGCTAGGCCCCTGTTCTTGCAATTTTGCACATGCTAGGCCCTTGTTCTTGCAATTTTGCACACGCTAGGCCTTTGTTCTTGCAATTTTACATACGCTAGGTCATTGTTCTTGCTATTTTGCACAAGCTAGGCCCTTGTTCTTGCTATTTTGCACACGCTAGGGCCTTGTTCTTGCAATTTTGCACACGCTAGGCCCCTGTTCTTGCTATTTTGCACACGCTAGGCCCTTGTTATTGCTATTTGGACACGCTAGGCCCTTATTCTTGCTATTTTGCACACGCTAGGCCCCTGTTCTTGCTCTTTTGCAGACGCCATGCCCCAATTCTTGCTATTTTGCACATGCTAGGCCGTTGTTCTTGCAATTTTGCAAAGGCTAGGCCCTTGTCCTTGCAATTTTGCACATGCTAGACCCTTGCACTTGCTATTTTGCACTCGCTAGGCCCTTGTTCTTGCAATTTTGCACAAGCTAGGCCCTTGTCCTTGCAATTTTGCACATGCTAGGCCCTTGTTCTTGCTATTTTGCACACGCTAGGCCCTTGTTGTTGCAATTTTGCACAAGCTAGGCCCTTGTCCTTGCTATTTTGCACTCGCTAGGCCCCTGTTCTTGCAATTTTGCACATGCTAGGCCCTTGATCTTGCAATTTTTTATACGCTAGGCCCTTGTTCTTGCAATTTTGCACTTGCTAGGCCCAAGTTCTTGCAATAATGCACACGCAAGGCCCTTGTTCTTGCAATTTTGCATACGCTAGGCCCTTGTTCTTGCTATTTTGCACACGCTAGGCCCTTGTTCTTGCTATTTTGCACACGCTAGGCCCTTGTTTTTGCAAATTTGCACTCGCTAGGCCCATGTTCTTGCAATTTTGCACACGCTAGGCCCTTGTTCTTGCCATTTTGCATACGCTAGGCCCTTGTTCTTGCAATTTTGCACACGCTAGGCCCTTGTTCTTGCCATTTTGCACACGCTAGGCCCTTGTTCTTCCTGTTTTGCACACGCTAGTCCCTTGTTCTTGCAATTTTGCACACGCTAGGCCATTGTTCTTGAAAGTTTACACATGCTAGGCCCTTGTTCTTGCTATTTTGCACACGTTAGGCCCTTGTTCTTGCAATTTTGCACACGCTAGGCTCTTGCTCTTGAAAGTTTACCCACGCTAGGCCCCTGCTCTTGCAATTTTGCACTCGCTATGCCCTTGTTCTTGCAATTTTGCACACGCTAGGCCCTTGTTCTTGCTCTTTTGCACACGCTAGACCCTTGCACTTGCTATTTTGCACTCGCTAGGCCCTTCTTGCAATTTTGCACACGCTAGGCCCTTGTCATTGCAATTTTGCAGACGCTAGATCCTTGTTCTTGTCATTTTGCACTCGCTAGGCCCTTGTTCTTGCAATTTTGCACACGCTAGGCCCTTGTTCTTCCTATTTTGCACACGCTAGGCCCTTGTTCTTGCAATTTTGCACACGCTAGGCCCTTGTTCTTGCAATTTTGCACACGCTAGGCCCTTGTTCTTGCAATTTTGCATACGCTAGGCCCTTGTTCTTGCTATTTTGCACACGCTAGGCCCTTGTTCTTGCAATTTTGCAGTCGCTGAGCCCTTGTTCTTGCAATTTTGCACACGCTAGGCCCTTGTTCTTCCTATTTTGCACACGCAAGGCCCTTGTTCTTGCTATTTTGCACATGCTAGGCCCTTGTTCTTGCCATTTTGCACACGCTAGGCCCTTGTTCTTGCAATTTTGCACTTGCGAGGCTCTTGTTCTTGCAATTTTGCACACGCTAGGCCCTTGTTCTTGCCATTTTGCACACGCTAGGCCCTTGTTCTTCCTATTTTGCACATGTTAGGCCCTTGTTCTTGCAATTTTGCACTCGCTAGGCCCTTGTTCTTGCTATTTTGCACACGCTAGGCCCTTGTTCTTGCTATTTTGTACACGCTAGGCCCTTGTTCTTGCAATTTTGCACATGCTAGGCCCTTGTTCTTGCAATTTTGCACACGCTAGGCCCTTGTTCTTGCCATTTTGCACACGCTAGGCCCTTGTTCTTCCTGTTTTGCACACGCAAGGCCCTTGTTCTTGCTATTTTGCACATGCTAGGCCCTTGTTCCTGCCATTTTGCACACGCTAGGCCATTGTTCTTGCAATTTTGCACACGCTAGGCCCTTGTTCTTGCAATTTTGCACTCGCGAGGCTCTTGTTCTTGCAATTTTGCACACGCTAGGCCCTTGTTCTTGCCATTTTGCACACGCTAGGCCCTTGTTCTTCCTATTTTGCACACGCTAGGCCCTTGTTCTTGCAATTTTGCACTCGATAGGCCCTTGTTCTTGCTATTTTGCACACGCTAGGCCCTTGTTCTTGCTATTTTGTACACGCTAGGCCCTTGTTCTTGCAATTTTGCACATGCTAGGCCCTTGTTCTTGCAATTTTGCACACGCTAGGCACTTGTTCTTGCTATTTTGCATATGCTAGGCCCTTGTTCTTGCTATTTTGCACACGCTAGGCCCTTGTTTTTGCAATTTTGCACACGCTAGGCCCTTGTTCTTGCTATTTTGCACACGCTAGGCCCTTGTTCTTGCAATTTTGAACTCGCTAGGCCCTTGTTCTTGCTATTTTGCACACGCTAGGCCCTTGTTCTTGCTATTTTGCACACGCTAGGCCTTTGTTCTTGCAATTTTGCACATGCTAGGCCCTTGTTCTTGCAACTTTGCAGACGCTAGGCCCTTGTTCTTGCTATTTTGCATACGCTAGGCCCTTGTTCTTGCTATTTTTAACACGCTTGGCCCTTGTTCTTGCAATTTTGCACTCGCTAGGCCCTTGTTCTTGCTATTTTGCACACGCTAGGCCCTTGTTCTTGCAATTTTGCACTCACTAGTCCCTTGTTCTTGCAATTTTGCACACGCTAGGTCCTTGTTCTTCCTATTTTGCACACGCTAGGCCCTTGTTCTTGCAATTTTGCACACGCTAGGCCCTTGTTCTTGCAATTTTGCACTCGCGAGGCTCTTGTTCTTGCAATTTTGCACACGCTAGGCCCTTGTTCTTGCCATTTTGCACACGCTAGGCCCTTGTTCTTGCAATTTTGCACTCGATAGGCTCTTGTTCTTGCTATTTTGCACACGCTAGGCCCTTGTTCTTGCTATTTTGTACACGCTAGGCCCTTGTTCTTGCAATTTTGCACATGCTAGGCGCTTGTTCTTGCAATTTTGCACACGCTAGACACTTGTTCTTGCTATTTTGCATATGCTAGGCCCTTGTTCTTGCTATTTTGCACACGCTAGGCCTTTATTTTTGCAATTTTGCACACGCTAGGCCCTTGTTCTTGCTATTTTGCACACGCTAGGCCCTTGTTCTTGCAATTTTGCACTCGCTAGGCCCTTCTTCTTGCTATTTTGCACACGCTAGGCCCTTGTTCTTGCTATTTTGCACACGCTAGGCCTTTGTTCTTGCATTTTTGCACATGCTAGGCCCTTGTTCTTGCAATTTTGCACACGCTAGGCCCTTGTTCTTGCTATTTTGCATACGCTAGGCCCTTGTTCTTGCTATTTTTAACACGCTTGGCCCTTGTTCTTGCAATTTTGCACTCGCTAGGCCCTTGTTCTTGCTATTTTGCACACGCTAGGCCCTTGTTCTTGCAATTTAGCACTCACTAGTCCCTTGTTCTTGCAATTTTGCACACGCTAGGTCCTTGTTCTTCCTATTTTGCACACGCTAGGGCCTTGTTCTTGCAATTTTGCACTCGCTAGGCCCTTTTTCTTCCTATTTTGCACACGCTAGGCCCTTGTTCTTGCCATTTTGCCCACGCTAGGCCCTTGTTCTTGCAATTTTGCAAACGCTAGGCCCTTGTTCTTGCTATTTTGCACACGCTAGGGCCTTGTTCTTGCAATTTTGCACTCGCTAGGCCCTTGTTCTTGCTATTTTGCACACGCTAGGCCCTTGTTCTTGCTATTTTAAGCACGCTAGGCCCTTGTTCTTGCAATTTTGCACACGCTAGGCCCTTGTTTTTGCTATTTTGCACACGCTAGGCCCTTGTTCTTGCTATTTTGCACACGCTAGGCCCTTGTTCTTGCACTTTTGCACACGCCATACGCTTGTTATTGCAAGTTTGCACACGCTAGGTCCTTTTTCTTGCAATTTTTCACTCGCTAGGCCCTTGTTTTTGCTATTCTGCACATGATAGGCCCTTGTTCTTACAATTTTGCACTTGCTAGGCCCTTGTTCTTGCTATTTTGCACACGCTAGGCCCTTGTTCTTGCAATT
Source organism: Closterium sp. NIES-65 (assembly GCA_948144175.1). Lineage (NCBI taxonomy): Eukaryota > Viridiplantae > Streptophyta > Zygnematophyceae > Desmidiales > Closteriaceae > Closterium > Closterium sp. NIES-65. Next base: position 202,981 of record CANXME010000511.1, on the reverse strand, counting down.
TTGCACACGCTAGGCCCTTGTTCTTCCTATTTTGCACACGCTAGGCCCTTGTTCTTGCAATTTTGCACTCGCTAGGCCCTTGTTCTTGCTATTTTGCACACGCTAGGCCCTTGTTCTTGCCATTTTGCACACGCTAGGCCCTTGTTCTTGCAACTTTGCAAACGCTAGGCCCTTGTTCTTGCTATTTTGCACACGCTAGGGCCTTGTTCTTGCAATTTTGCACTCGCTAGGCCCTTGTTCTTGCTATTTTGCACACGCTAGGCCCTTGTTCTTGCTATTTTAAACACGCTAGGCCGTTGTTCTTGCAATTTTGCACACGCTAGGCCCTTGTTGTTGCTATTTTGCATACGCTAGGCCCTTGTTCTTGCTATTTTGCACACGCTAGGCCCTTGTTCTTGCACTTTTGCACACGCCAGACCCTTGTTATTGCAAGTTTGCACACGCTAGGCCCTTTTTCTTGCAATTTTTCACTCGCTAGGCCCTTGTTTTTGCTATTCTGCACATGATAGGCCCTTGTTCTTACAATTTTGCACTCGCTAGGCCCTTGTTCTTGCTATTTTGCACACGCTAGGCCCTTGTTATTGCTATTTGCACACGCTAGGCCCTTGTTCTTGCTATTTTGCACACGCTAGGCCCTTGTTTTTGCAATTTTGCACACGCTAGGCCTTTGTTCTTGCAATTTTGCACTCGCTAGGCCCTTGTTCTTGCAACTTTGCATACGCTAGGCCCTTGTTCTTGCAATTTTGCACATGCTAGGCTCTTGTTCTTGCTATTTTGCACTCGCTAGGCCCTTGTTCTTGCAATTTTGCATACGCTAGGCCCTTGTTCTTGCAATTTTGCACATGCTAGGCCCTTGTTCTTGCAATTTTGCACACGCTAGGCCCTTGTTCTTGCAATTTTGCATTCGCTAGGCCCTTATTCTTGCTATTTTGCAAACGCTAGGCCCTTGTTCTTGCTATTTTAAACACGCTAGGCCCTTGTTCTTGCAATTTTGCACACGCTAGGACCTTGTTCTTGCTATTTTGCATACGCTAGGCCCTTGTTCTTGCTATTTTGCACACGCTAGGCCCTTGTTCTTGCACTTTTGCACACGCCAGACCCTTGTTCTTGCAAGTTTGCACACGCTAGGCCCTTTTTCTTGCAATTTTTCACTCGCTAGGCCCTTGTTCTTGCTATTCTACACACAATAGGCCCTTGTTCTTACAATTTTGCACTCGCTAGGCCCTTGTTCTTGCAATTTTCCACACGCTAGGCCCTTGTTCTTGCTATTTTGTACACGCTAGGCCCTTGTTCTTGCTATTTTTAACACGCTAGGCCCTTGTTCTTGCTTTTTTGCACACACTAGGCCCTTGTTCTTGCTATTTTTAACACGCTAGGCCCTTGTTATTGCTATTTGCACACACTAGGCCCTTGTTCTTGCAGTTTTGCACACGCTAGGCCCTTGTTCTTGCAATTTTGCATACGCTAGGCCCTTGTTCTTGCAATTTTGCACATGCTAGGCCCTTGTTCTTGCTATTTTGCACTCGCTAGGCCTATGTTCTTGCAATTTTGCATACGCTAGGCCCTTGTTTTTGCAATTTTGCACATGCTAGGCCCTTGTTCTTGCAATTTTGCACACGCTAGGCCCTTGTTCTTGCAATTTTGCATTCGCTAGGCCCTTGTTCTTGCTATTTTGCACACGCTAGGCCATTGTTCTTGCTATTTTAAACACGCTAGGCCCTTGTTCTTGCAATTTTGCACACGCTAGGCCCTTGTTCTTGCTATTTTGCACACGCTAGGCCATTGTTCTTGCTATTTTAAACACGCTAGGCCCTTGTTCTTGCAATTTTGCACACGCTAGGCCCTTGTTCTTGCTATTTTGCATACGCTAGGCCCTTGTTCTTCCTATTTTGCACACGCTAGGCCCTTGTTCTTGCACTTTTGCACACGCCAGATCATTTTTCTTGCAAGTTTGCACACACTAGGCCCTTTTTCTTGCTATTTTTCACTCGCTAGGCCTTTGTTCTTGCTATTCTGCACACGATAGGCCCTTGTTCTTACAATTTTGCACACGCAAGGCCCTTGTTCTTGCTATTTTGCACACGCTAGGCCCTTGTTCTTGCCATTTGCACACGCTAGGCCCTTGTTCTTGCTATTTTGCACACGCTAGGCCCTTGTTCTTGCCATTTTGCACACGCTAGGCCCTTGTTCTTGCTATTTTGCAGATGCTATGCCCTTGTTCTTCTTTTTTTGCATACGCTTGGCCGGTGTTCTTGCAATTTTGCAAACGCTAGGCCCTTGTCCTTGTTATTTTGCACATGCTAGGCCTTTGTTCTTGCAATTTTGCACACGCTAGGCCCTTGTTCTTGCAATTTTGCAAACGCTAGGCGCTTGTTCTTGCTATTTTGCACACGCTAGGCCCTTGTTCTTGCTATTTTGCACACGCTAGGCCCTTGTTCTTGCAATTTTGCACTCGCTAGGCTCTTGTTCTTGCAATTTTGCACACGCTAGGCCCTTGTTCTTGCCATTTTGCACACGCTAGGCCCTTGTTCTTCCTATTTTGCACACGCTAGGCCCTTGTTCTTGCACTTTTGCACACGCCAGATCATTGTTCTTGCAAGTTTGCACACACTAGGCCCTTTTTCTTGCTATTTTTCACTCGCTAGGCCTTTGTTCTTGCTATTCTGCACACGATAGGCCCTTGTTCTTACAATTTTGCACACGCAAGGCCCTTGTTCTTGCTATTTTGCACACGCTAGGCCCTTGTTCTTGCCATTTGCACACGCTAGGCCCTTGTTCTTGCTATTTTGCACACGCTAGGCCCTTGTTCTTGCCATTTTGCACACGCTAGGCCCTTGTTCTTGCTATTTTGCAGATGCTATGCCCTTGTTCTTCTTTTTTTGCATACGCTTGGCCGGTGTTCTTGCAATTTTGCAAACGCTAGGCCCTTGTCCTTGTTAGTTTGCACATGCTAGGCCTTTGTTCTTGCAATTTTGCACACGCTAGGCCCTTGTTCTTGCAATTTTGCAAACGCTAGGCGCTTGTTCTTGCTATTTTGCACACGCTAGGCCCTTGTTCTTGCTATTTTGCACACGCTAGGCCCTTGTTCTTGCAATTTTGCACTCGCTAGGCTCTTGTTCTTGCAATTTTGCACACGCTAGGCCCTTGTTCTTGCCATTTTGCACACGCTAGGCCCTTGTTCTTCCTTTTTTGCACACGCTAGGCCCTTGTTCTTGCAATTTTGCACTCGCTAAGCCCTTGTTCTTGCTATTTTGCACACGCTAGGCCCTTTTTCTTGCTCTTTTGTACACGCTAGGCCCTTGTTCTTGCAATTTTGCACACGCTAGGCCCTTGTTCTTGCTATTTTGCATATGCTAGGCCCTTGTTCTTGCTATTTTGCACACGCTAGGCCCTTGTTTTTGCAATTTTGCACACGCTAGGCCCTTGTTCTTGCTATTTTGCACACGCTAGGCCCTTGTTCTTGCAATTTTGCACTCGCTAGGCCCTTGTTCTTGCTATTTTGCACACGCTAGGCCCTTTTTCTTGCTATTTTGCACATGCTAGGCCCTTGTTCTTGCTATTTTGCACACGCTAGGCCCTTGTTCTTGCTATTTTGCACACGCTAGGCCCTTGTTCTTGCAATTTTGCACATGCTAGGCCCTTGTTCTTGCAATTTTGCACACGCTAGGCCCTTGTTCTTGCTATTTTGCATACGCTAGGCCCTTTTTCTTGCTATTTTTAACACGCTAGGCCCTTGTTCTTGCAATTTTGCATACGCTAGGCCCTTGTTATTGCAATTTTTCAGACGCTAGGCCATTGTCCTTGCAATTTTGCACATGCTAGGCCCTTGTTCTTGCTATTTTGCACTCACTAGGCCCTTGTTCTTGCAATTTTGCACATGCTAGGCCCTTGTTCTTGCAATTTTGCACACGCTAGGCCCTTGTTCTTGCAATTTTGCATACGCTAGGCCCTTGCTCTTGCGATTTTGCACACGCTAGGCCCTTGTTCTTGCAATTTTGCACACGCTAGGCCCTTGTTCTTGCTATTTTGCACACGCTGCACACCCTAGGCCCTTGTTCTTGCTATTTTGCAGATGCTATGCCCTTGTTCTTCTTTTTTTGCATACGCTAGGCCCTTGTCTCTGTTATTTTGCACATGCTAGGCCCTTGTTCTTGCCTTTTTGCACACGCTAGGCCCTTGTTCTTGCTATTTTGCACACGCTAGGCCCTTTTTCTTGAAATTTTGCACAGCTAGACCCGTGCACTTGCTATTTTGCACTCGCTAGGCCCTTGTTCTTGCAATTTTGCACACGCTGGGCCCTTGTCCTTGGAATTTTGCACATGCTAGGCCCCTGTTCTTGCTATTTTGCACTCGCTAGGCCCTTGTTCTTGCAATTTTGCACTCGCTAGGCCCTTGTTCTTGCAATTTTGCACATGCTAGGCCCTTGTTCTTGCAATTTTGCACACGCTTGGCCCTTGTTCTTGCAATTTTACATACGCTAGGCCCTTGTCCTTGCTATTTTGCACAAGCTAGGCCCTTGTTTTTGCTATTTTGCACACGCTAGGGCCTTGTTCTTGCAATTTTGCACACGCTAGGCCCTTGTTCTTGCCGTTTTGCACACGCTAGGCCCTTGTCCTTGTTATTTTGCACATGCTAGGCCCTTGTTCTTGCCATTTTGCACACGCTAGGCCCTTGTTCTTGCTATTTAGCAAACGCTAGGCCCTTGTTCTTGAAATTTTGCACACGCTAGACCCGTGCACTTGCTATTTTGCACTCGCTAGGCCCTTGTTCTTGCAATTTTGCACACGCTAGGCCCTTGTCCTTGCAATTTTGCACATGCTAGGCCCCTGTTCTTGCTATTTTGCACTCCCTAGGCCCTTGTTCTTGCAATTTTGCACTCGCTAGGCCCTTGTTCTTGCAATTTTGCACATGCTAGGCCCTTGTTCTTGCAATTTTGCACACGCTAGGCCCTTGTTCTTGCAATTTTACATACGCTAGGCCCTTGTTCTTGTTATTTTGCACAAGCTAGGCCCTTGTTCTTGATATTTTGCACACGCTAGGGCCTTGTTCTTGCAATTTTGCACACGCTAGGCCATTGTTCTTGCCATTTTGCACACGCTAGGCCCTTGTTCTTCCTGTTTTGCACACGCTAGGCCCTTGTTCTTGCAATTTTGCACACGCTAGGCCATTGTTCTTGAAAGTTTACACATGCTAGGCCCTTGTTCTTGCTATTTTGCACACGTTAGGCCTTTGTTCTTGCAATTTTGCACAAGCTAGGCCATTGCTCTTGAAAGTTTACCCACGCTAGGCCCCTGCTCTTGCAATTTTGCACTCGCTATGCCCTTGTTCTTGCAATTTTGCACATGCTAGGCCCTTGTTCTTGCTATTTTGCACACGCTAGACCCTTGCACTTGCTATTTTGCACTCGCTAGGCCCTTCTTCTTGCAACTTTGCACACGCTAGGCCCTTGTCATTGCAATTTTGCACACGCTAGACCCTTGTTCTTGTCATTTTGCACTCGCTAGGCCCTTGTTCTTGCAATTTTGCATACGCTAGGCCCTTGTTCTTGCAATTCTGTACATGCTAGGTCCTTGTTCTTGCAATTTTGCACACGCTAGGCCCTTGTTCTTGCAATTTTGCACACGCTAGGCCCTTGTGCTTGCAATTTTGCATACGCTAGGCTCTTGTTCTTGCTATTTTGCACACGCTAGGCCCTTGTTCTTGCAATTTTGCACTCGCTGGGCCCTTGTTCTTGCAATTTTGCACACGCTAGGCCCTTGTTCTTCCTATTTTGCACCCGCAAGGCCCTTGTTCTTGCTATTTTGCACACGCTAGGCCCTTGTTCTTGCCATTTTGCACACGCTAGGCCCTTATTCTTGCTATTTTGCACACGCTAGGCCCCTGTTCTTGCTCTTTTGCAGACGCCATGCCCTAATTCTTGCTATTTTGCACATGCTAGGCCGTTGTTCTTGCAATTTTGCAAAGGCTAGGCCCTTGTCCTTGCAATTTTGCACATGCTAGACCCTTGCACTTGCTATTTTGCACTCGCTAGGCCCTTGTTTATGCAATTTTGCACAAGCTAGGCCCTTGTCCTTGCAATTTTGCACATGCTAGGCCCTTGTTCTTGCTATTTTGCACACGCTAGGCCCTTGTTGTTGCAATTTTGCAAAAGCTAGGCCCTTGTCCTTGCTATTTTGCACTCGCTAGGCCCCTGTTCTTGCAATTTTGCACATGCTAGGCCCTTGATCTTGCAATTTTTCATACGCTAGGCCCTTGTTCTTGCAATTTTGCACTTGCTAGGCCCAAGTTCTTGCAATAATGCACACGCAAGGCCCTTGTTCTTGCAATTTTGCATACGCTAGGCCCTTGTTCTTGCTATTTTGCACACGCTAGGCCCTTGTTCTTGCTATTTTGCACACGCTAGGCCCTTGTTTTTGCAAATTTGCACTCGCTAGGCCCATGTTCTTGCAATTTTGCACACGCTAGGCCCTTGTTCTTGCCATTTTGCATACGCTAGGCCCTTGTTCTTGCAATTTTGCACACGCTAGGCCCTTGTTCTTGCCATTTTGCACACGCTAGGCCCTTGTTCTTCCTGTTTTGCACACGCTAGGCCCTTGTTCTTGCAATTTTGCACACGCTAGGCCATTGTTCTTGAAAGTTTACACATGCTAGGCCCTTGTTCTTGCTATTTTGTACACGTTAGGCCCTTGTTCTTGCAATTTCGCACACGCTAGGCTCTTGCTCTTGAAAGTTTACCCACGCTAGGCCCCTGCTCTTGCAAATTTGCACTCGCTATGCCCTTGTTCTTGCAATTTTGCACACGCTAGGCCCTTGTTCTTGCTATTTTGCACACGCTAGACCCTTGCACTTGCTATTTTGCACTTGCTAGGCCCTTCTTGCAACTTTGCACACGCTAGGCCCTTGTCATTGCAATTTTGCAGACGCTAGACCCTTGTTCTTGTCATTTTGCACTCGCTAGGCCCTTGTTCTTGCAATTTTGCACACGCTAGGCCCTTGTTCTTCCTATTTTGCACACGCTAGGCCCTTGTTCTTGCAATTTTGCACACGCTAGGCCCTTGTTCTTGCAATTTTGCACACGCTAGGCCCTTGTTCTTGCAAATTTGCATACGCTAGGCCCTTGTTCTTGCTATTTTGCACACGCTAGGCCCTTGTTCTTGCAATTTTGCACTCGCTGAGCCCTTGTTCTTGCAATTTTGCACACGCTAGGCCCTTGTTCTTCCTATTTTGCACACGCAAGGCACTTGTTCTTGCTATTTTGCACATGCTAGGCCCTTGTTCTTGCCATTTTGCACACGCTAGGCCCTTGTTCTTGCAATTTTGCACTCGCGAGAACCTTGTTCTTGCAATTTTGCACACGCTAGGCCCTTGTTCTTGCCATTTTGCACACGCTAGGCCCTTGTTCTTCCTATTTTGCACACGTTAGGCCCTTGTTCTTGCAATTTTGCACTCGCTAGGCCCTTGTTCTTGTTATTTTGCACACGCTAGGCCCTTGTTCTTGCTATTTTGTACACGCTAGGCCCTTCTTCTTGCAGTTTTGCACATGCTAGGCCCTTGTTCTTGCAATTTTGCACACGCTAGGCCCTTGTTCTTGCCATTTTGCACACGCTAGGCCCTTGTTCTTCCTGTTTTGCACACGCAAGGCCCTTGTTCTTGCTATTTTGCACATGCTAGGCCCTTGTTCCTGCCATTTTGCACACGCTAGGCCATTGTTCTTGCAATTTTGCACACGCTAGGCCCTTGTTCTTGCAATTTTGCACTCGCGAGGCTCTTTTTCTTGCAATTTTGCACACGCTAGGCCCTTGTTCTTGCCATTTTGCACATGCTAGGCCCTTGTTCTTGCAATTTTGCACTCGATAGGCTCTTGTTCTTGCTATTTTGCACACGCTAGGCCCTTGTTCTTGCTATTTTGTACACGCTAGGCCCTTGTTCTTGCAATTTTGCACATGCTAGGCGCTTGTTCTTGCAATTTTGCACACGCTAGGCACTTGTTCTTGCTATTTTGCATATGCTAGGCCCTTGTTCTTGCTATTTTGCACACGCTAGGCCTTTGTTTTTGCAATTTTGCACACGCTAGGCCCTTGTTCTTGCTATTTTGCACACGCTAGGCCCTTGTTCTTGCAATTTTGCACTCGCTAGGCCCTTGTTCTTGCTATTTTGCACACGCTAGGCCCTTGTTCTTGCTATTTTGCACACGCTAGGCCTTTGTTCTTGCATTTTTGCACATGCTAGGCCCTTGTTCTTGCTATTTTGCATACGCTAGGCCCTTGTTCTTGCTATTTTTAACACGCTTGGCCCTTGTTCTTGCAATTTTGCACTCGCTAGGCCCTTGTTCTTGCTATTTTGCATACGCTAGGCCCTTGTTCTTGCTATTTTTAACACGCTTGGCCCTTGTTCTTGCAATTTTGCACTCGCTAGGCCCTTGTTCTTGCTATTTTGCACACGCTAGGCCCTTGTTCTTGCAATTTTGCACTCACTAGTCCCTTGTTCTTGCAATTTTGCACACGCTAGGTCCTTGTTCTTCCTATTTTGCACACGCTAGGGCCTTGTTCTTGCAATTTTGCACTCGCTAGGCCCTTGTTCTTCCTATTTTGCACACGCTAGGCCCTTGTTCTTGCCATTTTGCCCACGCTAGGCCCTTGTTCTTGCAATTTTGCAAACGCTAGGCCCTTGTTCTTGCTATTTTGCACACGCTAGGGCCTTGTTCTTGCAATTTTGCACTCGCTAGGCCCTTGTTCTTGCTATTTTGCACACGCTAGGCCCTTGTTCTTGCTATTTTAAGCACGCTAGGCCCTTGTTCTTGCAATTTTGCACACGCTAGGCCCTTGTTTTTGCTATTTTGCACACGCTAGGCCCTTGTTCTTGCTATTTTGCACACGCTAGGCCCTTGTTCTTGCACTTTTGCACACGCCATACGCTTGTTATTGCAAGTTTGCACACGCTAGGCCCTTTTTCTTGCAATTTTTCACTCGCTAGGCCCTTGTTTTTGCTATTCTGCACATGATAGGCCCTTGTTCTTACAATTTTGCACTTGCTAGGCCCTTGTTCTTGCTATTTTGCACACGCTAGGCCCTTGTTCTTGCAATTTTGCACACGCTAGGCCCTTGTTCTTCCTATTTTGCACACGCTAGGCCCTTGTTCTTGCAATTTTGCACTCGCTAGGCCCTTGTTCTTGCTATTTTGCACACGCTAGGCCCTTGTTCTTGCCATTTTGCACACGCTAGGCCCTTGTTCTTGCAACTTTGCAAACGCTAGGCCCTTGTTCTTGCTATTTTGCACACGCTAGGGCCTTGTTCTTGCAATTTTGCACTCGCTAGGCCCTTGTTCTTGCTATTTTGCACACGCTAGGCCCTTGTTCTTGCTATTTTAAACACGCTAGGCCCTTGTTCTTGCAATTTTGCACACGCTAGGCCCTTGTTGTTGCTATTTTGCATACGCTAGGCCCTTGTTCTTGCTATTTTGCACACGCTAGGCCCTTGTTCTTGCACTTTTGCACACGCCAGACCCTTGTTATTGCAAGTTTGCACACGCTAGGCCCTTTTTCTTGCAATTTTTCACTCGCTAGGCCCTTGTTTTTGCTATTCTCCACATGATAGGCCCTTGTTCTTACAATTTTGCACTCGCTTGGCCCTTGTTCTTGCTATTTTGCACACGCTAGGCCCTTGTTATTGCTATTTGCACACGCTAGGCCCTTGTTCTTGCTATTTTGCACACGCTAGGCCCTTGTTCTTGCAATTTTGCACACGCTAGGCCTTTGTTCTTGCAATTTTGCACTCGCTAGGCCCTTGTTCTTGCAATTTTGCATACGCTAGGCCCTTGTTCTTGCAATTTTGCACATGCTAGGCTCTTGTTCTTGCTATTTTGCACTCGCTAGGCCCTTGTTCTTGCAATTTTGCATACGCTAGGCCCTTGTTCTTGCAATTTTGCACATGCTAGGCCCTTGTTCTTGCAATTTTGCACACGCTAGGCCCTTGTTCTTGCAATTTTGCATTCGCTAGGCCCTTATTCTTGCTATTCTGCACACGCTAGGCCCTTGTTCTTGCTATTTTAAACACGCTAGGCCCTTGTTCTTGCAATTTTGCACACGCTAGGACCTTGTTCTTGCTATTTTGCATACGCTAGGCCCTTGTTCTTGCTATTTTGCACACGCTAGGCCCTTGTTCTTGCACTTTTGCACACGCCAGACCCTTGTTCTTGCAAGTTTGCACACGCTAGGCCCTTTTTCTTGCAATTTTTCACTCGCTAGGCCCTTGTTCTTGCTATTCTACACACAATAGGCCCTTGTTCTTACAATTTTGCACTCGCTAGGCCCTTGTTCTTGCAATTTTCCACACGCTAGGCCCTTGTTCTTGCTATTTTGCACACGCTAGGCCCTTGTTCTTGCTATTTTTAACACGCTAGGCCCTTGTTCTTGCTTTTTTGCACACACTAGGCCCTTGTTCTTGCTATTTTTAACACGCTAGGCCCTTGTTATTGCTATTTGCACACACTAGGCCCTTGTTCTTGCTGTTTTGCACACGCTAGGCCCTTGTTCTTGCAATTTTGCATACGCTAGGCCCTTGTTCTTGCAATTTTGCACATGCTAGGCCCTTGTTCTTGCTATTTTGCACTCGCTAGGCCTATGTTCTTGCAATTTTGCATACGCTAGGCCCTTGTTCTTGCAATTTTGCACATGCTAGGCCCTTGTTCTTGCAATTTTGCACACGCTAGGCCCTTGTTCTTGCAATTTTGCATTCGCTAGGCCCTTGTTCTTGTTATTTTGCACACGCTAGGCCATTGTTCTTGCTATTTTAAACAAGCTAGGCCCTTGTTCTTGCAATTTTGCACACGCTAGGCCCGTGTTCTTGCTGTTTTGCATACGCTAGGCCCTTGTTCTTCCTATTTTGCACACGTTAGGCCCTTGTTCTTGCACTTTTGCACACGCCAGATCATTGTTCTTGCAAGTTTGCACACACTAGGCCCTTTTTCTTGCTATTTTTCACTCGCTAGGCCTTTGTTCTTGCTATTCTGCACACGATAGGCCCTTGTTCTTACAATTTTGCACTCGCTAGGCCCTTGTTCTTGCTATTTTGCACATGCTAGGCCCTTGTTCTTGCCATTTTGCACACGCTAGGCCCTTGTTCTTGCTATTTTGCAAACGCTAGGCCCTTGTTCTTGAAATTTTGCACACGCTAGACCCTTGCACGCTAGGCCCTTGTTCTTGCTATTTTGCACACGCTAGGCCCTTGTCCTTGTAATTTTGCACATGCTAGGCCCTTGTTCTTGCTATTTTGCACACGTTGGGCCCTTGTTCTGGCTATTTTGCACACGCTAGACCCTTGCAATTGCTATTTTGCACTCGCTAGGCCCTTCTTCTTGCAATTTTGCACACGCTAGGCCCTTGTCATTGCAATTTTGCACACGCTAGACCCTTGTTCTTGTCATTTTGCACTCGCTAGGCCCTTGTTCTTGCAATTTTGCATACGCTAGGCCCTTGTTCTTGCAATTCTGTACATGCTAGGCCCTTGTTCTTGCAATTTGCACACGCTAGGCCCTTGTTCTTGCAATTTTGCATACGCTAGGCCCTTGTTCTTGCTATTTTGCACTCGCTGGGCCCTTGTTCTTGCAATTTTGCACACGCTAGGCCCTTGTTCTTCCTATTTTGCACACGCAAGGCCCTTGTTCTTGCTATTTTGCACACGCTAGGCCCTTGTTCTTGCCATTTTGCACACGCTAGGCCCTTGTTCTTGCAATTTTGCACACGCTAGGCCCTTGTTCTTGCAATTTTGCAAACGCTAGGCGCTTGTTCTTGCTATTTTGCACACGCTAGGCCCTTGTTCTTGCTATTTTGCACACGCTTGGCCCTTGTTCTTGCAATTTTGCACTCGCGAGGCTCTTTTTCCTGCAAAATTGCAAGAACAAGGGCCTTGCGTATGCAAAATTGCAAGAACAAGGGCCTAGCGTGTGCAAAATTGCAAGAACAAGGGCCTAGCGTGTGCAAAATTGGAAGAATAAGGGCCTAGCATGTACAAAATTGCAAGAACAAGGGCCTAGCGTATGCAATATTGCAAGAACAAGGGCCTAGCGGGTGCAAAATGACAAGAACAAGGGTCTAGCATGTGCAAAATTACAATAACAAGGGCCTAGCGTGTGCAAAATTGCAAGAAGAAGGGCCTAGCGTGTGCAAAATAGCAAGTGCAAGGGTCTAGCGTGTGCAAAATAGCAAAAACAAGGGCCTAGCGTGTGCAAAATAGCAAGAACAAGGGCCTAGCATGTGCAAAATTGCAAGGACAAGGGCCTAGCGTGTGCAAAAAAGCAAGAACAAGGGCCTAGTGTGCAAGGGTCTAGCGTGTGCAAAATTTCAAGAACAAGGGCCTAGCGTTTGCAAAATAGCAAGAACAAGGGCCTAGCGTGTGCAAAATGGCAAGAAAAAGGGCCTAGCTTGTGGTAAATTGCAAGAACAAGGGCCTAGCGAGTGCAAAATTGTAAGAACAAGGGCCTATCGTGTGCAGAATAGCAAGAACAAGGGTCTAGCGAGTGAAAAATAGCAAGAAAAAGGGCCTATCGTGTGCAAACTTGCAAGAACAAGGGTCTGGCGTGTGCAAAAGTGCAAGAAAAAGGGCCTCGCGTGTGCAAAAAAGCAAGAACAAGGGCCTAGCGTATGCAAAATAGCAAGAACAAGGGCCTAGCGTATGCAAAATTGCAAGAACAAGGGTCTAGCGTGTTTAAAATAGCAAGAACAAGAGCCTAGCGTGTGCAAAATGGCAAGAACAAGGGCCTAGCGAATGCAAAATTGCAAGAACAAGGGCCTAGCGTGTGCAAAATTGCAAGAACAAGGGCCTAGCATGTGCAAAATTGCAAGAACAAGGGCCTAGCGTATGCAAAATTGCAAGAACAAAGAACTAGCGAGTGCAAAATAGCAAGACCAAGGGCCTAGACTGTACAAAATTGCAAGAACAAGGGCCTAGCGTATGCAAAATTGCAAGAACAAGGGCCTAGCGAGTGCAAAATTGCAAGAACAAAGGCCTAGCGTGTGCAAAATTGCAAGAACAAGGGCCTAGTGTGTGCAAATAGCAATAACAAGGGCCTAGCGTGTGCAAAATAGCAAGAACAAGGGCCTAGTGTGTGCAAAATAGCAAGAACAAGGGCCTAGCGTGTTAAAAATAGCAAGAACAAGGGCCTAGCGTGTGCAAAATAGCAAGAACTAGGGCCTAGCGTGTGGAAAATTGCAAGAACAAGCGCCTAGCATGTGCAAAATTGCAAGAACAAGGGCCTAGCATATGCAAATTTGCAAGAACAAAGGCCTAGCAAGTGCAAAATAGCAAGCACAAGGGCCTAGCATGTGCAAAATTGCAAAGACAAGGGCCAAGTATGTGCAAATTACAAGAACAAGGGCATAGCGAGTGCAAAATAGCAAGTGCAAAGGTCTAGCGTGTGCAAAGAACAAGGGTCTAGCGTGTGCAAAATTGCAAGAATAAGGGCCTAGCATGTTAAAAATAGCAAGAACAAGGGCCTAGCGTGTGCAAAATAGCAAGAACAAGGGCCTAGCGTATGCAAAATTGCAAAAATAAGGGCCTAGCGTATGCAAAATTGCAAAAACAAGGGCCTAGCATGTGCAAAATTGCAAGAACAAGGGCCTAGCGTATGCAAAATTGCAAGAACAAGGGCCTAGCGAGTGCAAAATAGCAAGTGCAAGGGTCTAGCATGTGCAAAATTTCAAGAACAAGGGCCTCGCGTTTGCAAAATAGCAAGAACAAGGGCCTAGCGAATGCAAAATTGCAAGAATAAGGGCCTAGCGTGTGCAAAATTGCAAGAACAAGGGCCTAGCATGTGCAAAATTGCAAGAACAAGGGCCTAGCGTGTGCAAAATTGCAAGAACAAGGGCCTAGTGAGTGCAAAATAGCAAGAACAAGGGCCTAGCATGTGCAAAATTGCAAGAACAAGGGCCTAGCGTATGCAAAATTGCAAGAACAAGGGCCTAGCGAGTGCAAAATAGCACGAACAAGGGCCTAGCATGTGCAAAATTGCAAGAACAAGGGCCTAGCGTATGCAAAATTGCAAGAACTAGGGCCTAGCGAGTGCAAAATAGCAAGTGCAAGGGTCTAGCATGTGCAAAGTTTCAAGAAAAAGAGCCTAGCGTTTGCAAAATAGCAAGAACAAGTGCCTAGCGTGTGCAAAATTGCAAGAACAAGAGCCTAGCATGTGCAAAATTGCAAGAACAAAGAACAAGGGCCTAGCGTGTGCAAAATTGCAAGAACAAGGGCCTAGCGAGTGCAAAATAGCAAGAACAAGGGCCTAGCATGTGCATAATTGCAATAACAAGGGCCTAGCGTATGCAAAATTGCAAGAACAAGGGCCTAGCGAGTGCAAAATTGCAAGAACAAAGGCCTAGCGAGTGCAAAATTGCAAGAACATAGGCCTAGTGTGTGCAAAATAGCAAGAACAAGGGCCTAGCGTGTGCAAAATAGCAAGAACAAGGGCCTAGCGTGTGCAAAATAGCAAGAAAAAGGGCCTAGCGAGTGCAAAATAGCAAGAACAAGGGCCTAGCATGTGCAAAATTGCAAGAACAAGGGCCTAGCGAGTGCAAAATAGCAAGTGCAAGGGTCTAGCGTGTGCAAAATTTCAAGAACAAGGGCCTAGCGTTTGCAAAATAGCAAGAACAAGGGCCTAGCGTGTGCAAAATGGCAAGAACAAGGGCCTAGCGTGTGCAAAATAGCAAGAACAAGGGCCTAGCGAGTGCAAAATTGTAAGATTAAGGGCCTATCGTGTGCAGAATAGCAAGAACAAGGGCCTAGCGAGTGAAAAATTGCAAGAAAAAGGGTCTAGCGTGTGCAAACTTGCAAGAACAAGGGTCTGGCGTGTGCAAAAGTGCAAGAACAAGGGCCTAGCGTGTGCAAAATTGCAAGAACAAGGGCCTAGCGTGTGCAAAATTGCAAGAACATGGGCCTAGCGAGTGCAAAATTGCAAAAACAAGGGCCTAGCGTGTGCAAAATAGCAAGAACAAGGGCCTAGCATGTGCAAAATTGCAAGAACAAGGGCCTAGCGTGTTAAAAATAGCAAGAACAAGGGCCTAGCGTGTGCAAAATAGCAGGAACAAGGGCCTAGCGTATGCAAAATTGCAAGAACAAGGGCCTTGCATGTGCATTATTGCAAGGACAATGGCCTAGCAAGTGCAAAATTGCAAGAACAAGGGCCTAGCGTATGAAAAATTGCAAGAACAAGGGCCTAGTATGTGCAAAATTGCAAGAACAAGGGCCTAGCGAGTGCAAAATAGCAAGGACAAGGGCCTAGCTTGTGCAAAATTGAAAGAACAAGGGCTTGGCGTGTGCAAAATAGCAAGAACAAGGGCCTAGCATGTGCAAACTTGCAAGGACAAGGGCCTAGCTTGTGCAAAATTGCAACAACAAGGGCCTAGCGAGTGCAAAATAGCAAGTGCAAGGGTCTAGCATGTGCAAAATTGCAAGAACAACGGCCTAGCATGTGCAAAATAGCAAGAACAAGGGCATGGCGTGTGCAAAAGAGCAAGAACAGGGGCCTAGCGTGTGCAAAATAGCAAGAATAAGGGCCTAGCGTATCCAAATAGCAATAACAAGGGCCTAGCGTGTGCAAAATAGCATGAACAGGGGCCTAGCGTGTGCAAAATTGCAAGAACAAGGCCCTAGCATGTGCAAAATAGCAAGAACAAGGGCCTAGCTTGTGCAAAATAGCAAGAACAAGGGCCTAGCGTATGTAAAATTGCAAGAACAAGGGCCTAGCGAGTGCAAAATTGCAAGAACAAGGGCCTAGCATGTGCAAAATTGCTAGAACAAGGGCCTAGCGAGTGCAAAATTGCAAGAACAAGGGCCTAGCGAGTGCAAAATAGCAAGAACAAGGGCCTAGCATGTGCAAAATTGCAAGGACAAGGGCCTAGCGTGTGCAAAATTGCAAGAACAAGGGCCTAGCGAGTGCAAAATAGCAAGTGTACGGGTCTAGTGTGTGCAAAATTTCAAGAACAAGGGCCTAGCATTTGCAAAATGGCAAGAACAAGGGCCTAGCGTGTGCAAAATAGGAAGAACAAGGGCCTAGCGTGTGCAAAATTGCAAGAACAAGGGCCCAGCGAGTGCAAAATTACAAGAACAAGGGCCTAGCGTGAGCAAAATAGCAAGAACAAGGGCCTAGCGTGTGCAAAATTGCAAGAACAAGGGCCTAGCGTGTGCAAAATTGCAAGAACAAGGGCCTTGCGTGTGCAAAATAGGAAGAGCAAGGGCCTTGCGTGTGCAAAATTGCAAGAACAAGGGCCTAGCAAGTGCAAAATGACAAGAACACGGGTCTAGCGTGTGCAAAAATGCGATGACAAGGGCCTAGCGTGTGCAAAATTGCAAGAAGAAGGGCATAGCGAGTGCAAAATAGCAAGTGCAAGGGTCTAGCGTGTGCAAAATAGCAAGAACAAGGGCCTAGCGTGTGCAAAATTGCAAGAACAAGGGCATAGCGAGTGCAAAAATTGCAAGAGCAGGGGCCTAGCGTGGGAAAACTTTCAAGAGCAAGGGCCTAGCGTGTGCAAAATTGCAAGAACAAGGGCCTAGCGTGTGCAAAATGGCAAGAACAAGGGCCTAGCTTGTGCAAAATAGCAAGAACAAGGGCCTTGCGTGTGCAAAATAGGAAGAACAAGGGCCTAACGTGTGCAAAATTGCAAGAACAAGGGCCCAGCGAGTGCAAAATTGCAAGAACAAGGGCCTAGCGTGTGCAAAATAGCAAGAACAAGGGCCTAGCGTATGCAAAATTGCAAGAATAAGGGCCTAGCGTGTGCAAAATTGCAAGAACAAGGGCCTAGCGTGTGCAAAATTGCAAGAACAAGGGCCTAGCATGTACAAAATTGCAAGAACAAGGGCCTAGCGTATGCAAAATTGCAAGAAGAAGTGCCTAGCGAGTGCAAAATAGCAAGTGCAAGGGTCTTGCGTATGCAAAATAGCAAGAACAAGGGCCTAGCGTGTGCAAAATTGCAAGAACAATGGCATAGCGAGTGCAAAATTGCAAGAGCAGGGGCCTAGCGTGGGTAAACTTTCAAGAGCAAGGGCCTAGCGTGTGCAAAATTGCAAGAACAAGGGCCTAACGTGTGCAAAATAGCAAGAACAAGGGCCTAGCATGTTTAAACTTTCAAGAACAATGGCCTAGCGTGTGCAAAATTGCAAGAACAAGGGCCTAGTGTGTGCAAATCAGGAAGAACAAGGGCCTAGCGTGTGCAAAATGGCAAGAACAAGGGCCTAGCGTGTGCAAAATTGCAAGAACAAGGCCCTAGCGTGTGCAAAATAGCAAGAACAAGGGCCTAGCTTGTGCAGAATAGCAAGAACAAGGGCCTAGCGTATGTAAAATTGCAAGAACAAGGGCCTAGCGTGTGCAAAATTGCAAGAACAAGGGCCTAGCATATGCAAAATTGCAAGAACAAGGGCCTAGCGAGTGCAAAATTGCAAGAACAAGGGCCTAGCGAGTGCAAAATAGCAAGAACAGAGGCCTAGCATGTGCAAAATTGCAAGAACAAGGGCCTAGCGTGTGCAAAATTGCAAGAAAAAGGGCCTAGCGAGTGCAAAATAGCAAGTGCACGGGTCTAGCGTGTGGAAAATTTCAAGAACAAGGGCCTAGCGTTTGCAAAATAGCAAGAACAAGGGCCTAGCGTGTGCAAAATGGCAAGAACAAGGGCCTAGCGTGTGCAAAATTGCAAGAACAAGGCCCTAGCGTGTGCAAAATAGCAAGAACAAGGGCCTAGCTTGTGCAAAATTGCAAGAACAAGGCCCTAGCGTGTGCAAAATAGCAAGAACAAGGGCCTAGCTTGTGCAAAATAGCAAGAACAAGGGCCTAGCGTATGTAAAATTGCAAGAACAAGGGCCTAGCGTGTGCAAAATTGCAAGAACTAGGGCCTAGCATGTGCAAATTTGCAAGAACAAGGGCCTAGCGAGTGCAAAATTGCAAGAACAAGGGCCTAGCGAGTGCAAAATAGCAAGAACAGGGGCCTAGCATGTGCAAAATTGCAAGAACAAGGGCCTAGCGTGTGCAAAATTGCAAGAACAAGGGCCTAGCGAGTGCAAAATAGCAAGTGCACGGGTCTAGCGTGTGGAAAATTTCAAGAACAAGGGCCTAGCGTTTGCAAAATAGCAAGAACAAGGGCCTAGCGTGTGCAAAATGGCAAGAACAAGGGCCTAGCATGTGCAAAATAACAAGGACAGGGCCTAGCGTTTGCAAAATTGCAAGAACAGCGGCCTAGCGTATGCAAAAAAAGAAGAACACCTACTTTATATTTGAGTGAGACCACTGGATTCCGTGTACTATGCGAGATCTGAGCGGTTCCGTTCTCCCAGGCATTTGCACTATAAGTTCCCATACTGACCGACCTGGCCAATGCACCATTTTCCATATACATATGCATTAGATTCCTTTCGAACCTTATTAGCTCACTAGAATTATATATTTCCCACCTTCTGATCGAGTGAGACTGCTAGATTCCCTCTACTTTTTGAGAAACGAGCGTTTCCGTTCTCCCTGGCCCCACTTGCACTATAAGTGCGAAATGCCGGCCAGACTGGCCGATGCACTATTTTCTCTACACATGTGCGTTAGTTACCTTTCAAACCCTTACGTTCACTCGATTAATATATTTCCTACCTTATATTTGAGTGAGACCACTAGATTCCGTGTACTATGCGAGATCTGAGCGGTTCCGTTCTCCCAGGCATTTGCACTCTAGGTTCCCATACTGATCGACCTGGCCAATGCACCATTTTCCATAGACATATGCAATAGATTCCTTTCGAACCTTATTAGCTGACTAGATTTATATATTTCCCACCTTCTGATCGAGTGAGACCGCTAGATTCCCTCTACTTTTTGAGAAACGAGCGTTTCCGTTCTCCCTGGCCCCACTTGCACTATAAGTGCGAAATGTCGGCCAGACTGGCCGATGCACCATTTTCTCTACACATGTGCGTTAGTTACCTTTCAAACCCTTATGTTCACTCGATTAATATATTTCCTACCTTATATTTGAGTGAGACCACTAGATTCCATGTACTATGCGAGATCTGAGCGGTTCCGTTCTCCCAGGCATTTGCACTATAAGTTCCGATACTGAGCGACCTGGCCAATGCACCATTTTCCATATACATATGCATTAGATTCCTTTCGAACCTTATTAGCTCACTAGATTTATATATTTCCCACCTTCTGATCGAGTGAGACCGCTAGATTCCCTCTACTTTTTGAGAAACGAGCGTTTCCGTTTCCCTGGCCCCACTTGCACCATAAGTGCGAAACGCCGGCCAGACTGGCCGATGCACCATTTTCTCTACACATGTGTGTTAGTTACCTTTCAAACCCTTACGTTAACTAGATGTATATATTTCCTGCCTTCTTTTTGAGTGAGACCACTAGATTCTGTGTACTATGCGAGATCTGAGCGCTTGCGTTCTCCCTGGCATTTGAAAGTTCCGATACTAACCGGCCTAGCTAATGCACCATTTTCTCTATACATGTGCAATAGATACCTTTCAAACCTTTTTAGCTGACTATATTTATATATTTCCCACCTTCTGATCGAGTGAGACCGCTAGATTCCCTCTACTTTTTGAGAAACGCGCGTTTCCGTTCTCCCTGGCCCCACTTGCACTATAAGTGCGAAATGCCGGCCAGACTGGCCGATGCACCATTTTCTCTACACATGTGCGTTAGTTACCTTTCAAACCCTTACGTTCACTTGATTAATATATTTCCTACCTTATATTTGAGTGAGACCACTACATTCCGTGTACTATGCGAGATCTGAGCGGTTCCTTTCTCCCAGGCATTTGCACTCTAAGTTCCCATACTGACTGACCTGGCCAATGCACCATTTTCCATATACATATGCATTAGATTCCTTTCGAACCTTATTAGCTCACTAGATTTATATAATTCCCACCTTCTGATCAAGTGAGACTGCTAGATTCCCTCTACGTTTTGAGAAACGAGCGTTTCCGTTCTCCCTAGCCCTACTTGCACTATAAGTACGAAATGCCGGCCAGACTGGTAGATGCACCATTTTCTCTACACATGTGCGATAGTTACCTTTCAAACCCTTACGTTCACTCGATTAATATATCTCCTACCTTATATTTGAGTGAGACCACTAGATTCCGTGTACTATGCGAGATCTGAGCGGTTCCGTTCTCCCAGGCATTTGCACTCTAAGTTCCCATACTGACCGACCTGGCCAATGCACCATTTTCCATATACATATGCATTAGATTCCTTTCAAACCTTATCAGCTCACTAGATTTATATATTTCCCACCTTTTGATCAAGTGAGACCGCTAGATTCCCTCTACTTTTTGAGAAACGAGCGTTTCCGTTCTCCCTGGCCCCACTTGCACTATAAGTGCGAAATGCCGGCCAGACTGGCCGATGCACCATTTTCTCTACACATGTGCGTTAGTTACCTTTCAAACCCTTACGTTCACTCGATTAATATATTTCCTACCTTATATTTGAGTGAGACCACTAGATTCCGTGTACTATGCGAGATCTGAGCGGTTCCGTTCTCCCAGGCATTTGCACTCTAAGTTCCCATACTGATCGACCTGACCAATGCACCATTTCCCATATACATATGCATTAGATTCCTTTCGAACCTTATTAGCTCACTAGATTTATATATTTCCCACCTTTTGATCAAGTGAGACCGCTAGATTCCCTCTACTTTTTGAGAAACGAGAGTTTCCGTTCTCCCTGGCCCCACTTGCACTATAAGTGCGAAATGCCGGCCAGACTGGCCGATGCACCATTTTCTCTACACATGTGCGTTAGTTACCTTTCAAACCCTTACGTTCACTCGATTAATATATTTCCTACCTTATATTTGAGTGAGACCACTAGATTTCGTGTACTATGCGAGATCTAAGCGGTTCCGTTCTCCCAGGCATTTGCACTCTAAGTTCCCATACTGAACGACCTGGCCAATGCACCATTTTCCATATACATATGCATTAGATTCCTTTCAAACCTTATTAGCTCACTAGATTGATATATTTCCCACCTTCTGATCGAGTGAGACCGCTAGATTCCCTCTACTGTTTGAGAAACGAGCGTTTCCGTTCTCCCTGGCCCCACTTGCACTATAAGTGCGAAATGCCGGCCAGACTGGCCGATGCACCATTTTCTCTACACATGTGCGTTAGTTACCTTTCAAACCCTTACGTTCACTCGATTTATATATTTCCTACCTTATATTTGAGTGAGACCACTAGATTCCGTGTACTATGCGAGATCTGAGCGGTTCCGTTCTCTCAGGCATTTGCAATCTAAGTTCCCATACTGACCGACCTGGCTAATGCACCATTTTCCATATACATATGCATTAGATTCCTTTCGAACCTTATTAGCTCACTAGATTTATATATTTCCCACCTTCAGATCGAGTGAGACCGCTAGATTCCCTTTACTTTTTGAGAAACGAGCGTTTCCGTTCTCCCTGGCCCCACTTGCACTATAAGTGCGAAATGCCGGCCAGACTGGCCGATGCACCATTTTCTCTACACATGTGCGTTAGTTACCTTTCAAACCCTTACGTTCACTCGATTAATATATTTCCTACCTTATATTTGAGTGAGACCACTAGATTCCGTGTACTATGCGAGATCTGAGCGGTTCCGTTCTCCCAGGCATTTGCACTCTAAGTTCCCATACTGATCGACCTGACCAATGCACCATTTCCCATATACATATGCATTAGATTCCTTTCGAACCTTATTAGCTCACTAGATTTATATATTTCCCACCTTCTGATCAAGTGAGACCGCTAGATTCCCTCTACTTTTTGAGAAACGAGAGTTTCCGTTCTCCCTGGCCCCACTTGCACTATAAGTGCGAAATGCCGGCCAGACTGGCCGATGCACCATTTTCTCTACACATGTGCGTTAGTTACCTTTCAAACCCTTACGTTCACTCGATTAATATATTTCCTACCTTATATTTGAGTGAGACCACTAGATTTCGTGTACTATGCGAGATCTAAGCGGTTCCGTTCTCCCAGGCATTTGCACTCTAAGTTCCCATACTGAACGACCTGGCCAATGCACCATTTTCCATATAAATATGCATTAGATTCCTTTCAAACCTTATTAGCTCACTAGATTGATATATTTCCCACCTTCTGATCGAGTGAGACCGCTAGATTCCCTCTACTTTTTGAGAAACGAGCGTTTCCGTTCTCCCTGGCCCCACTTGCACTATAAGTGCGAAATGCCGGCCAGACTGGCCGATGCACCATTTTCTCTACACATGTGCGTTAGTTACCTTTCAAACCCTTACGTTCACTCGATTTATATATTTCCTACCTTATATTTGAGTGAGACCACTAGATTCCGTGTACTATGCGAGATCTGAGCGGTTCCGTTCTCTCAGGCATTTGCAATCTAAGTTCCCATACTGACCGACCTGGCTAATGCACCATTTTCCATATACATATGCATTAGATTCCTTTCGAACCTTATTAGCTCACTAGATTTATATATTTCCCACCTTCTGATCGAGTGAGACCGCTAGATTCCCTCTATTTCTTGAGAAACGAGCGTTTCCGTTCTCACTGGCCCCACTTGCACTATAAGTGCGAAATGCCGGCCAGACTGGCCGATGCACCATTTTCTCTACACATGTGCGTTAGTTACCTTTCAAACCCTTACCTTCACTCGATTAATATATTTCCTACCTTATATTTGAGTGAGACCACTAGATTCCGTGTACTATGCGAGATCTAAGCGGTTCCGTTCTCCCAGGCATTTGCACTCTAAGTTCCCATACTGAACGACCTGGCCAATGCACCATTTTCCATATACATATGCATTAGATTCCTTTCGAACCTTATTAGCTCACTAGATTTATATATTTCCCACCTTCTGATCGAGTGAGACCGCTAGATTCCCTCTATTTCGTGAGAAAGGAGCGTTTCCGTTCTCACTGGCCCCACTTGCACTATAAGTGCGAAATGCCGGCCAGACTGGCCGATGCACCATTTTCTCTACACATGTGCATTACTTACCTTTCAAACCCTTACGTTCACTCGATTAATATATTTCCTACCTTATATTTGAGTGAGACCACTAGATTCCGTGTACTATGCGAGATCTGAGCGATTCCGTTCTCCCAGGCATTTGCACTCTAAGTTCCCATACTGACCGACCTGGCCAATGCACCGTTTTCCATATACATATGCATTAGATTCCTTTTGAACCTTATTAGCTCACTAGATTTATATATTTCCCACCTTCGGATCGAGTGAGACTGCTAGATTCCCTCTACGTTTTGAGAAACGAGCGTTTCCGTTCTCCCTAGCCCTACTTGCACTATAAGTACGAAATGCCTGCCAGACTGGCAGATGCACCATTTTCATTACACATGTGCGTTAGTTACCTTTCAAACCCTTACGTTCACTCGATTAATATATTTCCTACCTTATATTTGAGTGAGACCACTAGATTCCGTGTACCATGCAAGATCTGAGCGGTTCCGTTCTCCCAGGCATTTGCACTCTAAGTTCCCATACTGACCGACCTGGCCAATGCACCATTTTCCATATACATATGCATTAGATTCCTTTCAAACCTGATTAGCTCACTAGATTTATATATTTCCCACCTTCTGATCGAGTGAGACCGCTAGATTCTCTCTACTTTTTGAGAAACGAGCGTTTCCGTTCTCCCTGGCCCCACTTGCACTATAAGTGCGAAATGCCGGCCAGACTGGCCGATGCACCATTTTCTCTACACATGTGCATTAGTTACCTTTCAAACCCTTACGTTCACTCGATTAATATATTTCCTACCTTATATTTGAGTGAGACCACTAGATTCGGTATACTATGCGAGATCTAAGCGGTTCCGTTCTCCCAGGCATTTGCACTCTAAGTTCCCATAGTGACCGACCTGGCCAATGCACCATTTTTCATATACATATGCATTAGATTCCTTTCAAACCTTATTAGCTCACTAGAATTTTTATATTTCCCACCTTCTGATCGAATGAGACCGCTAGATTCCCTCTACGTCTTGAGAAACGAGCGTTTCCGTTCTCCCTGGCCCCACTTGCACTATAAGTGCAAAATGCCGGCCAGACTGGTCGATGCACCATTTTCTCTACACATGTGCGTTAGTTACCTTTCAAACCCTTACGTTCACTCGATTAATATATTTCCTACCTTATATTTGATTGAGACCACTAGATTCCGTGTACTATGCGAGATCTGAGCGGTTCCGTTCTCCCAGGCATTTGCACTCTAAGTTCCCACACTAATCGACCTGGCCAATGCACCATTTTCCATATACATATGCATTAGATTCCTTTTGAACCTTATTACCTACATAGATTGATATATTTCCCACCTTTTGATCGAGTGAGACCGCTAGATTCTCTCTACTTTTTGAGAAACGAGCGTTTCCGTTCTCCCTGGCCCCACTTGCACTATAAGTGCGAAATGCCGGCCGGACTGGCCGATGCACCATTTTCTCTACACATGTGCGTTAGTTACCTTTCAAACCCTTACGTTCACTTGATTAATATATTTTCTACCTTATATTTGAGTGAGACCACTAGATTCCGTGTACTATGCAAGATCTGAGCGGTTCCGTTCTCCCAGGCATTTGCACTCTAAGTTCCCATACTGACCGACCTGGCCAATGCACCATTTTCCATATACATATGCATTAGATTCCTTTTGAACCTTATTAGCTCACTAGATTTATATATTTCCCACCTTCTGATCGAGTGAGACCACTAGATTCCCTCTACTTTTTGAGAAACGAGCGTTTCCGTTCTCCCTGGCCCCACTTGCACTATAAGTGCGAAATGCCGGCCAGACTGGCCGATGCACCATTTTCTCTACACATGTGCGTTAGTTACCTTTCAAACCCTTACGTTCACTTGATTTATATATTTCCTACCTTATATTTGAGTGAGACCACTAGAT
Organism: Closterium sp. NIES-65; assembly: GCA_948144175.1. Classification (NCBI taxonomy): domain Eukaryota; kingdom Viridiplantae; phylum Streptophyta; class Zygnematophyceae; order Desmidiales; family Closteriaceae; genus Closterium; species Closterium sp. NIES-65. Next base: position 178,044 of record CANXME010000511.1, on the reverse strand, counting down.
TCCGTGTACTATGCGAGATCCGAGCGGTTCCGTTCTCCCAGGCATTTGCACTCTAAGTTCCCACACTAACCGACCTGGCCAATGCACCATTTTCCATATACATATGCATTAGATTCCTTTCGAACCTTATTAGCTCACTAGATTTATATATTTCCCACCTTCTGATCGAGTGAGACTGCTAGATTCCCTCTACTTTTTGAGAAACGAGCGTTTCCGTTCTCCCTGGCCCCACTTGCACTATAAGTGCGAAATGCCGGCCAGACTGGCCGATGCACCATTTTCTCTACACATGTGCGTTAGTTATCTTTCAAACTCTTACATTCACTCGATTAATATATTTCCTACCTTATATTTGAGTGAGACCACTAGATTCCGTGTACTATGCGAGATCTGAGCAGTTCCGTTCACCCAGGCATTTACACTCTAAGTTCCCATACTGACTGACCTGGCCAATGCACCAATTTCCGTATACATATGCATTAGATTCCTTTCAAACCTTATTAGCTCACTAGATTTATATATTTCCCACCATCTGATCAAGTGAGACCGCTAGATTCTCTTTACTTTTTTAGTGATACCACTAGATTCCGTGTACTATGCGAGATCTGAGCGGTTCCGTTCTCCCAGGCATTTGCACTCTAAGTTCCCGTACTGACCGACCTGGCCATTGCACCATTTTCCATATACATATGCATTAGATTCCTTTCAAACCTTATTCCCTCACTAGATTTATATATTTCCCACCTTCTGATCGAGTGAGACCGCTAGATTCTCTTTACTTTTTTTGAAATGAGCGTTTCCGTTCTCCCTGGCCCCACTTGCACTATAAGTGCGAAATGCCGGCCAGACTGGCCGATGCACCATTTTCTCTACACGTGTGCGTTAGTTACCTTTCAAACCCTTATGTTCACTAGATTAATATATTTCCTACCTTATATTTGAGTGAGACCACTAGATTCCGTGTACTATGCGAGATCTGAGCGGTTTCGTTCTCCCAGGCATTTGCACTCTAAGTTCCCATACTGACCGACCTGGCCAATGCACCATTTTCCATATACATATGCATTAGATTCCTTTCCAACCTTATTAGCTCACTAGATTAATATATTTCCCACCTTTTGATCGAGTGAGACCGCTAGATTCCCTCTACTTTTTGAGAAACGAGCGTTTCCGTTCTCCCTGGCCCCACTTGCACTATAAGTGCGAAATGCCGGTCAGACTGGCCGATGCACCATTTTCTCTACACATGTGCGTTAGTTACCTTTCAAACCCTTACGTTCACTCAATTAATATATTTCTTACCTTATATTTGAGTGAGACCACTAGATTCCTTGTACTATGCGAGATCTGAGCGGTTTCGTTTTCCCAGGCATTTGCACTCTAAGTTCCCATACTGACCGACCTGGCCAATGCACCATTTTCCATATACATATGCATTAGATTCCTTTCAAACCTTATTAGATCACTAGATTTATATATTTCCCACCTTCTGATCGAGTGAGACCGCTAGATTCTCTTTACTTTTTTAGAAATGAGCGTTTCCGTTCTCCTTGGCCCCACTTGCACTATAAGTGCGAAATGCCGGCCAGACTGGCCGATGCACCATTTTCTCTACACATGTGCGTTAGTTAACTTTCAAACCCTTACGTTCACTTGATTAATATTTTTCCTTCCTTATTTTTGAGTGAGACCACTAGATTCCGTGTACTATGCGAGATCTAAGCGGTTCCGTTCTCCCAGGCATTTGCACTCTAAGTTCCCATACTGACCGACCTGGCCAATGCACCATTTTCCATATACATATGCATTAGATTCCTTTCAAACCTTATTAGATCACTAGATTTATATATTTCCCACCTTCTGATCGGGTGAGACCGCTAGATTCCCTTTACTTTTTAAGAAATGAGCGTTTCCGTTCTCCCTGGCCCCACTTGCACTATAAGTGCGAAATGCCGGCCAGACTGGCCGATGCACCATTTTCTCTACACATGTGCGTTAGTTACGTTTCAAACCCTTACGTTCACTCAATTAATATATTCTCTACCTTATATTTGAGTGAGACCACTAGATTCCATGTACTATGCGAGATCTGAGCGGTTCCGTTCTCCCAGGCATTTGCACTCTAAGTTCCCATACTGACCGACCTGGCCAATGCACCATTTTCCATATACATATGCATTAGATTCCTTTTGAACCTTATTAGCTCACTAGATTTATATATTTCCCACCTTCTGATCGAGTGAGACCTCTAGATTCCCTTTACTTTTTGAGAAATGAGCGTTTCCGTTCTCCCTGGCCCCACTTGCACTATAAGTGCGAAATGCCGGCCAGACTGGCCGATGCACCATTATCTCTACACATGTGCGTTAGTTACCTTTCAAACCCTTACGTTCACTCGATTAATATATTTCCTACCTTATATTTGAGTGAGACCACTAGATTCCGTGTATTATGCGAGATCTGAGCGGTTCCGTTCTCCCAGGCATTTGCACTCTAAGTTCCCATACTGACCGACCTGGCCAATGCACCATTTTCCATATACATATGCATTAGATTCCTTTCGAACCTTATTAGCTCACTAGATTTATATATTTCCCACCTTCTGATCGAGTGAGACCGCTAGATTCCCTCTACTTTTTGAGAAACGAGCGTTTCCGTTCTCCCTGGCCCCACTTGCACTATAAGTGCGAAATGCCGGCCAGACTGGCCGATGCACCATTTTCTCTACACATGTGCGTTAGTTACCTTTCAAACCCTTAAGTTCACTCGATTTATATATTTTCTACCTTATATTTGAGTGAGACCACTAGATTCCGTGTACTATGCGAGATCTGAGCGGTTCCGTTGTCCCAGACATTTGCACTGTAAGTTCCCATACTGACCGACCTGGCCAATGCACCATTTTCCATATACGTATGCATTAGATTCTTTTCGAACCTTATTAGCTCACTAGATTTATATATTTCCCACCTTCTGATCAAGTGAGACCTCTAGATTCCCTTTACTTTTTGAGAAATGAGCGTTTCCGTTCTCCCTGGACCCACTTGCACTATAAGTGCGAAATGCCGGCCAGACTGGCCGATGCACCATTTTCTCTACACATGTGCGTTAGTTACCTTTCAAACCCTTAAGTTCACTCGATTTATATATTTTCTACCTTATATTTGAGTGAGACCACTAGATTCCGTGTACTATGCGAGATCTGAGCGGTTCCGTTGTCCCAGACATTTGCACTGTAAGTTCCCATACTGACCGACCTGGCCAATGCACCATTTTCCATATACGTATGCATTAGATTCTTTTCGAACCTTATTAGCTCACTAGATTTATATATTTCCCACCTTCTGATCGAGTGAGACCTCTAGATTCCCTTTACTTTTTGAGAAATGAGCGTTTCCGTTCTCCCTAGCCCCACTTGCACTATAAGTGCGAAATGCCGGCCAGACTGGCCGATGCACCATTTTCTCTACACATGTGCGTTAGTTACCTTTCAAACCCTTACGTTCACTCGCTTAATATATTTCCTACCTTATATTTGAGTGAGACCACTAGATTCCGTGTACTATGCGAGATCTGAGCGGTTCCGTTCTCCCATGCATTTGCACTCTAAGTTCCCATACTGACCGACCTGGCCAATGCACCATTTTCCATATACATATGCATTAGATTCCTTTCAAACCTTATTAGCTCACTAGATTTATATATTTCCCACCTTCTGATTGAGTCAGACCGCTAGATTCCCTCTACTTATTGAGAAACGAGCGTTTCCGTTGTCCCTAGCCCCACTTGCACTATAAGTGCGAAATGCCGGCCAGACTGGCCGATGCACCATTTTCTCTACACATGTGCGTTAGTTACCTTTCAAACCCTTACGTTCATTCGATTAATATATTTCGTACCTTATATTTGAGTGAGACTGCTAGATTCCGTGTACTATGCGAGATCTGAGCAGTTCCGTTCTCCTAGGCATTTGCACTCTAAGTTCCCATACTTACCGACCTGGCCAGTGCACCATTTTCCATATACATATGCATTAGATTCCTTTCGAACCTTATTAGCTCACTAGATTTATATATTTCCCACCTTCTGATCGAGTGAGACCGCTAGATTCCTTTTATTTTTTTAGAAATGAGCGTTTCCGTTCTCCCTGGCCCCACTTGCACTATAAGTGCGAAATGCCGGCCAGACTGGCCGATGCACCATTTTCTCTACACATGTGCGTTAGTTACCTTTCAAACCCTTACGTTCAATCAATTAATATATTTCTTACGTTATATTTGAGTGAGACCACTATATTCCGTGTACTATGCAAGATCTGAGCGGTTTCGTTTTCCCAGGCATTTGCACTCTAAGTTCCTATACTGACCGACCTGGCCAATGCACCATTTTCCATATACGTATGCATTAGATTCTTTTCGAACCTTATTAGCTCACTAGATTTATATATTTCCCACCTTTTGATCAAGTGAGACCTCTAGATTCCCTTTACTTTTTGAGAAATGAGCGTTTCCGTTCTCCCTGGACCCACTTGCACTATAAGTGCGAAATGCCGGCCAGACTGGCCGATGCACCATTTTCTCTACACATGTGCGTTAGTTACCTTTCAAACCCTTAAGTTCACTCGATTTATATATTTTCTACCTTATATTTGAGTGAGACCACTAGATTCCGTGTACTATGCGAGATCTGAGCGGTTCCGTTGTCCCAGACATTTGCACTGTAAGTTCCCATACTGACCGACCTGGCCAATGCACCATTTTCCATATACGTATGCATTAGATTCTTTTCGAACCTTATTAGCTCACTAGATTTATATATTTCCCACCTTCTGATCGAGTGAGACCTCTAGATTCCCTTTACTTTTTGAGAAATGAGCGTTTCCGTTCTCCCTAGCCCCACTTGCACTATAAGTGCGAAATGCCGGCCAGACTGGCCGATGCACCATTTTCTCTACACATGTGCGTTAGTTACCTTTCAAACCCTTACGTTCACTCGCTTAATATATTTCCTACCTTATATTTGAGTGAGACCACTAGATTCCGTGTACTATGCGAGATCTGAGCGGTTCCGTTCTCCCATGCATTTGCACTCTAAGTTCCCATACTGACCGACCTGGCCAATGCACCATTTTCCATATACATATGCATTAGATTCCTTTCAAACCTTATTAGCTCACTAGATTTATATATTTCCCACCTTCTGATTGAGTCAGACCGCTAGATTCCCTCTACTTATTGAGAAACGAGCGTTTCCGTTGTCCCTAGCCCCACTTGCACTATAAGTGCGAAATGCCGGCCAGACTGGCCGATGCACCATTTTCTCTACACATGTGCGTTAGTTACCTTTCAAACCCTTACGTTCATTCGATTAATATATTTCGTACCTTATATTTGAGTGAGACTGCTAGATTCCGTGTACTATGCGAGATCTGAGCAGTTCCGTTCTCCTAGGCATTTGCACTCTAAGTTCCCATACTTACCGACCTGGCCAGTGCACCATTTTCCATATACATATGCATTAGATTCCTTTCGAACCTTATTAGCTCACTAGATTTATATATTTCCCACCTTCTGATCGAGTGAGACCGCTAGATTCCTTTTATTTTTTTAGAAATGAGCGTTTCCGTTCTCCCTGGCCCCACTTGCACTATAAGTGCGAAATGCCGGCCAGACTGGCCGATGCACCATTTTCTCTACACATGTGCGTTAGTTACCTTTCAAACCCTTACGTTCAATCAATTAATATATTTCTTACGTTATATTTGAGTGAGACCACTATATTCCGTGTACTATGCAAGATCTGAGCGGTTTCGTTTTCCCAGGCATTTGCACTCCAAGTTCCCATACTGACCGACCTGGCCAATGCACCATTTTCCATATACATATGCATTACATTCCTTTCAAACTTTATTAGCTCACTAGATTTATATATTTCCCACCTTCTGATCGAGTGAGACTCCTAGATTCCCTCTACTTTTTGAGAAACGAGTGTTTTGATGTCCCTAGCCCCACTTGCACTATGAGTGCGAAATGCCGGCCAGACTGGCCGACGCACCATTTTCTCTACACATGTGCTTTAGTTACCTTTCAAACCCTTACGTTCACTCGATTAATATATTTCCTACTGTCGAGAGTAATAGGTAAGTTAAGAGGTGGGGCCTAGGCTTAGTAGCCTAGGCCCGAACTTAGGTATCGAGCGAGATTTTCCCTAGGAGCGATGTATCGAGTGAGTTGAGAGAAATTGGTGAAAAGGTTGGTTTCACTATAGGTTCAGGGGTACATATAGCATAGAAACACAATAAGGTGCACCACCAACAAAAGTTTACATAACTACACTAACTACAACTACAAGCAATTATAAAACATGACAAAATATTTCGACACGCCCCCATAATGCTTGTAGGTAGGTATGTAGTTACAGCAACAGCAGGTACCCCTTCCATCTCCTCACCCTCCTCCTTCCCCTCCCCCACACTGCTGCAGAAGCAGCAGAGAAGGGGGGAAGAGAGGAGAGGTGGAGGGACGACTGCTTGTTGCCTCACACCCGCCACCCCGGTACCACTCCCCCTCCTCACCCACATCCTTACACCCTCCCCCCCCAGCGGCAGCTGCAGCGGTGGGACTGAAAGAAGGAGGAGGGAAAGGGAGAGAGTTGACCCCACGCTCCAACACCCTCCACCCCCATACCCTCCTCCCCACGGCTGCAGGGAGACAAGAGAAAGGGGGGGGTGGGAAGGAAGAAAGTCGCAGAGCGGCGAAGAGGCGTCGGTGCAGATGGGTCAAGGGCGGCAGCAGGGAGTGCAGGGGCGAAAAGGCCCGTCGCGGGCCAGTGCCACGGGGCGCACGACGGGTAGAGTAAAATAGCCCGATCGTGTGCCTCGGGGCACACGACGAGCAGGGAACCATCGTGTGCCACGGGGCGCACGATGGGCAGTAGAAGGGCACCGTCGCGTGCCACGGGGCGCGCGACGGGCAGGGAAGGAGTCACACGCCCGTGGGCAGGACAAGGTAAAAATAAAACCGTCCGCGCCCTAGGCGCGCGACCGTAAAATCTTAGCAGCGGAAGTAAAGCGGGCCCACAGCCCAGGACGAACACTAAGCTCTGATACCATGTCGAGAGTAATAGGTAAGTTAAGAGGTGGGGCCTAGGCTTAGTAGCCTAGGCCCGAACTTAGGTATCGAGCGGGATTTTCCCTAGGAGCGATGTATCGAGTGAGTTGAGAGAAATTGGTGAAAAGGTTGGTTTCACTATAGGTTCAAGGGTACATATAGCATAGAAACACAATAAGGTGCACCACCAACAAAAGTTTACATAACTACACTAACTACAACTACAAGCGATTATAAAACATGACAAAATATTTCGACACATACCTTATATTTGAGTGAGACCACTAGATTCCGTGTACTATGCGAGATCTAAGCGGTTTCGTTCTCCCAGGCATTTGCACTCTAAGTTCCCATACTGACCGACCTGGCCAATGCACCATTTTCCATATACATATGCATTAGATTCCTTTTGAACCTTATTAGCTCACTAGATTTATATATTTCCCACCTTCTGATCGAGTGAGACCGCTAGATTCCCTTTATTTTTTTAGAAACGAGCGTTTCCGTTCTCCCTGGCCCCACTTGCACTATAAGTGCGAAATGCCGGCCAGACTGGCCGATGCACCATTTTCTCTACACATGTGCGTTAGTTACCTTTCAAACCCTTACGTTCACTCAATTAATATATTTCTTACCTTATATTTCAGTGAGACCACTATATTCCGTGTACTATGCGAGATCTGAGCGGTTTCGTTTTCCCAGGCATTTGCACTCTAAGTTCCCATACTGACCGACCTGGCCAATGCACCATTTTCCATATACATATGCATTAGATTCCTTTCAAACCTTATTAGCTCACTAGATTTATATATTTCCCACCTTCTGATCGGGTGAGACCGCTAGATTCCCTTTACTTTTTTAGAAATGAGCGTTTCCGTTCTCCCTGGCCCCACTTGCACTATAAGTGCGAAATGCCGGCCAGACTGGCCGATGCACCATTTTCTCTACACATGTGCGTTAGTTACCTTTCAAACCCTTACGTTCACTCGATTAATATATTTCCTTCCTTATTTTTGAGTGAGACCACTAGATTCCGTGTACTATGCGAGATCTAAGCGGTTCCGTTCTCCCAGGCATTTGCACTCTAAGTTCCCATACTGACCGACCTGGCCAATGCACCATTTTCCATATACATATGCATCATATTCCTTTCGAACCTTATTAGCTCACTAGATTTATATATTTCCCACCTTCTGATCGAGTGAGACCACTAGATTCCCTTTACGTTTTGAGAAATGAGAGTTTCCGTTCTCCCTGGCCCCACTTGCACTATAAGTGCGAAATGCCGGCCAGACTGGCCGATGCACCATTTTCTCTACACATGTGCGTTAGTTAACTTTCAAACACTTCCGTTCACTCGATTAATATATTTCCTACCTTATATTTGAGTGAGACCACTAGATTCCGTGTACTATGCGAGATCTGAGCGGTTTCGTTTTCCCAGGCATTTGCACTCTAAGTTCCCATACTGACCGACCTGGCCAATGCACCATTTTCTATATACATATGCATTAGATTCTTTTCGAACCTTATTAGATCACTAGATTTTTATATTTCCCACCTTTTGATCGAGTGAGACCGCTAGATTCCCTTTACTTTTTTAGAAATGAGCGTTTCCGTTCTCCCTGGCCCCACTTGCACTATAAGTGCGAAATGCCGGCCAGACTGGCCGATGCACCATTTTCTCTACACATGTGCGTTAGTTACCTTTCAAACCCTTACGTTCAGTCGATGAATATATTTGCTTCCTCATTTTTGAGTGAGACCACTAGATTCCGTGTACTATGCGAGATCTAAGCGGTTCCGTTCTCCCAGGCATTTGCACTCTAAGTTCCCATACTGACCGACCTGGCCAATGCACCATTTTCCATATACATATGCATTAGATTCCTTTTGAACCTTATTAGATCACTAGATTTATATATTTCCCACCTTCTGATCGGGTGAGACCGCTAGATTCCCTTTACTTTTTTAGAAATGAGCGTTTCCGTTCTCCCTGGCCCCACTTGCACTATAAGTGCGAAATGCCGGCCAGACTGGCCGATGCACCATTTTCTCTACACATGTGCGTTAGTTACCTTTCAAACCCTTACTTTCACTCAATTAATATATTTCCTACCTTGTATTTGAGTGAGACCACTAGATTCCGTGTACTATGCGAGACCTGAGCGGTTCCGTTCTCCTAGGCATTTGCACTCCAAGTTCCCATACTGACCGACCTGGCCAATGCACCATTTTCTATATACATATGCATTAGATTCCTTTCGAACCTTATTAGATCACTAGATTTATATATTTCCCACCTTCTGATCGAGTGAGACCATTAGATTCCCTTTACTTTTTGAGAAATGAGCGTTTCCGTTCTCCCTTGCCCCACTTGCACTATAAGTGCGAAATGCCGGCCAGACTGGCCGATGCACCATTTTCTCCACACATGTGCGTTAGTTAACTTTCAAACCCTTCCGTTCACTTGATTAATATATTTCGTACCTTATATTTGAGTGAGACCACTAGATTCCGTGTACTATGCGAGATCTGAGCGGTTCCGTTCTCCCAGGCATTTGCACTCTAAGTTCCCATACTGACCGACCTGGCCAATGCACCATTTTCCATATACATATGCATTAGATTCCTTTCGACCCTTATTAGCTTGCTATATTTATATATTTCCCACCTTTTGATTGAGTGAGACCGCTAGATTGCCTCTACTTTTTGAGAAACGAGCGTTTCCGTTCTCCCTGGCCCCACTTGCACTATAAGTGCGAAATGCCGGCCAGACTGGCCGATGCACCATTTTCTCTACACATGTGCGTTTGTTACCTTTCAAACCCTTACGTTCACTCGATAAATATATTTCCTACCTTATATTTGAGTGAGACCACTAGATTCCGTGTACTATGCGAGATCTGAGCGGTTCCGTTCTCCTAGGCATTTGTACTCTAAGTTCCTATACTGACCGGCCTGGCCAATGCACCATTTTCCATATACATATGCATCAGATTCCTTTTGAACCTTATAAGCTCACTAGATTTATATATTTCCCACCTTCTGATCGAGTGAGACCGCTAGATTCCCTCTACTTTTTGAGAAACGAGCGTTTCCGTTCTCCCTGGCCCCACTTGCACTATAAGTGCGAAATGCCGGCCAGACTGGCCGATGCACCATTTTCTCTACACATGTGCGTTAGTTACCTTTCAAACCCTTACGTTCACTCGATTAATATATTCCCTACCTTATATTTGAGTGAGACCACTAGATTCCATGTACTATGCGAGATCTGAGCGGTTCCGTTCTCCCAGGCATTTGCACTCTAAGTTCCCATACTGGCCGACCTGGCCAATGCACCATTTTCCATATACATATGCATTAGATTCCTTTCAAACCTTATTATCTCACTAGATTTATATATTTCCCACCTTTTGATCGAGTGAGACCGCTAGATTCCCTCTACTTTTTGAGAATCGAGCGTTTCCGTTCTCCCTGGCCCCACTTGCACTATAAGTGCGAAATGCCGGCCAGACTGGCCCATGCACCATTTTCTCTACACATGCGCGTTAGTTACCTTTCAAACCCTTACGTTCACTCGATTAATATATTTCCTACCTTATATTTGAGTGAGACCACTAGATTCCGTGTACTATGCGAGATCTGAGCGGTTCCGTTCTCCCAGGCATTGGCACTCTAAGTTCCCATACTGACCGACCTGGCCAATGCACCATTTTCCATATACATATGCATTAGATTCCTTTCGAACCTTATTGGCTCACTAGATTTATATATTTCCCAGCATGGCCTTGTTGTCTACGTACAGGACTGGAGGAGAACGAGGCGGCTCTCCAAGGTCGGTCAGCAGGTAGGTGAGCCAGCGAAGCTCCCGGGCCGCCATAGCCTCGGCGTAGATCTAAGCCTCACAACTGGAGCCGAGAACAGAAGACGAGCGGGTAGCCCGCCACGAAACAGAGCCGGAACCAAGGCTGAAGGTGTAACCCTGTGACGACCGCTGCGTAGCCTGGTCGTCAGCCCAAGAAGCGTCCGCGTGCCCAGTGAGGACCACTGGACTGCGCCCTCCAAGCACTAGCCCCATGCTCGACGTACTGCACAAGTAGCGCAACACCCTCTTCGCTGCAGCCATGTGCTCTGGTCGGTGTCTCCCAGGAGCAACATAGCGTGCGAGAATGCTAAGAGGGTATGCCAGCTCAGGTCGTGTGCAGGTCATCAGGTACATGAGGCAGCCAACAAGCTCTGCATACGGGCCACTCGACTCTACAGACTCATCCGAAGGCAGAGCTGAGAGCGAGTGGCGAGTAGGCAGAGGAGTGGCCTGAGGCGAGGAGTACGTGAAGCCAAAGCGCTGAAGGACCTGCTGCACCATGTGTGACTTAGTCAGGGTAATGGTGCGGCGTGCTCTGTCCCGGGTGATCTGCAAGCCAAGGTAGCTGCGCAGTTCACCCAGGTCAGTGCACGTGTGTCTCTTCTGCAGCTCGAACTTCACGTAGGCTAGTCCAGCAGTGTCAGCTGTGGCAAAGACCAAGTCGTCGACGTACACGAGGATGTAGAACGGCGGCAGAGAGGTGTCGGTGCGCAGAAACAGCGAAGGGTCTGTAGTGGAAGGAGCAAACCCAAGTGCCGCCAGCGTAGTCCTCAGTGTGTCATGCCACTCACGCGGCGCCTGGCGGAGACCGTAGACTGGACGCCGAAGACTCCACTATGTACCAAGAGGGAAAGACCCAGTGAAGCCAGGTGGGCGACGTAGCCAGATCTCCTCGTGCAGGCTGCCCTGCAAGAAAGCAGTGCTGATGTCGAGAGAGTGCAGCTCGTAGTCACGGTGAGCAGCAACGTGCAGCAGTACCCGAAGAGTGGTCATCTTCGGGGTGGGGGAGAAGGTCTGAAAGTAGTCAACTCCCTGCCGCTGACTGAAGCCACGAGCCACGTAACGCGCCTTGAAGACAGGCGGAGAACCCGGCGGCCGCTTCACCCTGAAAATCCACATGCCACTGACGATGTTCGCCCCAGGAGGGGGGACAGCGTCAACGTAGGTGCCTGTGGACTTCCAGGAAGCCATCTCTGCATCCATAGCTGCCTGCCACTGAGAGGAGTAGGGACCCTCTATCGCCTCCGCGTAAGAGCGCGGAGTCGGGATGTCTAGTGCATCCGGGTCTCCCTCAGGGGTGAGCAGTACAGACGCGAGATGAGGTGAAGCGGCGGCAAAGCACTGGAACTCCTCCTGCCTGTCCTCTAGGACGTCCGTGCCAAGGGCACACTCACCCCCGGCGGATGGAGGACAGGTAGACTCAGACTCAGCGACAAGACTAGCAGCGTAGTCTTGACGACAACGCGCAGCAAAGTCGACGAGCTCAGTAACAAGGGCAGACGCAGCACAAGACTCGAAAGAAGGGTCACTGACGGCAGTAGCAAGGAGACGCGTGACAGTAGGACTGGCAGCACGAAGAGAGTCCGACTCCGGGTCGGCAAGAGCAGGAAGAGAGTAAGCAAGAGGAGAAGGCAAAGGGGCACGCAGAGGAGCAGTGGACAGACGCAGAGACATCCGGTGCGTGCCAGGGACAGGATTAGGACCCTGACGCGAACCGCGACCACTAGTGCGCGCAGCACGAACAGGCGACGCAGGACGTTACGCAGGCTCACGACGCTCAGTAAGACCTCCAGTCGGACCAGTGTAGGGAGAAGGAGCAGGCAAAGGGGAGGCAGGCTGTAGCTGTGACTGTGACTGGACAGGCTGTGGACCCTCTTAGGGAGGAGGAGGAGGACCAGGAGAAGGTGTAAGACCAAGAACCTGCTGCAGAAGTGGAACGAAGTACGGTCGGGGCCGCGTGGCGACGCCTAAAATAGCAAGGACAGCAGCAGTAACCTGAGCAGGAGTACCCGCTCCAGCAGCACCTCCAGTAGCTCCAGAACCCCGAGCAGCACCTCCAGCAGCCCCAGAACCTCCAGCAGCACTTGGAGCACTGCCAGTTGGACCGCCAGCGGTAGTCTCAGCGCCAACACTCTCAGCAGCACCAGCTCCAGGAGAACCCGCAGGCCCAGCAGCTCCAATACTCCCAATAAGAGCACATCCAGGACGCGCGGCAGCAGCACCCTCAGCAGCCGAAGAGCCTCCAGCACCAGCAGCACGCCTCCAGCGCCGGGCAAACCACTCACGCAGCTCCTATTGGGAGAGTGGCTCTTGGCGAGACGAAGCACCCGGAGAACCTCCAGGCGAAGAACCTCCAGTCTCAGCACTCACAGGCTCAGCACCCCCAGGTGCAGCACCTCCAGTCTCAGCACCCCCAGGCTCAGCACCCCCAGGCTCAGCACCCCAAGGCTCAGCACCCCCAGGCCCAGCACCCCCAGGCTCAGCCTCCCCAGGCTCAGCACTCTCAGACTCCGCACCCCCAAGCTCCGCACCCCCAGGCTCAGCACCCCCAGGCACAGCACCCCCAGTCACAACACCCCTAGGCTCAGCACCAGAGTCACCAGTGACTTCGACAGGCTTGACCGCGTATACCTGGGACACACTTGAAGGGGCAGGACCCTGAGGGGGAAGGGGGTCTACCGGGGGGGGACCTGGTACCAAGAAGAGCGGGGGTGGGGGGAGGGACGGAGTGCAGTAGGGGAAGAGGCGGTAGTAGGGTACCGACTCGTCAAACGTGACGTCCTAGGAGGACAGAACACGGCGAGAGGTGGGGTGGTAGAACTGCCACCCAGGGGCGTCGGGGGGGAACCCCAGGAAGACGCAGGGAGCAGCGCGAGTAGACAGCTTGTCCGCAGACAAGTCGCGGACAAACGCCCGAGATCCCCAGACACGGAACGCCGACGCATCGCCAACCTTCCACGTCCACAGCAGAGTTGGGGAGGTCTCCGGCCTGGAGACCCTGGGGTGGAGGTTGATCTGATGCGCCGCGTACCTGACCGCAAACGGCCACAGAAAATGGGGGGCAGCCGCACGCATCATAGACGTACGAGCGACGTCCATGACCATGCCAATGCGGCGCTCTGCAATCCCATTTTGCTGCGGTGAGTCCGGAAGCGTGAAGGTCTGACGGATGCCTCGCGCACGACAGTAGGCACGCAGAAGGCCAGAGGAGAACTCTCCGCCTCTGTCTGAGTGCAGACGCAGCACAGGAAAGTCCGAGCCAAAGCTCTGCCTGAGCTAGAGACGAGCTGCGCGGATCCAGTCGATCAGCACCTCAGTGACATCACCTTTGCTGCGCAAGGGGAAGTCTGTGGTGTAACGCGAGTAGTCGTCAACCACCAACAGGAAGTAGCACTCGTGACCGAGACCACGGACGCGGGCAGGGCCCCACACGTCCATGTGAAGCGTCTGCAACGGAGCCTCTGCCGGAGGAATCTGGGAGGAGTGAGGGGCAGCACGCTGGCGCCCCTCGACACAGGGGACACAGGTAGGGCCAGGGCCCTGTGGAAGGGGAGGGAGGGACCGGGGAAGACCAGACACAAGAAGACGGGAGGCCATGCCTCTGAGCCAAAGCAGAGAGGGGTGACCCAGGCGGTTGTGCCAGAGGAGAGTCTCGTGAGACAGACGACGACACGAACAGGGGGCAGACTCAGGACCAGACCTGGACGCTGCAGCAAACACCTGACCTGACGAAGGGACCCTACCAGACTCAGAAACTGGAGGAGAAGCAGTGGTCAGTGTGTACAGGCTCGACCCTGGCTGACGTGTAAACGTAGCCAGGTGACGACCTGTGCTAGCCTCTGTGCAGTGCGTCACCCGCTGATGAGCACGGGTGAACTGGTGGACTCCCGCATCCTGTAGGTCAGCACCACTCACCAAGTTCGTAGAGAACGAGGGGAGGTAGAGACCAGACAGGGTGCCAGAGGGAGCCGCCGGACACGGGAGGACGGTGGAGAAGCGAGACAGGACAAGACCCCCAGAGGGGTCAGCCAGGGACACCGCAACCGGCCGACTAAGCGGCGTGAGTGTGGTGCGGTCCCGAAAGAAGGAGCGAGACGCTCCAGAGTCAAGAGTGAAGGTGTTGGAGGCCGAGGCCGACGCAGTACCTGAGGGCGCAGACTCACTGGTACCTGAGAGAGCAGCCTCACCAGTACGTGAGAGCACAGACGCACAGGCACCTAGAGCAGAAGCCTCACTGACACCTAGAGCAGAAGTACCAATGCTCGGGTCAGGCGGGAAACACCGGTAACAGTCACCCTCATCACTAATGGTCACAGCATACATGGCAGCAAGGATAGCATCAAAGTCAAGATCAAAGATAGCTACACCAGCCCTAGACAGCTCTCCCCAGCGGGGGATCTCCGCGGCCTCCGGGAACTGCTGGCGCCAAGCGTCCGTCAGGCGGCCAAAGCAGCGCTGGGCGGTGTGGGTACCCCCACACTGCTCTCCAGCACGGTCGCCAGTGCGAAGGACGTAGGTGCAGGGACCAAAACCCCCACCACGCTGACGCTGGGTGTACCACTCACGGAGCTGCTGAGGCGTCGGGAGGTTGCGAGAACGCTGCTGCTGCTGCTGCTGGCGCTGACCACCCCCAGTGCTGCTCCGCTGCAAAGCGCCACTCCGACCACCTCCACCACCGCCACCGCCTCCGCCACCGCCACCCCCGCCTCCGCCTCCACCGCCGCCGCCTCCGCCACCTCCGCTCCCACCGCCAGCGCCGCCGCCACCCCCGCCCCCACTGCCGCCACTAGTACCCCCACCCCGCCACCACCTCCACCGCCACCCCCACTCCCTCCGCCGCCTCCACCGCCACCTCCACCGCCCCCGCTGGCCCCACCCGCTCCCTTGCCCCCCTTGCCCTTGCCAGAGCGGCGTCTCCCGCTAGGGGCAGACGCCGCATCGACCGACTCAAGACCAACGAGGTCGGCCGCGGCGGCAGAGGCGACAGAGGGCAGGAGAGGGGAAGGAGAACACCCCTCAAAGATGGGGGCGCGGGGGTCACATCGAGAGGCTCCTACAGCGACTATGCTCTTCTCCGCCGCTAGGAGGGCCTTCTCGAGGCTGTCGACTGTGAGGGTGGTGGGACAGACCGCGAGGAAGTGGTCCCAGACTACACGAAGGGAGTCAGGGAGGCGAGTGACTAAAAAGTAGAGAGTGATGTACATGGGGGGGGGGGGGGTTCTTGGCGCAGAAGTCAGCAGGAAGCGCAGCGCGGTAGCGAGTGTCACTAGTGCGGAGGTGCGTAATGAGGTCAGCGACAGTGGGAAAGGCGGCAAGGTCAGGGAAGAGGAAGGGGAGCATGAGGCGGCTCAGTGCAGCAGTGGCAGGGGAGGAGTAGCGCGCAACTACAGCGTCGTACAAGGTCTGGGCACTCTTGTACTGGCTAAAGTGCGCGCGCTTAGCGGTAGGCAGGTGGCGACGCACAGCAAGACGTGCAGCAGCATTGCGCGTGGCCAACTGTGAGCGAACAGTGGCGTCAGCATCAGCAGCAGGGGCAAGGACGGCGCCAGAGGTGAGGTCAAAGAGAGAAAGACCGTCTGCCCTATCGCACTGTAAGAACAGCTGCAGGTCGTCGAGCCAGACCTCAAAGTCAATGGCACGACCCTCAGCGTCAAAAGCTAGGACACTAGGGGTAGCCATGACTGCAACCGGCGATCTCACCAGACAGGACGGGTTGGGGAGCACAGTAGCACAGCAAACACGGCAGCTCGGCCGGCCTCGCAGCAACAGCAGCACCTCGGCACCAGCGGCTCGGCTCCTCGGGCGGCTCGGGCGGCTCAGGCGGCTCGGGCGGCTCGGGCGGCTCGGGCGGCTCGGGCGGCTCGGGCGCTCAGCGGCACAGGCGACCCGGGCAGCTCTGCAGCTCGGGCGGCTCGGCTCCTCAGCTGCGCAGGCGGCTCGGGTGACGCGGGTGGCACGGGCGGCTCGGGCGTCGTGACAGGCGACTCACGGGCGGCTCGCAGGCGGCTCACGGGCGGCTGAAGGGCGGCTCACGGGCGGCTCACACGCTGCTGTTGGGCGGCTCACGGGCGGCTCACGGGTTGCGCACGGGCGGCTCACGGGCGTCTCACGGGCGGCGCACGAGCGGTTCTCGGGCGGCTCACGGGCGGCTGAAGGCGGCTGACGGGCGGCGCACGGGCGGCTCACGGGCGGCTGAGGGCGGCTCACGGGCGGCTGAAGGCGGCGCACGGGCAGCTCACGGGCGGCTCACGAGTGGGTCACGGGCGGTTCACGGGCGGCGCGTCGGGCGGCTGAGGGCGGCGCACGAGCGGCACGTGGACAGCCTGGGGCCTAGCGGGCAGCACGCGGGCGGCTAAGGGCGGCGCGCAGATGGCGCGGGGGCGGCCTGGGGCCTGGCGAGCGGTGCGCGGGCTGTGTAGGGCGGCGCGCGGGCTCTAGGGCGGCGCGCAGGCTGCATAGGGCGGCGCGCGGGCTGCGTAGGGCGGCGCGCGGGCTGCTAAGGGCGGCGCGCGGGCTCCAAAGGGCGGCGCGCGGGCTCCAAAGGGCGGCGCACGGGCGGCTAAGGGCCGGAACGGGCGGCGCGCGGGCGTGAAAGAGAGAGCCCGGAGCGCGCTCCGGGCAGAAAAAAAAAGTCGAAGTAGTGGTGGGCCCTAAGCACAGTTCCCACAGGGGAACCTGCTCCGATACCATGAGAAGAATAGAACGAGAATGAGATGACTATGAACGAAGTGAGTACAAATAGGAAACCCTAATTGGGTTGTACCCCCTATGGGATACCCCAGTATAGCCTACACAAATAAGTAAGCTCTAATGTTCTGACACGAAATGCCGGCCAGACTGGCCGATGCACCATTTTCTCTACAGATGTGCGTTAGTTACCTTTCAAACCCTTACGTTCACTCGATTAATATATTTCCTACCTTATATTTGAGTGAGACCACTAGATTCCGTGTACTATGCGAGATCTAAGCGGTTCCGTTCTCCTAGGCATTTGCACTCTAAGTTCCTATACTGACCGACCTGGCCAATGCACCATTTTCCATATACATATGCATTAGATTCCTTTCAAACCTTTTTAGCTGACTAGATTTATCTATTTCCCACCTTCTGATCGAGTGAGACCGCTAGATTCCCTCTACTTTTTGAGAAACGAGCGTTTCCGTTCTCCCTGGCCCCACTTGCACTATAAGTGCGCAATGCCGGCCAGACTGGCCGATGCACCATTTTCTCTACACATGTGTGTTAGTTACCTTTCAAACCCTTACGTTCACTCGATTAATATATTTCCTACCTTAGTTTTGAGTGAGACCACTAGATTCAGTGTACTATGCGAGATCTTAGCGGTTCCGTTCTCCCAAGCACTTGCACTCTAGGTTCCCATACTGCCCGACCTGGACAATGCACCATTTTCCATATACATATACATTAGATTCCTTTCGAACCTTATTAGCTCACTAGATTTATATATTTCCCACCTTCTGATCGAGTGAGACCGCTAGATTCCCTCTACTTTTTGAGAAACGAGCGTTTCCGTTCTCCCTGGCCCCACTTGCACTATAAGTGCGAAATGCCGGCCAGACTGGCCGATGCACCATTTTCTCTACACATGTGCGTTAGTTACCTTTCAAACCCTTATGTTCACTCGATTAATATTTTTCCTACCTTATATTTGAGTGAGACCACTAGATTCCGTGTACTATGCGAGATCTGAGCGGTTCTGTTCTCCCAGGCATTTGCACTCTAAGTTCCCATACTGCCCGACCTGGACAATGCACCATTTTCCATATACATATACATTAGATTCCTTTCGAACCTTATTAGCTCACTAGATTTATATATTTCCCACCTTCTGATCAAGTGAGACCGCTAGATTCCCTCTACTTTTTGAGAAACAAGCGTTTCCGTTCTCCCTGGCCCCACTTGCACTATAAGTGCGAAATGCCGGCCATGCGAAGATAACTGCAGCAACGGGAGCTAGGCTACGGGCTAGGCACGTGTGCTCGTGTGATTTCTGCGTTTGTTCACTTAGTCGTTTCCTTGTGTTCACGCTCCTTGCTAGTTCACGGGGAGAATTTGCAAGAGTTCCACTAGGAAAACATGACAACAATTGGTACAATGAAGTTGGCATAGCAAGACTACATCAGAGCAAGCATTCAGGTCGGCCAACTGCCAGCGCAGCTTGGTCGACCGCGCTCCAGCGCAGCTTGGTCGACCGCGCTCCAGCAAGGCAAGGTCGACGGCGTGCTAACGTCGCAGGTTGACGGCGTGACAGCGTTGCTCACGCAGGACAGCAATGCATCCGCTTCGCAGGTGCGCGCAGATGATTGGCGTGCAGTATCTTGTCACCTGCACAGCGCACAACACCACGTCAACCTCGAGCTGACGACTGCCTCTGATCGGCCACGTCGACCTCGGGATACCACCACCGAGGTCGGGCTCGCAAACTTCGCCTGGGCGACCGTCGCACTCCTCCGCAGCACTTCGCCACCCAGATAACCAGGTCAACTGGGCAACCGCGTCAACCAGCAGCTCCCGTACGTGCCCGTCGACCTCCCAAGTCGACGACCAGCTCCACGTCGACCAGCACAGTCGGCCGACCACCCAGGTCTGCCGCCCGAAGCGCGTCACGAAGTTGACGCCCCGCTACTCGACGCCCGACTGCTTGGCGTCCTGCGTCAAGGTCGACGTCGGTCCCTCCTTTGTCGACCACCAGGTCCAGTCGACCACCCGCATGTCGACCAGTGGTCCGTTAGCCGACCGCCGAAGTCGGCTTTGACGTCCTCAGCAGGTCGACTCCCAAGTCGACCTCCCCGAAGTCGGCGCCACCCTTAAGTTGGCGCCCGTGCAGTGGTCCCACGTGCAGGTCGACCTCCTCGTCGACCAGCTCACCCACTGTTGCAGGTCGGCTGCTCCCCTCACACCCGACCACGAAGTCAGCTCCGCCCAAGCGAGGACGGGGCCAACACCCAACTCCCGTTAACACTCCCCTGCCGCGTTCACGCTTGGGCACCCAGCCCACACGGCAGTACAGCTCGGAGACTAGCTCGTTGACGTGCACCCAACACATAGCACATCGTCCACCGCACCAGCCATGCAAAAAAGGGCATGGCACCTACTGCTGCACTTCGTTGTCGCCGTCGCCCACGTCGGCCAGGCGCACTTGACCGATTGCGACGGAGCACCGGTTGAAGGCCGGATAGTGCAGCGCCTTCGTCAGGAAGTCGGCCGGCTGCTCAGCGGTCGGGATGTACTGCAGCGAGGAGGATGCAAAGGCGGCGTCCCTCCTTGCCAGCTTCAGTGGTCGCTACGTACTCCGACTCGGTCGACGACAACGTCGCGCACTTGATACGGTGGCTCGACCAAGAGACTGCAGCCCCTCTATAGACGAACACGTAGCCACCCGTGCTCGTCCTGTTGTGCTTGTCACCGGCGTCGTCGGCGTCCACGTAGCCGACCAGCTCCAGCGACTCAAGTCCACCGCCAAACTCCAGGGCGGTGTCACGTGTGTTGGCGAGGTAGGCGAGGCAGCGGTCGACGTCGCGCCAGTGCTGGTCGCTCCTCACCGTGAGGCCGCTCCCCAGCTTGCTGCAGGCGAAGGCGACGTCTGGCCTCGTCGTCATCGCCGCGAACTGCAGCAAGCCGACCTTCTGCCGGTACTCCTCCTCCTGCCGTTCCTGCGCCTCCTCGTCATCGAAGGTGAGCTCGGCGTAGGCACCGACCGAGACCGGTGTCTTCGGAGTGCGCCCGGTCTGCTCATCGTCGAGGAAGCGCCTACGCAGCTTGTCGGCGTAGCCCTGCTGGTGCAGCCACAGCTTCCCCGCCGACCTGTCGCGCACGATCTCCAGCCGGAGGTACTTCTGCACCGGCGAGATCTCGCGCAGCTCGAAGGCGGCTTCCTGCAGCTCCTTCAGCTCCTTCATTATCGTGGCGCTGCTGCTGGCGGCAAGCAGGTCGTCGACATAGACCAGCACCCAGCAGGCCACTCCCTCTCGCCGACCTTGAAGTAAAGAGCCTCGTCGACCTGGCTCTTCTTCCACCCGGCGCCGACCAGCACATCGTTGAGCGCCAAGTACCACAACAGCGGCGACTGCTTCAGCCCGTACAGGCTCTTCAGCAGCTTACACACCCGGCCGGTTCCGTCGTTGAAGTAGTCCGGCTGAGACATGTACAGCACCCGATCGAGCTTGCTCTGCAGGAAGGCGTTCTTCATGTCGAGCTGCATCAGGTTGAGGTTGAGGACAGCGACGATGCTGAGGAAGATCCTCAACGTGACGTAGCTGCTCACCGGCGCGAACGTCTCGTCGTAGTCGGCGCCGTACACCTGTGTGAAGCCCTTCACGACCAGCCTCGCCTTCTCTCGCTCGACGGTGTCGTCGATGTGGTACTTCGTCGTCAACACCCACCGGTTCTTCATAACGTTCACCCCCGGCGGGCGTTTGACCAGCTCCCAAGTGCCCATGTTGATGAGGCTGCGAATCTCCTCCTCCATGGCGGCCTTCACCGCCGGGCCCTTCTAGCTCGCCAACGCTTCCCTCACCGTCATCGTCGAGATGTCCCAACGGTGCTTGGGGTCGGCTAGCATGTCAGGGTCGAGTTCCGGAAACTCCTCATCCTCCTCGGCGTCATCGCACAGCAGGTCTTCGTCATCGTCCACGTCGTACACCGTGGTGAAGGCAACGGGGACAAAGAAGTCAGGCGGCCTCCGAAGTCGGCCTAAACGCCGTGGTCCCGGCTGGGCCCCCTCGGCATCCCCTCCATCATCGCTGTTGTCGCTGCCCTCGGCGCCCTGCTGTTCCTCTGCCGGTGTCCCAGCCGACTGCTCCACTGCGGTCGGCTTCCCAGCCGACTTCTCCCCTGTGGTCGGCTCCCCTGCCGACGGCCCGGTCGCCGACTGCTCCGTGGTCGGCTTCACAGCAGCCTGCTCCCTTGTCGGCTGCTGCTCCTCGACCTGCTTCTCCCCTGTCGACTGCAATCCCACGTCGATTTGCCGCTCGTCATGTCGGCCACCGGCGATGCACTTGGCCGGCGCCGAAGGCGGCGTCCCACGACTCCCCTCATCGCCGGAGGCCGACACCAAGGTCAGCCCACGCAGGTCGGCCACGAGGGGAGGGGCAGGGGTCAGAGGGTGAGGGGTAGGGGTGTGGACGTCTTCAACGTCCCCAGTAGCAAGCTCACCAACCTCGGCAAGCAGCGGCAGAGTCGCTGACGAGGTGTGAGAGGGCGAGGTGGACGGCGAGCGGCCGGACACCGGCCCATGCTCCGTTTTCCACTCAGCCAGCGACATCTCCTCGTAGAACACCACGTCCGACGTGGTGACCACTCGGTCGGTGTCGACGTCCAGGAGCTCCCATCCCTTGCTCGCCGCCGACACGCCAAGGTGCAGGCCCCACTTGGCCTTCGGCTTCAGCTTCCCACCACGGTGCTGCTCAGGAACAAGGAACTGTGCCATGCAGCCCCACACCTGCGCCAGCGACAAGTCGGCCTTCTTCCCAGTCAGCAGCTGGTACGGCGTCGTCCCCGGCGGCAGCGTCGACCTCTCAAGGCAGTTGCGGACCCAGACGGCCTGCCGCAGAGCAAGGTGCCACCAGTGGTGCCGCACACCCATGTGCAGCAGCATTGTCCGCACCGACTCCACCACCGTCCTCATCTCCCGCTCCGCCATGCCGTTTTGCTGCGGGGTGTATGGGCAGGTCAGGTCATGGACGATCCCCTTGCCGTTCACGAAGTCGGTGAACTGCTTCCCGAGGAACTCCCCTCCCCGGTCAGAGCGCAGCATCAACACCGACTTCTTCGTCTGCCGCTCAGCCACCGCCAGCCACTGCACGAACGCCTGCAGCGCATCTGACTTCTTGGCGACCGGCTTCACCCACACGTAGCGGGTCTTGGGGTCCTTTAGCAGCAAGAAGTACAGGCTTCCATCCTTGGCAGTCACGCGGAACGGCCCGCACAGGTCGATGTGCACGACGGCCAGCACGTCGTCGGCGTCGGAGCCTTGGTCGGGGAAGGTGTGCCGCGACAGTTTCCCGCCGACGCACGAGACACATGGGGAGTCGGCGTCCGTCGCCGACTTGAGGTCCAGCCCAATGGCGACCTCGTTCTTCGCCGAGCTCTGTATGGTGTCCATGCCGACATGTGCAAGCCGCGCATGCATCCGGTCTGGCATCGACTTCGTCTTCGAGACAATCGCCCGCAGAGCCACAACCTCCTTCATGGGCGGAGTCGACCTCGTCGCGCAAGGACGCAGGTCGGTGCAGAGGACTCGCCCGGAGTACGTTGCCCGCCCGAGCACCTCCCCTGCTGCCGAGACGAGCAACATGCCGTCTCCGTCCTCCTTCAGCTTCACGCCATGCTCCTTCAGCTGGCCAGCCAACAGCAGGTTGGCTCGCACACCCGGGACGTACAGCACGTCGGGGATGAGCACCTGCTTCCCGGCCTCTCCTTGCAGAGCGAAAGTGCCGCGGCCCTGGACATCCTGCAGCGCCCCATTGAAGCCGCGCACATGCCTGATGGCGCCGCTCGGCTGCAGGTCGACGAAGACCTCCTTCGTCCCCATCAGGTGGTGGGAGCAACCGCTGTCGAGCAGGACCACCGCCGGGTTCGCCTGCACAGCTGCCGCCACCGCCTGGAAGTCCTCTCCGGCCTCCGGCGCCAGAGAGATGGTCGGCTCCACGACGCCGACCAGCGAGCACGACGCCGTCTTGTCGTCTCGCCCCTTGCCGCCACCAGGGGAGTCGGCGTCCTTCGCCGAAGTCGATGTCTTAATCGACTGCTTCTCCTTGCCAGGCTGGTTTCCTCCACGACGAGGACGACGGCTGCCAGACCTCCCACGGCCGCCCTTAGCATCGTCGTCGTTGGAGTCACTGCGGATGGGACACTCGAAGGAGAGATGGTCGGGGTCGCCGCACAGCCAGCACTCCCGACGTCGACCTCCTCCTCCACGACCGCTGTCCTTGGTCGACTTCTTCTGGTCGACCTCCTTGGCCGGCCTCCGGCCACTGCTACCACCACCGCCAGACTGTCTGCGCTGCCCCGGTCAGCCTCCTTGCTTTGCTGAGGTGACCAAGTTCGCCTGCGCTAAGAGCTCCTGCGACCGCTCAGCCTCCTGCATCGCCTCGTTCTGCAGGATATACGAGGTCAGGTTGTCCTCGTTGAGCATCGCCCTCGTGCTCGGCGCCATGGACAGCCGCTTCAGCACGTTGTAGCTTCTAAAGAGTCCCTGCATGACATGGGTGATGTACGACGCCGTGGAGTACTGCGCGCCGGCCATCCTGATAGTGGCGAAAATTCGCCGGGCTCGGTTGCAGTAGTCAGTCGCTGTCTCCTCGTCACCCATGCGCAGGTGCGTCAGCTGTCCCTCCAGCTGGGCGATGAACAGGTCGTCGGTGACCTGGTACGTCGACTCAATGAAGTGCCATGCCCGGTGGCCGGCGTCAATATACTCCCGGCACCACTTCAGGGCGATCTGCACGCCCGGCGAGCAGCACCGCGAGATGACCGTGAAGGTCAACAGCTGCACGGCGCGAAACTCCGCACGCAGGTCGGGGTGGTGCTCCCCCGGCGTCGCCAAAGTCCCTCGGGCGAAGCCGATCAGCCCGGCCATCTCCAGCTGGGGCTCGATGGCTTCCTTCCAGGTGAGTATGTCAGCTCGACCGACCAGCGGAGGGGTGACCGAGATCCTGTCTGGCGTAAACTTGAAGTAGCCGTAGCTCGGTGCAATTCCACCTGCTGTCACCTGGGACGCTGACATCGGCGACAATCCACTTCGTCGTCCTCCGACGTCGCCCTGCGAGGAGCCTGCAGCCGCCGACGACTGCACCCCTCGCGTCTGAACGCCGCCGACTTCACCGGCGTGTATCACACCTCGGTGCCTCGACGTGCCTCCCGCACTGCTGCCGACCTGACCTCCACCGGCGTTGACGCCCACGTCGACGCCGCCGTCGTTGTTCACCGGTCGAGGAGAGACAGGTTGAGAAGGGGGGTGCTCCGCCGCCCACACGGAGCGGAGTCCGGCTTCGACGACTGCCCAGGGTATCGCCCCATACTCCTGGGCCTCATGGCGTCTCCTCGCATCCTCCAGCCGTCCCTCCAGGGTGTCCATCACCTCGGAGTCGCCTACGCGCACGCTAGTGACTGCACGGCTGCCGGTCTACGAACACGATCGGGATGTGCTAAGTCGGCTAGACCGAACTTACGTCGCGGTGTCGTCTACGCTCAACGCACCATGCGGAGATAACTGCAGCAACGGGAGCTAGGCTACCGGCTAGGCACGTGTGCTCGTGTGATCTCTGCGTTCGTTCACTTAGTCGTTTCCTTGTGTTCACGCTCCTTGCTAGTTCACGAGGAGAATTTGCAAGAGTTTCACTAGGAAACATGACAACAATTGGTACAATGAAGTTGGCATAGCAAGACTACATCAGAGCAAGCATTCAGGTCGGCCAACTGCCAGCGCAGCTTGGTCGACCATGCTCCAGCGCAGCTTGGTCAACCGCGCTCCAGCAAGGCAAGGTCGACGGCGTGCCAACGTCGCAGGTTGACGGCGTGACAGCGTTGCTCACGCAGGACAACAATGCATCCGCTTCGCAGGTGCGCGCAGATGATTGGCGTGCAGTATCTTGTCACCTGCACAGCGCACAACACCACGTCAACCTCGAGCTGACGACTGCCTCTGATCGGCCACGTCGACCTCGGGATACCACCACCGAGGTCGGGCTCGCCAACTTCGCCTGGGCGACCGTCGCACTCCTCCGCAGCACTTCGCCACCCAGGTAACCTGGTCAACTGGGCAACCGCCTCGACCAGCAGCTCCCGTACGTGCCCGTTGACCTCCCAAGTCGACGACCAGCTCCACGTCGACCAGCACAGTCGGCCGACCACCCAGGTCTGCCGCCCGAAGCGCGTCACGAAGTTGACGCCCCGCTACTTGACGCCCGACTGCTCGGCGTCCTGCGTCAAGGTCGACGTCGGTCCCTCCTTTGTCGACCACCAGGTCCAGTCGACCACCCGCAGGTCGACCAGTGGTCCGTTAACCGACCGCCGAAGTTGGCTTCGACGTCCTCAGCAGGTCGACTCCCAAGTCAACCTCCCCGAAGTCGGTGCCACCCTGAAGTTGGCGCCCGTGCAGTGGTCCCCTATGCAGGTCGGCTGCTCCCCTCACACCCGACCACGAAGTCAGCTCCGCCCAAGCGAGGACGGGGCCAACACCCAACTCCCGTTGACAGGCCAGACTGGCCGATGCACCATTTTCTCTACAGATGTGCGTTAGTTACCTTTCAAACCCTTATGTTCACTCGATTAATATATTTCCTACCTTGTATTTGAGTGAGACCACTAGATTCCGTGTACTATGCGAGATCTGAGCGGTTCCGTTCTCCCAGGCATTTGCACTCTTAGTTCCCATACAGACCGACCTGGCCAATGAACCATTTTCCATATACATATGCATTAGATTCCTTTTGAACCTTATTAGATCACTAGATTTATATATTTCCCACCCTATGATCGAGTGAGACTGCTAGATTCCCTCTACTTT
Source organism: Closterium sp. NIES-65 (assembly GCA_948144175.1). Taxonomy (NCBI): domain Eukaryota; kingdom Viridiplantae; phylum Streptophyta; class Zygnematophyceae; order Desmidiales; family Closteriaceae; genus Closterium; species Closterium sp. NIES-65. The sequence goes on along the minus strand of CANXME010000511.1, from coordinate 151,535 downwards.
TTGAGAAACGAGCGTTTCCGTTCTCCCTGGCCCCACTTGCACTATAAGTGCGAAATGCCGGCCAGACTGGCCGATGCACCATTTTCTCTACACATGTGTGGCAGTTACCTTTCAAACCATTACGTTCACTCGATTAATATATTTCCTACCTTATATTTGAGTGAGACCACTAGATTCCGTCAACTATGCGAGATCTGAGCGGTTCCGTTCTCCCAGGCATTTGCACTCTAAGTTCCCATACTGACCGACCTGGCCAATGCACCATTTTCCATATACATATGCATTAGATTCCTTTCAAACCTTATTAGTTCACTAGATTTATATATTTCCCACCTTCAGATCGAAGGAGACCGCTAGATTCCCTCTACTTTTTGAGAAACGAGCGTTTCCGTTCTCCCTGGCCCCACTTGCACTATAAGTGCGAAATGCCGGCTAGACTGGCCGATGCACCATTTTCTCTACACATGTGCGTTAGTTGTCAGAATATTATTGCTTACTTATTTGTGTAGGCTATAGTGGGGTATCCTATAGGGGGTACAACCCAATTAGGGTTTCCTATTTGTACTCACTTCGTTCATAGTCATTTCATTCTCGTTCGAACTTTCTCATGGTATCGAGCAGGTTCCCTCGTGGGAACTGTGTTTAGGGCCCACCCTATGAACTTTGTTTTCTGCCCTAACGGCCCCTAGACGCAGGCATGCCGCCCTTAGACGCCCATGCGCCGCCTGTCCTGGCCCCTTGACGCCCGCGCGCCGCCCTAACACGCTCGCGCGCCGCTTGTCCCGGCCCCTAGACACCCGCGCGCCGCCCGTCCAGGCCCCACGCTGCCCGCGCGCTGCCCTTCGAGCCCGCGCGCCGCCCGTCCAGGCCCCACGCCGCCCGCGCGCTGCCCTTCGAGCCCGCAAACCGCACGTCTAGGCCCCACGCTGCCCGCGCGCTGCCCTTAGTGCACACGAGCCGCCCGTCTCGGCCCCCCCTAGACGCCTGCGCGCTGCCCGCCAGGCCCCTCGACGCCGTGCGCCGCCCGATCCGGCCCCACGCCACCCGTGCACCACCCGTCCCGGCCGCGCACACCCTTCTCGGCCCCTCGTCGCCCGTGTGCAGCCCGTCCCGGCCCCGCTCCCAGCCGCCCGTGCGTCACTCGTCCCGACCCCGCTCCCAGCCGCCCGCGCGCTACCCGTCCCGGCCCCGCTCCCAGCCGCCCGCGCGCTACCTGTCCCGGCCCCGCTCCCAGCCGCCCACGCGCTACTTGTCCCGGCCCAGCTCCCGGCCACCCGTGCACCACCCGTCCCTACCGTGAGCCAGATTAGTATATTTCCTACCAAATATTTTAGTGAGACCACTAGATTCCGTGTACTATGCGAGATCTGAGCGGTTCCGTTCTCCCTGGCATTTGCACTTTAAGTTCCCATACTGACCGACCTGGCCGATGCACCATTTTCCATATACATATGCATTAGATTCCTTTCGAACCTTATTAGCTCACTAGATTTATATATTTCCCACCTTCTCATCAAGTGAGACCGCTAGATTCCCTGTACTTTTTGAGAAACGAGCGTTTCCGTTCTCCCTGGCCCCACTTGCACTATAAGTGCGAAATGCCGGCCAGACTGGCCGATGCACCATTTTCTCTACACATGTGCGTTAGTTACCTTTCAAACCCTTACGTTCACTTGATTCATATATTTCCTACCTTATATTTGAGTGAGACCACTAGATTCCGTGTACTATGCGAGATCTGAGCGGTTCCGTTCTCCCAGGCATCTGCACTCTAAGTTCCCTTACTGCCCGACCTGGCCAATGCACCATTTTCCATATACATATGCAGTATATTCCTTTCAAACCTTATATCCTTACTAGATTTATATATTTCCCACCTTTTGATCGAGTGAGACCGCTAGATTCCCTCTACTTTTTGAGAAACGAGCGTTTCTGTTCTCCCAGGCCCCACTTGCACTATAAGTGCGAAATGCCGGCCAGACTAGCCAATGCACCATTTTCTCTAAACATGTGCGTTAGTTATCTTGCAAACCCTTACGTTCACTCGACTAATATATTTCCTACCTTATATTTGAGTGAGACCACTAGATTCCGTGTACTATGCGAGATCTGAGCGGTTCCGTTCTCCCAGGCATTTGCACTCTAAGTTCCCATACTGACCGACCTGGCCAATGCACCATTTTCCATATACATATGCATAAGATTCCTTTCGAAACTTAAAAGCTCACTAGATGTATATACTTCCCACCTTCTGATCGAGTGAGACCGCTAGATTCCCTTTATTTTTTGAGAAATGAGCGTTTCCGTTCTCCCTGGCCCCACTTGCACTATAAGTGCGAAATGCCGGCCAGACTGGCTGATGCACCATTTTCTCTACACATGTGCGTTAGTTACCTTTCAAACCCTTACGTTCACTCGATTAATATATTTCCTACCTTATATTTGAGTGAGACCACTAGATTCCGTGTACTATGCGAGATCTGAGCGGTTCCGTTCTCCGAGGCATTTGCACTCTAAGTTCCCATACTGCCCGACCTGGCCAATGCACCATTTTCCATATACATATGCATTAGATTCCTTTCAAACCTTATTAGCTCACTAGATTTATATATTTCCCACCTTCTGATCGAGTGAGACCGTTAGATTCCCTTTACTTTTTGAGAAATAAGCGTTTCCGTTCTCCTTGACCCCACTTGCACTATAAGTACCCTAAACCCGGCCAGACTGGCTGATGCACCATTTTCTCTACACATGTGCGTTAGTTACCTTTCAAACCCTTACGTTCACTTGATTCATATATTTCCTACCTTATATTTGAGAGAGACCACTAGATTCCGTGTACTATGCGAGATCTGAGCGGTTCCGTTCTCCCAGGCATTTGCACTCTAAGTTCCCATACTGACCGACCTGGCCAATGCACCATTTTCCATATACATATACATTAGATTCCATTAGAACCTTATTAGCTCACTAGATTTATATATTTCCCATCTTTTGATCGAGTGAGACCGCTAGATTCTCTTTATTTTTTGAGAAATAAGCGTTTCCGTTCTCCTTGACCCCACTTGCACTATAAGTGCGAAATGCCGGCCAGACTGGCCGATGCACCATTTTCTCTACACATGTGCGTTAGTTACCTTTCAAACCCTTACGCTCACTCGATTAATATATTTCCTACCTTATATTTGAGAGAGACCACTAGATTCCGTGTACTATGCGAGATCTGAGCGGTTCCGTTCTCCCAGGCATTTGCACTCTAAGTTCCCATACTGACCGACCTGGCCAATGCACCATTTTCCATATACATATACATTAGATTCCATTAGAACCTTATTAGCTCACTAGATTTATATATTTCCCATCTTTTGATCGAGTGAGACCGCTAGATTCTCTTTATTTTTTGAGAAATAAGCGTTTCCGTTCTCCTTGACCCCACTTGCACTATAAGTGCGAAATGCCGGCCAGACTGGCCGATGCACCATTTTCTCTACACATGTGCGTTAGTTACCTTTCAAACCCTTACGCTCACTTGATTAATATATTTCCTACCTTATATTTGAGTGAGACCACTAGATTCCGTGTACTATGCGAGATCTGAGCGGTTCCGTTCTCCCAGGCATTTGCACTCTAAGTTCCCATACTAATCGACCTGGCCAATGCACCATTTTCCATATACATATGCATTGGATTCCTTTCAAACCTTATTAGCTCACTAGATTTATATATTTCCCACCTTCTGATCGAGTGAGACCGCTAGATTCCCTCTACCTTTTTAGAAACGAGCGTTTCCGTTCTCCCTGGCCCCACTTGCATTATAAGTACCCTAAACCCGGCCAGACTGGCTGATGCACCATTTTCTCTACACATGTGCGTTAGTTACCTTTCAAACCCTTACGCTCACTTGATTAATATATTTCCTACCTTATATTTGAGAGAGACCACTAGATTCCGTGTACTATGCGAGATCTGAGCGGTTCCGTTCTCCCAGGCATTTGCACTCTAAGTTCCCATACTGACCGACCTGGCCAATGCACCATTTTCCATATACATATGCATTAGATTCCTTTGAACCTTATTAGCTCACTAGATTTATATATTTCCCACCTTCTGATCGAGTGAGACCGCTAGATTCCCTCTACTTTTTTAGAAACGAGCGTTTCTGTTCTCCCGTGCCCCACTTGCTTTATAAGTACCCTAAACCCGGCCACACTGGCCGATGCACCATTTTCTCTACACATGTGCGTTAGTTACCTTTCAAACCCTTACGTTCACTCGATTTATATATTTCCTACCTTATATTTGAGTGAGACCACTAGATTCCGTGTACTATGCGAGATCTGAGCGGTTCCGTTCTCCCAGGCATTTGCACTCTAAGTTCCCATACTGACCGACCTGGCCAATGCACCATTTTCCATATACATATGCATTAGATTCCTTTCAAACCTTATAATCTCACTAGATTTTTATATTTCCCACCTTCAGATTGAGTGAGACCGCTAGATTCCCTCTACTTTTTTAGAAACGAGCGTTTCCGTTCTCCCTGGCCCCACTTGCACTATAAGTACCCTAAACCCGGCCAGACTAGCCGATGTACCATTTTCTCTACACATGTGTGTTAGTTACCTTTCAAACCCGTACGTTCACTTGATTAATATATTTCCTACCTTATATTTGAGTGAGACCACTAGATTCCGTGTACTATGCGAGATCTGAGCGGTTCCGTTCTCCCAGGCATTTGCACTCTAAGTTCCCATACTGACCGACCTGGCCAATGCACCATTTTCCATATACATATGCATTAGATTCCTTTTGAACCTTAATAGCTCACTAGATGTATATATTTCCCACCTTCTGATCGAGTGAGACCGCTAGATTCCCTTTACTTTTTGAGAAATGAGCGTTTCCGTTCTCCCTGGCCCCACTTGCACTATAAGTGCGAAATGCCGGCCAGACTGGCTGATGCACCATTTTCTCTACACATGTGCGTTAGTTACCTTTCAAGCCCTTACGTTCACTCGATTATTATATTTCCTACCTTATATTTGAGTGAGACCACTAGATTCCGTGTACTATGCGAGATCTGAGCAGTTCCGTTCTCCCAGGCATTTGCACTCTAAGTTCCCATGCTGACCGACCTGGCCAATGCACCATTTTCCATATACATATGCATTAGATTCCTTTCAAACACTATTTGCTCACTAGATCTATATATTTCCCATCTTCTAATCGAGTGAGACCGCTAGATTCCCTCTACTTTTTGAGAAACGAGCATTTCTGTTCTCCCTGGCCCCACTTGCACTATAAGTGCGAAATGCCGGCCAGACTGGCCGATGCACCATTTTCTCTACACGTGTACGTTAGTTACCTTTCAAACCCTTACGTTCACTAGATTTATATATTTCCCACCCTCTTATCGAGTGAGACCGCTAGATTCCCTCTACTTTTTGAGAAACGAGCGTTTCCGTTCTCCCTGGCCCCACTTGCACTATAAGTGCGAAATTGCCGGCCAAACTAGCCAATGCACCATTTTCCATATACATATGCATTAGATTCCTTTGGAACCTTATTAGCTCACTAGATTTATATATTTTCCACCTTTTGATCGAGAGAGACCACTAGATTCCCTATACTTTTTGAGAAATGAGCATTTCTATTCTCCCTGGCCCCACTTGCACTATAAGTGCGAAATGCCGGCCAGACTGGCCGATGCACCATTTTCTCTACACATGTGCGCTAGTTACCTTTCAAACCCTTATGTTCACTCGATTAATATATTTCCTACCTTATATTTGAGTGAGACCACTAGATTCCGTGTACTATGCGAGATCTGAGCGGTTCCGTTCTCCCAGGCATTTGCACTCTAAGTTCCCATACTAATCGACCTGGCCAATGCACCATTTTCCATATACATATGCATTAGATTCCTTTCAAACCTTATTAGCTCACTAGATTTATATATTTCCCACCTTCTGATCGAGTGAGACCGCTAGATTCCCTCTACTTTTTGAGAAACGAGCGTTTCCGTTCTCCCTGGCCCCACTTGCACTATAAGCGCGAAATGACGGCCAGACTTGCCGATGCACCATTTTCTCTACACATGTGCATTAGTTACCTTTCAAACCCTTACGCTCACTTGATTAATATATTTCCTACCTTATATTTGAGTGAGACCACTAGATTCCGTGTACTATGCGAGATCTGAGCGGTTCTGTTCTCCCAGGCATTTGCACTCTAAGTTCCCATACTGACCGACCTGGCCAATGCACCATTTTCCATATACATATGCATTAGATTCCTTTCGAACCTTATTAGCTCACTAGATTTATATATTTCCCACCTTTTGATCAAGTGAGACCGCTAGATTCCCTCTACTTTTTGAGAAACGAGCGTTTCCGTTCTCCCTGGCCCCACTTGCACTATAAGTGCGAAATGCCGGCCAGACTGGCCGATGCACCATTTTCTCTACACGTGTGCGTTAGTTACCTTTCAAACCCTTACGTTCACTTGATTAATATATTTCCTACCTTATATTTGAGTGAGACCACTAGATTCCGTGTACTATGCGAGATCTGAGCGGTTCCCTTCTCCCAGGCATTTGCACTCTAAGTTCCCATACTGACCGACCTGGCCAATGCACCATTTTCCATATACATATGCATTAGATTCCTTTCGAACCTTATTAGCTCACTAGATTTATATATTTCCCACCTTCTAATCGAGTGAGACCGCTAGATTCTCTCTACTTTTTTAGAAACGAGCGTTTCCGTTCTCCCTGGCCCCACTTGCACTATAAGTGCGAAATGCCGGCCAGACTGGCCGATGCATCATTTTCTCTACATGTGTGCGTTAGTTACCTTTCAAACCCTTACGTTCACTTGATTTATATATTTTTCCTACCTTATATTTGAGTGAGACCACCAGATTCCGTGTACTATGCGAGATCTGAGCGGTTCCGTTCTCCCAGGCATTTGCACTCTAAGTTCCATACTGACCGACCTGGCCAATGCACCATTTTCCATATACATATGCATTAGATTCCTTTCAAACCTTATTAGCTCACTAGATTTATATATTTCCCACCTTCTGATTGAGTGAAACCGCTACATTCTCTCACCTTTTTGAGAAATGAGCGTTTCCGTTCTCCCTGGCCCCACTTGCACTATAAACGCGAAATGCCGGCCAGACTGGCCGATGCACCATTTTCTCTACACATGTGCGTTAGTTACCTTTCAAACCCTTGCGTTGACTTGATTAATATATTTCCTATCTTATATTTGAGTGAAACCACTAGATTCCGTGTACTATGCGAGATCTGAGCGGTTACGTTCTCCCAGGCATTTGCACTCTAAGTTCCCATACTCACTGACCTGGCCAATGCACCATTTTCCATATACATATGCATTAGATTCCTTTCGAACCTTATTAGCTCACTAGATTTATATATTTCCCACCTTCTGGTCGAGTGAGACCGCTAGATTCCCTCTACTTTTTGAGAAACGAGCGTTTTCGATCTCCCTGGCCCCACTTGCACAATAAGTGCGAAATGCCGGCCAGACTGGCCGATGCACCATTTTCTCTACACATGTGCGTTAGTTACCTTTCAAACCCTTACGTTCACTTGATGAATATATTTCCTACCTTATATTTGAGTGAGACCACTAGATTCCGTGTACTATGCGAGATCTGAGCGGTTCCGTTCTCCCAGGCATTTGCACTCTAAGTTCCCATACTGACCGACCTGGCCAATGCACCATTTTCCATATACATATGCATTAGATTCCTTTCGAACCTTATTAGCTCACTAGATTTATATATTTCCCACCTTCTGATCGAGTGAGACTGCTACATTCCCTCTGCTTTTTGAGAAATGAGCGTTTCCGTTCTCCCTGGCCCCACTTGCACTATAAGTGCGAAATGCCGGCCAGACTGGCCGATGCACCATTTTCTCTACACATGTGCGTTAGTTACCTTTCAAACCATTGCGTTCACTCTATTAATATATTTCCTACCTTTTATTTGAGTGAGACCACTAGATTCCGTGTACTATGCGAGATCTGAGCGGTTCCGTTCTCCAAGGCATTTGCACTCTAAGTTCCCATACTGACCGACCTGGCCAATGCACCATTTTCCATATACATATGCATTAGATTCCTTTCGAACCTTGTTAGCTCACTAGATTTATATATTTCCCACCTTCTGATCGAGGGAAACCGCTAGATTCCCTCTACTTTTTGAGAAATGAGCATTTCCGTTCTCCCTGGCCCCACTTGCACTATAAGTGCGAAATGCCGGCCAGACTGGCCGATGCACCATTTTCTCTACACATGTGCGTTAGTTACCCTTCAAACCCTTACGTTCACTCGATTAATATATTTCCTACCTTATATTTGAGTGAGACCACTAGATTCCGTGTACTATGCGAGATCTGAGCGGTTCCGTTCTCCCAGGCATTTGGACTCTAAGTTCCCATATTGACCGACCTGGCCAATGCACCATTTTCCATATACATATGCATTAGATTCCTTTCGAACCTTATTAGCTCACTAGATTTATATATTTTCCATCTTCTGATTGAGTGAGATCGCTATATTCCCTTTACTTTTAGAGAAATGAGCGTTTCCGTTCTCCCTGGCCCCACTTGCACTATAAGTGCGAAATGCCGGCCAGACTGGCCGATGCACCATTTTCTCTACACATGTGCGTTAGTTACCTTTCAAACCCTTGCTTTCACTCTATTAATATATTTCCTACCTTATATTTGAGTGAGACCACTAGATTCCGTGTACTATGCGAGATTTGAGCGGTTCCGTTCTCCCAGACATTTGCACTCTAAGTTCTCATACTGACCGACCTGGCCAATGCACCATTTTCCATATACATATGCATTAGATTCCTTTCAAACCTTATTAGCTCACTAGATTTATATATTTCCCACCTTCTGATCGAGTGAGACCGCTAGATTCCCTCTACTTTTTGAGAAATGAGCGTTTCCGTTCTCCCCGGCCCCACTTGCAGTATAAGTGCGAAATGCCGGCCAGACTGGCCGATGCACCATTTTCTCTACACATGTGCGTTAGTTACCTTTCAAACCCTTACGTTCACTTGATTAATATATTTTCTACCTTATATTTGAGTGAGACCACTAGATTCCGTGTACTATGCGAGATTTGAGCGGTTCCGTTCTCCCAGGCATTTGCACTCTAAGTTCCCATACTGACCGACCTGGCCAATGCACCATTTTCCATATACATATGCATTAGATTCCTTTCAAACCTTATTAGCTCACTAGATTTATATATTTCCCACCTTCTGATCGAGTGAGACCGCTAGATTCCCTCTACTTTTTGAGAAATGAGCGTTTCCGTTCTCCCCGGCCCCACTTGCAGTATAAGTGCGAAATGCCGGCCAGACTGGCCGATGCACCATTTTCTCTACACATGTGCGTTAGTTACCTTTCAAACCCTTACGTTCACTCGATTAATATATTTCCTACCTTATATTTGAGTGAGACCACTAGATTCCGTGTACTATGCGAGATCTGAGCGGTTCCGTTCTCCCTGGCATTTGCACTCTAAGTTCCCATACTGACCGACCTGGCCAATGCACCATTTTCCATATACATATGCATTAAATTCCTTTCGAACCTTATTAGCTCACTAGATTTATATATTTTCCTCCTTGTGATTGAGTGAGACTGCTATATTCCCTTTACTTTTAGAGAAATGAGCGTTTCCGTTCTCCCTGGCCCCACTTGCACTATAAGTGCGAAATGCCGGCCAGACTGGCCGATGCACCATTTTCTCTACACATGTGCATTGGTTACCTTTCAAACCCTTGCGTTCATTCGATTTATATATTTCCTACCTTATATTTGAGTGAGACCACTAGATTCCGTGTACTATGCGAGATCTGAGCGGTTCCGTTCTCCCAGGCATTTGGACTCTAAGTTCCCATATTGACCGACCTGGCCAATGCACCATTTTCCATATACATATGCATTAGATTTCTTTCGAACCTTATTAGCTCACTAGATTTATATATTTTCCATCTTCTGATTGAGTGAGATCGCTATGTTCTCTTTAATTTTAGAGAAATGAGCGTTTCCGTTCTCCCTGGCCCCACTTGCACTATAAGTGCGAAATGCCGGCCAGACTGGCCGATGCACCATTTTCTCTACACATGTGCATTAGTTACCTTTCAAACCCTTGCTTTCACTCTATTAATATATTTCCTACCTTATATTTGAGTGAGACCACTAGATTCCGTGTACTATACGAGATTTGAGCGGTTCCGTTCTCCCAGGCATTTGGACTCTAAGTTCCCATATTGACCGTGTTGGGTGCAAAACGCATTTTGCACGTCAACCTGTCGCCTATTCGTTGAGCGATGTGAAATTTGAGGGTATTTGTTTTGAGGTATTTTGTATGGTGTGGAATGTGCATTTGTGTGATTTTCATTTTGGCTCTTACGGTTTATGAATCGCCTTAACGGTTCATGAGTTATGTGCATTTTTGTATGAGGTTGCATTCATGCTGGCTGGCACGTGGGGAGCTCGGGATTTACAGTTGAAAAACTGTATCCCGTGTTGACTTGGCAAACATGAGGTTTCGCCAGAAAGTCACGCTGCATTGCGTGATCATTTCGACAAGGTACAAAACGGTAAATTCCGTTTTGCAACGGGAAAACGGTTTTCCCACACGAGGCTTCATGAATGTTAACGGAAATTCATGAGTGCTCACGAGGGGAGTCAGCAGGGGCGTTTGGATGAAGTGTCATTTGAAATCAGTTATTCTAAGGAAGCGGATCAAGCCAAATGCAGCTGAAGTTTGACAACCGTTTTACCAAGACAACATGGCGAAGTCATCTATTACAGTTTTATAACTGTTTTATGTTCGCCTTGAGGTTGCTTCAGCTCGTGCATTATTAGTTCTATAAATGTGTGCTTGTGTTTCATTGTAATCAACTTTTTGGAGTGAATATTTTCTCTATCGACGTATTGACGCGAGGAGAAATTTCTGCATACGAGCCAATCGATCGTTAATGCTTCCGCACATGAGTTTGGGAATGCTCTAAGAGTACACGGCGGTTTTCATACTTAGGGAATCCCTCTACAAACACGGACCCTTGGATAGGGGCTGGTTTTACCAGGCACCCAAGGACCCTTGGAGGTGACCCCGTGGGGACTACCTAGTGTGATTAAAGGTGTGCTTAGAGCTTCTAGGTCCCAAATATCAGTCAACACGTGGTATCAGAGCTGAGGATTGGACGTCTCGCCGTTAGAACAACATGGAGTCGAGCGGAAACGAAGGTTCTCTTGCACGAGCTGATAGTGGAGTCAAGGAAACTGGTGACTCAGCACCAAGGAGAATGCGGGTCGGCCAGGGCTCCCTATTAAAGGAGGTGTTGAAGAACTTCGTCGTCGACAAGTTCAACGGCAACAACTACGACGATTGGGCGTGGAAAATGCAGCTGTATTTTCGGCAAGTCGGCTTGTTGAAGCTGATGACGGGCGAGGAGAAGAGGCCGGACGACGCTAACCTGCAAAAGGAGTGGGACGAGCGTGCTACTGCCGGCTACTACCTTCTCTCACAAAGTTTGGAGCTGAACCAGCGGTCACACGTAATGCATCTGCTGGAAGAAGCTGATTGCGGGCCACGAGCGTGGAAGGTGCTGAAGGAGTTGCACGCACCAACCTCGGTGGTTGCAACGCTCATGCTGGAGCGTGAGTTGGCGGCATTGCGCCTGAGTGAGGGGGAGCCGATTCAACCGGTTCTCGACAAGATGCGGGAGCTGTACGCGAAATTGCAGATTGCGGGCATCACCTACCCGGAGCAAACAAAGTGTCTACGAATGCTATCACTGCTGCCCGAGTCATGGCTGCAATTCACGAGTGGCCTAAGCCTTCCTCAGAATGAGAAGTTGTGGACCCTTGAGTGGGTGCGAGCCAAGGTCTTGGAGGAGGACTTCAGGAGGAGGCAGCTGAACTACAACCAAGACGGCGATGGCGGCTATGGCATGCAAGGCAGTAGATGGCGCAAGGGGAATGACCGGGGACGCGGTGAACGAAGACATCATGGAAGCGGACGAGACAACAAGAAGCCGAGCAGCAGGAGTGATGATGAAGAAGAGGCTACTAACGAGAATGACGAGAGTGGCTACCGCGGATTCAAGGGTACCTGCTGGTATTGCAAGAAGCCGGGACATACTTGGGTGAAGTGCTGGAAGCGGCCCAAGTGGTGGACTCCCGAGCATGAGGATGGCGAGAAGAACCAACCTCATGGCGTTGGTTATGTAGCAGAGACCGCAAATGAACGGGAAGACGGTTATGAGCGTGCTCCTGGACAGTTCTTCCACGTGCAAGGGAGTAGGGGAAATGAGAAGGCGTCTGCCAAGGAGGGAGCAGAGCCTCATCCCCTCAACACATGGATCCTAGACTCCGGAGCAGCTTATCATATGACCCCAAGGGCGGACCTGCTAGACAAAATTGGTGTGGCGAGCATCAATGAGATGAATTCAGGGAGCGGGCACAAGATGAGAGTGATGGGCGTCGGCAAAGCAGCCTTCAAGGGAGCTGATGGGAAGCCGATCGTCCTAGAAGATGTGCTTTTGGTGCCGGAGCTGAAAGGGAATCTGATTTCCCTTAGGAAGATGGGGCTTGCAGGCGTGTGTACAGCAACTAATGGAGCTGAAACCTTCAAGGGGCAGCTCGGTGACCGTGTGCTGTGGGACCTGCATGAGGCCAAGGATCTTCGTGATGAGCTGTGGCAAGTGCCGGTGGTTCCATGGAGTGAGGTGGCACCTGAGAAGGAGAAGGAGAGCTGCGGCTGCAAGGGAGAATGTGCTGCGGCGGCTGCTGGGACGATTAAGGAGCTGAAAACCACTGTGGAGCTGCTAGTGCAGGAGTTGCACCAAGCCAAAGCTCGACTGGCAGCAGCTGAAAAGAAAGGTGCATCCGGTGCTGATAGGAAGACGGGTGCAGAATCCAGGGGGAGTGAAGTGAAAGGCGCTGCTGTGAACAAGGAGAAGGGAGTTCACAAGAGTGACACTCGTGAGCAGCAGAAATGTGAGGTCTCAGTGCAGCTGAAGGATGCAACTATGAAGGAGAAAATAATAAAGCTGAATGTGACAAGTATTGCAGATGATGGGACCCTGGTGATGGGGGAACCTGAGGTGAAGCGGACCTTGCAGGAAGCGGAAATTACCTTGGGTGGTAACGGTACTACCTATGTGAAGCTGCAAGCAACCGATGACATTGGAGCTGAAAGTGTGGGGGAGCATAAGATTACCTTCCCTAAAACTAGAGTCGGGATCGGCAACATAGCAGAGCCGGTGGACATTGAGGAGATGGTAGAGGGAGTTGAATAGCCGTCAAGTTGAGGGGGAGTTTGTTGGGTGCAAAACGCATTTTGCACGTCAACCTGTCGCCTATTCGTCGAGCGATGTGAAATTTGAGGGTATTTGTTTTGAGGTATTTTGTATGGTGTGGAATGTGCATTTGTGTGATTTTCATTTTGGCTCTTACGGTTTATGAATCGCCTTAACGGTTCATGAGTTATGTGCATTTTTGTATGAGGTTGCATTCATGCTGGCTGGCACGTGGGGAGCTCGGGATTTACAGTTGAAAAACTGTATCCCGTGTTGACTTGGCAAACATGAGGTTTCGCCAGAAAGTCACGCTGCATTGCGTGATCATTTCGACAAGGTACAAAACGGTAAATTCCGTTTTGCAACGGGAAAACGGTTTTCCCACACGAGGCTTCATGAATGTTAACGGAAATTCATGAGTGCTCACGAGGGGAGTCAGCAGGGGCGTTTGGATGAAGTGTCATTTGAAATCAGTTATTCTAAGGAAGCGGATCAAGCCAAATGCAGCTGAAGTTTGACAACCGTTTTACCAAGACAACATGGCGAAGTCATCTATTACAGTTTTATAACTGTTTTATGTTCGCCTTGAGGTTGCTTCAGCTCGTGCATTATTAGTTCTATAAATGTGTGCTTGTGTTTCATTGTAATCAACTTTTTGGAGTGAATATTTTCTCTATCGACGTATTGACGCGAGGAGAAATTTCTGCATACGAGCCAATCGATCGTTAATGCTTCCGCACATGAGTTTGGGAATGCTCTAAGAGTACACGGCGGTTTTCATACTTAGGGAATCCCTCTACAAACACGGACCCTTGGATAGGGGCTGGTTTTACCAGGCACCCAAGGACCCTTGGAGGTGACCCCGTGGGGACTACCTAGTGTGATTAAAGGTGTGCTTAGAGCTTCTAGGTCCCAAATATCAGTCAACACGTGGTATCAGAGCTGAGGATTGGACGTCTCGCCGTTAGAACAACATGGAGTCGAGCGGAAACGAAGGTTCTCTTGCACGAGCTTATAGTGGAGTCAAGGAAACTGGTGACTCAGCACCAAGGAGAATGCGGGTCGGCCAGGGCTCCCTATTAAAGGAGGTGTTGAAGAACTTCGTCGTCGACAAGTTCAACGGCAACAACTACGACGATTGGGCGTGGAAAATGCAGCTGTATTTTCGGCAAGTCGGCTTGTTGAAGCTGATGACGGGCGAGGAGAAGAGGCCGGACGACGCTAACCTGCAAAAGGAGTGGGACGAGCGTGCTACTGCCGGCTACTACCTTCTCTCACAAAGTTTGGAGCTGAACCAGCGGTCACACGTAATGCATCTGCTGGAAGAAGCTGATTGCGGGCCACGAGCGTGGAAGGTGCTGAAGGAGTTGCACGCACCAACCTCGGTGGTTGCAACGCTCATGCTGGAGCGTGAGTTGGCGGCATTGCGCCTGAGTGAGGGGGAGCCGATTCAACCGGTTCTCGACAAGATGCGGGAGCTGTACGCGAAATTGCAGATTGCGGGCATCACCTACCCGGAGCAAACAAAGTGTCTATGAATGCTATCACTGCTGCCCGAGTCATGGCTGCAATTCACGAGTGGCCTAAGCCTTCCTCAGAATGAGAAGTTGTGGACCCTTGAGTGGGTGCGAGCCAAGGTCTTGGAGGAGGACTTCAGGAGGAGGCAGCTGAACTACAACCAAGACGGCGATGGCGGCTATGGCATGCAAGGCAGTAGATGGCGCAAGGGGAATGACCGGGGACGCGGTGAACGAAGACATCATGGAAGCGGACGAGACAACAAGAAGCCGAGCAGCAGGAGTGATGATGAAGAAGAGGCTACTAACGAGAATGACGAGAGTGGCTACCGCGGATTCAAGGGTACCTGCTGGTATTGCAAGAAGCCGGGACATACTTGGGTGAAGTGCTGGAAGCGGCCCAAGTGGTGGACTCCCACTAAACCCTCACTAGATTTATATATTTCCCACCTTCTGATCGAGTGAGACCGCTAGATTCCCTCTACTTTTTGAGAAACGAGCGTTTTCGATCTCCCTGGCCCCACTTTCACTATAAGTGCGAAATGCCGGCTAGACTGGCCGATGCACCATTTTCTCTACACATGTGCGTTAGTTACCTTTCAAACCCTTACGTTCACTCTATTAATATATTTCCTACCTTATATTTGAGTGAGACCACTAGATTCCGTGTAGTATGCGAGATCTGAGCGGTTCCGTTCTCCCAGGCATTTGCACTCTAAGTTCCCATACTGACCGACCTGGCCAATGCACCATTTTCCATATACATATGCAATAGATTCCTTTCAAACCTTATTAGCTCACTAGATTTATATATTTCCCACCTTCTGATCGAGTGAGACCGCTAGATTCCCTCTACTTTTTGAGAAACGAGCGTTTTCAATCTCCCTGGCCCCACTTGCACTATAAGTGCGAAATGCCGGCCAGACAGGCCGATGCACCATTTTCTCTACACATGTGCGTTAGCTACCTTTCAAACCCTTACATTCACTCGATTAATATACTTCCTACCTTACATTTGAGTGAGACCACTAGATTCCGTGTACTATGCGAGATTTGAGCGGTTCCGTTCTCCCAAGCATTTGAACTCTAAGTTCCCATACCGACCGACCTGGCCAATGCACCATTTTCCATATACATATGCATTAGATTCCTTTCAAACCTTATTAGCTCACTAGACTTATATATTTCCCACCTTCTGATCAAGTGAGACCGCTAGATTCCCTCTACTTTTTGAGAAACGAGAGTTTCGGATCTCCCTGGCCCCACGTGCACTATAAGTGCGAAATGCCGGCCAGACTGGCCGATGCACCACTTTCTCTACACATGTGTGTTAGTTACCTTTCAAACCCTTACGTTCACTTGATTAATATATTTCCTACCTTATATTTGAGTGAGATCACTAGATTCCGTGTACTATGCGAGATCTGAGCGGTTCCGTTCTCCCAGGCATTTGCACTCTAAGTTCCCATACTGACCGACCTGGCCAATGCACCATTTTCCATATACAGATGCATTAGATTCCTTTCGAACCTTATTAGCTCACTAGATTTATATATTTCCCACCTTCTGATCGAGTGAGACCGCTAGATTCCCTCTACTTTTTGAGAAACGAGCGTTTCCGGTCTCCCTGGCCCCACTTGCACTATAAGTGCGAAATGCCGGCCAGACTGGCCGATGCACCATTTTCTCTACACATGTGCGTTAGTTATCTTTGAAACCCTTACATTCACTCGATTAATATATTTCCTACCTTTTATTTGAGTGAGACCTGTGAGAGAAACTAGAACGAGAAATGAACGAACTATGAATGAAGTGAATACATATAGGAAACCCTGATTTGGTTGTACCCCCTATGGGATACCCCACTATAGCCTACACAAATATATAAGCTATAATGTTCTGACATACCCCCATAGGCAAAGTGGGGGAGAACAAGGGGTCACAAGACCAGTCAAGCAAAATAAAGCAAAGTTCAGGGTGGATCACATAGTCACCACACATTTCGAGCACAAGTTCAAAGGCCAGAAGGCCAGTTCACATGCAAGATCACACATATATATACAAGAGGCTAAGCAAGCAAGAGCAAGAGTATATATATGTGACAGTACAAGCAAGGTCAAGAAGTGAGCAAGTGAAGAAAGACAGGCACAAGACCCAGCTGAGTGCAGAAGCGCTGATGATCACAGGGCGCAAGTGCCTTGGTGAAGACATCAGCAGTGTTGGCCTCAGAGGCCACGTACGCAAGCCGCAACTATCCACGCTGCTGTAGCTCACGAGCAAGAAAGTAGCGGAGAGCAATGTGCTTTATTCTGTGCTCGAGTCGCTGCTCTCGACACAAGGCCAGCATGGCCTTGTTGTCTACGTACAGGACTAGAGGAGAACGAGGCGGCTCTTCAAGGTCGGTCAGCCAGCGAGGCTCTTGGGCAGCCATAGCCCTGGCGTAGATCTCATCCTCACAACTGGAGCCGAGAACAGAAGACGAGCGGGTAGCCCGCCACGAAACAAAGCCGGAACCAAGACTGAAAGTGTAACCCTGTGACGACGTGCGGCGTGCTCTGTCCCGGATGATCTGCAAGCCAAGGTAGCTGCGCAGTTCACCCAGGTCAGTGCACGTGTGTCTCTTTTGCAGCTCGGACTTCACGTAGGCGATTCCAGCAGTGTCACCTGTGGCAAAGACCAAGTCGTTGACGTACACGAGGATGTAGAACGGCGGCAGAGAGGTGTCGGTGCGCAGAAACAGCGACGGGTCGGCAGTAGAAGGAGCAAACCCAAGTGTCGCCAGTGTAGTCCTCAGTGTGTCGTGCCACTCATGCGGCGCCTGGCGGAGACCGTAGACTGGACGCCGGAGACTCCACTGGGTACCACGAGGGAACGACCCAGTGAAGCCAGGTGGGCGGCGCAGCCAGATCTCCTCGTGCAGGCTGCCCTGCAAGAAAGCAGTGATGAAGTCGAGAGAGTGCAGCTCGTAGTCACAGCGAGCAGCAACGTGCAGCAGTACCCAAAGAGTGGTCATCTTCGGGGTAGGGGAGAAGGTCTGAAAGTAGTCAACTAAAGCCACGAGCCACGTAACGCGCCTTGAAGACAGGCGGAGAACCCGGCGGCCGCTTCACCCTGAAGATCCACATGCCACTGACGATGTTCGCCCCAGGAGCGGGGACAGCGTCAACTTAGGTGCCTGTGGACTTCCAGGAAGCCATCTCTGCATCCATAGCTGCCTGCCACTGAGAGGAGTAGAGACCCTCTATCGCCTCCGCGTAAGAGCGCGGAGTCGGGATGTCAAGTGCATATGGGTCTCCCACAGGGGTAAGCAGTACGGACACGAGATGAGGTGAAGCAGCAGCTAGACACTGGAACTCCTCCTGCCTGTCCTCAAGGACGTCCGTGCGAAGGGCACACTCACCCACGACGGACGAAGGACAGACAGACTCAGACTCAGCGACAAGACTAGCAGCGTAGTCTAGGCGACAGCGAGAAGCAAAGTCGACGAGCTCAGTAACAAGGGCAGACGCAACAGTAGACTCGAAAGAAGGGTCAGTGATGGCAGTAGCA
The DNA here is from genome assembly GCA_948144175.1 of Closterium sp. NIES-65. NCBI lineage: Eukaryota > Viridiplantae > Streptophyta > Zygnematophyceae > Desmidiales > Closteriaceae > Closterium > Closterium sp. NIES-65. The sequence goes on along the minus strand of CANXME010000511.1, from coordinate 133,104 downwards.
AGGAGATGTGTGACAGTAGGACTGGCAGCACGAAGAGAGTCCGACTCCGGGCCGGCAAGAGCAGGAAGAGAGGACGCAGGAGGAGAAAGCAAAGGGGCACGCAGAGGAGCAGTGGACGGACGCAGAGACATCCGGTGCGTGCCAGGGACAGGAGGAGGACGCTGACGCGAACCGCGACCACTAGCGCGCGTAGCACGAACAGGCGACGCAGGACGAGACGCAGTCTCACGACGCTCAGTAAGACCTCCAGTAGGACCAGCGTAGGGAGAAGGAGCAGGCAAAGGGGAGGCAGGCTGTAGCTGTGACTGTGACTGGACAGGCTGTGGACTCTCTTAGGGAGGAGGAGGAGGACCAGTAGAAGGTGTAAGACCAAGAACCTGCTGCAGGAGTGGAACGAAGTACGGTCGAGGCCACGTGGCGACGCCAGAAACAGCAGGGACAGCACCAGGACCCCCAGCAGGAGTACCCGCTCCAACAGCACCTCGAGCAGCTCCAGCACCTCCAGCAGCACCTCCACCAGCTCCATAACCCCCAGCAGCACCTCCAGCAGCTCCAGAACCTCCAGCAGCACCAGGAGCACCCCCAGCAGAACCGCCAGTGGTAGTCTCAGCGCCAACACCCTCACCAGCTCCAGTACTCCCAGGATGAGCACCTCCGGGACCCGCGACAGCAGCACCCGTCGACAAGTCGCGGACAAACGCCCGAGATCCCCAGACCCGGAACGCCGACGCATCGCCAACCTTCCCCGTCCACAGCAAGGCTGGGGAGGTCTCCGGCTTGGAGACCCTGGGCTGAATTTTGATTTGATGCGCCGCGTACCTGACCGCAAACGGCCACAGAAAATGGGGGGGCAGCCGCATGCATCATAGACGTACGAGCGACGTCCATGACCAAGCCAATGCGGCGCTCAGCAATCCCATTTTGCTGCGGAGAGTCCGGAAGCGTGAAGGTCTGTCGGATGCCCCGTGTGCGATAGTAGGCTCTCAGAAGGCCAGAGGAAAACTCTCCGCCTCTGTCCGAGTGCAGACGCAGAACAGAAAAGTCCGAGCCAAAGCTCTGCCTGAGCTGGAGACGAGCTGCGCGGATCCAGTCGATCAGCACCTCAGTGACATCACCCTTGCTGCGCAAGGGGAAGACTACGGTGTAACGCGAGTAGTCGTCAACAACTAGCAGGAAGTAGCGCTCGTGACCCTGTCCACGGACGCAGGCTGGGCCCCACACGTCCATGTGAATCGTCTGCAACGGGGCCTCTGTCGGAGGAAACTGGGAGGAGTGAGGGGCAGCACGCTGGCGCCCCTCGACACAGGGGACAGAGGTAGGGCTAGGGCCCTGAGGAAGGGGAGGGAGGGACCGGGGGAGACCAGAAACAAGAAGACGAGAGGCTATGCCTCTGAGCCGAAGTAGAGAGGGGTGACCAAGGCGGTGGTGCCAGAGGAGAGTCTCGTGAGACAGGAGACGACACGAACAGGGGGCAGACTCAGGACCAGATTTGGACGCTGCAGCAAATACCTGACCTGACGCAGCTACCCTATCAGACTCAGTAACTGGAGGAGACGCAGTGGTCAGTGTATACAGGCTCGACCCCGGCTGACGAGTAAACGTGGCCAGGTGTCGGCCTGTCCGACGTCTGTGCAGTAGGTCACCCGCTGACTCGCAGGAGTGAACTGGTGAACCCCCGCATCCTGCAGGTCAGCATCACTCACCAAGTTTGTAGAGAACGAGGGGAGGTAAAGACCAGACAGGGTGCCAGAGGGGGCCGCCGGACACGGGAGGACAGTGGAGAAGTGAGCAAGGACAGGGCCCCCAGAGGGGTCTGCCAGAGAGACTGCAACTGGCCGACCAAGCGGTGTGAGTGTGGTGCGGTCTCGAAAGAAGGAGCGGGAAGCCCCTGAGTTAAGGGTGAAGGTGTGAGAGGCCGGAGCCGACGTAGGCTAACCCACTGTAGCCTAAACTAACACAACATATATAATGTTTGACAAGAGCAGACTCACCCGCACCTGAGGAAGCAGACTCACTAGCACCTAGGGTAGCAGCCGCACCTGTACCTGGAGCAGGAGACACACTAGCACCCAGAGCAGCAGCCGCACCAGCAGCTAGAGCAGCAGGCTCTATACCCGGGTCAGGCGGTACGCACAGGTGACCGGCACGGTCAGCACTAGTAGGCAATGCATACATGGCAGTGAGAATAGCATCATAGTCAAGAGCAAATATATCTACCCTCTGCCTAAGCAACTCCACCCAGTCGGGGAGCTCAGCCTCGTCGCCAAACTCGGTACGCCAGGCGTCGTTTAGACGAGCGAAGCAGTGGGACGGTGTATGACTAGGCGTCCCACAAGGCTGACCAGTCCGAGCACCAGTGCGAATCACGTAAGAGCAGCGAACAGAACTGAGAGACCCTCTACTCTGAGCGTACCACTCACGAAGCTGCTGGGGCGTGAGAGACGCGCGTGGGCGTCGCTGGAGCTGCATCTGGCCGCCGCCAGTAGAAGCAGGAGCAGGAGTAGCAGCAGTAAGGCAGGCAGCCAAGCAAGCTGCAGGCAGCGCGATAGTAAGTCAGGGGCTCACCAGTGGTGGGAAGAGCAGGCTCGACGACTCAGCGACTCGGCGGCACGGCGGCACTGCAGCAACTGCGGCTCGGCGGCTCGGGCGACCCGGGCGGCTCGGCTGCTCGAGCGACTCGGGCGGCTCGGCGACTCGGCGGCTCGGGTGGCTCGGGCGGCTCGGGCGGCTCGGGCGGCTCAGGCGGCTCAAGCGGCTCGGCTGCTCTGCGGCTCGGCTGCTGGGCTGCTCAGCGGCTCGGCTACGGCTCGGCTGCTGGGCTGCTCGGCGGCTCGGTGGGGGGGGGGGGCGGCTCGGCAATGCAGCAGGCGACGGGCCATGGCAGCTGCGCGGGGCCGGGACGGGCGGTGCACGGGCGGCGTGGGGCCGGGACGGCGGCGCGCTGCCGGAACAAGCGGCGCACGGGCGGCGTGGGGCCGAGAAGGGCGGCGCACAGGCGGAGTGGGGGCCGGGACGACGGCGCTGGGCCGGGACGGGCCATGCACGTGCGGCGTGGGGACGGGACGGCGGCGCGCTGCCGGAACGGGCGGCGCACGGGCGGCGTAAGGCCGGGACGGGCGGCGCACGGGCAGAATAAGGGCCGGGACGAGGGCGCGGGGCCGAGACGGGCGGCGCACGCGCGGCGTGGGGCCGGGATGGGCGGCTCACGGGCGTCGACAGGCTGGAGCAGCGGCGCGCAGTCAGGACGGGCGGCGCGCGGGCGGCTAAGGGCCGGGACGGGCGGCGCGTGGGCGGCTAGGGGCCAGAACGGGCGGCGCGCGGGCGGCTAGGGGCCAGGACGGGCGGCGCGCGGGCGTCTCAGGGCCGGGACAGGCGGCCCGCGGGCGGCTAATGGCCGGGACAGGCGGCGCGCGGGCATCTAAGGGCCGGGACGGGCGGCGCACGTACCGTTAGGGGCCAGGACGGGCGGCGCGCTAGAAAAGAAAGAGGCCGCGCGCCCCGAGGCGCGCGCCAAAGTGCAAATCGCCGCGCGCCTACGGGGCGTGCGACAGAGGATGTAGCAGCGGAAGCAGTAGTACCCACAGGCCGAGAGCGTAACCGCTCTGAAACCACGTGAGAGAAACTAGAATGAGAAATGAACAAACTATGAATGAAGTGAGTACATATAGGAAACCCTGATTGGGTTGTACCCCCTATGGGATACCCCACTATAGCCTACACAAATATATAAGCTATAATGTTCTAACAAGACCACTAGATTCCATGTACTATGCGAGATCTGAGCGGTTCCGTTCTCCCAGACATTTGCACTCTAAGTTCCGATACTGACCGACCTGGCCAATGCACCATTTTCCATATACATATGCATTAGATTCCTTTCGAACCTTATTAGCTCACTAGATTTATATATTTCCCACCTTCTGATCAAGTGAGACTGCTAGATTCCCTCTACTTTTTGAGAAACGAGTGTTTCCGTTCTCCCTGGCCCCACTTGCACTATAAGTGCGAAATGCCGGCCAGACTGGCCGATGCACCATTTTCTCTACACATGTGTGTTAGTTACCTTTCAAACCCTCAAGTTCATTCGATTAATATATTTCCTACCTTTTATTTGAGTGAGACCACTAGATTCCGTGTACTATGCGAGATCTGAGCGGTTCCGTTCTCCCAGGCATTTGCACTCTAAGTTCCCATACTGACCGACCTGGCCAATGCACCATTTTCCATATACATATGCATGTGATTCCTTCCGAACCTTATTAGCTCACTAGATTTATATATTTCCCACCTTCTCATTGAGTGAGACCGCTAGATTCCCTCTACTTTTTGAGAAACGAGCGTTTCCGTTCTCCCTGGCCCCACTTGCACTATAAGTGCGAAATGCCGGCCAGACTGGCCGATGCACCATTTTCTCTACACATGTGCGTTAGTTACCTTTCAAACCCTTACGTTCACTCGATTAATATATTTCCTACCTTATATTTGAGTGAGACCACTAGATTCCATGTACTATGCGAGATCTGAGCGGTTCCGTTCTCCCAGGCATTTGCACTCTAAGTTCCCATACTGACCGACCTGGCCAATGCACCATTTTCCATATACATATGCATTACATTCCTTTCCAACCATATTAGCTCACTAGATTTATATATTTCCCACCTTCGGATCGAGTGAGACCACTAGATTCTCTCTACTTTTTGAGAAACGAGCGTTTCCGTTCTCCCTGGCCCCACTTGCACTATAAGTGCGAAATGCCGGCCAGACTGGCCGATGCACCATTTTCTCTACACATGTGCGTTAGTTACCTTTCAAACCCTTACGTTCACTCGATTAATATATTTCCTACCTTATATTTGAGTGAGACCACTAGATTCCGTGTACGATGCAAGATCTGAGCGGTTCCGTTCTCCCAGGCATTTGCACTCTAAGTTCCCAGATTGACCGACCTGGCCAATGCACCATTTTCCATATACATATGCATTAGAATCCTATTGAACCATATTAGCTCACTAGAATTATATATTTCCCACCTTCTGATTGAGTGAGACCGCTAGATTCCCTCTACTTTTTGAGAAACGAGCGTTTCAGTTCTCCCTGGCCCCACTTGCACTATAAGTGCGAAATGCCGGCCAGACTGGCCGATGCACCATTTTCTCTACACATGTGCATTAGTTACCTTTCAAACCCTTACGTTCACTCGATTAATATATTTCCTACCTTATATTTGAGTGAGTCCACTAGATTCCGTGTACTATGCGAGATCTGAGCGGTTCCGTTCTTCAGGCATTTGCACTCTAAGTTCCCATACTGACCGACCTGGCCAATGCACCATTTTCCATATACATATGCATTAGATTCCTTCCGAACCTTATTAGCTCACTAGATTTATATATTTCCCACCTTGTAATCGAGTGAGACCGCTAGATTCCCTCTACTTTTTGAGAAACGAGCGTTTCCGATCTCCCTGGCCCCACTTGCACTATAAGTGCGAAATGCCGGCCAGACTGGCCAATGCACCATTTTCTCTACACATGTGTGTTAGTTACCTTTCAAACTCTTACGTTCACTCGATTAATATGTTTCCTACCCTATATTTGAGTGAGACCACTAGATTCCGTGTACTATGCGAGATCTGAGCGGTTCCGTTCTCCCAGGCATTTGCACTCTAAGTTCTCATACTGACCGACCTAGCCAATGCACCATTTTCCATATACATATGCATTAGAATCCTTTTGAACCATATAAGCTCACTAGAATTATATATTTCCCACCTTCTGATCGAGTGAGACCGCTAGATTCCCTCTACTTTTTGAGAAACGAGCGTTTCCGTTCTCCCTGGCCCCACTTGCACTATAAGTGCGAAATGCCGGCTAGACTGGCCGATGCACCATTTTCTCTACACATGTGTGTTAGTTACCTTTCAAACTCTTATGTTCACTCGATTAATATGTTTTCTACCCTATATTTGAGTGAGACCACTAGATTCCGTGTACTATGCGAGATCTGAGCGGTTCCGTTCTCCCAGGCATTTGCACTCTAAGTTCTCATACTGACCGACCTAGCCAATGCACCATTTTCCATATACATATGCATTAGAATCCTTTTGAACCATATTAGCTCACTATAATTATATATTTCCCACCTTCTGATCGAGTGAGACCGCTAGATTCCCTCTACTTTTTGAGAAACGAGCGTTTCCGTTCTCCCTGGCCCCACTTGCACTATAAGTGCGAAATGCCGGCCAGACTGGCCGATGCACCATTTTCTCTACACATGTGCATTAGTTACCTTTCAAACCCTTACGTTCACTCGATTAATATATTTCCTACCTTATATTTGAGTGAGTCCACTAGATTCCGTGTACTATGCGAGATCTGAGCGGTTCCGTTCTTCAGGCATTTGCACTCTAAGTTCCCATACTGACCGACCTGGCCAATGCACCATTTTCCATATACATATGCATTAGATTCCTTCCGAACCTTATTAGCTCACTAGATTTATATATTTCCCACCTTGTAATCGAGTGAGACCGCTAGATTCCTTCTACTTTTTGAGAAACGAGCGTTTCCGATCTCCCTGGCCCCACTTGCACTATAAGTGCGAAATGCCGGCCAGACTGGCCAATGCACCATTTTCTCTACACATGTGTGTTAGTTACCTTTCAAACTCTTACGTTCACTCGATTAATATGTTTCCTACCCTATATTTGAGTGAGACCACTAGATTCCGTGTACTATGCGAGATCTGAGCGGTTCCGTTCTCCCAGGCATTTGCACTCTAAGTTCTCATACTGACCGACCTAGCCAATGCACCATTTTCCATATACATATGCATTAGAATCCTTTTGAACCATATTAGCTCACTATAATTATATATTTCCCACCTTCTGATCGAGTGAGACCGCTAGATTCCCTCTACTTTTTGAGAAACGAGCGTTTCCGTTCTCCCTGGCCCCACTTGCACTATAAGTGCGAAATGCCGGCCAGACTGGCCGATGCACCATTTTCTCTACACATGTGCATTAGTTACCTTTCAAACCCTTACGTTCACTCGATTAATATATTTCCTACCTTATATTTGAGTGAGTCCACTAGATTCCGTGTACTATGCGAGATCTGAGCGGTTCCGTTCTTCAGGCATTTGCACTCTAAGTTCCCATACTGACCGACCTGGCCAATGCACCATTTTCCATATACATATGCATTAGATTCCTTCCGAACCTTATTAGCTCACTAGATTTATATATTTCCCACCTTGTAATCGAGTGAGACCGCTAGATTCCCTCTACTTTTTGAGAAACGAGCGTTTCCGATCTCCCTGGCCCCACTTGCACTATAAGTGCGAAATGCCGGCCAGACTGGCCAATGCACCATTTTCTCTACACATGTGTGTTAGTTACCTTTCAAACTCTTACGTTCACTCGATTAATATGTTTCCTACCCTATATTTGAGTGAGACCACTAGATTCCGTGTACTATGCGAGATCTGAGCGGTTCCGTTCTCCCAGGCATTTGCACTCTAAGTTCTCATACTGACCGACCTAGCCAATGCACCATTTTCCATATACATATGCATTAGAATCCTTTTGAACCATATAAGCTCACTAGAATTATATATTTCCCACCTTCTGATCGAGTGAGACCGCTAGATTCCCTCTACTTTTTGAGAAACGAGCGTTTCCGTTCTCCCTGGCCCCACTTGCACTATAAGTGCGAAATGCCGGCTAGACTGGCCGATGCACCATTTTCTCTACACATGTAAGTTAGTTACCTTTCAAACCCTTACGTTCATTCGATAAATATATTTCCTACCTTATATTTGAGTGAGACCACTAGATTCCGTGTACTATGCGAGATCTGAGCGGTTCCGTTCTCCCAGGCATTTGCACTCTAAGTTCCCATACTGACCGACCTGGCCAATGCACCATTTTCCATACACATATGCATTAGATTCCTTTCGAACCTTATTAGCTCACTAGATTTATATATTTCCCACCTTTTGATCGAGTGAGACCTTTAGATTCCCTCTACCTTTTGAGAAACGAGCGTCCGTTCTCCCTGGCCCCACTTGCACTATAAGTGCGAAATGCCGGCCAGACTGGCCGATGCACCATTTTCTCTACACATGTGCGTTAGTTACCTTTCAAACCCTTACGTTCACTCGATTAATATAGTTCCTACCTTATATTTGAGTGAGACCACTAGATTCCGTGTACTATGCGAGATCTGAGCGGTTCCGTTCTCCCAGGCATTTGCACTCTAAGTTCCCATACTGACCGACCTGGCCAATGCACCATTTTCCATATACATATGCATTAGATTCCTTCCAAACCATATTAGCTCACTAGATTTATATATTTCCCACCTTCTGATCAAGTGAGACCGCTAGATTCCCTCTACGTTTTGAGAAACGAGCGTTTCCGTTCTCCCTGGCTCCACTTGCACTATAAGTGCGAAATGCCGGCCAGACTGGCCGATGCACCATTTTCTCTACACATGTGCGTTAGTTACCTTTCAAACCCTTATGTTCACTTGATTAATATATTTTCTACCTTATATTTGAGTGAGACCACTAGATTCCGTGTACTATGCGAGATCTGAGCGGTTCCGTTCTCCTAGGCATTTGCACTCTAAGTTCCCATACTGACCGACCTGGCCAATGCACCATTTTCCATATACATATGCATTAGATTCCTTTCGAACCTTATTAGCTCACTAGATTTATATATTTCCCACCTTCTGATCGAGTGAGACCGCTAGATTCCCTCTAATTTTTGAGAAACGAGCGTTTCCGTTCTCCCTGGCCCCACTTGCACTATAAGTGCAAAATGCCGGCCAGACTGGCCGATGCACCATTTTCTCTACACATGTGCGTTAGTTCCCTTTCAAACCCTTACGTTCACTCGATTAATATATTTCCTACCTTATATTTGAGTGAGACCACTAGATTCCGTGTACTATGCGAGATCTGAGCGGTTCCGTTCTCCCAGGCATTTGCACTCTAAGTTCCCATACTGACCGACCTGGCCAATGCACCATTTTCCATATACATATGCATTAGATTCCTTCCAAACCATATTAGCTCACTAGATTTATATATTTCCCACCTTCTGATCAAGTGAGACCGCTAGATTCCCTCTACGTTTTGAGAAACGAGCGTTTCCGTTCTCCCTGGCTCCACTTGCACTATAAGTGCGAAATGCCGGCCAGACTGGCCGATGCACCATTTTCTCTACACATGTGCGTTAGTTACCTTTCAAACCCTTATGTTCACTTGATTAATATATTTTCTACCTTATATTTGAGTGAGACCACTAGATTCCGTGTACTATGCGAGATCTGAGCGGTCTTTTCCCAGGCATTTGCACTCTAAGTTCCCATACTGACCGACCTGGCCAATGCACCATTTTCCATATACATATGCATTAGATTCCTTTCGAACCTTATTAGCTCACTAGATTTATATATTTCCCACCTTCTGATCGAGTGAGACCGCTAGATTCCCTCTAATTTTTGAGAAACGAGCGTTTCCGTTCTCCCTGGCCCCACTTGCACTATAAGTGCAAAATGCCGGCCAGACTGGCCGATGCACCATTTTCTCTACACATGTGCGTTAGTTCCCTTTCAAACCCTTACGTTCACTCGATTAATATATTTCCTACCTTATATTTGAGTGAGACCACTAGATTCCGTGTACTATGCGAGATCTGAGCGGTTCCGTTCTCCCAGGCATTTGCACTCTAAGTTCCCATACTGACCGACCTGGCCAATGCACCATTTTCCATATACATATGCATTAGATTCCTTTCGAACCTTATTAGCTCACTAGATTTATATATTTCCCACCTTCTGATCGAGTGAGACCGCTAGATTCCCTCTAATTTTTGAGAAACGAGCGTTTCCGTTCTCCCTGGCCCCACTTGCACTATAAGTGCAAAATGCCGGCCAGACTGGCCGATGCACCATTTTCTCTACACATGTGCGTTAGTTCCCTTTCAAACCCTTACGTTCACTCGATTAATATATTTCCTACCTTATATTTGAGTGAGACCACTAGATTCCGTGTACTATGCGAGATCTGAGCGGTTCTGTTCTCCCAGGCATTTGCACTCTAAGTTCCCATACTGACCGACCTGGCCAATGCACCATTTTCCATACACATATGCATTAGATTCCTTTCGAACCTTATTAGCTCACTAGATTTATATATTTCCCACCTTCTGATCGAGTGAGACCGCTAGATTCTCTTAACTTTTTGAGAAATAAGCGTTTCCGTTCTCCCTGGCCCCACTTGCACTATAAGTGCGAAATGTCGGCCTGACTGGCCGATGCACCATTTTCTGTGGCCGTTTGCGGTTAGGTACGCAGCGCATCAGATCAACCTCCACCCCAGGGTCTCCAGGCCAGAGACCTCCCCAGCTCTGCTGTGGACCGTGAAGGTTGGCGATGCGTCGGCGTTCCGGGTCTGGGGATCTCGGGCGTTTGTCTGCGACCTGTCTGCGGACAAGCTGTCCCCTCGCGCTTCTCCCTGCGTCTTCGTGGGGTTCCCCCCCGACGCCCCTGGGTGGCAGTTCTACCACCCCACCTTTCGACGTGTTCTGTCCTCCCAGGACGTCACGTTCGACGAGTCGGTACCCTACTACCGCCTTTTCCCCTACCGCACTCCGTCCCTCCCCCCGCCCCCACTCTTCTTGGTACCAGGTCCCCCCCCGGTAGACCCCCTACCCCCTCAGGGTCCTGCCCCTTCAGGTGTGTCCCAGGTAGACGCGGTCGAGCCTGTCGAGGTCACTGGTGACTCTGGTGCTGCTGCGGGTGCTCAGCCTGGGGGTGCTGGGCCTGGGGGTGCTGAGCCTGGGGGTGCGGAGTCTGGGGGTGCTGAGCCTGGGGGTTCTGAGCCTGGGGGTGCGGAGTCTAGCGGTACTGAGACTGGGGGTGCTGAGCTTGGGGGTGCTGAGCCTGGGACTGCGGAGTCTGGGGGTGGTGAGCCTGGGGGTGCTGAGCTTGGGAGTGCTGTGCCTGGAGGTGCTTCGTCTCGTCGTGAGCCACTCTCCCCACAAGAGCTGCGTGAGTGGTTTGCTAGGCGCTGGAGGCGTGCTGCTGGTGCTGGAGTTTCTTCGCCTGCAGAGGGTGCCACTGCCGCGGGTCCCGGAGGTGCTCGTCTTGGGAGTACTGGAGCTGCTGGGTCTGCGGTTTCTCCTGGAGCTGGTGCTGCTAAGGGTGTTGGCACTGGGACTGCCGCTGGCGGTCCGCCTGTCCGTGCTCCTGGTGGTGCTACTGGAGGTTCTGGTGCTACTGGAGGTGCTGCTGGAGGTGCTGCTGGAGCGGGTACTCCTGCTGGGGGTACTAGTCCTGTCCTTGCTGTTTCTGGCGTCGCCGCGCGGCCCCGACCGTACTTCGTTCCGCTCCTGCAGCAGTTTCTTGGTCTTACACCTTCTCCTGGTCCTCCTCCTCCTCCTTTAGAGGGTCCGCTGCCTGTCCAGTCACAGCCACCGCTACAGCCTGCTTCCCCTTTGCCTGCTCCTTCTCCCTACGCTGGTCCGACAGGAGGTCTTACTGAGCGTCGTGAGCCTGCGTCTCGTCCTGCGTCGCCTGTTCGTACTGCGCGCGCTAGTGGTCGTGGGTCGCGTCCGCGTCCTCCTCTTGTCCCTGGGACGCACCGCATGTCACTGCGTCCGTCCACTGCTCCTCTGCGTGCCCCTTTCCCTTCTCCTCCTGCTTCCTCTCTTCCTGCTCTTGCCGACCCGGAGTCGCACTCTCTTCGTGCTGCCAGTCCTACTGTTACGCGTCTTCTTGCTACTGCTGTCACTCACCCTTCTTTCGAGTCTTCTGCTGCATCTGCCCTTGTCACTGAGCTTGTCGACTTTGCTGCGCGCTGTCGTCTAGACTACGCTGCTAGTCTTGTCGCTGAGTCTTAGTCTGCCTGTCCTCCGTCCGTCGGGGGTGAGTGTGCCCCTGGCACGGACGTCCTTGAGGACAGGTAGGAGGAGTTCCAGTGTCTGGCCGCCGCTTCACCTCATCTCGCGTCTGTACTGCTAGCCCCTGAGGGAGACCCGGATGCACCAGACATCTCGACTCCGCGCTCTTACGCGGAGGCGATAGAGGGTCCCTACTCCTCTCAGTGGCAGGCAGCTATGGATGCAGAGATGGCTTCCTGGAAGTCCACAGGCACCTACGTTGACGCTGTTCCCCCTCCTGGGGCGAACATAGTCAGTGGCATGTGGATTTTCAGGGTGAAGCGGCCGCCGGGTTCTCCGCCTGTCTTCAAGGCGCGTTACGTGGCTCGTGCCTTCAGTCAGCGGCAGGGGGTTGACTACTTTCAGACCTTCTCCCCCACCCCGAAGATGACCACTCTTTGGGTTCTACTGCACGTTGCTGCTCACCGTGACTACGAGCTCCACTCTCTCGACTTCAGCACCGCTTTCTTGCAGGGCAGCCTGCACGAGGAGATCTGGCTGCGTCGCCCACCTAGCTTCACTGGGTCTTTCCCTCCTGGTACCGTAGGGTCTCCGCCAGGCGCCACGTGAGTGGCACGACACACTGAGGACTACGCTCGCGGCACTTGGGTTTGCTCCTTCTACTGCCGACCCGTCGCTGTTTCTGCACACCGACACCTCGCTGCCGCCGTTCTACATCCTCGTGTACGTCGACGACTTGGTCTTTGCCACAGCTGACACTGCTGGACTCACCCACGTGAAGTCCGAGCAGAAGAAGAGACACACGTGCACTGACCTGGGTGAACTGCGCAGCTACCTTGGCTTGCAGATCACCCGGGACAGAGCACGCCGCACCATTACCTTGACTCAGTCACACATGGTGCAGCAGGTCCTTCAGCGCTTCGGCTTCACGTACTCCTCGCCTCAGGCCACTCCTCTGCCTACTCGCCACTCGCTCTCAGATCTGCCTTCGGATGAGTCCGTAGAGTCGAGTGGCCCGTATGCAGAGCTTGTTGGCTGCCTCATGTACCTGATGACCTGCACACGACCTGACCTTGCATACCCTCTCAGCATTCTTGCACGCTATGTTGCTCCTGGGAGACACCGACCAGAGCACATGGCTGCAGCGAAGAGGGTGTTGCGCTACTTGTGCAGTACGTTGGGCATGGGGCTAGTGCTTGGAGGGCGCAGTCCAGTGGTCCTCACTGGGCACGCGGACGCTTCTTGGGTTGACGACCAGGCTACGCAGCGGTCGTCACAGGGTTACATCTTCGGCCTTGGTTCCGGCTCTGTCTCGTGGCGGGCTACTCGCTCGTCTTCTGTTCTCGGCTCCAGTTGTGAGGCTGAGATCTACGCCGGGGCTATGGCTGCTCAGGAGCTTCGCTGGCTCACCTACCTGCTGACCGACCTTGGAGAGCCGCCTCGTTCTCCTCCAGTCCTGTACGTAGACAACAAGGCCATGCTGGCCTTGTGTCGAGAGCAGCGACTAGAGCACAGGACAAAGCACATTGCTCTCCGCTACTTTCTTGCTCGTGAGCTACAGCAGCGTGGACAGTTGCGACTTGCGTACGTGGCCTCTGAGGCCAACACTGCTGATGTCTTCACCAAGGCACTTGCGCCTTGTGATCATCAGCGTTGCTGCACGCAGCTGGGTCTTGTGCCTGTCTTGCCTCACTTGCTCACTTCTTGACCTTGCTTGTACCTTCACCTATATATACTCTTGCTCTTGCTTGCTTGACTCTTGTATATCTCTATATATGAACTTGCATGCGAACTGGCCTTGTGGCCCTTGACCTTGCGCTCGGAATGTGTGGTGACTTTGTGATCCACCCTGAGCTTTGCTTTGCTTTGCTTGACTGGTCTTGTGACCCCTTGTTCTCCCCCACTTTGCCTATGGGGGTGTGTCAGAACATTATAGCTTACTTATTTCTGTAGGCTATAGTGGGGTATCCCTTAGGGGGTACAACCCAATTAGGGTTTCCCATTTGTACTCACTACGTTCATAGTCATTTCATCTTCGTTCATATTTTCTTATTAGTTACCTTTCAAACCCTTACGTTCACTCGATTAATATATTTCCTACCTTATATTTGAGTGAGACCACTAGATTCCGTGTACTATGCGAGATCTGAGCGGTTCCGTTCTCCCAGGCATTTGCACTCTAAGTTCCCATACTGACCGACCTGGCCAATGCACCATTTTCCATATACATATGCATTAGATTCCTTTCGAACCTTATTAGCTCACTAGATTTATATATTTCCCACCTTCTGATCAAGTGAGTCCACTAGATTCCCTCTACTTTTTTAGAAATGAGCGTTTCCGTTCTCCCTGGCCCCACTTGCACTAGAAATGCGAAATGCTGGCCACGCAGACCGATGCACCATTTTCTCTACACATGTGCGTTAGTTACCTTTCAAACCCTTACGTTCACTCGATTAAAATATTTCCTACCTTATATTTGAGTGAGCCACTAGATTCCGTGTACTATGGGAGAGACGAGCGGTTCCGTTCTCCCAGGCATTTGCACTCTAAGTTCCCATACTGACCGACCTGGCCAATGCACCATTTTCCATATACATATGCATTAGATTCCTCCGAACCTTATTAGCTCACTAGATTTATATATTTCCCATCTTGTGATCGAGTGAGACCGCTAGATTCCCTCTACTTTTTGAGAAATGAGCGTTTCCGTTCTCCCTGGCCCCACTTGCACTATAAGTGCGAAATGCCGGATAGACTGGCCGATGCACCATTTTCTCTACACATGTGCGTTAGTTCCCTTTCAAACCCTTACGTTCACTCGATAAATATATTTCCTACCTTATATTTGAGTGAGACCACTAGATTCCGTGTACTATGCGAGATCTGAGCGGTTCCGTTCTCCCAGGCATTTGCACTCTAAGTTCCCATACTGACCGACCTGGCCAATGCACCATTTTCCATATACATATGCATTAGATTCCTTTCGAACCTTATTAGCTCACTAGATTTATATATTTCCCACCTTATGATCGAGTGAGACCGCTAGATTCCCTTAACTTTTTGAGAAATAAGCGTTTCCGTTCTCCCTGGCCCCACTTGCACTATAAGTGCGAAATGCCGGCCAGACTGGCCGATGCACCATTTTCTCTACAGATGTGCGTTAGTTACCTTTCAAACCCTTACGTCCACTCGATTAATATATTTCCTACCTTATATTTGAGTGAGACCACTAGATTCCGTGTACTATGCGAGATCTGAGCGGTTCCGTTCTCCCAGGCATTTGCACTCTAAGTTCCCATACTGACCGACCTGGCCAATGCACCATTTTCCATATACATATGCATTAGATTCCTTTCGAACCTTATTAGCTCACTAGATTTATATATTTCCCACCTTCTGATCAAGTGAGTCCACTAGATTCCCTCTACTTTTTTAGAAATGAGCGTTTCCGTTCTCCCTGGCCCCACTTGCACTAGAAATGCGAAATGCTGGCCACGCAGACCGATGCACCATTTTCTCTACACATGTGCGTTAGTTACCTTTCAAACCCTTACGTTCACTCGATTAAAATATTTCCTACCTTATATTTGAGTGAGACCACTAGATTCCGTGTACTATGCGAGAGACGAGCGGTTCCGTTCTCCCAGGCATTTGCACTCTAAGTTCCCATACTGACCGACCTGGCCAATGCACCATTTTCCATATACATATGCATTAGATTCCTCCGAACCTTATTAGCTCACTAGATTTATATATTTCCCATCTTGTGATCGAGTGAGACCGCTAGATTCCCTCTACTTTTTGAGAAATGAGCGTTTCCGTTCTCCCTGGCCCCACTTGCACTATAAGTGCGAAATGCCGGATAGACTGGCCGATGCACCATTTTCTCTACACATGTGCGTTAGTTCCCTTTCAAACCCTTACGTTCACTCGAATAATATATTTCCTACCTTATATTTGAGTGAGACCACTAGATTCCGTGTACTATGCGAGATCTGAGCGGTTCCGTTCTCCCAGGCATTTGCACTCTAAGTTCCCATACTGACCGACCTGGCCAATGCACCATTTTCCATATACATATGCATTAGATTCCTTTCGAACCTTATTAGCTCACTAGATTTATATATTTCCCACCTTCTGATCGAGTGAGACCGCTAGATTCCCTTAACTTTTTGAGAAATAAGCGTTTCCGTTCTCCCTGGCCCCACTTGCACTATAAGTGCGAAATGCCGGCCAGACTGGCCGATGCACCATTTTCTCTACAGATGTGCGTTAGTTACCTTTCAAACCCTTACGTCCACTCGATTAATATATTTCCTACCTTATATTTGAGTGAGACCACTAGATTCCGTGTACTATGCGAGATCTGAGCGGTTCCGTTCTCCCAGGCATTTGCACTCTAAGTTCCCATACTGACTGACCTGGCCAATGCACCATTTTCCATATACATATGCATTAGATTCCTTTCGAGCCTTATTATCTCACTAGATTTATATATTTCCCACCTTCTGATCGAGTGAGACCGCTAGATTCCCTTTACTTTTTGAGAAATGAGCATTTCCGTTCTCCCTGGCCCCACTTGCACTATAAGTGCGAAATGCCGGCCAGACTGGCCGACGCACCATTTTCTCTACACATGTGCGTTAGTTACCTTTCAAACCCTTACGTTCACTCGATTAATATATTTCCTACCTTATATTTGAGTGAGACCACTAGATTCCGTGTACTATGCGAGATCTGAGCGGTTCCGTTCTCCCAGGCATTTGCACTCTAAGTTCCCATACTGACTGACCTGGCCAATGCACCATTTTCCATATACATATGCATTAGATTCCTTTCGAACCTTATTAGCTTACTAGATTTATATATTTCCCACCTTCTGATTGAGTGAGACCGCTAGATTCCCTTTACTTTTTGAGAAATGAGCGTTTCCGTTCTCCCTGGCCCCACTTGCACTATAAGTGCGAAATGCCGGCCAGACTGGCCGATGCACCATTTTCTCTACACATGTGCGTTAGTTACCTTTCAAACCCTTACGTTCACTCGATGAATATATGACCTACCTTATATTTGAGTGAGACCACTAGATTCTGTGTACTATGCGAGATCTGAGCGGTTCCGTTCTCCCAGGCATTTGCACTCTAAGCTCCCATACTGACCGACCTGGCCAATGCCCCGTTTTCCATATACATATGCATTAGATTCCTTTCAAACCTTATAAGCTCACTAGATTTATATATTTCCCACCTTCTGATCGAGTGAGACCACTAGATTCCTTCTACTTTTTGAGAAACGAGCGTTTCCGTTCTCCCTGGCCCCACTTGCACTATAAGTGCGAAATGCCGGCCAGACTGGCCGATGCACCATTTTCTCTACACATGTGCGTTCGTTACCTTTCAAACCCTTACGTTTACTCGATTATTATATTTCCCACCTTATATTTGAGTGAGACCACTAGATTCCGTGTACTATGCGAGATCTGAGCGGTTCCGTTCTCCCAGCCATTTGCACTCTAAGTTCCTATACTGACTGACCTGGCCAATGCACCATTTCCCATATAGATATGTATTAGATTCCTTTCAAACTTTATTAGCTCACTAGATTTATATATTTCCCACCTTCTGATTGAGTGAGACCGCTAGATTCCCTCTACTTTTTGAGAAACGAGCGTTTCCGTTCTCCCTGGCCCCACTTGCACTATAAGTGCGAAATGCCGGCCAGACTGGCCGATGCACAATTTTCTCTACACATGTGCGCTAGTTCCCTTTCAAACCCTAACGTTCACTCAATTTATATATTTCCTACCTTATATTTGAGTGAGACCACTAGATTACGTGTACTATGCGAGATCTGAGCGGTTCCGTTCTCCCAGGCATTTGCACTCTAAGTTCCCATACTGACCGACCTGGCCAATGCACCATTTTCCATATACATATGCATTAGATTCCTTTCGAACTTTATTAGCTTACTAGATTTATATATTTCCCACTTTCTGATCGAGTGACACCGCTAGATTCTCTTTACTTTTTGAGAAACGAGCGTTTCCGTTCTCCCTGGCCCCACTTGCACTATAAGTGCGAAATGCCGGCCAGACTGGCCGATGCACCATTTTCTCTACACATGTGCGTTAGTTACCTTTCAAACCCTTACTTTCACTCGATTTATATATTTCCCACCTTATATTTGAGTGAGACCACTAGATTCCGTGTACTATGCGAGATCTAAGCGGTTCCGTTCTCCCAGCCCTTTGCACTCTAAGTTCCCATACTGACCAACCTGGCCAATGCACCATTTTCCATATACATATGCATTAGATTCCTTTCGAACCTTATTAGCTCACTAGATTTATATATTTCCCACCTTTTGATCGAGTGAGACCGCTAGATTCCCTCTAATTTTTTAGAAACGAGCGTTTTTGTTCTCCCTGGCCCCACTTCCACTATAAGTGCGAAATGCCGGCCAGACTGGCCGATGCACCATTTTCTCTACACATGTGCTTTAGTTACCTTTCAAACCCTTACGTTCACTCGATTAATATATTTCCTACCTTATATTTGAGTGAGACCACTTGATTCCGTGTACTATGCGAGATATGAGTGGTTCCGTTCTCCCAGGCATTTGCACTCTAAGTTCCCATATTGACCGACCTAGCCAATGCACCATTTTCCATATACATATGCATTAGATTCGTTTCGAACCTTTTTAGCTCACTAGATTTATATATTTCCCACCTTCTGATCGAGTGAGACCGCTAGACTCCCTCTACGTTTTGAGAAACGAGCGTTTCCGTTCTCCCTGGCCCCACGTGCACTATAAGTGCGAAATGCCGGCCAGACTGGCCGATGCACCATTTTCTCTACACATGTGCGTTAGTTACCTTTCAAACCCTTACATTCATTCGATTAATATATTTCCTACCTTATATTTGAGTGAGACCACTAGATTCCGTGTACTATGCGAGATCTGAGCGGTTCCGTTCTCCCAGGTATTTGCACTCTAAGTTCCCATACTGACCGACCTGGCCAATGCACCATTTTCCATATACATATGCATTAGATTCCTTTCGAACCTTATTAGCTCACTAGATTTATATATTTCCCACCTTCTGATCGAGTGAAACCGCTAGACTCCCTCTACGTTTTGAGAAACGAGCGTTTCCGTTCTCCCTGGCCCCACGTGCACTATAAGTGCGAAATGCCGGCCAGACTGGCCGATTCACCATTTTCTCTACACATGTGCGTTAGTTACCTTTCAAACCCTTACGTTCACTTGATTCAAATATTTCCTACCTTATATTTGAGTGAGACCACTAGATTCCGTGTACTATGTGAGATATGAGCGGTTCCGTTCTCCCAGGCATTTGCACTCTAAGTTCCCATACTGACCGGCCTGGCCAATGCACCATTTTCCATATACATATGCATTAGATTCCTTTCAAACCTTTTAAGCTCACTAGATTTATATATTTCCCACCTTCTGATCGAGTGAGACCGCTAGACTCCCTCTACTTTTTGAGAAACGAGCGTTTCCGATCTCCCTGGCCCCACTTGCACTATAAGTGCGAAATGCCGGCCAGACTGGCCGATGCACCATTTTCTCTACACATGTGCGTTAGTTACCTTTGAAACCCTTACGTTCACTCGATTAATATATTTCCTACCTTATATTTGAGTGAGACCACTAGATTCCGTGTACTATGCGAGATCTGAGCGGTTCCGTTCTCCCAGGCATTTGCACTCTAAGTTCCCATACTAACCGACCTGGCCAATGCACCATTTTCCATATACATATGCATTAGATTCCTTTCGAACCTTACTAGCTCACTAGATTTATATATTTCCCACCTGATGATCAAGTGAGACCGCTAGATTCCCTTTATTTTTTTAGATAAGAGCGTTTCCCTTCTCACTGGCCCCACCTGCACTATAAGTGCGAAATGCCGGCCAGACTGGCCGATGCACCATTTTCTCTACACATGTGCGTTAGTTACCTTTCAAACCCTTACGTTCACTCGATTAATATATTTCCTACCTTATATTTGAGTGAGACCACTAGATTCCGTGTACTATGCGAGATCTGAGCGGTTCCGTTCTCCCAGGCATTTGTAGTCTAAGTTCCCATACTGACCGACCTGGCCAATGCACCATTTTCCATAAACATATGCATTAGATTCCTTTCGAACCTTATTAGCTAACTAGATTTATATATTTCTCACCTTCTGATTGAGTGAGACCGCTAGATTCCCTTTACTTTTTGAGAAACGAGCGTTTCCCTTCTCCCTGGCCCCACTTGCACTAGAAGTGCGAAATGCCGGCCAGACTGGCCGATGCACCATTTTCTCTACACATGTGCTTTAGTTACCTTTCAAACCCTAACGTTCACTCGATTAATATATTTCCTACCTTATATTTGAGTGAGACCACTAGATTCCGTGTACTATGCGAGATATGAGCTGTTCCGTTCTCCCAGGCATTTGCACTCTAAGTTCCCATACACGACCTGGCCAATGCACCATTTTCCATATACATATGCATTAGATTCCTTTCGAACCTTATTAGCTCACTAGATTTATATATTTCCCACCTTCTGATCGAGTGAGACGGCTAGACTTCCTCTACTTTTTTAGAAACGAGCGTTTCCGATCTCCCTGGCCCGACTTGCACTATAAGTGCGAAATGCCGGCCAGACTGGCCGATGCACCATTTTCTCTACACATGTGCGCTAGTTACCTTTCAAACCCTTACGTTCACTCGAATAATATATTTCCTACCTTATATTTGAGTGAGACCACTAGATTCCATGTACTATGCGAGATATGAGCGGTTCCGTTCTCCCAGGCATTTGCACTCTAAGTTCCCATACTGACCGACCTGTCCAATGCACCATTTTCCATATACATATGCATTAGATTCCTTTCGAACCTTATTAGCTCACTAGATTTATATATTTCCCACCTTCTGATCAAGTGAGACTGCTAGATTCCCTCTTCGTTTTTAGAAACGAGCGTTTCCGATCTCCCTGGCCCCACTTGCATTATAAGTGCGAAATGCCGGCCAGACTGGCCGATGCACCATTTTCTCTACACATGTGCGTTAGTTACCTTTCAAACCCTTACGTTCACTTGATTAATATATTTCCTACCTTATATTTGAGTGAGACCACTAGATTCCGTGTACTATGCGAGATCTGAGCGGTTCCGTTCTCCCAGGCATTTGCACTCTAAGTTCCCATACTGACCGACCTGGCCAATGCACCATTTTCCATAAACATATGCATTAGATTCCTTTCGACTCTTATTAGCTCACTAGATTTATATATTTCCCACCTTCTGATCGAGTGAGACCGCTAGATTCCGTTTACTTTTTGAGAAACGAACGTTTCCGTTCTCCTTGGCCCCACTTGCACTATAAGTGCGAAATGCCGGCCAGACTGGCCGATGCACCATTTTCTCTACACATGTGCGTTAGTTACCTTTCAAACCCTCACGTTCACTCGATTATTATATTTCCTAGCTTATATTTGAGTGAGACCGCTAGATTCCGTGTACTATGCGAGATATGAGCGGTTCCGTTCTCCCAGGCATTTGCACTCTAAGTTCCCATACTGACCGACCTGGCCAATGCACCATTTTCCATATACATATGCATTAGATTCCTTTTGAACCTTATTAGCTCACTAGATTTTTATATTTCCCACCTTCTGATCGAGTGAGACCGCTAGATTCCCTCTACTTTTTGAGAAACGAGCGTTTCCGTTCTCCCTGGCCCCACTTGCACTATAAGTGCGAAATGCCGGCCTTACTGGCCGATGCACCATTTTCTCTACACATGTGCGTTAGTTACCTTTGAAACCCTTACGTTCACTCGATTAATATATTTCCTACCTTATATTTGAGTGAGACCACTAGATTCCGTGTACTATGCGAGATCTGAGCGGTTCCGTTCTCCCAGGCATTTGCACTCTAAGTTCCCATACTAACCGACCTGGCCAATGCACCATTTTCCATATACATATGCATTAGATTCCTTTTGAACCTTACTAGCTCACTAGATTTATATATTTCCCACCTGATGATCAAGTGAGACCGCTAGATTCCCTTTATTTTTTTAGATAAGAGCGTTTCCCTTCTCCCTGGCCCCACGTGCACTATAAGTGCGAAATGCCGGCCAGACTGGCCGATGCACCATTTTCTCTACACATGTGCGTTAGTTACCTTTCAAACCCTTACGTTCACTCGATTAATATGTTTCCTACCCTATATTTGAGTGAGACCACTAGATTCCGTGTACTATGCGAGATCTGAGCGGTTCCGTTCTCCCAGGCATTTGTAGTCTAAGTTCCCATACTGACCGACCTGGCCAATGCACCATTTTCCATAAACATATGCATTAGATTCCTTTCGAACCTTATTAGCTAACTAGATTTATATATTTCTCACCTTCTGATTGAGTGAGACCGCTAGATTCCCTTTACTTTTTGAGAAACGAGCGTTTCCCTTCTCCCTGGCCCCACTTGCACTAGAAGTGCGAAATGCCGGCCAGACTGGCCGATGCACCATTTTCTCTACACATGTGCTTTAGTTACCTTTCAAACCCTTACGTTCACTCGATTAATATATTTCCTACCTTATATTTGAGTGAGACCACTAGATTCCGTGTACTATGCGAGATATGAGCGGTTCCGTTCTCCCAGGCATTTGCACTCTAAGTTCCCATACACGACCTGGCCAATGCACCATTTTCCATATACATATGCATTAGATTCCTTTCGAACCTTATTAGCTCACTAGATTTATATATTTCCCACCTTCTGATCGAGTGAGACGGCTAGACTTCCTCTACTTTTTTAGAAACGAGCGTTTCCGATCTCCCTGGCCCCACTTGCACTATAAGTGCGAAATGCCGGCCAGACTGGCCGATGCACCATTTTCTCTACACATCTGCGCTAGTTACCTTTCAAACCCTTACGTTCACTCGAATAATATATTTCCTACCTTATATTTGAGTGAGACCACTAGATTCCATGTACTATGCGAGATATGAGCGGTTCCGTTCTCCCAGGCATTTGCACTCTAAGTTCCCATACTGACCGACCTGTCCAATGCACCATTTTCCATATACATATGCATTAGATTCCTTTCGAACCTTATTAGCTCACTAGATTTATATATTTCCCACCTTCTGATCAAGTGAGACCGCTAGATTCCCTCTTCGTTTTTAGAAACGAGCGTTTCCGATCTCCCTGGCCCCACTTGCATTATAAGTGCGAAATGCCGGCCAGACTGGCCGATGCACCATTTTCTCTACACATGTGCGTTAGTTACCTTTCAAACCCTTACGTTCACTTGATTAATATATTTCCTACCTTATATTTGAGTGAGACCACTAGATTCCGTGTACTATGCGAGATCTGAGCGGTTCCGTTCTCCCAGGCATTTGCACTCTAAGTTCCCATACTGACCGACCTGGCCAATGCACCATTTTCCATAAACATATGCATTAGATTCCTTTCGACTCTTATTAGCTCACTAGATTTATATATTTCCCACCTTCTGATCGAGTGAGACCGCTAGATTCCGTTTACTTTTTGAGAAACGAACGTTTCCGTTCTCCTTGGCCCCACTTGCACTATAAGTGCGAAATGCCGGCCAGACTGGCCGATGCACCATTTTCTCTACACATGTGCGTTAGTTACCTTTCAAACCCTCACGTTCACTCGATTATTATATTTCCTAGCCTATATTTGAGTGAGACCGCTAGATTCCGTGTACTATGCGAGATATGAGCGGTTCCGTTCTCCCAGGCATTTGCACTCTAAGTTCCCATACTGACCGACCTGGCCAATGCACCATTTTCCATAGACATATGCATTAGATTCCTTTTGAACCTTATTAGCTCACTAGATTTTTATATTTCCCACCTTCTGATCGAGTGAGACCGCTAGATTCCCTCTACTTTTTGAGAAACGAGCGTTTCCGTTCTCCCTGGCCCCACTTGCACTATAAGTGCGAAATGCCGGCCTTACTGGCCGATGCACCATTTTCTCTACACATGTGCGTTAGTTACCTTTGAAACCCTTACGTTCACTCGATTAATATATTTCCTACCTTATATTTGAGTGAGACCACTAGATTCCGTGTACTATGCGAGATCTGAGCGGTTCCGTTCTCCCAGGCATTTGCACTCTAAGTTCCCATACTAACCGACCTGGCCAATGCACCATTTTCCATATACATATGCATTAGATTCCTTTCGAACCTTATTAGCTCACTAGATTTATATATTTCCCACCTTCTGATCGAGTGAGACCGCTAGATTCCCTCTACTTTTTGAGAAATGAGCGTTTCCGTTCTCCCTGGCCCCACTTGCACTATAAGTGCGAAATGCCGGCCAGACTGGCCGATGCACCATTTTCTCTACACATGTGCGTTAGTTACCTTTTAAACCCTTATGTTCACTCGATTAATATATTTTCTACCTTATATTTGAGTGAGACCACTAGATTCCGTGTACTATGCGAGATCTCACCGGTTCCGTTCTCCTAGGCATTTGCACTCTAAGTTCCCATACTGACCGACGTGGCCAATGCACCATTTTCCATATACATATGCATTAGATTCCTTTTGAACCTTATTAGCTCACTAGATTTTTATATTTCCCACCTTCTGATCGAGTGAGACCGCTAGATTCCCTCTACTTTTTGAGAAATGAGCGTTTCCGTTCTCCCTGGCCCCACTTGCACTATAAGTGCGAAATGCCGGCCAGACTGGCCGATGCACCATTTTCTCTACACATGTGCGTTAGTTACCTTTTAAACCCTTATGTTCACTCGATTAATATATTTCCTACCTTATATTTGAGTGAGACCACTAGATTCCGTGTACTATGCGAGATCTCAGCGGTTCCGTTCTCCTAGGCATTTGCACTCTAAGTTCCCATACTGACCGACCTCGCCAATGCACCATTTTCCATATACATATGCATTAGATTCCTTTTGAACCTTGTTAGCTCACTAGATTTTTATATTTCCCACCTTCTGATCGAGTGAGACCGCTAGATTCCCTCTACTTTTTGAGAAACGAGCGTTTCCGTTCTCCCTGGCCCCACTTGCACTATAAGTGCGAAATGCCGGCCTTACTGGCCGATGCACCATTTTCTCTACACATGTGCGTTAGTTACCTTTGAAACCCTTACGTTCACTCGATTAATATATTTCCTACCTTATATTTGAGTGAGACCACTAGATTCCGTGTACTATGCGAGATCTGAGCGGTTCCGTTCTCCCAGGCATTTGCACTCTAAGTTCCCATACTAACCGACCTGGCCAATGCACCATTTTCCATATACATATGCATTAGATTCCTTTCGAACCTTACTAGCTCACTAGATTTATATATTTCCCACCTGATGATCAAGTGAGACCGCTAGATTCCCTTTATTTTTTTAGATAAGAGCGTTTCCCTTCTCCCTGGCCCCACCTGCACTATAAGTGCGAAATGCCGGCCAGACTGGCCGATGCACCATTTTCTCTACACATGTGCGTTAGTTACCTTTCAAACCCTTACGTTCACTCGATTAATATGTTTCCTACCCTATATTTGAGTGAGACCACTAGATTCCGTGTACTATGCGAGATCTGAGCGGTTCCGTTCTCCCAGGCATTTGTAGTCTAAGTTCCCATACTGACCGACCTGGCCAATGCACCATTTTCCATAAACATATGCATTAGATTCCTTTCGAACCTTATTAGCTAACTAGATTTATATATTTCTCACCTTCTGATTGAGTGAGACCGCTAGATTCCCTTTACTTTTTGAGAAACGAGCGTTTCCCTTCTCCCTGGCCCCACTTGCACTAGAAGTGCGAAATGCCGGCCAGACTGGCCGATGCACCATTTTCTCTACACATGTGCTTTAGTTACCTTTCAAACCCTTACGTTCACTCGATTAATATATTTTCTACCTTATATTTGAGTGAGACCACTAGATTCCGTGTACTATGCGAGATATGAGCGGTTCCGTTCTCCCAGGCATTTGCACTCTAAGTTCCCATACACGACCTGGCCAATGCACCATTTTCCATATACATATGCATTAGATTCCTTTCGAACCTTATTAGCTCACTAGATTTATATATTTCCCACCTTCTGATCGAGTGAGACGGCTAGACTTCCTCTACTTTTTTAGAAACGAGCGTTTCCGATCTCCCTGGCCCCACTTGCACTATAAGTGCGAAATGCCGGCCAGACTGGCCGATGCACCATTTTCTCTACACATGTGCGCTAGTTACCTTTCAAACCCTTACGTTCACTCGAATAATATATTTCCTACCTTATATTTGAGTGAGACCACTAGATTCCATGTACTATGCGAGATATGAGCGGTTCCGTTCTCCCAGGCATTTGCACTCTAAGTTCCCATACTGACCGACCTGTCCAATGCACCATTTTCCATATACATATGCATTAGATTCCTTTCGAACCTTATTAGCTCACTAGATTTATATATTTCCCACCTTCTGATCAAGTGAGACCGCTAGATTCCCTCTTCGTTTTTAGAAACGAGCGTTTCCGATCTCCCTGGCCCCACTTGCATTATAAGTGCGAAATGCCGGCCAGACTGGCCGATGCACCATTTTCTCTACACATGTGCGTTAGTTACCTTTCAAACCCTTACGTTCACTTGATTAATATATTTCCTACCTTATATTTGAGTGAGACCACTAGATTCCGTGTACTATGCGAGATCTGAGCGGTTCCGTTCTCCCAGGCATTTGCACTCTAAGTTCCCATACTGACCGACCTGGCCAATGCACCATTTTCCATAAACATATGCATTAGATTCCTTTCGACTCTTATTAGCTCACTAGATTTATATATTTCCCACCTTCTGATCGAGTGAGACCGCTAGATTTTCTCTACTTTTTGAGAAACGAGCGTTTCCGTTCTCCCTGGCCCCACTTGCACTATAAGCGCGAAATGCCGGCCAGACTGGCCGATGCACCATTTTCTCTACACATGTGCGTTAGTTACCTTTCAAACCCTTACGTTCACTCGATTATTATATTTCCTAGCTTATATTTGAGTGAGACCGCTAGATTCCGTGTACTATGCGAGATATGAGCGGTTCCGTTCTCCCAGGCATTTGCACTCTAAGTTCCCATACTGACCGACCTGGCCAATGCACCATTTTCCATATACATATGCATTAGATTCCTTTCGAACCTTATTAGCTCACTAGATTTATATATTTCCCACCTTCTGATCTAGTGAGACAGCTAGACTCCCTCTACGTTTTGAGAAACGAGCGTTTCCGTTCTCCTTGGCCCCACGTGCACTATAAGTGCGAAATGCCGGCCAAACTGGCCGATGCACCATTTTCTCTACACATGTGCGTTAGTTACCTTTCAAACCCTTACATTCATTCGATTAATATATTTCCTACCTTATATTTGAGTGAGACCACTAGATTCCGTGAACTATGCGAGATCTGAGCGGTTCCGTTCTCCTAGGCATTTGCACTCTAAGTTCCCATACTGACCGACCTGGCCAATGCACCATTTTCCATATACATATGCATTAGATTCCTTTCGAACCTTATTAGCTCACTAGATTTATATATTTCCCACCTTCTGATCGAGTGAGACCGCTAGATTCCCTCTACTTTTTGAGAAATGAGCGTTTCCGTTCTCCCTGGCCCCACTTGCACTATAAGTGCGAAATGCCGGCCAGACTGGCCGATGCACCATTTTCTCTACACATGTGCGTTAGTTACCTTTTAAACCCTTATGTTCACTCGATTAATATATTTCCTACCTTATATTTGAGTGAGACCACTAGATTCCGTGTACTATGCGAGATCTCAGCGGTTCCGTTCTCCTAGGCATTTGCACTCTAAGTTCCCATACTGACCGACGTGGCCAATGCACCATTTTCCATATACATATGCATTAGATTCCTTTTGAACCTTATTAGCTCACTAGATTTTTATATTTCCCACCTTCTGATCGAGTGAGACCGCTAGATTCCCTCTACTTTTTGAGAAACGAGCGTTTCCGTTCTCCCTGGCCCCACTTGCACTATAAGTGCGAAATGCCGGCCTTACTGGCCGATGCACCATTTTCTCTACACATGTGCGTTAGTTACCTTTCAAACCCTTACGTTCACTCGATTAATATATTTCCTACCTTATATTTGAGTGAGACCACTAGATTCCGTGTACTATGCGAGATCTCAGCGGTTCCGTTCTCCTAGGCATTTGCACTCTAAGTTCCCATACTGACCGACCTCGCCAATGCACCATTTTCCATATACATATGCATTAGATTCCTTTCAAACCTTATTATCTCACTAGATTTATATATTTCCCACCTTCTGATCGAGTGAGACCGCTAGATTTTCTCTACTTTTTGAGAAACGAGCGTTTCCGTTCTCCCTGGCCCCACTTGCACTATAAGCGCGAAATGCCGGCCAGACTGGCCGATGCACCATTTTCTCTACACATGTGCGTTAGTTACCTTTCAAACCCTTACGTTCACTTGATTAATATATTTCCTACCTTATATTTGAGTGAGACCACTAGATTCCGTGTACTATGCGAGATCTGAGCGGTTCCGTTCTCCCAGGCATTTGCACTCTAAGTTCCCATACTGACCGACGTGGCCAATGCACTATTTTCCATATACATATGCATTAGATTCCTTTCAAACCTTATTAGCTCACTAGATTTATATATTTCCCACCTTTTGATCGAGTGAGACCGCTAGATTCCCACTACTTTTTGAGAAACGAGCGTTTCCGTTCTCCCTGGCCCCACTTGCACTATAAGTGCGAAATGCCGGCTAGACTGGCCGATGCACCATTTTCTCTACACATGTGCGTTAGTTACCTTTCAAACCCTTACGTTCTCTTGATTAATATATTTCCTACCTTATATTTGAGTGAGACTACTAGATTCCGTGTACTATGCGAGATCTGAGCGGTTCCGTTCTCCCAGGCATTTGCACTCTAAGTTCCCATACTGACCGACCTGGCCAATGCACCATTTTCCATATACATATGCATTAGATTCCTTTCGAACCTTATTAGCTCACTAGATTTATATATTTCCCACCTTTTGATCGACTGAGACCGCTAGATTCCGTCTACTTTTTGAGAAACGAGCGTTTCTGTTCTCCTTGGCCCCACTTGCACTATAAGTGCGAAATGCCGGCCAGACTGGCCGATGCACCATTTTCTCTACACATGTGCGTTAGTTACCTTTCAAACCCTTACATTCACTTGATTAATATATTTCCTACCTTATATTTGAGTGAGACCACTAGATTCCGTGTACTATGCGAGATCTGAGCGGTTCCGTTCTCCCAGGCATTTGCACTCTAAGTTCCCATACTGACCGACCTGGCCAATGCACCATTTTCCGTATACATATGCATTAGATTCCTTTCGAACCTTATGAGCTCACTGGGTTTATATATTTTCCACCTTCAGATCGAGTGAGACCGCTAGATTCCCTCTACTTTTTGAGAAATGAGTGTTTCCATTCTCCCTGGCCCCACTTGCACTATAAGTGCGAAATGCCGGCCAGACAGGCCGATGAACCATTTTCTTTACACATGTGCGTTAGTTACCTTTTAAACCCCTATGTTCACTCAATTTATATATTTCCTACCTTATATTTGAGTGAGACCACTAGATTCTGTGTACTATGCGAGATCTGAGCGGTTCCGTTCTCCCAGGCATTTGCACTCTAAGTTCCCATACTGACCGACGTGGACAATGCACCATTTTCCATATACATATGCATTAGATTCCTTTTGAACCTTATTCGCTCACTAGATTTTTATATTTCCCACCTTCTGATCAAGTGAGACCGCTAGATTCCCTCTACTTTTTGAGAAACGAGCGTTTCCGTTCTCCCTGGCCCCACTTGCACTATGAGTGCGAAATGCCGACCAGACTGGCCGATGCACCATTTTCTCTACACATGTGCAATAGTTACCTTTCAAACCCTTACGTTCACTCGATTAATATATTTCCTACCTTATATTTGAGTGAGACCACTAGATTCCGTGTACTATGCGAGATCCGAGCGGTTCCGTTCTCCCAAGCATTTGCACTCTAAGTTCCCATACTGACCAACCTGGCCAATGCACCATTTTCCATATACATATGCATTAGATTCCTTTCGAACCTTATTCGCTCACTAGATTTATATATTTCCCACCTTATGATCGACTGAGACCGCTAGATTCCGTCACCTTTTTGTGAAACGAGCGTTTCTGTTCTCCCTGGCCCCACTTGCACTATAAGTGCGAAATGCCGGCCAGACTGGCCGATGCACCATTTTCTCTACACATGTGCGTTAGTTACCTATCAAACCCTTACGTTCACTCGATTAATATATTTCCTACCTTATATTTGAGTGAGACCACTAGATTCTGGGTACTATGCGAGATATGAGCGGTTCCGTTCTCCCAGGCATTTGCACTCTAAGTTCCCATACTGACCGACCTGGCCAATGCACCATTTTCCATATACATATGCATTAGATTCTTTTCAAACCTTATTAGCTCACTAGATTTATATATTTCCCACCTTCTGATCGAGTGAGACCACTAGATTCCCTCTACTTTTTGAGAAAAGAGCGTTTCCGTTCTCCCTGGCCCCACTTGCACTATAAGTGCAAAATGTTGTGAGAATAAGCGAACAGGAATGAATGAACTAGAAGTGAAATGAGTACAAGTAGTAAACCCTAGAATTGTGTACCCCCTATAGGCTAACCCACTGTAGCCTACACAAGCATAACATGTATAATGTTTGACACACCCCCATAGGCAAAGTGGGGGAGAACAAGGGGTCAAAAGACCAGTCAAGCAAAGCAAAGCAAGCTCAGGGTGGATCACAAAGTCACCACACAGTCCGAGCACAAGAGCAGGGCCAGAGGCCAGTTCACATGCAGGAGTACAGACATATATATAAAACTAGACAAGCAAGAGCAGGTACATATATATGTCACAGTACAAGTAAAGTCAAGAGGAGAGCAAGTGAGGGAAGACAGGCACAAGACCCAGCTGGGTGCAAAAGCGCTGATGATCACAAGGCGCGAGTGCCTTGGTGAACACATCAGCAGTGTTGGCCTCAGAGGCCACGTACGCAAGTCGCAACTGACCACGCTGCTGCAGCTCACGAGCAAGGAAGTAGCGGAGAGCAATGTGCTTCGTTCTGTGCTCCAAGCGCTGCTGTCAACACAAGACCAGCATGGCCTTGTTGTCTACGTACAGCACTGGAGAAGAACGAGGCGGCTCTCCAAGGTCAGTCAGCAGGTAGGTGAGCCAGCGAAGCTCCTGTGCAGCCATGGCCCCGGCGTAGATCTCAGCCTCACAACTGGAGCCGAGAACTGAAGACGAGCGAGTAGACCGCCACGAGACAGAGCCGGAACCAAGGCTGAAGGTGTAACCCTGTGACGACCGCTGCGTAGCCTGGTCGTCAGCCCAAGAAGCGTCCGCGTGGCCTGTAAAAACCACTGGACTCCGCCCTCCAAGCACTAGCCCCATGCCCGACGTACTGCACAGGTAGCGCAATACCCTCTTCGCTGCAGCCATGTGCTCTGGTCGTAGTCTCCCAGGAGCAACATAGCGTGCAAGGACGCTCAGAGGGTATGCAAGGTCAGGTCGAGTGCAGGTCATCAGGTACATGAGGCAGCCAACAAGCTCTGCATACGGACCACTCGACTCTACGGACTCATCCGAAGGCAGAGCTGAGAGCGAGTGGCGAGTAGGCAGAGGAGTGGCCTGAGGCGAGGAGTACGTGAAGCCGAAGCGCTGAAGGACCTGCTGCACCATGTGTGACTGAGTCAAGGTAATGGTGCGGCGTGCTCTGTCCCGAGTGATCTGCAAGCCAAGGTAGCTGCGCAGTTCACCCAGGTCTGTGCACATGTGTCTCTTCAGCAGTTCGGACTTCACGTAGACGAGTCCAGCAGTGTCCGCTGTGGCAAAGACCAAGTCGTCGACGTACACGAGGATGTAGAACGGCGGCAGTGAAGTGTCAGTGCGCAGAAACAGCGACGGGTGAGCAGTAGAAGGAGCAAACCCAAGAGCCGCAAGCGTAGTCCTCAGTGTGTCGTGCCACTCATGCGGTGCCTGGCGGAGACCGTAGACTGGCCGTCGGAGGCTCCTTTGGGTGCCAGGAGGGAAAGTCCCAGTGAAGCCAGGTGGACGGCGCAGCCAGATCTCCTCGTGCAGGCTACCCTGCAGGGATGCAGTGCTGAAGTCGAGTGAGTGAAGCTCGTAGTCGCGCTGAGCGGCTATGTGCAGCAGCACACGAAGAGTGGTCATCTTCGGGGTGGGAGAGAAGGTCTGAAAGTAGTCAACTCCCTGCCGCTGACTGAAGCCACGAGCAACGTACCGCGCCTTGAAAACAAGTGGAGAGCCCGGCGGCCGCTTCACCCTGAAGATCCACATGCCACTGACGATGTTCGCCCCAGGAGGGGGAACCGCGTCAACGTAGGTGCCTGTGGACTTCCAGGAAGCCATCTCTGCATCCATAGCTGCCTACCACTGAGAGGAGTAGGGACCCTCTACGGCCTCCGCGTAAGAACGCGGAGTCGGGATGTCTAGTGCATCCGGGTCTCCCTCAGGGGCAAGCAGTACAGACGCGAGATGAGGTGAAGCAGCCGCTAGACACTGTAACTCCTCCTGCCTGTCCTCTAGGACGTCCGTGCCAAGAGCACACTCACCCCCGACGGACGGAGGACAGACAGACGCAGACTCAGCAACAAGACTAGCAGCGTAGTCGAGACGACAGGGAGCAGCAAAGTCAACGAGCTCAGCGACTAGAGCAGACGCAGCAGTGGACTCAAAAGAGGGGTCAGTGACGACAGTAGCAAGAAGATGCGTGACAGTAGGACTGGCAGCGCGAAGAGAGTCCGACTCAGGGTCGGCAAGCGCAGGAAGAGAGGACTCAGGAGGAGAAGGCAAAGGGGCACGCAGAGGAGCAGTGGACGGACGCAGAGACATCCGGTGCGTGCCAGGGACAGGAGGAGGACGCTGACGCGAACCGCGATCACTAGCGCAAGCAGCACGAACCGGCGACGCGGGACGAGACGCAGGCTCACGACGCTCAGCAAGACCTCCAATAGGACCAGTGTAAGGAGAGGGAGCAGGCAGAGGAGAGGAAGGCTCCAACAGTGACTGCGACTGGACAGGCTGTGGACACTCTACCGAAGGAGAAAGACCAAGAACCTGCTGTAGGAGCGGAACGAAGTACGGCGGAGGCCGCGCGGCAGCTCCAGACTCAGCAGGGACAGCACCAGCACCCTCAGCGATAGCACCAGCGCCACCAACACCTCCAGCGGCAGGACCTCCAGCAGCACCAGCAGCAGAACCACCGTCAGGACAGACAGCAGTAGTCTCAGGACCAACACCCTCAGCAGCTCCAGCTCCAGTAGGACCCGCAGGCCCAGCAACTCCGGGACCGGCAGCACCAGCACCCTCGACGGTCGACGAAGCTCTAGCTCCAACAGCACTCCTCCAGCGGCAAGCAAACCACTCGCGCAGCTCCTGTGGAGAGAGGGGATCCCGGCGAGACGCAGCAGCAGGAGAAACCCCAGGCTCAGCAGCTCCAGACTCAGCACCCCCAGGCACAGCAGCTCCAGACGTAGCACCCTCAGGCTCAGCAGCTCCAGACTCAGCACCTCCAGGCTCAGCAGCTCCAGACTCAGCACCCCCAGACTCAGTAGCTCCAGCTCCAGTAGGACCCGCAGGCCTTGCACCTCCGGGACCGGCAGACTCGTCGAACGTGACGTCCTGGGAGGACAGAACACGACGAGAGGAGGGGTGGTAAAACTGCCACCCCGGAGCGTCAGGGGGGAAGCCAAGGAAGACACAGGGAGCAGCACGGGGGGACAGCTTGTCCGCAGACAAGTCGCGGACAAACGCCCGAGATCCCCAGACACGGAACGCAGACGCATCGCCGACCTTCCCCGTCCACAGTAACACTGGGGACATCGCGGGCCGAGAGACCCTGGGGTGAAGGTTGAGCTGATGCGCCGCGTACCGAACCGCAAACGGCCACAGAAAATGGGGGGCAGCCGCATGCATCATGGACGTACGAGCGACGTCCATGACCATGCCAATGCGGCGCTTAGCAATCCCATTTTGCTGCGGAGAGTCCGGAAGCGTAAAGGTCTGGCGGATCCCCTTTGCACGACAGTAGTCTCGCAGAAGGCGAGAGGAGAACTCCCCACCTCGGTCAGAGTGCAGACGCAGAACAGGAAAGTCCGAGCCGAAGTTCCTCCTGAGCTGGAGACGAGCCTCGCGGATCCAGTCGATCAGCACCTCAGTGACAGCACCCTTGCTGCGCAAGGGGAAGACTGAGGTGTAACGCGAGAAGTCGTCAACCACCAACAGGAAGTAGCGCTCGTGACCCTGCCCACGGACGGGGGCCGGGCCCCACACGTCCATGTGAAGCGTCTGCAGAGGAGCCTCTGTCGGGGGAAACTGGGAGGAGTGAGGAGCAGCCCTGAGGCGCCCCTCGACAGAGGGGACACAGGAAGGTCCTGGTCCCGAAGGAAGGGGAGGGAGAGACTGGGGAAGACCAGAGACAAGGACACGGGAAGCCATGCCCCGAAGACGGGGCAAGGAGGGGTGGCCTAGACGGTGGTGCCACAGAAGAGTCTCGTGAGACAGGAGGCGACACGAACAGGGGGCAGACTCAGGACCAGACCTGGACGCAGCAGCAAACACCTGACCCGACGCTGCTACCTGACCGGACGCGGGGACAGGAGGAGACTCAGTGGTCAGGGTGTAGAGGCTCGACCCCGGCCGACGCGAGAACGTGGCCAGGTGCCGGCCTGTGCGTGCGTCCGTGCGGTGGGTCACCCGCTGACTCGCAGGAGTGAACTGGTGAACCCCCGCATCCTGTAGGTCTGCACCACTCACCAAGTTCGTCGAGAACGAGGGGAGGTACAGGCCAGACAGGGTGCCCGAGGGGGCATCCGGACACGGGAGGACAGTGGAGAAGTGAGCGAGGACAGGACCCCCAGAGGGGTCAGCCAGGGAGACTGCAACCGGCCGACCAAGCGGTGTGAGTGTGGTGCGGTCCCGAAAGAAGGAGCGAGAAGCCCCAGAGTCAAGTGTAAAGGTGAGGGAGGCCGAAGCCAACGCGGTACCTGAGAGCGCAGCCTCACCCGCACGTGAGGAAGCAGACTCACTAGCACCTAGAGCAGCAGCCGCACCTGTACCTAGAGCAGGAGACTCACTAGCACCCAGAGCAGCAGCCTCACCAGTAGCTAGAGCAGCAGGTCCTATACCTGGGTCAGGCGGGACGCACAGGTGACCGGCACGGTCAGCACTAGTAGGCAATGCATACATGGCAGTGAGAATAGCATCATAGTCAAGAGCATATATATCTACCCTCTGCCTAAGCAACTCCACCCAGTCGGGAAGCTCAGCCTCGTCGCCAAACACGGTACGCCAGGCGTCGCTCAGACGGGCAAAGCAGCGGGACTGTGTATGACTATGTGTCCCACAAGGCTGACCAGTCCGAGTACCAGTGCGAATCACGTAAGAGCAGCGAACAGCACTGAGAGACCCTCCACTCTAAGCGTACCACTCACGAAGCTGGCGAGGCGTGAAAGACACGCGAGAGGGTCGCGGGAGTTGCAGCTGGCCGCCACCACGAGTAGAAGCAGCAGGAGTGGTAGTAGGAGTAGCGTCGCCACCCCTACAGCCCCAACCAGCGTACCACTCACGCAGCTGCTGGGGCGTGAGGGACTCACGCAGGCGTCGCTGGGGCTGCATCTGGCTCCGCAAGTAGAAGCAGGAGCAGGACTAGCAGCAGGAAGGCAGGCAGCTAGGCAAGCCAAAAGGCAGGCAGGCAGGCAAGCAGGCGACCCGCAGCGTGCTAGCAGGGCAAGAGCTCACCAGTGGTGGGAAGAGTAGGCTCGGCGACTCAGCGGCACGGCAGCTCGGCGGCTCGGCGGCTCGGGCGACTCGGGCGGCTCGGCGGCAACTGCAGCTCTGCAGCTCGGTGACTCGGCGGCTCGGCGGCAGGGCGGCTCGGCAGCAACTGCAGCTCAGCAGCTCAGCGACCCGGCGGCTCGGCGGCAGGGCGGCTCGGCTGCTGGGCGGCTCGGGTGCAGGGCGGCTCGGCGGTGGGGCAGCTCGGCTGCTGCAGTGGGAGATGAAGGAGGAGGAGAAGCAGGGGAGGCCACACACCTGCCACCCCTCTGCAAGGCCGCGAAGGCCGCTAGATTCCCTCTACTTTTTGAGAAACGAGCGTTTCCGTTCTCCCTGGCCCCACTTGCACTATAAGTGCGAAATGCCGGCCAGACTGGCCGATGCACCATTTTCTCTACACATGTGCCTTCGTTACCTTTCAAACCCTTATGTTCACTCGATTAATATATTTCCTACCTTATATTTGAGTGAGACCACTAGATTCTGTGTACTATGCGAGATCTGAGCGGTTCCGTTCTCCCAGGCATTTGCACTCTAAGTTCCCATACTGACCGACCTGGCCAATGCACTATTTTCCATATACATATGCATTAGATTTCTTTCAAACCTTATTAGCTCACTAGATTTATATATTTCCCACCTTCTGATCGACTGAGACCGCTAGATTCCGTCTACTTTTTGAGAAACGAGCGTTTCCGTTCTCCCTGGCCCCACTTGCACTATAAGTGCGAAATGCCGGCCAGACTGGCCGATGCACCATTTTCTCTACACATGTGCGTTAGTTACCTTTCAAACCCTTACGTTCACTCGATTAATATATTTCCTACCTTAAATTTGAGTGAGATCACTAGATTCCGTGTACTATGCGAGATCTGAGCGGTTCCGTTCTCCCAGGCATTTGCACTCTAAGTTCCCATACTGACCGACCTGGCCAATGCACCATTTTCCATATACATATGCATTAGATTCCTTTCAAACCTTATTAGCTCACTAGATTTATATATTTCCCACCTTTTGATCGAGTGAGACTGCTAGATTGCCTCTACTTTTTGAGAAACGAGCGTTTCCGTCCTCCCTGGCCCCACTTGCACTATAAGTGCGAAATGCCGGCCAGACTGGCCGATGCACCATTTTCTCTACACATGTGCGTTAGTTACCTTTCAAACCATTATGCTCACTCGATTAATATATTTCCTACCTTATATTTGAGTGAGACCACTAGATTCCGTGTACTATGCGAGATCTGAGCGGTTCCGTTCTCCCAGGCATTTGCACTCTAAGTTCCCATACTGACCGACCTGGCCAATGCACTATTTTCCAAATACATATGCATTAGATTCCTTTCGAACCTTATTAGCTCACTAGATTTATATATTTCCCACCTTTTGATCGAGTGAGACCGCTAGATTGCCTCTACTTTTTGAGAAACGAGCGTTTCCGTTCTCCCTGGCCCCACTTGCACTATAAGTGCGAAATGCCGGCCAGACTGGCCGATGCACCACTTTCTCTACACATGTGCGTTAGTTACCTTTCAAACCCTTACGTTCACTCGATTAATATATTTCCTACCTTATATTTGAGTGAGATCACTAGATTCCGTGTACTATGCGAGATCTGAGCGGTTCCGTTCTCCCAGGCATTTGCACTCTAAGTTCCCATACTGACCGACCTGGCCAATGCACCATTTTTCGTATACATATGCATTAGATTCCTTTCGAACCTTATGAGCTCACTGGGTTTATATATTTCCCACCTTCTGATTGAGTGAGACCGCTAGATTGCCTCTACTTTTTGAGAAACGAGCGTTTCCGTTCTCCCTGGCCCCACTTGCACTATAAGTGCGAAATGCTGGCCACACTAGCCGATGCACCATTTTCTCTAGACATGTGCGTTAGTTACCATTCAAACCGTTACCTTCACTCGATTAATATATTTCCTACCTTATATTTGAGTGAGATCACTAGATTCCGTGTACTATGCGAGATCTGAGCGGTTCCGTTCTCCCAGGCATTTGCACTCTAAGTTCCCTTACTGACCGACCTGGCCAATGCACCATTTTCCATATACATATGCATTAGATTCCTTTCAAAACTTATTAGCTCACTAGATTTATATATTTCCCACCTTTTGATCGAGTGAGACCGCTAGATTCCCTCTACTTTTTTAGAAACGAGCGTTTCCGTCCTCCCTGGCCCCACTTGCACTATAAGTGCGAAATGCCGGCCAGACTGGCCGATGCACCATTTTCTCTACACATGTGCGTTAGTTACCTTTCAAACCATTATGCTCACTCGATTAATATATTTCCTACCTTATATTTGAGTGAGACCACTAGATTCCGTGTACTATGCGAGATCTGAGCGGTTCCGTTCTCCCAGGCATTTGCACTCTAAGTTCCCATACTGACCGACCTGGCCAATGCTCTATTTTCCATATAAATATGCATTAG
Source organism: Closterium sp. NIES-65 (assembly GCA_948144175.1). Lineage (NCBI taxonomy): Eukaryota > Viridiplantae > Streptophyta > Zygnematophyceae > Desmidiales > Closteriaceae > Closterium > Closterium sp. NIES-65. The sequence goes on along the minus strand of CANXME010000511.1, from coordinate 94,781 downwards.
ATTCCTTTCAAACCTTATTAGCTCACTAGATTTATATATTTCCCACCTTTTGATCGAGTGAGACCGCTAGATTCCCTCTACTTTTTGAGAAACGAGCGTTTCCGTTCTCCCTCGCCCCACTTGCACTATAAGTGCGAAATGCCGGCCAGACTGGCCGATGCACCACTTTCTCTACACATGTGCGTTAGTTACCTTTCAAACCCTTACGTTCACTTGATTAATATATTTCCTACCTTATATTTGAGTGAGACCACTAGATTCCGTGTACTATGCGAGATCTAAGCGGTTCCGTTCTCCCAGGCATTTGCACTCTAAGTTCCCATACTGACCGACCTGGCCAATGCACCATTTTCCATATACGTATGCATTAGATTCCTTTCGAACCTTATTAGCACACTAGATTTATATATTTCCCACCTTTTGATCGAGTGAGGCCGCTAGATTCCCTCTACTTTTTGAGAAACGAGCATTTCCGTTCTCCCTGGCCCCACTTGCACTATAAGTGCGAAATGCCGGCCAGACTGGCCGATGCACCATTTTCTCTACACATGTGCGTTAGTTACCTTTCAAACCCTTACGTTCACTTGATTAATATATTTCCTACCTTATATTTGAGTGAGACCACTAGATTCCGTGTACTATGCGAGATCTGAGCGGTTCCGTTCTCCCAGGCATTTGCACTCTAAGTTCCCATACTGACCGACCTGGCCAATGCACCATTTTCCATATACATATGCATTAGATTCCTTTCAAACCTTATTAGCTCACTAGATTTATATATTTCCCACCTTTTGATCGAGTGAGACCGCTAGATTGCCTCTACTTTTTGAGAAACGAGCGTTTCCGTCCTCCCTGGCCCCACTTGCACTATAAGTGCGAAATGCCGGCCAGACTGGCCGATGCACCATTTTCTCTACACATGTGCGTTAGTTACCTTTCAAACCATTATGCTCACTCGATTAATATATTTTCTACCTTATATTTGAGTGAGACCACTAGATTCCGTGTACTATGCGAGATCTGAGCGGTTCCGTTCTCCCAGGCATTTGCACTCTAAGTTCCCATACTGACCGACCTGGCCAATGCACTATTTTCCAAATACATATGCATTAGATTCCTTTCGAACCTTATTAGCTCACTAGATTTAGATATTTCCCACCTTTTGATCGAGTCAGACCGCTAGATTCCCTCTACTTTTTTAGAAACGAGCGTTTCCGTTCTCCCTGGCCCCACTTGCACTATAAGTGCGAAATGCCGGCCAGACTGGCCGATGCACCACTTTCTCTACACATGTGCGTTAGTTACCTTTCAAACCCTTACGTTCACTCGATTAATATATTTCCTACCTTATATTTGAGTGAGATCACTAGATTCCGTGTACTATGCGAGATCTGAGCGGTTCCGTTCTCCCAGGCATTTGCACTCTAAGTTTCCATACTGACCGACCTGGCCAATGCACCATTTTTCGTATACATATGCATTAGATTCCTTTCGAACTTATGAGCTCACTGGGTTTATATATTTCCCACCTTCTGATTGAGTGAGACCGCTAGATTGCCTCTACTTTTTGAGAAACGAGCGTTTCCGTTCTCCCTGGCCCCACTTGCACTATAAGTGCGAAATGCCGGCCACACTAGCCGATGCACCATTTTCTCTAGACATGTGCGTTAGTTACCATTCAAACCGTTACCTTCACTCGATTAATATATTTCCTACCTTATATTTGAGTGAGATCACTAGATTCCGTGTACTATGCGAGATCTGAGCGGTTCCGTTCTCCCAGGCATTTGCACTCTAAGTTCCCTCACTGACCGACCTGGCCAATGCACCATTTTCCATATACATATGCATTAGATTCCTTTCAAAACTTATTAGCTCACTAGATTTATATATTTCCCACCTTTTGATCGAGTCAGACCGCTAGATTCCCTCTACGTTTTTAGAAACGAGCGTTTCCGTCCTCCCTGGCCCCACTTGCACTATAAGTGCGAAATGCCGGCCAGACTGGCCGATGCACCATTTTCTCTACACATGTGCGTTAGTTACCTTTCAAACCATTATGCTCACTCGATTAATATATTTCCTACCTTATATTTGAGTGAGACCACTAGATTCCGTGTACTATGCGAGATCTGAGCGGTTCCGTTCTCCCAGGCATTTGCACTCTAAGTTCCCATACTGACCGGCCTGGCCAATGCACTATTTTCCATATAAATATGCATTAGATTCCTTTCAAATCTTATTAGCTCACTAGATTTATATATTTCCCACCTTTTGATCGAGTCAGACCGCTAGATTCCCTCTACTTTTTGAGAAACGAGCGTTTCCGTTCTCCCTGGCCCCACTTGCACTATAAGTGCGAAATGCCGGCCAGACTGGCCGATGCACCACTTTCTCTACACATGTGCGTTAGTTACCTTTCAAACCCTTACGTTCACTTGATTAATATATTTCCTACCTTATATTTGAGTGAGACCACTAGATTCTGTGTACTATGCGAGATCTAAGCGGTTCCGTTCTCCCAGGCATTTGCACTCTAAGTTCCCATACTGACCGACCTGGCCAATGCACCATTTTCCATATACGTATGCATTAGATTCCTTTCGAACCTTATTAGCACACTAGATTTATATATTTCCCACCTTCTGATCGAGTGAGGCCGCTAGATTCCCTCTACTTTTTGAGAAACGAGCATTTCCGTTCTCCCTGGCCCCACTTGCGCTATAAGTGCGAAATGCCGGCCAGACTGGCCGATGCACCATTTTCTCTACACATGTGCGTTAGTTACCTTTCAAACCCTTACGTTCACTTGATTAATATATTTCCTACCTTATATTTGAGTGAGACCACTAGATTCCGTGTACTATGCGAGATCTGAGCGGTTCCGTTCTCCCAGGCATTTGCACTCTAAGTTCCCATACTGACCGACCTGGCCAATGCACCATTTTCCATATACATATGCATTAGATTCCTTTTGAACCTTATTAGCTCACTAGATTTATATATTTCCCACCTTCTGATCAATGAGACCGCTAGATAACCTCTATTTTTTTAGAAACGAGCGTTTCCGTTCTCCCTGGCCCCACTTGCACTATAAGTGCGAAATGCCGGCCAGACTGGCCGATGCACCATTTTCTCTACACATGTGCGTTAGTTACCTTTCAAACCCTTACGTTCACTCGATTAATATATTTCCTACCTTATATTTGAGTGAGACCACTAGATTCTGTGTACAATGCGAGATCTAAGCGGTTCCGTTCTCCCAGGCATTTGCACTCTAAGTTCCCATACTGACCGACCTGGCCAATGCACCATTTTCCATATACATATGCATTAGATTCCTTTCAAACCTTATTAGCTCACTAGATTTATATATTTCCCACCTTCTGATTGAGTGAGACCGCTAGATTCCCTCTACTTTTTGAGAAACGAGCGTTTCCGATCTCCCTGGCCCCACTTGCACTATAAGTGCGAAATGCCGGCCAGACTGGCCGATGCACCATTTTCTCTACACATGTGCGTTAGTTACCTTTCAAACCCTTATGTTCACTCGATTAATATATTTCCTACCTTTTATTTGAGTCAGGCCACTAGATTCCGTGTACTATGCGAGATCTGAGCGGTTCCGTTCTCCCAGGCATTTGCACTCTAAGTTCCCATACTGACCGACCTGGCCAATGCACCATTTTCCATATACATATGCATTAGATTCCTTTCAAACCTTATTAGCTCACTAGATTTATATATTTCCCACCTTTTGATCGAGTGAGACCGCTAGATTCCCTCTACTTTTTGAGAAACGAGCGTTTCCGTTCTCCCTGGCCCCACTTGCACTATAAGTGCGAAATGCCGGCCAGACTGGCCGATGCACCATTTTCTCTACACATGTGCGTTAGTTACCTTTCAAACCTTTACGTTCACTTGATTAATATATTTCCTACCTTATATTTGAGTGAGACCACTAGATTCCGTAAACTATGCAAGATCTGAGCGGTTCCGTTCTCCTAGGCATTTGCAGTCTAAGTTCCTATACTGAGCGACCTGGCCAATGCAAAATTTTCCATATACATATGCATTAGATTCCTTTCGAACCTTATTAGCTCACTAGATTTATATATTTCCCACTTTTTGATCGAGTGAGACCGCTAGATTCCCTCTACGTTTTGAGAAACGAGCGTTTTCGTTCTCCCTGGCCCCAATTGCACTATAAGTGCGAAATGCCGGCCAGACTGGCCGATGCACCATTTTCTTTACTCATGTGCGTTAGTTACCTTTCAAACCCTTACATTCACTCGATTAATATATTTCCTACCTTATATTTGAGTGAGACCACTAGATTCCGTGTACCATGCGAGATGTAAGCGGTTCCGTTCTCCCAGGCAATTGCACTCTATGTTCCAATACCTACCGACCTGGCCAATGCACCATTTTCCATATACATATGCATTAGATTCCTTTCGAACCTTATTAGCTCACTAGATTTATATATTTCCCACCTTCTGATCGAGTGAGACCGCTAGATTCCCTCTATTTTTTGAGAAACGAGCGTTTTCGTTCTCCTTGGCCCCACTTGCACTATAAGTGCGAAATGCCGACCAGACTGGCCGATGCTCCATTTTCTATACACATGTGCGTTAGTTTCCTTTCAAACCCTTACGTTCACTCGATTAATATATTTCCTACCTTATATTTGAGTGAGACCATTAGATTCCGTGTACTATGCGAGATCTGAGCGGTTCCGTTCTCCCAGGCATTTGCACTCTAAGTTCCTTTACTGACCGACCTGGCCAATGCACCATTTTCCATATACATATGCATTAGATTCCTTCCAAACCTTATTAGCTCACTAGATTTATATATTTCCCACCTTCTGATCGAGTGAGACCGCTAGATTCCCTCTACTTTTTGAGAAACGAGCGTTTCCGTTCTCCCTGGCCCCACTTGCACTATAAGTGCGAAATGCCGGCCAGACTGGCCGATGCACCATTTTCTCTACACATGTGCGTTAGTTACCTTTCAAAACCTTACGTTCACTCGATTAATATATTTCCTACCTTATATTTGAGTGAGACCACTAGATTCCGTCTACTATGCGAGATCTGAGCGGTTCCGTTCTCCCAGGCATTTGCACTCTAAGTTCCCATACTGACCGACCTGGCCAATGCACCATATTCCATATACATATGCATTAGACTCCTTTCAAACCTTATTAGCTCACTAGATTTATATATTTCCCACCTTCTGATCAAGTGAGACCGCTAGATTCCCTCTACTTTTTGAGAAACGAGCGTTTCCGTTCTCCCTGGCCCCACTTGCACTATATGTGCGAAATGCCGGCCAGACTGGCCGATGCACCATTTTCTCTACACATGTGATTATTTACCTTTCAAACCCTTATGTTCACTCGATTAATATATTTCCTACCTTATATTTGAGTGAGACCACTAGATTCCGTGTACTATGCGAGATATGAGCAGTTCCGTTCTCCCAGGCATTTGCACTCTAAGTTCCCATACTGACCGACTTGGCGAATGCAGTATTTTCCATATACATATGCATTGGATTCCTTTCAAACCTTATTATCTCACTAGATTTATATATTTCCCACCTTTTGATCGAGTGAGACCGCTAGATTCCCTCTACTTTTTGAGAAACGAGCGTTTCCGTTCTCCCTGGCCCCACTTGCACTATAAGTGCGAAATGCCGGCCAGACTGGCCGATGCACCATTTTCTCTACACATGTGCGTTAGTTACCTTTCAAACCCTTACGTTCACTCGATTAATATATTTCCTACCTTATATTTGAGTGAGACCACTAGATTCCGTGTACTATGCGAGATATGAGCGGTTCCGTTCTCCCAGGCATTTGCACTCTAAGTTCCCATACTGACCGACTTGGCGAATGCACTATTTTCCATATACATATGCATTAGATTCCTTTCAAACCTTATTATCTCACTAGATTTATATATTTCCCACCTTTTGATCGAGTGAGACCGCTAGATTCCCTCTACTTTTTGAGAAACGAGCGTTTCCGTTCTCCCTGGCCCCACTTGCACTATAAGTACGAAATGCCGGCCAGACTGGCCGATGCACCATTTTCTCTACACATGTCCGTTAGTTACCTTTCAAACCCTTACGTTCACTCGATTAATATATTTTCTACCTTATATTTGAGTGAGACCACTAAATTCCGTGTACTATGCAAGATCTGAGCGGTTCCGTTCTCCTAGGCATTTGCAGTCTAAGTTCCCATACTGACCGACCTGGCCAATGCACCATTTTCCATATACATATGCATTAGATTCCTTTCAAACCTTATTAGCTCACTAGATTTATATATTTCCCACCTTCTGATCGAGTGAGACCGCTAGATTCCCTCTACGTTTTGAGAAACGAGCGTTTTCGTTCTCCCTGGCCCCAATTGCACTATAAGTGCGAAATGCCGGCCTGACCGGCTGATGTACCATTTTCTCTACTCATGTGTGTTAGTTACCTTTCAAACCCTTACGTTCACTCAATTAATATATTTCCTACCTTATATTTGAGTGAGACCACTAGATTCCGTATACTATGCGAGATGTAAGCGGTTCCGTTCTCCCTGGCAATTGCACTCTAAGTTCCTATACTGATCGACATGGCCAATGCACCATTTTCCATATACATATGCATTAGATTCCTTTCAAATCTTATTAGCTCACTAGATTTATATATTTCCCAACTTCTTATCGAGTGAGACGGCTAGATTCCCTCTACTTTTTGAGAAACGAGCGTTTCCGTTCTCCCTGGCCCCACTTGCACTATAAGTGCGAAATGCCGACCAGACTAGCCGATGCACCATTTTTTATACACATGTGCGTTAGTTACCTTTCAAACCGTTACGTTCACTCGATTAATATATTTCCTACCATATATTTGAGTGAGACCATTAGATTCCGTGTACTATGCGAGATCTGAGCGGTTCCGTTTTCCCAGGCATTTGCACTCTAAGTTTTCATACTGACCGACCTGGCCAATGCACCATTTTCCATATACATATGCATTAGATTCCTTTCGAACCTTATAAGCTCACTAGATTTTATATTTCCCACTTTCTGATCGAATGAGACCGCTAGATTCCCTCTACTTTTTGAGAAACGAGCGTTTCCGATCTCCCTGGCCCCACTTGCACTATAAGTGCAAAATGCCGGCCAGACTGGCCGATGCACCATTTTCTCTACACATGTGCGTTAGTTACCTTTCAAACCCTTACGTTCACTCGATTAATATATCTCCTACCTTATATTTGAGTGAGACCACTAGATTCCGTGTACTATGCGAGATCTGAGCGGTTCCGTTCTCCCAGGCATTTGCACTCTAAGTTCCCATACTGACCGACCTGGCCAATGCACCATTTTCCATATACATATGAATTAGATTCCTTTCGAACCTTTTTAGCTCACTGGGTTTATATATTTCCCACCTTCTGATCGAGTCAGACCGCTAGATTCCCTCTACGTTTTGAGAAACGAGCGTTTCCGTTCTCCCTGGCCCCACTTGCACTATAAGTGCGAAATGCCGGCCAGACTGGCCGATGCACCATTTTCTCTACACATGTGCCTTCGTTACCTTTCAAAACCCTTATGCTCACTCGATTAATATATTTCCTACCTTATATTTGAGTGAGACCACTAGATTCCGTGTACTATGGGAGATCTGAGCGGTTCCGTTCTCCCAGGCATTTGCACTCTAAGTTCCCATACTGACCGACATGGCCAATGCACCATTTTTCGTATACATATGCATTAGATTCATTTCGAACCTTATTAGCTCACTAGGTTTATATATTTCCCACCTTCGGATCGAGTGAGACCGCTAGATTCCCTCTACTTTTTGAGAAACGAGCGTTTCCGTTCTCCCTGGCCCCACTTGCACTATAAGTGCGAAATGCCGGCCAGACTGGCCGATGCACCATTTTCTCTACACATGTGCGTTAGTTACCTTTCAAACCCTTACGTTCACTCGATTAATATATTTCCTACCTTATATTTGAGTGAGACCACTAGATTCCGTCTACTATGCGAGATCTGAGCAGTTCCGTTCTCCCAGGCATTTGCACTCTAAGTTCCCATACTGACCGACCTGGCCAATGCACCATTTTCCATATACATATGCATTAGATTCCTTTCGAACCTTATTAGCTCACTAGATTTATATATTTCCCACCTTCTGATCGAGTGAGACCGCTAGATTCCCTCTACTTTTTGAGAAACGAGCGTTTCCGTTCTCCCTGGCCCCACTTGCACTATAAGTGCGAAATGCCGGCCAGACTGGCCGATGCACCATTTTCTCTACACATGTGCGTTAGTTACCTTTCAAACCCTTACGTTCACTCGATTAATATATTTTCTACCTTATATTTGAGTGAGACCACTAGATTCCGTCTACTATGCGAGATCTGAGCGGTTCCGTTCTCCCAGGCATTTGCACTCTAAGTTCCCATACTGACCGACCTGGCCAATGCACCATTTTCCATATACATATGCATTAGATTCCTTTTGAACCTTATTCGCTCACTAGATTTATATATTTCCCACCTTCTGATCAAGTGAGACTGCTAGATTCCCTCTACTTTTTGAGAAACGAGCGTTTCCGTTCTCCCTGGCCCCACTTGCACTATATGTGCGAAATGCCGGCCAGACTGGCCGATGCACCACTTTCTCTACACATGTGCGTTAGTTCCCTTTCAAACCCTTACGTTCACTTGACTAATATATTTCCTACCTTATATTTGAGTGAGACCACTAGATTCCGTGTACTATGCGAGATATGAGCGGTTCCGTTCTCCCAGGCATTTGCACTCTAAGTTCCCATACTGACCGACTTGGCGAATGCACTATTTTCCATATACATATGCATTAGATTCCTTTCAAACCTTATTATCTCACTAGATTTATATATTTCCCACCTTCTGATCGAGTGAGACCGCTAGATTCCCTCTACTTTTTGAGAAACGAGCGTTTCCGTTCTCCCTGGCCCCACGTGCACTATAAGTGCGAAATGCCGGCCAGACTGGCCGATGCACCATTTTCTCTACTCATGTGCGTTAGTTACCTTTCAAACCCTTACGTTCACTCGATTAATATATTTTCTACCTTATATTTGAGTGAGACCACTAAATTCCGTGTACTATGCAAGATCTGAGCGGTTCCGTTCTCCTAGGCATTTGCAGTCTAAGTTCCCATACTGACCGACCTGGCCAATGCACCATTTTCCATATACATATGCATTAGATTCCTTTCGAACCTTATTAGCTCACTAGATTTATATATTTCCCACCTTCTGATTGAGTGAGACTGCTAGATTTCCTCGACGTTTTGAGAAACGAGCGTTTTCGTTCTCCCTGGCCCCACTTGCACTATAAGTGCGAAATGCCGGCCAGACTGGCCGATGCACCATTTTCTCTACTCATGTGCGTTAGTTACCTTTCAAACCCTTACGTTCACTCGATTATTATATTTCCTACCTTATATTTGAGTGAGACCACTAGATTCCGTGTACTATGCGAGATCTGAGCGGTTACGTTCTCCCAGGCATTTGCACTCTAAGTTCCCATACTGACTGACCTGGTCCATGCACCATTTTCCGTATACATATGCATTAGATTCCTTTCAAACCTTTTTAGTTGATGAGATTTATATATTTCCCACCTTCTGATCGAGTGAGACCGCTAGACTCCCTCTACTTTTTGAGAAACGAGCGTTTCCGATCTCCCTGGCCCCACTTGCACTATAAGTGCGAAATGCCGGCCAGACTGGCCGATGCACCATTTTCTCTACACATGTGCTTTAGTTACCTTTCAAACCCTTACGTTCACTCGATTAATATATTTCCTACCTTATATTTGAGTGAGACCACTAGATTCCGTGTACTATGCGAGATATGAGCGGTTCCGTTCTCCCAGGCATTTGCACTCTAAGTTCCCATACTGACCGACCTGGCCAATGCACCATTTTCCATATACATATGCATTAGATTCCTTTCAAACCTTATTAGCTCACTAGATTTATATATTTCCCACCTTCTGATTGAGTGAGACCGCTAGACTCCCTCTACGTTTTGAGAAATGAGCGTTTCCGTTCTCCCTGGCCCCACGTGCACTATAAGTGCGAAATGCCGGCCAGACTGGCCGATGCACCATTTTCTCTACACATGTGCGTTAGTTACCTTTCAAACCCTTACATTCATTTGATTAATATATTTCCTACCTTATATTTGAGTGAGACCACTAGATTCCGTGTACTATGCGAGATCTGAGCGGTTCCGTTCTCCCAGGTATTTGCACTCTAAGTTCCCATACTGACCGACCTGGCTAATGCACCATTTTCCATAAACATATGCATTAGATTCCTTTCGAACCTTATTAGCTCACTAGATTTATATATTTCCCACCTTCTGATCGAGTGAGACCGCTAGACTCCCTCTACGTTTTGAGAAACGAGCGTTTTCGTTCTCCCTGGCCCCACGTGCACTATAAGTGCGAAATGCCGGCCAGACTGGCCCATTCACCATTTTCTCTACACATGTGCGTTAGTTACCTTTCAAACCCTTACGTTCACTTGATTAAAATATTTCCTACATTATATTTGAGTGAGACCACTAGATTCCGTGTACTATGCGAGATATGAGCGGTTCCGTTCTCCCAGGCTTTTGCACTCTAAGTTCCCATACTGACCGGCCTGGCCAATGCACCATTTTCCATATATATATGCATTAGATTCCTTTCAAACCTTATTAGCTCACTAGATTTATATATTTCCCACCTTCTGATCGAGTGAGACCGCTAGACTCCCTCTACTTTTTGAGAAACGAATGTTTCCGATCTCCCTGGCCCCACTTGCACTATAAGTGCGAAATGCCGGCCAGACTGGCCGATGCACCATTTTCTCTACACATGTGCGTTAGTTACCTTTCAAACCCTTACGTTCACTCGATTAATATATTTCCTACCTTTTATTTGAGTGAGACCACTAGATTCCGTGTACTATGCGAGATCTGAGCGGTTCCGTTCTCCCAGGCATTTGCACTCTAAGTTCCTATACTGACCGACCTGGCCAATGCACCATTTTCCATATACATATGCATTAGATTCCTTTCGAACCTTATTAGCTCACTAGATTTATATATTTCCCACCTTCTGATCGAGTGAGACCGCTAGACTCCCTCTACTTTTTGAGAAACGAGCGTTTCCGATCTCCCTGGCCCCACTTGCACTATAAGTGCGAAATGCCGGCCAGACTGGCCGATGCACCATTTTCTCTACACATGTGCGCTAGTTACCTTTCAAACCCTTACGTTCACTCGATTAATATATTTCCTACCTTATATTTGAGTGAGACCACTAGATTCCGTGTACTATGCGAGATATGAGCGGCTCCGTTCTCCCAGGCATTTGCACTCTAAGTTCCCATACTGACCGACCTGGCCAATGCACCATTTTCCATATACATATGCATTAGATTCCTTTCGAACCTTATAAGCTCACTAGATTTATATATTTCTCACCTTCTGATCGAGTGAGACCGCTAGACTCCCTCTACGTTTTGAGAAACGAGCGTTTCCGTTCTCCCTGGCCCCACGTGCACTATAAGTGTGAAATATCAGCCAGACTGGTCGATGCACCATTTTCTCTACACATGTACGTTAGTTACCTTTCAAACCCTTACATTCATTCGATTAATATATTTCCTACCTTATATTTGAGTGAGACCACTAGATTCCGTGAACTATGCGAGATCTGAGCGGTTCCGTTCTCCTAGGCATTTGCACTATAAGTTCCCATACTGACCGACCTGGCCAATGCACCATTTTCCATATACATATGCATTAGATTCCTTTGAACCTTATTAGCTCACTAGATTTATATATTTCCCACCTTCTGATCGAGTGAGACCGCTAGATTCCCTCTACTTTTTGAGAAACGAGCGTTTCCGATCTCCCTGGCCCCACTTGCACTATAAGTGCGAAATGCCGGCCAAACTGGCCGATGCACCATTTTCTCTACACATGTGCGTTAGTTACCTTTCAAACCCTTACGTTCACTCGATTAATATATTTCCTACCTTATATTTGAGTGAGACCACTAGATTCCGTGTACTATGCGAGATCTGAGCGGTTCCATTCTCCCAGGCATTTGCACTCTAAGTTCCCATACTGACCCACCTGGCCAATGCACCATTTCCCATATACATATGCATTAGATTCCTTTCGAACCTTACTAGCTCACTAGATTGATATATTTCCCACCTGATGATCAAGTGAGACCGCTAGATTCCCTTTACTTTTTGAGAAACGAGCGTTTCCGTTCTCCCTGGCCCCACTTGCACTAGAAGTGCGAAATGCCGGCCAGAGTGGCCGATGCACCGTTTTCTCTACACATGTGCTTTATTTACCTTTCAAACCCTTACGTTCACTCGATTAATATATTTCCTACCTTATATTTGAGTGAGACCACTAGATTCTGTGTACTATGCGAGATATGAGCGGTTCCGTTCTCCCAGGCATTTGCACTCTAAGTTCCCATACACGACCTGGCCAATGCACCATTTTCCATATACATATGCATTAGATTTCTTTTGAACCTTATTAGCTCACTAGATTTATATATTTCCCACCTTCTGATCGAGTGAGACCGCTAGATTCCCTCTACTTTTTGAGAAACGAGCGTTTCCGATCTCACTGGCCCCACTTGCACTATAAGTGCGAAATGCCGGCCAAACTGGCCGATGCACCATTTTCTCTACACATGTGCGTTAGTTACCTTTCAAACCCTTACGTTCACTCGATTAATATATTTCCTACCTTATATTTGAGTGAGACCACTAGATTCCGTGTACTATGCGAGATCTGAGCGGTTCCATTCTCCCAGGCATTTGCACTCTAAGTTCCCATACTGACCCACCTGGCCAATGCACCATTTCCCATATACATATGCATTAGATTCCTTTCGAACCTTACTAGCTCACTAGATTGATATATTTCCCACCTGATGATCAAGTGAGACCGCTAGATTCCCTTTACTTTTTGAGAAACGAGCGTTTCCGTTCTCCCTGGCCCCACTTGCACTAGAAGTGCGAAATGCCGGCCAGAGTGGCCGATGCACCGTTTTCTCTACACATGTGCTTTATTTACCTTTCAAACCCTTACGTTCAGTCGATTAATATATTTCCTACCTTATATTTGAGTGAGACCACTAGATTCTGTGTACTATGCGAGATATGAGCGGTTCCGTTCTCCCAGGCATTTGCACTCTAAGTTCCCATACACGACCTGGCCAATGCACCATTTTCCATATACATATGCATTAGATTTCTTTTGAACCTTATTAGCTCACTAGATTTATATATTTCCCACCTTCTGATCGAGTGAGACCGCTAGATTCCCTCTACTTTTTGAGAAACGAGCGTTTCCGATCTCACTGGCCCCACTTGCACTATAAGTGCGAAATGCCGGCCAAACTGGCCGATGCACCATTTTCTCTACACATGTGCGTTAGTTACCTTTCAAACCCTTACGTTCACTCGATTAATATATTTCCTACCTTATATTTGAGTGAGACCACTAGATTCCGTGTACTATGCGAGATCTGAGCGGTTCCATTCTCCCAGGCATTTGCACTCTAAGTTCCCATACTGACCCACCTGGCCAATGCACCATTTCCCATATACATATGCATTAGATTCCTTTCGAACCTTACTAGCTCACTAGATTGATATATTTCCCACCTGATGATCAAGTGAGACCGCTAGATTCCCTTTACTTTTTGAGAAACGAGCGTTTCCGTTCTCCCTGGCCCCACTTGCACTAGAAGTGCGAAATGCCGGCCAGACTGGCCGATGCACCGTTTTCTCTACACATGTGCTTTATTTACCTTTCAAACCCTTACGTTCACTCGATTAATATATTTCCTACCTTATATTTGAGTGAGACCACTAGATTCTGTGTACTATGCGAGATATGAGCGGTTCCGTTCTCCCAGGCATTTGCACTCTAAGTTCCCATACACGACCTGGCCAATGCACCATTTTCCATATACATATGCATTAGATTTCTTTTGAACCTTATTAGCTCACTAGATTTATATATTTCCCACCTTCTGATCGAGTGAGACCGCTAGACTCCCTCTACTTTTTGAGAAACGAGCGTTTCCGATCTCCCTTGCCCCACTTGCACTATAAGTGCGAAATGCCGGCCAGACTGGCCGATGCACCATTTTCTCTAGACATGTGCGCTAGTTACCTTTCAAACCCTTACGTTCACTCGAATAATATATTTCCTACCTTATATTTGAGTGAGACCACTAGATTCCGTGTACTATGCGAGATCTGAGCGGTTCCGTTCTCCGAGGCATTTGCACTCTAAGTTCCCATACTGACCGACCTGGCCAATGCACCATTTCCCATATAGATATGCATAAGATTCTTTTCGAACCTTATTAGCTCACTAGATTTATATATTTCCCACCTGATGATCAACTGAGACCGCTAGATTCCCTTTACTTTTTGAGAAACAAGCGTTTCCGTTCTCCCTGGCCCCACCTGCACTATAAGTGCGAAATGCCGGCCAGACTGGCCGATGCACCATTTTCTATGTACTATGCGAGATATGAGCGGTTCCGTTCTCCCAGGCATTTGCACTCTAAGTTCCCATACTGACCGACCTGTCCAATGCACCATTTTCCATATACATACCATTAGATTCCTTTCGAACCTTATTAGCTCACTAGATTTATATATTTCCCACCTTCTGATCGAGTGAGATCGCTAGACTCTCTCTACGTTTTGAGAAATGAGCGTTTCCGTTCTCTCTGGCCCCACTTGCACTATAAGTGCGAAATATCAGCCAGACTGGCCGATGCACCATTTTCTCTACACATGTGCGTTAGTTACCTTTCAAACCCTTACATTCATTCAATTAATATATTTCCTACCTTATATTTGAGTGAGACCACTAGATTCCATGTACTATGCGAGATCTGAGCGGTTCCGTTCTCCTAGGCATTTGCACTCTAAGTTCCCATACTGACCGACCTGGCCAATGCACCATTTTCCATATACATATGCATTAGATTCCTTTTGAACCTTATTAGCTCACTAGATTTATATATTTCCCACCTTGTGATCAAGTGAGACCGCTAGATTCCCTCTACTTTTTGAGAAACGAGCGTTTCCGATCTCCCTGGCCCCACTTGCATTATAAGTGCGAAATGCCGGCCAGACTGGCCGATGCACCATTTTCTCTACACATGTGCGTTAGTTACCTTTCAAACCCTTACGTTCACTTGATTAATATATTTCCTACCTTATATTTGAGTGAGACCACTAGATTCCGTGTACTATGCGAGATCTGAGCGGTTCCGTTCTCCCAGGCATTTGCACTCTAAGTTCCTATACTGACCGACCTGGCCAATGCACCATTTTCCATAAACATATGCATTAGATTCATTTCAAACCTTATTAGCTCACTAGATTTATATATTTCCCACCTTCTGATCGAGTGAGACCTCTAGATTCCCTTTACTTTTTGAGAAACGAACGTTTCCGTTCTCCTTGGCCCCACTTGCACTATAAGTGCGAAATGCCGGCCAGACTGGCCGATGCACCATTTTCTCTACACATGTGCGTTAGTTACCTTTCAAACCCTCACGTTCACTCGATTTTTATATTTCCTACCTTATCTTTGAGTGAGACCGCTAGATTCCGTGTACTATGCGAGATATGAGCGGTTCCGTTCTCCCAGGCATTTGCACTCTAAGTTCCCATACTGACCGACCTGGCCAATGCACCATTTTCCATATACATATGCATTAGATTCCTTTCAAACCTTATTAGCTCACTGGATTTATATATTTCCCACCTTCTGATCTAGTGAGACCGCTAGACTCCCTCTACGTTTTGAGAAACGAGCGTTTCCGTTCTCCCTGGCCCCACGTGCACTATAAGTGCGAAATGCCGGCCAGACTGGCCGATGCACCATTTTCTCTACACATGTGCGTTAGTTACCTTTCAAACCCTTACGTTCACTCGATTAATGTATTTCCCACCGTATATTTGAGTGAAACCACTAGATTCCGTGTACTATGCGAGATCTAAGCGGTTCCGTTCTCCCAGGCATTTGCTCTCTAAGTTCCCATACTGACCGACCTGGCCAATGCACCATTTTCCATATACATATACATTAGATTCCTTTCGAACCTTATTATCTCACTAGATTTATATATTTCCCACCTTCTGATCGAGTGAGACCGCTAGATTCCGTTTACTTTTTGAGAAACGAGCGTTTCGGATCTCCCTGGCCCCACTTGCACTATAAGTGCGAAATGCCGGCCAGACTGGCCGATGCACCATTTTCTCTACACATGTGCGTTAGTTACCTTTCAAACCCTTACGTTCACTTGATTAATATATTTCCTACCTTATATTTGAGTGAGACCACTAGATTCCGTGTACTATGCGAGATCTGAGCGGTTCCGTTCTCCCAGGCATTTGCACTCTAAGTTCCCATACTGACCGACCTGGCCAATGCACCATTTTCCATAAACATATGCATTAGATTCCTTTCAAACCTTATTAGCTCACTAGATTTATATATTTCCCACCTTCTGATCGAGTGAGACCGCTAGATTCTGTTTACTTTTTGAGAAACGAACGTTTCCGTTCTTCTTGGCCCCACTTGCACTATAGGTGCGAAATGCCGGCCAGACTGGCCGATGCACCATTTTCTCTATACATGTGCGTTAGTTACCTTTCAATCCCTTACGTTCACTCGATTATTATATTTCCTAGCTTATATTTGAGTGAGACCACTAGATTCCGTGTACTATGCGAGATATGAGCGGTTCCGTTCTCCCAGGCATTTGCACTCTAAGTTCCCATACTGACTGACCTGACCATTGCACCATTTTCCATATACATATGCATTAGATTCCTTTAGAACCTTATTAGCTCACTAGATTTATATATTTCCCACCTTCTGATCGAGTGAGACCGCTAGATTCCCTCTACTTTTTGAGAAACGAGCGTTTCCGATCTCCCTGGCCCCACTTGCACTATAAGTGCGAAATGCCGGCCAGACTGGCCGATGCACCATTTTCTCTACACATGTGCGTTAGTTACCTTTCAAACCCTTACGTTCACTCGAATAATATATTTCCTACCTTATATTTGAGTGAGACCACTAGATTTCGTGTACTATGCGAGATCTGAGCGGTTCCGTTCTCCCAGGCATTTGCACTCTAAGTTCCCATACTGACCCACCTGGCCAATGCACCATTTCCCATATACATATGCATTAGATTCCTTTCAAACCTTATTAGCTCACTAGATTTATATATTTCCCACCTTCTGATCGAGTGAGACCGCTAGATTCCGTTTACTTTTTTAGAAATGAATGTTTCCGTTCTCCTTGGCCCCACTTGCACTATAAGTGCGAAATGCCGGCCAGACAGGCCGATGCACCATTTTCTCTACACATGTGCGTTAGTTACCTTTCAAACCCTTACGTTCACTCGATTATTATATTTCCTACCTTATATTTAAGTGAGACCACTAGATTCCGTGTACTATGCGAGATATGAGCGGTTCCGTTCTCCCATGCATTTGCACTCTAAGTTCCCATACTGACCGACCTGGCCAATGCACCATTTTCCATATACATATGCATTAGATTCCTTTCGAACCTTATTAGCTCACTAGATTTATATATTTCCCACCTTCTGATCGAGTGAGACCGCTAGATTCCCTCTACTTTTTGAGAAACGAGCGTTTCCGATCTCCCTGGCCCCACTTGCACTATAAGTGCGAAATGCCGGCCAGACTGGCCGATGCACCATTTTCTCTACACATGTGCGTTAGTTACCTTTCAAACCCTTACGTTCACTTGAATAATATATTTCCTACCTTATATTTGAGTGAGACCACTAGATTCCGTGTACTATGCGAGATCTGAGCGGTTCCGTTCTCCGAGGCATTTGCACTCTAAGTTCCCATACTGACCGACCTGCCCAATGCACCATTTCCCATATACATATGCATTAGATTCTTTTCGAACCTTATTAGCTCACTAGATTTATATATTTCCCACCTGATGATCAACTGAGACCGCTAGATTCCCTTTACTTTTTGAGAAACGAGCGTTTCCGTTCTCCCTGGCCCCACCTGCACTATAAGTGCGAAATGCCGGCCAGACTGGCCGATGCACCATTTTCTCTACACATGTTCATTAGTTACCTTTCAAACCCTTACGTTCACTCGATTAATAAATTTCCTACCCTATATTTGAGTGAGACCACTAGATTCCGTGTACTATGCGAGATCTGAGCGGTTCCGTTCTCCCAGGCATTTGCAGTCTAAGTTCCCATACTGACGGACCTGGCCAATGCACCATTTTCCATATACATATGCATTAGATTCTTTTTGAACCTTATTAGCTCACTAGATTTATATATTTCCCACCTTCTGATAGACTGAGACTGCTAGATTCCCTCTACTTTTTGAGAAACAAGCGTTTCCGATCTCCCTGGCCCCACTTGCACTATAAGTGCGAAATGCCGGCCAGACTGGCCGATGCACCATTTTCTCTACACATGTGCGTTAGTTACCTTTCAAACGCTTACGTTCACTCAATTAATATATTTCCTACCTTGTATTTGAGTGAGACCACTAGATTCCGTGTACTATGCGAGATCTGAGCGGTTCCGTTCTCCCAAGCATTTGCACTCTAAGTTCCCATACTGACCGACCTGGCCAATGCACCATTTTCCATATACATATGCATTAGATTCCTTTCGAACCTTATTAGCTCACTAGATTTATATATTTCCCACCTTCTGATTGAGTGAGACCGCTAGATTCCCTCTCCTTTTTGAGAAACGAGCGTTTCCGTTCTCCCTGGCCCCACTTGCACTATAAGTGCGAAATGCCGGCCAAACTGGCCGATGCACCATTTTCTCTACACATGTGTGTTAGTTACCTTTCAAACCCTTACGTTCACTCGATTAATATATTTCCTACCTTATATTTGAGTGAGACCACTAGATTCCGTGTACTATGCGAGATATGAGCGGTTCCGTTCTCCCAGGCATTTGCACTCTAAGTTCCCATACTGACCGACCTGGCCAATGCACCATTTTCCATATACATATGGATTAGATTCCTTTCAAACCTTATTAGCTCACTAGATTTATATATTTCCCACCTTCTGATCGAGTGAGACCGCTAGACTCCCTCTACTTTTTGAGAAACGAGCGTTTCCGATCTCCCTGGCCCCACGTGCACTATAAGTGCGAAATGCCGACCAGACTGGCCGATGCACCATTTTCTCTACACATGTGCGTTAGTTATCTTTCAAACCCTTACGTTCATTTGATTAATATATTTCCTACCTTATATTTGAGTGAGACCACTAGATTCCGTGTACTATGCGAGATTTGAGCGGTTCCGTTCTCCCAGGCACTTGCACTCTAAGTTCCTATACTGACCGACCTGTCCAATGCACCATTTTCCATATACATATGCATTAGATTCCTTTCAAACCTTATTAGCTCACTAGATTTATATATTTCTCACCTTCTGATCGAGTCAGACCGCTAGATTCCCTCTACTTTTTGAGAAACGAGGGTTTCCGTTCTCCCTGGCCCCACTTGCACTATAAGTGCCAAATGCCGGCCAGACTGGCCGATGCACCATTTTCTCTACACATGTGTGTTACTTACCTTTCAAACCCTTACGTTCACTCGATTAATATATTTCCTACCTTATATTTGAGTGAGACCACTAGATTCCGTGTACTATGCGAGATCTGAGCAGTTCCGTTCTCCCAGGCATTTGCACTCTAAGTTCCCATACTGACCGACCTGGCCAATGCACCATTTTCCATATACATATGCATTAGATTCCTTTCAAACCTTTTTAGCTGACTAGATTTATTTATTTCCCACCTTCTGATCGAGTGAGACCGCTAGATAACCTCTACTTTTTGAGAAACGAGCGTTTCCGTTCTCCCTGGCCCCACTTGCACTATAAGTGCGAAATGCCGGCCAGACTGGCCGATGCACCATTTTCTCTACACATGTGCGTTATTTACCTTTCAAACCCTTACGTTCACTCGATAAATATATTTCCTACCTTATATTTGAGTGAGACCACTAGATTCTGTGTACTATGCGAGATCTAAGCGGTTCCGTTCTCCCAGGCATTTGCACTCTAAGTTCCCATACTGACCGACCTGGCCAATGCACCATTTTCCATATACATATGCATTAGATTCCTTTCAAACCTTATTAACTCACTAGATTTATATATTTCCCACCTTCTGATCGAGTGAGACCGCTAGATTCCCTCTAATTTTTGAGAAACGAGCGTTTCCATTCTCCCTGGCCCCACTTGCACTATAAGTGCGAAATGCCGGCCGGACTGGCCGATGCACCATTTTCTCTACACATGTGCGTTAGTTACCTTTCAAACCCTTATGTTCACTCGATTAATATATTTCCTACCTTATATTTGAGTCAGGCCACTAGATTCCGTGTACTATGCGAGATCTGAGCGGTTCCGTTCTCCCAGGCATTTGCACTCTAAGTTCCCATACTGACCGACCTGGCCAATGCACCATTTTCCATATACATATGCATTAGATTCCTTTCAAACCTTTTTAGCTCACTAGATTTATCTATTTCCCACCTTCTGATCAAGTGAGACCGCTAGATTCCCTCTACGTTTTGAGAAACGAGCGTTTCCGTTCTCCCTGGCCCCACTTGCGCTATAAGTGCGAAATGCCGGCCAGACTGGCCGATGCACCATTTTCTCTACACATGTGCGTTATTTACCTTTCAAACCCTTACGTTCACTCAATTAATATATTTCCTACCTTATATTTGAGTGAGACCACTAGATTCCGTGAACTATGCGAGATCTGAGCGGTTCCGATCTCCCAGGCATTTGCATTCTAAGTTCCCATACTGACCGACCTGGCCAATGCACCATTTTCCATATACATATGCATTAGATTCCTTTCAAACCTTTTTACCTAACGAGATTTATATATTTCCCACCTTCTGATCGAGTGAGACCGCTGGATTCCCTCTACTTTTTGAGAAACGAGCGTTTCCGTTCTCCCTGGCCCCACTTGCACTATAAGTGCGAAATGCCGGCCAGACTGGCTGATGCACCATTTTCTCTATACATGTGCGTTAGTTACCTTTCAAACCCTTACGTTCACTCGATTAATATATTTCCTACCTTTTATTTGAGTGAGACTGCTAGATTCCGTGTACTATGCGAGATCTGAGCGGTTCCGTTCTCCCAGGCATTTGCACTCTAAGTTCCCATACTTACCGACCTGGCCAGTGCACCATTTTCCATATACATATGCATTAGATTCCTTTCGAACCTTATTAGCTCACTAGATCTTTATATTTCCCACCTTCTGATCGAGTGAGGCCGCTAGATTCCCTCTACTTTTTGAGAAACAAGCATTTCCGTTCTCCCTGGCCCCACTTGCACTATAAGTGCGAAATGCCGGCCAGACTGGCCGATGCACCATTTTCTCTACACATGTGCGTTAGTTACCTTTCAAACCCTTACGTTCACTCGATTAATATATTTCCTACCTTATATTTGAGTGAGACCACTAGATTCCATGTACTATGCGAGATCTGAGCGGTTCCGTTCTCCCAGGCATTTGCACTCTAAGTTCCCATACTGACCGACCTGGCCAATGCACCATTTTCCATATACATATGCATTAGATTCCTTTTGAACCTTATTAGCTCACTAGATTTATATATTTCCCACCTTCTGATCGAGTGAGACCGCTAGATAACCTCTACTTTTTGAGAAACGAGCGTTTCCGTTCTCCCTGGCCCCACTTGCACTATAAGTGCGAAATGCCGGCCAGACTGGCCGATGCACCATTTTCTCTACACATGTGCGTTATTTACCTTTCAAACCCTTACGTTCACTCGATAAATATATTTCCTACCTTATATTTGAGTGCGACCACTAGATTCTGTGTACTATGCGAGATCTAAGCGGTTCCGTTCTCCCAGGCATTTGCACTCTAAGTTCCCATACTGACCGACCTGGCCAATGCACCATTTTCCATATACATATGCATTAGATTCCTTTCAAACCTTATTAACTCACTAGATTTATATATTTCCCACCTTCTGATCGAGTGAGACCGCTAGATTCCCTCTAATTTTTTAGAAACGAGCGTTTCCATTCTCCCTGGCCCCACTTGCACTATAAGTGCGAAATGCCGGCCGGACTGGCCGATGCACCATTTTCTCTACACATGTGCGTTAGTTACCTTTCAAACCCTTATGTTCACTCGATTAATATATTTCCTACCTTTTATTTGAGTCAGGCCACTAGATTCCGTGTACTATGCGAGATCTGAGCGGTTCCGTTCTCCCAGGCATTTGCACTCTAAGTTCCCATACTGACCGACCTGGCCAATGCACCATTTTCCATATACATATGCATTAGATTCCTTTTGAACCTTATTAGCTCACTAGATTTATATATTTCCCACCTTGTGATCAAGTGAGACCGCTAGATTCCCTCTACTTTTTGAGAAACGAGCGTTTCCGATCTCCCTGGCCCCACTTGCATTATAAGTGCGAAATGCCGGCCAGACTGGCCGATGCACCATTTTCTCTACACATGTGCGTTAGCTACCTTTCAAACCCTTACGTTCACTCGATTAATATATTTTGTACCTTATATTTGAGTGAGACCACTAGATTCCGTGTACTATGCGAGATCTGAGCGGTTCCGTTCTCCCAGGCATTTGCACTCTAAGTTCCCATACTGACCGGCCTGGCCAATGCACCATTTTCCATATACATATGCATTAGATTCCTTTCAAACCTTATTAGCTCACTAGATTTATATATTTCCCACCTTTTGATCGAGTGAGACCGCTAGATTCCCTCTACTTTTTGAGAAACGAGCGTTTCTATCCTCCCTGGCCCCACTTGCACTATAAGTGCGAAATGCCGGCCAGACTGGCCGATGCACCATTTTCTCTACACATGTGCGTTAGTTACCTTTCAAACCGTTATGTTCACTCGATTAATATATTTCCTACCTTATATTTGAGTGAGACCACTAGATTCCGTGTACTATGCGAGATCTGAGCGGTTCCGTTCTCCCAGGCATTTGCACTCTAAGTTCCAATACTAACTGACCTGGCCAATGCACTATTTTCCATATACATATGCATTAGATTCGTTTCTAACCTTATTAGCTCACTAGATTTATATATTTCCCACCTTTTGATCGAGTGAGACCGCTAGATTCCCTCTACTTTTTGAGAAACGAGCGTTTCCGTTCTCCCTGGCCCCACTTGCACTATAAGTGCGAAATGCCGGCCAGACTGGCCGATGCACCATTTTCTCTACACATGTGTGTTAGTTACCTTTCAAACCTTTACGTTCACTTGATTAATATATTTCCTACCTTATATTTGAGTGAGACCACTAGATTCCGTGTACTATGCAAGATCTGAGCGGTTCCGTTCTCCTAGGCATTTGCAATCTAAGTTCCCATACTGACCGACCTGGCCAATGCACCATTTTCCATATACATATGCATTAGATTCCTTTCAAACCTTATTAACTCACTAGATTTATATATTTCCCACCTTCTGATCGAGTGAGACCGCAAGATTCCCTCTAATTTTTTAGAAACGAGCGTTTCCATTCTCCCTGGCCCCACTTGCACTATAAGTGCGAAATGCCGGCCGGACTGGCCGATGCACCATTTTCTCTACACATATGCGTTAGTTACCTTTCAAACCCTTATGTTCACTCGATTAATATATTTCCTACCTTATATTTGAGTCAGGCCACTAGATTCCGTGTACTATGCGAGATCTGAGCGGTTCCGTTCTCCCAGGCATTTGCACTCTAAGTTCCCATACTGACCGACCTGGCCAATGCACCATTTTCCATATACATATGCATTAGATTCCTTTCAAACCTTATTAGCTCACTAAATTTATATATTTCCCACCTTCTGATCGAGTGAGACCGCTAGATTCCCTCTACTTTTTGAGAAACGAGCGTTTCGGTTCTCCTTGGCCCCACTTGCACTATAAGTGCGAAACGCCGGCCAGACTAGCCGATGCACCATTTTCTCTACACATGTGCGTTAGTTACCTTTCAAACCCTTACGTTCACTCAATTAATATATTTTATACCTTATATTTGAGTGAGACCACTAGATTCCATGTACTATGCGAGATCTGAGCGGTTCCGTTCTCCCAGGCATTTGCACTCTAAGTTCCCATACTGACCGACCTGGCCAATGCACCATTTTTCGTATACATATGCATTAGATTCCTTTCGAACCTTATTGGCTCACTAGGTTTATATATTTCCCACCTGCTGATCGAGTGAGACCGCTAGATTCCCTCTACTTTTTGAGAAACAAGCGTTTCCGTTCTCCCTGGCCCCACTTGCACTATAAGTGCGAAATGCCGGCCAGACTGGCCGATGCACTATTTTCTCTACACATGTGCATTAGTTACCTTCCAAACCTTTACGTTCACTCGATTAATATATTTCCTACCTTATATTTGAGTGAGACCACTAGATTCCGTGTACTATGCGAGATCTCCGTTCTCCCAGGCATTTGCACTCTAAGTTCCTATACTGACCGACCTGGCCAATGCACCATTTTCCATATACATATGCATTAGATTCCTTTCGAACCTTATTAGCTCACTATATTTATATATTTCCCACCTTCTGATCGAGTGAGACCGCTAGATTCCCTCTACTTTTTGAGAAACGAGCGTTTCCGTTCTCCCTGGCCCCACTTGCACTATAAGTACGAAATGCCGGCCAGACTGGCCGATGCACCATTTTCTCTACACATGTGCGTTAGTTACCTTTCAAACCCTTATGTTCACTCGATAAATATATTTCCTACCTTATACTTGAGTAAGACCACTAGATTCCGTGTACTATGCGAGATCTGAGCGGTTCCGTTCTCCCAGGCATTTGCACTCTAAGTTCCCATACTGACCGACCTGGCCAATGCCCTATTTTCCATATACATATGCATTAGATTCCTTTCAAACCTTATTAGCTCACTAGATTTATATATTTCCCACCTTCTGATCGAGTGAGACCGCTAGATTCCCTCTACTTTTTGAGAAACGAGCGTTTTCGTTCTCCCTGGCCCCACTTGCACTATAAGTGCGAAATGCCGGCCAGACTGGCCGATGCACCATTTTCTCTACACATGTGCGTTAGTTACCTTTCAAACCCTTACTTTCACTTGATTCATATATTTTCTACCTTATATTTGAGTGAGACCACTAGATTCCGTGTACTATGCGAGATCTGAGCGGTTTCGTTCTCCCAGGCATTTGCACTCTAAGTTCCCTTACTGACCGACCTGGCCAATGCACCATTTTCCATATACATATGCATTAGATTCCTTTCAAACCTTATTAGCTCACTAGATTTATATATTTCCCACCTTCTGATCAAGTGAGACCACTAGATTCCCTCTACTTTTTGAGAAACGAGCGTTTCCGTTCTTCCTAGCCCCACTTGCACTATATGTGCGAAATGCCTGCCTGACTGGCCGATGCACCATTTTCTCTACACATGTGCGTTAGTTACCTTTCAAACCCTTACGTTCACTCGATTAATATATTTCCTACCATATATTTGAGTGAGACCATTAGATTCCGTGTACTATGCGAGATCTGAGCGGTTCCGTTCTCCCAGGCATTTGCACTCTAAGTTCCCATACTGACCGACCTGGCCAATGCACCATTTTCCATATACATATGCATTAGATTCCTTTCGAACCTTATTAGCTCACTAGATTTTTATATTTCCCACCTTCTGATCGAATGAGACCGCTAGATTCCCTCTACTTTTTGAGAAACAAGCGTTTCCGTTCTCCCTGGCCCCACTTGCACTGTAAGTGCGAAATGCCGGCCAGACTGGCCGATGCACCATTTTCTCTACACATGTGCGTTAGTTACCTTTCAAACCCTTACGCTCACTCGATTAATATATCTCCTACCTTATATTTGAGTGAGAACACTAGAATGCGTGTACTATGCGAGATCTGAGCGGTTCCGTTCTCCCAGGCATTTGCACTCTAAGTTACCATACTGGCCGACCTAGCCAATGCACCATTTTTCGTATACATATGCATTAGATTCCTTTCGAACCTTATTAGCTCACTAGATTTATATATTTCCCACCTGCTGATCGAGTGAGACCGCTAGATTCCCTCTACTTTTTGAGAAACGAGCGTTTCCGTTCTCCCTGGCCCCACTTGCACTATAAGTGCGAAATGCCGGCCAGACTGGCCGATGCACCATTTTCTCTACACATGTGCGTTAGTTACCTTTCAAACCCTTACATTCACTCGCTTAATATATTTCCTACCTTATATTTGAGTGAGACCGCTAGATTCCCTCTCCTTTTTGAGAAACGAGCGTTTCTGTTCTCCCTGGCCCCACTTGCACTATAAGTGCGAAATGCCGGCCAGACTGGCCGATGCACCATTTTCTATACACATGTGCGTTAGTTGTCAGATTATTATAGCTGATGCATGTTTGTAGGCTATAGTGGGGTAGCACATATGGGGTACAGTTTGCTAGGGTTGTATTTGTACCCAACTCTGACTTAGTCAATTCATTCCTCTGCTCATAGTTTCACATGGTATAGAGCTAGGTCCCTCCAGGACCGAATTTTTTTTTTTTTTTTTTTTTTTTGGGCCCACCGAAGCGCGCCCCGAGGCGCGCCCTTTTTTGTTTTAGCGACCCTTCGGGTCGCCCTCTCCCCTGCGGCCCCGCCGCCTGCCCCTTACGCGGCCCCGCGCTGGCCCCTTACGCGGCCCTGCGCCGCCGGCTCCTACGCGGCCCCGCGCCGGCCCCTTGTGCGGCTCCGAGCCGGCCCCTTACGCGGCCCTGGGCCGCCGGCTCCTACTCGGCCCCTTACGCGGCCCCGCGCCGGCCTCCTTCTCGGCCCCGCCGCCGGCCTCCTACACGGCCCGCCGCCGGCCTCCTACTCGGCCCGCCACCGGCCTCCTACACGGCCCGCCGCCGGCCTCCTACTCGGCCCGCCGCCGGCCTCCTACACGGCCCCACCGCCGGCTCCTACTCGGCTCCGCCGCCGGCCTCCTACACGGCCCGCCGCCGGCCTCCTACACGGCCCGGCCCCGGCTCCTACTCGGCCCGCCGCCGGCCTCCTACTCGGCCCGCCGCCAGCCTCCTACACGGCCCCGCCGCCGGCCTCCTACTCGGCCCCGCCGCCGGCTCCTACTCGGCCCCGCCGCCGGCCTCCTACTCGGCCCGTCGCCCGCCTCCTACTCGGCCCCGCCGCCGGCTCCTACTCGGCCCCGCCGCCGGCCTCCTACTCGGCCCGTCGCCGGCCTCCTACTCGGCCCGCCGCCGGCTCCTACTTGGCCCTACCGCCGGCCCTACCGCCGGCCTTGTCCCGGCCCCGCCACTGCACTGCAGCCGAGCCGCCCAGCAGCAGCCGAGCCGCCCAGCAGCAGCCGAGCCGCCCAGCAGCAGCCGAGCCGCCCAGCAGCAGCCGAGCCGCCCAGCAGCAGCCGAGCCGCCCAGCAGCAGCCGAGCCGCCCAGCAGCAGCCGAGCTGCCCAGCAGCAGCCGAGCCGCCCAGCAGCAGCCGAGCCGCCCCGCAGTAGCCGAGCCGCCCCGCGGTAGCCGAGCCGCCCGGTACCTGAGCAGCCCGAGCCGCCTGAGCTGCACGAGCAGCCCGAGCCGCCTGCTGCTGACCTACCCGACTCTCCCATCCCGGTGAGACTTTCAGCTGCTGCTATGGCCACCCCCAATGTTCTCACTTTTGACGCTGAGGGGAGGGCCATTGACTTTGCCGTCTGGATCGAGGATCTGCAGCTGTACTTACTGTGTGATGCGGTAGATGAGGTCTCTCTCTTTGACTTTGTCTCTGGCGCTGTCCCTGCCCCGCCTGCTGATGCTGACTCTGCCGTTCGCTCCAAGTGGGCGACCCGCGATGCTGCTGCACGTCTTGCTGTGCGTCGCCACCTCCCTTCCTCTGAGCGTGCCCACTTTAGTCAGTGCAAGACCGCTCAGGCCTTGTACGACGCTGTAGTTGCGCGCTACTCCTCCCCTTCCTCCGCTACCCTTAGCCGCCTCATGCTACCGTTTCTCTTCCCTGACCTCGCTTCCTTTCCCACTGTCGCTGACCTCGTTACCCACCTCCGCGCTAGTGACACCCGCTACCGCGCTGCCCTTCCTGCTGAGTTCCGCGCTGCGAACCCTCCTCCCATGTACATCACTCTCTACTTTCTCGTCACCCGTCTTCCTGAGTCCCTTCGTGTCGTTAGGGACCAGTTTCTCTCTGTCTGTCCCACCACTCTCACTGTCGACCTCCTTGAGGAGTCCCTGCTAGCGGCTGAGAAGAGTATTGTCGCTGTAGGGGCCTCTCGGGGTGACCCTCGCACCCCCATCTTTGAGGGGTGTGGTCCCTCCCCCCTGCTGCCCTCTGTCGCCTCTGCCGCTGCGGCCGACCTCGTTGGTTTTGAGTCGGTCGGCGCGGCGTCTGCCCCCAGTGGCAGACGCCGCACTGGCAAGGGCAAGGGGGGCAAGGGAGCGGGTGGAGCCAGAGGGGGCGGTGGAGGAGGCGGTGGGGGTGGAGGGGGGAGTGGGGGTGGCGGGGGGGGTGGTGGCGGGAGTGGAGGTAGTAGTGGCGGCGGTGGAGGCGGAGGTGGCGGCGGAGGTGGTAGCGGAGGAGGCGGTGGGAGCGGTGGGAGCGACGGTCCTGGTGGGGGAGGTGGCGGTGGCGACGGGGGTGGCGGTGGAGGCGGGGGTGGCGGTGGAGGAGGGGGTCGGAGTGGCTCGTCCCAGCGGAGCAGCTCTGGGGGTGGTCAGCGCCAGCAGCAGCAGCAGCAGCAGCCACAGCAGCAGCCGCAGCAGCAGCAGCGCTCTCGCACCGTCCCCGGCCCTCAGCAGCTCCGTGAGTGGTACTTGCAGCGTCAGCGCGGTGGTGCGCTTGGTCCCTGCCCCTACGTTCTTCGCACTGGTGACCGTGCAGGGGAGAGGTGTGGAGGCGCCCACACAGCCCGTCGCTGCTTTGGCCGCCTGACCGACGCCTGGCGTCAGCAGTTTCCGGAGGCCGCTGAGACCCCCCGCTGGGGAGAGCTGTCTAGGGCTGGTGTAGCTATTTATGATCTTGATTTTGATGCTATTCTCTCTGCTATGTATGCTGTGACTGGTAGTGATGAGGATGACTGTTACCGGTGTTTCCCGCCCGACCCGGGCATTGGTACTGCCGCGTCAGGTACTAGTGAGGCTGCTGCTCTAGGTGCCAGTGCGTCTGTGCTTTCAGGTACTGGTGAGTCCGCCCTCTCAGGTACTGTGTCGGCTTCGGCCTCTCACACCTTCACCCTTGACTCTGGAGCGTCTCGCTCCTTCTTTAGGGACCGCACCACTCTCACGCCGCTGAGTCGGCCTGTTGCGGTGTCCCTGGCGGACCCCTCTGGGGGGCCTGTCCTGTCTCGCTTCTCCACTGTCCTCCCGTGTCCGGCGGCCCCCTCTGGCACCCTGACTGGTCTCTACCTCCCCTCGTTCTCGACGAACTTGGTGAGTGGTGCTGACCTCCAGGATGCAGGTGTCCACCAGTTCACCCCTGCTCGTCAGCGGGTGACCCACTGTACGGAGGCGGATACAGGTCGCCACCTGGCTACGTTTACACGTCGGCCGGGGTCGAGCCTGTACACACTGACCACTGCTTCTCCTCCAGGTACTGCGTCTGGTAGGGCCCCTTCGTCTGGTCAGGTGTTTGCTGCAGCGTCCAGGTCTGGTCCTGAGTCTGCCCCTTGTTCGTGTCGTCGTCTGTCTCACGAGACCCTCCTCTGGCACCACCGCCTTGGCCACCCCTCTCTGCTTCGGCTCAGAGGCATGGCCTCGCGGGTCCTTGTGTCTGGTCTTCCCCGGTCCCTCCCTCCCCTTCCTCCGGGCCCTGGCCCTGCCTGTGTCCCCTGTGTCGAGGGGCGCCAGCGTGCTGCCCCTCACTCCTCCCAGTTTCCTCCGACAGAGGCCCCGTTGCAGACGCTTCACATGGACGTGTGGGGCCCAGCCCGCGTCCGTGGACAGGGTCAGGAGCGCTACTTCCTGCTAGTCGTTGACGACTACTCGCGTTACACCACAGTCTTCCCCTTGCGCAGCAAGGGTGAGGTCACTCAGGTGTTGATCGACTGGATCCGCGCAGCTCGTCTTCAGCTTCGGAGAAGCTTTGGCTCTGACTTCCCTGTCTTGCGTCTGCACTCGGACAGAGGCGGAGAGTTCTCCTCGGCCCTCCTGAGTACCTACTGTCGTGTGCGAGGCATCCGTCAGACCTTCACGCTTCCGGACTCACCACAGCAGAATGGGATCGTTGAGCGCCGCATTGGCATGGTCATGGACGTCGCTCGTACGTCCATGATGCATGCGGCTGCTCCCCATTTTCTGTGGCCGTTTGCGGTCAGGTACGCTGCGCACCAGATCAACCTCCACCCCAGGGTCTCTCGACCGGAGACCTCCCCAGCTCTGTTGTGGACGGGGAAGGTTGGCGATGCGTCGGCGTTCCGGGTCTGGGGATCTCGGGCGTTTGTTCGCGACCTGTCTGCGGACAAGCTGTCCCCTCGTGCTTCTCCCTGCGTCTTCCTCCGGTTCCCCCCCGACGCCCCTGGGTGGCAGTTTTACCACCCCACCTCTCGACGTGTTCTGTCCTCCCAGGACGTCACGTTCGACGAGTCGGTACCCTACTACCGCCTCTTCCCCTACCGCACTCCGTCCCTCCCCCCACCCCCCCTCTTCTTGGTACCAGGTCCCCCCCCAGTAGTCCCCCTCCCCCCTCAGGGTCCTGCCCCTTCAGGTGTGTCTCAGGTAGACGCGGTCGAGCCTGTCGAGGTCACTGGTGACTCCGGTGCTGCTGCGGGAGCTGAGCCTGGGGGTGCGGAGTCTAGGGGTGCTGAGCCTGGGGGTGCGGAGTCTGGGGGTGCTGGGCCTGGGGGTGCTGAGCCTGGGGGTGCTGAGCCTGGGGGTGCTGTGCCTGGGGGTGCTGTGTCTGGGGGTACTGAGCCTGGGGGTGCTGAGCCGGGAGGTGCCGAGCCTGGAGGTGCTGTGCCTGGGGGTGCTTCGTCTCAACGGGAGCCGCTCTCTCCACAGGAGCTACGTGAGTGGTTTGCCCGGCGCTGGAGGCGTGCCGCTGGTGCTGGTGGTTCTTCGGCTGCGGAGGGCGCTGCTGCCACGCGACCTGGCGGTGCTCGTCCTGTGGGTGCTGGAGCTGCTGGGTCTGAGTGTTCTCCTGGAGCTGGTCCTGCTGAGGACGTTGGCGCTGAGCCTGCGGTTGGTGGTCCGACTGACGGTGCTCCTGGTGCTGCTGCTGGAGGTTCTGGAGCTTCTGGTGGTTCTGCTGGAGGTGCTGCTGGAGTGGGTGCTCCTGCCGGGGGTGCTGGTGCTGTTCCTGCTGTTTCTGGCGTCGCCGCGCGGCCTCGACCGTACTTCGTTCCGCTCCTGCAGCAGGTTCTTGGTCTTACACCTCCTCCTCCTTCCTTAGAGGGTCCGCAGCCTGTCCGGTCACAGCCACAGCTACAGCCTGCCTCCCCTTTGCCTGCTCCTTCTCCCTACGCTGGTCCGACTGGAGGTCTTACTGAGCGTCGTGAGCCTGCGTCTCGTCCTGCGTCGCCTGTTCGTACTGAGCGCGCTAGTGGTCGCGGGTCGCGTCAGCGTCCTCCTCCTGTCCCTGGCACGCACCGGATGTCACTGCGTCCGTCCACTGCTCCTCTGCGTGCCCCTTTGCCTTCTCCTCCTGCTTCCTCTCTTCCTGCTCTTGCCGACCCGGAGTCGGACTCTCTTCGTGCTGCCAGTCCTACTGTCACGCGTCTCCTTGCTACTGCTGTCACTGACCCTTCCTTCGAGTCGTCTGCTGCGTCTGCCCTTGTCACTGAGCTTGTCGACTTTGCTGCGCGCTGTCGTCTAGACTACGCTGCTCGTCTTGTCGCTGAGTCTGAGTCCGCCTGTCCTCCGTCCGTCGGGGGTGAGTGTGCCCTTGGCACGGACGTCCTAGAGGACAGGCAGGAGGAGTTCCAGTGTCTAGCCGCTGCTTCACCTCGTCTCGCGTCTGTACTGCTAGCCCCTGAGGGAGACCCGGATGCACTAGACATCCCGACTCCGCGTTCTTACGCGGAGGCCGTAGAGGGTCCCTACTCCTCTCAGTGGCAGGCAGCTATGGATGCAGAGATGGCTTCCTGGAAGTCCACAGGCACCTACGTTGACGCGGTTCCCCCTCCTGGGGCGAACATCGTCAGTGGCATGTGGATCTTCAGGGTGAAGCGGCCGCCGGGCTCGCCGCCTGTCTTCAAGGCGCGTTACGTGGCTCGTGGCTTCAGTCAGCGGCAGGGAGTTGACTACTTTCAGACCTTCTCTCCCACCCCGAAGATGACCACTCTTCGGGTGCTGCTGCACATTGCCGCTCAGCGCGACTACGAGCTTCACTCTCTCGACTTCAGCACTGCGTTCCTGCAGGGTAGCCTGCACGAGGAGATCTGGCTGCGCCGTCCGCCTGGCTTCACTGGGACTTTCCCTCCTGGCACCCAGTGGAGCCTCCGACGGCCAGTCTACGGTCTCCGCCAGGCACCGCGTGAGTGGCACGACACACTGAGGACTACGCTTGCGGCTCTTGGGTTTGCTCCTTCTACTGCTGACCCGTCGCTGTTTCTTCGCACCGACACTTCCCTGCCGCCGTTCTACATCCTCGTGTACGTCGACGACTTGGTCTTTGCCACAGCGGACACTGCTGGACTCGCCTACGTGAAGTCCGAGCTGCTGAAGAGACACACGTGCACAGACCTGGGTGAACTGCGCAGCTACCTTGGCTTGCAGATCACTCGGGACAGAGCACGCCGCACCATTACCCTGACTCAGTCACACATGGTGCAGCAGGTCCTTCAGCGCTTCGGCTTCACGTACTCCTCGCCTCAGGCCACTCCTCTGCCTACTCGCCACTCACTCTCAGCTCTGCCTTCGGATGAGTCCGTAGAGTCGAGTGGTCCGTATGCAGAGCTTGTTGGCTGCCTCATGTACCTGATGACCTGCACTCGACCTGACCTTGCATACCCTCTGAGCATCCTTGCACGCTATGTTGCTCCTGGGAGACACCGACCAGAGCACATGGCTGCAGCGAAGAGGGTATTGCGCTACCTGTGCAGTACGTCGGGCATGGGGCTAGTGCTTGGAGGGCGGAGTCCAGTGGTCCTTACTGGGCACGCAGACGCTTCTTGGGCTGACGACCAGGCTACGCAGCGGTCGTCACAGGGTTACACCTTCAGCCTTGGTTCCGGCTCTGTCTCGTGGCGGTCTACTCGCTCGTCTTCGGTTCTCGGCTCCAGTTGTGAGGCTGAGATCTACGCCGGGGCCATGGCTGCACAGGAGCTTCGCTGGCTCACCTACCTGCTGACTGACCTTGGAGAGCTGCCTCGTTCTCCTCCAGTGCTGTACGTAGACAACAAGGCCATGTTGGCCTTGTGTCGAGAGCAGCGCTTGGAGCACAGAACGAAGCACATTGCTCTCCGCTACTTCCTTGCTCGTGAGCTGCAGCAGCGTGGTCAGTTGCGACTTGCTTACGTGGCCTCTGAGGCCAACACTGCTGATGTGTTCACCAAGGCACTTGCGCCTTGCGACCATCAGCGCTTTTGTACCCAGCTGGGTCTTGTACCTGTCTTGCCTCACTTGCTCTCTTCTTGACTTTACTTGTACTTTGACATATATATACCTGCTCTTGCTTGTCTAGTTTTATATATATGTCTTTACTCCTGCATGTGAACTGGCCTCTGGCCTTGCTCTTGTGCTCGGACTGTGTGGTGACTTTGTGATCCACCCTGAGCTTGTTTTGCTTTGCTTGACTGGTCTTGTGACCCCTTGTTCTCCCCCACTTTGCCTATGGGGGTGTGTCAGATTATTATAGCTGATGCATGTTTGTAGGCTATAGTGGGGTAGCACATATGGGGTACAGTTTGCTAGGGTTGTATTTGTACCCAACTCTGACTTAGTCAATTCATTCCTCTGCTCATAGTTTCACATTAGTTACCTTTCAAACCCTTACGTTCACTCGATTAATATATTTCCTACCTTATATTTGAGTGAGACCACTAGATTCCGTGTACTATGCGAGATCTGAGCGGTTCCGTTCTCCGAGGCATTTGCACTCTAAGTTCCCATACTGAGTGACCTGGCCAATGCACCATTTTTCGTATACATATGCATTAGATTCATTTCGAACCTTATTAGCTCACTAGGTTTATATATTTCCCACCTTTGGATCGAGTCAGACCGCTAGATTCCCTCTATTTTTTGAGAAACGAGCGTTTCCGTTCTCCCTGGCCCCACTTGCACTATAAGTGCGAAATGCCGGCCAGACTGGCCGATGCACCATTTTCTCTAGACATGTGCGTTAGTTACCTTTCAAACCCTTACGTTCACTTGATGAATATATTTCCTACCTTATATTTGAGTGAGACCGCTAGATTCCCTCTACTTTTTGAGAAACGAGCGTTTCTGTTCTCCCTGGCCCCACTTGCACTATAAGTGCGAAATGCCGGCCAGACTGGCCGATGCACCATTTTCTCTACACATGTGCGTTAGTTACCTTTCAAACCCTTACGTTCACTCGATTAATATATTTCCTACCTTATATTTGAGTGAGACCACTAGATTCCGTGTACTATGCGAGATCTGAGCGGTTCCGTTCTCCCATGCATTTGCACTCTAAGTTCCCATACTGACCGACCTCGCCAATGCACCATTTTCCATATACATATGCATTAGATTCCTTTCAAACCTTATCAGCTCACTAGATTTATATATTTCCCACCTTCTGATTGAGTGAGACTGCTAGATTCCCTCTACTTTTAGAGAAACGAGCATTTCCGTTCTCCCTGGCCCCACTTGCACTATAAGTGCGAAACGCCGGCCAGACTGGCCGATGCACCATTTTCTCTACACATGTGCGTTAGTTACCTTTCAAACCCTTACGTTCACTCAATTAATATATTTCATACCTTATATTTGAGTGAGACCACTAGATTCCATGTACTATGCGAGATCTGAGCGGTTCCGTTCTCCCAGGCATTTGCACTCTAAGTTCCCATACTGACCGACCTGGCCAATGCACCATTTTTCGTATACATATGCATTAGATTCCTTTCGAACCTTATTGACTCACTAGGTTTATATATTTCCCACCTGCTGATCGAGTGAGACCGCTAGATTCCCTCTACTTTTTTAGAAACAAGCGTTTCCGTTCTCCCTGGCCCCACTTGCACTATAAGTGCGAAATGCCGGCCAGACTGGCCGATGCACTACTTTCTCTACACATGTGCATTAGTTACCATTCAAACCCTTACGTTCACTCGATTAATATATTTCCTACCTTATATTTGAGTGAGACCACTAGATTCCGTGTACTATGCGAGATCTCCGTTCTCCCAGGCATTTGCACTCTAAGTTCCTATACTGACCGACCTGGCCAATGCACCATTTTCCATATACATATGCATTAGATTCCTTTCAAACCTTATTAGCTCACTAGATTTATATATTTCCCACCTTCTGATCGAGTGAGACCGCTAGATTCCCTCTACTTTTTGAGAAACGAGTGTTTCCGTTCTCCCTGGCCCCACTTGCACTATAAGTACGAAATGCCGGCCAGACTGGCCGATGCACCATTTTCTCTACACATGTGCGTTAGTTACCTTTCAAACCCTTATGTTCACTCGATAAATATATTTCCTTCCTTATACTTGAGTCAGACCACTAGATTCCGTGTACTATGCGAGATCTGAGCGGTTCCGTTCTCCCAGGCATTTGCACTCTAAGTTCCCATACTGAGCGACCTGGCCAATGCACTATTTTCCATATACATATGCATTAGATTCCTTTCAAACCTTATTAGCTCACTAGATTTATATATTTCCCACCTTTTGATCGAGTGAGACCGCTAGATTCCCTCTACTTTTTGAGAAACGAGCGTTTCCGTTCTCCCTGGCCCCACTTGCACTATAAGTGCGAAATGCCGGCCAGACTGGCCGATGCACCATTTTCTCTACACATGTGCGTTATTTACCTTTCAAACCCTTACATTCACTCGCTTAATATATTTCCTACCTTATATTTGAGTGAGACCGCTAGATTCCCTCTCCTTTTTGAGAAACGAGCGTTTCTGTTCTCCCTGGCCCCACTTGCACTATAAGTGCGAAATGCCGGCCAGACTGGCCGATGCACCATTTTCTATACACATGTGCGTTAGTTACCTTTCAAACCCTTACGTTCACTCGATTAATATATTTCCTACCTTATATTTGAGTGAGACCACTAGATTCCGTGTACTATGCGAGATCTGAGCGGTTCCGTTCTCCGAGGCATTTGCACTCTAAGTTCCCATACTGACTGACCTGGCCAATGCACCATTTTTCGTATACATATGCATTAGATTCATTTCGAACCTTATTAGCTCACTAGGTTTATATATTTCCCACCTTTGGATCGAGTGAGACCGCTAGATTCCCTCTACTTTTTGAGAAACGAGCGTTTCCGTTCTCCCTGGCCCCACTTGCACTATAAGTACGAAATGCCGGCCAGACTGGCCGATGCACCATTTTCTCTAGACATGTGCGTTAGTTACCTTTCAAACCCTTACGTTCACTCGATGAATATATTTCCTACCTTATATTTGAGTGAGACCGCTAGATTCCCTCTACTTTTTGAGAAACGAGCGTTTCTGTTCTCCCTGGCCCCACTTGCACTATAAGTGCGAAATGCCGGCCAGACTGGCCGATGCACTATTTTCTCTACACATGTGCGTTAGTTACCTTTCAAACCCTTACGTTCACTCAATTAATATATTTCCTACCTTATATTTGAGTGAGACCACTAGATTCCGTGTACTATGCGAGATCTGAGCGGTTCCGTTCTCCCAGGCATTTGCACTCTAAGTTCCCATACTGACCGACCTCGCCAATGCACCATTTTCCATATACATATGCATTAGATTCCTTTCAAACCTTATCAGCTCA
The DNA here is from genome assembly GCA_948144175.1 of Closterium sp. NIES-65. Taxonomy (NCBI): domain Eukaryota; kingdom Viridiplantae; phylum Streptophyta; class Zygnematophyceae; order Desmidiales; family Closteriaceae; genus Closterium; species Closterium sp. NIES-65. The sequence goes on along the minus strand of CANXME010000511.1, from coordinate 57,667 downwards.
CTAGATTTATATATTTCCCACCTTCTGATTGAGTGAGACTGCTAGATTCCCTCTACTTTTAGAGAAACGAGCATTTCCGTTCTCCCAGGCCCCACTTGCACTATAAGTGCGAAACGCCGGCCAGACTGGCCGATGCACCATTTTCTCTACACATGTGCGTTAGTTACCTTTCAAACCCTTACGTTCACTCAATTAATATATTTCATACCTTATATTTGAGTGAGACCACTAGATTCCATGTACTATGCGAGATCTGAGCGGTTCCGTTCTCCCAGGCATTTGCACTCTAAGTTCCCATACTGACCGACCTGGCCAATGCACCATTTTTCGTATACATATGCATTAGATTCCTTTTGAACCTTATTGGCTCACTAGGTTTATATATTTCCCACCTGCTGATCGATTGAGACCGCTAGATTCCCTCTACTTTTTGAGAAACAAGCGTTTTCGTTCTCCCTGGCCCCACTTGCACTATAAGTGCGAAATGCCGGCCAGACTGGCCGATGCACTATTTTCTCTACACATGTGCACTAGTTACCATTCAAACCCTTACGTTCACTCGATTAATATATTTCCTACCTTATATTTGAGTGAGACCACTAGATTCCGTGTACTATGCGAGATCTCCGTTCTCCCAGGCATTTGCACTCTAAGTTCCTATACTGACCGACCTGGCCAATGCACCATTTTCCATATACATATGCATTAGATTCCTTTCGAACCTTATTAGCTCACTAGATTTATATATTTCCCACCTTCTGATCGAGTGAGACCGCTAGATTCCCTCTACTTTTTGAGAAACGAGCGTTTCCGTTCTCCCTGGCCCCACTTGCACTATAAGTACGAAATGCCGGCCAGACTGGCCGATGCACCATTTTCTCTACACATGTGCGTTAGTTACCTTTCAAACCCTTATGTTCACTCGATAAATATATTTCCTTCCTTATACTTGAGTGAGACCACTAGATTCCGTGTACTATGCGAGATCTGAGCGGTTCCGTTCTCCCAGGCATTTGCACTCTAAGTTCCCATACTGAGCGACCTGGCCAATGCACTATTTTCCATATACATATGCATTAGATTCCTTTCAAACCTTATTAGTTCACTAGTTTTTTAAATTTCCCACCTTTTGATCGAGTGAGACCGCTAGATTCCCTCTACTTTTTGAGAAACGAGCGTTTCCGTTCTCCCTGGCCCCACTTGCACTATAAGTGCAAAATGCCGGCCAGACTGGCCGATGCACCATTTTCTCTACACATGTGCGTTAGTTACCTTTCAAACCCTTACGTTCACTCGATTAATATATTTCCTACCTTTTATTTGAGTGAGACCGCTAGATTCCGTGTACTATGCGAGATCTGAGCGGTTCCGTTTTCCTAGGCATTTGCACTCTAAGTTCCCATACTGACCGACCTGGCCAATGCACCATTTTCCATATACATATGCATTAGATTCCTTTCAAACCTTATTAGCTCACTAGATTTATATATTTCCCACCTTCTGATTGAGTGAGACCACTAGATTCTCTTTACTTTTTGAGAAACGAGCGTTTTCGTTCTCCGTGGCCCCACTTGCACTATAAGTGCGAAATGCCGGCCAGACTGGCCGATGCACCATTTTCTCAACACATGTGTGTTAGTTACCTTTCAAACCCTTACGTTCACTCGATTAATATATTTCCTACCTTATATTTGAGTGAGACCACTAGATTCCGTGTACTATGCGAGATCTAAGCGGATCCGTTCTCCCAGGCATTTGCACTCTAAGTTCCCATACTGACCGACCTGGCCAATGCACTATTTTCCATATACATATGCATTCGATTCCTTTCGAACCTTATTGGCTCACTAGATTTATATATTTCCCACCTTCTGATCGATTGAGACCGCTAGATTCCCTCTACTTTTTGAGAAACGAGCGTTTCCGTTCTCCCTGGCCCCACTTGCACTATAAGTGCGAAATGCCGGCCAGACTGGCCGATGCACCATTTTCTCTACACATGTGCGTTAGTTACCTTTCAAACCCTTTTGTTCAATCGATAAATATATTTCCTACCTTATACTTGAGTGAGACCACTAGATTCCGTGTACTATGCGAGATCTGAGCGGTTCCGTTCTCCCAGGCATTTGCACTCTAAGTTCCTATACTGACCGACCTGGCCAATGCACTATTTTCCATATACATATGCATTAGATTCCTTTCAAACCTTATTAGCTCACTAGATTTATATATTTCCCACCTTCTGATCGAGTGAGACCGCTAGATTCCCTCTACTTTTTGAGAAACGAGCGTTTCCGTTCTCCCTGGCCCCACTTGCACTATAAGTGCGAAATGCCGGCCAGACTGGCCGATGCACCATTTTCTCTACACACGTGCGTTAGTTACCTTTCAAACCCTTACGTTCACTCGATTAATATATTTCCTACCTTATATTTGAGTGAGACCACTAGATTCCGTGTACTATGCGAGATCTGAGCGGTTCCGTTCTCCCAGGCATTTGCACTCTAAGTTCCCATACTGACCGACCTGGCCAATGCACCATTTTCCATATACATATGCATTAGATTCCTTTCGAACCTTATTAGCTCACTAGATTTATATATTTCCCACCTTCTGATCAAGTGAGACCGCTAGATTCCCTCTACTTTTTGAGAAACGAGCGTTTCCGTTCTCCCTGGCCCCACTTGCACTATAAGTGCGAAATGCCGGCCAAACTGGCCGATGCACCATTTTCTTTACACACGTGCGTTAGTTACCTTTCAAACCCTTACGTTCACTCGATTAATATATTTCCTACTTTATATTTGAGTGAGACCACTAGATTCCGTGTACTATGCGAGATCTGAGCGGTTCCGTTCTCCGAGGCATTTGCACTCTAAGTTCCCATACTGACTGACCTGGCCAATGCACTAATTTCCATATACATATGCATTAGATTCCTTTCAAACCTTATTATCTCACTAGATTTATATATTTCCCACCTTCTGATCGAGTGAGACCGCTAGATTCCCTCTACGTTTTGAGAAACGAGCGTTTCCGTTCTCCCTGGCCCCACTTGCACTATAAACGCAAAATGCCGGCCAGACTGGCCGATGCACCATTTTCTCTACACATGTGCGTTACTTACCTTTCAAACCCTTACGTTCACTCGATTAATATATTTCCTACCTTATATTTGAGTGAGACCACTAAATTCCGTGTACTATGCGAGATCTGAGCGGTTCCGTTCTCCTAGGCATTTGCACTCTACGTTCCCATACTGACCGACCTGGCCAATGCACCATTTTCCATATACATATGCATTAGATTCCTTTCAAACCATATTAGCTCACTAGATTTATATATTTCCCACCTTCTGATCGAGTGAGACCACTAGATTCCCTCTACTTTTTGAGAAACGAGCGTTTTCGTTCTCCCTGGCCCCACTTGCACTATAAGTGCGAAATGCCGGCCAGACTGGCCGATGCACCATTTTCTCTACACATGTGCGTTAGTTACCTTTCAAACCCTTACGTTCACTCGATTAATATATTTCCTACCTTATATTTGAGTGAGACCACTAGATTCCGTGTACTATGCGAGATCTAAGCGGATCCGTTCTCCCAGGCATTTGCACTCTAAGTTCCCATACTGACCGACCTGGCCAATGCACCATTTTCCATATACATATGCATTAGATTCCTTTCGAACCTTATAAGCTCACTAGATTTATATATTTCCCACCTTCTGATCGAGTGAGACCGCTAGATTCCCTCTACTTTTTGAGAAACGAGCGTTTCCGTTCTCCCTGGCCCCACTTGCACTATAAGTGCGAAATGCCGGCCAGACTGGCCGATGCACCATTTTCTCTACACATGTGCGTTAGTTACCTTTCAAACCCTTACGTTCACTCAATTAATATATCTCCTACCTTTTATTTGAGTGAGACCACTAGATTCCGTGTACTATGCGAGATCTGAGCGGTTCCGTTCTCCCAGGCATTTGCACTCTAAGTTCCCATACTGTCCGACCTGGCCAATGCACCATTTTCCATATACATATGCATTAGATTCCTTTTGAACCTTATTAGCTCACTAGATTTTTATATTTCCCACGTTCTGATCGAGTGAGACCGCTAGATTCCCTATCCTTTTTGAGAAACGAGCGTTTCCGTTCTCCCTGGCCCTACTTGCACTATAAGTGCGAAATGCCGGCCAGACTGGCCGATGCACCATTTTCTCTACACATGTGCGTTAGTTACCTTTCAAACCCTTATGTTCACTCGATTAATATATTTCCTACCTTATATTTGAGTGAGACCACTAGATTCCGTGTACTATGCGAGATCTGAGCGGTTCCGTTCTCCCAGGCATTTGCACTCTAAGTTCCTATACTGACCGGCCTGGCCAATGCACCATTTTCCATATACATATGCATTAGATTCCTTTCGAACCTTATTAGCTCACTAGATTTAAATATTTCCCACCTTCTGATCGAGTGAGACCGCTAGATTCCCTCTACTTTTTGAGAAACGAGCGTTTCCGTTCTCCCTGGCCCCACTTGCACTATAAGTGCGAAATGCCGGCTAGACTGGCCGATGCACCATTTTCTCTACACATGTGCGTTAGTTACCTTTCAAACCCTTACGTTCACTCGATTAATATATTTCCTACCTTATATTTGAGTGAGACCACTAGATTTTGTGTACTATGCGAGATCTAAGCGGTTCCGTTCTCCCAGGCATTTGCACTCTAAGTTCCCATGCTGACCGACCGGCCAACGCACCATTTTCCATATACATATGCATTAGATTCATTTCAACCCTTTTTAGCTCACTAGATTTATATATTTCCCACCTTCTGATCGAGTGAGACCGCTAGATTCCCTCTACTTTTTGAGAAACGAGCGTTTTCGTTCTCCCTGGCCCCACTTGCACTATAAGTGCGAAATGCCGGCCAGACTGGCCGATGCACCATTTTCTCTACACATGTGCGTTAGTTACCTTTCAAACCCTTACTTTCACTTGATTCATATATTTCCTACCTTATATTTGAGTGAGACCACTAGATTCCGTGTACTATGCGAGATCTGAGCGGTTCCGTTCTCCCAGGCATTTGCACTCTAAGTTCCCATACTGACCGACCTGGCCAATGCTGTGAAAGAAATTTGAACGAGAATAAATGTACGATGAATGAAGTGAGTACATATAGGAAACCCTGATCGGGTTGTACCCCCTATGGGATACCCCACTATAGCCTACACAAATATATAAGTTATAATGTTCTGACACACCCCCATAGGCAAAGTGGGGGAGAACAAGGGGTCGCAGGACCAGTCAAGCAAAGCAAAGCAAAGCTCAGGGTGGATCACAAAGTCACCACACATTCCGAGCACAAGTTCAAAGGCCAGAAGGCCATATCACATGCAAGATCACATATATATATATATATACAAGAGGCTAAGCAAGCAAGAGCAAGAGTATATATATGTGACAGTACAAGCAAGGTCAAGAAGTGAGCAAGTGAGGCAAGACAGGCACAAGACCGAGCTGAGTGCAGAAGTGCTGATGATCACAAGACGCAAGTGCCTTGGTGAAGACATCAGCAGTGTTGGCCTCAGAGGCCACGTACGCAAGCCGCAACTGTCCACACTGCTGTAGCTCACGAGCAAGAAAGTAGCGGAGAGCAATGTGCTTTGTTCTGTGCTCGAGTCGCTGCTCTCGACACAAGGCCAGCATGGCCTTGTTGTCTATGTACAGGACTGGAGGAGAACGAGGCGGCTCTCCAAGGTCGGTCAGCAGGTAGGTGAGCCAGCGAAGCTCCTGGGCAGCCATAGCCCCGGCGTAGATCTCATCCTCACAACTGGAGCCGAGAACAGAGGACGAGCGGGTAGCCCGCCACGAAACAGAGCCGGAACCAAGACTGAAAGTGTAACCCTGTGACGACCGCTGTGTAGCCTGGTCGTTAGCCCAAGAAGCGTCCGCGTGCCCAGTGAGGACCACTGGACTACGCCCTCCAAGCACTAGCCCCATGCCCGACGTACTGCACAAGTAGCGCAACACCCTCTTTGCTGCAGCCATGTGCTCTGGTCGGTGTCTCCCAGGAGCAACATAGCGTGCGAGAATGCTAAGAGGGTATGCAAGGTCAGGTCGTGTGCAGGTCATCAGGCACATGAGGTAGCCAACAAGCTCTGGATATGGGCCACTTGACTCTACGGACTCATCCGAAGGCAGAGCTGAGAGTGAGTGGCGAGTAGGCAGAGGAGTGGCCTGAGGCGAGGAGGACGTGAAGCCAAAGCGCTGAAGGACCTGCTGCACCATGTGTGACTGAGTCAGGGTAATGGTGCGGCGTGCTCTGTCCCGGGTGATCTGCAAGCCAAGGTAGCTGCGCAGTTCACCCAGGTCAGTGCACGTGTGTCTCTTGTGCAGCTTGAACTTCACGTAGGCGAGTCTAGCAGTGTCAGCTGTGGCAAAGACGAAGTCGTTGACGTACACGAAGATGTAGAACGGCGGTAGAGAGGTGTCGGTGCGCAAAAACAGCGACGGGTCGGCAGTAGAAGGAGCAAACCCAAGTGCCGCCAGTGTAGTCCTCAGTGTGTCGTGCCACTCACGTGGCGCCTGGCGGAGACCGTAGACTGGACGCCGGAGACTCCACTGGGTACCACGAGGGAACGACCCAGTGAAGCCAGGTGGGCGGTGCAGCCATATCTCCTCGTGCAGGCTGCCCTGCAAGAAAGCAGTGCTGAAGTCGAGAGAGTGCAGCTCGTAGTCACGGCGAGCAGGAACGTGCAGCAGTACCCAAAGAGTGGTTATCTTCGGGGTAGGGGAGAAGGTCTGAAAGTAGTCAACTCCCTAAACCCTAAACCGCTGACTGAAGCCACGAGCCACGTAACGCGCCTTGAAGACAGGCGAAGAACCCGGCGGCCGCTTCACCCTGAAGATCCACATGCCACTTGCTGTCCCCCAAAACCCTAAACCCTAAACCCTAAACCCTAAACCCTGCAGGAGTGGAGCGAAGTACGGTCGAGGTCGCGTGGCGACGCTAGAAACAGCAGGGATAGCACCAGGACCCCCAGCAGGAGTACCCGCTCCAGCGGCACCTCCAGCAGCTCCAGCACCTCCAGCAGCACCTCCAGCAGCTCCAGAAGCACCCCCAGCAGGACCGCCAGTGGTAGTCTCAGCGCCAACACCCTCAGGAGCACCAGCTCCAGTCGAACCTGCAGGCCCAGCAGCTCCAGTACTCCCAGGACGAGCACCTCCGGGACCCGCGTCAGCAGTACCCTCAGTAGTCGACGAACCTCCAGCAGCAGCAGCACGGCTCCAGTGCTGGGCAAACCACTCGCGCAGATCCTGTGGAGAGAGAGGCTCCCGGCGAGATGAAGCACCCGGAGAACCTCCAGGCGGAGCACCTCCATGCACAGCACCCCCAGGTCCAGCACTCCCACGCAAAGCACCCCCAGGCTCAGCACCCCCAGGCTCAGCACCCCCAGGGCCAGCACCCCCAGGCCCAGTACCCCCAGGCGTAGCACCCCCAGGCTCAGCACCCCCAGGCTCAGCACCCCTAGGCTCAGCACCCCCAGTAGCCGAAGAACCTCCAGCACCTGCAGCACGGCTCCAGCGCCGGGGAAACCACTCGCGCAGCTCGTGTGGAGAGAGTGGCACCATGCGAGACGAAGCACCCAGAGAACCTCCAGGCGGAGCACCTCCAGGCTCAGCACCCCCAGGCCCGGCACCCCCAGGCAAAGCACCCCCAGGCGTAGCACCCCCAGGCTCAGTACCCCCACGCTCAGCACTCTCAGCAGCACCAGAGTCACCAGTGACCTCGACAGGCTCGACTGCGTCTACCTGGGACACACCTGAAGGGGCAAGACCCTGAGGGGGGAGGGGGTCTACCAAGGGGGGACCTGGTACAAGGAAGAGCGGGGGCGGGGGGAGGGACGGAGTGCGGTAGGGGAAGAGGCGGTAGTAGGGGACCGACTTGTCAAACGTGACGTCCTGGGAGGACAGAACATGGCGAGAGGTGGGGTGGTAGAACTGCTACCCAGGCGCGTCAGGGGGGAACCACAGGAAGACGCAAGGAGCAGCACAAGGGGACAGTTTGTCCGCAGACAAGTTGCGGACAAACGGCCGAGATCCTCAGACCCAGAACGCTGACGCATCGACAACCTTCCCCGTCCACAGCAAGGCTGGGGAGGTCTCCGGCCTGGAGACTGTGGGGTGAAGGTTGATCTGATGCGCCGCGTACCTCACCGCAAACGGCCACAGAAAATGGGGGGCAGCCGCATGCATCATAGACGTACGAGCGACATCCCTGACCATGCCAATGCGGCGCTCAGCTGGAGACGAGCTGTGCGGATCCAGTCGATCAGCACCTCAGTCGCAAGGGGAAGACTGCGGTGTAACGCGAGTAGTCGTCAACAACTAGCAGGAAGAAGCGCTCGTGACCCTGTCCACGGACGCGGGCAGGGCCCCACACGTCCATGTGAATCGTCTGCAACGGGGCCTCTGCCGGAGGAAACTAGGAGGAGTGAGGGGCAGCACGCTGGCGCCCCTCGACACAGGGGACACAGGTAGGGCCAGGGCCCTGAGGAAGGGGAGGGAGGGACCGGGGGAGACCAGAAACAAGAAGACGAGAGGCCATGCCTCTGAGCCGAAGCAGAGAGGGGTGACCAAGGCGGTGGTGCCAGAGGAGAGTCTCGTGAGACAGGAGACGACACGAACAGGGGGCAAACTCAGGACCAGACCTGGACGCTGCAGCAAACACCTGACCCGACGCAGCTACCCTACCAGACTCAGTAACTGGAGGAGATGCAGTAGTCAGTTTGTACAGGCTCGACCCCGGCCGACGAGTAGACATGGCCAGGTGTCGGCCTGTCCGAGCGTCTGTGCAGTGGGTCACCCGCTGACTTGCAGGAGTGAACTGGTGAACCCCCGCATCCTGCAGGTCAGCACCACTCACTAAGTTCGTAGAGAACGAGGGGAGGTAAAGACCAGACAGGGTGCCAGAGGGGGCCGCCGGACACGGGAGGACAGTGGAGAAGTGAGCAAGGACAGGGCCCCTAGAGGGGTCTGCTAGAGAGACTGCAACTGGTGGACCAAGCGGCGTGAGTGTGGTGCGGTATCGAAACAAGGAGCGGGAAGCCCCCGAGTCAAGGGTGAAGGTGTGAGAGGCCGGAGACGACGCGGTACCTGAGAGAGCTCTCAGAAGTATGAAACAGGAATGATTGACTAGAATGGCAGTTGGGTACAAATAGGTCAAAACCTAACCCTAGAATTGTGTACCCCCTATAGGCTAACCCACTGTAGCCTAAACTAACACAACATATATAATGTTTGACACACCCCCATAGGCAAAGTGGGGGAGAAATAGGGGTCACAAGACCAGTCAAGGCAAAGCAAGGCAAAACAAGCTCAGGGTGGATCTCAAGGATACCACACAAATTCCGAGCACAAGCAAGTGGTCACAAGACCAGTTCACATGCAGATATATAATAGAGCAAAAGGTACAATGATCAGCACCTAACAAGAGAAAACATGCAGGTATATATATAGAGATCACAGTACAAACAGTCTCAAGAAGTAAGCAAGTGAGGTCCAGTAGGCACAAGGCCTAGAAGAGTGCAAAAGCGCTGATGGTCACAAGGCTGAAGCGCCTTGGTGAACACATCAGCAGTGTTGGCCTCAGAGGCCACGTAACGCAGGCAAAGCTGACCACGCTGCTGCAGCTCTCGAGCAAGGAAGTAACGCAAAGCAATGTGCTTCATTCTGTGCTCCTGACACAAGGCAATGGCTGCCTTATTGTCGACGTACAGCACTGGAGGAGAACGAGGCTGCTCTCCAAGGTCGGTCAGCAAGTAGGTGAGCCAGCGTAGCTCCTGGGCCGCCATGGCTCTGGGGTAGATCTCAGCCTCACAACTGGAGCTGAGAACAGAAGAAGAGCGAGTAGAACGCCAAGAAACAGAACCAGAGCCAAGACTGAAGGAGTAACCCTGAGACGACCGCTGAGTAGCCTGGTCGTGTGCCCAAGAAGCGTCTGAGTGCCCAGTGAGAACAACTGGGACTCGCCCTCCAAGCACTAGCCCCATGCCCGACGTACTGCACAAGTAGCGCAACACCCTCTTAGCTGCATCCATGTGCTCCTTCCGGTGACGGCCGGGAGCGACATAGCGTGCAAGAATGCTGAGAGGGTATGCAAGGTCTGGTCGAGTGCAGGTCATCAGGTACATGAGGCAACCCACAAGCTCTGGATACGGGCCACTCGGCTCTACAGACTCATCCGAACGCAGAGCTGAGAGCGAGTGACCCGTAGGCAGAGGAGTGGGCTGAGGCGAGGAGTACGTGAAGCGCAAGCGCTGAAGGACCTGCTGCACCATGTGTGACTGAGTTAAGGTGATGGTGCGGCGTGCTCTGTCCCGGGTGATCCGCAAGCCAAGATAGCTTGTCAGTTCACCCAGGTCTGTGCACGTGTGACTCTTCTGCAGCTCCGACTTCACGTGGGCGAGTGCCACAGTGTCAGCAGTAGCAAAGACCAAGTCGTCGGCGTACACAAGGACGTAGAACGGCGGCAGTGAGGTGTCGGTGCGTAGAAACAGCGACGGGTCAGCAGTAGAAGGCGCGAACCTAAGAGCCGCGAGCGTAGTCCTCACTGTGTCGTGCCACTCACGAGGCGCCTCGCAGAGACCGTAGACTGGCCGTCGGAGGCTCCACTGGGTACCAGGAGGGAACGACCCAGTGAAGCCAGGTGGACGGCGCAGCCAGATCTCCTCGTGCAGGCTGCCATGCAGGAAAGCTGTGTTGAAGTCAAGCGAGTGGAGCTCGTAGTCACGCTGAGCGGCGACGTGCAGCAGAACCTGAAGAGTGGTCATCTTCCGGGTCGGGGAGAAGGTCTGGAAGAAGTCAACTCCCTCTCGCTGACTGAAGCCTCGTGCAACGTAACGCGCCTTGAAGACAGGCGGAGAGCCCGGCGGCCGCTTCACCCTGAAAATCCACATGCCACTGACGATGTTCGCCCCAGGTGGGGGAACCTCGTCGACGTAGGTGCCAGTGGATTTCCAGGAAGCCATCTCTGTGTCTATGGCTCACTGCCACTGAGAGGAGTAGGGACCGGCCATCGCCTCTGCGTAAGAGCGTGGGGTCGGGATGTCTGGTGCATCCGGGTCTCCCTCAGGGGCAACAAGCATGGACACGAGATGGGGCAAAGCGGCAGCAAAGCACTCAAACTCCTCCTGCCTGTCCTCAAGGACGTCAGTGCCAAGAGCACACTCACCCCCGACGGACGGAGGACAGCGAGACTCAGACTCAGCAACTAGGCTAGAAGCGTAGTCAAGACGACAGCGAGCAGCAAAGTCGACAAGCTCAGCAACTAAGGCGGACGCAGCAGCAGTCTCAAAGGAAGGGTCAGTGACAACAGTAGCCAGGAGACGCGTGACAGTAGGACTGGCAGTACGAAGAGAGTCTGACTCAGGGTCAGCAAGAGCAAGAAGAGAAGAAGTAGGAGGAGACGGCAGTGGGATACGCTGTGGAGCAGTGGACGGACGAAGTGCCATCCGGTGAGTGCCCGGGACAACAGGAAGACTCTGACGCTGGACACGACTGCTAGAGAGAGCAGTGCGGACAGGTGACGCAGGGCGAGACTCAGGCTCACGACCCTCAATAAGACCTCCAGTCGGACCAGTGTAAGGAGCAGGACCAGGGAGAGAGGAGGCAGACGGTAGCTGCGACTGCAGCTGGACAGACGGAGGACACGCTAAGGAGAGAGGAGGACAAGGAGGAGGGAGCTGACCAAGAACCTGCTGCAGGAGCGGAACGAAGTACGGTCGGGACCGAGCACCGACACTAGAGTCAGAAGGAACACTCGCCCCAGGGTCCGCAGCAGCAGCGGCGGCTCCACTACCCGGGTCCTCAGCACCAGCGGCAGCTCCTACGGCCGGGCTGTCAGCACCAGCAGCACCTCCAACGCCCGGGTCTGTAGCACCAGCAGCAGCTCCAACGCCCAGGCTGTCAGCACCAGCAGTAGCTCCAACGCCCGGGTCTGCAGCACCAGCAGCAGCTCCAACGCCCAGGCTGTCAGCACCAGCAGTAGCTCCAACGCCCGGGTCTGCAGCACCAGCAGCAGCTCCAACGCCCGGGTCCTCAGCACAAGCAACAGCTCCAACACCCGGGTCCTCAGTACCAACAGCAGCTCCAACGTCCGGGTCTGCAGTACCAGCGGCAGCTCCAACTCCTGGGTCCTCAGTACCAACAGCACCTCCAACGCCCGGGTCTGCAGCACCAGTGGCAGGTCCAGCGCAAGTGGGGTCCGCAACACGAGGTACGCCACTCCGAAGCGTGCAGCGTCGCTCGTACCACTCACAGATCCGCTCGCGGGAGGGGAGCTCCCTAACTGGAGAAGAAGCACTAGTACCAGTCCCAGCAGTACGTCCGGCACGAGTGGAACCTCTCCGGAGGCTGCAGTACTCTAAGTACCATGTACGCAGCTGCTCCGAGGAGAGGGCTCCTCCAGGAGTAGGACTCACAGGGCCAGTACCTCCAGACCCAGAACCCCCAGACTCCGGACTCTACGGCTCAGCACCACGAGGCTCCACACCCCTAGACTCCACACCCCCAGGCTCCACACCCCCAGGCTCAGCACCCCCAGGCTCCACACCCCCAGGCCCAGCACCCCCAGGCTCAGCACCCCCGGCTCAGCACCCCCAGGCTCAGCACCCCCAGGCTCAGCACCCCCAGGCTCAGCACCCCCAGGCCCAGCACCCCTAGGCTCAGCACCCCCAGGCTCAGCCACCCTAGCAGGACGAGAGTCGACAGCTACCTCAACAGGCTCAACCGGGTCTACCTGAGACACACCTGAGGGAGCGGCACCCTGAGGGGGGAGGGGGTCTGCAACAGCAGCACTTGGCGCAAGGAAGAGAGGCAGGGGGGGAAGCGGGGCAGTGCGGTAGGGGAAAAGGCGGTAGTAGGGGACGGACTCGTCAAAAGTGACGTCCTGGGAGTGCAAGACTCGGCGCGAGGTGGCGTGGTAAAACTGCCAACCGGACGCGTCCGGGACAAAGCCGAGGAAGACGCAGGGAACAGCACGGAAGGAGAGCTTGTCCGCAGACGTATCGCGGACAAAAGCTCGAGACCCACAGACCCGGAAACGCGACGCATCGCCAACCTCCCCCGTCCACAGCAGCGTGGGCGAGGTTTCCGGCAAGGAGACACAGGGCCAGAGGTTGAGCTGGTGCGCAGCGTACCGGACCGCAAACGGCCACAGAAAGTGGGGGGCAGCCGCATGGATCAAGGAGGTACGGGCGACCTCCATGACCAGGCCAATGCGGCGCTCCGCAACCCCATTCTGCTGTGGAGAGGCCGGAAGCGTGAACGACTGCTCAATGCCGTGCTCAGCACAGAAGGCTGCCAAGAGGTCGGAGGAGAACTCACCTCCTCTGTCAGAGTGCAAGCGCAGGACAGGAAAGTCCGAGCGAAAACGCTCGCTGAGCTGGAGACGGGCTCTGCGGATCCAAGGAATCAAGACATCAGGGACCTCACCCTTGGTGCGCAAGGGGAAGACCGTGGTGTAGCGTGAGTAGTCGTCACCAACTATCAGGAAGTACCTCTCCTGACCCTGACCACGGACGCGGGCTGGGCCCCACACGTCCATGTGGAGCGTCTGCAAAGGAGCAGTCGTCGGGGGAAACGAGGAGGAGTGAGGAGCGGCGCGCTGCCGCCCCTCGACACAGGGAAGGCAGGGAGGAGCAGGCAAGGGTGGGAGGGGAGGGAGGACCCTGGGAAGACCAGAGACAAGGTACCGGGAGTGCATGGCACGAAGGCGCTGCACAGACGGGTGGCCAAGTCGGTGGTGCCAGAGGACAGTGTCGTGCGCTAGAGAGCGACACGAGCAGGGGGCAGACAGTTGACCTGACGCGGACGCAAACGCAGACGCAGACGCAGCGAACTGAGGGGAGGCAGTAGTCAGTGTGTACAGGTCCGGCCCCGGCTGCCGAGTGAAGGTAGCCAAGTGACGGCCCGTACGAGCACACGTGCAGTGGGTCACGCGCTCGTAGGCAGGGGTGAACTGGTGAACACCCCCGTCCTGGAGAGCACATCCTGCCACCAAGTTCGTAGAGAACGAGGGGAGGTGGAGACCTGACAGTGTGCCCGACGGGACCGCAGGGCAGGGAAGGACAGTGGAAGAGGTCGCAATGACCGGACCCCCAGAGGGGTCAGCAAGCGCGACTGCAACTGGCCGAGCAAGCGGCTCAAGGGCAGTGCGGTCACGAAAGAAGCAGCGAGAAGCACCTGAGTCCAGTGTGAAGGTGTGTAGTGCGGCAGTCGACACAGTACCAAGGGGGGGAGACACACGAGCACCTAGAGCAGCAGCCTCACCAGCACCTGGGGTAGCCGACACGCGAGTACCTGGAGCTGCAGACGCACTGGCCCTAATGCCCGGGTCGGGCGGCACACACAAGTACTCGGCACCCTCTCCACTAGTAGACATCACATACATGGCAGATAGAATAGCATCAAAGTCTAGAGCATAGATATCAATCCCCTTCTTCAGGAGATCAAACCAGCGGGGCAGCTCACTGGCCTGAGGGAACTGAACACGCCAAGCGTTGTCGAGACAAGAAAAGCAGCGCTGTGTGGCGTGCGGTCGTCCACACTGCTGACCAGTGCGGTCACCAGTGCGAATGACGTACGTGCAGCTAAGACCACCCCCACCCCCGTGCTGAGAGTACCACTCACGGACCTCCTGGGGCGAGGGAGTGTGCTGCTAGCCCTGGCCACCGCCAGTGCTTCCACGGCCACCACCACCGCTGCCACCTCCTCGACCACCCCAACCCCTGCCACCGCCTCGTCCACGGCCACCCCAACCGCCGCCTCCACTCCTGCCACCTCCCCCGCCGCCGCCGCCACCACCCCCACCGCTACCACTCGCCCCTCCAACCGAGCCACCACCCCCACTGCCTCCACCGCCCCCACCACCGCCTCCCCCGCCGTCACCGCTACCACCCTTGCCCCCCTTGCCCTTGCCGCTGTGGCGCCCGCTCGAGGCGGACGCAGCGCCGACCTTCTCAGCACCGAGAAGGTCGACAGCAGCAGCAGAGGCAACACAGGGAAGAAGGGGGGGAAGGAGAACACCCCTCAAAGAACGGGGTACGGGGGTCACCACGAGAGGCACCTACAGCGACTATGCTAGTCTCAGCTGCAAGGAGCTCCTTCTCGAGGAGGGCAATGGTGAGCTCAGTGGGGCAACGAGCTAGGAAGTGGCCCCTGACAGCACACAGAGTGTCAGGGAGGCGGGTGACTAGGTGGTAGAGAGTGAGCCAGAGTGGAGGGGGGTGCGTGGTAAGGAACTCAGCAGGCATGGCGGCACGGAAGCGGGCCTCACTAGTGCGGAGGTGCGTGATGAGGTCAGCGACTGTGTGAAAGGAGGACAGGTCGGGAAACAGGTAGGGGAGGGAGAGACGGCCTAGTGCGGCAGAGGCAGGTGAGGAGTAACGAGCAACGACAGCTGTTACAGTGCCTGTGCAGTCTTGTGCTGGCCAAAGTGCTCGCGTTCGTCTATTGGCAGGGAGTTGCGAATGGCGAAGCGAGCGTGGGCATCACGAGTCTGCCACTGTGAGCGAGCAGTGCTGCCAGCAGTAGCAGCAGGGGCAGTGACATTGCCTAGGGCGTGATCGTACAGTGAGATGTCATCCTTGGCTGTGAGCTGTAGGTAGAGGTGCAGGTCATCGAGCCAGGTGTCAGACTTCACAGGGCGGCCCTCAGCATCGAACACAAGAACCTGTGGGCTAGCCATAGGAACAGTAGACTAGCAGCAGTAGCAGTAGTAGTAGCAGTAGCAGAAGTAGGTAGGACGAACCAGATAGGGCAGGGCGGCGCGGCTCGGTGCAGCTCGGGTCGCGGCTCGGCTGGATGGCGCGGCTCGGCTGGGTAGGGCGGCGCGGCTCGGTGAGGGCGGCGCGGCTCGGTTCGGGTCGCGCGGCTCGGCTCGGGTCGTGCGGTTCGCCCGGGTCGCGCTGTGAGAGGCTAGCGCGGGGCCGACGGGGGGCCTTAAGGGGCTAGCGCGGGGCCTGAGCGGGCCGTTAGAGGCTAGCGCGGGGCCGCACGGGGCCTGCTTGGGGCTAGCGCGGGGCCGTTCGGGGGCCGTGAGAGGCTAGCGCGAGGCCGACGGGGGGCCTTAAGGGGCTAGCGCGGGGCCTGAAGGGGCCGTTCGGGGCTAGCGCGGGGCCGCACAGGGCCGTTCGGGGCTAGCGCGGGGCCGCACGGGGCCGTTCGGGGCTAGCGTGGGGCCGTTCGGGGGCCGTTAGAGGCTAGCGCGGGGCCGACGGGGGCCCGAAGGGGCTAGCGCGGGGCCTAAGGGGCTGTGAGAGGCTAGCGCGGGGCCGCGCGGGGCCTTAAGGGGCTAACGCGGGGCCTGAAAGGGGGGCCGTAAGAGGCTAGCGTGGGGCCGACGGGGCCTCTAGGGATGTAAGCGCGGGGCCGAAGAGGTCGCTAAGGGGCGATGCGGCCGTGAGGGGCCTTAAGAGGCTAGCGCGAGGGCCTCAAGGGGCCGTAAGAACGAGGCGCCCTAGGCGCAGGTAGTGAGACAGGTAGTGGTGGGCCCTTAAAAAATTCGGTCCTAGCGAAGGACCTGCTCTGAAACCATCTCAGAAGTATGAAACAGGAATGATTGACTAGAATGGCAGTTGGGTACAAATAGGTCAAAACCTAACCCTAGAATTGTGTACCCCCTATAGGCTAACCCACTGTAGCCTAAACTAACACAACATATATAATGTTTGACAAGAGCAGACTCACCCGCACCTGAGGAAGCAGACTCACTAGCACCTAGAGCAGCAGCCGCACCTGTACCTGGAGCAGGAGACACACTAGCACCCAGAGCAGCAGCCGCACCAGCAGCTAGAGCAGCAGGCTCTATACCCGAGTCAGGCGGTACGCACAGGTGACCGGCACGGTCAGCACTAGTAGGCAATGCATACATGGCAGTGAGAATAGCATCATAGTCAAGAGCAAATATATCTACCCTCTGCCTAAGCAACTCCACCCAGTCGGGGAGCTTAGCCTCGTCGCCAAACTAGGTACGCCAGGCGTCGTTCAGACGGGCGAAGCAGCGGGACGGTGTATGACTAGGCGTCCCACAAGGCTGACCAGTCCGAGCACCAGTGCGAATCACGTAAGAGCAGCGAACAGAACTGAGAGACCCTCTACTCTGAGCGTACCACTCACGAAGCTGCTGGGGCGTGAGAGACGCGCATGGGCGTCGCTGGAGCTGCATCTGGCCGCCGCCAGTAGAAGCAGGAGCAGGAGTAGCAGCAGTAAGGAAGGCAGCCAAGCAAGTTGCAGGCAGCGCGCTAGTAAGGCAGGGGCTCACCAGTGGTGGGAAGAGCAGGCTCGACGACTCGGTGACTCGGCGACTCGGCGGCACGGCGGCACTGCAGCAACTGCGACTCGGCGGCTCGGGCGACCCAGGCGGCTCGGCTGCTCGGGCGACTCGGGCGGCTCAGCGGCTCGGCGGCTCGGGTGGCTCGGGCGGCTCGGGCGGCTCGGGCGGCTCGGGCGGCTCGGGCGGCTCAGGCGGCTTGGCTGCTCTACGGCTCAGCAACTGGGCTGCTCAGCGGCTCGGCTACGGCTCGGCTGCTGGGCTGCTCGGCGGCTTGGTGGGGGGGGCGGCTCGGCAATGCAGCAGGCGACGGGCCGGGGCAGCTGCGCGGGGCCGGGACGGGCGGTGCACGGGCGGCGTGGGGCCGGGACGGCGGCGCGGTGCCGGAACGGGCGACGTGGGGCCGGGACGGGCAGCGCACGAGCGGAGTGGGGGCCGGGACGACGGCGCGGGGCCGGGACGGGCGGTGCACGTGCGGCGTGGGGCCGGGACGGCGGCGCGCTGCCGGAACGGGCGGCGCACAGGCGGCGTGGGGCCGGGACGGGCGGCGCACGGGCGGAGTGGGGGCCAGGACGACGGCGCGGGGCCGGGACGGGCGGCTCACGGGCCTCGACGGGCTGGAGCACCGGCGCGCGGTCCGACCGCGCGCGGGCGGCTAAGGGCCGGGACGGGCGGCGCGCGGGCGGCTAGGGGCCAGGACGGGCGGCGCGCGGGCGGCTAGGGGCCAGGACGGGCGGCACGCGGGCGTCTAAGGGCCAGGACGGGCGGCTAAGGGCCGGGACGGGCGGCGCGCTGGCGTCTAAGGGCCGGGACAGGCGGCGCACGTACGGTTAGGGGTCGGGACGAGCGGCGCGCGGGCGGCTAGGGGCCGGGACGAGCGGCGCGCCAGAAAAGAAAGAGGCCGCGCGCCCCGAGGCGCGCACCAAAAAACAAATCGCCGCGCGCCTACGCCGAGATTGAAAATGCGTCGCACGCCACGGGGCGTGCTACAGAGCATGTAGCAGCGGAAGCCATGGTACCCACAGGCCGAGAGCGTAACCGCTTTGAAACCATGTGAAAGAAACTAGAACGAGAATGAATGTACGATGAATGAAGTGAGTACATATAGGAAATCCTGATCGGGTTGTACCCCCTATGGGATACCCCACTATAGCATACACAAATATATAAGCTATAATGTTCTGACAATTAGCTCACTAGATTTCTATATATTCCCACCTTCTGATCGAGTGAGACCGCTAGATTCCCTATACTTTTTGAGAAACGAGCGTTTCCGTTCTCCCTGGCCCCACTTGCACTAGAAGTGCGAAATGCCGGCCAGACTGGCCGATGCACCATTTTCTCTACACATGTGCGTTAGTTACCTTTCAAACCCTTACGTCACTCGATTAATATATTTCCTACCTTATATTTGAGTGAGACCACTAGATTCCGTGTACTATGCGAGATCTGAGCGGTTCCGTTCTCCCAGGCATTTGCACTCTAAGTTCCCATACTGACCGACCTGGCCAATGCACCATTTTCCATATACATATGCATTAGATTCCTTTTGAACCTTATTAGCTCACTAGATCTATATATTTCCCATCTTTTGAATGAGTGAGACCGCTAGATTCCCTCTACTTTTTGAGAAACGAGCGTTTCCGTTCTCCCAGGCCCCACTTGCACTATAAGTGCGAAATGCCGGCCAGACTGGCCGATGCACCATTTTCTCTAGACATGTGCGTTAGTTACCTTTCAAACCCTTACGTTCACTCGATTAATATACTTCCTACCTTATATTTGAGTGAGACCACTAGATTCCGTGTACTATGCGAGATATGAGCGGTTCCGTTCTCCCAGGCATTTGCACTCTAAGTTCCCATACTGACCGACCTGGCCAATGCACCATTTTCCATATACATATGCATTAGATTCCTTTCAAACCTTATTAGCTCACTAGATTTATATATTTACCACCTTCTAATCGAGTGAGACCGCTAGATTCCCTCTACTTTTTGAGAAACGAGCGTTTCCGTTCTCCTTGGCCCCACTTGCACTATAAGTGCGAAATGCCGGCCAGACTGGCCGATGCACCATTTTCTCTACACATGTGCGTTAGTTACCTTTCAAACCCTTACGTTCACTCGATTAATATATTTCGTACCTTATATTTGAGTGAGACCACTAGATTCCGTGTACTATGCGAGATCTGAGCGGTTCCGTTCTCCCAGGCTTTTGCACTCTAAGTTCCCATACTGACCGACCTGGCCAATGCACCATTTTCCATATACATATGCATTAGATTCCTTTTGAACCTTATTAGCTCAGCAGATTTATATATTTCCCACCTTCTGATCGAGTGAGACAGCTAGATTCCCTCTACTTTTTGAGAAACGAGCGTTTCCGTTTACCCTGGCCCCACTTGCACTATAAGTGCAAAATGCCGGCCAAACTGGCCGATGCACCATTTTCTTTACACATGTGCGTTAGTTACCTTTCAAACCCTTACGTTCACTCGATAAATATATGTCCTACCTTATATTTGAGTGAGACCACTAGATTCCGTGTACTATGCGAGATCTGAGCGGTTCCGTTCTCCCAGGCGTTTGCACTCTAAGTTCCCATACTGACCGACCTGGCCAATGCACCATTTTCCATATACATATGCATTAGATTCCTTTCAAACCTTATTAGCTCACTAGAATTATATATTTCCCACCTTTTGATCGAGTGAGACTGCTAGTTTCCCTCTACTTTTTGAGAAACGAGCGTTTCCGTTCTCCCTGGCTCCACTTGCACTATAAGTGCGAAATGCCGACCAGACTGGCCGATGCACCATTTTCTCTACACATGTGCGTTAGTTACCTTTCAAACCCTTACGTTCACTCGATTAATATATTTCCTACCCTATATTTGAGTGAGACCACTAGATTCCGTATACTATGCGAGATCTGAGCGGTTCCGTTCTCCCAGGCATTTGCACTCTAAGTTCCCATACTGACCGACCTGGCCAATGCACCATTTTCCATTTTCAAACCTTATAACCTCACTAGATTTATATATTTTCCACCGTCTGATCGAGTGAGACCGCTAGATTCCCTCTACTTTTTGAGAAACGAGCGTTTCCGTTCTCCCTGGCCGCACTTGCACTATAAGTGCGAAATGCCGGCCAGACTGGCCGATGCACCATTTTCTCTACACATGTGGGTTAGTTACCTTTCAAACCCTTACGTTCCTTTGATTAATATATTTCCTACCTTATATTTGAGTGAGACCACTAGATTCCGTATACTATGCGACATCTGAGCGGTTCCGTTCTCCTAGGCATTTGCACTCTAATTTCCCATACTGACCGACCGGGTCAATGCACCATTTTCCATATACGTATGCATTAGATGTCAGAATTATATTTATTATAACTGCATGTAGTTCTAGCTGTAGTGTAGTTATTAAATTTGTAGGTGGTGCACCTCTTCATGTGTTCCTTTGCTATATGTACTTCGAATCCTATAGTGAAAACACATTCTCCAATTTTCCTCTCTCAACTCACTCGACACTCTCCTAGGGAAAAACCCGCTCGATACCTAACTACGGGCCTAGGCTACTAAGCCTAGGCCCCAACTTTCAACTCTTATTCTTAGACTCTCGACATGTTATCGGAGCTGAGTTCGTCCTGGCCTGTGGGCCCGCTTTACTTCCGCTGCTAAAATTTTACGGTCGCGCGCCTAGGGCGCGTGACGATTTTATTCTTTACCTTGTCCCGCCCACGGGCGTGTGACTCCTACCCTGCCCGTCGCGCGCCCCGTGGCACGCGACGGTGCCCTTTATCTGCCCATCGTGCGCCCCGAGGCACACGATGGTGCCCTGCTCGTCGTGCGCCCCGAGGCACACGATCGGGCCCTTTTATCCTACCCGTCGTGCGCCCCGTGGCACTGGCCCGCGACGGGCCTTTCGGCCCCTGCATTCCCTGCTGCCGCCCCTGACCCATCTGCACCGACGCCTCTTCGCCGCTCTGCGGCTTTCTTCCTTCCCACCCCCCCCTTTCTCTTGTCTCCCTGCAGCCGTGGGGAGGAGGGTATGGGGGTGGAGGGTGTTGGAGCGTGGGGTCAACTCTCTCCCTTCCCCTCCTCCTTCTTTCAGTCCCACCGCTGCAGCTGCCGCTGGGGGGGAGGGTGTGAGGATGTGGGTGAGCAGGGGGAGTGGTACCGGGGGGGCGGGTGTGAGGCAACAAGCAGCCGTCCCTCCACCTCTCCTCTCTTCCCCCCTTCTCTGCTGCTTCTGCAGCAGTGTGGGGGAGGGGAAGGAGGAGGGTGAGGAGATGGAGGGGGTAACCTTTCAAAGTTAGCCCGCCTGCAGTACCTGCTGTTGCTTGTTTTATTGCTCGTTGGTGTACCTCTGCAGGTTGTGCTCGGCACTTAGCTATTCCTGCATGCAGTTACGGGGGGATGTCAGAATTATATTTATTATAACTGCATGTAGTTCTAGCTGTAGTGTAGTTATTAAATTTGTAGGTGGTGCACCTCTTCATTTGTTCCTTTGCTATATGTACTTCGAATCCTATAGTGAAAACACAATCTCCAATTTTCCTCTCTCAACTCACTCGACACTCTCCTAGGGAAAAACCCGCTCGATACCTAACTACGGGCCTAGGCTACTAAGCCTAGGCCCCACCTTTCAACTCTTATTCTTAGACTCTCGACATTAGATTCCTTTCGAACTTTATTAGCTCACTAGATTTATATATTTCCCACCTTTTGATCGAGTGAGACCGCTAGATTCCCTTTACTTTTTGAGAAATGAGCGTTTCCGTTCTCCCTGGCCCCACTTGCACTATAAGTGCGAAATGCCGGCCAGACTGGCCGATGCACCATTTTCTCTACACATGTGCGGTAGATACCTTTCAAACCCTTACGTTCACTTGATTCATATATTTCCTACCTTATATTTGAGTGAGACCACTAGATTCCGTGTACTATGCGAGATCTGAGCGGTTCCGTTCTCCCAGGCATTTGCACTCTAAGTTCCCATACCGACCGACCTGGCCAATGCACCATTTTCCATATACATATGCATTAGATTCCTTTCAAACCTTATAAGCTCACTAGATTTATATATTTCCCACCTTCTGATCGAGTGAGACCGCTAGATTCCCTCTACTTTTTGAGAAATGAGCGTTTCCGTTCTCCCTGGTCCCACTTGCACTATAAGTGCGAAATGCCGGCCAGACTGGCCGATGCACCATTTTCTCTACACATGTGCGTTAGTTACCTTTCAAACCCTTACGTTCACTCGATTAATATATTTTGTACCTTATATTTGAGTGAGACCACTAGATTCCGTGTACTATGCGAGATCTGAGCGGTTCCGTTCTCCCAGGCATTTGCACTCTAAGTTCCCATACTGACCGGCCTGGCCAATGCACCATTTTCCATATACATATGCATTAGATTCCTTTCAAACCTTATTAGCTCACTAGATTTATATATTTCCCACCTTCTGATCAAGTGAATCCGCTAGATTCCCTTTACTTTTTGAGAAATGAGTGTTTCCGTTCTCCCTGGCCCTACTTGCACTATAAGTGCGAAATGCCGGCCAGACTGGCCGATGCACCATTTTCTCTACACATGTGCGTTAGTTACCTTTCAAACCCTTACGTTCACTCGATTAATATATTTCCTACCTTATATTTGAGTGAGACCACTAGATTCCGTGTACTATGCGAGATCTGAGCGGTTCCGTTCTCCCAGGCATTTGCACTCTAACTTCCCATACTGGCCGACCTGGCCAATGCACCATTTTCCATATACATATGCATTAGATTCATTTCAAACCTTTTTAGCTGACTAGATTTATATATTTCCCACCTTCTGATCGAGTGAGACCACTAGATTCCCTCTACTTTTTGAGAAACGAGCGTTTCCGTTCTCCCTGGCCCCACTTGCACTATAAGTGCGAAATGCTGGCCACACTGGCCGATGCACCATTTTCTCTACACATGTGCGTTAGTTACCTTTCAAACCCTTACGTTCACTCGATTAATATATTTCCTACCTTATATTTGAGTGAGACCACTAGATTCCGTGTACTATGCGAGATCTGAGCGGTTCCGTTCTCCAAGGCATTTGCACTCTAAGTTCCCATACTGACCGACCTGGCCAATGCACCATTTTCCATATACATATGTATAAGATTCCTTTCGAACCTTATTAGCTCACTAGATTTATATATTTCCCACCTTCTCATCGAGTGAGACCGCTAGATTCCCTCTACGTTTTGAGAAACGAGCGTTTTCGTTCTCCCTGGCCCCACTTGCACTATAAGTGCGAAATGCCGGCCAGACTGGCCGATGCACCATTTTCTCTACACATGTGCGTTAGTTACCTTTCAAACCCTTACATTCACTCGATTAATATATTTCCTACCTTATATTTGAGTGAGACCAGTAGATTCCGTGTACTATGAGAGATCTGAGCGGTTCCGTTCTCCCAGGCATTTGCACTCTAAGTTCCCATACTGACCGACATGGCCAATGCACCTTTTTCCATATACATATGCATTAGATTCCGTTCAAACCTTATTAGCTCACCAGATTTTTATATTTCCCACCTTGTGATTGAGTGAGACCGCTAGATTCCCTCTACTTTTTTAGAAACGAGCGTTTCCGTTCTCCCTGGCCCCACTTGCACTATAAGTGCGAAATGCCGGCCAGACTGGCCGATGCACCATTTTCTCTACACATGTGTGTTAGTTACCTTTCAAACCCTTACGTTCACTCGATTAATATATTTCCTACCTTATATTTGAGTGAGACCACTAGATTCCGTGTACTATGCGAGATCTGAGCGGTTCCGTTCTCCCAGGCATTTGCACTCTAGGTTCCCATACTGACCGACCTGGCAAGTGCACCATTTTCCATACACATATGCATTAGATTCCTTTCGAACCTTATTATCTCACTAGATTTATATATTTCCCACCTTTTGATCGAGTGAGACAGCTAGATTCCCTTTACTTTTTGAGAAATGAGCGTTTCCGTTCTCCCTGGCCCCACTTGCACTATAAGTGCAAAATGCCGGCCAGACTGGCCGATGCACCATTTTCTCTACACATGTGCGTTAGTTACCTTTCAAACCCTTACGTTCACTCGATTAATATATTTCCTACCTTATATTTGAGTGAGACCACTAGATTCCGTGTACTATGCGAGATCTAAGCGGTTCCGTTCTCCCAGGCATTTGCATCAATTGGGGATCACGAGTGGACCTCTGACAGTTCCCATACAAACCGACCAGGCCAATGCACCATTTTCTATATACATACGCATTAGATTCCTTTTGAACCTTATTAGCTCACTAGATTTATATATTTCCCACCTTTTGATTGAGTGAGACCGCTAGATTCCCTTTACTTTTTGAGAAACGAGCGTTTCCGTTCTCCCTGGCCCCACTTGGCTTTAAGTGCGAAATGCCGGCCAGACTGGCCGATGCACCATTTTCTCTACACATGTGCGTTAGTTACCTTTCAAACCCTTACGTTCACTCAATAAATATATTTCCTACCTTATATTTGAGTGAGACAACTAGATTCCGTGTACTATGCGAGATCTGAGCGGTTCCGTTCTCCCAGGCATTTGCACTCTAGTTCCCTTACTGACCGACCTGGCCAATGCACCATTTTCCATATACATATGCATTAGATTCCTTTCAAACCTTATTAGCTCACTAGATTTATATATTTCCCACCTTCTGATCGAGTGAGACCGCTAGATTCCCTCTACTTTTTGAGAAACGAGCGTTTTCGTTCTCCCTGGCCCCAATTGCACTATAAGTGTGAATGCCGGCCAGACTGGCCGATGCACCATTTTCTCTACACATGTGCGTTAGTTACCTTTCAAACCCTTACGTTCACTCGATTAATTTCCTACCTTATATTTGAGTGAGACCACTAGATTCCGTGTACTATGCGAGATCTGAGCGGTTCCGTTCTCCCAGGCATTTGCACTCTAGGTTCCCATACTGACTGACCTGGCCAATGCACCATTTTCCGTATACATATGCATTAGATTCCTTTCAAACCTTTTTAGCTAACTAGATTTATATATTTCCCACCTTCTGATCGAGTGAGACCGCTAGATTCCCTCTACTTTTTGAGAAACGAGCGTTTTCGTTCTCCCTGGCCCCACTTGTACTATAAGTGCAAAATGCCGGCCAGACTGGCCGATGCACCATTTTCTCTACACATGTGCATTAGTTACCTTTCAAACCCTTACGTTCACTCGATTAATATATTTCCTACCTTATATTTGAGTGAGACCACTAGATTCCGTGTACTATGCGAGATCTGAGCGGTTACGTTCTCCCAGGCATTTGCACTCTAAGTTCCCATACTGACTGACCTGGCCAATGCACCATTTTCCGTATACATATGCATTAGATTCCTTTCAAACCTTTTTAGTTGACGAGATTTATATATTTCCCACCTTCTGATCGAGTGAGACTGCTAGATTCTCTCTACTTTTTGAGAAAAGAGCGTTTCCGTTCTCCCTGGCCCCACTTGCACTATAAGTGCGAAATGCCGGCCAGACTGGCCGATGCACCATTTTCTCTACACATGTGCGGTAGATACCTTTCAAACCCTTACATTCACTTGATTCATATATTTCCTACCTTATATTTGAGTGAGACCACTAGATTCCGTGTACTATGCGAGATCTGAGCGGTTCCGTTCTCCCGGGCATTTGCACTCTAAGTTCCCATACCGACCGACCTGGCCAATGCACCATTTTCCATATACATATGCATTAGATTCCTTTCAAACTTTATAAGCTCACTAGATTTATATATTTCCCACCTTCTGATCGAGTGAGACCGCTAGATTCCCTCTACTTTTTTAGAAATGAGCGTTTCCGTTCTCCCTGGTCCCACTTGCACTATAAGTGCGAAATGCCGGCCAGACTGGCCGATGCACCATTTTCTCTACACATGTGCGTTAGCTACCTTTCAAACCCTTACGTTCACTCGATTAATATATTTTGTACCTTATATTTGAGTGAGACCACTAGATTCCGTGTACTATGCGAGATCTGAGCGGTTCCGTTCTCCCAGGCATTTGCACTCTAAGTTCCCATACTGACCGGCCTGGCCAATGCACCATTTTCCATATACATATGCATTAGATTCCTTTCAAACCTTATTAGCTCACTAGATTTATATATTTCCCACCTTCTGATCGAGTGAATCCGCTAGATTCCCTTTACTTTTTGAGAAATGAGTGTTTCCGTTCTCCCTGGCCCTACTTGCACTATAAGTGCGAAATGCCGGCCAGACTGGCCGATGCACCATTTTCTCTACACATGTGCGTTAGTTACCTTTCAAACCCTTACGTTCACTCGATTAATATATTTCCTACCTTATATTTGAGTGAGACCACTAGATTCCGTGTACTATGCGAGATCTGAGCGGTTCCGTTCTCCCAGGCATTTGCACTCTAAGTTCCCATACCGACCGACCTGGCCAATGCACCATTTTCCATATACATATGCATTAGATTCATTTCAAACCTTTTTAGCTGACTAGATTTATATATTTCCCACCTTCTGATCGAGTGAGACCACTAGATTCCCTCTACTTTTTGAGAAACGAGCGTTTCCGTTCTCCCTGGCCCCACTTGCACTATAAGTGCGAAATGCTGGCCACACTGGCCGATGCACCATTTTCTCTACACATGTGCGTTAGTTACCTTTCAAACCCTTACGTTCACTCGATTAATATATTTCCTACCTTATATTTGAGTGAGACCACTAGATTCCGTGTACTATGCGAGATCTGAGCGGTTCCGTTCTCCAAGGCATTTGCACTCTAAGTTCCCATACTGACCGACCTGGCCAATGCACCATTTTCCATATACATATGTATAAGATTCCTTTCGAACCTTATTAGCTCACTAGATTTATATATTTCCCACCTTCTCATCGAGTGAGACCGCTAGATTCCCTCTACGTTTTGAGAAACGAGCGTTTTCGTTCTCCCTGGCCCCACTTGCACTATAAGTGCGAAATGCCGGCCAGACTGGCCGATGCACCATTTTCTCTACACATGTGCGTTAGTTACCTTTCAAACCCTTACGTTCACTCGATTAATATATTTCCTACCTTATATTTGAGTGAGACCAGTAGATTCCGTGTACTATGAGAGATCTGAGCGGTTCCGTTCTCCCAGGCATTTGCACTCTAAGTTCCCATACTGACCGACCTGGCCAATGCACCTTTTTCCATATACATATGCATTAGATTCCGTTCAAACCTTATTAGCTCACCAGATTTTTATATTTCCCACCTTCTGATTGAGTGAGACCGCTAGATTCCCTCTACTTTTTTAGAAACGAGCGTTTCCGTTCTCCCTGGCCCCACTTGCACTATAAGTGCGAAATGCCGGCCAGACTGGCCGATGCACCATTTTCTCTACACATGTGTGTTAGTTACCTTTCAAACCCTTACGTTCACTCGATTAATATATTTCCTACCTTATATTTGAGTGAGACCACTAGATTCCGTGTACTATGCGAGATCTGAGCGGTTCCGTTCTCCCAGGCATTTGCACTCTAGGTTCCCATACTGACCGACCTGGCAAGTGCACCATTTTCCATACACATATGCATTAGATTCCTTTCGAACCTTATTATCTCACTAGATTTATATATTTCCCACCTTTTGATCGAGTGAGACCGCTAGATTCCCTTTACTTTTTGAGAAATGAGCGTTTCCGTTCTCCCTGGCCCCACTTGCACTATAAGTGCAAAATGCCGGCCAGACTGGCCGATGCACCATTTTCTCTACACATGTGCGTTAGTTACCTTTCAAACCCTTACGTTCACTCGATTAATATATTTCCTACCTTATATTTGAGTGAGACCACTAGATTCCGTGTACTATGCGAGATCTAAGCGGTTCCGTTCTCCCAGGCATTTGCATCAATTGGGGATCACGAGTGGACCTCTGACAGTTCCCATACAAACTGACCTGGCCAATGCACCATTTTCCATATACATACGCATTAGATTCCTTTTGAACCTTATTAGCTCACTAGATTTATATATTTCCCACCTTTTGATTGAGTGAGACCGCTAGATTCCCTTTACTTTTTGAGAAACGAGCGTTTCCGTTCTCCCTGGCCCCACTTGCACTTTAAGTGCGAAATGCCGGCCAGACTGGCCGATGCACCATTTTCTCTACACATGTGCGTTAGTTACCTTTCAAACCCTTACGTTCACTCAATAAATATATTTCCTACCTTATATTTGAGTGAGACAACTAGATTCCGTGTACTATGCGAGATCTGAGCGGTTCCGTTCTCCCAGGCATTTGCACTCTAGTTCCCTTACTGACCGACCTGGCCAATGCACCATTTTCCATATACATATGCATTAGATTCCTTTCAAACCTTATTAGCTCACTAGATTTATATATTTCCCACCTTCTGATCGAGTGAGACCGCTAGATTCCCTCTACTTTTTGAGAAACGAGCGTTTTCGTTCTCCCTGGCCCCAATTGCACTATAAGTGTGAATGCCGGCCAGACTGGCCGATGCACCATTTTCTCTACACATGTGCGTTAGTTACCTTTCAAACCCTTACGTTCACTCGATTAATTTCCTACCTTATATTTGAGTGAGACCACTAGATTCCGTGTACTATGCGAGATCTGAGCGGTTCCGTTCTCCCAGGCATTTGCACTCTAGGTTCCCATACTGACCGACCTGGCCAATGCACCATTTTCCGTATACATATGCATTAGATTCCTTTCAAACCTTTTTAGCTGACTAGATTTATATATTTCCCACCTTCTGATCGAGTGAGACCGCTAGATTCCCTCTACTTTTTGAGAAACGAGCGTTTTCGTTCTCCCTGGCCCCACTTGTACTATAAGTGCAAAATGCCGGCCAGACTGGCCGATGCACCATTTTCTCTACACATGTGCATTAGTTACCTTTCAAACCCTTACGTTCACTCGATTAATATATTTCCTACCTTATATTTGAGTGAGACCACTAGATTCCGTGTACTATGCGAGATCTGAGCGGTTACGTTCTCCCAGGCATTTGCACTCTAAGTTCCCATACTGACTGACCTGGCCAATGCACCATTTTCCGTATACATATGCATTAGATTCCTTTCAAACCTTTTTAGTTGACGAGATTTATATATTTCCCACCTTCTGATCGAGTGAGACCGCTAGATTCTCTCTACTTTTTGAGAAAAGAGCGTTTCCGTTCTCCCTGGCCCCACTTGCACTATAAGTGCTAAATGCCGGCCAGACTGGCCGATGCACCATTTTCTCTACACATGTGCGGTAGATACCTTTCAAACCCTTACGTTCACTTGATTCATATATTTCCTACCTTATATTTGAGTGAGACCACTAGATTCCGTGTACTATGCGAGATCTGAGCGGTTCCGTTCTCCCAGGCATTTGCACTCTAAGTTCCCATACCGACCGACCTGGCCAATGCACCATTTTCCATATACATATGCATTAGATTCCTTTCAAACCTTATAAGCTCACTAGATTTATATATTTCCCACCTTCTGATCGAGTGAGACCGCTATATTCCCTCTACTTTTTGAGAAATGAGCGTTTCCGTTCTCCCTGGTCCCACTTGCACTATAAGTGCGAAATGCCGGCCAGACTGGCCGATGCACCATTTTCTCTACACATGTGCGTTAGTTACCTTTCAAACCCTTACGTTCACTCAATAAATATATTTCCTACCTTATATTTGAGTGAGACAACTAGATTCCGTGTACTATGCGAGATCTGAGCGGTTCCGTTCTCCCAGGCATTTGCACTCTAGTTCCCTTACTGACCGACCTGGCCAATGCACCATATTCCATATACATATGTATTAGATTCCTTTCAAACCTTATTAGCTCACTAGATTTATATATTTCCCACCTTCTGATCGAGTGAGACCGCTAGATTCCCTCTACTTTTTGAGAAACGAGCGTTTTCGTTCTCCCTGGCCCCAATTGCACTATAAGTGTGAATGCCGGCCAGACTGGCCGATGCACCATTTTCTCTACACATGTGCGTTAGTTACCTTTCAAACCCTTACGTTCACTCGATTAATTTCCTACCTTATATTTGAGTGAGACCACTAGATTCCGTGTACTATGCGAGATCTGAGCGGTTCCGTTCTCCCAGGCATTTGCACTCTAGGTTCCCATACTGACCGACCTGGCCAATGCACCATTTTCCGTATACATATGCATTAGATTCCTTTCAAACCTTTTTAGCTGACTAGATTTATATATTTCCCACCTTCTGATCGAGTGAGACCGCTAGATTCCCTCTACTTTTTGAGAAACGAGCGTTTTCGTTCTCCCTGGCCCCACTTGTACTATAAGTGCAAAATGCCGGCCAGACTGGCCGATGCACCATTTTCTCTACACATGTGCATTAGTTACCTTTCAAACCCTTACGTTCACTCGATTAATATATTTCCTACCTTATATTTGAGTGAGACCACTAGATTCCGTGTACTATGCGAGATCTGAGCGGTTACGTTCTCCCAGGCATTTGCACTCTAAGTTCCCATACTGACTGACCTGGCCAATGCACCATTTTCCGTATACATATGCATTAGATTCCTTTCAAATCTTTTTAGTTGACGAGATTTATATATTTCCCACCTTCTGATCGAGTGAGACTGCTAGATTCTCTCTACTTTTTGAGAAACGAGCGTTTCCGTTCTCCCTGGCCCCACTTGCACTATAGTGCGAAATGCCGGCCAGACTGGCTGATGCACCATTTTCTCTACACATGTGCGTCAGTTACCTTTCAAACCCTTACGTTCACTCGATTAATATATTTCCTACCTTATATTTGAGTGAGACCACTAGATTCCGTGTACTATGCGAGATCTGAGCGGTTCCGTTCTCCCAGGCATTTGCACTCTAAGTTCCCATACTGACCGACCTGGCCAATGCACCATTTTCCATATACATATGCATTAGATTCCTTTTGAACCTTATTAGCTCACTAGATTTATATATTTCCCACCTTGTGATCGAGTGAGACCGCTAGATTCCCTCTACTTTTTGAGAAACAAGCGTTTTCGTTCTCCCTGGCCCCACTTGTACTATAAGTGCAAAATGCCGGCCAGACTGGCCGATGCACCATTTTCTCTACACATGTGCATTAGTTACCTTTCAAACCCTTACGTTCACTCGATTAATATATTTCCTACCTTATATTTGAGTGAGACCACTAGATTCCGTGTACTATGCGAGATCTGAGCGGTTACGTTCTCCCAGGCATTTGCACTCTAAGTTCCCATACTGACTGACCTGGCCAATGCACCATTTTCCGTATACATATGCATTAGATTCCTTTCAAACCTTTTTAGTTGATGAGATTTATATATTTCCCACCTTCTGATCGAGTGAGACTGCTAGATTCTCTCTACTTTTTGAGAAACAAGCGTTTCCGTTCTCCCTGGCCCCACTTGCACTATAAGTGCGAAATGCCGGCCAGACTGGCTGATGCACCATTTTCTCTACACATGTGCGTCAGTTACCTTTCAAACCCTTACGTTCACTCGATTAATATATTTCCTACCTTATATTTGAGTGAGACCACTAGATTCTGTGTACTATGCGAGATCTGAGCGGTTCCGTTCTCCCAGGCATTTGCACTCTAAGTTCCCATACTGACCGACCTGGCCAATGCACCATTTTCCATATACATATGCATTAGATTCCTTTTGAACCTTATTAGCTCACTAGATTTATATATTTCCCACCTTGTGATCGAGTGAGACCGCTAGATTCCCTCTACTTTTTGAGAAACAAGCGTTTTCGTTCTCCCTGGCCCCACTTGCACTAAAAGTGCGAAATGCCGGCCAGACTGGCCGATGCACCATTTTCTCTACACATGTGCGTTAGTTACCTTTCAAACCCTTACGTTCACTCGATTAATATATTTCCTACCTTATATTTGAGTGAGACCACTAGATTCCGTGTACTATGCGAGATCTGAGCGGTTCCGTTCTCCCAGGCATTTGAGAAGAATTGAACGAGAATGGAAATGAGTATGAACGAAGTGAGTACAAATAGGAAACCCTAATTGTGTTGTACCCCCTATGGGATACCCCACTATAGCCTACACAAACAAGTAAGCTATATGTTCTGACACACCCCCATAGGCAAAGTGGGGGAGAACAAGGGGTCACAAGACCAGTCAAGCAAAGCAAAGCAAAGCTCAGGGTGGATCACAAAGTCACCACGCATTCCGAGCACAAGTTCAAAGGCCACAAGGCCAGTTCACATGCAAGATCATATATAGAGGTATACAAGAGTCAAGCAAGCAAGAGCAAGAGTATATGTATGCGAAGGGACAAGCAAGGTCAAGAGGAGAGCAAGTGAGGCAAGACAGGCACAAGACCCAACTGCGTGCAGCAACGCTGATGATCACAAGGCGCAAGTGCCTTGGTGAAGACATCAGCAGTGTTGGCCTCAGAGGCCACGTACGCAAGTCGCAGTTGTCCACGCTGCTGTAGCTCACGAGCAAGAAAGTAGCGAAGAGCAATGTGCTTCGTTCTGTGCTCCAGTCGCTGCTCTCGACACAAGGCCAGCATGGCCTTGTTGTCTACGTACAGGACTGTAGGAGAACGAGGCTGCTCTCCAAGATCGGTCAGCAGGTAGGTGAGCCAGCGTAACTCCTGTGCAGCCATAGCCCCAGCAGAGATCTCAGCCTCAAAACTGGAGCCGAGAACAGAAGACGAGCGGGTAGCCCGCCACGAGACAGAGCCGGAACCAAGGCTGAAGGTGTAACCCTGTGACGACCGCTGCGTAGCCTGGTCGTCAGCCCAAGAAGCGTCTGCGTGCCCAGTGAGGACCACTGGACTGCGCCCTCGAAGCACTAGCCCCATGCCCGACGTACTGCACAAGTAGCGCAACACCCTCTTTGCTGCAGCCATGTGCTCTGGTCGGTGTCTCCCAGGAGCAACAAAGCGTGCGAGAATGCTAAGAGGGTATGCGAGGTCAGGTCGTGTGCAGGTCATTAGGTACATGAGGCAGCCAACAAGCTCTGCAAACGGGCCACTTGACTCTACGGACTCATCCGAAGGCAGAGCTGAGAGCGAGTGGCGAGTAGGCAGAGGAGTGGCCTGAGGCGAGGAGTACGTGAAGCCGAAGCGCTGAAGGACCTGCTGCACCATGTGTGACTGAGTCAGGGTAATGGTGCGGCGTGCTCTGTCCCGGGTGATCTGCAAGCCAAGGTAGCTGCGCAGTTCACCCAGGTCAGTGCACGTGTGTCTCTTCTGCAGCTCGGACTTCACGTAGGCGAGTCCAGCAGTGTCAGCTGTGGCAAAGACCAAGTCGTCGACGTACACGAGGATGTAGAACGGCGGCAGAGAGGTGTCGGTGCGCAGAAACAGCGACGGCTCGGCAGTGGAAGGAGCAAACCCAAGTGCCGCGAGCGTAGTCCTCAGTGTGTCGTGCCACTCACGTGGCGCCTGGCGGAGACCGTAGACTGGACGCCGGAGACTCCACTGGGTACCAGGAGGGAAAGACCCAGTGAAGCCAGGTGGGCGACGCAGCCAGATCTCCTCGTGCAGGCTGCCCTGCAAGAAAGCTGTGCTGAAGTCGAGAGAGTGCAGCTCGTAGTCACGGTGAGCAGCAACGTGCAGCAGAACCCGAAGAGTGGTCATCTTCGGGGTGGGGGAGAAGGTCTGAAAGTAGTCAACCCCCTGCCGCTGACTGAAGCCACGAGCCACGTAACGCGCCTTGAAGACAGGCGGAGAACCCGGCGGCCGCTTCACCCTGAAGATCCACATGCCACTGACGATGTTCGCCCCAGGAGGGGGAACAGCGTCAACATAGGTGCCTGTGGACTTCCAGGAAGCCATCTCTGCATCCATAGCTGCCTGCCACTGAGAGGAGTAGGGACCCTCTATCGCCTCCGCGTAAGAGCGCGGAGTCGGGATGTCTGGTGCATCCGGGTCTTCCTCAGGGGCTAGCAGTACAGACGCGAGACGAGGTGAAGCGGCGGCCAGACACTGGAACTCCTCCTGCCTGTCCTCAAGGACGTCCGTGCCAAGGGCACCCTCACCCCCGACGGACGGAGGACAGGCGGACTCAGACTCAGTGACAAGACGAGCAGCGTAGTCTAGACGACAGCGCGCAGCAAAGTCGACAAGCTCAGTGACAAGGGCAGACACAGCAGACGACTCGAAGGAGGGGTCAGTGACAGCAGTAGCCAGGAGACGCGTGACAGTAGGACTGGCAGCACGAAGAGAGTCCGACTCCGGGTCGGCAAGAGCAGGAAGAGAGGAAGCAGGAGGAGAAGGCAAAGGGGCACGCAGAGGAGCAGTGGACGGACGCAGTGACATCCGGTGCGTGCCAGGGACAGGAGGAGGACGCTGACGCGACCCGCGACCACTAGCGCGCTCAGTACGAACAGGCGACACAGGACGAGACGCAGGCTCATGACGCTTAGTAAGACCTCCAGTCGGACCAGCGTAGGGAGAAGGAGCAGGCAAAGGGGAGGCAGGCTGTAGCTGTGGCTGTGACCGGACAGGCTGCGGACCCTCTAAGGGAGGAGGAGGAGGTGTAAGACCAAGAACCTGCTGCAGGAGCGGAACGAAGTACGGTCGGGGCCGCGCGGCGACGCTAGAAACAGCAGGAACAGCACCAGCAGCCCCGGCAGGAGCACCCACTCCAGCAGCACCTCCAGCAGCACCACCAGAAGCTCCAGAACCCCCAGCCGCAGCACCAGGAGCACTGTCAGTCGGACCGCCAACGGCAGGCTCAGCGCCAACACCCTCAGCAGGACCAGCTCCAGGAGAACCCTCAGACCCAGCAGCTCCAGCACCCACAGTACGAGCACCGGCGGGACGCGCGGCAGCAGTACCCTCTGCAGCCGAAGAACCACCCGCACCAGCAGCACGCCTCCAGCGCCTGGCAAACCACTCACGCAGCTCTTGTGGGGAGAGTGGCTCCCGGCGAGACGAAGCACCCCCAGGCACAGCACCTCCAGGCTCAGAACCCCTAGACACAGCACCCCCAGGCACGGCACCCCCAGGCTCAGCAACCTCAGGCAAAGCACCCCCAGGCGCAGCACCCCCAGGCTCAGCACCCCCAGGCACAGTACTCCCAGGCACAGTACTCCCAGACTCGGCACCTCCAGGCTCAGCACCCCCAGGCACAGCACCCCCAGGCTCAGCACCCCCAGGCTCAGCACCCCCAGACTCGGCACCTCCAGGCTTAGCACCCCCAGACTCCGCACCCCCAGGCTCAGCTCCCGCAGCAGCACCAGAGTCACCAGTGACCTCGACAGGCTCGACCGCGTCTACCTGGGACACACCTGAAGGGGCAGGACCCTGAGGGGGGAGGGGGACTACCGGGGGGGGACCTGGTACCAAGAAGAGCGGGGGTGGGGGGAGGGACGGAGTGCGGTAGGGGAAGAGGCGGTAGTAGGGTACCGACTCGTCGAACGTGACGTCCTGGGAGGACAGAACACGTCGAGAGGTGGGGTGGTAAAACTGCCACCCAGGGGCGTCGGGGGGGAACCCCAGGAAGACGCAGGGAGAAGCACGAGGGGACAGCTTGTCCACAGACAGGTCGCGAACAAACGCCCGAGATCCCCAGACCCGGAACGCCGACGCATCGCCAACCTTCCCCGTCCACAGCAGAGCTGGGGAGGTCTCCGGTCGAGAGACCCTGGGGTGGAGGTTGATCTGGTGCGCAGCGTAACTGACCGCAAACGGCCACAGAAAATGGGGAGCAGCCGCATGCATCATGGACGTACGAGCGACGTCCATGACCATGCCAATGCGGCGCCCAGCAATCCCATTCTGCTGTGGTGAGTCCGGAAGCGTGAAGGTCTGACGGATGCCTCGCGCACGACAGTAGGCACTCAGGAGGCCAGAGGAGAACTCTTCGCCTCTGTCCGAGTGCAGACGTAAAACAGGGAAGTCAGAGCCAAAGCTCCTCCGAAGCTGGAGACGAGCTGCGCGGATCCAGTCGATCAACACCTCAGTGACCTCACCCTTGCTGCGCAAGGGGAAGACTGTGGTGTAACGCGAGTAGTCGTCAACCACCAGCAGGAAGTAGCGCTCCTGGCCCTGTCCACGAACGCGGGCTGGGCCCCACACGTCCATGTGAAGCGTCTGCAACGGGGCCTCTGTCGGAGGAAACTGGGAGGAGTGAGGGGCAGCACGCTGGCGCCCCTCGACACAGGGGACACAGGTAGGGCCAGGGCCCGGAGGAAGGGGAGGGAGAGACCGGGGAAGACCAGACACAAGGACTCGCGAGGCCATGCCTGTGAGCCGAAGCAGAGAGGGGTGGCCAAGGCGGTGGTGCCAGAGGAGGGTCTCGTGAGACAGACGACGACACAAGCAGGGGGCAGACTCAGGACCAGACCTGGATGCTGCAGCAAACACCTGACCAGACGAGAGGACCCTACCAGACTCAGCACCTGGAGGAGAAGCAGTGGTCAGTGTGTACAGGCTCGACCCTGGCCGACGTGTAAACGTAGCCAGGTGGCGACCTGTATCCGCCTCCGTGCAGTGGGTCACCCGCTGACGAGCAGGGGTGAACTGGTGGACACCCGCATCCTGGAGGTCAGCACCACTCACCAAGTTAGTCGAGAACGAGGGGAGGTAGAGACCAGTCAGGGTGCCAGAGGGGGCCGCCGGACACGGGAGGACAGTGGAGAAGCGAGACAGGACAGGCCCCCCAGAGGGGTCAGCCAGGGACACCGCAACCGGCCGACTCAGCGGCGTGAGAGTGGTGCGGTCCCTAAACAAGGAGCGAGACGCTCCAGAGTCAAGGGTGAAGGTGTGAGAGGCCGAAGCCGACACAGTACCTGAGAGGGCAGACTCACCAGCACCTGAGAGCACAGACGCAGTGGCACCTAGAGCAGCAGCCTCACCAGTACCTGACGCGGCAGTACCAATGCCCGGGTCGGGCGGGAAACACCGGTAACAGTCATCCTCATCACTACCAGTCACAGCATACATAGCAGAGAGAATAGCATCAAAATCAAGATCATAAATAGCTACACCAGCCCTAGACAGCTCTCCCCAGCGGGGGATCTCAGCGGCCTCCGGAAACTGCTGACGCCAGGCGTCGGTCAGGCGGCCAAAGCAGCGGCGGGCTGTGTGGGCGCCTCCACACCTCTCCCCTGCACGGTCACTTGTGCGAAGAACGTAGGGGCAGGGACCAAGCGCACCACCACGCTGACGCTGCAAGTACCACTCACGGAGCTGCTGAGGGCCGGGGACGGTGCGAGAGCGCTGCTGCTGCTGTGGCTGCTGCTGCGGCTGCTGCTGCTGCTGGTGCTGCTGCTGGCGCTGACCACCCCCAGAGCTGCTCCGCTGGGACGAGCCACTCCGACCCCCGCCTCCACCGCCACCCCCGCCTCCACCGCCACCCCCGTCTCCACCGCCACCTCCCCCACCAGGACCGTCGCTCCCACCGCTCCCACCGCCTCCTCCGCTACCACCTCCGCCGCCACCTCCGCCTCCACCGCCGCCACCAGTACCTCCACTCCCGCCACCACCCCCACCGCCACCCCCACTCCCCCCGCCACCCCCACCGCCTCCTCCACCGCCCCCTCTAGCTCCACCCGCTCCCTTGCCCCCTTTGCCCTTGCCAGAGCGGCGTCTGCCGCTGGGGGCAGACGCCGCGCCGACCGACTCAAAACCAGTGAGGTCGGCCGCAGCGGCAGAGGCGACAGAGGGCAGCAGGGGGGAAGGACCACACCCCTCAAAGATGGGGGTGCGAGGGTCACCCTGAGAGGCCCCTACAGCGACAATACTCTTCTCAGCCGCTAGCAGGGACTCCTCAAGGAGATCGACAGTGAGAGTGGTGGGACAGACAGAGAGAAACTGGTCCCTAACGGCACGAAGGGACTCAGGGAGACGGGTGACGAGAAAGTAGAGAGTGATGTACATGGGAGGAGGGTTCGCAGCGCGGAACTCAGTAGGAAGGGCAGCGCGGTAGCGGGTGTCACTAGCACGGAGGTGGGTAACGAGGTCAGCAACAGTGGGAAAGGAGGCGAGGTCAGGGAAGAGAAACGGTAGCATGAGGCGGCTAAGGGTAGCGGAGGAAGGGGAGGAGTAGCGTGCAACTACAGCGTCGTACAAGGCCTGAGCGGTCTTGCACTGACTAAAGTGGGCACGCTCAGAGGAAGGGAGGTGGCGACGCACAGCAAGACGTGCAGCAGCATCGCGGGTCGCCCACTTGGAGCGAACGGCAGAGTCAGCATCAGCAGGTGGGGCAGGGACAGCGCCAGAGACAAAGTCAAAGAGAGAGACCTCATCTATCGCATCACATAGTAAGTACAGCTGCAGGTCTTCAATCCAGACGGCAAAGTCAATGGCCCTCCCCTCAGCGTCAAAAGTAAGGACATTGGGGGTGGCCATGGCAGCAGCTGAAAGTCTCACCGGGCTGGGAGAGTCGGGCAGTGCAGTAGCAGAGGAACACAGCTCAGGAACAGCGGCACGGCTCGGGCGGCTCAAGTTGCTGGGGCGGCGCGGGCGGCTCGGGCGGCTCGGGCGGCTGGGGCGGCTCGGGCGGCTCGCGCGGCTCGGGCGGCTTGGGCGGCTCGGGCGGCTCGGGTTGCTGGGGCGGCGCGGGCGGCTCGGGCGGCTCGGGCTGCTGGGCTGTACGGGCGGCTCGTGCGGCGCTGGTGTCGCGACGGGCGGCTCACTGGCGGCTCGCGGGCGGCTGCACAGGCGGCTCAGGGACGGCGGCGCGGGCGGCTCAGGGAGGTCACGGGCGGCTGCGACGGGCGGCTCGCGGGCGTCAGGCGCTAGGGCGGTGGGGCGACGGCGGGCGGCGCTCAGGCGTTCGGGCGGGCGGCCCTCGGGCGCTAGGGCGGGCGGCCGGCCGTCAGGGGGCTCGGGCGAGTGGCGCACGGGCGCTAGGGCGGGCGGCCGTCAGAGCGCTAGGGCGAGCGGCGCTCGGGCGCTAGGGCGGGCGGCCGTCAGGGCTCTAGGGCGGGCGGCGCTCGGGCGCTAGGGCGGGCGGCGCTCGGGCGCTAGGGCGGGCGGCGCTCGGGCGCTAGGGCGGGCGGCGCTTGGGCACTGGGGCGGGCGGCCGTCAGGGCGCTAGGGCGGGCGGCCGTCAGGGCGCTAGGGCGGTTGGCGCTCGGGAGCTAGGGCGGACGGCCGTCAGGGCGCTAGGGCGGGCGGCCGTCAGGGCGCTAGGGCGGTCCGCCGTCAGGGCACTAGGGCGGGCGGCCGTAAGAGGAGGGAGCAGCGGGAGCGCGACGGTAGGGGCGACACGCAGGGTCGCTAAAAAAAAAGAACGCGCGCCTCGGGGCGAGCTTCGGTGGGCCCTAGGAACAGTCCCTAGGAGGGGACCTGCTCTGATACCATGAGAAGAATTGAACGAGAATGGAAATGAGTATGAACGAAGTGAGTACAAATAGGAAACCCTAATTGTGTTGTACCCCCTATGGGATACCCCACTATAGCCTACACAAACAAGTAAGCTATATGTTCTGACAGCATTTGCACTCTAGGTTCCCATACTGACCGACCTGGCCAATGCACCATTTTCCGTATACATATGCATTAGATTTCTTTCAAACCTTTTTAGCTGACTAGATTTATATATTTCCCACCTTCTGATCGAGTGAGACCGCTAGATTCCCTCTAGTTTTTGAGAAACGAGCGTTTCCGTTCTCCCTGGCCCTACTTGCACTATAAGTGCGAAATGCCGGCCAAACTGGCCGATGCACCATTTTCTCTACACATGTGCGTTAGTTACCTTTCAAACCCTTACGTTCACTCGACTAATATATTTCCTACCTTATATTTGAGTGAGATGGCTAGATTCCGTGTCTTATGCGAGATCTGAGCGGTTCCGTTCTCCCAGGCATTTGCACTCTAAGTTCCCATACTGACCGACCTGGCCAATGCACCATTTTCCATATACATATGCATTAGATTCCTTTCGAACCTTATTAGCTCACTAGATTTATATATTTCCCACCTTTTGATCGAGTGAGACCGCTAGATTCCCTCTACTTTTTGAGAAACGAGCGTTTCCGTTCTCCTTGGCCCCACTTGCACTATAAGTGCGAAATGCCAGCCAGACTGGCCGATGCACCGTTTTCTCTACACATGTGCGTTAGTTACCTTTCAAACCCTTACGTTCACTCGATTTATAGATTTCCTACCTTATATTTGAGTGAGACCGCTAGATTCCGTGTACTATGCGAGATATGAGCGGTTCCGTTCTCACAGGCATTTGCACTCTAAGTTCCCATACTAACCGACCTGGCCAATGCCCCATTTTCCATATACATATGCATTAGATTCCTTTCAAACCTTATTAGCTCACTAGAATTATATATTTCCCACCTTCTGATCGAATGAGACCGCTAGATTCCCTCTACTTTTTGAGAAACGACCGTTTCCGTTCTCCCTGGCCCCACTTGCACTATAAGTGCGAAATGCCGGCCAGACTGGCCGATGCACCATTTTCTCTACACATGTGTGTCACGTACCTTTCAAACCCTTAAGTTCACTGGATTAATATATTTCCTACCTTTTATTTGAGTGAGACCACTAGATTCCGTATACTATGCGAGATCTGAGCGGTTCCGTTCTCCCAGGCATTTGCACTCTAAGTTCCCATACTGACCGACCTGGCCAATGCACCATTTTCCATATACATATGCATTAGATTCCTTTCAAACCTTATTAGCTCACTAGATTTTTATATTTCCCACCTTCTGATCGAGTGAGACCGCAAGATTCCCTCTCCTTTTTGAGAAACGAGCGTTTCCGTTCTCCCTGGCCCCACTTGCACTATAAGTGCTAAATGCCGGCCAGACTGGCCGATGCACCATTTTCTCTAGACATGTGCGTTAGTTACCTTTCAGACCCTTACCTTCACTCGATTGATATATTTCCTACCTTATATTTGAGTGAGACCACTAGATTCCGTGTACTATGCGAGATCTGAGCGGTTCCGTTCTCCCAGGCATTTGCACTCTAAGTTCCCATACTGACCGACCTGGCCAATGCACCATTTTCCATATACATATGCATTAGATTCCTTTCAAGCCTTATTAGCTCACTATATTTATATATTTCCTACCTTCTGATCGAGTGAGACTGTCAGAACATTATAGCTTACTTATTTGTGTAGGCTATAGTGGGGTATCCCATAGGAGGTACAACCCAATTAGGGTTTCCTATTTGTACTCACTTCGTTCATAGTCATTCCATTCTCGTTCTAACTTTCTCATGGTATCAAGCAGGTTCCCCCGTGGGAACTGTGCTTAGGGCCCACCACATCGAACCGCGCTCCGGGCCCTTTCTCTTATTTTTTCGATCTGCCCTAACGGCCCCTAGACGCCCGCGTGCCGCCCTTAGACGCCCACGCGCCGCCTGTCCTTGCCTCTTGACGCCCGCGCGCCGCCCTTAGACGCTCGCGCGCCGCCCGTCCCAGCCCCTAGACACCCACGCGCCGCCCGTCCAGGCCCCACGCCGCCCGCGCGCAACCCTTTGAGCCCGCGCGCCGCCCGTCCTGGCCCCACGCCGCCCACCCGCTGCCCTTCTAGCCCACGAGCCGCCCGTCTAGGCCCCACGCTGCTCGCGCGCTGCCCTTAGTGCCCGCGAGCCACTCTTCTCGGCCCCCCCCCCCTAGACGCCTGCGCACTGCCCGCCAGGCCCCTCGACGCCGTGCGCCGCCCGATCCGGCCCCACGCCACCCGTGCGCCACCCGTCCCGGCCGCGCACACCCTTCCTGGCCCCTCGTCGCCCGTGCGCAGCCCGTCCCGGCCCCGCTCCCAGCCGCCCGTGCGTCACTCGTCCCGGCCCCGCTCCCAGCCGCCCGTGTGCCATCCGTCCCGGCCCCGCTCCCAGCCGCCCGTGCGCTACCCGTCCCGGCCCAGCTCCCGGCCACCCGTGCACCACCCGTCCCTGCCGTGAGCCACCGGCCCGAGCCGCCTGCGCAGCTGTGGAGCCGCCTGTGCCGCTGACAGCCCGGGCCGCCCGAG
The DNA here is from genome assembly GCA_948144175.1 of Closterium sp. NIES-65. Classification (NCBI taxonomy): domain Eukaryota; kingdom Viridiplantae; phylum Streptophyta; class Zygnematophyceae; order Desmidiales; family Closteriaceae; genus Closterium; species Closterium sp. NIES-65. The sequence continues at coordinate 15,325 of CANXME010000511.1, read as the reverse complement.
CCGCCCGAGCCGCGCGAGCCGCGCGAGCCGCCTGAGCCGCCCGAGCCGCTCGAGCCGCCCGAGCCGCCCAAGCCGCCCGAGGAGCCGAGCCGCTGGTGCCGAGGTGCTGCTGTTGCTGCTGGGCCGGCCGAGCTGCCGTGTTTGCTGTGCTGCTGTGCTCCCCGACCCGTCCTGTCTGGTGAGATCGCCGACTGCAGTCATGGCTACCCCTAGTGTCCTAGCTTTTGACGCTGAGGGTCGTGCCATTGACTTTGAGGTCTGGGTCGACGACCTGCAACTGTTCTTATAGTGCGATAGGGCAGACGGTCTTTCTCTCTTTGACCTCACCTCTGGCGCTGTCCCTGCCCCTACTGCTGATGCTGACGCCCCTGTTCGCTCACAGTGGGCCACGCGCGATGCTACTGCACGTCTTGCTGTCCGTCGCCACCTGCCTACCGCTGAGCGCGCGCACTTTAGCCAGTACAAGAATGCCCAGACCTTGTACGACGCTGTAGTTGCACGCTACTCCTCCCCTGCCACTGCTGCACTGAGCCGCCTCATGCTCCCCTTCCTCTTCCCTGACCTTGCCGCCTTTCCCACTGTCGCTGATCTCATTACGCACCTCCGCACTAGTGACACTCGCTACCGCGCTGCGCTTCCTGCTGACTTCTGCGCCAAGAACCCCCCCCCCCCCCATGTACATCACTCTCTACTTTTTAGTCACTCGCCTTCCTGACTCCCTTCGTGTAGTCCGGGACCACTTCCTCGCGGTCTGTCCCACCACCCTCACAGTTGATAGCCTCGAGAAGGCCCTCCTAGCGGCGGAGAAGAGCATAGTCGCTGTAGGAGCCTCTCGAGGTGACCCCCGCGCCCCCATCTTTGAGGGGTGTTCTCCTTCCCCTCTCCTGCCCTCTGTCGCCTCTGCCGCTGCGGCTGACCTCCTGGGTCTTGAGTCGGTCGGTTTGGCGTCTGCCCCTAGCGGGAGACGCCGCTCTAGCAAGGGCAAGGGGGGCAAGGGAGCGGGTGGGGCCAGCGGGGGCGGTGGAGGTGGAGGTGGAGGCGCCGGAGGGAGTGGGGGTGGCGGTGGAGGTGGTGGCGGGGGTGGGGGTGCTAGTGGCAGCACTGGAGGCGGGGGTGGCGGCGGCGGTGGCGGTGGGAGCGGAGGTGGCGGAGGCGGCGGTGGTGGAGGCGGCGGCGGTGGAGGCGGAGGCGGAGGTGGCGGTGGTGGAGGTGGTCGGAGTGGCGCTTCGTAGCGGAGCAGCACTGGGGGTGGTCAGCGCCAGCAGCAACAGCAGCAGTAGCAGCGTTCTCGCGACGTCCCCACCCCTCAGCAGCTCCGTGAGTGGTACACGCAGCGTCACCGCGGTCGGGGTTTTGGTCCCTGCACCTACGTTCTCCGCACTGGCGACCGCGCTGGAGAGCAGTGTGGGGGTACCAACACCGCCCAGCGCTGCTTTGGCCGCCTGACGGACGCTTGGCGCCAGCAGTTCCCGGAGGCCGCGGAGATCCCCCGCTGGGGAGAGCTGTCTAGGGCTGGTGTCGCTATCTTTGATCTTGATTTTGATGCTATCCTTGCTGCCATGTATGCTGTGACCATTAGTGACGAGGGTGACTGTTACCGGTGTTTCCCGCCCGACCCGGGCATTGGTACTACTGCTCTAGGTGCTTGTGAGGCTACTGCTCTAGGTGGGGCCAGCGGGGGCGGTGGAGGTGGAGGTGGAGGCGGCAGAGGGAGTGGGGGTGGCGGTGGAGGGAGTGGGGGTGGCGGTGGAGGTGGTGGCGGGGGTGGGGGTGCTACTGGCGGTAGTGGAGGCGGGGGTGGTGGCGGCGGTGGCGGCGGGAGCGGAGGTGGCGGAGGCGGCGGTGGTGGAGGCGGAGGCGGGGGCGGTGGAGGCGGAGGCGGGGGTGGCGGTGGTGGAGGTGGTCGGAGTGGCGCTTTGCAGCGGAGCAGCACTGGGGGTGGTCAGCGCCAGCAGCAGCAGCAGCGTTCTCGCGACGTCCCCACCCCTCAGCAGCTCCGTGAGTGGTACACGCAGCGTCAGCGTGGTGGGGGTTTTGGTCCCTGTACCTACGTTATTCGCACAGGCGACCGCGCTGGAGAGCAGTGTGGGGGTACCCACACCGCCCAGCGCTGCTTTGGCCGCCTGACAGACGCTTGGCGCCAGCAGTTCCCGGAGGCCGCGGAGATCCCCCGCTGGGGAGAGCTGTCTAGGGCTGGTGTAGCTATCTTTTATCTTGACTTTGATGCTATCCTTGCTGCCATGTATGCTGTGACCATTAGTGATGAGGGTGACTGTTACCGGTGTTTCCTGCCCGGCCCGGGCATTGGTACTGCTGCTCTAGGTGCTAGTGAGGCTGCTCTCTCAGGTACTAGTGAGTCTGCGCTCTCAGGTACTGCGTCGGCTTCGGCCTCCCACACCTTCACCCTTGACTCTGGAGCGTCTCGCTCCTTCTTTTGAGACCGCTTCACACTCACGCCACTTAGTCGGCCGGTTGCGGTGTCCCTGGCTGACCCCTCTGGGGGTCCTGTTCTGTCTCGCTTCTCCACAGTCCTCCCGTGTCCGGCGGCTCCCTCTGGCACCCTGTCTGGTCTCTACCTCCCCTCGTTCTCTACGAACTTGGTGAGTGGTGCTGACCTACAGGATGCGGGAGTCCACCAGTTCACCCCTGCTCGTCAGCGAGTGACGCACTGCACAGAGGCTAGCACAGGTCGTCACTTTGCTACTTTTACACGTGAGCCAGGGTCGAGCCTGTACACACTGACCACTGCTTCTCCTCCAGTTCCTAAGTTTGGTAGGGTCCCTTCGTCAGGTCAGGTGTTTGCTGCAGCGTCCAGGTCTGGTCATGAGTCTGCCCCCTGTTCGTGTCGTCGCCTGTCTCACGAGACTCTCCTCTGGCACCACCGCCTGGGTCACCCCTCTCTGCTTCGGCTCAGAGGCATGGCCTCCCGTCTTCTTGTGTCTGGTCTTCCCCGGTCCCTCCCTCCCCTTCCTCAGGGCCCTGGCCCGGCCTGTGTCTCCTGTGTTGAGGGGCGCCAGCGTGCTGCCCCTCACTCCTCCCAGTTTCCTCCGACAGAGGCTCCGTTGCAGACGATTCACATGGACGTGTGGGGCCCTGCCCACGTCCGTGGACTCGGTCACGAGCGCTACTTCCTGTTGGTGGTTGACGACTAGTCGCGTTACACCACAGTCTTCCCCTTGCACAGCAAGGGTGATGTCACTGAGGTGCTGATCGACTGGATCCGCGCAGCTTTTCTCCAGCTCAAGCAGAGCTTTGGCTCGGACTTTCCTGTGTTGCGTCTGCACTCGGACAGGTGCGGAGAGTTCTCCTGTGGCCTTCTGCGTGCCTACTGTCGTGCGCGAGGCATCCGTCAGACCTTCACGCTTCCGGACTCACCGCAGCAAAATGGGATTGCAGAGCGCTGCATTGGCATGGTCATGGACGTCGCTCGTACATCTATGATGCATGCGGCTGCCCCCCATTTTCTGTGGCCGTTTGCGGTCAGGTACGCGGCGCATCAGATCAACCTTGACCCCAGGGTCTCCACGCCGGAGACCTCCCCAGCCCTGCTGTGGACGGGGAAGGTTGGCGATGCGTCGGCGTTCAGGGTCTGGGGATCTCGGGCGTTTGTCCGCGAATTGTCTGCGGACAAGCTGTCCCCTCGCGCTGCTCCCTGCGTCTTCGTGGGGTTCCCCCCCGACGCCCCTGGGTGGCAGTTCTACCACCCCACCTCTCGCCGTCTTCTGTCCTCCCAGGACGTCACGTTCGACGAGTCGGTACCCTACTACCGCCTCTTCCCATACCGCGCTCCGTCCCTCCCCCCACCCCCGCTCTTCTTGGTACCAGGTCCCCCCCCCCGGTAGACCCCCTTCCCCCTCAGGGTCCTGCCCCTTCAGGTGTGTCCCAGGTAGACGCGGTCGAGCCTGTCGAGGTCACTGGTGACTCTGGTGCTGCTGTGGGTGCTGAGCCTAGGGGTGCTGTGACTGGGGCTGCTTTGCCTGGGGGTGCTGAGTCTGGGGGTGCTGAGCCTGGGGGTGCTGAGCCTGGGGGTACTGAGCCTGGGGGTGCTAAGCCTGGGGGTGCTGAGCCTGGGGGTGCTGAGCCCTGGGGGTGCTGAGCCTGGGGGTGCTGAGCCTGGGGGTACTGAGACTGGAGGTGCTACGCCTGGAGGTGCTTTTCCTGAGGGTTCTTCGCCTGGAGATTCTCCGGGTGCTTCGTCTCTCCGAGAGCCACTCTCCCCACAGGAGCTGCGTGAGTGGTTTGCCAGGCGCTGGAGGCGTGCTGCTGGTGCTGGAGGTTCTTCGGCTGCTGAGGGTGCTGCTGCCGCGCGTCCCGGAGGTGCTCGTATTGGGAGTACTGGAGCTGCTGGGCCTGCGGGTTCTAGTGGAGCTGGTGCTGCTGAGCGTGTTGGCGCTGAGACTACTGCTGGCGGTCCGGCTGGCAGTGCTCCTGGTGCTGCTGGAGGTTCTGGTGCTGCTGGGGGTTCTGGAGCTACTGGAGGTGCTACTGGAGGTGCTATTGAAGGTGCTGCTGGGGTTCTAGAGCTACTAGAGGTGCTGCTGGAGTTGCTGCTGGAGCGGGTACTCCTGCTGGGGGTACTGGTGCTGTCCCTGCTGTTTCTGGCGTCACCTCGCGGCCCCGACCGTACTTCGTTCCCCTCCTGCAGCAAGTTCTTGGTCTTACACCTTCTCCTGGTCCTCCTCCTCCTCCCTTAGAGGGTCCACAGCCTGTCCTGTCACAGTCACAGCTACAGCCTGCCTCCCCTTTGCCTGCTCCTTCTTCCTACGCTGGTCCGACTGGAGGTCTTACTGAGCGTCGTGAGCCTGCGTCTCGTCCTGCGTCGCCTGTTCGTGCTGCGCACACTAGTGGTCGCAGTTCGCGTCAGCGTCCTCCTCCTGTCCGTGGCACGCACCGGATGTCTCTGCGTCCGTCTACTGCTCCTCTGCGTGCCCCTTTGCCTTCTCCTCCTGCTTCCTCTCTTCCTACTCTTGCCGACCCGGAGTCGGACTCTCTTCGTATGCCAGTCCTACTGTCACGCGTCTTCTTGCTACTGCCGTCACTGACCTCCAGTCGGACCAGCGTAGGGAGAAGGAGCAGGCAAAGGGGAGGCAGGCTGTAGCTGTGACTGTGACAGGACAGGCTGTGGACTGGAGGTCTTACTGAGCGTCATGAGCCTGCGTCTCGTCCTGCGTCGCCTGTTCGTGCTGCGCGCACTAGTGGTCGCGGTTCGCGTCAGCGTCCTCCTCCTGTCCCTGGCACGCACCGGATGTCTCTGCGTCCATCTACTGCTCCTCTGCGTGCCCCTTTGCCTTCTCCTCCTGCTTCCTCTCTTCCTGCTCTTGCCGACCCGGAGTCGGACTCTCTTCGTGCTGCCAGTCCTACTGTCACGCGTCTTCTTGCTACTGCCGTCACTGACCCTTCTTTCGAGTCTTCTGCTGCGTCTGCCCTTGTCACTGAGCTCGTCGACTTTGCTGCGTGCTGTCGTCAAGACTACGCTGCTAGTCTTGTTGCTGCGTCTGAGTCTACCTGTCCTCCGTCCGTCGGGGGTGAGTGTGCCCTTGGCACGGACGTCCTTGAGGACAGGCAGGAGGAGTTCCAGCGTCTGGCCGCCGCTTCACCTCATCTCGCGTCTGTACTGCTCGCCCCTAAGGGAGACCCGGATGCACTAGACATCCCGACTCCGCGCTCTTACGCGGAGGCGATAGAGGGTCCCTACTCCTCTCAGTGGCAGGCAGCTATGGATGCAGAGATGGCTTCCTGGAAGTCCACAGGCACCTACGTTGACGCTGTTCGCGCTTCTGGGGCGAACATCGTCAGTGGCATGTGGATCTTCAGGGTGAAGCGGCCGCCGGGTTCTCCGCCTGTCTTCAAGGCGCGTTACGTGGCTCGTGGCTTCAGTCAGCGGCAGGGAGTTGACTACTTTCAGACCTTCTCCCCCACCCCGAAGATGACCACTCTTCGGGTACTGCTGCACGTTGCTGTTCACCGTGACTTTGAGCTGCACTCTCTCGACTTCAGCACTGCTTTCTTGCAGGGCAGCCTGCACGAGGAGATCTGGCTGTGTCGCCCACCTGGCTTCACTGGGTCTTTCCCTCCTGGTACCCAGTGGAGTCTCCGGCGTCCAGTCTACGGTCTCCGCCAGGCGCCACGTGAGTGGCACGACACAGTGAGGACTAAACTTGCGGCACTTGGGTTTGCTCCTTCCACTGCAGACCCGTCGCTGTTTCTGCGCACCGACACCTCTCTGCCGCCGTTCTACATCCTCGTGTACGTCGACGACTTGGTCTTTGCCACAGCTGACACTGCTGGACTTGCCTACGTGAAGTCCGAGCTGAAGAAGAGACACACGTGCACTGACCTGGGTGAACTGCGCAGCTACCTTGGCTTGCAGATCACCCGGGACAGAGCACGCCGCACCATTACCCTGACTCAGTCACACATGGTGCAGCAGGTCCTTCAGCGCTTGGGCTTCACGTACTCCTTGCCTCAGGCCACTCCTCTGCCTACTCGCCACTCGCTCTCACCTCTGCCTTCGGATGAGTCCGTAGAGTCGAGTGGCCCGTATGCAGAGCTTGTTGGCTGCCTCATGTACCTGATGACCTGCACACGACCAGACCTTGCATACCCTCTTAGCATTCTCGCACGCTATGTTGCTCAAAGGAGACACCGACCAGAGTAGATGGCTGCAACGAAGAGGGTGTTGCGCTACTTGTGCGGTACGTTGGGCATGGGGCTAGTGCTTGGAGGGCGCAGTCCAGTGGTCCTCACTAGGCACGCGGACGCTTCTTGAGCTGACGACCAGGCTACGCAGCAGTCGTCACAGGGTTATACCTTCAGCCTTGGTTCCGGCTCTGTTTCGTGGCGGGCTACCCGCTCGTCTTCTGTTCTCGACTCCAGTTGTGAGGCTGAGATCTACGCCGGGGCTATGGCTGCCCAGGAGCTTCGCTGGCTCACCTACCTGCTGACCGACCTTGGAGAGCCGCCTCGTTCTCCTCCAGTCCTGTATGTAGACAACAAGGCCATGCTGGCCTTGTGTCGAGAGCAGCGCTTGGAGCACAGAACAAAGCACATTGCTCTCCGCTACTTTCTTGCTCGTGAGCTACAGCAGCGTGGACAGTTGCGACTTGCGTACGTGGCCTCTGAGGCCAACACTGCTGATATCTTCACCAAGGCACTTGCGCCTTGTGATCATCAGCGCTGCTGCACGCAGCTGGGTCTTGTGCCTGTCTTGCCTCACTTGCTCATTTCTTGACCTTGCTTGTACCTTCACCTATATATACTCCTGCTCTTGCTTGCTTGACTCTTGTATATCTCTATATGTTATCTTGCATGTGAACTGGCCTTCTGGCCTTTGAACTTGTGCTCAGAATGTGTGGTGACTTTGTGATCCACCCTGAGCTTTGCTTTGCTTTGCTTGACTGGTCTTGTGACCCCTTGTTCTCCCCCACTCTGCCTATAAGGGTGTGTCAGAACATTAAAGCTTACTTATTTGTGTAGGCTATAGTGGGGTATCCCATAGGGGGTACAACCCAATTAGGGTTTCCTATTTGTACTCACTTCGTTCATAGTCATTCCATTCTCGTTCTAACTTTCTCAGAGACCGCTAGATTCCCTCTACTTTTTGAGAAACGAGCGTTTCCATTCTTTGTGGCCCCACTTGCACTATAAGTGCGAAATGCCGGCCAGACTGGCCAATGCACCATTTTCTCTACACATGTGCGTTAGTTACCTTTCAAACCCTTACGTTAACTTGATTAATATATTTCCTACCTTATATTTGAGTGAGACCACTAGATTCGGTGTACTATGCGAGATCTGAGCGGTTCCGTTCTCCCAGGCATTTGCACTCTAAGTTCCCATACTGACCGACCTGGCCAATGCACCATCTTCCATATACATATGCATTAGATTCCTTTCAAACCTTTTTAGCTCACTAGATTTATATATTTCCCACCTTCTGATCGAGTGAGACCGCTAGATTCCCTCTACTTTTTGAGAAACGAGCGTTTCCGTTCTCCCTGGCCCCACTAGCACCATAAGTGCGAAATGCCGGCCAGACTGGCCGATGCACCATTTTCTCTACACATGTGCGTTAGTTACCTTTCAAACCCTTACATTCACTTGATTAATATATTTCCTACCTTATATTTGAGTGAGACCACTAGATTCCGTGTACTATGCGAGATCTGAGCGGTTCCGTTCTCCCAGGCATTTGCACTCTAAGTTCCCATACTGACCGACTTGGCCAGTGCACCATTTTCCATATACATATGCATTAGATTCCTTTCAAACCTTGTTAGCTCACTAGATTTATATATTTCCAACCTTCTGATCGAGTGAGACCGCAAGATTCCCTCTACTTTTTGAGAAACGAGCGTTTCCGTTCTCCCTGGCCCCACTTGCACTATAAGTGCGAAATGCCGGCCAAACTGGCCGATACACCATTTTCTCTACACATGTGCGTTAGTTACCTTTCAAACCCCTACGTTCACTCGATTAATATATTTCCTACCTTATATTTGAGTGAGACCACTAGATTCCGTGTACTATGCGAGATCTGAGCGGTTCTGTTCTCCCAGGCATTTGCACTCTAAGTTCCCATACTGACCGACCTGGCCAATATACCGTTTTCCATATACATATGCATTAGATTCCTTTCGAACCTTATTAGCTCACTAGATTTATATATTTCCCACCTTCTGATTGAGTGAGACCGCTAGATTCCCTTTACTTTTTGAGAAATCAGCGTTTCCGTTCTCCCTGGCCCCACTTGCACTATAAGTGCGAAATGTCAGCCAGACTGACCGATGCACCATTTTCTCTACACATGTGCGTTAGTTACCTTTCAAACCCTTACGTTCACTCGATTAATATATTTCCTACCTTATATTTGAGTGAGACCACTAGATTCCGTGTACTATGCGAGATCTGAGCGCTTCCGTTCTCCCAGGCATTTGCACTCTAAGTCCCCATACTGACCGACGTGGCCAATGCACCATTTTCCATATACATATGCATTAGATTCCTTTCAAACCTTATTAGCTCACTAGATTTATATATTTCCCACCTTCTGATTGAGTGAGACCGCTAGATTCCCTCTACTTTTTGAGAAACGAGCGTTTCCGTTCTCCCTGGCCCCAATTGCACTATAAGTGCGAAATGCCGGCCAGACTGGTTGATGCACCATTTTCTCTACACATGTGCGTTAGTTACCTTTCAAACCCTTATGTTCACTCGATTAATATATTTCCTACCTTATATTTGAGTGAGACCACTAGATTCCGTATACTATGCGAGATCTGAGCGGTTCCCTTCTCCCAGGCATTTGCTCTCTAAGTTCCCATATTGACGCACCTGGCCAATGCACCATTTTCCATATACATATGCATTAGATTCCTTTCGAACCTTATTAGCTCACTAGATTTATATATTTCTCATCTTGTGATCGAGTGAGACCGCTAGATTCCCTTTACTTTTTGAGAAACGAGCATTTCCGTTCTCCCTGGCCCCACTTGCACTATAAGTGCGAAATGCCGGCCAGACTGGCCGATGGACCAGTTTCTCTACACATGTGCGATAGTTACCTTTCAAACCCTTACATTCACTCGATTAATATATTTCCTACCTTATATTTGAGTGAGGCCACTAGATTCGGTGTACTATGCGAGATCTGAGCGGTTCCGTTCTCCCAGGCATTTGCACTCTAAGTTCCCATACTGACCGACCTGGCCAATGCACCATTGTCCATATACATATGCATTAGATTCCTTTCGAACCTTATTAGCTCATTAGATTTTTATATTTCCCACCTTCTGATCGAGTGAGACCGTTAGATTCCCTCTACTTCTTGAGAAACGAGCGTTTCCGTTCTCCCTGGCCCCACTTGCACTATAAGTGCGAAATGCCGGCCAGACTGGCCGATGCACCATTTTCTCTAAACATCTGTGTTAGTTACCTTTCAAACCCTTACATTCACTCGATTAATATATTTCCTACCTTATATTTGAGTGAGACCACTAGATTCCGTGTACTATGCGAGATCTGAGCGGTTCCGTTCTCCCAGGCATTTGCACTATAAGTTCCCATACTGACCGACCTGGCCAATGCACCATTTCCCATATACATATGCATTAGATTCCTTTCGAACCTTATTACCTCACTAGATTTATATATTTCCCACCTTCTGATCGAGTGAGACCGCTAGACTCCCTCTACTTTTTGAGAAACGAGCGTTTTCGATCTCCCTGGCCCCACTTGCACTATAAGTGCGAAATGCCGGCCAGACTGGCCGATGCACCATTTTCTCTACACATGTGCGTTAGTTACCTTTCAAACCCTTACGTTCA